>CM051824.1:115154745-116520578 GCA_028451465.1 Erethizon dorsatum
ATATTTCTTTTTTTTTTTTTTTTTTTTGGGTATGCAGGGTCAAACTCAGGACCTTGAGCTTGCCAGGCAGGTGCTTATGCCACTGAGCTATCTCACCGGCCCCTCCACTTTATATTTCTTTAAAGTTTCCTCTTGCTTCTTCCATTGAATTTGTTCTTTTTAGAGTTCTTTATTTTATTTTATTTTGGGGGAGGCAGTTTGAGACAAAGTCTCACTATGTAGTCCAGGCTGGTCTTGAACTCATTATGTAGACCATACTGGCTTCAAACTTGCAATGATCCTTCTGCCTTAGCCTCCCAAGTAATCCAAGGATTACTAGTGTGTGCCACTATGCCTGGCTAGAGTTCTTTATTTCTTACACAGTTTGAGTTTCCTTAATCATAAAATAGGAAATCTGTAATGTTCCAAAATCCTAAACTTCTTGAGTGCCAACATTGTAGGCAGCAGGCAGACATAAGTGGAGGAGGAGGGTTGAGAATCACTTAAGACCACCTGGGGGATGCATCCTGCTCAGAGTCAGGGTATAGACCACAGCCCATCAGGAAGGGACCCATAGCAGAGAGGTAGCCACAGACTGATCACAGGGGAGAATTAGGGGCTTTCCTGGTCCAGATGCATGTGCAGTGGATCTGATCTCATCCTAAAGTAATGTCTCTTAGTTATACAGTCATTAACATGTCGTGTATAGGCAAAGAAGTTTATGAATCTAATTAAAATCTGATGCATGATGGGAAAATGCACATACAATCCAAAAATGCAAGCAGGACAGAACTGGTCAATGAATATACAGGAAGAGGGCATGGAGCACCCTAAAAGTGGGCGGTATGGGAGAATAAATAGAACCAGAGCAAAACAATCAGGGCTGTTTACATTCTGGTGGTGTCCCAGCTTGTCTGTAAACCACATCATACTTTGCAATAAAATCTTTTGCTTTAAAATCACCTCCTCACTTGTGTGTGGTCTCTTACCATTTGTGTGGTGGTTTGGGTGAATTCTTCTCAGGTCATCGAGAATCAGGAAAAGTTGGTGACAACGTGACACTACCAGTGGAAAAATTTCATACTAGACTTCATGTGATGGGTCAGAGTCAAAATGCAGGCACATTGAAAATACAGTATAAAATTGATTTTGAGCTTGTGTATAAGGTGTATAAAATAAATGAATTTTGTGTTCAGACTTGGGTACCATCCTCAAGATATCTCATTATGTCTATGCAAATATTCCAAATCCCCTCCCCCAGTGAAAGCTGAAACACTCTGGTCCCTTTGGTATTTTGGTAGGGAATATTCAAACTCTATATGATGTTTTTGTTTGTTTGTTTTGTGTCTTGCATGTATTTAAACATAGGAAGACATCAAAACCTGTAAGCTGTACGTGAAAGGGCAGAGTTGGCTGCATGGTGGTCTTGCCATGGGGTTATTGGGCAGCAATTGTGTTTTCTTTGGTGCTAAGTATAAATATCATTAGGTCATTTCTTTGGGGTGATTAGGTTTTCAGAAAAAACTTAGCTGTATATATCTGGCTGCTGATGTCTAGGGTCTAAGGAGAGGGAGGAGGTTTGGGGCTTCTCAGTAATCCTGTATGTAGATTTCAACTAATCTTCCTGGCTCAGCCCTCTACTATGTGAGATTCCATTATCCAGATAGTAAACATTTAATGTCTTTGGGAGTGAGCACAAGGGGAATGGCCAGCTGCACAGACTGTCAAAGGGAAACTGTGGGCCCAATTTCTCCTTAAACAAACTTTCCACCCATACTTCGGAGCTCTAAGACTTTACTTCCAAAGGGTAGATTACACAGTTCGTTATTGCTACTGTCCTGTGAAGTCACATAAATTTTACCTTTTCCTTTGCTACCTTAGTTGCCATTCCTTAATTTATTTTGTTTCAGAATTTTGTTACCTCTTGTACTGTGCCACCTCCTTTCATGTCTTTATCATCATTGAACATGTTTCAAAATCTCCACTAGATGCCTGGAACTTTATTTATGTTTTTTTCCTTATATGCCCTGCAGTGTGTAAACTGTCCTTTCATGTCCTATGCCCTACTGCCTCCTTTACATTGCTACTCTTGAGCTTTGTGTGCATGATTAAGTAAAAAATGATTTACTTGAACACAAGCACTCCTATACTCTGATGCTTGATCTGATAGCCAAGATGACTACTAAATACTCAGTTGTAGGTAGTATATACAGCATGGATACAGTGGCCAAAGAGATGATTCATGTCCAGGGTGGGACAGACCCTGATGGCATGAGATTTCATCATGTTACACAGAACAGTATGCACTTTAAAACTTATTAATTATTTATATCTAGAATTTTTCCATTCAATATTTTGGGATCATGGTTTTCTGAAGGTAACTGAAAACTTAGAGGGTGAAGTTGCAGACAAAGGGGAACTGTTGTACTGTTTTTATTATTTAGTTTAAAATGACATTTTGTGAGGGACTGGAGATAAATACACGTGTCTATTTGCAATAATTAACCCTAATTGTAATGAAAAACCAACCAACCAAACAAAAAGACAACAACAAAATAGCTATGTACTATCTGGGCCTTTATATCTTGTGGGCCACGATTTTTTATTATCAGGTTGAAGTTTTTATTCAGACTGAATATTATGTCTGTAAAACATTATCTTAAACAAGTAACACAAATTGGAGTCTAGAGTTTTCAATGTTCTTGAAATATTTGTTTATATGGGTTATTTGCCTATTCTCTCCACTAATTTATTTTAATCTCTTACATAGCTACGCCTATCAGGTAAAGAATCTTTGACCATGACATTGATATTTTTGGCATTCAGCAACAAATCAACAGTGTATCAGCATGTCTGGTATAATTGGGACTAACAGATCCTATAGCAACGATGCTATAAAAAAATTCCATACACCCGAATGATTAAAAAGGCTTGGCCTAATGCCCGTCTTCTCTCTGCGCTGGTGGAAGTTCATGGTAATGGAATCTGACTGGTTTAATGTTAATGAATTACTTGCTGTGGCTAGGTGGCCACTTTTTGTTTTAAAGTCAGACTTACAGCTATGTTTACTGCTAAGCAGATACTTTGCCTCACCACTTGTCTTTCAGTTGAAGAAGATATCTGTTTTACTACAAAATTAAATTGGTGTGGTTGTCTAATTAACTGTATCTGGACAATTCTTTCCTCATCTTCTCCTTTTATTCCATAATCCTATTCAAAACCAAATCCCAGAAAGAGAAACAGCATGTCTTCACCAGCTCAGCAAAACTTTTTATGAGGCAGTCAATGTTTCTTCCATTCCAGACTTTGCTGTATTAACAAAGAGGCAAGAATGTGACTTTCCAGTGGCCAAGGGAGTCCAGTCTGTTCTCATGTCCCGATGTGCGAGGCCTCAGGTATCCCACTTAATCAGGGTTCTAATGAGAGGTCCTTGAACACTCTATTTTGTGCAGTATGAACAACCATCCTATTTTGCCTGGGGCTGCAATATCTCTCAGGAGACAGTATCTTCAGTGCTAAAACTTAGAAAATTCTAGGCAAATGTGAAATTAGTCATTCTAGCTACAAGAGGCCATGGGTCATTGAAACCTTGTAGGATTAAAGCTTAACTGAGTTTTTTTCTAAGTAAGACAGGGAAATTCGGGTCACAAGTTGACAAACTGGCGCAGGGAAACTAAAGACCAAGTTGGCCGCTCTCCATCTGATCTGGGCAGCTGGTCAACCCTGGATTACTGGCTAACTCCAAGGGTTCTCCGTGCTGAGAAAGTTCTGCACCTGACAGCTTTGTTCACTTTGTTTTCCTACAATTAACTCCCTGTCTGTTTACGGAATATGCTATATGGCTGCAGCTCTCTTTCATGGAAGGAGCTATATACTGACATTAGGATTAAAAGCAAAGAATTTGACAATCATTTGTGAATTCTCATCCATATGTTTTGATAGATTTTAGTGTTCTGAGAATAATGCACTTACTGAGAAAGAAAAAAAGCAAATACTGGCACAGATCTCCTTATCCTGGCTTTTTCCTTTTCACTGATGATGCCCCCCGCCCCACTCCTCTACACTTGTTCCCATAACGGGAGATTCTGTTAGTCTGCATCTTTCCTCAGGAGCAAGATGACTCACTACCAATGTTGTTTAATGGACCTCCATGGGCTCCCTATTTTTGGGAGCTTGTTCTGGGTCAAGGAAGTCAGCAGGGACCAAGTAGGATCTCAAAGGATACTTCTACTGAGGGCCAAATCTGTAAATTATGTAAACTTTGTTTCTTTCCATTAAAGCTGGATGTCATTTCTGTTGTGGTGGGTTTGCTCTCATTAAATCAGTTTCTCCTAAGACCCACTCAGAGATAGAAAATTAACTATTATTGATCCACTGTCTTACTTAGAATTAACACTGCAGAATTAAAAAATTCTATGACCAGAGGTCATGTTAACCAGTCCAAAATGTTCTCCATTTATTGTAATAATCTAAAACATGATAATCAAAATATAATGAATATGAGTCTCATTCTTTCTTATCCCAAAGTGTGAGAATCATAAACAAAACTTACTTAATCACCCATCTAGAACTCTTCCCTGAATTACTGTAATTAATTCATTTTCTATTATTTGATATATTCTGTGCATTAAAGGGGATAAATAAACTAAACATTATAGAGCATTACATGCCATATACCTCACATTATTTAACATCACTGCCAAGTAATATTGGAATTCATATCCCAATCTTGTATGAACTGTTGAGTATTCACTTAAAACCACTCCCATCGTAATAGAAGCGTTGTCTCCACCTCCCATGGGCCTGACAGACAGCTCATGGTTTGTCAGCTACAACATGCTAAGTGATGCTAGCTCTCCTTTTTGTCTGTTGGTATGGCCCCAACACATAGTATGTGAGGAAGGAAGGTTCCTTTGCAAAAAGACACGAAAGAAAGGAGGCAGGAAGTTAAAGGATGATAGTACCCATCCTTTCTGCTCCTGCTAATTTCTTAAATCCGTCATTATGCCCTCCCCCATGTCATGTCTCAGTCTCTTTCTGTATTATTCAAAGTCAAGCTTTCCAGCTTGGTGTGACTCCTGGCCAGACCATGAATATTCATCTCCTTTAAGTCTTTCATATATATTTAATCCTTCCTCTTGTTTATCTTATGTTTTGAAGGTTTGCCCACTTTTCTCTGTGTTGAGCTACCAGTTGGTTCAGGACATTTTGGCTTTCTGTACAATCCCTAAGAAACTTATCAGTCTTTTTCTTTGTGCATGCAAATCAGTTAGGCGTTTTATTTTTTCTTTTTTTTCTCCACTTAACTCTGTCCAGATTCTCATTCAAGAAGACCCTTATTTTGCCTGGGACCCTACCAATGCATTCTGCTTGGATATTTTCACGATCTCTTCCCTGGTTCCTGCAATTTGAAGGCCTGATGATTACTCTTTCATAGTTTAAAATTTTATCTCTTTTTTTTTTTTTTATTGTGGGTACTGGGGGTCGACCTCAGGACCTCGCATGCCAGCAGGCGTCCGTGCCGCTGAGCGACATCATCGGCCCCTTTTTTGTATGTGGGTTCCGGGAATCGAACTCGGGCCCTTGCGCTTGCCAGGCAGGCGCTTAAGCCGCTGAACCATCTCACCGGCCCTAAAATTTTATCTTATTTGGTCCTTTTTTTAACTGCAAAATTCTCATTCTATTATTCTCTATTTTTCATAATGTGATTAATATCTCAAATATGTTAATTCATATCTTTTTTTTTCAGTGGTATTGGGGTTGAACCCAGGCCTTGCACATGCTAGGAAAGTGCTCTACTATGGAGTTACATGCCTAGTCCTAAAATACGTTACTTCATAGGTTTATTATTTTGATGTTATTTTATTATTTGGATTCATGTGTCTGCTGTTCGTAATTTTTCATCTGTCCCTCTGATGTCTTTTCCTATTATTCTATTTCATTATCTTCTAAAAGTTTCATCACATATGTTATAGGTTCCTTTACCATTATTAGTCTTTAGCATTTATGGATCTTTGAGAAGTTCCATGCCAGGAGACTCCCAGAATAAGATATAGAGCACATGTTCAGTAGGACTCGTTCAAAATGATTTCTAGATTAGTAAAATTGTTTTTAGCAGAGTTACCACTTCCTTTTTTGGTTATAAATCCTTTTGCCCTATCATCAAGGAAACATATCAAGTCTTGTTTCCTATGTGTAAGATCTGTCAACATTTCCGACTTCTAGGGCCTGATTCTCCAATACATTTAGAAAAGATGTTATTTATCAGGTATTCGCCTGTGAGTTCATTTGTCAGCTAATTCTCTGAACTGAAAGTTCCTCTGGAACTCCTCTGCAGTGCACACCATGCTTTGCTGTTGGTTACTGAGTGGAATTGTGGGACCATGTCCTGCTCAGTGCAGTGCTGCCACCACCTAGCTGTTGCACCTAATGGGTCATAAACTCCAGGAAGGAGGACGAGTTCTTACTTTCTGATCATCAAATTCTAGGCACTCAGTATAGAATCTGTCTATAGTAGATTCATAGAGTGAATTTTATTAATTAATTTAATTTAATTGCTTGCTATTTGTCAAGTACAATGATGCCGAACTCTGGTTAGCATGAAGCCCCACACTTCTATACGTGGAAGCTGAAAAAGTTCATCTCACAGAAGAAAGTAGAATAGTGATTACCGGAGGCTAGGAAGGTAAGGAGGGGTGGAAGTAGGGGGAGATTAGATAACATGCACCAAAATACAATTAGAAGGAATAAATTCTAGTGTTCTACAGCAGAGTAGGATGACTGCAGTTTACAGTAACTTCTTATACTTTTATAATAAACTAGAAAAGAGGAGTTTGTAGCCTTCAAGCACAAAGAAATGATAAATGTCAAAGTAGATAAAAATACCAATCACCTTGATTTGGACCCTATACTTTGTTTGCAAGTATCAAACAATCACATTTTACCACATAAATATGTACAATAATTATGTGTCAATTAGAAAGAAATTAAAAAAAGAAATCCTTCTCTTTTCATGGGCTATAGTTTTGCAAGGAAGACAAAATATTGAATACAGAGTTATCATATATGATAAGTGAGGCTGAAGGAAATAGGGTAAAGAATGCTGATAAAAATTGAATTAAGGATGTAGGAACTCTAGCTGGGTAAGAAAAGATGTCAAGAAGACAGTGGTGAAAGAGAGTGTATGACCTGATTCTATGACATGCTAGAAATAGTAAATGAAAGGATTGGAAAAATTGATATTTTTGTCAGAAAGTGAGGTGTTTGGCTGTTTATTTAAAAGGTACAGAAATTCCAGGTAAAATCTTAGCTCATGGCATAGTGTGGGAAAAGATAGCCTGGAGGAGAAAAATCACTACTCAGCAATAGTTCAAAGAACTTGCGTGCTAGGAGCTGAGATGGCTCATCCATATCATCCTGATGTTATTTTGAATAATCAGAGAAAAAATCATGTCATTTGCAGGGCCATGGATGGCACTGGGGATCATCATGTTAAGTGACATAAGCCAGACTCAGAAAGACAAGTATTGCATATTTTCTCCTGTGTGTATAATTTAGGGAAAAAACAACAACATGACAATAGAGGGGGGACTATTAGAAAATGGGAAGGGAGCCAGGGAGAAAGTTAGGAGAGGGTTAAAAGGGAGGGTGCATATGATCAAGGTATATATACATATATGCAATTATCACTATGAAATCCATTGTTTTGCACAATTAATATGCACCAATATTCTAAAAAAAGAATAATCGGAGAGACTATAGAACACTTCAGCCAAATATTTCGAAGCCTTCTTCCTCTAGTGCATAGGTCACCTTCTTTGAAATAGGTTGCTGTTCTAGGAGCGCCCTGTGCAGCTCTGCTATACCCCTGTGACACACGAATCACACTGAGTGGTCATTGTCACTTTACAAGTTGGAGAAGCCTTTGAGAACAGGGACCGCAGAGTGCCTCCTGCTGTAGCATAGGAAATGGTACATAGAATTTTGTGTTTGATAAATATTTCTGAATGAATGAATGAGTGAATGAATTTAGCTTTTGCACGTAGCCTTGGTCAGATGTGACTTGATGAAAGAGCTCAACATCATCAGAAGCTGTTTCTTCCTTTCCATTTCTAGGTTCTACTTCTTTTGGGTTGGCCTTATTCTTAGTTATCTCTCTTTCTGTGCTATAGGAATGGAACCAGACTGTGCATTGCTCAGCTCATTGTCTTCATAATTGGGTGTGAGCTTCTTAAAGGGTGCAAAATAGGACTGAAACTATGTGAGCTGAGAATGGGGAAAGTATGTTCATGTGGAGAGAAATCGAGGTGTAGTTATCAAAAGCAACTGAGTGGCACTAATAGAAATCTACCACAAAAGGCAGTGACCATGATTTCTTTTATGAGGCTGAGTATGAACAACTTTAAGAAGTACAGGAATTGTATCTTGTTTGCTGTTCAGTGCTTAGAGTCCTCACTTGGATGGTTTCGAGAAAAGATCACTTGTTCCCATTGAGCGGCTCACATTGACTCTCTAGAATCCCAGGGTAACTGAAGGGTAGGGTTTAGAGGTTGCTGGCCATGGGCCCTACTCTACCCTTCCAGGAGCTCTTTGAGCTGTTGTGTGCAGAAGCACAGTGGGGGCCATAGGCAGTCTCCTCACTGGGAATCGCCTTGAGATGCATTGACAGGGACTTGTCAGCGAGTTCCAACAGAAGCTAAACTTGCAAAACTTCCAGTTAATAGCTTCATTGGTGAACTAAGTCCTGGTTTAGAGGAGAAAGAAGGATAAAAGCATGGGAAGTTGGTGGCTGTGGCGGTGTGTAGGATGAAAGTGAGGAGCACTGAGAACTGTAGGTAAAGAGGAAGGTCCATGATGAATTCAGGATGACAGGAGAAAGGAAAGCTTCAGTGGCCAGTGAATACATTTTGGGAGCCAGAGGCTAAATATCCTCATGACATTTAGCTATGGATAATGATCTAATAATCAGAATCCTTCACAAAATATGAAGAGCCTCACTAGCAGAAAAATAACAAAATGCAGTTTAGAAGAACTTAAATCTTGGGAAGGGAAATAATGAAGTAATAAGCAAGTTATTATAAGGAACAGACATGAGCATGTTGTAGTAATTTCCCTGATAGTACTCTCCAAGGCTTTGGCCATTTTAATTCTCTTCCAGATTACAAATTACTTTAACATTTCTAAGGGACACAGATGTGTCTTAAATGGATAAGTGGAGTGTCAAGCATCACTTCCAGTAACAGGAAAAGAATCTACAGTCTTTAATTTTTATGTCTAATTGACTTCAGTTGAGGTGTAGTCAAATGTATATTATTTCTTAATTTGACATCTTCCATTTAAGAGGTCTTATTTTATATTTGTCAGAGTCACAGGTGTGAAATTAGTCACTGGGAAAGCTAACTGTCCCAGATTCTTTTGACCTTATGGCTGGAAGGAATTTAATTGTAACCTCATAAAGAGAAAGGAATTCTGGCCACTAGGGAAGATGATTACATGGTCATTGACAATGTGAACTTGAATGGCTACATTAGCTCTTTAATTATAATGAATCCAGAAGAAATGTTCAAGGTTGCAGAAGAGGCACTTGGTAGGGGATAATGACAGGTACTTATGCAAATGGTATCGACACTGACAGAATGGAGAGGCTGGAGCTTCTCCGGGCCAGTTGGAAACTTCAGCCAGGAGAGAGAAGTGCAAGACTCAAAAAAGTTTCTGTATCTGTCAATACCCTGTAAAGTGACCTGCTTCTGTCCAGTAAATCTCAAGGTAGGGCTTCTTTCATTGGGAAGGTGGCTTTGTTATCATTTCCTCCTAGAATGTTTCATGCTATTTTAGTGCTAATTTTCTTAAAGGAGAATGGAAAGGAAAGGGCAGGTAAATAAAATAGCTGAGACTAATATAGCAAATGCTTCCAGGTACTAAGTTTTCTTTATATAAGTTCTCACTAGTAGAGAAAGAGAAAGAAAGAAAGAAAGAAAGAAAGAAAGAAAGAAAGAAAGAAAGAAAGAAAGAGAAGAAAGAAAGAAAGAAAGAAAGAAAGAAAGAGAAGAAAGAAAGAAAGAAAGAAAGAAAGAAAGAAAGAAAGAAAGAAAGAAAGAAAGAAAGAAAGAAAATAGAAGATTGTTTTGTTTGTTATTCCCAGATCTGGCTTCACCTTCTATCATCAGAAAACACCCAGGGCTGCTCTTAATGCATAGAACATGATCATTAAGACTGGGTGAATAAATTAATGATTGAAAGGCTGGATGATTATGGAGACATGAATGTTGTAAAGGAGAGATTAAAGTAACTAAAAACTGGATTAAAGGAAATAGCTTCAGTATTAGATCTTAAGTTACATACCTTTTTACAACACTGAAAATAGATGTATTTCTTGAAATTCTTCAAGGGAAATCTGTTGAGAACAATTGTGAGATAATCATTTTTAGTTAGAGATTACTTAATTAAAACAAGGATATATAAGCTGCTTTTACCACCCAGGGGCGAAGTACTACCATTTGTCAGAGTAATGAAACCGGTTTCTGTTTATAGAAAACCAGACAGCTCTTATTGGAGTTCCTCTTTCTTAACAATGAAAAAATGTCACTATGAGAAAATATGTTTTCTTAGGATGTAGAATCTTCATCTTGGATGGTAGGTTTAGGGAAAGCACAATTATTCCTTATTCCTAATGTTTCCTTCCATATGGATGAAGTTTCTCTTGCAATAATTTTCCTCTCCCTCTCTCTTTTCTTTTTTTGAGGGGAAAAGGTTGTATTTGATATGTCAGTTTGAGTTCACCCTCTTTTCCAGTGCCATCCTGACCACAAAGAAGCCCACACTATTTGTCCCTCCAGGTCATTGGTTGTCAAAGTGTATTCTTAGATTAGCAGCACCAGTGTCACCTAAAGCCCCCCCCTTTTTTTTTTTTTTAATAAATGAGTCAAAAATGGCCTCTGTATATTGGCCCTATGTTGCTTATTTCCTCACAAGAGGTTGGGACCAGTAGTGCCGAACTCAAATTTTACCCATCCAATTGTTTTAAATATAGATAGATAAGTAGACACTTAGCTATTTAGAGCCTGTTTGCTTTGCATAACCTGACATACTGCACCCAATACCTGTTAGCAATAGATAAGAGGAATCCTGGCACAATAAATAAAACTCCAAGCTGCTGCCACCCTTGGGAGCTCAATGACCAGAGACTCCTTGCTGGCTGCTGAAAAATATAATCCCCCTTTTTGTTCCTTATTCCCTCCCGGTTGGCCCCTTGTCTTCCTTCCCTCTGAATGGTCTCATGTTGGATACCCCCCATCCCTGTGCAAACTTGTCACATCTCAGTTCAAGTCCAGGTTGCCGTGTGTCACCACCATCTCATGGTCACACCTTTGTTATCAGCCCCCAAACCCCTTGAACTCCCTTCAGAATATTTACTTTTTAAATTTTATCCCAGATCTTCTGAATCAGAGACTTTTGGGGAAGGAGTCCAGTAATCTATCTATCTATCTATCTATCTATCTATCTATCTATCTATCTATCTATCTATATTTTTTTTTTTTGTGGGTACCAGGGGGTCTACCTCAGGACCTCGCGCACCAGCAGGCGCCCGTGCCGCTGAGCGATATCACCAGCCCTTTTTTCGTATGTGGGTTCCGGGAGTTGAACTCGGACCCTCGCGCTTGCCAGGCAGGCGCTTATGCCGCTGAGCCATCTCACAGGCCCCAGTAATCTATATTTTAATGATTGAGGGTCACTTCCTTAAGTTTGGCAGGGGCAGGACACTACTGGGGGGCCTATGATTCTCCAGCACATGTGCTAAGACCTGGTAGGTAAGTTCCTATTACCTATTATTTATCTTCTGCTATGTAACAAATTGCCCCCAAAATTTAGTGATTTAAAACAGTAAATGTTTATTACCTCACAGTTTCTGTGAGTTCAGGGGGAGAATAGTTCAGCGACTCTGCTCACGGCTTCACATGTGCTTACAGTGAAGATATTAGGTGGGACATAAGTCGTCTATGAGGGCTTGACTAGGGCTGGAGGGTTTGCTCCCAAGATGGCTCGCTTGCTCAGCTTTTGGCGGGAGGCCTCAGCTCCCTACCATGAGTGCCTCCAGAGGGCTTCTTGCATAACCTCATGACACGGCAGCTGGCTTCCCCCAGAGGGAGAGATCCACGAGAAGGCAAGACAGAGGTTGTGGTGTCTTTCATGAATTAGCCTCAGAAGTCGATTTGTCATTTTCACAATCTCCTATTGGTTATATAATTCTGCTCTACTCCGTTAGGGGAGTGGTGCATGAGAACATGAATACCAGGTGGCAGAGATCTTCAGATGCCATCTCAGAGGCTGACTACCGTATTCTCTCTAAATCAGGAACGACATATCGGTAACCTATGTTATGTTTTCCACACAGTAGAGTATGTATCAGTAAGCAAAGGTAATATTTCACCTGCTTATGCTCATGTCTCATTTGCTTGCCAGTAGTTGAAGAGGAGCAGTGTTATTTATTAGCCCTCTCAAAAACCAACATATAAAAAATTGTATATCATGGTAATCACTCTCTTGTTTTTTCTAATAAACTGCTGACTACACATTGCTGCAAGTGCATCCTAAGTATCTCGAGCTGAAAATTAACTTCTAATCTACCTCACTAAGGCTGTCCTTTCATGTCCTTCTCTTATTTAGTAGCACCACCCAGTAAGAAGCCTGGGACTCTCTTAACTCTTGCCTCCTTCATTTTACAAATCCTGCTTATTTTATCTTCCAAATAGTTCAAACTGAGTCCTCTGTCTTCTTCATCACAACAGTCTCTCAAACCAGATTGTTGCTGCAAATTCCAGCTGGCCTCTCTGTTGTTCCTGTAGAAATAGAGTAGAGGTGGGATGGAGCAGAGTTAGGGAGATCAGCCGGAAACTGTAGTGTTAGTCCTGTTGAGAGAGGAAAGTTGTGGTGATAAAGAAGAGGTAGACAAATTAGGGGCTATCCAAGACATAAAATGAACAGGACTTAGTGATTTTTTTCTCAACTGATGTCTTCTTTAAGCCACTTGATGGCTTCTCTTTGCTCTCAAAGGCTGTAAGACCTTCATGACCTGGTTTGACTTACATCCCCATCTTTCCCTCTTAGACTGTGATCATCCAGTTCCAACTTCTTTCAACTCATGACTGCCCATTTCCACTTACTACCAAACCCTTTTCATACATTTTCTCCTCCATCTGAAATGCCCTTTGCTCCAACTAATTTACTTGAGGAGTTTTGTTTTGTTTTTCAGGTTTTGGGTTAGCTAATATCTTTTTGGATGTTACCTTTTGGGATTCCAAACTCAGAGTAGAAGTTTTTTTAGGGTCTCCCTCAGCATGTAGTTGATTAACTCATTTACCAACACTGAATGACAATTTGCTTGTGTCAGTCTCTCCTCCACTAAACACAATGCTTGAGGCAGAGGCCACATCTTATAACTCTTCTATGCCCAGGTTCCACCATATGTTCAGCACTTGATATGCTTTGTTGAATGAATGCCTTTTCATTTATTACTTAATGTCCTTTGTTTATCTCTCAAAAAAGATCGTCTTCTTTGGATAAGGTCTCATTGTTTGTCTATACATTTTGTTCCCCTTCCCTCCCTCCCTCTTGCTTCTGTACCTCTTCCCCTCTTTCTCATTCTTTTCTTCTTTTACCCTTTACCAAACACTTATTGTGACCCCACTGTATACCAGCACGTGCCTTCTACCATTGCTTCATACCTTCTGTACTAGATTTCTCCATTTTATCTTTGTTGTTCTTTATTTCTGCCATTAATGTGGATAATTTTCAGGAATCTTCCCACCTGCGTGTAGCTGTGTAATGAATGTAGTGGACAGATGCTTTGCGTGGGATCAGGGAAGTGGTGTACTTGATCCACAGTAAAGCACCAGCCTTGGTCTTGCTTGGTTTTCTTTTTAAACCTGGGTTAAAATACCTAGTAGTCTCCTTCTAGAGAACTATATTTTTGAGGAAAAGAATATCAAGCTTATCGGCAGTTCTTTACAGTATGTGAGTAGATGTTATTGTGGCTGTCTTCAATCACAAACCACGGAGACTTACGTGACAGTGGTACGCTGGTAAATTGGCTGTCTGGAAGAAAAAAAGAAGCCCTGATATATAGGATTTGCCAGTTTGCTTGATATAAATACCTCTAGCTTGGTGGATTTCAGGCTCTCAATACCACATCAGTGACTATGCAGCTGGGAAATGCTGGGCGGAATTGGCTCTTGTGCATCGAAACAAGCTGGCTCCAGCACATCACTGTTTTCTCAGGGGTTGTAGGCTTCCAGGAAGGGCAGATGGACTGCTATTGTTAGTTTTCTTGGCATCTTGATCTCCTTTTCTGAAAATTTCCTATCTACTACAAAACTGTCACCTGTATTATTCTGCTGGTGTGGGAGGCACTTGTTTCAAGCTGGGCTCTGTAAAACTTAGATTTGTAATTTGTTTGACTGGTTTTATGGACAAAGGAGTTGGTACAGTGGACATTTCCTTCACATAGATGTAGAGTAAGCCTACCTGCAGCAAGAAAGAAGCAACAAGAGACATAGGGGAGGAAATGTCGGGTTTCCACAGCTTTCAATCAGTGTCCCTCTCTGTGGATAGGCGAGACTCTGATCTTGGTTTAAGATTTTCACAGCACAAAGGATTTGGTTGAAAACAACAAACTATTCTTTCTTTTCTACACTCATCCTCCCAAGTATCCAGAAATTAACCTCTGGAATCATAAACTCTTGATTGTAAGTTCAAGAAAGGAAATGGTTCTCATATTTGAGAAAATCTCTTTCTGACAATTTGCAATAGGAAAGTGATTTTCCAAGCATCTTTTCTGGAACACTACCATCCCTGTAAGCTGTTTCTGGGACTGAAAGGACAAGGACTACAGGGAGTGGTCTTGACTCCATCTGTAACACCAATGGAGCAGCCCTGGGCTTATCTACTTTAAATGTTTTTCTTCCATTTACAACATCATTTGCACAAATTTTCCCTGCTGAAGTCTTAAGTAAAATTGTGGAGAGAGTCAACTTGAGTCCAGTGTCCTTATTAATACCCTTCCTATTCCTGTTTTCTTTCCACACATTGCTCCTTGTACTCCCCTCCAACCTGCCTGTCACTGCCACCTGCAAGAGCAACTCTTGGGAAAGAATGGGTAATTTAGAACACATGAGTGTGTGGCTAACTGATAAGGCTAAAGGCATTGCCTTTCTAATATTATATCTGCATCTCAGTGCAGGACCACCTAAAGCCAAGGGAAGAGGCTCTAATAGTGGAATTTCAACCATCTTCCAAGAGGTAGAGAAAGTATATTTTTAGTGCATGTGTGTTGGGATAGTGAGGATTATCTGGAACCTTTAAAATTTACCATGTAGGTGACTGATTAACTTCTGAGAGGTCATAAGATCTATTCTAATGTCAAGGGCTTGATTTCTTCTCCTTATTCGAATTCTGGATTTGAGATGGACTCATAGCGTCAGTTTTTACTCTGACTTCACATAGACAAGGTACTTGCATCAGTATTGTTAACATTGGCTTTGGCTTTGATTTTAAATAACAAATACGGATGCATTGCAGAGCTGTGCTTTGTCTCTGCCTTTTTGAAAGAACATTTCTTAAAGGTTTAGCTAGTTATTTTCTTGGCTCTAATTTTGAGACTGTCTTCTAACAGAACTTGCAGGTCTCTCATTGAAGGTGGTATATAAAAGTCACACCTCTAGGGAGATAATCAACAGGAAGATAGTCATGTGAATGTGGAGGGAAAACAAAAACAAAACAAAAACAAAAACAAAATCAAAATAAAGCCAGAGGATGCTCCTAAGTATGGTCATTCATATAAATTTGTAAAGCACCAGGCCTGAATGTGGAGAGCAGACAAAGCCGTACAGTGCACACTGGCTCAGGAGTTCTAACTTGCCTTAGGCTGAAAACGGAATAAAACACATTCCTCAGAACCCTCCCGGAGAGAAGGAAGTGTGACATTTTCCACACATGTATAAAATGTGGAAATTACCTTGATTCCCTGGGGCTTCCGTACTGGCCTCAGCAATGTAATAACACGTAGTAGAATTTTGTAATGAACATCTTTTCTTTGAATGTGTTCACTGTAACCCCTAGAATTCATGTGAACCTAATTAACAGAATATTGAATAGATCTTCAGTTGATACACTAAGGGCAATTGCTAGTTGAATACTCAAACGTTTTAGGGAAAAATATAAAGAAGGTGATTTCAGTGTTTGATAAGTATGGAATGTAAAGTACCTTGCATGCTTTTTTTTCTTGTTTTGTCTTGTCTTTTGTTTTTAGTTTACCATAGAATCAGTTAGTTGCAACATCTTGGTATGGGTTTTGTTTGCTGTTAATCACTTTTACTCTGTTGGATAATTTATATGTGAACTTATCTTTAATAAATCTGATAAAAATCTCTTAGATTTACAAGTTAAATTTTACTCAATAATCATTTCCTTTTCATAATGTAAGGAATTCCTTAGGAGTTTTCTTTTAGATTTTCTTTTATAGCTTTTTTAAGTCAATGACTTAAATAGTGTCTGTTATTTAGTGTTGTGATTTGATCTTTTCTTAAGAAGTTTTTTTTTTTAAAGTGATGGGAGTATCATTGTTTTGTTTTTATCATTCCCTCTCTGCCAGTGAATGCAATTTCATTGTACACGAACAACTATATGTTTTAGAATTTGACACATCCTCTCATAAGGGTTTAGAAAACCACAAGAGCTAAGACAGTCTAACATATAAAATATTTGCCATTTCCAGCATTTTCTTTCTTTTTTTTTTTTTAATAAAGTCAAGGAATATGTCAACTAAGCATTTGCCACTCTTCTTCCCCATACCTCAGGGACAGAAATAGCTACCAAAATGAATTGGATGAGACATTTACTGAATATCTCCTAAGTATTAACTTCTGAAATAAAAGAAGACCATATATGGCATTTCCTTCATTCCTCATAGAAAGCCCCTATGTGGAGGGGTCTTAACAATCTCTTCATGAGGATCTTAGCAGTGTTTCAAGTAGATCACAAACATTTCACAAAGCAGGACATTTTCTTGTGTGTTTTATATACATTTTAACAGCTATCATAGACAGATGTGAGCTTTAGGCTGACTCAAGTAGTATTTCTGACAGCTTGATGTTCTGGCCACTGCACGATTTCTCAAATGTCATTGAAATATTGGTGATACAACTTTGATTTGTTTCTTTCTTTTCGTGAAGTGAGGCTGGAGAAAATCCAATGAAGGGAGTTTGCTAATAGTTCTACATCTACTTTTGCAAATACTAAAGAACAAAATATTTTAGAACCACTGGGGTTGACTTGTTTAAAGAAGGAACAACTGCTTATTCACGTTACAAATATTTATAGAAATCTGACCGTGTATGTAATTTACTTGCTTTTTTTTTTTTAAACTTTCTGCTGTCATAAAAAAAGAGTGGATCTTCACTGGAAAAAATAAGTAATTTCTCTAGAAAGGAAAGGATATAGAAAATGGGTAATGAATGAATGAGAGTGGTTACATGGAAGTTGGAGGGTACACGGCAGAACAGTCTCGGTGGTAGGAGTTGTCAGGGACTTTGGGAAGGGGATGTGTATAATCTTCATGAAAACATCCAGGGTGGGTATTATCAGTCCCTTTCAATAGCTGAAGTGGCCTGTAGGATAAAGCCCTGTGGTAGGCTATGTGTGTGGCCGTAGATGTCCTAATTCCAAACCACAATACTTTAAGCATTTTAAAAAAAGTTTTATTAAGTACAGCATACACCATCTTTTATGTTTCATCACAAAATCAACAGTAATGTATCTAGTTGTTGTGAATGAGAAAAATTATGGTACATGTAGGTCTATTTCTTGTTAATGAATTGGAGTTTTGACTATTTTTGGATTGTGTAAATGTTCTGAGTCTTGCTTTAGGGTAAAACTGGGCAAGAAGTGAAGCTTTGAGAAGTGAAATGTCAGCAGAGGCCTGAACTCAGTGTGCTGACCCAGAGGCTAAGGCTCTTAAGGACTGTGTTCAGTCTGCAGTGCACCAACTGAAGACAGCTACATTTTCTCACCAGAACCTTTCCAGTCCAGCTGGCAGCCAAAGACGTAGTGGCCACACGTGATTGGGTTTCCAGATCTACCAGGGACAACAGTTGGAGGGGTAGATAGCTATCTTTAATTCTTAAAAAAATTCATTAATCAGTTAATGTTCTTTTCGGTTATTCATAAGAAACTAGACTTTGTTTTAGGTGCTTTATTTTCATGTTGAGATGCCCTATCAACTAATCAATTATAAAAATTCATTGAGGAGGAAAAATGTATAGACAGTCTCATTAGCTTGGCTGCATGTAACACAGAGATACTTTTTAAAAATTTAGAATTGAAATATATGGTAAAATTTCATTTCCCAAGCCACACCTAGAGCTGTTTGTTCCTCAAATACCGTTTAACAAGGCAATTATTTACAATAATGCCCCTTGCTACCATCTATACGTCCCTCTCACCAGCAGCACTGGCATCTCTGGTTGCTTGTTAGCAAGAGTAGGGTCCTCTCCAGATCTTCTCAATTAGCAACTGCATTTTAACAAGGTCCACAGGATATTCACACATACATTCCAGTTTGAGAAGCGCTGCTGCAAAGCAATTTTGGGCTCTGAGGCAGATTTAAAAAATACCGGGAATGTCTTTGCCCTGCCTGAGCTTGCTTGTAATGGCATAGCTGCAAGCTCATGAACTGGCAATTAATAAAAGCGGAAAGAGTCCGTGCCAAGCCAGTGGTACCCACACACAGGCTATAAGTGTTGGGAGGAAAAAGCAATCATAGCCAATTAGGTCCACCAGGATAGATTTTAAGCCTGTTGCCTTCTGGTACTTCAAATTCTTTTGACTTCCACTAGCCGCCGTAGACTTCTGCACCCCTAGGGGGCAGTGTGGTATAGTAAAAAGCAGCTTGCATTCCCCTCCCCAGGATTCCTCTTAATAGCCTTGTGACCTTGGATATTAATTAATAATGCCTCCGAGCCTCAGTTTTTGGAGGAATAGGAAACTCATAGGGTTGTTGTGAGATTGAAAGCAAAGTTAACACAACGCCTAACTCATAATACGTATTCAGTTTCTCCCCGTGCTGCCTTCCCCTTGTCTTAATTCATAGTTACAGTGATCAGAGCTGTACAGTTTATTGACTCTCAAAGAGCGCTCCATGTTTTATCGAGCAAATACGTCTGCAAGTGGTCCTCAGCAGCGGCTCGCTTGACGGATCGCTACATTTCCCAGCAGGTGATGCTTGTAAGGAGTTTGCCCACTCTGTGCTCCGGAGAGGGAGGGAGGAGTCTACCACAGTGCTCGAAGCGGCCTACAGGAAGGCAGAGGATGGCTTCAGCTTCTTTTCCTACTGTTGCAGGCACGTGGCTCTGTAGTGCGGTGACCTTCCGCAGGCTGAGGTCCAACACAGTGGTTCTCGAGCACCGTGCACACGTCAGAATCTCTTGCGGATTTGTAAAACCTGCTGTGCCCACAGTCCACTCCCGAGCAGCTAAATAGACCCCCTGGGGTTGGAAAGGTAGTTAAGAAAGCACGCCAGGTGATTTTAAAGTGTAGCTAAGGTTAAGAACCACTATCAAGGTGCATCACAGACTGAGTGCCACTATAAACTATCCATTACCGGCTTAGCACTTAAATGCAAGTTAGTGAGACCCTCTGTCACACACGCTGTGGCTCCCTCTGTCGATAAACTCATGTGATTCTTGTTTCCAAGAAAGCTTTAAGTTCAGTCGGTTTTAGGGTGTGACTCTTGGAAAAAAAAGAAATACAGTATAAGCTAAGTTTTGTGTATCTGGACGTCGTATTCTTTATTTTTCCCAGCATTGAGATCTTTGCAAACTTACTGGTCTTATTCCATGTACTTTATAACATTTAGAATGCTTTGCAATGTAACGTTTATTTGCTTAGAAATTTTCATTTCTAGTTCCTCTTTGTCTTTTTGAGACAGAGAAATCACTTATCCTCAATCTTTGCTGGGGGAAGAGATTCATTTTGTAAATATTTATATGTTTCTTAGGATTAGTGAATCTTGGTATATTCACCAAAATTAGTCCATGAAACACTTACGAGCTAATCAAATATAACTTGAATTGGTTAAAGCATGCTGTTGGGTATCAGTGTGGCTCCACGATGCTTCTACAACCTGAAGTTTCAGAAGCAGTAACCATGTTTGAGGATGGTGTGAGGACCTTCCTTCCAGAGTTGAAGTGAGGATTGACTCAGTAACCTTATGTGTAACTTCCTGGTACCTCGGTAGCAAGTACTCAGTATGCATCGGTACATTACTCTAGAGAACAAGGTCAGAGTGCAACCAGTATGTCTGGAAATGGGGACATACACTAGCTGGCTATAGTACTAAAAGGCCTTAATCTTTTTGAAAAATTGAAAACAAAATAATAGTGTGTTTCACAGTTTATAGAGATGGTTGCAGGTGTTTGTGGCAGTTTTGACGCATTTCTCATAATCCCACGTTTTTCTCAGGCATGTGCATGGGAGTGGCATGGCCAAATGCAGGGAGTGTTATCAAGAATCAAGTGGTTTTTACTTTTTAAAAACCTCTGTAGAACTTTTGAAAACAACAGAGAAATAATGTGAAATAACTGAAGTACCTTTAGAGAATGAGAACTATATCTATTTTTAACATATTACTATATTATCATTTCAGCAATGTTTCTACTAAAATCTTACATGTACTTATCAAAATATCAGCATATGTTTTTCTTTGTAGTATGCTACTAATAATGGCTTCTTTTACTTAGCACAGTGTCCTCTAGGTCCGTCCATGTTGAGGCAAATGGCAGAATCTCCGTCTTCAAGGCTGAATTATTTTCAGCATATATGTATATGTATATATGTCCATATATGGATATACATATACATATATATATATATATATATATATATATAGAGAGAGAGAGAGAGAGAGAGAGAGAGAGAGAGAGAGAGAGAGATCTCACACTGATAAGCATTTTTTTTTATATTTTGCCTAGTGTGAATAATGCTGCAATCAATGTAAAAGTGCAGATACTTTTACAAGGTGGTGATATCATCTTCTTTGGGTATATACTCAGAGGAGGGATTGCTTGGTCATATGGTAGTTCTATTTTTAAAAGTTATCTATTGACAGTTTATAGAGATACATATTTATGGAGTTCAACAGGACATTGTGACCTTTTAGTATAATGTGGAATCACCAAATCAAACCAAGCACCCCAACCATCATGCTAAACATTTAATACCTTCCATGATGGGGACATTCAAGATTATCCTCCCCAGCAACACTGAAGTGTACAGTCTTTACCACACTGTGCCACAGATCTTAAAAAAGCATAAATGTTATTCAGGACACCAGACATTAGCATTCAATTGTCCAAACATTATTGGCACAAACCTTACTCTTCAATGAACTAAGTAAAAATGGTAGTGTATCTATCTTAACCATCTTAACTAACTTAAAGATAGTAATACGTAATGTAAAAAAAAAAAAAAAAAAAAAAAAAAAAGCATAAATGTATTCGTCCTATCAGAGGATTTTTACCGTTTAATAATCTCCCCATTCCCTACCCACTAGCCTCTGATAACCACCGTTCCATTCTCTGCTTCTATGAGTTCAATTGTTTTATTATATTTTTGTTATGTGCAATTTTCTTTCCTTTTGTTTTTTGTTAGGACCTGTTTGCAGCACATAAAGTACACAATGATTACATTTATCATGGGGATAAACACATCTGAAGTACATGTACATAACACATCTTAATTCTTTTTTCATCCCCTACCCTTTCCATTCTTCCTTCCTCCTTCCAATTCTTGATCCCCTTCCCATTTGAAAGAGGTCTATTTCCATTTTTTCATTCACTTTTTCCATCCCCCTTTCCTTCTGCCCTCCAACCTCCATCTCTTGTTCCAATTCCCAGCTGAAAAAAAATCTCTCTACTTATCATCTATCTTTTATTTTGCTCGTTAGTTATAGTTTTGGTTTCTCATACAAGAGAAACATGCCATATTTAAACTTGTATGTATGATTTATTTTACTCAATTTTTATTCTATTTTATTTTATTTTAGAGACAGGGTTTCACTATGTAGTTGAGGCTGGCTTGAACTCACTGTGTAGTCCAGACTGGTGGAACTCATGGTGATCCTTCTGCCTCAGCATCCTAAGTGCTGGAATTACAGGCATGAGGCACTGTGCCCAGCAATTTCACCTAATATTGTGATCTTAAAGTGCACCTATCTTCCTATGAAGGCCCCAGGTTTATCTTTTTTATGGCAGAGTAGTACTCCATCGTGTATAAATACCACATTTTCTTTATCCAATCATCTATTGATGGGCATATAGGGCATTTCCAAGATTTAGCTATCATAAATTGTGCTGCTAGAAACATGGTTATGCATATAACATAACTATAACAGGTGATTTTACCTCTTTTGGGAAAATACCTAGAAGGATGATAGCTGGATCAAATGGGATTTCCATTTTTAGTTTTTGAAGAATTTCCACGCTGATCACCATCGTGGTTGTCCTAGTTCACATTCCTACCAACAGTGTAGAAGGGTTCCTTTACCTCTCCAGGCTCACCAGCATTTGCTGTTATTTGACTTCTTAATAGCCATTTTTCTGGAGTAAGATGGTATCTTGGTGTTGTTTTAATTTGCATTTCTCTAATGGTTAGTGATGTTGAGCATTTTTTCATGTAATTATTGGCCATCTGTTCCCCTTCCCCTCCCTCCTCGTCCTCTTCCTCCTCTTTCCTTTTCCTCTTCCTCCCCCCTCTTCTTCCTCTTCTTCTTCCTCTTCCTTTCCCCTCCTCCTCCTCCTTGTGCATTTATTTCACTTGCCAAGTTTTTGATTGGGTCTTTTATTTTGGGGCATTTCTAATGTTTTTGGGTTCTTTATATATTCTAGATGCTAGTCATCTGTCCAAGGAATAGCTGGCAAAATTTCTTTCATTTTGTAGGTTATTTATTTATTTTTACTCAGTTGTTTGTTTTGCTGTGCAAAAAGCTTTTTAATTTGGTATCATCCTATTTGTTCATTCTTGGTACTATTTTCTGTGCTACCAGAATTCTGTTCTGAAAGTTCTTCCCTATACCAATGACTTCAAGAGTTTTACCTATTTTATCTTCCAGCAGTTTGTTTCTGTTTTACCGTTTAGTTCTTTGATCAATTTTGACTTTGGATTAGTACATGGTGAGGGATATGGGACTGGATTCAATCTCCTAAATGTGAATAGCCAGTTTTCCCAACACCACTTGTTAAAGAGGCTGTCCTTCCTCCAGTATATGTTTTGGGACTTTTTTTCAATGCTCAACTGTTGAATGTCCTTAGACTTGTTTCTGCATCCTCTGTTCTGTTCCATTGATCCTCATGTCTGTTTTTGTGTCAGTACCATGCTGTTTTTTGTCACTGTGGCTTTATAATTTAACTTCAAGTCTGGGACTGTGATGCCTCCTGCTTTGCTCTTGTTACCCAGAATTGCTCTTGCTATTCTGGGTTTCTTCTAGTTCCATATGAATTTTAGAATTGTTTTCTCCAGTTTTGTGAAGAATGTTGGTATTTTGATTGGGATTACATTAAATCTGTATATCAATTTTGGAAGTATGGTCACTTGGACTATATTAGTTCTGCCTATCCAGGAACAGGAGACATCTTTCCATTTTCTGATGTCCTCTTCAATCTCTTTTATCAGGGTATTATAGTTTTCATTGTAGAGGTCTTTCACTTCCACTTTAGTCAGGTTAATTCCTAAGTATTTAATCTGTCTTGCTGCTATTGTGAATGGTATTTTTCCCAATTTCTTTCTCAGTGGGTTTGTTACTAGCGTACAGGAATGCTATTAATTTTTACATGTTGTTTTTGTATCTTGTTATATTACTGAATTTCGTTTTTAGCTCAAAGAGTCTTTTGGTGGATTTTGATGATAATATGACTTCTTCCTTTCCCATACATATTCCTTTTATTTCTTATTGTTGCCCAGTTTCTCTTTCTAACATTTCAAGTACTCTGTTGGACAGGTTTGGTGATAGTGGACATTCTTGTCTTGTTTCTGGTTTTAGAGGGAAAACTTTCAGTTATGCTCCATTCATTATGATGTTGGCAGAAGGTTTGTCATAAATGTTTTTTATCAGATTGAGATAAGGTCCTTCTATATCTATTTTCTTCATTTTTTTTTTTATCATGAAAGGATGTTGGGATTTTTGTCCTTGCTTCTGTTTATGTGATATACTATATTTATTGATATATGTGTGTTGAACCATCCTTGCATCCCTGGAATAATGCTTACTTGGTCATGATATATGATCTTTTTGATGATCCATTGCTTTCTGTTTGCCAGTGACTTGGTGAGGATTTTTGTGTCTATATTCATTGAAGAGATTGGTCTGATTCTCTTTTTTTGGTCAGATCCTTACCTGGCTTTGAAATCAGGGTAATGGTAGATTTCAGGAATGACTTTGCAAGTTCTCCTTCCCTTTCAATTTCACTGAAGATCTTGAGTAATATTGGTATAAGATCTTCCCTGAAATTTTTGTGGAATTCAGCAATGAATCTATCTGGACCTGGGCTTTCTTAGTTGGTAGTTTTTTTTTTTTTTTTTTTTTAATTACTGCTTTAATCGTTGCCTGTTATTGTATTATTCAGGGTTTTAAAATCTTCTTGGTTTAGTTTTGGAATTCCTGTGTATTTAGAAATCTATCCATTTCTCCTGAATTTTCCAGTTTATTGATATAGAGGTTTGCAAAGTAGTTGTTAATAGTCTTTTTTAAAATTTCAGCAGTGTCCATTGTGATTTCACTTTTTAATTTCTAACGGCCTTGATTTGAATCTTTTCTGTTTTATTTTTGGTTAGATCAGCTAAGGGTTTGTCTATTTTCTTTATTTTTTCAAAGAACCAACATTTCAATTCATTGATTCTTTGTATCATTTTCTTGCTTTCTGTTTCATTAAATTTTCCTTTGATCTTCATAATTTCCTTCTTTGCTAGCTTCTGGTTTTGATTGTTTTTGCTTTTCTAGTAACTTGAGGTGCACTTTTAGGTTATTCATTTGGGATTGCTCTCTTTCTGTGATGTGGGCATTCACAGCTATTATACTTCCCTGTTAGTACTGCTTTCATACCATAAGTTCTGGTATATTGTACCAGCTTTATCAGTTAGTTGTAGAAACTGTCTTATTTCTTCTCTAATCCATTGTTTATGTAAGAATGTATTATTCAGTTTCTATGATTTGCATAATAGTTGTGTTTTCTTTCATTATTGATTTCTAGTTTCATTGCATTATGATCTGGTAATATGCATGATATAATTTCAATTCTTTTCATTTACTTAAGCTTGCTTTATTGACTAGTATGTGGTCTATTTTGGAGAAAGTTCCACGTGTTGCTGAGGAAAATATGTATTCTGTTGTTGGATGGAATACTTTCTAGACATCTATTAAGTCCATTTGTTCGAAGGTGTTATTCAACACTAATAAATGGCTGACTACACATTTCTGCAAGGATGACCTACAGTACTTCAAGCTCAAAAGTAAACTTTTGATGGGGAAATACGATATTTTCATGTTGAAGAGTACCTAAAGAAATTCATAATTATTAAAGAGCACCTCAAAAAAGTTCCAAGGATATCTTAGAAAGAAACAATGAAGCTAACAATAACAAAAAAATCTAAATAGAATGAGTATGCCAGGCAAGGTGAGCAGTTAACTAGAAGGAAATCAGCAATAGGAAAATAAGGCAATGACACGAATAAGGCATAACTTATCAGTAATAACTCTCGATGTGAATGGTCTAAACCCCAAGCAAAAGACAGACTGGCAGAATGGATCAAGAAACAAAATCCAGTGTTATACTGTATACAAGAAACACATTTAATGCAAAAAGAAACTTATGGTCTAAAAATTGAAGGTCAGGGAATAATATTCCATGCAACAAAAAACCTATGTTTCTATTTGTTTGCTTGTTTTTGTTTTGAGGCTTGTGGGTTGATTTTAGTGGAAAGCTTTGTTTCTAGTTTGGAGACCTCTTTAATTAATGTCTGCTTTTCAGTGGTGTGCTCTGGGGATGGCTGACGATTGGCATTTGCCTCTGCCCAGGATCCAACCACCTTCATTTACTTAGGACAGGAGGTTGTAGCATATTTTGGGCAGTATCCATTTCTACAGGAATGGGCCACAGTATTGTTAATGACCCCCAAATCATCCAGATATTGGCATCCCAAGAATATCAATAGCAACAGTTGTGTCACAATAGCTATAGTAATAAAATCAGCATCAATTATAGCATCAAATATAAACTGAATATTGACAAACTGTAAGGATCAATGATCAATAATGTATCAATTGAACCATACAAAAGGGATATATATTTATAGTATGAACAATAAGGCAAACCAAATATCAACCTTCTATAAACATCTGCTAAATGCAATAACTTTACCTCTACTAACAACAGAACAGTATTCAATAGCAATAGCATGAATTCAACTAGCTATCTAGATATTTATAAAGCTAAGTAGTTATACCAGTAAACATAAAGCAGGTGGGCAACCAGAGAATGAAAAAAGAAAAATTTGAAAAAATCGATGAGATATGAGAAGGAGAAAATAGTGAGATAGTGGGTCCTTTTGAGGAGCAAAAGGAAATTAGTAGTGTTAAAGAACAGTTGCGGGAAAGAATGAACATAAAAAGGAAGAAAAAGGATAAACAGAGCAAAATACAGGAAATAAAGGAAAGATAAGAGGGAACAGAAAAAAAGTCAAAAGAGGAAAAGAAGAAAGAAACTAAAAGGGGACAAAAGGGAGAGAAAACCCCCAGAACCTTCATCATGTCCCAGTGAAAGATAATAATATTAAAAAATAGAAAAATATGAAAACATTGAGTTGGAGAAAACAATTCTGTATTTTTGAATGAGTATTCCCTGCCCCCCACAAGATCTGCAGTCTTTGGATCCAGCCAGTCATGATTTTCTTTGCCTAGTTTTAGGGTCTATGGGGTTTTGAGATGCCCTCCCTACAGCAGAGGCCCCTCTGCCCATTTGCCCCAGATTGTGGTTACTGTCCAAGCCAAGCTATTTCCTTGCTACCATTGATGGGAAATTTGATCAGCCCTCTGGTCTCTGCTGGAT
The DNA here is from genome assembly GCA_028451465.1 of Erethizon dorsatum. Lineage (NCBI taxonomy): Eukaryota > Metazoa > Chordata > Mammalia > Rodentia > Erethizontidae > Erethizon > Erethizon dorsatum. The sequence goes on from CM051824.1 coordinate 115,181,871, forward strand.
GTAGGCCACAGGGTGGGGGTTCAAGCAGTTGGTGGGACTTAATGTTGGCAGTAATGGGGTCTGCTTGCTCCTTGTCTCCTCAGGCCTTATCCTTGTCCAGGATCATGATGGTTGGTTAGTCCTTGCTTTTGCTGCTTTGTGGCAAGGGGAAGCAAAAAGCTTGGAGTTGGTGGATGGTTGCACCCTTGGGTGGGGTGAGGGGCACTCCTCATGTCTGAGGTGGGTCTGCTTGCTTGTGTTTGGGAGGGTCGTTTTACATCTAGCGTGGGTCTGCTTTCTCACATCTGGGGAGGGCCTGCTTTCTCATTTCCTGGGGGTTCCACACATCCATCATGGGCCTGCTTATTCATTTTGGGGGAAAGTCACCTTTTACCTGACATGCTTGCATCAGGCATTCTCTCTTTTTTCCTTAGCTTTGCTAAGGGTTTGTTCATTATGCTTATTTTTATTTAAAAAAAATTTTTTGGTACCAGGAATTGAACTCAGGACCTTGTGCTTGCCAGGCAGGTACTTGTGCCACTGAGCTATATCCCTGGCCCCTCATTAGGTTTATTTTTTCAAAGAAACTACTCTTTGTTTTATTGATTTTTTTATTGTCTTTCTCTTTTCTATTTGATTTATTTCTGTTCTGATATTTAGCATTTCCTTCCTTCTGCTAACTTGTCCTTCTTTTCATAATTTATTGAGGCATGATTTGGGGCTACATAATTGGAATCTTATTTTTTTAGTATAGGCACTTACTGTTACATACTTCTCTTTAGAATTGCTTTTGCTACATCTCAGAGGTTTTGATATGTTGTGTTTCTATTGCTAGTTGTCTCAAAATGTTTTTAATATTCCCATTTGATTTCCTCTTTGACCCACTATTCAGGGGTATGTTGTTTAATTTCCATGTTTCTAAATTTTCAAAAATTCCTCCCGTTATTGATTTCTAATTTCATACCAATTCACTAGATGTAAATTTAATCTTCTTAAATTTGTTTAAACTTGTTTTACTGCCTAATATATGGTCCGTCATAGACAATGTTCCATGTGGACTAGAATGCAGATTCAGATACTTATGGTTACAATATGTCTGTTAGGTCCATATAGTCTAAACTGCAGTTCAGGTTCAGCATTGCCTTGTTAATCTTTTGTCTGGTTCATGTAGCTCCTGCTTAAAAAGGGGTATTTCCATCCCCTACTATTATTGTATTGCTATCTACTTCTTCCTTCATGCCCACTCATATCTGCTTTATACATTTATGTGCTCTGAAGTTAAGTATGTATATCATTTTAATTGCTATGGTGAACTGACCCAGATTTTTAAATAATGACCATCTTTTATTCTTGATATCATTTTGGCTTGAAGTCTATTTTCATTGATATAAATATAGACATCCTTGCTCTTCTTTGATTGATACCTTCCATTGATGGATACCTTCCATCCCTTTACTTTTAGCCCATATATGTCCTTAAAGCTGAAATGAGACTCTTGTAAGCAGCATACACTGGATCTTTTTTAAAAATCCATTTAGTCACTCTGTGTCTTGAGTGGAGAGTTTAATCCATTTACATTCAAGATTATTATTGATATGCAAGGACATACTCCTGACATTTTGTTAGTTGTTTTCTGGTTGTTTTGTAGAGCTATTACCATTTTATACAACTTTCTCCATGTTTATCATATTGATCAATTTTACCTTTAAAATATCTTTGAATCTCTTAATATTATTCTTGATAACACAGCTGCAATCCTAATTCTACCCTCTGCTTCTCTTCCAAGCTTACACTAGCAGTAGCTTTCTCCCTGTTTCTAATATGAGGTATGATCAAAAGATACAATGAATGTCTAAATTAAAAGAAATTATTATAGTAAAAAATACATTACCATTAATCCTCCTTATAATACTTGTCCTGGCATTGAACACACTTACTCATCATACCTGCCACATTCTGAAGCAGTTCTGGAAGAAGTCCTTCTTCATGTCTTTAGTTATGCTCTCATGGCTGCCTCAATGTTCTGAATTGGTGCAATACATTTATGGCAATTTCTACCAGATAAAAATGTTACGAGGTGTCTTCATCCAACTTATCCACCAGATCTGGCACTATGTGACTTCTGCTTCTTCTCTAAAGTCAAAATTTCTATGAAAGGTAAACATTTTGAATTGATTCGGGACATGAAGTCAACCACCACACAGAACTAAAGACACTCATGAAAAATGACTTGCAGAACTGCTTCAGAAAGTGGAAAGAACAATGCAATAAATGTGTTCAAAGTGAAGAGAGAGTGCTTTGTGGGGGGTTAAGGGCAATATGTTTTTTACTGTAATAAATTTTAAAACTTAAACATTCATCCTATATTTAGTCACATCTCATATGCATCAAAAAGCCCTCATAGTCTTTTAAAGAATAATTGAACCGTTTGTCAAATCCTATACTCAAATCCTTTTCCACATGTCCTCAGAGAATGCTTGAATTTTCAGTTTGTCTATTTCTCTGGAAATCCACTTTCTATTTTTTTCTGTTGTATGCAAATTTTCTTTAGTTTCTCAATCAGTTCAGCCATGAAGTAAAAGTGCTGAATAAATATTTTTACATGATCTGTAAGAAAAGAACTTTCTAGACTTCCAGTTGGGAATATTCATGGAAATAATATATATTTTAAATACTGTATTTCATACAATTATTCTATTAAATAAAATGACAATACCTAATTTACTGTTCTTATGTGTTGAGACTATATATTTTACATATGCTATCTAATTTAATGTGCATAACAACTCATTCTATTATATAAAATGATAATGTACATTTAGACATAAGGAAACTTAGATTTAGGAAAGCTAATAATAATTTACCACAGTTCATACTGCCAGACCACTTTAGAGCTGCAGGAATCTGATTCCAGTGAAGGTTTTGTTCTTCTTTCCCTTCCTTTTTCAAAACATATTTCAAACATACAGAAAAGTTGAAGTATTAATGTAGTGAACTTATACCTTTAAGTTTAACTGTTGTAAACATTTTGCCACATTTGTTTTCTTCCACTCATTTTTTTTTTGCTATCTTATTTGAAGGTAAGTTTTAGATTTGATGCTTTACCCCTTCATACAGAGTCTTTAGTCTCAAAGCAAGCTTATAGTTATCTTCAAAGAGATCCCTTTGGAGATTTTTTTTTTTTATTGCTTTCATGGAAATGGGGAAAATTCTTTGCTTGATAGGAGGGAGTCTTTTATCTTTGAAATCCAAGGTTCAAAAAAGTGCCTGGTATATAGCAGATGAATCAATGAATGGTTTGTAAAAAGAAGACCTAGGTTAATGAGAGAGGAAGTACGTAAAAGTTATCTAAGATAAGAAACCTGGTTCAATTTAGATGGCAGGATGTTGGGGACCACAAATTATAAATTGAATCTAGAGGATGTCTGAGGCCATCCTTGTCCTGCCCTTTGAGCCAGATTAGAAGTAGGAAATTCCCTGCTTTTTTCTGGTCACAGCTGAAAGCCTTAGGGCTAGTGATGCTGTGGCACTCACAGGGCAAGATAAGATCTGCTGAGGACAATAAGGCACCTGAGGAAACTACAGTTTCCTTATTGCCCTCTGTCTCATCCTTGCAAGAATGCTCTGTTCTTACTAGCCCACTGTAGTCACCATTACTGTTCCCAGAAACACTCACTGCCCTTCACCCACTGTCCTTGACACAGATATAATCAATAAATACCAAGGTTCTGGCTGCCTCGTGGCCTTTTGTTCCCTGTGAACAACTGGTCATCCCAGATCCCTGCTGCACCATTATTTTTTCTATTGCTGTTTATTCTCACCGTGCACCACAATGCCTCATAGGAGATTGGAGCCCACCGCAGAGGTCTCTAATTGCAGGAGAAAGAGATACATTGAAGAGGGTAGTTGTCCTTCTCTGAGCGTTATGGTGGATCATTTAACCCTGATAAGAAGTGCAGACAAATCATCCAAGTAAAATAAAATAAAATAATACATAATTCATATATATATATATATATATATTTTTTTTTTTTTTTCCTATTGCATGCACTATTTTTCCCACTGCTTGTTCCCGGGGCAGGTTCTCTTCTTTTTGTTTATCTAGGCAATTATATGGATCTTGGAACATTGAATGAATGAATGAATGATCCATTCCATTGTACTGTTTATAATAAATATAATTTCTGGGTATTATTGCACTGTTTCTGCTGTGAAGTCAATTTTACAGTATTATGCTACATGTGTTAGCTTTGTATCACTGTGATGAAATACCTGAGGAAAAAATACTTGAAGGAGGACAAAATGATTTGGCTCATGGTTTTGGTTCATAGTTAGCTGGTTCCAATGTATTAAGTGTGTGTCAAGGCAGAAAAACATGGTGGAAGGGCACGGTGGAGGAAACTGCTCACTTCATGGTAGTCAGGAAAAGAGAGAGAGAGAGAGGAGGAGGAGAAGAAGGAGGAGGAGGAGGAGGAGGAGGAGAGGATGTGTTAATTTACTGCTGCAGGGCTGCCTCCTGCTTTTATTTCACTGGAGCCCCCACTCTGTTGGATGCTACTGCCCACATTCAAGGCAGATCCCCCTGTCAGTTTACAGTTTCACAGGTCAGTTGTCTCTGGAAACTACCTTCCCGACAGACCTAGAAGTGGACTTTACCAATTTCCTATGCATTTTTCAATCTAATCAATTTGGCAATCAAAATGAACCATCATACTACTGAGATGGTTACTATTACTCTCATGAAGATCTCTAAGAGGAAAAGAGTCAAGTAGGGAATATTATTTCCATTTTATAGCTAAGAAAGATTTGAAACCATTTGGTTCAAGCTTAGATATAGGTATCTATCTGCAAGTTCTGTGTTTCCTCTATGCCATTCCTTTTGATTCAGTATTTATGGATCCTCACTTTGTGCCACTCTTCTATAGGTCAAAGTAGCAAAGAAACTAAGCAGATGTAGCATGTTTATTTAAAAACTTAATGTATTATAAATTATTACGCATATGTTAGCTGAGTTTGCAAATATACTTCTAGATGAACATATTTTAGATATTTATAGGCATCACTTATGAAATATACTATTTATAAAATGTATTTTACATGATTATATATTTATAAATATGTGCATTTCTGTACACACTGCAGTGATTTGTGCCTGATGCTGTACACAGGAGTTGGAAAGCAATATGTAAAGAAATTAACAGACTAGATGTGAGTTAGCTTGGAGCTGCAGATGAGAGATGAGGGCCAGGGTGGAGCTTTATGATTGTCTTGAATGCTAGCTGCAGTCCGTTTCTGAGTTTGGGGCCATTGGGTGCCTGATGTGTGTGTTAATTGTCCCAGTACATAAACCATGTAATTATTTGCGTATTTTCTGTCCGAACACACTAGCTAGCAGGGTCATCCTCATGTTAAGGTTTGTAAAACATTTTCTGGGGATGGCACATAAAAGGGCAGAAGAGCCAGAAAGCTTTGGAGTTAACCGGCTTTCAAAGACTGCTTTTCTTCTTTTCCTGAATCTATTCCTGATGGCATTATCTTTCCTTTGTAAAAGCTTCTTGCCAATGCACCTGCTACTACTAGATCATTCTGTTCTGACCTCTGGATTGATTTTCCAGCTTTTGAAGGAAAGCAAACATTGGTAATTTCAGAATGAATTTCTTGAGTGACAAAATTGGTCATAGAATTTGGTAGTGATCTGGTATGTTGCTTCAACATATTCTCCTGAAGACAAAATAGTCTTTATATTTATTTTTGGATAAGGATCTTTCCTCTTTCTGGTATTCAGTAAAATTCGTCTGCTGTTTACCTCCATTACCATCATCATCATCATCATCATCTACATATCTCTTTCATAGTAGCAGAGGAATGCATCTTATGAATCAGGTATCAAGGGTAGAAACATGAAACATCTACTGAGAATTGACTGCACATTGACATTTTCATTTTATGCAATGTTCAACCTTTTGGTAATAACTGCCTTTCTATAATGTCTGAATTCTCTGTATTCAAAGGTGATTTCCTGGTAAAATGTTGTGAAGAATATAAAGGCAGACTTCAAAAAATTGGTTATGTCTATAATCCTATGTATTATACACCTCCAAGTTGTTAGAAGAATATCAAAAAAGGTTTTAGCAAGCAGGGAATTCTGAATGGCATTCTAAAGCTCAAATTTAAATCTTAAGTATACCAACATATAAGAAAGGACACAGGCTACTCTATGTACTGTGCAAAAAAGCTGAGCAGTAAAATGTCATCATAAAAGAGTGAGGAAACCAAAAGAATTGAGAAATTTATATAGATTTTATTCTTTTAGGGAGGTTTGAACTCTGTGGAAGGTAAGAATAATTGCATTTTCTATATGGAATGGATCAAGTGGTCATCTGATGAATAGTGGCTTTTTGATACCCAGGTTACCACTTAATAGAGCCCAACCAAAAGCTTGTCCCCATCTATTGTGAAACCGATCCTGTGACAGTTAGTTAAGATGGGAGCTGGACACAGATCAAGGCCTCAATTCTCACTGAATAAATGGGAAGGAGGAGAGACTAGAGAATGAGGGGGAAAAATCCCCAAATTAATAGTTTCAGGTATAAGTTGGAAGCTAAGAGAAGCTAGAAATAGGGGTTTTAATAGAGAAGAATTTTTAATAACTCTGTGATGCTACTTACTGAAACTCTTGTTGTTTAACACTTTAGAGTTGAAGAGAGAAACCTGCTATTTAATAGCTTTGTGACACTGGATGAATTTTTGAATGTTGGATTTCTTATCTAAAATACAGAGTTGTTGATATCACAGGAAAGGTAAAATTCATAAGATGGAGGATTCGAAGGTTAATGCATGTCAAAAAGTCTACCACAGTGCTTGAAATAGGCCAGGTCCATAATTGTGTGTTAAATTTGAATCTCTTTTGTGTGTTTTGTTTCACAAACACCCTCTTGTCACCATCAACCTGGTTAGGTGCACAGCTGGGCAAACAGGAGGTGTTACGGGAGCTCCTGCTGGCCCTCCCACGTCTGGTACCTGTAACGCCCTGGGTAGTGTTCCCTCAGCACAGATGCCAGTTCCAGAGTAACCTCAGCCGAGATGGCTGTGCCAGGAGGCTGCTTTGGTTGTGTACAGTGCTGAGCACCTAGGCTTCTCACTGAATCCCAGCCAGCAGGTTCTTCATGGAAGGGAGCCCATGCCCTCCTTCACTCTGCATCTCCCTCTTTATGATGACATCCAAGCAGTGCCACTCGCATCATGAAGAACCTGAGATTCTTGGCCTCTGTCTACAGCCTCCTGTCCTCGGGTGCAGTGCACAGTCTCCGGACTTTAGCTGAAGCACACGCCTTCCCAAGCCCCACACTTTCAGTTTATCTCCCAGGTACCTGAGGGAAGCCTTGTCCTCACCTACCTCTTCCCAAAGGAAATCAGGTCATGACAACAGATACTGTCAGGACCCTGCCAACTGTTAGAAATGCAGGGTGAATAACCTATGAGCAAATAATTCTATGAGCTCAGGGCCTTATTCTCAATCATAGCATCTTGTTTTTTTCATCGTTGTCTCAAAACAACACTGATCGTCAGCTCAATTGTTTATTTTCTAACTCTACTCCTACAGTATACGCAGTCTGAGGCCAAGCACCATTTTCTTATAAAAAATTTTTTTTCTGTGGGTACCGGGAGTCTACCTCAGGACTTCACGCTTGCCAGCAAGCCCATGTGCTGCTGAGCGATATCACCGGCCCTTTTTTTCCTTTATGTGAGTACTAGGAGTCGAACTCAGGACCTCGCCCTTGCCAGGCAGGCGCTTACGCCGCTGAGCTATCTCACCGGCCCCAAGTACCATTTTTTAAAACATTCCTCTGCTATTAGATTCCTAATGCAAAGGTACCCTCTGACATATAGAAGTTGGCTGAACAAAGGACCAAATCTCTTCTATTATCCATGCCTCATTTCAGTGACTTCCTCAGTATTCTGACTTCCTTTTCAATCCAGAGGAGCCGTGTTCCCTGTGGAGCTGGGGGCCCCATCACCCGAACCACAGCTCTGCCCCGGGACTGATTATTTTCCTCTCCTCTGTGTCCTGTTTGAACCTGTGAATGTAGCAGGCATACTCTGAGCTGCTGCGGAAGACAGGTGTGGGAACCAAAGCTGAGCTGGCTGTGTGCCCTGACTGCAGGGTGATGTGACACCCGAGGTATCCTGAGGTGCTCCTCCCCTCCCGCACACAGATGCTGCAGCAGCCGCTCTCATCTTGGCAAGGGAACAGAATCAGATCTTTCCAGAATCAACTCTAGCTCCAATCTCCATGTTTGTACTGAAAGGTTAATTGTTTACACCTACGCATCCCTAGCCTGGCTTCTCCCTGGAAGAAAAGTTGCCACAACCAGTGCTGCCTTTGTTCTGTAATATCACTTGCAGTATCAAGTACACAGAATCTCTTTATCTGAGGCCAAATGCACATTCCCATTTGAGAGACGGTTGCTGTTGGCAGCGAGTAGCAGCTGCCTAGATAACTGCTTGTTCTGAAACCCTTGAAGACATTGCCAATCTTTCTATTTACCCTGGGCTGGTGGAGAATAATTCCTTATTTTCAAGGGCCGCCCTTAATGAGCACCCAGTGGCTTTTTCATGTTGTCCTACCACACACTGTGGGTAAAGGCAGTGCTAGGAATCATACATTTTCATTTGTGGAAATAGTTTGTATTGAACCCTGTCAAAAATAACACTGCCTTTGAGTCACAGAAAATCCAATTTGATAGCAATGTTTTTGCTTTTTTCTCTTGGACACATTTTATCAGTTAGAGTATAGTCTTTGTATCTTAGCCATTACTCACCTGGAAAGTAATTTGGGACAGGGCTTTGTACTGTTGTTAGTGATGACTTGAATACCTATATATACAAGCAGTCTTGTGCTAAAATGACAGGACTTACTAGCTATAAAGGGGTGGGGAGGAGAGCAATTAGTCCATATACTTTCCTTGGGAAAGTTTCGCATGCATAATTTGCTCAAGTATGGTAATTTCACAAGGACACTCCTCCCCCAACTGTTCTTCATCTAAAACATCCTGTGAGAAATAGGGCTGAGAGAGGGAGGCCTCCAGGCCCTGGAATTACTGGTACTGCTCTCTAAACTGGAGACATGTGTCAGGTGCGAATATTTTCCCAAAAAAAAAACCAAAAAAACAGATTTCATCCTAAACTTGCAAATAGTTATTTGTGTGATTTGTTCATTAATTTATTTAAAATGTTTCTAAGCATCTACTATGTTTCAGGCAGGGCTATAAAAAAACTTAAATCTTGTCCTCAAGATCTATGGTGTAGAGGGAGATGGAGACATGTAAGTGAGAAAATGTAATCGTTAGAAGGACTGAAACTCAGTTATGTGCAGATATAACTATACACTATATCAGCTCAGAATAGTGTTTATTAATAATTTTTTATTATCACCCTCTAAAGGAGACTTTATACATTGTTTTCTAATCACTCCTCCTTTCATTAATTTTTAATGCTACATATATACTGTAATGTGTACTTATTCATGTACAGTATCTGAATTTGTGTTTTATATAAAAAGAGTAAATATTTCTTTGTTCCCTAAATCAATGTTTTCCCCTTTGAAGCTGTTATGCACTGAATGTTGTGGCTCTCCCAGAATTCATAGGTATAAATTTGAAACCCAAAGTGAAGGCATTAGACAGTGGGGCGTTGAGAGGTAATTCGTTTGTGAGGGTGGAACCTCCATGATAGGAATGGAGCTGTTGTAAGAGACATGGCGGTTTACTCTCACTCTCTCTACTGTCTGACATTTGAAGATGCAATAATAAAATAGCTGTTTGCAAACCAAGAAGAGGCAGACCCTCTTCAGACACTGGATCTACTGGCTTTTTGGTTTTAGACTTCCCAGCCTCCAGATTGTAAAGAAATAAATTTATGTTGTCTATAAACCACCCAATTTGGGGTCTTCTGTTATGGTGCTGCCAACTAATACATGTGCAACATTACATCCACTGAACACCACTAAAGAGGAAAGCAGTCATTTCCCACCTAGGACAGTCTAACAGAACCTAATAGAAAAAGGTGGTTACTTAAAGTTTTAAAGATAAGTAGGCATTCTTACAGCAAAGTAAGAGTAGGGAATAGTAGGTACAAAAGTACAAAGGCATTAAGAGGATATTTTAATGTGTACCATGGATAGGCAGAAATAAACCTCTTTCAGACTGAGTTCTAGTCAAGGTTCTGCTTACCTGGTTTGCCTCTCACATGTACCAAGACATTCATTCTAATAAGCAAGTTCCACCAAGTTCAAGTAGGTATCTATAACAATGTCTGAAAAGATGTTTATCTATGTGAATTTATTGGGATAATAATTTGTCAATAATGTTTGAATTCAGAACCTGGAATAAAATTATATTTCTTATATAAAAGTCTGTTATATAAAAAGTATATAATGGATTCTGATATTGGGCACCACTTAGTCTTCACTTTGTGTGAAAAGGGCCTCATTAATATAAGAAGCATGCTTTGGGGGTGTCAGATAGCATTAGAATTAAAATTCCCAATTCATCAATTAACTGAATGACCTGAGGTAAACACGTCTATAAAATGGAGGAAAATATCTACATAGTGTGTGTACTATGAAGACTTGTTCACTCGTCCTTTAATAATCCACTGGGAGCGTGGTCCAGAAGACATTCTATTTACTAAGTATTATGTGCTGAATGTGTCTCCCCCCAAATCCATAAGTTGAAAACCTAACCCTAAAGTTATAGTATTTGGAAGTGGGGTCTATGGGAAATCATTAGCTTATAAGGATGGAGTCCTCACAAATGGTCAGGTGTCAGAGAGCTAGCTAGCTCTCTTTCTACCTCGTGAAGATACAAGGACCAGTCAACTGTCTGCCACTTGGAAAAGGGCTGTCACAGAAACTAACAGTGACTTCTAACCTCTACAACTGTGAGAAATAATGTTTGTTGTTTAAGACCTCTAGCCTATGGCAATTTGTTATAGCAGTCCAAACTGACTAAGAGTTTAAGGCATTGGGAATACGTCAGTGAGGCATATACTCATCTCTGAAGAGCTCTGTGATGGCTGTTCTCTGTAGGTCAGAAAAGAGGATGAGAAATGCTGCCACTGAAATGAACTCTTTGAATTCAGGGGAAATAACAGGGATTCAGGGAGCCTGCTCAGAAGTCAATGGGGATAATGGAAATTTAAGGGGGATAATCGGAAGAAGTCATGATTAGGTGTTCAAATGAGACAAAGTGGGCATGGCAATTGTAGTGAAGATCAGACCTAAAACAATAATCAGAATGGTTTAACCCACTGTTACTATTGGTGTTGGCTGATTTGGTCACGGTGACTGAAATAGATGGACAGTCTACTAAAATTTTACTTGGTTTTTGCCATAAAGAGTTCTAGGTCTTGTGAGTAATAGTCTGACTTTAATAACTACAAAGCAGAGTTGTAGCCTGATACTGTGTGGATATGGTTTAGTCTGTCCTGCAAAGGTTCATGTGTTGGAAACTTAGTCCTTAGTGTGGTAATGTTTGACAGGTCCTCTAAGAGGTGAAGATTAGTGTGAGGTCAAAGGCTGACCCCTCATGCTCTTTGGTTTACTGTCTGAGGGTGTGATCCCTCTTGGAGGTGCCTCCATTCTTGTGGCCAGCAGCCATAATATGCTTAGTGCTCAGCTGATGTCAGTGCCAAGCATTTGAACTTCCAAAACTGAAAGCTGAGTAAACATCTGTTCTTTCCAAGTTACAGGCCTCAGATATTTTTGTTATAGCAACAGAAAATGGACTAATACATAGCCAGATAGAGCCAATTCACAGAAATAGAGCCCTTTAAGTAAGGGAGACAGGTCCCTTTGAGGAAGAATTATGCTATATTGTCACACATTCTATTGTACAATTTTCTCCTTTCCTTAAAGAAACCTGCAGTTTCCTCCCTTGTCTCTCTGCTTCCTGGCCACCATGAAATGAGCAACTTTCTTCTGCCATGGCCCTCTACCATGCTCCTTTCTTAATTTCCTGAAAACTGTGAGAGAAATTAAACCTCTCCTTCTTTAAATTGTAAGTGTTGGGTATTTTGTTCCAGAGGTGGGGAAGATGATTTATACAAGAACTAATTAAAGTTTTTGGCTCTGAACTGATACTAATTGTTGGAGACTCAAAACACCTTGAAGATTAAGGATTACTTTAAGATTAACTATAAGATTACCTATAAGATTAAGGATTTAAGGAGGTAAGATAATTAATAGAATATTGTCTCATGTTGATCTTGGAATGGCTTAAACCTAGCCAGTGGTTATTTCCTCAGATCTGGACTTCACAGCTGGTAGAGACATACTTAGCCATTGGAAGAATTCTCACCCTACAGACTCCAGACCCACAGAGAGAGGGCCCAGAGGGTAGGAAAGTTTGTGTGAAAGCCTAGAATGCCTTCTCCTTCAAAAAATTATGCACTAAAAGCTATATCGCATTCCTGAAGGGATGGTAGAGATTCATGCCACTATCGAGGACTTGAAGGGATGTGGGGGTGTAGTGATTTCTACAGCATCCCAATTCAGCTCACCTATTTGGCCTTCACAGGGGACTGATGGACCTTGGGGACTGAAGTGAAATTTTTTTAAACTTAAGCGATCCATCTAATTCTGATAGCTGTTCCAAATGTGGTTATTTTACTGGAAAAATTATATCCCTGCACCTGGTGTTCAATTTGAAGAGGCCATAGTCCCGAATTATTCACCCAAACATTAACCTAGGTGTGACTATGAAGGTGTGTTGTAGATTTTGTTAAAATCCATAACCATTTGATTTTAAGGGAGATTGTTCTAGATAATCTGGGTGCACCTAATTTAGTCAGTTGAAACACCTTTGGGGCAGAGTTCAGTCTTCCCTCACGAAGAAGAAATTCTACCTGTGGATAGCAGCATTGGCCAATGCTCGAGTATCCTAGCCTGCCCTTCCTGAAGCCTGTATTATGGACTTCCGACTTGCCTAGCCCTACAATCCTATAACCTGAGTCCTTGACATTATCTCAATATATATTTCCCACTGGCTCTGTTTCTCTGTTTCAATCCTGACTGATACAGTGATTAATGTGAATGCTTTTTCTCTATACTTGCTAATAAACATCATCAGAAGCAGTTTGCTTTCAGCAGGCAAAACAGTAATACTCCTTCAGTGTCCTCAGGATTCAAACTCTCTGTTATAAATCTCATCCTCGGGGGTCTTTATTACCTCTTATGTCTCCATAAGACACCATGCTGATCCTCTAGTTTGATGATATTATACTAATTGGACTAGCGAGAGTAGCAACTACTTTAGACATCCTGGTAAAACACATGCACAACAGAGGGTAGGAAATACCACCACCCCCCATTTAGAGTCCTTCCATCCTGTGATATTTTTAAGCATCTTATGGTATGTTGATATATCTCTTCCAAATTAAAGGATAAAGTTGCTGCCTGTGAACCCTCTTATAATGATAGGGGCATAACCCCTAATGAGGCTCTTTGGATTTGAGGGGTACCATATTCTGCGTTTAGGCATGCTACTCAGACAAAATAACTTAAAAAACTGTGAGTTTTGAGGCATCTCAGATGAAAAGAAAGTCTGTAGCTGGTTGAGCCTGCTGAGAAGACAGATCCCCCACTGAGCTGTGTGACCTGGCAGACCCATGCTCCTGCTCACAGTGACAGGAATGCTCTGCGGGGCCCTCGGCATACAGCAATGGGTAAATCACATCATAGGCGCTTAGAATTTTAGGGGAAAGCTATGTCATCTTCTGCTGATAATTATTTTCCTTTTTAAGAAACAAAATTTGACTTGCCATCATGTCCTATATTTGATTATGGATCACCAAGATAAGCGTCCTAATCTGTTGCCAGATTCAATGAAACGATGTTCGATGTATTTAGCAGCATTCCTTCATCAAGGATAGGTGGCATGTGTGAGAGCAGGCTCGAGCAGATAAAGTCTCAAGTAAGCTGCATAGGCAAGTACAGCCCGCAGGCAAGTACACCCACGCTTAATCCCAGCATCCTTAATCCCAGCATTGCACTATGAATTAATCATATTCTATATTCCAAAGTAATACTTTATTTTCCTTTTTGTAACTTTTTATAAATTTTAAAACATTATCTAATACTTAATTGTGATTTAAATTACACAATGACCCTTAAGCATTTTTTGTCTGCATATGTACTAGTAAAGATTCTTTATACTGCAAGTAACAGAATATGTAGTCCAAACTCACATAAACAAGCCAGAGAACCTAAAGACTCCTGTTTCTTTCGGATCTAAAAATATGCTTGATTTCATGTGAAGCCGCATCTAGCACTTCATAAAGCCATTATGAGCCAGGCTTCTTTTTTCTTTCCTTCCTTCCTTCATTTTCTCTTATTTTTTCACATTTTAATTAATCTATGGTGAGTTATGGACACAAGTTTTTAAGCATATAATTTGATGATTGCATATGTATACATGTATGTAAGAACCTAATGTATGTAAGAATCTAGATTAAGGGTGGGTGATTGCTGGATTGTCCGCTGATTGGATTGGCACCCTAATCCCAGTAGACTGGGGGTACAATACGTGGGACAGGAGGCGTGGCTCACTCCGTCTCTCCATTGTTGCTTTTATTGTCTTCCACCACTATGAACGGTTGCCCCCCTGTCATGTGCCACTCTGGCTTGGAGCCAGCTGAAAATCTCTACAAACTGTGAGCTAAATAAATCTTTCCCCCTTTAACTTTGGGTGTCAGGTATTTTGTCTCAGTAATAAGAAAAATAAAACAGTGGACAACAATTTTACATGGTGGACAGAGGTGTGGGAGGAACATGATTGGAAAGTTGGTAACTAGGACATCAGGGAAGGCGTATGTTTGTTTTAGATCTAGAATGTCCCCCAAGGGTCTCATGTGTTTAGAGGTAGGGATTTTTGGGGGTGATTGGGTCATGTGGGCACTATCCTCATCAGTGGACTGATCCATGGTTGAGTTCATAGATAAGTGTGCTTATAGGAAGGAGGGCTTGTTTGGAAGAGATATGTTACTGAGTGCATGCATTTTGAGGTTGTATCTCCCTTCTTTCTCTCTGCTTTCTGACTGCCACGAGTAGAGCTGCTTTCCTCTGCCATGCCCTTCCACTATGTCATTTCTGGCTTGGTTATAGCCAACTATGTACTGAACCCACTAGAAACTGTGAGCCAAATAAACTCCTCCTCCTTTAAATTGTGGGTGTCTGGTATTTTGTCTCAGTGATGGGAAAACTGACTAATACAACATATGTGGCTGTATCTGTGTGGTGAATCTCTACAAAAAGTTACCAGATGTGTATATATTTGTGTTTCACATGAATGCTCACCAAAGAAGAACCTCTGCGGAAAAGGAGTTTAATTATTAGTGAATGAAATGACCCATTTTTTGATTGTTATTAGCCCTTAGCTCCGGACATTCCTTTTCTTTTCAATGAACTCAGAAAAAAGTGACCATCGTGGAAAGGATGGAGGTTACCCATTGATTCAGCAACATGGATTTCTACTGACCAAGGCTGATTCGTCTACAGTCAGTCAGATGTGCCAATAGAAAGGATGAACTCTTAAGTTCCTGATATAGCACCACTTTCTAGGGAAACCAGCCAGTTACCTGGTGGAGGTTAATTATACTGAACCACCTCCATCTTGGAAGAAACGTAACTTTGTTCACACTAAAATTTACTTTGTATGTAGATTTGCCTTCTTTGCCCATATTTCTTCTGAAAAATTCACCATCTGTGAATTCACAGAATTCTGTTTTCACTGTCATAGTATATCATGCAACACCGTTTTAGTCAAAGCAACTCATTTTATAGAAAATGGGCTCATGATCATGGAATACCATGCTTCTGGTATATCAACAACCATCTCCCTTACCCTAGAGTAGTAGCGGGTCTGTGAAGATGCGGAATATCCTTTTGAAGACTCAAAGCACCATTTTGGAGGCGACATATGTAGACAGGAACCGTGCCATCCAGGATGTAATAAACTCTAAACTACCAACCTATATATGGTATTGTTTTTCCCATTGAACTTTAAGATAAAGATGGTTTTTCAGTCACCTGGAGACTACATATTCCTAATATCAGTGACAAACAGGCCTAAAAAGTGTACCATACTGGAGTGATTAATCCCATGAAGAGAATAGCAATTACCCGATTGGGCCAGATAAGAATGTGTGTGGAATGTTGGAGATACTTGGGAAGCTCCTTTTAACACTCATATGTTCTGTCAGAGAACAATTAGAAAACTACCTGAAAACAAGAGTCTTAGGAAAGAAGACTGTCTCTCTGCAGGCAAGGAACCACAACTAGCTAAAGTGTTATATATCCAGTAGGCAGTAGAGGAAAGACACTGTAAATATCACTGAGAAAACGACAGAATTTGTAGTAGTTTTTATTTGCCTTTTATATTAAAGACATTGGTATACACAATAAGAAATTTTTAGATTTCTCTTTCCCTCTTCCCTTCTTTTTTTTTTTTTTTGTGGGTACCAGGGGGTCGACCTCAGGACCTCGCGCGCCAGCAGGCGCCCGTGCCACTGAGCGATATCACCGGCCCCTTTTTCGTATGTGGGTTCCGGGAGTCGAACTCGGGCCCTCGCGCTTGCCGGGCAGGCGCTTAAACCGCTGAGCCATCTCACCGGCCCATCCCTCTTCCCTTCTTATAGGGAATAACAGTTAATGAGTAACAGTTAATTTTATGTTTATTAAATGATAATATATCAATGTGAGAATGTGACTCAGGTATAAGAGGAGAGAATGTCACCTAAATATGGGTCAGGTAAATCTATGGTCTCTTAGGAAGGTGGTGAGTAGTTTCTGGTTGTGATATTGCATTATATTAACTAGAAGCACCCTTTGCCATTGTCTTTATTTGAAAGTTAAGTATGGTTAAAAAAAAGAGATTGTGGACACTAAGTTAAAAGGAATGAAAGTCATAGATTGTGCTGTTGTCAACTAGGAGCTATGTTTTCTGAAAAAATTTTTATTTTATTTTATTTTATTTTTTGTGGGTACTGGGGGTTGAACTCAGGACCTCGCACGCCAGCAGGTGCCCGTGTCGCTGAGCAATATCACTGGCCCTTTTTTCGTATGTGGCTTCCGGGAGTTGAACTCAGCACCTTGTGCTTGCCAGGCAGGCACTTAGCCATCTCACTGGCCCTCTGAAAATTTTTTGTACAGTTAGGTTACAAGTGATCAAAGGAGAAATTGCACAAAATTTGGATGTAGAGTGAATCCACTGCCAAGATGCTTTTAGTAGTGTTCAGATAATGGGACAGACGCACAGGTGGGTATCAGATGACCCTTGTTCCCCTGTGCTCCGTGGTTAGCTTGTCCTCCTAACTGTGGTCAGGACCAACAGTGACCCCAGGCCTGACACCAGATGTGGGATAACCCGCCCAGGTGGTAGCTACAAAGAAACAATGACTTCCCATAGATCCCTTCATGAGTTCCCCTTTTGTGGTCCTACTTTACTGTCTAGAAATTCTCTCTCTTTTTTTTTTTTTGTGGGTACCGGGGGTCGAACTCAGGACCTCATGTGCCAGCAGGCTTCTTGCATTTCCCTGCAAGCTCCAAATTATCCACCCAGCCCTACTAGGCAGGCTTACTAGTAACTAACTCATTCTTATTTGAGTTCTATAAATTCCTTTTGAAGACCTTCTCATACTCAGCATCTCCCATATATTTGTAAGGACTAATTTTTGTAATACATTCCTTATTTCCATATTAGGCATTTTGTCTCTCCTTCACTGACTGAATCCTGAGCAATGATCTTACTCAAGGACATTGGTATTGCAATTGCCCCTCTCTTTTGCATAATAAATTATTTCTTCTCCAGTAGATAAGTCAACAAGGTACATTTTTCTTCAATTTATACAGAAAAATCCCCTTCTAATCCCATACTCTTTATCAGCTACAACCTTATTTATTTGCTTCTAGTTATGATTAAACTCCTTAAGACATTTTTCTATCACCAGTATGTCCAACTTCTTTTTCTCCTTTGAACCCATTTCAGTCAGATTTCTTACTATCACCTTCCACTAAAACTGTTCTCAAGTTCCTCATATTTTTCCCATTGTTAATTACACAATCCTAATTCATTTTTCACCTCACTCATCAACTGATCATTCATTTATTCTTGTAACTCTTGTCCTAGGGCTCTCCCCCACCCAATCTCTCTCACATACTCACGCATGCATACACACACACACACACACACACAAAATCTTGATTCTATCTTGTCAATCTCATATTTGTGCTTTGTCTTTCCAAACTATCGTTGGTGAAGTACTCTGGCTTCTGTTTTTTTTTTTTTTTTTTTTTTTGTGGGTACCGGGGGGTCGACCTCAGGACCTCGTGCACCAGCAGGCGCCCGTGCCACTGAGCGATATCACCGGCCCCTTTTTCGTATGTGGGTTCCGGGAGTCAAACTCGGGCCCTTGCGCTTGCCGGGCAGGCGCCTAAGCCGCTGAGCCATCTCACCAGCCCTGGCTTCTGTTGTTAAACCTTCTCTTCTTCATTTTTAAAGTCCACATTTCAAAGTTAAGGACATTATAGCTTTATTTACTTTCTGTGTGCTAATGTGCCAAAATTTAATATTCCATCATGGGGCTATCTGGTCTCCAGAATCATTTCTCTAAGGTTCCACTTGACACCTTCATATGGCTATCCAATAAGGACTTTAACATGTTCAAAACCAAAATTCATGATCTTACTTCCTACCCTCAAACCTGTAGCTTCCATAGCCTTTTATCCTCAGTATAAGACTATTTCAGATTTACAAATGCTTAAACCAAAAACTTGCAGTCCTGTTTGATATCTTTCTGATATCCCGTCTCCCAGACACTAGCAAATTCTGTGGATTCTACCTTCAAGATACTTGCAGAGTCCAATTGCTTGTCACCACACCTGCCATGCTGGTCTAAACTGTCACTATATCTTTCTTGTATAATTGCCATCAAGTCTTAACTATTCTACCTGGTTCCATTCTTTCTTCCCTCCCAATGTCTTCTCAAGGTAGCAACTACAGAGAGCCTGCTAAAATACAAATTTGGCCATGTCATTCTCCTGATTCAGATTTTCCAGTGGCTTCTCATCTCTTTCAAAGCCAGGACCCAAGTCTGTACAAAGTCCTACACTCACTGGAACGATCTACTTTTGTCTACTTGTCTGTCCAGCACCCCCTGGCTCAGCCTACACTAGCAACACTGATCTGCATGATTTTTCTTGAACATCTGAGCATGTTTTTGTCTTTATATGTACATTGCTTACTGGAATGTTCTTCCCCAGGCAGCAGCACTGTCCCCTGCCTCTCCCTCAGTCTCTCTTAAATGCCATTGAATCAATGAGGCCTTCAAATGACTATCTTATTCAAAGAGCAACTTCACTCCTCCTGTGGTTTTCTGACCTTTTTCTACTGTTTTTTTTCTTTCATAGACTATGTATAAATGTTTGTGGAATATATATGTAAAATCCATCATATATAATAAATAATATGATATATTGAAATCATATATTATATGCACCATAATTTTTTTTTTAAGTTACAGATCCTGAAATGGATTGATACTGACTATATCCCGTGAGGCTCTCTGGATTCCACACGTATTTTCTCAGCTTCAGTTATGTAATATTTTCTTGATAGTCAGGGTCAATCACTCCAGTACAATAACCACTTATTTTTTTTGTTTTCTGCTGGTTAATGATAATTTTTCTCTGTTTGGAATTTTTCTTTCTATTCTGAAACGTAAGCTCCCCATCCTTGAATGTATATGGTTCTTTTCTACTCCTAGAAGGCAAGAGATTTTTTGACACTCTTTTCTAAGCATGGTTTTAGGTTCAAGGAAAAATTGAGCAGTAATTGTAGAGTTCCCACGTATGCCCTGTCCTTAAATTGCAGTCTCCCTCACTATCAACATATTCCACAAGCATGGTATATTTGTCATCTGATGAACCTACACTGACACATCATAATCACCCAAAGTCCATGGTTTATATTACAATTTACTGCTCGGTGCTGTATATTCTATGGATTTTGATAATGTAAAATGAGATATGTCTACCGCATCATGCAAAATTGTTTTATCGCCTAAAAATTCTCTGAGCTCCATCTATTCATCTTTCTCTTCAACCACTGATCATTCTTCAAATTTACATTTTTAAATGGAGAATATATTTTAAAAGAATTTTAACCTTTTAACATGGTTTAACTTTCACAGGGAAATTCAAGAGAAGGTGTGGAGATTTCCCATATATCACCCACCATTTATCTTTCTACTGTTGCCATACTGGTAGTTTTGTCTTTCTCATAATATCCTATGATTTGAATCATATAATACAAAGGGTGACCAAAATGTGTGATAGTAAATGTTTAAATTAAAATAACTCATTACAGTTAAAGACACATCGCCATATATTCTCCTCAGAATACTCCCCCTTTCTTCAAACACACTTATCCCTACATTCTTGACTCTTTCTGCAGCAGGTCTGGAAGTCTTTTTTCATGTCTCTATGAGGTGTGCTAAAAAATACAGTGAAGGCTGCTGCTGAGTGTCATCCAACAGAAAAACAGGGCTCTAAAAGCATCACAGCGTGTTCCCGTCCACTTTACTCATTAGATCTGGCACAGTGCTACTTCTGGATCTTCCCCAAAGTCAAAGCGACCATGAAAGGTAAATGTTTTGAATTGATTCAGGACATTGATGCAGCCACAACAATGCGACTAGAGACACACATGAAAAAAGATTTAGAGAACTGCTTCAGAAAATTGCAGGAACAATGTATTTGAAGCAAGGGGGAGTATTTTGAAAGACAATGTGTTATTTACTGTACTGACTTTTTTAAAATTTAAACACTCACTGTACTTATTGATCACACTTCATATGTAGACTTCCAGATTGACATTTTTCAATGTATGCATTTAAGGTTCCTTCTTGTCTTTTCATGGTTTGATATCTCATTTCTTTTCAGTGAGGCGTAATATTCTATTGTCCACACATACTACAGTTTATCCATTTACCTACTGAAGGTGCAGATTTGTTCAATGTTGTAGTATTAGCTTCTAAACCACTGCTTGGCACATAGTAGGTGTTTAGTATGTTTCCTAACCTCAGCATGCAGTTATTCTGTCTAAATCACACTACACTGCAATAAGTCATCAAATTTGGTGGACTGAAACCAAATTTCCAGGAAATTGAGATTTTTCTCTTTTGTCTTCTCATTCTCATCCTCTCAAAACTGTCTCTCGACGATCTGCTGCATTCGTTCTTCCTCTTCATCCCATTCTCATTATCAACTTCTCTCAAGTTAATGTATTAACCTCCTGAATAATCTTCCTGACTGCAGGGTATGTTATCTGCTCCTAAAACATATATATTATGTTGATCTCTTGCTCAAAATACTCAGCAGGTTAAGGCTTAAACTCATTTACAGGCGTCCACATTTTCTGACTCTTGCAGTAGGCACGGCTGCCTCTGTTCAGCCTCTCTTTTCATAAACTTCTACCTCCTACTCTGTTTTCTCCAACAGCTCTGAATTATTTAGACTACTCAAAGCAAGGTGTGGCTGCTTGTCAAATTCAAAGTGTTTATGTGAATTCTAAAGTGTTCTCCGCCCTACTGTCAGTTTCTCCCTTATTTATTCTGGCTATGTTTGAAGTAATGAATTAATTCCATTATCAAATCTGTATTTAGTGGACGACTTGACATGAATCGTATGAATCTTAGAGAAAAATGCGGAGCTCTTGACATCTGATATTGAAGATTGTGGCTTCTCTCTTTCTGCAGATGGTCGTTGGGTACTGTTTCATTAGGTCACAGGCTAGAAGATACAATTCCTATAAACTCTGGAAGTTCTGCGGCTGATACCTGCAAAAGTACTGTGGAAAACCTCTAGATTTTTCTATGGAATAGCAATGAACAAATATTGGCCTGATCAGTCTTCACATAAAGGACTTCACTCTAAAACTCTGTATCACTCACCACCCTTTATTGCAATCCTCACTATCCTTTAAAAACTGTAACTAAGGGCCGGTGAGATGGCTCAGCAGCTTAAGCGCCTGCCCCGCAAGCGCGAGGGCCCGAGTTCGACTCCCGGAACCCACATACGAAAAAGGGGCCGGTGATATCGCTCAGCGGCACGGGCGCCTGCTGGCGCGCGAGGTCCTGAGGTCGACCCCCCAGTATCCACAAAAAAAAAAAAACAAAAAACTGTAACTAACATATTTTAATGAAAGTTAACTATATTTTCCAAAACAAACAAAAAAGAGTCACTTTATATCCTGATGTCAGATTTTTATTTCAGTGAGGCAGAAAGAAACTTTCTGAAAAAGTGCATTTGAAAGATATTGATGAAATAGAGTTCTGCCGTGAAAAGGATGGGATTTTCACATTCAGTGGTCTCACGCCTTTCTTCAAACACTGCATATGCATGTGCATATGCACACACACACGTTATTAAACCTAAGAAGATGTGGAATAATGTTAAGAACCAAATGTGTGAGATAATGCAGACCAAAGGGAAGAATGTCAGCCTACTTTCTGAACAGTGTAATCTCTTTTTGTAATGGTTGCGTACCTAGTTACTAAAGGATCTGCTGTAATGAGATACAGCTGAGCTTTGGGAAATTTCCTCAACCATTTGATTTCAAGTGATTTTATTCTGTTCTTAACTCACAGCATCGGGCTTTGATATTGAAATAGGAATAGAATATTGAATCATACTTTTTTTCTTCTACTACTTGCCATTTCAAAGAACTTTGTGGTTATTATTGCATCTCCAAGAAGCAGGTAGGATTAGGATCCTTACAAAGTGCTTTGGATTTCTGTAGTTCGAGCATGAGAAATCCTACAATGATAAATGACTTGGAAGTTAGTGTAGAGCAAGTCAGGGCAAGAATGGTGTTTAAAATTCAGATTTATTAATTTTCAGGATGGTAGTCACTCGACTGATCTATTTTCTCCTTCATTTCTATGGTGTATTACACTTCGTAATAATAATTACTGTATGGTAGAAGGTGAAGCCCAGTAAAGCAGGAATTTTGAATTTTAGTCCCCATTGAAGCTCATAACTTTGGTTAAAAATATTGTTTCTGGAATTCGGCTGTGTTATATGTAAAAAGAAACCATTAAAATGAATTTGACTAGAGTTAGGACCCTGCTGCAGGTGACTTCCTGACTTCAGAGTTTTTCAATCAATGTTTTTTTATTTAGTTATAAAAGAACATGCTCCAGAGATGGCACCTCTGAGATATGAAATTGATAAGATGTTGATATTCATATTCTTAACAGACCTTCTGACTCAAACAGGTAAAGAAGTTTATCTCTTTTATAAAGGAGATCCAGGGCCACTAAAGGAAGTGGCTTTGTTCAGTACCATAGCTACTTAATTCCATTCTGAATTCCTTCCTTTATGAAAGTGCTGGGGATTGTTAGCTTTCAGTTTATTAACACTATTAAATAACCATTGTATTTGAAACCTTGTAATTTCTCAAACATTTAACTTTGATATTTTTATTGCCTCATTATCATACAAAATTAAATATCTAATTTTAGGATAGAACTATAAATTCTAAATGAAAACACATCCATAGAGTTAACAAGAGAACAACAATAATACTTATAACATCATCTAATTCACCAAGCAATTACTGTTCTAGCTGGATTATATATATCTAATTATGATAAGTTTTTTTGAGGATGATTATGTTAACATGTCATTTCTACTGGTGAGAAATCAGAAGCTTATTTTGAATTTAGTCACCTACCTATTGTCACTTAGCTAGTTTTCCCAGAACTAGTAAACTAGTTTCAAAACCAAGTTCTTGGCCACTATACTAAAATATTGGGCCTTACATCTGAAATACCACTGATATTCTAAGCCAGTAATGGAAAACCTTTTAGAGCTTTGGATGATACAAATAGCCTGCTGCCGCACATGTGCCATAGGCTCTCCACTACTGTTCTAAGCTATGCCTTTATGGGAATGTAACCTACAGAGAAGAATAAACTATAGGATACGGGGGTGCTTTAGAAGCATAGCATAGCATATAAATTTGTAGAGGGGAATTATACTTAGAGGAAATGAACACTGAGGGTGGAATTCACAGTGGTTGGGTTTCACTGTGAGAGTGGATAAGGGTTTTATATCTATCCTTCGTTGACTAAAACAAATTGAAATTCCAAGAACCATGAAGTCAATATTTTGCTCCCATTTTCTTCAAGAGGCAACAACTTTACACAAATCAAATTCCAACAGAATAGAAAAACCACATCTAGATTTGATAGCTGTGCTCTTCTATAAAAACCAAAGGACCAGACTCAGGCTGAGTACTGCTGTGTGTGACTCATTTCCTTGGGAAGCCTTCCGTGATTCTCCTCACCTGGGCTGAAGCTCCCTACACACCCACGGCAGCTTGGACTCAGCTCTGCCTCCTCCCTCCGTGTCTCCATGTCTGTCATTACACTGCTCTGACAAACCTGCAAGAACAGTGGTTTTGTCTTATTCATCTTGGTAGTTTTCTGCTGAGAAAATGTTCTGTACATGATAGATATTCAATAAGTTTTCACTGAAATATAATAAAGATGTACTGAAACTAGTTCAGAAACTTTTGGCATGATACTGCTTTATTTATTTTCTTATTTTACCTATGTCTGACTTTTAATACTTTCATTTCTACTTTGGGTAGGCAAATATTTGCTATATACTGACCTATCTTATTTATGTGTAGTAGGTATTCTTCAGATGTATGAAGAGGTTGGAGGCAGTTATCATTGAAGGTGAGGTTGTGGTGGGATAAAAAAAAAGGCTTTCAGTGTCACATGTGAGTTTATTTCTCAGTCATACAAAATGCACCACAAATCTAATAACTCACCAGAGCAGCTCCTTTCCAAATGGTGACTCCAAGACCCAGGACTCTGGCACTTGTAGTTCTGCCACTGAAAACATGAGGCTTCCAGGTCAGCATGGTCAGAGACAGAGAGAGAAAGAGAGAGAGGAAAAAGAGAAGGGAGGTGAGAGGAGGGGAGAAGAAAAGAGAGGAGAGGAGAGGGAGGGGTGAGGAGAGGGAGGGAAGAGGAGAGTCTGGCTCCCAAATGCTCTGGTCTGGAAGTCACATACTTCACTACTGCTCATAGCCCTTTAGCAAGAACTAGTTACATGGCCGTGTGCACTCTGAGGGGCAGAGACACGTGAGGAAGAACAGCAGTGAAATCTTCTGCTGTGGAGGAAACGGACTCAAAGGCCACCTAGCCACTGACATTTACACTTAGTTTCATTCTGGTACGTTTTTTTCTTGGTACCGGGAATCGAACTCAGGGCCTCGTGCTTCCCAGGCAGGCCCCATGCCACTGAGCTACATACCCAGCTCTATTTTTTAAAAATAGAAATTATTTTTGAGTAGGTAATGTATTATTCCAAAGGACATTTTGGCCTACAGATTAAGAAAATATGCCTCCTTTTATTGACAGGAGTCATATTAATAAGTGAAAAGAGTTATTAAAATAGCACACAAAAGCTCTTAAGAGAGTATAAAGTGGGGCCGGTGAGATGGCTCAGCGGCTTAAGCGCCTGCCCGGCAAGCGTGAGGGCCCGAGTTCGACTCCCGGATCCCACATACGAAAAAGGGGCCGATGATATCGCTCAGCGGCACGGGCGCCTGCTGGCGCGCGAGGTCCTGAGGTCGACCCCCGGTACCCACAAAAAAAAAAAAAAAAAGAGAGTATAAAGTGTAAAGACTACAAAACTAAGCGCTATTTCTTTTTATTTATTGTATCTCACCCCAACTGTCTGAGTCACCTGGAATGGCCTCCGCCCGGCTACATCATGCCTTTCTAGAGACAGATTTCTAATTTGTGTGTTTGTAGTCAGGGGAAGCAATGTCACATGGCAAAAGGCCAGGCAAACACCCTCAGCCTGTCTCTCCAGGATTGTCTCGATTCCAGGACACTGGGGGAAGAGTTCGTCAAGCTACCCAATTTTCTAGCGCACATGTCTGCACTGTATTCCTGAGGCCTAGCACAGGGAGGATCACGTCGCTGAAGTGTGGAAGCTGTGGCCTGTAAGAGGACGTACCTTCGCTGGCCCTGTTTCTCCCCTGGGTGCTGCAATAAATAAAGGAGTTGGCAGATGCAAACAGTCTGTGCCCTCGAGTCACTCTGGAGGCGCTGCAGGCTGCAGACCTTCCTGGCCTGCATCAGACCCTGTTGTCAACGAGAATCAAACCTCTGTGTGGTAAGGCCATGAGACTGCAGCACGGTACAGCCTGGGCTGCCTGATGCAGACATGGCACATGCACATAAACATGCAGATGCCAAAAATTCAAGAGGCGTAAGAAGCCGCACAGTCCCCTTTGCCAGAGGCAGACCCAATTATTAACTTTTTTTGTATCTTTCAGGGATGTGTTACATGGTAGCAACAAACATAGTAACAATCACGATAATAGCAGCAAACATAGTAAGAGCTTACCCCATTTGTTAAGGTAACACTGCTATCATCAAGGTATTAAGCCTCAAACTGAAAGGAGGTGATCTACGTCAGCAATGTGAGTGTGCAGAGAGGGGACGGGATCCACAGTCAGTCATATGGATGCAGGCTCACAGAGGCCTTGCTATCCTCAGTAAGTCATCTTTAAGACTGCCCTGCCCATCAGCCTCTGGCTGGACAACTTGCATAAAGGATGGCATGCAAGAGGGTTTTTATGGGCCAGGCCTGCCAAGCACTGGTTAGCATTCAATTGAATGCCCACATCTTACCGCAAGAGAGGCAGTGAGTTGGCCTTGTGTATCCCGGAAGAAGGATGCTGGCGGTCTTTGACTTACATACTTTGTGGTTCATTCAGTCCTTACAGCAGCTCTGTGGCCCAGGGACCACTTCAATACCCATCTTCAGATGAGTGCGTTATTTGCTCAAATCAGTTTGGAAGTCACAGAGGCTGGAACCGAAGCTGTGCACTAGAGCTGGACTTGACATTCTGCGGCGTCCTTTCCTTATGCAGTGCGCTGTATCTACACATTGTGCTCCACATTGAATTTTTTTCCTGGCTGAGAATACTTAGTGGAGGTTATTCAATCCTAGTACACATAAGGCTGCTTTTCAGCAGCTATGTATTACCCTATTCTGGGACTAGATCATAATTTAACTACTCCCAGTATGATGATTATTTTGCTTCCTTCGTTTATTATAAACAGTGATACAGTGAATTTCCTCAAAACCTTGTATTTTTACATATGTGCAAGTAGATGGAGAATAATTCTTAGGAGTAAAATTGCTTGGTGAAATAGTGTGAGGTATGATTGAAAATCTGGTAAATTTTAATTAAAAGTTAATTACATTAACTTTTAGTTAAAATATTATGGTAACTTTTAATTAAAAATATTACAGTAAAAAAATACATTGCCATTAATCCCCCTCAAAACATCATCCCTCACTTTCAGCACATTATTCCATTGTTTTTGGCAATGTGCCTTTTAATGTAATAGTTTTCTCTAATTAAACATTCGCTGTAGTTTTGATCACCCCTTATATATGTATTTTTATTTTTGACAGATATTTCCAAATTTCCCTAATATGAGACTTTTTATAATGGAAGTACAATTTAGACACCCACAAAGCACACAACTGAACATGGCTCCACATTCACATCACACAAAATTTTGAAACTGCTTTATAAATTATAAATAAAAATAGTATTTGATAGTTTTAAGTTTTTTATTGTCTTAATGCAACAGATATTTGAAGAGCCTAGCCCCTGGTTAAAAACCCTTGTGGGATTTTGGGGGCCTCACTGGAGGTAAATGAAAGGATTTGCCTGGTGCCTGCGGAGAAACTGCCTTCCCGAGCGCAGACGGGGTGCACAGCCAACGCGTGTGTCGTGTGTGGCAGTCTCTGAGGAGAGTCAGGGCCCGGCCAGTCCCGCTCACACACACACCTGCATTCCTAGTCCAGGCTCTTTCATCAGAAGTCTCCTATCTGAGGCTTTCGCCTGATACCTTCTTCAAGTGTGCTTGCTAAGGTCTCCTTAGCAAGGCAAATAGGGTATGGAGCAGGGGATATGGAGATATCTTTCTCCACTGTGACTTAGTACTCCAACCCTGAGCCCAGGAAGTTGCAGGAGCTTTTCTTTGGAGCTCCCTCTGTGCAGATCCATCATTCTCCTCTGACACTGTTCCATGGGGGGGGATGGGCAGAACAGGAGGCAGCCTTCTCTTAGTCTCTTATTCCACTGCAGTATGTGTTTAAAGACCCGACTCTAACTTATTTTAATTGCCTACAATTATGGTTTGAATATGGGTGGTGTCCCCCAAAGTTTCCTGTGTTAAAGGCTTTGTCCTCAGGGTGGAGATATTTTGAGGTGCTGTAAACCTTTAGGAGGCGGGGACTGGTGGTCCTTAGGTAATTGGAGTAGGGTGTACTCTGAAAAGAGCTTGTGTGCCCCCAGTGTCTCAATCGCTCTATGCTTTCTGGCTTATGATGTGAGCTATTTATTCTGCCACACGTTCTGGCCATCAGAGGCTCATGGAGTGGAGCTTCCTCATCTTGAACTGGAACCTCCAGAACTGGGAGCCCAAATAAACCCTTCTTTACTTCATAATTAGCTTGTTTCAGGTATTTCATTGTAGTGACAGGAAAGCTGACTAATGCACTTATTCTGACACTTGGGAGCTCAGCCGAGCTCTGACAGTGTCACAGATTCTACATATATTTAAGTGCTATTTTCATTTCTTTCTGGTGATGATTCATATCTTTCGTTTATTGTTCTTTTGGAATGTTATTAGATATTTTCTTGTTGGCTTAGAAAGATCTTTATATGTTAAGAAAATTAACCATTTATCTATGCTTCTTAAGGAAATTAACCATTTATCTATGCTTCTTACTTTTTATAAAAAGGCTATTTATCTTATACAAAAAAGATAAGTTTTAGCTTATAAAAACATATCTATATAAGTTTTTACCCAGTCACATTACAATGCTTATTCATAATGGGCTGTAAGTACAGTGCATTAGATCTGACAGGCAAGTGCAAGGCAAGCTGATTTTGAATCCCAACCTTGCCTTTGACTAGCTGTTATTGTGTAGATGATAGATTATAAAATTCTTAGAATAATTCTTAATCAAGTTATCCATTGTTCTTAATCTGATAGTGTAGACGTTTTCCTTGCTTTAGAAAAAGAATTTTGATACATTCCTGTTTCTACACTCAGGAAATGTTTAAATAGAATCCTCTATTTTTAGTAATATAAAGATGAATACAAATGAAATAAGCCAGGCATAGAAAGACAATACCACATAATCTCACTCATACGTGGAATCTAAAAATGCTTATCTGACAGAAGCACGGTAGAATAGCAGCTACCAGACACGGAAGGGTAGGGAAAGGTATGATCGAGAAAGACTGGTCAGGAGGTACAAAACTCAGCTAGGAGGAGAAAACCTAGGGTTCTGTAGCTCAGTAGACTGAATAGTTAAACATAGTAGGGTATATATTTCAAATTAACTAGAAGAGAAGATTCTGAATGTTCTTAAAGCAAAGATATAACAAATGTTTGAGGTAACAGATATGTTAAATGCTGTGATTTGATCATTACACAATGACTATATGTATCCAAACATCACATATATACAATTACTAGGTATGTATAAATAGACATTAATCCTCCTCAAAAATGCTCCCCCTTGCTTCGAACAAGCATCTTTAGTTGCACTGTCATGGCTGTCTCAATGTCCTGAATTGATTAAAATCATTTACTTTCCATGGTCACTTGACTTTGAGAATGAGCCAGGATTTGCCTGGTGCCAGATCCAGTGAATAAGTCGGATGAGGAAACACTGTTTCCATTGGATGGTATATGGCAGCAGCATTCACTGTACTTTTTGATCATACTTCATAAAGACACTCATGAAAGAGGACTTCCAGAACTGCTTCAGAAAGTGGCAAGAAAGGTGGGACAAATATGTTTTGTATGAGGGGGAGTATTTTGAGTGAGATTGATGTCAGTGTGTTTTTCAATGTAATACATTTTTAAAAAATTTAATATATATTTTGATCACTTTTGTGAATTTAGCCCCTTTATTGTCATATCCCTTTTTTTTTGGCCTGGGTCAAATTAATTTTCTCCAGCAATCTCCCTCTCTCTATTTCTGACCTGTTATTGTTCTGGCACTTCTCTGTGGTGCTGCCATCACTCCTCTGAGCATTCTTCTCTCCTAGCCCTGAAAAGTTCATCCTTATGCCTGCCTTGTCCTGGCACTGCTGGTACCTTGAAGGTTGTGACTATGTCTTACTTATCTTATCTTCAAATGCCCAGTAACTAGCATTGTGCCTTATCACAGGCGATTCAGAAATGATATTCGTTCTCTAAAAAGATAAACTAAACGTTCTCCCTCTTTCTTCTTAAAAAAATATTTTGGGAGAGCATTTTTATTGAAAAAGCCTTGAGAACATTGAACACTCAGAAAACCGGCTTTTATCCCTGGTGGTATCTTTGACTCTCTGGAACCTGGGGACCATCTCTGCAGATTTGTGGGTATATGAATCTTCAGAAAGATTTTGGTCCTCTACCAGCTCAGTATCAGGCTAAAATTAAGCCCCAAACTCAGTTTTTGGAAACCCTACCCTGTCTTGCCTCACAGCAGACACATCCTCACCGTCTATAACTCCCTCCTTTACCACTGTTTTCCTGGGGATTTCCAGTATGACTTTTAAGCAAATGAATTACATAGGTAAGGTATGGTAGGTCTGTGTACTACACAGTACATATGTTATAGCAAGACTTTGAAGCTCATATTTAGTCATATACATATGTCCACCCAGCATCAGCTCTGTGCTGCCTCTCTTCCTGTTGCTGGGAGGGACTCAGTCAGAAACACGAATATGGCCCCAGTTATCCGGAATCCTGTGACTGCCCACCATCAAGAATATGAGATAGGCCCATAAAAATGGAAAAAATAAGTTTATTCACAATCTGCCCTCACCTGGAGTGCTCAGAAGCACAGAAGGGGCAAAACAAAAGGCAGGAAAAATACACATTTAGACTGAGCCAGGCTCTGGCCCATGAAGGGGCTCAGGGAGGTTTGAATCTTCCTTGGCACCGGGGAGCGGGTGGGGGTGTCAGTTTCTGCGCTGAGCACGAGGAAGCTGGTGCAACACATTATCTTTTAAAAATGTCCTAATTTTTTTTTTTTTTTTGTGGGTACCGGGGGGTCGACCTCAGGACCTCGTGCGCCAACAGGCACCCGTGCCACTGAGCGATATCACCGGCCCCTTTTTCGTATGTGGGATCCGGGAGTCGAACTCGGGCCCTTGCGCTTGCAAGGCAGGCGCTTATGCCGCTGAGCCATCTCACCGGCCCAAAAATGTCCTAATTTTTAATGATCCATTAATTATAGTGTCAGATGTTAAGAACTAGATGGTGATTTTGTAAGGTAACTCAAAACTAGGGAAGGAAAATCTATTCTTTTAGCAAAATAATGTTGAGGAGGCCGGTGAGATAGCTCAGTGGTATAAGCACCTGCCCAGCAAGCGCGAGGTCCTGAGTTCGACTCCCGGTACCCATATTAAAAAAAAAAATGTTGAGGGGCTATACCAGTGTGGGGCAGGTATCTTTCCCATTACAGGATTGCTCGGTTGTGTTTTGGGTGTTTCCCGCAAAGGCCTGACCACCACAGAGAGCCCGTAGCACTCCTCCTGCCTAACACTGAGAGGACTGGAAAGAGAAAGGACCTCTCTGGAGGCCGCTAGATGAGAAGGCAGGAAGGCTAGAGGGGGTGGCGACAGTGGGGAGCAGGACAGGGTGCACACGGGTCCGGAGGAGAGTCTCTTCTGATCAAGGGAAGCTTGCTCACTCTCCTCCGAGAGCCAGGACTGAGACGGCATGCCGTAAGAAGGTCAGGGTTCCTCTGCGGGAAGTCTCTTAGATCTCTTTTCCCTTTGTGGACTCACTGTTCTATTGCTCAAACCTCCAGTAAATAACCAAGCGAACAATTTTTTTTTTTGTTTTGTGGGTACCGGGGGTCGACCTCAGGACCTTGCGTGCCAGCAGGTGCCCGTGCCACTGAGCGATATCACCGGCCCCTTTTTCGTATGTGGGTTCCGGGAGTCGAACTCGGGCCCTCGCGCTTGCTGGGCAGGCGCCTACGCCGCTGAGCCATCTCACCCGGCCCAAGTGAACAATTTTTAAGATTTGTATGTGTGCTTCCTGGCCCGGATGGGTGGTGGATACCTGTTTATTCTCCCTTTCCCAACTGCTGTCTAGGGTCCGTAAGTGTGGGAAGCAGAGTAATAGAAAGACCGTAGCAGACAGACCGTTTTGGTGGCTGACTAGGACATCGCTCACTTTTGCAATGTGAGATGTAGGATCCATGTATGCAGTAGGAACCAGCGGAAGAATAATAGCCATAGCATGGATTTTATTCACAACAAAAAATTTAGGCTCTTCCTCTTTTGTCTTCTTTATCTTGTGTTAAGCATTTGCAGTTGCTTCAGGCTTAAGAATTGTCATTTCTACCAGGGATAAAAGCCAGGTTTCTGGGTGTTTAAACTTCTCAAGGCTTTTTCAAAAAAATGCTTGGGCTGGTGAGATAGCTCAGCAGCATGGGCGCCTGCTGGCGTGTGAGGTCCTGAGTTTGACCCCCAGTACCCACAAAAAAAAAAAAAAAAAAAATGCTTTCCCCAATTTTTTTTTTTTTTTAAGAAGGAAGAGGGGGAAAGTACTTTCATATATTGTTATAGAAAATATAGCAATATTTGCCATGCCAAAAAGCTGTTTTTTGTTACAGAATTTATGAATATATAAAAACCTGATAAAATAAAATCGTTTGAATCATTTCAAGTCCAGATTCTTGATTTTTGTACATGATGATAGAACATTGAGGCTGATTTTTTTTCTTCATGGCAATTTAAAGAGTAATTTTTCCAGGAAAGTTTTTCTTTTGCTTGATCCTGGGACCTATCTATAGTGACTACCATAACCTAGTTCTGCAAAATTCTGTGACAAGAAATCTGAACAAGCAGAGATAGCGGAAACTAGACACTTTCTCCTTGAGGCCTGGTACTGGGTCTTAGTATTTTTTTTTTCTTTATTAAGTTTATTGGTCCAATTTAGATATACATAATGATTCATCATAGGGAATTTGTACCTGTATATGATATATTTTGATTTCTCTTTTGGTCTTAATATTTTCAGGAGTTCGCTGGAGGTCAAAGGTGAGTGTATAAGAGTCTTAATTCTGTCTGACTCTTAGAACCTGTGCACAGCACCTATCATCTTCCTACTGCAGTAAGTGTGCTGTTACTTTTATTGTCTTTTCCTTTTCCTTTTCTTGATAATGTTTCTAGCTAGTGAATTACTTTGAAGAAAATACATGTGTAACAACCCGGGTGAGATGGAACTTTGCCAGCCACCCAACATGTTGCTGAGGCCTGTTTTCATTACAAACATGCTCATCAGAGTAACTGCTTTTCTGTCTTTTACAGTAGCAATGTCCTATGATTTTATTTTACAATGCCACTCAAGAGTACATCCTTGTACATTGGATCTTAGTCCTTTCCATTAATACTCTTGATGTACTTAGCTTCTCCTTTAATCTGCAGGTGACCGGACCCCCTCCCTCCTCTCAATATTTTGTCCCTTTCTTCTCCTTACGATTTACTTGTTCGAGGACCCAGATGATCTCAGCTGTCAAGTTTTCTCTTGCCTCGATTGGTTACCTGTGCATTCCTGATTAAATTCTCTTGTTCCTCTTTCCTATTTCCTGAAGAATAAAAACAGCATCCAGAGGGTTTATTGGACTCATGTTTGACCTTTTGGCAAGACTATAGGAGGCACACAATGTCTGGTGTCTCTGCTTTTGTTGGCAGACATTGATATTCAATATATAGATCCTTTAATTTATTGAATAGGGAGCAGTTGCAAGTAGTGATAGTCTACTATTAAAATAATTACTATCTGGAGTGTTTTTATAAATAGATGTTTACTTTCCTTCACCTACCATTTGATTACCCAGTGATACAGTCATATAGGAAAAGCAGAATAAGTGTTCTTTATTTAGCACCTGTGAAGGTGATTGATAAATTTTTAATTAATTAAATATTATGAATTAATAGATTTATATATGTTTGTTGATTTCAGTCTGTGGGCAACTATTTTCCTTGATGATAAATTGTCCCATCTTTGGTCAGGGGAAACCTCAAGTTAGTCATTTTTTACATGTTTTTAGTAGTCTTTTTCGAGAGGGTATTCTAGGCTTATCATATATATGTAGCCTCCCTTAGATAGACTTAGCCAATTTTCTAAGAAGCCATATTTCTTTTAATAGGAGAAAGCAATTAAAAACCTCATTCTTATTGCTAATAATGCTTTTCTAACACCACAGTGCTCCTTCTTTTGTTGTGTTTGAGTAGTGCTTTGGACTGGGTGTTTGTGTCCCCCAAAATTCATATTTTGAAATCTTATTCCCTAAGATGATGGAATTAGGAGGTGAAGACTTCAGGAGATGATTAGGTGCAGAAAAGGATTAGTGGCATGAGAAAAAAGACCCCAGGAAGCCCCTTTGCCCCTTCTACCACATGAGGACAGCATGAGAAGATGTTTCTCTGCCAACCCAGAAGTAGGTGCCCTTCAGAAACTGAATTTGCCTTGATCTTAGACTCTCAGCCTTTAGTGCTGTAAGACATAAATTTCTTTGTCTATAAGCCACCTAACTTATGGTATGTTGTCATAGCAGCCAGAACAGACTAAGATAAGCAACATTCAAAAACTGGCGGCTTGCTTTCGGAGACTTCTGCTCTTACCTTCCTTAACCTTCATTTGAATGTTGACTTTCCTCCATCTCTATGTTCTTTGCCCCTTTGCTTTTGATACAAATCCTACTAGTTTCTTTTTAGCACGTGTCTGTTCTGAAAAATCTATGTGGTCAGCCCATGAGGTCTGCACTGCTCTAGGCCTGAACTGTTCTAACCTCTTCAGTTCTTAATGTCTTTTCCCTGTATTCTCTCACTGTTTTGTTGAGCACAATTCCTCCTAGTTTCAGGTTCTGTCTTCATACGCACTTGTCATGATTTCCAGTGAGCATGTGTCGGCTATTATTGGTGTCTCTAGTCTTTAGGACCATCAGACACCCCACTGTTTTCCTTTGCTTTCTTTTGCACAAAAACTGACACGATGTAGAGCTTGTGGTTAGTGATTTAGCCTCCATTTGTTTCGTGATTTACAACTTGTGGGAATGTTTTGTCATGTAGTTTATAATAAATGCTCTTCATGAATTTTTCTTTGCTATCTAGTTATTTTATATGCAGATTCAGAGAGATTAAGAAACTATGTGGTCACGGTCTTCAAGAACCCCAAGTTGCATTTCCATGGAGTAATTATAAAAATATAAATAGTCCCCTTTTACTTCTAGGAACTTTTAATTTTAATTTTTTATTTTTTATGTGGGTTCTGGGAGTCGAACTCAGGACCTTGCTCTTGCCAGGCAGGCACTTATGCCACTGAGCTATTTCACTGGCCTGGAACTTTTAATCTTTTGTATGAGTTCACTGGTTAGTTTTATGACTAGTACAACTCATGTATAGTTAATGTGTATTCTTAGCATGAATAATAATACTTTAAAATAAGTTATTTTAGGTATCACCTTCAGGAATCATCTGGTAGGGATTTGTCCTTTTTTACTATTTGATTAAAGCTTACTGTAGCTTTATTAAGTGTATTTGGATAGACATTTCTTTATAAAAGACAAATTAAAACTTTAGATACTGTTACCTCTGTGCATATTAGAAGACTTGTCAAGCTCCATTATTTCCAATTCTTTAGCAACTTAATCTTGAATTAGTAACCCATGTTTATATTATTAGATTATTGCTATTAAAAAAATAAGATATTTTTTAAAAAGTACAAAATCATCATCAGCCATGTTACTATGCTGTTCTTCACTTTTCTTTCATTTTCATTTTTTTATAGTTCCTCTCTTTTTTAGATAATGTTGTACTACACTCAAAATTTTATATACATCTTTTAATGCCGGATAGCCTTCTTGAGCCAGCTTATAAATAACCACCAATGTCCTTTTTGTGCTTCTTCCTCGTTCAACTGAATCCTATTTTTATATAAATGGGCAAGATACTTCACAATATAAAATAGTGATTTTATTTGATTAGCCTCGTCAAAGATAATTAAACAAAATTAGTTTGGTCTATAAATACACACATTAATTTGTTTTTCTTTCTCTCAAGTTTAAATTTTAATTTTAAATATTTGTGGCCAGGTAGGATAATTATGGCCAAAGGAAATATGTGAGGAAGGTTGTTTCTCTTGGCTTCCGTAAATAACCTGACAAAGAGACTTGTTGCTTAACCGATGCCTAATGTGTTCATTTGGAATGCTCTGATGTTCAGTTTTATTAGGCATTTACAAAACAAAGCTTGTTTTCCTCTTGCATTGTAATTAGTGTAATTAGAGTTTATGTGTGAAGTATCATATATCTATTGTGTGGAAGTTTTTCAAAGTAACAAGGGTACTGAATTACCTCACTAAGATCGTTGGCATTAATAATTGGCTTTATTTAGAATATTTAATAGTACACCATGCTGGAAAATAAAAGTCCCTCCAATCACAATAACATCGTGTGATTTAGAGCAAGAATCTCTTCTTGGTTATACTCCGCCTGCTACTCAGGACGGACTAGACATAATATTTATATATAAAATGAAAAACAGACAGAACAGGATTATGGAATGAGTTTTTTTTCTCCCTGAGAGGCTAACAAGAATGAGTGTCATGCCACGTTAACCCCGGGAACAAAATTGTAAATATGGAGAGGAGAAACAGGTTTCCAAGTTTATATTGCTGCTATCTTCTGGGGATCAGCTCTGTTGTCACTATAATGTGTTATGTTGAAAGGGGCAGCCAGGGTTGTGGAGCAGCTGGTGGAGGGTCCCGGGAGAGCACCCTGGCAGCTCAGTGGCAGCGGATGTTGGATCAGTCTCACAAGTGAAAATAAATCCACAGCGTGTGGGTGTCTGCCTGGGAACACTTGGCATTCACTGCACAGTTCATCTGAGTGGAGAACTAGCATATTTCTCTTTCAAATCGCAAAAATGCAAAATGGCAAGTCTTGTATTTTGTGCAGACCAGCACTAGGCTTCCAGTTTAAACCTGATGTAAAACTAGAATGTGTTGATGGTAGCCAGGATCTGCTTTGGCCTTATAGAGAGTCACATTTTTCCGTGGAGTTAAGGTTCATCTAAAGTGCCTTCTGTTGTTTCAGACCACTTTTTAATTGATATGCGCAGTCTATTTTCTCTTTATTCCCAAGCAGTGCTATTGATCAAAAGTTAAATTGGACCAAGTTGCTGTGCACAATGTAATGTCAGCTCTGTTAACACACCTTTTCCCCCCTCTTTCCAATCTTGGCGCTCTTAATTGTACTCAACCAAATCACTGTTAAATTAAATTCACATAATGTTAGAGTTCGTATGTAGATTTCTTGCTGCTGTGAATTTGTGAGAGACAAGTACTTTGCAAGGACATGCATATGATTCAGGTGAGTGGGTAGAAGGTTTTGCAGAGGTGATCAGTGATGAGTGCTGTGTGGTAAAGTAGAGGCTCCCTGTATCTTTCATTTTATCTGAAATGGGAGACCATGGTATGGTCATATAAAGAAGTCTCAGTGATTATAAGTTTTAATCTGTTTCTAGAGAAGGTTAAATCTTAGTTGTTTTTACCATTTACTGTGGCAAATATTTTATGCCAAATTGCTTCTGTTATAACTTACTTTGTTCTTCAGCTTATTCAGTAGTAGGGGCAAGTGTGTAGGATCTGTATATTATTCTGGTGGTAGATGTTTCCATTAAACATAAACGGAATTAGTTATAGCTCCACTTGGAAGGTCACGCCCTAGAGTTCTGCACAGTGTTTCTGAAACAGCTTAGGAACTAGTTATTTATAACTGGCACATTTCCTACAGGCACTGACCACTTTGGAAGAGTTTCAGTCATTTCATTAGTTCCCTTCTATCCTTTTTGAATTGCCAGTAAGAAAGCCAAGGCCAGAGGCAGAGATTAATGTCATTGATACCCTTTAAAAATGTCTTTATGAAACTCTTTAAGTTTTACTTCTAGAACTATAAGTTTCTGCTGTGGTTATGATAGGAATTTTGAGAGGA
Source organism: Erethizon dorsatum (assembly GCA_028451465.1). Lineage (NCBI taxonomy): Eukaryota > Metazoa > Chordata > Mammalia > Rodentia > Erethizontidae > Erethizon > Erethizon dorsatum. The sequence goes on from CM051824.1 coordinate 115,220,032, forward strand.
CAAAGTGAATAAGATCTTGTTTATGTTATACAACTCTTCTGAGATTTACGACTGTTTTAAAGACAATTATGGCCCTACTTCTTCAGTAAATGCAATTGAAATCACCTATTCCAATCCAGGAGATAAAAAGTTGATTCCTACTACCATTTCCTTGTTTCCAAGGTGTCTGAACTAGTAGAATACAAAATAAGGAACTAGTATGCTCAACTGAATTGTGACACTAAAATGATGGCTCCTTGATGATATCACAAATAACATTTATTTTGAAAATTAGCAAATTATGAAAGTCAACAATCTTCAGTCATCTTGAGTATCCATGGTTTATTGTTCAACACTCGTCTCAAAGGTAATAGGTAGCCTGAAGTGGGCCACATCAAGAGACAACCCTGGGCCCGGATGTCCTTGTATCTCAGGTCTCAGATGGGGGAATATGTGATAGAGACATTGAATTGTCAAGCAAAATATTTGTGCCACCTCTTGAACCCATCTCCTTACCTGTTATAGAGCTGTTGGTGGGAAACGGTTACTCAGATGTAGACTACATTTTCAAAGACCCCCTTTAATTAGATGCAGCCACAGACTGGGTTTGAATAGATGAAATACGGTAAGAAGTGATGCTCATGCTCAGGTCTGACTCACAAAAGCCTTCTAGCTTGCTCTTCGGCAGGCTCTTTCTTTCCTCTAGCCTGCTGTTGTGGAGATAACTCCCAGAGTGACTTTATAAGCCTTGTAGTATAGATGGCAGAATTTATGTAATCCTGGGTTTCTGTGGCTTCACAGAAAGGCTATTCCTCATGTTCTCCTGCTCAGTATTAGGTGAGCAAGAAAGAAATTCTGATTATATTGGTCTTGGAAACTTTTGGTTTTATTAGGTACAGTAGCTAGTATTTCTCTGAAAGGGAAAACTGTACCAGAAATATTGTTCTGTTTAAAGAACTTTGTTCCTTTGAAATTGCCTAGCTCTGTAACTGCTTCATGGCTCTGTAATTACTTTCTTGACCCCTGTAACCACGAAAGCATAACCTAACATGCAGGATGTCTGATTGTACCAAGCTTCATAATCATCAATCTAGTCTTGTAACCAATGATCATTAATCTAGCCTGGTAACCAGTGATCTCACCCTGTTAGCTAATCAGAAAACTGCCAGGCTATTCTGTCTCGCCTTTGTATCTCCTGCTTATGCATCATATAAAAGTAGTAGCCCAAAAGTGTCTGGCTTTGTTGAGGGAAATGATCCCCGCCAGGACCACCGGTGTAAAATAAAGCTGTTCACTGCCTCCAAATCCTCGGTGTCGTTTCGGTGTTTCTGCCTGCCATACTAGTAAGGCATGTATATTCATCTAAGTGTATTTAGGCCAAGCCTAAAAACTGAATTAGAGGCAAAGGAAGATTGGCAGAGAAGGAGAAAGGTTATCTGGGGCCCCATGTTCCTGAACATATGCCACAGAAGGAGGGTACATTTCGTCTATTTTGTTTCCAGGCTAAGTAAAACTATTGCAAATTAGTTGCAGAGTTGAGGCCAAGGTAGATTCAAACATACTTATTCATTCATTCATTCATTCATTCATTTATTCACTATTTCATTAAAAAAAATGACTACTATGTATAAATACTGTCCTAGGCACTGGGAACAACTGAATTTCAAGATATTTCTAACTTTTACTGCTTCTACCCATTAAGTTTGCTTGGTTTTGGTTGATGAGGGAAATTATCAAAGATCTTTAGTTGCAATTTTCATATAAGTCAGTAGAATTCCAATGTTGTATGCTCTTCAAATTTTAGATATTTGTGAATGTTAAGTGGTTTTACTTAGGGTTCTTTCTGAAGGGGAAAGGAATACAAAACTGGGATTTCTCTGGTCCTTCTAGCTCTAGTTTGCTTCTGACAGCAGAATAAATGAGAATATGTATGAGGCTGTGAAATAACTGCTGTTAAACTGTGCAAGACTCAACATTTAAAAGGAATTGCATTTCAATACATGATAAAATTTCCAGATTACCTTGAGAATTGGGGCTGCTACTGTCAGTTATAGTGAAAGAATTCCAACATACTAAATTACTTGACAAGTTGTTGTGTTTTATATGCTGTATTGAAATTGGAGTATTTGTTTTGCTTCAATGGGTACTTAATTATTTGTTTCTTCTTGACAGTGTGTTAGAATTAATTCATAGCATTACGAAGCTGCTTTAAACATCCTCTTGAGAGCAGCGGCTGGCTCCTCTAAGCCAGATGCAGCGTCTGAATGTTTTGCCCTGATCCTAAATATATTAAATCAGGGTCATGAATTACATTTAAAAAGAGAAAAATTACAGCTTTTCGATCCTAACGGAGATTTCAGGAATGCAAGATGAAAGAAGCTAAACACAACTGTAGGAAATGGAGGCTGCTGTCATAGTCCTCTTTATGATGGGCTCATGGCTCCAAGATAGAGTACGGAATAAGTATGGGAACCACTTCTTGCCCACAAGCAATTAAAAATTATTTTCTACACAAAACAAAAAATTCTAGTGAAATCTCCTTGCTGTGGTATGAGCATGGTTTGCCTCCTCCAAAACTCATGTTGAAATTTAATTTCCATTATGAAAGATTAAGGGGTGAGGTCAGCTGGGCGAGGTGGTACACGCCTAGAGTTCCTACTACTCAGGAAAGTGAGGCAGGAGGATCATTTGCACCTGAAGTTGGAGTCAGAAACACAGCAAAATCTTGTCTCTTAGGAAAAAAAAGAGGTGATACCAGTTAATATCTTTAAGAGGTGGTCAGGCATTTACCCTCATACATGGATTAATCTATTCATGTAATTAATGGATTAATAATAAATGGTTATCTTCAGATTGAATCTGCTACAAAAGCCAGGTTGGCTAGATCTCTCTTGAATTCTTTATCTCTTGCCACCTGGTGCTCTGTGCCACCCTGGGATACTGCCAGCAGAAAGACCATCACTAGATCCAGTGGACTCGTGACCTTGGACCAGAAGTGTGAGCCAAAGTAAATCTGATCTCCTTTCTCCTCCTTCCCCTTCTCCTTCCCCTCCCTCTCCCCTCCCTTCCCTCTCCCCTCCCCTCCACTTCCCTTCCCTTCTCTCCATAATCCATCCAATCTGTGATATTGTGTTATTAGCAACAGAAAATAGACTAAGAAAGTTCTTTTTTTTTTTTTTTGTGGGTACCGGGGGTTGACCTCAGGACCTCGCGCGCCAGCAGGCGCCTGTGCCGCTGAGCGATATCACCGGCCCTTTTTTCGTATGTGGGTTCTGGGAGTCGAACTCGGGCCCTCGCGCTTGCCAGGCAGGCACCTACGCCGCTGAGCCATCTCAGTGGCCCAAGAAAGTTCTTTTTGGAAAAATGCAGAAGGCATAGAATGTGTTGATCCAAAGGTTTTGCAAATCTTGGGGTGTTTTTAGGTCATATTTATGTATTATATTGATATAACAATTATATAATCTTTAGTAAATAAAAAAACTAAAGAGTTAAATGTTAATGTCCTTTTTTGCTTTGTTTACAGTACCGGGGATTGAATCCAAATCTCATGCATTCTAGGCAAGTGCTCTACCACTGAGCTACATCCCCAGTATAATGTTCTTTATTTAGTGCTGAAATTGCAAACTTTTGTTTTTCTTTTACCTGGAAAGTATATAAGAACATCAGAAATGTAAAATAATTTCCTTTAGGTACTCATGAGAGTATTTTCTTCCCCTGAAGAAAATAGTGCTAGGAATAGTAAAATTTTACTTACATAGTTATTTCCACTTCCCAAGATGTGATCTCTCACAGTGTAAACAACATTTCCTCATCGAAATGATACTGACGGGTCAGATTTCATGGTGAAAAATGAGAAAGCTTAAATGATAGCCACTTTTTTCATAGAATTGTATTAGCAATTTTGAAAGGTAATCATGGTGTTGCTAATTTACTTTTTGATGAACTCTTCTAATGCATTTAAATGTGATGCTAATACTGATACTCTCCTTTGACTAAGTATCTCAGGAGAGTTTGCTTTTGAGGGAAAACATCGGTATGCACGAGTCATTCTGTGATTTTTCTAAAGTAGCTATTCAAGAGACAATAAGCAAAGAAAAAGGAATAGGAGCTACTGCATTTATATGGGGCATGAGTGTTTTTTCCTCTTACAATAGCAACAGAAACAAGCTGGTGATAGGTCAAGAAGAATAACAGAGTAAAATGTTAAAAAATTAAAACTTAAATTCAACCATTTTTTGTGTGTGTTTTCCACAGTAGTACTAGCACTTTATGTATTTTATGGTGGTAACAGTAGTCATGTCACTAATTATGAATGAATTATATGTATAATGAATGAATTCTAACATATGCTCCATTTTCTTACCTCATTCATTTGTGAGGTGTGTTTGGATGAAATAGTCACTGTTTCAAAAACCTAGACCCTTCTGTGTCTAGAGAAACTGATATTTTATTAGTTCTGGAAGTCTACATGTTGTTGAACAAGAACAATTTCAAAATAGCCCATTCAGAAATCTAACATCTAGCCAGGTGTGGTAGTCCCTGCCTGTAATCCCAGCACTGGGGAGGCTGAGGCAGGACGACTGCTGTGAGTTTGAGGCCAGCAGGCTACATAATGAGTTTAAGGGTATCCTGGACTACCTAGTGAGACCCTGTCTCATGAACAAAACAAAGTAAAACAAAGCAGCAAACAACAACAAAAAGAAATCTATCATCTATATTTCTTTACCAAGAAGACCTAACAAATGCCATTTGGTGGCGAAGAGTGGGGAAAAGAAAAGACAAAGGAACACGTGAGCAGCATATTCAAATTGGAACCTCCGATTCCTGGTACTAACTTGGGCAGTATTTTCCAGGTCCAGGAGTTCCTGTTATAGGGAAAGAACAAAACAAAAAACATAGTACCAGAATACTGAAAAGCAGTGTTAAACAGTTTAGACAAAAATATTGTTTTAGTGAGATGAGTAATTGCTTAGAGTGAATGTAATTTTTAAAATATTAATACAAAATCTGGTAACTTGAGTATTTCTCAATGGTACATTTGAGAAGAAAATCAATTGTACCTTTAGTATTGTACAGAAATTTGCAATCAGTATTTAGTAGATGAGATAAATGGTTCTTTATGATACATTTGGAGAAAAACATGTCAGATATTCTTTCAGTTTTAAATATTATAAGGAGAGAAAGGAATAAAGCATAACTATTTGAGTTACTTGTTTTATTTTATTTGATTAGCACTATAGAACTATTCTTAGAAGACTGTTAATATACTTGACTTCATTTAACAATGCCATATTTACATACAGTGAGTGCTTTTTTTGTTTTAAAGAGAAAAAGGAATGTGATTGCCTCTTCTCAACTATATAATATTATATATTAATAAGAAATAATCTCAAAAAAGCAATCTTTTACTATTTTGGGGATTAAATTATGGAATTTCTTTCGGCTATAGATCTCCATAAAGGATATTATTAAATCATAGCAACAGAGCTTGATTCATTTAAGAAGTAGGTTTGGAAGTGGGCACAGTATATGATCATATTTCTTTCATGCGCTGCCATTTATCCAGAAGTGATGTACTTTTTCCTGTGGAGTATTCTCTTAGGAGCTGTATAGGTAGCGAAAAATATGTAAGCAATAATGAGGCAAACACTGTTAGTTACATAAATCTTGTCACAACTGCCTGTTGACAAGAAGGGAAACATCTTAATAAGAGAAAAGCTCTATTAAAAGAAAGTAAAAGTCAGCAACAGGCAGATTACAGTAGTTTCTTAAAACCACATAATGCCTCTTTTCTTAATATTTACCAGTGAATTTTCTCCAGTGATGTGCTACACTGACGACCTTTCCACGCAGTCTCATCACTCACCTTCTCGTATCGCGATCTGTTCGCCTGTGGTTCGCTGCTGGTCATTCGTCCCTCTGCCCTTCCCCACCCTTCACTGAGCGTCGACCCTGGCCGCGTCGTACAGAGATGGGCTAACCACTTCTCCGAGTGGTCTTTCCCAGCGTGCCGCATCATGTCACTCTGCACTTTAGAGTCCTTCAGAGGTTTCTGCGACCTATGTTTGGACTCCCGCGCTGTGCTCCTCCTGTGTATCAGTCCTCAGTGATCCCTATTGCCCATGGAGCAGCATTTGAGTGGAAATAAAGCTTGCAGCCAGATTAAAGAGCACCTTGGGCCACAGCAAGGATTTTATTTGAGTCAGCATGTCTTCACAGGAACTCCCAAGGTGAATTCCTTCTTGTTTCCCTCAAATTTCAGAACATTTCTGCTTTCATGATTTTGGTCCCAGTTGTCCAACCCAGTGGATTACTTGGGTAAAAATGACCTGTGCATATCTGAATTCATTAGATATTATTAAATTACTCTTCAGAGTGAGTCCCCAATCTTTTCTTCCAGTAATAATATATGTGTTTCTATTACTCCATACCGCCTCAACATTTGTTAATATCAGATGGACTTGAAATGGCAACTTATTTCAGTTTTAAAAATATATTTCTGATTTCTCATGAGCTTGAACATCTTTTCATGTTTACTGAGCATTTGAGGTTTTCCTTCTGTGAATTACCTTATCATAGCATGCGCATGTTTTTCTGTTTGTCCTGGATATTGTTCTCTTCTAGGTTAAATTGTCTACAGTCTTCTTTTAGGCTAAGACTTGTCTTCCGACTTTTTTCTTTTCATATTGCTAATTAATGTACAGAAATTCCTAGCTTCAATGTAGTCTAACTTTTTAAACTTTTCCTTTATGATTCAGTTTCTTTGTCTTTAAAAAAATAATATTCTGATCTAGGTGGCACATGCCTGTGATCCCAGCACTCTGGGAGGCTGAGGCAAGAGGATCATGAGTTCAAGCCCAGCCTGGGCAATTTAGTGACTTGTGAGACACTGTCTAAAAAAATAAAAAATAAATAAATAAATAAAATAAGAATAAAAAGGGCTGGGCATACAACTCAGTGTGAGGCCTTGGATTTTTAATCCCCAGTACTGAAAATAAATTCTGTTATTTTTTCCTAAATGATCTAACATTTTGATGCTCATGTTTAGGTCTTTATGCTATCTGGAATTCATTTTATTCCTGGGGTGAGGCAGCAAAGAATGAATTTTTTTCATGTATTTAGCCAATTATCTGAGCCCTATTTATTGAGTTATTCATATTTTCTTGATTCATTTGCAATAATGCTTCTCTTGTATATGAAAATACCAAATTCATAGAGATCTATTTCTCGGCTTCCTGTTCTCTGCTTTAATATCTTACTGTCTTTAATATATGGTAGTTCATAATAAGGCTTGCTGTATGGTAGCAAGCCTTTTTTTCTCTTGCTTTAAAATAGTCTTTTTTTCTTTAATAAAAATATATTTTTTTGAGATAGGGTCTCGCTATGTAGTTCAGGCTGGCCTTGAACTCATTAGGTAGCCAAGGCTACCCTTGAACTCACAGTTATCTTCCTGTCTCAGCCTCCTGAGTACTGGGATTACAGCATGCATCCCCGTGCTTGGCTTAATAAAAATATTTGCATCACTTTTTCTAGATTCTAAACAAAATAAACCTATTTGAGATTGCATTTGAAAATGTTCAAAATTGTATCAAATTTATAGGTTTTTATTTTCAAGTAAAGAAAACAATGGGTCAGGTTGCACTTCATTTCCTACTTGCCCTTCTAGGACAACTTTGCATCTTGCATCCTTAGAGCCTTACACAGGTCCTCTGGAGACAAGCTGTCTTTAGTGCGTCAGGGAGATATGCTCCACCTGAAAGCGGCTTTCTGGCACTTCCTCTCTAGCAAGCTGAAAGGAGAAAAACTAAGTAAGTTTATTTTCTGGGGGGTGCCCCCATAGGAGATAAAATGAAAACTGGCAAAGGAACAAATCAGCACAAATAAATACCATTAGGGTAGGTGATGCTGAGATTTGATTTCCATTCCTTGCAAACCTGGCTTCCTGTTTCTGACATATAACATTCTTCACCATATGAACAGGGAGGGAGGGTTAAACTAATACGACATGACTTTAAGAAGGGAAGGACTGAGGTATAGAATTGACTTATGGAATATATATTTAGACATCATTTTAAGGACTGTCTCATCTGATAATTCACTCTATAGATGAGTAAAATAATAACCCAGTAAGATTAAGTAGCTTATATAAAGTACCCTAACTACAAAGGAAAAGCCATGATTATTAGATTATCTGCTTCATTGTCCAATGATTTTCAAATGGAAACATTTAAAGGGTATACAAATTAGTAATTATTATTGTCCTATTTTAATTGAAAGGATTGCTGTTTATTCCTAAACTCACCATTTATACTCATTGTACCATTATTTAAATGTCTTCATATTTTCAGAACTTTGAATCTGTCACAGTCCAAAATAGTGCCCTGAAGAACTGATTGTCTATCTATCTATTTATCTATCTATCCTATTATTGCATAAATAATATAAGCACTTATTAATTTGTGTGAGTATATAGCTGTATGTCTTTTTCTGAAGTCTGATTCTGTTAAGAAAGAGTTCACATGTGTTTTTATTAAATGCAACAATATAATGTGTTTGTTTGTAAGCATTTTAATTAATGGTCATTTTTACAGTTTTGTTTCCTGATTTAAAAATATGTGAAAAATGCCTTCTCTTTTTTTCTCACTGGCCTTAGTTATTCAGACATAATGATTAGCATGCAGAAAAATCATTTTATATCTCTACTTCAAAATGGCAGTATATTTTATTTAAATGTGCTTTAAAAATTATGTTATGTTAGAGTAAGACAGAATTATAACTGGAAGTCATTTTGGTCTATTTGGTCTAGGAAGCTTGAATAAAATGGTAATTTGGGGCACAGGCTAAGTAGAAAAAATAGCAAAGGAAGCTACACTTCTGTGGAGTAAAGTTGGACACAAAGAGGACAAAACTGTTTTAGGGTGGAATTGTGGGAATTTTGTTTTTATTTTAGTATGTGACAGATCTGTACATTCTTAGCAGTGTTTCATGTGTTGAAAGGTCCAGTCCAATTTGCCTGAAGTCCCTTGTCTTCCGAGGCTCAGAAGCCTCACCGTGAAGAGTAGGGCTCACGTCTTCGTCCTAAGCCCTCCCTACTGCGCCGCTTCTGAGGCTTCAGGATCAGAGAGGAGAGAGAGCAGGAACTGGAGAAAATGAGAAAAGGCTTGTTCATCTGGAGGTGCAGTGTGGTCCACTAAATTCTGGAAATTCAGGCCACCTTCATGGCATCTCCCTTTTCTTCACTGTCCTCATTACCTGCTCACCTTTGGACTTTCCCCACTTGGCTTTTAAGTAGCAGCGGTACATGGCAGACTCTCTGGACAGTTCCCGTGAAGCCCTTTCGTTTGGCTTGAGTTAGCTGTGGAGGTGGGAGAAAGTTCCCAGCGTACATCACTTCTACAACTCTGTAGTCAAGTATTGTTGCTAAACAGTCTTTGCTCATCTATCACCTGGTGGAGATAGGGGATGAGTACAACTTGTAGCTTTGGACCAGCTTTTGGGCACATCTGTTTGGAGTACTTCAGAACTTCTTAGCTTTAGGGCTTCAGCTAAATCTGTGAGAAAAGAGCAATTTTCTGACTCAGTATACTAAAAAGCTGCCTTCCCAAGTTTGTTCAGTATCCAGTACTGAAAACAGCCAAAATTAATTTTTGGAATTAGGGTAGAGTCACCACTGCATAAGCAGAATTTTGAAGTTTAGGCTTTGGATTTTTGGTTTGTAGCCCTGGACTGTGTATGTGTGCACACGTATGTGGGTACATAGGTGGGTATGTGCATGCATTTTGGTGGATACAATAATATATTAGGGTTCTCTAGAGAAACAGAACCCTGTTCTATAATTGGCTCATGTAATTGTAGAAACTGGCACCTTCAAAACCTTAGGGCAAGCCACTGAGCTAGAAATTCAGGTTAGAGTTGATATTGAAGTCATGAGACTGATATTTAAAGGCCAATGCCAGCAGGCTGGCAACTCAGGAATTCTGTGCTGTTAAGTTTGGGGCAAAATTCTTCTTCTTTGGGAAACTTCAGTCTTTTTTTTAAGACCTTCAACTGATTGGATGAACTTCACCCATATTATGGAGGGTTGGCTGCTTTACTTAAAGCCACTGATTGTAAATGTTAATTACTCTGAAAACTTCATTCATACCAACACCCAGATTAGTGTTTGGTTAACTGAGCACCATAGCCTGGCTAGACTGGCACATAGAATTAATCTTCACAGGAAGGTAGTACTATTGATTCCTCTTTTCCTTATTCTGTTCCTTAACATCAACTGAGGCTGAAGGTTGCCATAGTATCTCAAATATTCTCTTTTCCCTTTTCATGGACAAAGTGACATCCACTTACTGCACACTTATTAATGTGATACTCTGGTTAACATGTGTCTTCCCAACTAGACTGTAAGCTACTTATCAGAAAATCTTGCTTTTGCTTGGTATTCCATCCCCAGTGCCAACATTTTTTATTTTTCAAAGTATAAGTGAGGGAGCACTTGCAGTTGTCCAGCCCATTTCACTGGTCTCAGATAGCAGATGCAGGGACAGAGACCTAGAAAAGACGAAAAAGATAGGCAGTTAGTCTGGGGTCTACATTCACACTCTCACATCAGGCAAGGCAGCTGATGCTAAGAAGGAATGAAGATACACAGGGTGAGAGGGTCCTTAACATACTGTTGCAGGACATTTTTCAGGGGGAAATTATGATGAACGAGCGAGGGACTGCACTCTGATATTTTATAAGCTGAGGATTAAAATTCACTTGTTAAAATCTGAGATGGAAAAATGTGTCAAAGATCTTATGAAGCCAAGCTTTTTTGAAATTGAGAGATCAAAGACACCAGAAGCATGGAGAAAGAGTTGTAAAATGCCCCGAAGCGTGGCTGGATTGATTGAAGAGCTATGATGCCCTCTAGTAACATTGCATGAGAGAAAACATGAGATTATGGGAAACAAATTACAGACTTTTCCGTCCTTTGTATCTTTACATTAATTCATTGAATCCTCTTCCATCATTCTTCATTTAAGTGCTCTCAGTGTCACCTAATACCCTGGATAGAACAAGAGTGACAAAATAGTGACAAAATCAATATTTTAGGGCTTTGGACCTAGCCCTGGATGCTCTTCTCTCGTCTCTGCTCCAAAAAGGAAGCAGTATCTGTGGATACCACAGTGTTATAGCTCAGTAAGGCTATCGTCAAGCCCAAAGTTGAGTTCAAGGAGGGGTGTGTTTGTGTGTGTGTGTGTGTGTGTGTGTGTAAAATCAAACTCACAGTTTGCCTGCGAGGGGCAAATGCTAGAGTGGGTGCTGTATGGTGTTACATTAGAAAACATTAGTATTTAATTGAGGAAACGAAAGTTCAGAAAACTTTAGCCATTTGTTCAGATTGTTAGCTAGAAAGTATAGTAGTAGATTTAGGATAGAATCCTAAAACCCCCAGGTTTTTCTTGTTCTGTACTTGTTCTTGTCCACGACACAAGATAATATGGATTTCTTCTTAAATATCTTCTAGAAATAGCAATTTATTCTGTGATATAATAAGAAAACATATGACTTTTCCAATAATAATTGATCTGTTGGTAGAGTATGAAATTATACAAACATATATGTGCACATACGCTTTCACCTTCCCACTATTTCTGTGTATCTACCTAGCACCTTACAAGCTTCGCATGTATTACCAATTATAATCTTGCTAATGCTGTGATCAGCTAGGTTACATAATTCCTCTTATTGAAGAAGAAATAGAGCTCAAAAGGAGATTCCTCCAAAGCCCAGCAATGGAGCTGGGATGCACAGCCGCATAATTGTACAACCAAAGCTAAGTGCTCTTAATCACAATGACATATTACCATTCATTTATTTGACACATTTATTGAGTGGCTTTTCTATACCAGCACTCTACTGTGACAAAGAAAATCACCTGGCTTCTCCCTAATGAATTTGTCAAGAGCTGTAAGCAGGCAATAATAATGAGACTTGGTAAAGCGATGATGGATATATATTCAGATATGTAAGCAGATATGTGTAGGACTTGCTCATGTCCTCATGGTAGCTTAGTGGAGAGACTCCAGATGTTTTAAAATGGGGGTTGGGATCATTGAGAATTATGTCAGGGAAGGCTTCTGGGAAAAAGTGATCTTCATATGAGTCTTCAGTGAGAGTCTAGGGACCGCTGACAAGGAAAGAGTCCCACACATGAAGGGAATTGTGTAATCGGAAGAGAAACACAAATGTGCTGTGCGGAGGAGAAAGACTGAGAAACTCAGTGGTGACAGAGTCAAAGGGCAAGAAAGGGAGTCACAGGGTATGGTTAGAGAGGGTTTTTCTGGTTACATTAAGAAGCTTGAACTTTGTCTTCTAGATCAGTGGGCATGGATCTGTGAGAATGTGATGAAATCTATAAACTTCACAGAAAAAATGATGTGCACCCAAGACTACATGCTCACATTCAACCTATGTTTTCCTAATTTCACATGTAACTCATATATGTCTATAGAACCCTGAATTTCACCATGGTCCATGGACCCCAGACTAAGAAGAACCAGTGCTGCAGAGTGTTACAGAAAAATGTAGTTAGAAATGGTAGAAAATGGGGTAGTTGATGTTTGGCTTTTTTTTCCTGAGAATAGTTTTCTGCATATTAATGTATTTGAGATCCTTTGGCCATCTCTGATTTTCCTTCGCCTATTTTAGAAGCTGTTATGGTTTATATCTGGGTGTCTCCCCAAAGCCTCTTGCACTCAAAGGTGGGCCTTTTGAAAGGTGATTGGATTATGGGGACGTTATAGCTGGATGTGATGTTAGGAAATAGGGCCTGGTCGGAAGAGGCTCACTGTGGGTGTGTGGCCTGGAAGGGTAGATCTCCCTCCCTTTACTCCCTGCTTCCTGGATGCCATGACATGAGGGGTTTCTCCTCAACTGTGTCCCTCTGCCATGCTCTCCTGCCTTGGAGCCAGCTGACCATGAACTGTAAACCTCGCTTCCTTTAAATTGTGGGGATCAGGTGTTGTATCCCAGGGATGAGAAAGCAATTCAGACAGACTTTGGTACCAGAGAAGCGGGGTCGTTGCTGGTTCATAAGTCCTTAGAACTGGTTTGTGGGAGGAGTCTGGAGATGCTGGGTGGAGAAGCAGCCCTATAATGCTGTAAGCTGAGCTTGATGGGAAATTTTGGTCAGGGTTCAGAAAGCCAGAATACTGATAATAAAAGCAGATGGAAAGGACAAGGCTCAGGAGGTTTCAGTTGGGAACAAGGCGGTTGGACTCCAGGCCATGTGCGCTATGCTCTGGCAGAAAATTTGTCTACATTTTTCTCATGTCCTCAGACTTTGCAGGAGAGCAAGACTAAATATGGTGAACTAATCTGGTAGAGGAGATTTCTTTTTTCCTCTTTAGTGCATGTTTGCTGTACATAATGATTACAGTTATTGTGGGGAGTTGGTAATGTACTTAACATATCTTAATTATTTTCACTCTCTTTTTTTTCATTCATCCCCCACACTTTGTCTCCTTCTTTGTTCCTTCCAACTCTTGGTCTGAAGGAGATTTCAAGGCATCCTAAAATTGAGGCTGTGGCATGAGTACTATCGGGGGATTTTAGCCAGTTCTTCCTTGAGAATCAAGAGCAAATGACACAGCCGAGTGATTTTAAAAGTTTTGAGTTCATCAGAAAGGAAGAACCTGTAAAGTTGGGGCCTTTAAAAGTTGGATCAGAGGAGAGTTTTGTTGCTAAAAAGATTGCATTAAAAAGAAGCCATGCGGGCCAGTGAGATGGCTCAGCGGCGTAAGCGCCTGCCTGGCAAGCGCGAGGGCCCAAGTTCGACTCCCGGTACCCACATACGAAAAAAGGGCTGGTGATATCGCTCAGCGGCACAGGCGCCTGCTGGCGCAGGAGGTCCTGAGGTCGACCCCCGGTACCCACAAAAAAAAAAAAAAAAAGAAGCCATGTATTTTGGATCAGAACAATAAGAAAAATGGCTTGAGGGTATGTGAGAAATGGCATCCAGGCAGCAAAAAAAAGAGAGAAGCACAAGGAGTGAGTAATGCCAGGCCTGCTGGAGTTGGACTTACTTTGGTCCCATTGTTTTGTATACCTTTATTTCTCACTTTGGAAATGGGAATGTTTATCCTGTGCCATCGCATGTTATAAGTGTTTAATTTCTTTTTGATGTTTACAGGAGCTCCTAGCTATGAATTCGCATTATCTCAGAGGATAATTTGCATTATCTCTTTGGACTTTTTTGCAATGTTGGAAATTATAAGACTTCGGCAACTCTTAGAGATGGGCTAAATGCATTTTCCATAAAGAGATATGCACGAGCCTTTTGGGGGCCAGGGACAGAATGTTTTTGTTTATATCCGAATGTCTCTCCAAAGCCTCATAAATGGGCCATTGGAAACGTGACTGGACTATGGGCTGTTATACCTAAATGTGATGTTAGGAAGTGGAACATGGTCAGAAGAGGTAGGTGTGTGTGTGTGGGGGGGGACCTGGAAGGGCACGGCTCCCTCCCCAGCTCCTCCCTTCACTCTCTGCTTCCTGGACACCGTGACATGAGCAGCTCTTCTCTGTATACGCCCTTCAGCCGTGCTAACCATGCAAGAACTGAAACCCCTAAAACAGGAGCCAGACAAACCTCTCCTCCTTTAAGTTGTGTGTGTCAGGTATTTTGTCTCAGCAGTGAGAAGCCATTCTGAATAACGAACTGGTATTTGAGAGAACAGAGGATAAGGCAGATGACACTTACAGTTTTGGGTGTCTGAGTTCTGGATACTCCGCAAATTTTTTTTTTTTTGTGGGTACCGGGGGTTGACCTCAGGACCTCACTGAGCGATATCACCGGCCCTTTTTTCATAGGTGGGTACTGGGAGTCGAACTCGGGCCTTCGCGCTTGCCAGGCAGGCGCTTATGCCACTGAGCCATCTCACCGGCCCACTACTTCACAAATTTTATCACACTGAGTCCTCATGATACATTTTGAAAGTATAATTGTTCTTATTTTAAAGAAAAGCAAGTTAAAGAAAATTCAAGCTAAGAGGCCTTATTCAACTTCATTGTGAATTCAAAGAAGAGCCAGGATGTAAATCCAGAATTATCTCTTTTCTAAACCCATACTATAAATCTTCACTCATATCTCTGGGATTAGAAGAATATGACTGTTTCCAGGACATCTTCTACCTTTTCTTGTCTAACTTCTTATTAGAAAAAACCTCAGAATTACTACCGCTAAATGCCTGTGTAAGAAAACAGTTTCATGCTTGTCCTCTGCATTTGGAATTTTATTTACTGTATGAGTTTTATGTAAGTTCATAAAAGTCAATAAACTCAGTATTCCAGAAATCACTTGCAACTTAATGTCTAGATAATTAGAGTAACAAAAAAGGAAGTTAATTCAATGTTGCTTTATGATGGTGATTAACTTAGTTCCATTTCTTTCCTGAAGAGGAGTTCAAACGAAGTAATGTGAGTCTGCCGCATCCAAGGAGATAAATGCAAGAACAAAAGATTTGTTATGAAACCCTTAAAAAAATCATGGTGCCCTTTTAGCTAATTATGGTAGTTTAATTAAAGTTATTTTAAGTAGTAGTTAATTATATTTAATTAAGTAATTAAGGAATTAGCCAGGGGAATTTGAATGAACCATAACACAGACATATTTGATCTCTGAGGATCAAGTATATAGTTTTCATTGATCAAACTTATCTCCATACATGTGCATAGCAGAAAACATGAAACAGAGCCTAGAGCCTAGATTACAGTTTATTACACAAAACTGCTAACAATGAATGAATGAATATAGGGTATAATATGTGAGAATGTATTAGGTTAGATTTGTTTTGGAGGGTGAGACAAATGATGACTAGAAGTCTAACAGTCAGTGCTGTTTATGTTTGTTTTTTTGTTTTGCTTTTAATGTTCTTATTTTATGGAGAAAAGGTAAAACAATTTCATAACAAAATAATAGGAGAATAACAATAGTTAATACATTACATGTTGTTATCTTTAAAGTAGTTGCTCAGGGTACAAATATGGACATAAAAATTTCTCCAATCAATATTAGCACAAATTTTCCTTTTTAATGAACTAAGAGATACTAATAGTTTAACTGACTTGCATTTTTTCCCTTTTCCCTACTGTCCTTTCCTTTCATCCATCCTAGTTCCTTTTTCCTTTTGAACAACTTCTTCCCATTTCAGAATATCTATTATGCATTTTAGACCTTATTTATTCTTTCAATTTTTCATACAAGGGAAACAATATGATGTTTACACATGTGAGTCTGGTTTATTTCACTTAAGAGTATGGTCTCAAGTTGCATCCATTTACCTATAAAAGTCTCAAGTTTATCCTTCTTTATGACTGAGTAGTTCTTCATTGTATAAAAATACCTCATCTTTTTAATCCATTCCTCGGTTGGTGAGCATTGGGGTTGTTTCCAAGATGTACCTATTACAAATTGTGCTGCCATAAACATGGGTGCACATAGATCGCTGTGGTATGATGTTTTTAATTCTTCTGGGAAGATACCCTGAAGGGGAATAGCTGGGTGGAGTGGGACCTCTAATCCTAGTTTTTTGAGGAATCTCCACACTGATTTCCACAGTGGTTGTACCAGTCTACACTTCCACCAACAGTGGAGAAGGGTTCCTTTTTCCCCACAGCCCCTGCAGCATTTGTTACTGATTGATTTCTTGATAACAGCCATTCTTTCTGGGGTGAGGTGGAATCCCAGTGTTGTTTTAATTTGCATTTCTTGAATGACCAGTGATGTTGAACATTTTTTCATATATTTGTTTGCCATTTGTATTTCTTCATCTGAGAAGTGCATATTCATCTCAGATGCCCATTTTTGGATTGGGTCTTTGAATTTGGGGGGGTCAGATTTTTTCAATTCTTTATATGTTCTAGATAGAAGTCCTTTGTCTGAGGGACAACTGGCTAAAATTTTTTCCCACTCTGTGGGTTGTCTTTCCACATTGTTGGTGATTTCTTTTGATGTGCAAAAGCTTTTTAATAAGATGAGATCCCAGTTGTTGATTCTTTGAATCAACTGTATTTCCTGTACAGTTTTGGTTTTGTTCATGAACTCTCTACCTACCCCTATGTCTTCAAGATTTCTACCTACTTTCTCTTCCAGTAGATTTAGTGTTTCTGTTTTAATATTTAGATCTGTGATCCATTTTTCGTTAGTTTATTACATGGTGATAGACATGGGTATAGTTTCAGTTTTCGGCATGTAGAGAGCCATTTTTTCCAGCATCTAAATTATCTCTTTTTGTCCTTGCATTATTCGAATTTACCACATGCTTTAGTGACTCTGGCTGACTTTAGGAAAGATCTAGTTTTTTTCAGTTGGACATATAATTTAAACTGAAATATCTAGGTCTAGGATTGTTACCATCCTGGTCTTGATTTAATAAAAACCATTGGATACATAGGCTAATATGTAGTCTTCCTGCGCATTGGTAGTGCTTGTTAAAAATTTCTCTGAATGGCTCCTTTGCCTTACTGTTGCTGGAATATATCATTCTGTTCGTTGGGAGAATTCCCAGTGAGTTATTATTATAATGTCAATGATTCTTAAAGTATTATATCCCAGAATCTTCCAAGTGTTGTGCCCATGGACTATTTTAGTCTGTTCCGGTTATATACATATTTTTTGCCTAGATGAGCCTTCCGGCTAGATAACAGTCTCAAGGAAGTTAGCGATCGATCTAAGCTTCTATGTAGATTTTCTTCCTCCTCAAATTTCTTATGAGGTTTTCTCTTTGATAAATATTACTCTCTCTCTAACAAGGAGCATTAAAAAAGTGGTCTTTGCATATAAATGAATGTTAAGTAGACAGTGAAACTATATATATATATAGATAGATAGATAGATAGATAGATAGATATAGATATAGATATAGATATAGATATAGATATAGATATAGATATATAGATATATAGATATATATATGGGTAAGGTACACTGGTATGGAGGAGAGGAAAGAAAGCCTCAGAGAATCAAGCCATAAAGACCTGATTGGGAAGCTCAGACCTTAGGCTGATCCTTGTTAGCAGTCCTGACATTCACTATGTCCTGTCAGGACTTTGTTGGTGGCGGCTGCACTTCTCCCAGGAGGAGAAGATACAGCAGTAAAGAATCCTAACCCTGTCTAACTCCTCAGAGAACATCAAACAGCTTGTGTGACTCTCTGAGAATCATTAAGAGAGAAATTCAAAGCATCGATGAGTTTTTATAATAAGTTTTATAACTTCTTAAATTTAAAATATATTTATTTGTGGGGGAGAGGAGAAGGGAAAAGAAAAAATGAGAAAAAAAGGATAAAATGAAAACAAAGCTTTGTAAATAAGGAGGGGAAGAGGGGTTGAAGGGAGGGGAGTGGAAATGGGAGGATAAAAAGAGGAACTAAGATGTATCATGTACAGTACAAGTTCCCTATGATGAATGTGATCATTATGTATATCTAAATTGTACCAATAAACTTAATAAAATATATTTATTTTATGTAATTACCACTTAAAGTGTTAAGAGTAATGCAAGTTTATTGTGAAAGATTACAAAACTCAAGAAAAGGAAAAATAAAAATCAGCTAGTAGAGTAGACCATTCCACTCACCATAGAAATTGTTTCAGCAAGGATCCTGCAAAGGTTAAGTAGTCAAACAGAATAATTTACTGAATTGGTTTATAGATATCCAAAAAATGGAAATGCCCTTGTCTTGAGTGGTACTGGGTTGGAAGGGTCTAAATCTGGAACTGTTGTCAGTAGTCTTCTACTCTGCGTGTAGAAAATCTCTATAAATGAAATGAACTTAAACAGAAAAGCAGAATTGAATGAAGAAGAGAGAATAGCTTGATGATGATATTAGAGCCCAAAGATTTGACAATTCCTGAACAAATCCGTGGCTGGATTCTCTCTGTTGCTTTAGCTGGTCTGAGCCTGGGTTCTGTGAAGGGTTCGACAACACTGCAATTTGTTTGTCTCACTGTGAGGTGCTTGGGCCTTCCAAATCTCCCGTGCACTGGGGAGTGACTCTGAGGTCATGGTTGAATCTCAGTGTAAAAGGTACCTGAGAGAATAGGTGAAAAGGAAGAAATTTCTAATATGAAATATAAAAAAATGAAGGAGACCCAAAGGAGGTAATGATAGCTTTACAGTGGGGAAACCAGGATGACACCACCTTAACCAAGTGCTCAGTGTTGATGTCACCAGTCAGGACACATTGACATCCTATATCCCTTGATAAGATTCACTGAGAAGAGCATATCATCTCTCTAGCATCCTTTCCAATAATATATAATCTCAATCTCATCATGAGAAAACTTCAGACAAATCCAAATTGAGGCAATACTACAAAATACCTGGCAAGTGCTCTTCCGAAGTGCCGAAGTTATGAAAGACAGACTTAGGAACTTCTGGAGAGGAAACTATGGAGACATGATGATTAAATGCAATACAGTGTCAATACAAATAGGAAGCAATTTAATGCACTAGTAATCAGATCCTCAAACAGAAAAAAGATATTAGGGTAAAAATGGTTGGATCTGGATAAAGTCTGTAGCACAGTTAGTAGTATTGTACTAATGCTAATTTCTTAGTTTTGATAAGTGTACTTCATAAGACATTAACTTAGAGGAAGCAGAATGAAGGGTATATGGGAAGTTTCCGTTTCACTTTTGCAACACTTCTGTAAGTCTAAAGACATTTCAAGAAAATAACTAAGAAAAACAGTGTATGTGGAAGGAAAAAGAATGGGGAGATAATAAGTACAGTAGAAAAGGAAGAGAAATAGCACTTGTTATTACAGAAAGCTTCCAAATTGGGGCAGATTATTATTGCAGCTGTTGTGGATAGAGGAGTGACATCCAGCGAGGGCTACTGGATGAAACTGCTTCCTCTACCTCCTTCATTTCTTTAAGGTCTTAAGTTCTGCCTCAGGACTTCACAAATTTGGTAAATTTCTGGCACAGGTCGATAGTTTAGTCTCTAGAACCATTGAAATTCTTTATTTCTTCCCATCTGTATATCAATATTTAAATGGGAAAGTTTTGAGAAGGAAAGCCAGGCATCCATATTTTCCTCATTATCTTTATGTAGTAGCAATATTTTCAACATCCTACAAAGAGCCCTTTAAATAGATATGCACACTCATTAGGAGGAAACAGCTTGTATTATGCTTTATAGTTCATATAATTAGAACAGTTTTTAAAACGGAGTGGCTGCTCAATAAATGTCCATACAATAATTTTTGATGCCAGCAAGATATTTGGAATCTTACTGAATTTTGCAAATTTTATCTTTTTATTAAGTGTGGAATATACTCCAATCCACTATGCTAACTAGTTTATGTACATTCTCTTTCCGTCCTCACAGCACTTATGGAACAGATGTTATTCTTATTTTATTTATTTATTTATTTTTGGTTTTTTGAGACAGGGTCTCACTTTGTAGTCCAGGCTGGCCTCAAACTCACTATGTAGCCCAGGCTAGCCTTGAACTCGCAGAGACCTTTCTGCCTCAGCTTCCCAAGTGGTGGGATTACAGGTGTGTGCCACTATGCCTAGCTATTCTTACAGTTTTAAAAAGGAAAAAAAGTGGGCCCAAAAATGTTAGCTTGTCTCCATTCACAAATTATTATGTTGTCAGGCAAGTTTTCTAATACTTTTACATCTAATTCTCACCCTAAGGTTTTTGACTTCTACGCTGTACTCTCTCTCTGGAAATATGTGATATATTTTCAACAAGTTGCAAGATTCATATATTAGAAAAGGGTAATTATACGATTTTGTTTTAAAATTAAAAATGGGAGGGCCGGTGAGATGGCTCAGCAGCATAAGCGCCTGCCTGGCAAGTGCGAGGGCGCGAGTTCGACTCCCGAAACCCACATACGAAAAAAGGGCCGGTGATATCGCTCAGCGGCACTGGCGCCTGCTGGCGCGCGAGGTCCTGAGGTTGACCCCCGGTACCCACACAAAAAAAAAAAAAAAAAGGGAGACTACAATCTCCTGACTTTAAGATTAGAAGCAATATATCAATTTAGCCTCCAAATGCTTTGCTATGCTTATATTTACTCCAAATTTGTTTATATTGTTTATAGCGTTCACAACTTTTTTTTTTTTTTTTGTGGGTACCGGGGGTCGACCTCAGGACCTCGCGCACCAGCAGGCGCCCGTGCCGCTGAGCGATATCACTGGCCCTTTTTTTGTATGTGGGATCAGGGAGTCGAACTCGGGCCCTCGCGCTTGCCAGGCAGGCGCGTACGCCGTTGAGCCATCTCACCGGCCCAGCATTCACAACATTTTAAGAAGAAAAAGACATTAGCTATGTAACTCTGCTCAGCCTTGTGTATGGTGCCAAGATCCTTAGCTTACAGAGCGGGTCTCCCTGCGGCTGGTGATCTGAGAGGCACACCGACGGGAATGCGTCTGTGTGGCCTAATGGATGCGAACAAGGATATAAATATACATTGAGATTTTACGTAAAGTGGAAATATGTTTTGGTAAGGTTTTAAACGCTCTTAAACAGGTCTGGAAAATATAAAGCATAGGATCAGAAAAAATTGCTGCAGAACTCAAAAAGATTAAAATCTAAGGACTTTGTCTTGGTAGTTCTTTGGATGCTCGTTTTTTATGTGCCATAAAATAAGTACTTAGAGAGCCATGTAGGGACTCTTTTACTTGCTGTATGTTATTTCCTTCCTAATTAGTCAATGCAGGACACATCATTACACACTCAGGAAACTTACTATTGCACAAAATCTTGTGACGGACAGATCTGTCTGGAGCAGTCAAAGCAGCTTGTTCTGTAAGAGCCAGAATGACCTTGTTATAGCCTTGCTACCCTATTTCAGAGGACTTGGGCGAGGTCACCCTCACGGAGCCTCTTCAGGATGCCAGTTGATGAAAGTGATAATGGGAATTTTTTCTACTTCCAGAAGTCTAATATTACTGCTGAAGAATTAGATTTTTCTGTTGCTGCAACAGGTTAGTATCTAATTAAAGGATTTTGTGGTCATTTCAAAATGAGAAATAAATCATATTATTCAGAATCGCCCTTAAGAAGCCATGGTGCTTTGGAGTCACAGGAGTGATCGGAAGCCCTGCGCTCCTCTCGTCTGCTATGAGGTCAGAGCCGCCTGAGCGCATGTCTGAGGCATCTTACGCTGTGAAGAACCGACCCAGTCAATCAGAGTGGCAGCTGAAGTGGAAGACTGCTAGCTACTGACCCAACCCCTTGAGGCTCAGAGTTATTTTACAGAAAGCTGAAGTAAATCATTTCTTTTTAATGTAAATGGAACATGATGAGAGGGCGTGAACAGGAAATGCTCTATCAGGATTTGGTTGGCGAATTATGAGGCAGATACTATTTAAAAGACCTGGGATAGATGGATTAAAATAAAATATGATCACTGTCTAAGCTAGGTCACAGCACCACAAAGCCATCAGTTAGGGTTCAACATAGCGCGACTCTCAGTCTCCTGTAGGAAAAGACTCAGGGCAGCTGTGCAGAACTGTAGTTGCATAGAGGGAGTTCCGGAAAAACATGCCCACTTTCAAAACATGAAAATTAAAGTGAGCTAACCACAGATTTAACAATTTAATATCAACTCAAAAGCATCCACAAAAAGGCAATCAGCAATTTCTTACAACTAGACATTTTTAAAAAGGATAATGAACTGGTTAGAATTATGTCTTCTATCATTTTATATCATCTTTTGGTGTAAATACTTATGCAAATAAGGACTAATGTGTTTTAGGTCAAATTGGATGCTGGGGTTTTTGTTTAAGATTAGACTTTTCTGCATGTTTTGGATGAGAGAGAGACCAGGGCCCTTTGTGACCCAGCTAAAGCTTCTGGTCTATGAAGAGAGGGCTTCCAAGGGTTAGTGTGTGTTTAAGAACAGCATTGAATATGCAGTTTAAATCTTTTAGTTTGGTACGTGTATTGGTCAGCTGGTCCACTTTACATGACTGCGATCAAGATGCCTAACACACACCTTACAGAGGAGAAGTTCAATTTGATTCTCATTTCAGAAGTTTCAGTCTGTGGTTGGCTGGCTCCAAGGCAGAATCATCATAACAGAAGAGCATGGTGGAGCGAAGCTGCTCGCCTCACAGGAGCTGGGAAGCAGAGTGCAGGGGATGAGCACCAGGGAGGAGGGGGCTGAAGACCGGATCTAGTTCCCAAGATCACATCTCCTCGAGCTCCCAGACAGACCCGCAAGTGTGCGTTATTAAATCGGTACATATCTCTTAATCCAGTCCAGTCGACAATCAAAATTAACAATCACAGCACTTAACTTGTAAAGGAGGATTCTCAGTCACATGTCAGTGCTTGAGTTGAAAGTGGTATAGTCTCTCTTTCTGTCTCAGACATCTCATTATTTTTTATAGTAAAAGATTCTTTGGTATATTTCTCTAATTGTACCCTTCATACCATAAAGAGAAGATGCTACTCTTTTTTCCAGCATGAAGCTTAAAAAACACATTGAGCTCGTGAAAGAGGAACATGACCCTGTGAATCTAGTGTGGAACGGACACAGGAATAAAACCCAGAACTCTTACAGTATTTTCTCCCTGACCTTCTACCTTCAGTTGATCCTCTAATTCTCACTTTTATTATTTTGTCAAGTGCTGCTGCTTCTCTTCTGAGAATAAACCACTCCTGTTTGAGCTCAGAATTTTGTTTGTCGGGGTTGATGGACTCTACTTCTACTTAGTGGTCCCTAAAAGTGTGACTGAAATTCTGGGTCAGACAGAGATGAGCTAGAGCTTGGTGCAGATGACATGGACTGTGGCCATGTGTACCAAGGATCAGGCTATCAGACATGTTGAAATGGTTTATAGCAATCTTCGAGGCAGGGTGAGAAGAGGCAGAAATCAGAGTTAAGGCATGTCATGCCAAAAATGGGTTGTGCTACAGAGGGCTTTCCATAGAACAAATTCAACAATTTGTGATTATCTCAGTTTTCCACATTGCATCTCATAGTTTGACTATATTGAGCACTCTTGGTCAGGGCATAAAAATTATACTCCTACGATGTGTGCATAAACAGGAAAAAGAGTAATGGCCTATGTGTGTTATCAGCTTTTGCTTCTAGTTCTTTCATTGGCATGAAATATTCTTTTGTATGTAAGTATCTTTATCATTGAATAGATGGAGCTTATGAGAAATGTGGCTTTGATTGCACCTTCTGAATCACGGCCTAGCTGATTTGCTTCAGACCGATGGGTTTGGTTGTCAACTGACTATATATCTATATCTATATCTATATGTATATATCTCACTATATATAGTATACAGTGTATAAAACTCTCCTTTATACTTTTGTCCATAAGTGTAGATAAGCCATCTCTCTAATCTCTCTTCTCTGAGGTTGTTCTGTCAGACCCTGCAGAACCTAGTTGGTTCTAAGACCAAAGCAAAGAAAGCAGGATCTATGTAACAGGCTTATCCACTTCATTTTATGCAGGGAAATGACAATACATTAGACCACATACCTGGCTTGGTTTTATTTGCTAGTATAAAAATATTTTTTGATTCAACAAATCTTGACCAAGCATACCCACTAACTGAACTTTGATCAGTCCTGTGGTTTTAGTCTGAAACTTTCAACACAGGAAGAAAATATGCCTATCCACAAAAATTTCCTCATGTTGGCATTTCCCATCTCAAGTACAAGTACAGAAAATCACAAATAGAGCTTTAAAGATATCCTCATTGCTTCTTTGCTTTTTGGCTAAGATCAAGTGAAGTATCCTCTAAGGTTGCCAGGAAAATTGGGATGAGTTCAGAATCAAGAGAAAAAGCACCAAGGCAGGAACATAGACAAGGGAAGCGGCGATCAGAGCAGACCTGAGCCGACTGCAGATTCTGTGCTCCATCACTGCCCTCGTGCCGTGGTTCCTCACGCACTGTGTTCTGATTGCTCTCTGAGTGGCTCTGATGCTCGTGAAAGTCTTCTGTGTGGGAGTAGCTCTTTATAAGTACTAAATATTTTCTTTAGAATAGAAGACAGGAGCATTGTTTTCGTTACCTTGGATAGCATCCTGAAATTTTTCATAAAGATTCTGAACTATTGTTTCAGTAGTTTTGAAGTCATCAGCAGAAACAGAGAGAAAAATTAGAATGTAGTCACATTGCAATTGCCATTTGAGGTTTGTGCTGGACAATTTTCCCATTGCCAGGACAAAATATCCAACACCCACACTTTGAAGGAAGTAAAGTTTCATTTTGCTTAACATAAGTTTCAATTCAAGACTGGCTGGCTCTAAGGCAGGAACATCATGGTGGAAGGGCGTGGTAGAGCAAAACCAATCGCTACATGGTGGTTAGAAAGCAAAGGACCGGGGAGGGCACCAGGGAGAGAGACACCCTCTGAACACTGCACCTGGGACCTGCCTCCCCCACCTGGGCCCCACCTCCCGACAGCTCATTCAGCTATTCACACCGGGGAGTATACCGTCCCCACAATCCAATCACTTCTCTGGAAGTCTCTTAATCCAGTCCATTTGACAGTTATGTTTAAATGGCATAAAGCTATTGTCCAATTTCTGCCCTAGTATTTATTTAATCATGGTAAATTAACAACAAAGTCGATCTCTTTGTCTGAAAACCAGTTTGGGTTTTGTGTGGTTTGTATGTGGTGGTGGTTGTTGTTATTTTTGTTATTGTTGTTACTGTTCAACAACTTCTCAAATTATTTTCAGAAGACTGTTTGGGAAAGGCACATGGTCACTCAGATATCACAGTGTGGTTGTGAGCTCCAGAGAGAATTTACCAGAGTTCATTGTGCATTCACTGTGCATTTCTTTAGTACTTACTACTCAAAGGCGTGATCTGCAGGGAGGTGCAGTCAACATCACCTGGAATCTTGTTAAAATTGCAACCGCAGGCCTAGCCTAAGACCTATTGAATCAGAATTTGCATGTTAATGTGACCCACAGTAATGAGTAAGCACATTAAGGTTTTAAATGGTGCTGTAGAGAATTTGGAGGAAAAATGAAGAGGTGGCTCCAGTTAAAATGGAATCCAAGGAATCTGTCCAATTAATCTGTCCTGTAAGCATAAGGCCCATTCTTCTCAAAATGTCCATCCAAGAACAAAAATTCTGTTACAGAATAGAATCCTTCCAAGCATGAATGTTCCATGTTCTATGAATGTCATTGCCAATTTTACAGTTCCTGCAAACACATCACTACAGTTGGAAGTTCACTTTCCAACTACCCCAGCAAAATGACAGCTGCAATCCATCTCCGAAACTTTCAAGGCCTTGGGTAATCTGCCTGCTTTGTTATATTTGGAAGAGAAATATCATAGAGCAGCAGCTTGAAAGGATTGGGTGTGATTTTTTGGGTGGGTTGGGGCATGGACTCCTGATAAACCTCCAGGAAGGAAATAGTAAACATTATATTGGTAATTAAAATCTTCAACACTCTTAGCAGCATTTAGGATTTCAGTATGAGGTACTAAAGAAGGCAGTTGCAATTCTGCTGTAGTTCACAAGAGTCGAGGGCAAAATTAGAGATAGATGGGCTAGTCTGTCTTTCTCAAGGATCTTTCTCTTTTGATTCCTGTGTAGTGGTAAGTTTTTGAAGTTAAAAAACTGAAAACATGGAGGCATAAGCAAACTTTTCTTTATGGACATCGTGTGTGCAGAGCCTTTGCGTGTTTTCCAAGTCTTCTAGGACCATGTAACTCCAGGGAGTCCCATCTATATTATAGTTTATGTGAGTCACCCCACACCTGGAGTTCTGTAATGTCTACATTTCTGTATTGTAGACAATAGTCAAAAAGGGTATAAGCAAAGTTCTTTCGCTCAAAACGTATTATAATTGTTCTTAATCCATGTTGCACATCAAAATCATGCCTAGCACTACAAGAAATAAAACTGTTCAGGCCACATTCCTGTAGCTATTGATTTACGAGGTGTGGCACAAGACTTGTAAAACTGTATTTTTGTTAACTGTAGGAAATTCTGATGTGTTGTCAACTCTGGGTTTGGTGTTTGGTGCTGAGGTAGATTTTTAAAAATATTTTTTTGGTCTTTTTGAGACAGGGTTTCACTATGTAGTTCAGGATGGGCTGGAACTCACTTTGTAGCCCAGGCTGGCCTCGAACTCATGGCGATCCTCCAGCCTCAGCCCTCTGAGTGCTGTGCACACACGACTGGCCATTGAGGTAGATATTTTAAAAGATTAAGATTGTATCTGTGCCTTCAAGTATCTGCAGTCCTTGCAGGAGAGTTGTGCCTGTAATGCCACACAGTACAATAATATTTTAGGGCTATGATAAAGGCAAGTACAAAGTGCCCAAGAATGACTGTGGTAGAGACGGAGTCAAACTTTGACTTGGTCATGTCTTTGTGAGTTTGTGTGTTTATATAGTTCTCAGGAAATTTGCGACCTCTATGAAAGTCTGTGATAACTTCCTATGTCAGTGCATTGCACTAACTTGTCGAGTCCTTGAATCTTTCCACCCTCACACATGTCCAGGGTCTTTTGGTCTGCTTCTCTATACTCTGTTGTTTAAAAAGGATCTACTTCTTCCCATTAAGATATACTGACAACTTTATTGTGCTTTTCATGAAAAAAATATCATTGTAGTGAACTGAATAATACTACAATGAGATTTGAGAAATGGTAGCCTGGATCTGGAAGGCATGCACGCACATGTGTTTGTGCACAAATATGTAAGAGTGAGGAATCCCGACTCCAGTAGTCCCACCAGGAGGACACCTCTTATTACTGCTTTAGAGACTGAGTGCAAAATTTAGGAATTAAGGTAGGAAATGATAGGAGAGCAAAGGGTAACAATTGCTGCTATTAATGTACAGTGGCTATTAGTTTGAAATGAAGCACTAATTCAGAGAAGTGCTGAGCAAGAGGAGACAAGAGAATGAAAAGAAATAAAACTCCAAAGAACAGTTGATCACGTCTCAATGAGCCGTGAGAACTGATGAGGTGAAAAATGTCAGCCTGCTCAAAAAGATGTTTTCCTGGTTTTAAAAACAATAAGTAGGGTTCAAATTCATCCTACATTTTAGTAATGATTAACATTTATATTTTCCTTATGTTTCTCCATCATCATCAAATTATTGTTTGCCTGAATTCTTAGTGTGAAAATAATATTTCCTTATTATTTTCACTTTATATGAATGAACTGAGGAAATATTATTGCTTCAAGGCAAAACGGATTTTTGATCATCAATTCAGTTCATGGTTTTCTGCGTAGCAAAGCTAGAACTTCCGCATCTTGGCCTCATAGCAGTACTTATGGGCAAGGCATAGTGATGGGAAGGTGGTTAATGTTATTCTAAAGTAAATAGAGATGTAGTAGTGGAGACTTTTGGCTCTCTGGTATGCATTGCAAGTTATAGTACCCAAGATCTTTTCACTTTATTTTATTTTATTTATTTATTTATTTATTTTTTGTGGGTACCAGGGTTCGACCTCAGGACCTCACGCACCAGCAGGCACCTATGCTGCTGAGCGATATCACTGGCCCTTTTTTTGTATGTGGGTACCGGGAGTCGAACTCGGGCCCTCGCGCTTGCCAGGCAGGCGCTTACGCCGCTGAGCCATCTCACCAGCCTGATCTTTTCACTTTAGATTCATTGTGATGGATTACTTAGGTAGCGCCTAACATATAGTTTCAGGAAGTGAAGCCAAAAGAGGTTGGGATATTTTTTCTGAAAATTCTTTCCTACAGAGGACTAGTTGCTGCTGGTCAGTGGGATGTCCAAGATGTTAGTGGCTGACATCTTGGATCATCTTATCTTCATCACACCAGAAGTGACAACTGGTTTCCAAACTTTAAGCTTTGCTGATAACTCTTAATACATACACACGGGTATTCCAGAATACTTAAAAAATGTATTCATGTCTGGTGTGAGATGAATGTGTTGCTTGTCTTGAGATTTCATTTGCAACAATTGTTATTATTTCCTCTCTTAGAGATGCTCCTGCAGGAGATTGAAAATACAGGGAAAATTGTATGAGCAATTAATCACATCTGCTCTGAATTATCTCTTTGAATTCTTCCAGATTTGAAATCATGAAACCTCATAAAGATATCAGTAGGTCCCTTAAATTGTGTTATTTTAGGTCTCAGGAAAGTCAACCACAGCGTAAAAATAAGCTTGGCTGATATGGCTGTTGATAAGCTATGAGGAAAGCACTATATGACCTTCTGATTTGTTTTTCAAGCTTGTCTGAGATGATGAGCAATTGTGCTTGCTTTTATGTGAGAGAACACAACACAGCTGGAATTCAGAACTCAAGTGAAATATTTGTTGGTAATTTTTCCCCCTTCCACTTTGAAATGAACAAAGCTACTGCTTTATATTGCTGTCGGGATTTGATTCTACGAAAAGTAAGATAGTGGTGGCAGAGGAGAATGTCTAGGTAATGAACGAATCATCTATTTAGCAGCATTTAAGCCATCCGTAGAATGCTTTATAGGAAATACAGTAGGACTGAATCTCTTGCTCCCTCTCTTTCTCTCAGAATCAGGGTTGTCTTCAAAGCAAAAACTTTAATTCCAAATCCATGGCAAGATTTGGGATTCTACAAATACAGGTTTCATGAAAATAAGAGCAGAGCTATGGAAAAATGAAACAAATCAATCGTATTTAAGCGATATACCAGAGGTTGCAGTCTATCAGTGAAAACTGATTACACTGACATCATTGCTAACCTCAGGGGATTAGAGCATTGACAGTCTATGGTGTGTGCCATGGAACTTTGTGAGAATACTGAAAAACTACCTCTTCACCACTTCTCAGTCATCTGTACAATTAGGCAAATGACATATTCCTTGATTGCCTGTATGCTAGCCCGGAACGCTGAATCTCAGAGTTCGTTAGTATGCACTGTTAGATGTTCCATTTCCCAGGGATGGTGTTGTCTGGAACAAACAGCCTCAGGAGAGCACTGGATTATGCAAACTATGGATTTTGGAATGTTTTCTAATTAAAAGTAGCAAAGAATCTATAACTTGTCTTGATTTGCCTAAGTCCTTGTTAATAAAATTCCTAGACTAACACGAAGATGCTTCAGTATACATAATGGCAAAAACTCTTTAAGACTAATTCCAACCATCTCATTGCTTAACAATCAGGAAATACTCTAATTCCATGTTAAGGTTTTGTACACGAGGAAAAAAATCATAATCTTTATTATTATATATACATATTTTTTGTGTGTGTGTGTGGGTACCGGGGGTCGACCTTAGGACCTCGTGCGCCAGCAGGCTCCCATGCCGCTGAACGATATCACCGGCCCTTTTTTCGTATGTGGGTACCGGGAGTTGAACTCAGGACCTCGCACTTGCCAGGCAGGTGCTTATGCTGCTGAGCTATCTCACCGGCCCATAATCTTTATTATAAAATAAGGCAAAATTAGCATTTAGCTTTTAGTCCTTTTTTCATAGGAAGATTGAACATGTTAATTATCGGGGTCTTGGCCTAGCCCCAATCTCCTAAATGAGTGGACCATGAAGACTTAAATAAATGAGTCAGGTGGTATGATTTTAGGGCTCCAGGAGGATCAAAACCCTTGAATAGAATTTGAGATTCTCTGGGGACTGAGACAAAGAACTTCTTAGGGTGCCTGTATTTATTTGGTTTACAAACAAAGGGAGGGAATACTGAGGAAAACATGGGAACCTGAGCAGGAATTTGGGAGTTAGCTCAAGGACTTCTCCAAGTAGTAAATTATGTTAATTTAGGAGAACTATTTTATCTCCAGGTTGACATTTACTGCAGCTACAGTTTTTATTTAGTTAATTGAGTTTGGAGCCAGGTATCCTCAGCTAGCTGTGGTTATCTTGACTTTAGAGCACCATGCATTTGTTCTTTTCCAACACAGCCACTGTATAGGACTGAACATAGTTATAAAACGGAATAGGACTTAGAGCTGTATTCTGTATTGACTGTTCACTGACACCATTTTTCAATTATGGTAAAGGTTGATACTGTCCATGTTTAATTTCTGTATGGGCACAGGAAGCCTATTTCTATTAATTCTGTTTCAGTACCTAGAGTAACTATAATGTACATAGTATCATGTGTCAAACACTATGCAAAATGCTTCATAAAATTATTCTCTAATCTGGAAATTCAAACTTTGAGGTATATATTGTAGTTATTTTATTAAGCAAAAAAGCAAGTAGTTGAGTGAATAGTTTCAGAAGGTCATTACTAATAAGTGACATTACAGTTTTAAACCCATGTCATTTTGATTCTAGAACCACTTAATTAAAACTGTCATCCTGCTTCTCCTTACCAACCAACCTATCCAAGGGTAGAAACCAATGAAATGAGCCGATGGGCCCTATTTGAGCCCATCTTAGTGGATAAAAGTTTGGTACTTTTTATGTGTGAGATTAAAAAAAACTCTTTGTTTTAAAAATAAAATGTCATGTTATTAGTTTTTAAAATAGATGACTCACTTATTTTACCACTTTAAAACTCTAGGGGTATAAATGGCAGGACAAATTGTTACTGCTCATGTGGTTATTCTTAATTTGTACAAGGACTTTTTACTACACTGATTGTATTTATGGATACAAGAAAATATACAAGACTTGATGGGATCAGTCTGAAATATGCTAATTATTTATTCTGTGAATAAGTATCCACACTATACATAGTAACACTGAAGGAGCCTTCACCACATAATCTATCAATAAGTAGCTGTCAAATCTGTCAGTTAATTACAATTAACGCAGTTGACAAGGCAGAGCTCCAATGCTTATTAACAATAGTTTGCATTCTCCAGTTATGGCATTTGAACTATCATTGTGTGTGTGATGAATACATATTAAAAATAATGAATCCTTTTCAACTAGATAAGTTTGAAAGAATGATGACATGTTTCTCCCTTTTTTTCCCAAAAGTTCTTACATCACTTCTCTCCTTCAAATCCAAGTAAAGCAAAACAACTTTCAAAAATATTAGAGAGTACTGACTCAGTTTCCAAAGTGCTGCATCAAATGGGTTCTCAAATCAGACAGGGAAAATTCTCTTGCTATCTTTGCCCTGACTTCAATGAGGGCAAGAATTTTTAATTTTGTCTCTAATAGGCTGAAATTCTTGAAAGGAAGAAGATTTGAGCAGAATTTTAAGAGAAAAATGATAAAAAATAAACACTGCACATTGAGAAACGTTTGGCTCTAGCATATTTCCTTTTAGTAATTGTATTCATCTTAACATATGGAGATTTACTGCATAATTATGGGCCATTCTGAATATGTGGTATTTTTTGCGAACTAGTACAGACATAGGCAAATGGGATTATAAGGACACATATTTGAGAAGTTCAGGAACTCCCCTCTACTTCAGTGGTGCAAAATCTCTCAGCAAGATTATTTCCATTCTTTATAAAATGGACAAAACCCGGTGCTGCAGGGTGTCAGAGGTCCTCAGTGCTTCAGAGTTGAACAGTTTCTCCATCTTCAGGAAGGCTGTGCTTGTGACTCCCCAACCTCTGGGCGGCTCAAGTGGCTCTGGAGGACATTAGCAGGTATTAATCTCATGGTTCTTTCTATCTTCTATCCCACTGTTTTATTTGCTTTTGATTTGAACTTCCAATATGTTTTTTATCAGGAGGAAGTTAGGAGAGGAGGATTCACTCTAATATATTGGCACTCCAAATACTACTTATTCTGTGGGTACCTGATATCCTTATCCACATTTGCATGCTTGTCTGCTTTTGCTTCCATCAGTTCCAGCTGATGGTTATCGAGTTGACGGTCAATACACAGAAATGTTGTAGTACTGATTAGTTCAAGGTCTCTGGCATCTTGAAGGCACTGGTTACTTTGCCCCTAGAAAACATAGGTATTGTACCCCATGCCATTGATCTGCCACTTTTCTCCCATATTGGTCACCTCGTAAGAGAATGGCAGGGTTACTTTAAGTATTTTCCAACTCTTCACTGCATGTGGAGCAGAGCATACCCTGATAGTAAATTTCTCTCTGTAAAAACCAGAGAACTCCATGGATATTCTCATTCTCTTCCTCCCTCTTCCCACTCTTGCTTCATTATTACATTTTGGTAATAGATTGAGCATGAAAAAAAAAATAGTAGAAATGTAGGGCTAATGATTAAAGCACTTTAAAACCTCTACTCATGGAAAAAAAGAAATTGCATGCTTGATCTGTCTCTTAGTCCAATGATTAAATCTTCTTTTGAATTATTACAACAATGTATTCATAAGAATTAGTCGCTCTTTTCACTCTTAAGAACACTATATAATTAAACCTATTGAATTCCACCCAGATTTCCTGATAAGGGATATAATTTATTCTTTTGTCTTATTCATGATATGTTTCAATATCCTTCAGACTAAATTAATTTTGTTTTCATGTAGTCACACGTTTTTCAAAAGATCCATTTATGACGAGTGATTGTGATTCCTAACTATTAAATATAAAAACATAATGCAAGACAATACTTTTCAAATAGTGACTAAACTTGTGGAAAGAAATTTTGGTTCCAGAGCAGAGAAAACAGTATTAGATA
Organism: Erethizon dorsatum; assembly: GCA_028451465.1. Taxonomy (NCBI): domain Eukaryota; kingdom Metazoa; phylum Chordata; class Mammalia; order Rodentia; family Erethizontidae; genus Erethizon; species Erethizon dorsatum. The sequence goes on from CM051824.1 coordinate 115,253,542, forward strand.
TCACCTATGTTCCTAAAAATGATATTGAGACTCTACTCAAATAAGAAATTTTCAAATTGTTCATCATCAGCCTCAGAGACCTCATGAATTTCCTGCATTACAGTTGAAATGAGAATGAAAAAGCTAGTTCAGTTGTGGTCAATTTGGTACTTAAAAATCAAATAAGAAAAGGAAAACTAGCTGATTCTAAGCTGACGGTCTGATTAAGTCTGTGTTTCTTTTGTCATTTTGTTTACATTTCTTTTTCCATAATGATCATTTGAAGTGAACAAAATTATCTTGTAGTTTGGAGAATGCTAATTTTAAATTAATTTTTAATTTAGTTGCACAAATACACGTTCTATTGCATAACTCTAGAGGAATCACGACATTATCATTCTCCTGGTGCCTTTGAGAGTTTGAGCAAATCGGATCTATTGTGCCTTGCAGGTAATGGACCTGTAGTTACTTAGAAGTTTTATGAAAAGTTTTTATTAATGTGGGATTTGTCGTTGTTGATATTCATTCTTCTTTTTTGTACGAGTGAAACACTTTTGAAAAGTAAGATTGAAAGAAGAGAGAAGAGAAGAGAAATGAAGAGTAAGAAAAAAGAGACTGAACAAAAGAAGGAAGTTTAAAAAAGAGAGAAAAGCTAACCAGGCTCTTGTTAGGGGCTGTATCTACATAGATGATAAAGGAAGAATACAAGAATGACAAATTTATTAACTTTGGAGCTTTTACATTTGCTAATGATCATCAATGATAAATCCACGGTGGAGCTCAGGCTGATTAGTTATTAATATAAATGAAATGGGCACATAGTTTCCACTGTGTGTTCGTCTCATGCAGGTAAATATGGCCAAAGTCCATTGGGCTTTTTGGAATAATGCAAATAAACACTGGCATTAAAACCTACATATATGAAAAATTATTTTAACTTAGAGCTTTAATAAACATCACCAATCTGTAGGGTGTCATTTCTCTGCAGTAAGAATTGCTTCATTTTTGATTATTTATTCATTTTTCTTGTGCTTCAGAATCATAGTAAGACACTGCATTAACTTCCAATGCATTGGTTCAGAATGCTTCTCTCCCCTCAAGCCTCTTGCAGATTAGCTCTAAGAAGCTTACCATTATCATCATCACTGTTGCCCACCAGAGGAGAATTAAACAGGGCTTTGGTCCCTGGAATAGTGATTGAAACGATAACATTTTGCTATGATTTTAGAAAGCCACAGAAAGAAAGTCAGTGCAATTATCTCGTAGACGTATGTGAGGAGATGCTGCAGTCACCAAGTGTGTGTGATGTCTTACAGGGATGTAAATCAGTAGAGCATGGCAAGCCAATTGCCATTATCAAGAACCTCATGTGGCATCAGTTTCATTGTAGTGGAATTTTGTTATTTTCAGAACCTTGCTAACATTATCTACTTTTCAGGAATACAGATGACATGTGGCTCCTGGTTCCTCTGGCGGTCATAAGACAGTAGAAAAGATCTGCTGTCTTGGAAATAAAAAGAGTTCAGCAAAGTTTTTGGATATAAGATCAGCATATCAAAATCCATTACTTTCCTCTCTCCTGGCAACAACCCATTAGAAAATGGAATAGAAAAAAGAATTCTATTTAAAATGGCAACAAAATCTATATATCTAGGAATAAACCTAACAGTGCGCGTGCTTGAAGGTGAATTGTCCAATGAAAAAGCGAACTGTAAATTAATGCATTCAACATTGTACATTTATACCCAGAGTCATCTACCAAATATACTATTATATTTCAAGGTATTTATGTCAAAGTATAAAAATGGACTAGAGGGATATACATCAAAGTCATAATGCCTACAAACTGCAATTGTGACTTACTGGAGTGATGGTCAAAGGAAATTTTTATTTTTATTTTTATATTGAAATAATATTTTAGCTTTATTTGTGATCTTAAATTTTTAAAAGAATTTATTTATATACTACTTGTGCAGTTAAAAAGTTTTTTATACATGGAGATAATATTAGAACACAAGAACTGTATAGATCAGTTACAATTCTGTATCTTAAGAATATGGTTGACTCATTTTCTTTTTTGTGTTTTCTAAATACTATCTCCAATTACTTTGGGAAAAAAGAATATAGTCAAAGAAAATTAGAGAATATTAGGAGCTGAAGCCAAAATGTTAGGCAGAGGAATCAGGGATATACGATAGGAAAGCAAAGCAAAGCAGAGCAAAACCAATGAAAAGAAACAAAACGAAACAAAACAGAATTGTACACATAAAGTTAGGGTTCAAATTTAGTGTTAGCAGTCTGGAAATTTAGACAAATTATTTTGTTTCAACATGGCTAATGATGAAGAATATACTCCTCTTTTCTTCTGTTGTACTTTTTCTGGCAACTGCCAGATGGAAAAATTATCCCCTCTAAAAGACTTCCATTTCTCCACCTGGTACTTTCCTAACATTAAGCTTGTATACTTACAGTTACTTTTCCAGGGTAAGTAATTAGGGATAAGAAACTTAGTTCCATGGATTCATGACTACCTCATACCACACTGGGCTTCTTTTCAAGTAGAATTCTTTTTTTTTTTTCTTTTAGTGCCTGATGGAAAGCAGCATTATTATCCAGAGAATATTGAGACTATAAAGGACCCTGTATGTGAGAGGTAAGAAGAGAGGGAAGGTAAGAGGGGACAGAAACGCTGTAATTCACTTGAGAAATGGCAACAGGAAAACATAACTGTAGCTGGGCAGCCTTGAAAAGTACAATATGTTAAGGGAAGTTAGCAGTAATACTTTTTTTATTAGACAGGTTTATGTAGGCACCAAAGCGATTGGAATCTAGGGAAGGCAGAGAAAAAGTCACATGCATAGGGTTGCAAGGCCTTTTATCCAGTTAGTAAAAATATTAATGGAACTGTTTATGGTTCTGTAGTGAAAGTGGATTTCATTTCCCTGATGCGACGTGTCTCTTGGGTTTGTCCCATCATCGTCTTTCACTTCTGTCCAGCATCCCATTGTTTGATGCTCACCATTGGTAACTCTTCAGATGTGCCCAGGGCCCTGGAAGTTCATTTCAAATGTTCTACAAGTTGTAATTACCAGCCGGTTTTAACTGTTCCACCTAGAGTGGGACTGCATATACTTAAAGATATCTGAGTGTTCAAGCACTTCATAATGAGTCAAAACCTCAGATATCACACTTTTAGATAATGTCAGGAAGAAATTATGGGGATGAGGGGTAAAGTTATAGTGATTTCTGTATGCTTTTTCTGCTCCTGCCTGGGTGCATTTTAAATATGATATAGATAAATCCTTTGTGTAATGCACATACATTAAAAAATCGATAATCAATTTACTGTTACCTATGCCGCAATAATAAAGCAGAGGAGTTCCACTTTTCTTCATTAGAGTTTTCTTTTTCCCAAATACAAATTTTTCACTCTAAAGCTTTTATTTTATTTTAGTGCTATACCAAGAAGAAATTTTCTGATACATTGCAGTATGCTGTTAATTCCCACTGTTCATTTTCATACCAGGGACTGGCTTGAAGTAGATGCGTTATAGCTGCCACCTTGGAGCAAGGGGTCAAATCCAGTAGTGGCCCTAGAAGATGGGATTGGTTGTTAGCACTGGTTGTGAATATTCAGAATGGCAAGTCAGGAATTTACACATCCAGAGGACTTCTCACCTATCAGTATTTATGAACTCCACACTTTTGGACTTGGTATTCATACTTCAGAGAATATAAAGGCTATTTCAGAGAAGAACACTGTCCTAAAAATTCCATGTAGGATACACTTTTCACAATAGCAATGAAAAGTAGAAGTTATCTCTAGAATAAAATCACGATATGCAGAAAAAAAGGTTCAACTGAAAGTTCAGCAATGAGTAAAATAATAAGCAGAACATGTTTTGTGGATTGCCCCAAAATTATCCAAAGCTGATTTAATCTTGGTCTCTCTGAGTTTGATAACCAGTTAGCATTCGTGTGTGGTGTTTAGTACAATATTATTTGCTTAGCATCACTGGGTAATGACATATTTTGTCTGTGTGTATTTCCTAGGTAATTGAAGACTAACCTTTAAGGTACAAAACTAGGAAAATTTCAGGAAATATCTTTCTACACTGCAATCCTTTGGAATTGAGTCCATTGAACACCACTTATTATTTTCTCGACAACCAAGAATCGTCTCGAGAATTTCACTGACTGTATTATGCCTAAATGCAATGACTTTTCTGGGAGCATGTTGTTTGGAATGATTTATATTTGTACAAAGCATGCTTAGTTCTGTTTGAGGTCTGTTTTCTGTTTTTTTCCCCTTGTTTTTCTCTTTTATCAAATTGTAACATTGTATTTCCTATTGTCATTGTATTCCCCCTCCTGGTTTGCTCATTATAATTTTAGGCAGAATGAGAAAGCAGATAACCAAGCATATTGGAAGTAGAAAATAAAAGGTAAATAGGTTTTGAAGAACTCTCTAACGAATGAAGTTCGTGTTGTTTCATAACATATGTGCTGTAGAATTTGTCTTCCACTTTTAAAATAATAACAACCAAGCTTCAGGGTAGCAGCCTATATTTTCTACCTTCGTCAGTTCCTCATCCTCCTTAGCTGGTTGATTTTCTTCTCCATTAGAAGCTAAGACCCCTTCTACTTTGATCATCAATAATATTTTATCTTTTGATTGTTCATTCTATCTTTGGAACCACTTCTTTCTTTCCTGTCTTATATAATATTTTATTCTCAGTCTTCATTTCTCCACACTCTTGGCAAACCATCAGAGGAGATATTGCTTACGGTCTTTGGGCATGATTTTAGAAAGGAAGATGACTGGGAGAAGCACTAATGGTCCTAAGAATGAGCCAGAGCTCAGAAGCCTGGGGAATGGCACAAGCTGTGTGATTGGGAGAGGGTGCAAGTGGAACAGTCCAACTTCAGGATATAACAGGACAGTAGGGAAGGCTAATCTGACGAGACACATAAGCTGGAGGTGAACTCTCTTCCCGGGTGCAGGAAGTAAGTGCAATAGCAGAGGGAGGGTGCTCAGCAGCTGGCAAAAGGTGTTTGTGGGGTACTGGGTTTATACTGACTACTCTCCCATGGGTCTTCAGAAACTATTTAAGATCTGGTCGTGAAGACCATACAACTAACCTGTCCAGGTGAAGCCTAGTGCAATGTGAAAAATGAAACACTGCTAGCCCTGTAGCTGGCTATGCTTTCTCATTCTCATTGCTTTTTAAGATAGGGTAAGTAAAGCTGTGTGTCTTTCTAGAAAACAGATTGAAAAAGGAAAAGGCAAGTATTAAGTATCTAATTTCTTTGGAACAATGTCATAAAGTACACAATATTAACTACCACCAGACACCAATAATTCTCAAATCCTTTCCAGTACGGACAGCTCTATATAACTGGTTTGTGAACATCTCGATACCTAAAGCACAGTGTGTCTACAGCTGACCACCTTCTCCTCTCAAATTCATGTGGTACCACTACGATTCATATAGTTACAAACCCCTAAAATCTAGTTTTTTCAGACTCCTTTATTTTCTCCATATCTAAATGGTCACTTAGCTCAGCAACTCTGACTCATAAATACTTTTTATTTCCTTTCTCATTATCCAACTGCCATTACTTTAGATCAGATTTACATAATTTCTCATCTGCATGATTGCATTACATTTTTAACTGGTTTTCTTTTATGATGGCTTGAGTTATACTTTTTTTGCACCATATCTGGTCATGCTGATACATTGTTAAAGTACTTGTTCCTAAGCCTTGAATTGATATAAGCCCTATCGTTGAATTAAATAAAAAACAAATAATCAACTTTGAAGTTATTGAGAGTGTCAATAATGTACTGGTCAGTGGTCAGGGGATAAGATTTATTATGTGATGGATGTGTGTTTGGTAGGTCAACAAATGTTATCACATAAGTAAAGGTTAACTAGTAGTGCAAATATATAAACTTGAATGAAGGTTATTACGATGTGGAATTATAAATACTCAAGTAATAATTTTATTAAAGCTATTGAAGGACTAATTGATATTTGGACTTATTTAGCTCTTTCAGTCTAAAGAGTTAATAGACAACTTGCTGTAATATTTGTTGTAGTCAGTCTGTTAATTAGACAAGAAAAGCTATCGGTTGAACGAAAACCTAAGAATTTCAATCACTGCTCATATAAAGATTTGTGAAATTGATGATAAAATACACCAGCAAGAGTTTAGGTTTGTGGCAGAAATCAGCAGTTACTGTACTTATTTAAAATGGAGCTGTTATTTTTTATTTTACTGAAAGTGCTTTTGCATTAATCCATGACTTAGTTTACGTATTGATGTTCTTTCAGTATTTACTGAGTTCCTGCTATGTACCACACACGAGGCTGGGCGTATTATGAATACATTGATGGGCGAATTGACAAGGTCCCCATCCTCAAATGTAAACCTTCTAAACCACAACCACAACCACAACAACAACACCTCTGAGAGCAATTATCATATTCTCTTGATTAGCATAATACAATTGTTCTTCAAACATATGAGATCCTTTTCCCAAAAGGAAAGATCTAAAATTCCTGCAATAATTGTAGCATCTTTGACTGATGTTTACTAATTTTCTAATTTATAGAAATAGGAATTTATATCTTCTTTACTACCCATTTCATTGTATTATTCATCCTTCCCATCACCAGAACACAATACTCAACATCTACAACTTAAAGGAGGAGAAGTTTAATTTGGTTCAAAGTTTCAGAAGGTTCAGTCCCTGATTGGCTGGCTCTAAGGTAGAAGAATTATGGTAAAAAGGCATGGTGCAGCAAAGATGTTTATTTTATGGTGGCCAACAAGCAGAGCAGCAGCGCAGTGCAGAGAGGATGAGGCCAGGCACAAGACATAGGACCACAGGTCATGACCCAACCAGGCACACCCAGAAATGTGCTTTACTGACCCCCTATGTAGATTCCAAGCCAATCAAATTGACAGTTGAGCTTAACCATCACATTCCTCTTTCCTTTTTCCAAAGTCAGCATATCTAATTCTTGTTTTTTGTTGTTTGTTTTTTGTTTTTAAGTTGACTCCAAACCTCAGTCATGGGGACCGTAATGTGGGCCTCCTGTTGTACTGGGCTATAAACTTTCACCACTGGACATGGCATTACCAGAGAGGAGACACACCTCCCCACTTCTTTTGATGTGTGTTTGTGGTACAAAACATTATCTCTGGACAATCAGGAGTAATTGCTGCAAATACCAGGATAACTCTCTATTTTCCTCATGTATCTTATGATTTAAACTGTTTAAAATGACCACGTGACTGTCTCAATTTCAAATGCAGTAGAACTAATAATTTGGTCCCTGCTGGAAGCATTTTCTCTTTATACTAAGACAGTGAAACCAGTAAAACCCAAAATGGTAGGTTGTGAAGCAAACTTTGTTTTCTAACTGCATGTAATAAGAAGTGTACACAATGACTGCTGATTCAGATCATATACTCTAGCCAGTTCTCCAATAGGAGAGCATTCTAACCTTACAAATGTCACCTTCAAGCTGGTGCCATAACTAAGTCTTCAAGAAGCCAGTGTATTGTTCTGTGGTGTCATTTGCTTTTCTATGATGATACATGAAAATAACAGGAAATCTCAGAGGTGTCAACTTTTTATCTCATTTGGTTTTGGCCATAAAGCCCTTGGTCAGAAGCAGAGCTGATCAGAATAACATCAATACTGGGATAACAATAATGGCACAGCAATATGGTATTTAGCAAGCACATGCCTGGTGTGGGTGACAAAGTGTCCTCAGTGCACTGTAGATGAAGTGCTGTCTGTGATGAATGTAATCTCCCTGACAGCAGATGACTCAGCAATTGTAGAAGTCTCATCATTTTACCTGTGGTTGGCATACAGGACGCTTAGCCATCATGGTGAGCAATGATGATTAGAAGCCCACAGTGTTGCTCACATCCCTTGGTTCCACTCACAATGCCATGGCTACTTTTATGTGGCCCAATAGATTGCATAGTCCAGTGACAATGGGATGACTGACATCCACAGAATGGTTTGTCTTCTGCTCCCTTGGTATTGTGTTGAGAGTATTTACATACACATAAATATAACAAATGTTTTATACTTTGCGTCTATTTTATGAAGTCCATTCACATACGTCTTTCTCAGGTCTTTGCATATGCGTGCGCCCATAGGTGTGTTTCAAGGGTTGGAACCCAGGACCTTCACTCTGATCTACATCCCCAGCCCTTTTTCATTTTGTATTTTTAGATAGAGTCTCACCTAAGTGCTAAATTGCCCAGGTGGGGCTTAAATTTGAGATCCTCCTGTCAATGTGTTGGGATTTCAGGAGTATACCACCAGGTTCTAAGAATTTATTGTCACTAATCTTCCATTACAGTTCTTTCTAAGTCCTTACCACTCAGTCATTTCCTCCTACTAGTTATTGTGGATCCACATTTTAGACCAGCAAAAATGTTTAGTTTATGGCGGCCAGCAAGCAGAGCAGGAGCGCAGTGCAGAGAGGAAGGGGACAGGCACCATATATAGTACCCCAGGTCATGACCCACCCAGACACACCCAGATTATAAAACATGGACAAATGTATGCATCATTTATTTTTGCCATTTTGATGATTGTCCTTCACCACTTACACTGTCTCTCAGAGCCACCAAGAGGGTGCGCTTTGTATCTGCATAACTTTTATTCACATTGCCACTAACTTAAGATTTTTAGCTTGGCAAATAATGTAATTTCTTGTTCCACATATTTCTGTTGTTATTTTGGCAGTTGAATAAAGAGGAGCAGATGTTTTGAGCTTGTTTTTTCCTATAGATTGCCATGGGTATATGCAATATTAAGCAAATTTGTGTATGTTGCAGTTCAAATTGAAATATATTTGATTTCTGATTTTACTGTACTCTGCTTTATTTAAAGAAAAAGTTGGAAAAACTAAGTTTGCTTTCTTGAAAATCTCAGAAAATGGGATTAAATTTTAGTATATCTCACAAACTTTCAACAGAATAAGCACAGCAAAATGCCCTCCATTTTCTCCAAGGATGTCAAATAAAATGTCTGGCATATGACAACATCTTCCAGAAAGAATTTGATCTCCTGTGTGTTTAATGTTGCGGTCATGGGAAATATTTTAGCTGGTGTGATTTTTTCCCCATTTGCCAACTATGTGAGAGCTCCAAATTGTAGAACACCACACCTTAGACCTCTCAGCCATCCTTTCCTCTGATGTGAGAAACTGAAAGGGTAAATAAGGAACAAAATATAGAATAGATATTGGAAAATAGGAAGAAAATGCTCAAATGGGAAGGGGAACAAAGGATGGGGAGGGGGAAAGGAAGGGAGGGAAAAGAAAAACAAAAAGAATAGAAGGAAGAAAATGAAAACAAAGCTTTTGTAAATAAGGAGGGGAAGAAGGGTTGAAGGGAGGAGAGGGGATTGGGAAAAAAAGAAGAATCAAGATATATCATGTACAGGTAGAGGCTCCCTCTGATGAGTGTGATCATCATGTATATGTAAAATTACCAGTAAAATTAATAAAAAATCCCATGGCAGTCAGGCTTAGATTTTGAATATTCAATATTGCTTTGATAAAGCTGCCTCACAAACTAGAATATGAATTGCAGTAAGATCAAAATGGGTTTTTAAAACTGTGATCCAGATAATCTTACTCTGATAGTTTTTGCCTTATATATTTTGAGTTATGCAGCTGTCAAAAAACACTGAACTTTTAGAGGAGAAAAACATCAATTTAATAATGACTTCTCTTGGGATCAGAACTTTGTACTTGGCTGTCATTTATGAAACATTTTGATAAACAAGATCGGTTCACAGTTACGAGTATGAATTTCCTTGCAAATAGCAGTAAATTTAAGAGACACACTTTTAATAATGAAGCAAAATTTCAGTATTTAAAGAAGTTTGACAATTCCATTCCACTCAGAAATACAGAAAATGAGCAGTATACCATTTCTTCTGCTGAAATGCCTGCTTCTTTAATGTGGATTGGCTCATATACGGTTGGTGTGTGGGGGAAGGGCAATGTCAGTAAAATGTGCATTGTGTTGTGTCTGTGGAAGTTAATATTTTATAGCCATCAGATGTTGTTTCACAATTGAGGAGAAAGCCTTGGAAACTAGCAAGACCTCAAGGAAACAGTTGAAAATCCTACAGAAAAGACTTCATTTCCTGCAAAAAAGTAGGATTACCTCTGCAACAGCTTTCTGGCTTACAGTCTTCAAGAAATTGGATGATTTCCACAATGTAATGCTGTCTATAGAAGGTGCAAATGCAGAAGCAGCCACCCAGAAGACATTTTCCCACATTAAAAATGGAAATAATAATGGAAAAGAATTACTCTGGATTGAATTTTTAATTTTAATGTAATTGGCTTTTATTAGAAGTGAATTCTGAAATGATCTACATCTTAAAATAGATTTTAAACAACTCATGCATATAAGGTTGCAAAGGATGGACTGAGAATGATTTTAAGTACAAACGCCAGTGGAAGCTTACCTAAGTTGATGAATTTTCCAGGACTGTGATTGGCAATTTTTGTTTTCTGGTTGTACAGCCCTATATGTTTTGCTTGGTCTATCAAGTGTCCAATAAACATATGAGGATTTTCAGAGGCATAAGTGATGGCTAATGTTAAGTGTAAACTTGACTGGACTAAGGAATATCCAGTAGCTGATAAAATATTACATCAAGGTGTATCTGTGATGATACTTCTAGAAGAGATGGGCATTCAAAGTGGTGAAATGAATAAAGTAGATGACCTCCTCAGTGTGGGTGGGCTTCATCCAAACAACTGAAGGTTCATATAGAAAAAAAAGGCAGAAAAAGGGTGAGTTGTTTTCTCTTCTTGAGATGGCATGTGGGTCTTCTCTTCTCCTGACCTGGGATATTACCTTTTCAGGCCTTGAGAACAGGGAATGAATTTCGCCATTGGTTTATCTGGTTCTCTATGTTCCGAACAGCATGTGATGGGGTTGCCTCTACAACAGCATGAGACAGTTCTTATCATGTTTCTCCCCTTCTCTGTCTCTCCATCTCCCCATCCCTCTCCCTCTCCGTAGTCCTCCCCCTCCACTCTCTCCCTTACTCCCTATGTATATGCATGTGTGTATGTATGTGTTCTGTTTTCCCAAAGGACCCTGGCAAATACAGTATATTTGGCCGTAGAGCAGAAGTGTTAGGTTTGTAGTGGTGATGTACTGTCAGTAATTCATCTTATAGGTCAGTAGTGGCGAACTCGTGGCATACATGTTATTCGTTTTTCTTCTAAGACAAAAGAAGTTAATGTATGAGTTGTGTTTTCTAAGCGGAAGCCTCAGTATTCAGATTTAATTGCGATGTTGGCACTTTCTGATAAATAAGAGGGTTTGGGGTTGCAGTTTGGGCACTCATCTCTAAAAGGTTTGCCATCACTGTTATAGGCTTTTGTGCACACAGGATGAGATTATGTATGGGAAAGTGCTTTATAAATTTTAAATCATTATTTTTTCTTGTTAGGAAATAGCTCAACAGTAAGACTATAAATTCTTTGTCATTTTTTTTACCAATAAACCTTTAGTAAGTATTACCTCTGCTTCAGACACTATGCAGAATGCTGAGACTAAGATGAACAAAATCATCATAATCCTGCCCTCATGGACCTTACAGTTCTGTGAGAAAAATCTGAAATTAAGTAAAATAATTATATAAATGATTGTTTAACCAAAACTAATAATGGAAATGAACTCTCCAGAAGAGAGAGCATAATAAAGCATCTTGGTCTTCCTACGGTATTGAGGACGACTCCTCTAAGAAAGGATCACTTCAACTGGCTCAGCATAAATAGGAGTTAATGAAGGGCGTGTGTAAGTGTGTGTATGCATGCACATATGAACAGACTCCTTACAGACTGGGAAGCAGTGTTTAGAGTTGTTCAATGGCAGAAGAAGAGGACTGATTTAAGAGATGATTTAAGAGAAGGGCAATGTGCCCTTGCATTCAGTAGGGAAGGGTATGACACGCAGGGCCCAGACTTGGCAAAGCCTCATGGTTCACAGTCATTCTGTGGAGCTCAAATCTGAGAATAATGAAACTCACTGAAGAATTTTAAGTGGTGTAACCTTTGCATTCTGTAAAGATGTTTTACCACAGAGAAGAATAAATTATAAAGAGGCAAGAGAGGTCTTGGAGTTGAGTCAGGAGGCTGCTGCAATAGTCCAGGCAGCTTTCTTTGAGAGCACTGTGCTATCTCTATTGCTTAGAATAGGATGGTGGCAGTGAAAATGCACACATGTGGGAACTTAAGAGTTGAAATCAAATGGACAAGCTACATATAAAGCGTGGGGGGAAGGCAATGAAGTTTATATCTCATTTCTGCCTTGAGAAACTGAATGATAGCTCTGCTGCTCACTGAGTTGAATGCTGGACTTTGGAGAAAGGACAGTGAATTTGATCTTGCACATGTGTCACTCAGTAGATTTCCAGGTGAAAAAGTCGAATGATAAGTTGGATATGTAGGTCTGGAGTTCAGAAGATAGGCTTGGGCTGCACTGGAGACAGGAATTTGTGTAACACCCTGTATGTACTAATTGAGTCCACATGCACTGATGCGATTGCTGAGAGAAAGAGCACAGAATGAAGAAATAAGAAGGCCCAGCTAGGTGAGCTTTGAGAAACATCTAGAAGCAGGGCAGAGGAAGGTAAGACAGTAGGGAATTTGAGAGAATAGAGGAATCAGAAGGACATGTACCATGACTTAAAGCCAGGCAAAATTTCAAGGTCTCTCTCTCTGTCTCTTCTTAAGATGAGAGAATGTTCAACATATTCCTTTTATTTTAAAGACTTCCAAAATGTTTTATTATTTATTTATTTATTTTTATTAATGCCTGCTTCCAACTCATGCAGTTTACAGTCATCTCGGGAGTAGTTACACGTACATATTCAAGCTTGTTTCCTTTTTTACATCCCTATCCTCTCCCTCCCTTACTGGTTCCCCATCCCCCTTTTAATTGATATTATTTGTCTTAGCTCATGTTATGGCCCGTAGTATTTACATTAATTAGGGTTATTAGGTTCCTGTACACAGCATATCTTTATTCTTATTTCCCATTGCCCTCCTCTTCACTCCTCACCCTTGTTCCCTTGGGTCACTTCCCTATTGCAAAAGGTCCATCCCCTTGTTCTTTTTTATGCATTCTGTATCATTTTCTTTGTTTGTACTTTGCCTCATTCAAATGAGAGATGCTGTATAGTAGTTAAGCTTGTGTCTGATTTATTTCACTCAACATTATATTTTCTAGGCGTATCCATTTTCCTACAAATGTCTTAAATGTGTCATTCTTTATAGCCAAGTAGTATTCCATTATACATAGGTAGCACATTTTGTTTATCCAGTTGTCTGTTGATGGGCATACAGGCTGCTTCCAGGATTTAGCTATTATGAATTGTGCTGCTATAAACATTGATATGCATGTATTGCTATAGTATGATGACTTAAGTTCATTAGGGAAGATTCCTAGCAGAGGAATAGCTGGTTCTACAGAATTTCTAATTTCAAATCTTTGAGAAATCTTCACACTGATTTCAATAATGGTTGTACTAGTTTACATTCCCTCCAACAATGAAGGAAGGTTCTTTTTTCACCACAGCCATGCCAGCATTTGTTATTGTTTGATTTCTTAATGATTGCCATTCTTTCTGGAGTAAGATGGGATCTTTAGTGTTGCATTTCTTTAATGGCCAGAGATGTTGAATACTTTTTCATATATCTATTGACCTTTTGTATTTCTTCCTCTGTGTAGTGTCTGTTCATTTCTCTTGCCCATTTCTTGACTGTGTCTTTAATTTTAGGTTGTTTAATTTTTTTGAGGTTTTTTTTTTTCTTTTTTAATGTGGGTCCTGGGAACCGAACTCAGGACCTCGCGCTTGCCAGGCAGGCACTTTTGCCGCTGAGCTATCTCACCGGCCTGTGTTTTTTTTTTTTTGTATATTCTAGATATTAGGCTTCTGTCTGAGGAGTAGCTGGCAAAATGTTTTCTCATTATGTAGGTTGTCTCTTCACTGTACGGATTGATTCTTTTGCTGTAGAGAAGTTTTTTAGTCTGATATAATCTTGTTGATTCTTGCTGCTATTTCTTGTAGAATTGAAGTTGTGTTTAGAAATTCCATTCCTATACCTATGTCTTCAAGTGTTTTACCTGTTTTATCTTCCAGAATGTTTAATGTTTCTGTTTTAATGTTTAGCTCTTTGACCGATTTTTATTTTAATTTAGTATATGGTGAGAGATAACGGTTCAATTTCATTCTTCTACAGATAATCAGTTTTTCCGACATCACTTGTTGAATAGGCTGTCTTTCCTCTAACGTACGCTTTTGGTCCCTCTGTTGAAGGTTGGATAGTTGAATATGTCAGTACAATGTTGTTTTTATCACTACTGCTTTGTAGTATATCTTGAAGTCAGGTATTGCTATGTTGCCTGCTTTGCTGTTATTGGCCAAAACTACTTTTTGTATTTTGGGTCTCTTCTGGCTTCATATGAACTTTAGGATTTTTTCTCTAGATCTGTAAAGTATGCTGTTGGTATTTTGACTGGGACTGCAGTGAATCTGTGTAACAGTTTTGGAAGTATGTCCATTTTGACAATATTGGTTCTGCCTATCCAGGAGCAGGAGACATCTTTCCATTTTCCGATGTCCTATTCAATTTCCTTCTTCGGGGTAATGCAGTTTTCTTTGTAGAGGTCTTTCACTTCCTTGGTTAGATTATTTTCTAGATATTTCATTTTTCTTGAAGCTGCTATGAATGGTATTGTTTTCATAGTATTCTTCTCATTCTGTTCCTTCTTGGTGTACACAAATGCTAATGATTTTTTTGTGTTGATCTTGTATCCTGCTACTTTGCTGAAGTTGATTATTACTTCTAAGAGTTTTTGGTGTAGTTATTTGGGTCTTCTATGTAGCGTATTGTGTCATCTGCAAATAATGATAATTTTAGGTCTTACTTTCCTATATGTATCCCTTTTCTTTCTTTCTCTTGTCTAATTGCTCTGGCTAATATTTCAAGTACTATGTTGAATAGAAGAGATGATAGTGGGCATCCTTGTCTTGTTCCTGATTTTAGGTAGAGTGCTTTTAGGTTTTCCCCATTTAGTATGATGTTGGCTATTGGTTTGTCATAAGTAGCCTTTGTCATATTCAGGTATAGTCCCTCTATACCTGTTTTCTTCAGGGTTTTTATCATGAACTGGGATTGGATTTTGTTGAAAGCCTTTTCTGTGTCTATTGATATGATTGTGCTTTTTTTTAACCTTGTTCTGTTTATATGATGTATTATATTTATTGATTTACATACACTGAACCATCCTTGCATCTCTGGGATGAAACCTACTTGATCACAATGTGTAATTTTTTGATAATATGCAGCATTCTATTTGCTAATATCTTGTTGAGGATTTTTGCATCTATATTCATTAATGAGATTAGCCTGTAGTTCTCTTTTTTAATTGGGACTTTATCTGGTTTTGGGATCAGAGTGATACTGGGTTCCATAAATGAATTTGGGATCACTCCATCCTGTTTTATTGCTGAATGTCAGTGAATTTAATGAGGGTATGGGTTGGCGAACTCCTTTTATCATAATTGTTTGTGTTTTATAAGCATAACTTACTTGTATTTTAAATTCTTTTCTTTTGCGGAATTTTCTTCCAAATTTCTGTAAGTATGTTAGTGAATCCATCTGTGCTGTCTTCTAGTTTTTCTCTAACTCTGATTAGCCTTAGTTTTTTTTTTTTTTTTTTTTGGTCGTCTAGTAGCTACTGGATAGTCTTCCCTTGTTCTCTTATTTTCTTTTTTGTGTCTTTGAATTCTTTACATAATTCACTATTTTGTCCTCAGCATCAGACACTCTTGTCTTCACATTGATCATTTCTACCATGTATGAATTCTATACTGTTTTTTTATTTCAAGTATTTCTGTCTGAGATCTTTTTGAGGATTCCATATCCTTGAGTCTGTCATTCAAATTTTGAACTGTTTTGGTCAGCTTGTCCAAATTTTTTTATGTATTTCCCCAAAATTGACCATGGGCATATTGAATGTAATTGCTACGAACTATGCAGTTGCTATGGTTCATTTCCTCTTTGAACTCATCTAGTTTCTTCATCCCATCTAAAAACTTTTCATATATTCTGCCACCTAGTATTTATTTTGTTTTCCCCTTTTGGCCCCTTGATCTGCCTTGGGAAAGTTGGGGGTGTTCAGAGATTTCCTTGTTTTCCTATTCTCTTGCTTGTATCTGTGTTTATTTGTTTGTCTATCATCTATCTATATCATCTATCTATATCTATCTATGTATCAACTATCTATCATCTATTTGTCTATTTATCTATCATCTACCTATCTGTCTATCTTTTAAAAAATTATATATGGCTCCCTCTTTTTTCTCCTCTCTTTTTTGGGGGGATGGTTACTGCAGGTTGGGGACTAGAGAAGTGAGGAGTGTTTGTGGCTTATATGGAGATTTTTAGTAGGATATTCTCTCTCTGTGAATAGTTTTCAGCTTTGTAAGTCCAGTGCTAGTATTTACTCCTTCTGTTTTTTACTTTAAGTGATTTCATCTCTGTCCCTATGTTTTGCTGGAAGAAATGCTTCTATTTATCACAACACATTCCTCTTTCATGAAGAGAGAATCTTAAACATGGAAATTAATGATTAAAATAAGAGGGATATGGAAGAGAATGTATAATGTAGGGTTCCTTTCAGATCTGGACAATGCTGTAAGTTGTATGATCTCAGTATAGCTCATAAATGAATATGTCATTGGTTTTTGACACATGTAGGAGATTTCCATTTTAATATATCTGTAAGAATCATGCTCAACAAGATGGCCCTCTATAAATAGAATTGATCTTTCAAGTGTTTTGTATACAGTAAGGCTACATTCTAAGTATATTCCTCTCTGCATGATATTTATTGTTTTCTAAATTAAATATAATTACCTTTGATATTTTGCAATTAATTTTTTTTGTCTTTTTGTGACAGGGTTTCACTATGCAGTTCAGGCTGAACTTGAACCTACTTTGTAGCTCAGGCTGGCCTTGAACTCACAGGGATCTTCCTACCTGAGCCTCCCAAGTGCTGGGATTACAGGCATGCACC
Organism: Erethizon dorsatum; assembly: GCA_028451465.1. Lineage (NCBI taxonomy): Eukaryota > Metazoa > Chordata > Mammalia > Rodentia > Erethizontidae > Erethizon > Erethizon dorsatum. The sequence continues at coordinate 115,270,678 of CM051824.1, forward strand.
ACCATACCTGGCTGCGATTTAAATACTGAAGTATAAGTTTTAGCGTTATGAATATACATAACAAATAGAGCAAGGTGAAAGAGTTAATTATTATCTTTATATCTGGAGTTGGTCAGATGGTTGTACTTCATATTTTTAATTTCATTTTTCTAGTATTCATTCCATGTATTCTTTACCTATACCAGTACCTCAACTGGTTGGGATTCTTTACCTGATAGAGTTTCAAAAATATTTCTTCCTCAGAAGTTTGTGCTGTTAGAGATCCTTCCTGTTTGGGGTTATTGGAGTGTCCCAATAAATTTTACTTAGTGGATTCCAAGTACACGTCTTTCTCTTTTCACCCTATGTTAGCAGCAACATTTCCCATTAATAACCAAGATCAATTACCACTTGGCAGAGTACTTTTCTTCTCTGCCAACTCAGTGGCATGAAGAATTAAGCAAGACTAGGTAGGAATCTTAGCCTCTAGTTAGCAAGAATTTTTATTTTTTCCTGGTAGAAGCATTCCCTTCTTGGGAACCAAGACCACTAAAGCGCCAGAACACAGAGATGATGGGACAGGAGAGGCAAACATTTTACAGGTAAGGTATAAGTGAAAATAGTGAAGGTGGTCATTTTCATTTCCACCATCTGATTTCCAGAAACTGTGTGTTCTTTGCTGGCTAAGGTCATATACTGCATCTTTTAGGACAGCACTCATGGTGGACACTGTGATGCACTTCCTAGATCCCCGTAATAGTCTTGGCTTCTGGGACTATTGGCAAAGCACTATTGCCTGGGAATACTATTGGCACTTCAGTTCTCAGCACGCTTCCGAGGATTGCCACAGCTGGTTATGTCCTCTTTTCAGGACCTGCTGCATTCAGCGACTACTTAACATTGGGGTAGAAAGGCCTAGTGCTCTTGCCCCCACCCTGGATAACTCAAAAGGGCCTTCTCAACTTTAGAACTCCCCACAGAGTTAGCTGAGGCCCCATTGGGCCTGCAACACAGTTCCAGTTCTGTCTGGGTTCAGTCCTGATTCTTTTTCTCCCTTCCACAGGAGCTAATTGCAAGACTTTTGGCACACAGATCAGTCATCTTTCTGAGGAACTCAACCTTCAGCAGCCTGTGGCCCACAAAATAATTTGGCTGGCCATATAACAGAATCTTCACTAGGTCACTCCTCTACTCCATCAGGCCAGGGTTTTGGGCTGACATGAAAAAAACAGTTAATATTGTAGATCTGAGCTTATTTCTGCTTTTCCTTCTCAGAAGCAACTGGAATAACATGAAGGGCTTAGTACATCCTGTCAGACCATATTTGTTGGTGCTGTGATTGCATTGTACTGCAACACCATTGTGGGCAGGGAAAGCATATCTGTATCTTGAACATAGAGCCCTGCCCTGCATAACATTTTGGTCAATAGCAGACTGCATATATGATGGTTGTCCCATAAGATAACAGTGGAACTGAAAAATTCCTATGCATAATGTCTTAGTGTGATGCATTACTCATGTGTTTTTGGTAATGCTGGTGGAAACAAATCTGTTTAGATATCTTTAAATGGACACACACTTACTATTTAGTTAGAATTGCCTATAGTATTCAGTACAAAAACATAATGAACAGATTTGTAGCCTAGGAACAAAAAGCTATATCACATAGCCTAGGAGTATGATAGAATATACCATCTAGTTTTGCATAAGTACATTGCATACTGTTCACACAATAACAAAATTGCATAATTATACATTTCCCAGAACATATCCTTGTCATTAAGAAACCTGAAAACCTCTCTCTCTGTCCCTCTCCTTCCCTATTTCCATCTATACATTTCAAAAAAGGACAAGTCAGTGCACCTTCCATGATTGAAGAGGTCTGTTATGGCTTGTATCTAGATGCCCTACCCCCAAAGCTTCCAGAGGTCATAGGTGGGGAATTTTAAAGGTGGCTGGATTATGGTGTGTGAATGTGGATTAAGGATGAGATGCTGGGATTAAGGATGTGGATAATGGAAGCCCCGTCCTGTGTATGGGTGGCACCGATCAGTAGGTTTGTAGCCTGGATGGAATACAAAGAGATAGAAAGAAGGAAACTTGCTGCTGTTTGCCTGCCCTGCCATGCTATGGACTGTTTCTCATTTATGATGGCCCTCTACCATGCCCCCCTGCCTTAGAACCAGCTTACTGTGGCCTGAAACCTCTACAAACTGTGAGCTGAAATAAACAGTTCCTCCTTTGCGTATTGGGTATTTTGTATCAGCAAGGAGGAAAGTAACCAAGACAAGGTTCGATGTAAGCAATCTACTACCAGGTACTACTAAGGGGCTGACTGGTTTCCTTGGGGAATAAAAGCTACATTAAGGCTCTTATCATGGGAAAGTATACGTATATTCCTATCAAACTTACGCTGTTCATGATATGTTCAGAATGCCTATTTGGAATTGCCTTCCGAATTCCTTAGCATCATATTTTTTTCTTTTCGTCAAGCTATGTTTCCTATAATAGGTATATAGTTAATTTCTAAACCTCTGCTATAAGTGTTTTTCCTCAGCTTCAGGAAACTTTGATAATTACAAACCATATTTGAATTTAATTTGGATTGTTCTCTGTGTGATGAGGATGATAAAAACAAATAAACAAAAAATTAGGCCCTAGCAAAAGCAGAAAAATAATGCACTAAAATTTTAGTTGAACAGGAGATATGTGAGAGGGATCCTAGCTTCCTCCTAATTTTCTGAAAGTTCTACTTTTTAAAAATTTCTACTATATATAGAATTATAGTGAGAAAAAAGATTGACTAAAAAAGAAAGTTTTTTTTCTGTATAGAAGGTTTGTTATGTTCTAAAACACTTAAATAAAATACTTTAAAAGAAGGTTTTCCTTTTTCCTTTATTTCCAAGTCAAGCTCCTGGTGGTAATTTACCATCTGTGTGTGCAGGTGTGGCCGAATGCAACAGAGGAATGGATCTTTCCACAGGGTATAGGGAGTCATTTGGATATTTTTATCAATTTCTATTATGTTGCTGGCTATTCCTATCAGTTTCTAGAAGGTAAAATGCTTTCATTGTATTTATTAATTTATCCAGGCAATGATTGAAGAATATATTCAAACCTTTTTCATTCTTTCCATGAAATGATATATAATTTTTATCCTGCTTTAGCACAAGGCATTTACCTTCTTACTTTTTCACCACAATTACTAAAATTAATATTCATTTCCTTTATAATTTAATAAATCTTGACAGTGGACTTTATGTTGAATCTATTATTATAATATCCTGCAGGAATGTGTAATTTTAACATATCTCTTGTTTCCCCAACAATGGCTTTGTATTAATCAGTCATCAATGGTATTCATCATGAAGCATTCCTAGGGAAATGGCAGTTGAGCTTTTCATAAGTTTCAGTTTTATATGATAAGAACACGAGTTAAGTAAATTTGATGCAGCCTTAAGCTTGGAGCAGGATAGAAAAATCCACTGCTTGTGGCTTAAGGCTAAATGGGCTAAAGCTCTATGTAAAACATGTATTTTAAATAGTTCTATCAATTAACAAAAACTGATGATTTCTTTACCTGATTTTAAGAGTGGTTTTAATGACATAAGACAATTTATTAAGCACGTTTTATCTTTTTTATTTTTTCTTTTAAATCTAGTAGCTTTAACACTCATCAACTTCAAGTAAGACAGGAGATAGTCTGGAAATTTCTTTCAGTCTCCAGATGCCATGATTTAGCCTTGCTGTGGAATTAAGGACTGCCCACAGTTACAAAAGAGACTGTTCATGTTCATCTCTCCTGTTCTCTCCTGGGTCCTCGATCTCTCTGAATGTTTTGTTGGAATGTGTCTACCCTATTATATTTTTAAAAGTCATAATTGGCTGTACCCTGACTGTATCAATTGTATTTTCCACTTGGTACTGAAACTTCTGGAACTGGACAAGCTTTTGTAACTAAAAAATAAATGGTTCACACAGCCTAAGGACCTTCTTATAAAGAGAGGAATTTCATCAACTTCTCTTTGTTATTTTGAGTACTATTGATACAAAGATGCTGGAATCCCATCATCCAGCTGAAAAAAACATTTTTGCCCTTTCCTGGATAATGAAGTTAATGAACAAATATTTTGTTTCCAGAAAACATAATCATTTGATGCATAAGTGCACTTATGCATACAATACAATAATACATACAATGCACAGTACCATTTCTTTAGCAGGGGAGGATTTTTGCCCAATTCTAAAAGGAACTCATATTGGTTATTAGCCTATATGCTTCACAGTCCTTTAATTGAAATGGCATACAGCAGAAATTTTAAACAGTTTGCTTTTGAATGGATACAACGATTCTTAAGTGTTGGATCAAGTGAGAATTACACTGAAGATATAGGGTATTCTAGGTCTTTACCCAAAGACAACTCCTGGCATCAGCTTCATTGGCTTATAGTGGGGTTCTGTTACTGGAAATGAAAAGCAAATTGGAAGACATCAAATGTGCATCCCATTTTTGGATATGCCAGGTCTCTGCAGCTCTGCCGTAACAACCTGACAGTCTGAAGAAATTATAAATTGAAGGAGAGAAGATGTAATTATGTCTCTGTGGGCTTGTGAGCCTTTTAAGTTAGTGAAATTTTGCTTTTGTAAAGTGTGCCTTCCTACCAGGTAAGCTTTTAGAAATTCTCACTCTCCCAAATTGTAGCAGAACACTGTTCTTATGAAAAATTATATTACTGTCTTTCTTCTTCTTTGTAAAGGGAAGACTCCTTCAGTTGGCTAGCTGACACAGAGTTTCACTTAATGTTCATTTTCATGATGGCTTTAAAATTTTAAACAGTTCCTTTTATCACAAGGTTATAAATTAAAGGAAGGTATTTAAATTTAAATTGAGTAATTCACTGACAATGTGTTAATAAACATTGATATTCAAAAAAGTTAAAATAATGCAGAGGCTTATTTTAGGACACACAAGTGTAGAAGGGTGTTATGCCCCATAGTGTGTGCTAATTATAGTGGTCAATCCAGCTAGACAACCACAGAGTCTCAAACACTGGTTCTCACTAGGAAAGCACAAAATTTGACTATGATGTTTGCTCCCAGATATGAACCACCATGGTGATGTGGGTGTGGGGCCCTGGGAGGTTTCTCTGAGGAATGTTCAGAGTCATAAAGAAACCCAACAAGAGCTATTAACCTTCAAAATGGCATTAGCAATGCCATAAAATTCACTTTTCTTTGTGCTGTTAGACAGCACAAAGAATATCTTAAAACAATTTGCATGGGTAAAAGACAAAAGAGAGGGAAGATACAAAGAGAAAGAAAAATGAGATGTGGGTATTAAAAGTATAAAAGTTTTTAAATGAGATTTAAAAAATAAATGAAGAAGCTGGCAGAAAGAACTTACGTCCACAAAGCCTTGATGAATTCACTTTTTACATAGAGGTATAGAACTGTTTTGGGTCTTGTTAGCCCAAAGGCTAACAAATGGAAAGCCACCTAGAAAGGCATGATGGAACTATTAATCACATTACACTGACTGAATGATCCACAGTTGTGGAAATCCTAGCGGATTTCATCAGAGCAACTCCAAATTCATCTGAATATTATGTGAGGATTTCAGAAAGCAGTGCTGAGGAAATGAAAATAGTAAAAAAGATGGAAGTGAAGATTATTTTTAAAGTCACTTATAATGTCACATGTACAAACAGAAAATTTACAAGAAATATTGCTTAGCAAATCAGATAATTTATATGTGTATATATATATCTTATATAATGTGTATATATTCTTTTAATTATTTCACAGTGGTTTCAGGTCTACTGGTCACACATTGATTTAAGTTTCATTTTTTATTTTTTTTTATTTTTTTGTGGGTACCAGGGGTCCACCTCAGGACCTTGCGCGCCAGCAGGCGCCCGTGCCACTGAGCGATATCACCGGTCCTTTTTTCGTATGTGCGTTCTGGGAGTCGAACTCAGCACCTTGCGCTTGCCAGGCAGGCGCTTATGCTGCTGAGCTATTTCACTGGCCCTGATTTAAGTTTTAGAAATAGAATTGGCCCAGAGAACCTGGGCCCAGGGAAGCCTGGCCCAGGGAAGAATGAAAGTTGGTGAAGATCTTTGCCCTCTAGTCTCCCTTTTCTAGTCACATATTGTCCACTTGGCTTTTGTTTCTATTTCCCAGTGTCCTCGTAGTGTCCGGGGCTGCTCTCAGTTTCAGTTGTAGAGGCTTGTGCATATCTCTTCGGTCCTCATATCTGAGACTGTCCCATTCACCCATTCACTTATTCCTTCATTCAATTCCTCATTCATATAAAATGAATATATATTTCTGCATATCCTTCCTTCTCTTTCCCTCATGCTCACATGTACCAACATTTTCTCCTATTCCTTTTGTGTCATAGCTGTTGGTTGATTTAATACACGAACTCACCAAAAGGCATTTTTGCATGTAGATGCATTGTTCTCTTCTTTCCAGGGAATTCCTAAGATCGCCTTATTTTATAATAATGCCAAAATGTTAAGCCTTGCTTCAACAAAGAAGCTGGTTTTGAACAGGGAGATATATAATAATGATGTCAAGTCAGGTGTGTAACATCAGTCCTACCTGCTGTGAAACAGCCATAAGTATTAGGCTGACAAGATTCCTATTGAAATTTAAATATCCAAACTTTTTCACTGATTTTTTTGTCCTACTGCATGTACTCAAATATTCTTTGATGGTTATGAGCCATGCTTGATCCAGGGTCGTATTCATTATAAGCTATGTGTGCTTGACCCATGCTTATCAGATTACACATTTCAGAAAACTTGAATGAAAAGCTCTGAGTAAATAATTATATGGAAAAAAATCATACAGGATATGCAAAACAGGGTGGCATAGTAATAAAATTTTTAAAACCGCAGAATTAGATGACTTGTTATGTTTTTCCTAGCTGCTCGAAACCTATTAGGTTCTGGATATGCTTTTCTACTAGAAATTAAAACTGGATTTGCAGAGGGGAGCTCTGCTTAATCAACGAGAGACACTTTGGGATCACCTTAAACCCATGTTTCCTAACATATCCGTTTCAATCCTATGGCTTTAACTCTTGCCAAAGTTTCTGGAATTTAAAATCCTCCAAGTTATTTAATGAGCATTTAGTGTTTTCTCTCTCTGAGGGACAAAGTCCTTTTCTTCTTGAATGTGCATGCACAAGGGAGGCTGATGTTGCTGTTTGAGGAGTAACTGTTTTAAGGAGAGCAGCACTGGACTTTCAGGAGTGCAGTCCTTTCCTCGCTGAAAGCTTCATCTCATGTCTGTCTAAGTCTTGTGTGGGCTAAGCGGGCATTTTCTTGGGGTTTCTTTTTACTTGGGATTTGCCATCTCCTTAATCACTGACTTTTCCAGTTCCTTCTTTTATTTCCCGAGCATCTCTCAGCTCTTGAAGCCTTCTCTCATTCTCTGTGACCAGCCCAGAGGACATTCTGTAGCAGAGTCCCTGCTACTACCTCTAAGACAGCCTGCTTTTCTAATAGCTCTTTCAGGCTGTGGCTCTTCCAAATAATAGCTCTTTTAAGGACACTGCTCTGAGTCCTCTAGATTAGCTTTGGGGAAGCAAATCTGTATAAATACTTACTGTCATAATCTTAAATGTCCCCTCAGCAACTCTCTATTTTTCTCAAAGGCAGAGAAATACTCTGTTCATTTTTCCTTTGGCTCAGAGTGTATTGTCAGATACCCAAAGGATTCCAGGATGCTATGATTCTCACTTTGTGTGGGATAATTCAGGAATCCTGGGAGCCTGGCAAGACTCTCCCCATTTATATGTGCTTCCTTGGGTATAGCAGCATAAGGAATCAAGACTCAGAAACAGCTCTGGGCTTTTCATAGTTCCCTGAGGTAATTATGCAAAGTAAACTCTAATAAAGATCATGGGTTATACACATAAGAGCAGCTTAAATCCATGCTTCATTTAAGCTCATTGTGATGAGCGGATATTTGGCTGTTTGTTGCCTTTTCTCTGTGGACTAAAAGATTAGCATTTATTTCAGGATAGCATAATTTGTTCTTCAAGGGAAGATGGCTAAATGCTGAACAAAATCTGAGCAATGATAGATGATAAATGATAAATGACTTGTACCTTGGACTGTGTGTGTGTTTCACTGTCTAGTTCTTCTAAGTTGAGAAGTGGGAGGCATTTCATAAGTAACACCATGTATCTTAGGGCATGGATAGGACTTTTCTGAGGCCATTAGAACACTACTTAATTTTCTTTGAAAAGAAGTATAATTTAAGCTCTTAGGACTGATGAAAAGATTAGGAAATAACATGATTTGATGTAATTTTGCAATTTTATGGACAGTTTAACTGCATTGTTAAAAGGCTTCAAATTCTTGTCTTTGAAGATCCATTGACAACAGACAGAGTCTTCCCCAATTCCACTAATTTTCCGGCCTAATGTCTGTAAGGTAGAGGCTCAGTTCTGTTCAGTTTCTGGATCAGTCCTGAGTAAGGCAAGGACTGATTGTTGGAAGCCTTATCTGCAGCAGCAGGGGAAGTCTGGAACCCTGCCACGCACTCGTGGGGTGTGAAGAACAGACTCGACTTCTGATATGCCGAAAAACAGCTCCAAGCTATGACATCTGATTGGCACCTTACTTCCTAATCTCTCCCAGGTGTCAGGCTGTCCATTAGGATCTGGATTTCTTTACTGTGATACTTCAGAGTCACACTATGATTCAGAACTCATTATCCTGTCTGATAGCCAGAGTTACAGCTTAAAAAATAGCAATATTGACAATGGCTCAGCTCCATTTAGCATAATCATCTGGCACCAGGTAGACTGCACTTTTCAAGAATTTTACATGGATTACCTCATTTGATTCTCACAACAATACTATACATGGTTTTATAGTTTTACAGTTGAGAAAATGGATGCTTTGGAAGGTTAAATAACTTGACTGAGTTTACACAGCTAGTAGTTTGCAGAGCCAGACTCTGAAGCCTGACTCCCTGACACCAAAACGTGCATTTTAACCAATCCTCTAGTCGTTCATTATATCATAAGCTTCCCTTTATGATGAACCAGGTGAGAAGCTCTTACAACTAAATAAATCTTGTTTTAGCACCTGAGAAAAACACTACAAATCACATGCAATGTTTTTGTGTACTAATATTATATGTTGTCATTACATATTTTCCCAGATTTTCTCATTTACCAATTTTGATTGTGTAGTATACATCAGTATTAGTGTACTGATCTGAACAATACACGCTGTCGGTATACCCCTTACTGGCCTTGCACAATAGAAATTTGTATTTCATTCATATATTCATCCAATGCTGGTGCTCCTGGCTTGCGGGTTGTCTTCATTCTGATGAGATAGGGACCAGGCTTCCTTCATTGTATAGCCCAACCTTCCCTAAGTCTGTACGGTCCTCTGCATTCAGCTGGCAAATGGACAATGAGAGGATGAAGAAGGTGCAGTTGCTTTTTAGCAACTTGGTTGGCAGTGATATGCATCACTTTGCTTAATGAAAGCCATGCACAGGGACCACTTAATGCAAGATGACGAAGGAATGTGTACCTCGGCTTGGCATCTGCTACTTGGCAGCAGCTGCATACTGTGGAGGGAGGAGGAACCAGGATCTTTGGTGGGCAACCAGCAGTTCTTGCCATGTTTGTTAACATATAGAAGTCCTTTAGTAAAATGGTTAGATATAAGTCAGTTGTAAAGTGTCTGGAAATGGTTTAGAACCAGTATGCATGCATGAGTCCTGGAAAGCTTTGTACCAATTGAACCAAAACTCTGGATACATTTGGATAGTTTCTGTGACTGGGCTCCTATCTGGATATGTAATTAAGTTTAACCTTCCAAGCTGGGTCCTTCAAAACAGTCTCTGCCTGTCACTTGATGCTTCATACCTAGAGTTCCAGATGACAGCCTCTGTCCTTACATCTGCTGGCTGAGATTCTCTTCCAAAACTGGTGAAGCCCCAGAACCGTAAAGCTGGCATAGCACCTGAATTTGAGCACACCCAGTGCTTGGAGACTTGATTCCAGGGTTCTTTATGGATTTCTAGAACCAGATTTTCTTTGGTAGTGCCTAGTTTACAGTGAGTTCCTACTCGTAGCATACCACATTGGTTTATTAGTTGGTGTCTGTTACATATGACAGTGAAAGCAGTCTGTTTTGGATCTCCCACTGTCTAAAAGGTTTCTAGTTGGATCAAATGGTCATGGCTAGCAAATGGTCACCAGTGAGGTACAGCTTCATTTCCTGTACAACTTTTCCTCTTCTGTGGCTATTCTGAGCTAGCCTCAGCCTCATGGACTCTAGTCCCAAACAGAGAATATGTATAAGACTGACTCAGTCATTTCTCACTTCATGTACTCCTTTTCCCCATTATGAATACTTTGCCAATTCTCAATACTGCCAGCTGATTATGAGCCAACACAACCTAATTGCAAGGCTGCTCATGCCTTGTAAATATCCATATTCACCAGTCTTTTGTTCCCGTCTTCCACAAATCCAGGCAGATCTCATAGATCTGAGGAGGGGCACATATCTAAAATTACATTGCTCAGCACAGGAAAAGTGGCTCAGGCCTACTGAGAAATGGGCTTGAATTTTACCTTACTGTAGGAACTCAGTGTTCCCAACATGAAAACCACAGAGAGTAGATGAATCAAGTCCATTTAACTTTTTCACGTACCTGAACTCCCCAGACAGGTGGCATCGATAGTGATAAGTGACTTGGACATATGATTTATATTTCCTTCACCTTGGGGAAAAGAAGACAAAAATAAATGTCAGATACAAATTTCTTTTAGGCAGAATGTTCAATCCAGCAAACAAATGAAACCATGCTCTAATTAAAAAGTATAAAATGTGTCCACCAAAGACAGCTTTCCTCTTTGGATTGTTATTCTGCAGTGTAGGGCAGTACTTGTGAGATGTTTGTGCTTCTGGTTTGGGGACACGTACATGGAGAATGGTAAAGACTTCATTGCCTGTGCCTCATTTTTACTGTTTTGCTTATTCTTCATGCAGAGCAGTACTACGAAAGCAAACAGTGTTTCCTAGAGAAGTAGGACTTTGTTCTAGGTTTCAATGCACTACACAGTATGAGGACCCTGAACAATTCTTTCGCATCTGGATTTGAGTTGGTTCAGTAATTTAAAATCCTGATAAAAATGAGGATACCAGTAGACTAGCTTTGGGTGATGTGGCCTTGTTAGGATACCTTCAGGGCCTTTCCTATTAAAGAAAAGCCTCCATCCCTGAGGATTTATTTTCCCTGAGCACCTCTTATCAATTGCAGCAGGTTTGTCAACTGGGCTGAGTACTGTCTTTTTGGTGCTTTGTTCGACCTATATTGTGTTATTTAATGTTTAGAATTTGTATGAATTTAGCTGGGATCGTGCTTTCTATTTTATCACAGAGCTTGCCCCTTCATAGAGCTGTTTCATACTTTTCCACAGCCTGTGAGTATTTTATTTTGTGATCTTTTATTTAAGGGGTTTGACTAAAGTTGGTGTTTTATTGAACACTCTGCTTTCATAATGCTTTGAGATAGCATTTCAGGGGAGAAGAGGTAATAAAATTAATGTTTATTGGGCAGCTACTTGCGTATTATTTCAATTAACACTCATGACAATCATTACCTTACATTGCGCAAATGAATGAATGAATATTACATGAATAACCCTTGTATGCTTAGTAAAGCGTTATGTCAAAGTTAGTCTCTGAATCTCATTTGTGGAATTTTTATTCTTTCAGCCTCTTGGTTCCTGAATTTTGTAAGGACTGCAGGCAGTAGCATGCCCATTCTCACTAAAAAAAAAAAAACCCAGTAATAAATACTAGCAATGCGAGGAACAAAAAATTCATTTTTGAAACTAGACACATAAGCTTTTCCTTTTTCCTTAAGCAAAACACCCACTGTTTTCAAGGACATTGTCATTCATATAAAAACCTTGAGCTAATCTGCTAGTTCTTGATTACTAGTTATATATATATTTATATAAATATATATGAAATCATATTTTCTCTTTTTTATGTTCCTGCAGTGTGATAGGTTAGGCGGTGATTTTGCTACTTAATATGGTCATGTTTATGCAGTGGTTTGGAATGCATGCCGAGTTTTGCAGTTGAAAACAACTAACGCTGACATAAGCACAAGAAACATGGATATTTACCTGTTAGTGTACTACCAGTACTGCTATTTACATCTTTCACAAAAAAGGTATGTGTATATTTAGAATCATGGAAATTCTAAATATTAAAATCCACTATATATACATATATATTCATACAGAATATGTGTTCTACATACATGTGTACATTCTTTGATACCCCATCTATATTGCATCCATCACTTACACTTTCTAAGAAGCTAAGAAGCAATGGAAGTAGTAATATAACACAGTAGAACCATTGTCATTGTAAGATATAAAAAGCAGCAGGAGGGGTGGTCTTGTTATTGACTGAGGTAAAGTAGAATGATCTTATAATTCAAATCTGATTGATGTAACTACTTCATTGGATATGGACAGAGTCAAAAAGCCATTGTGAAACAATTATTTGCTTTAAGAATGTTGCTACTTTCTAAAGCACGACTCCAAGGTTATCAGAATGGCAGAATAGAAGTCCTGGCAACTGCATTTGTTTACTGGCAGGAAACCCATCTGTACGCCAGTGGTACAGGGATCTGGCATCTGTGGAATGTGATTTTATCTTACCAAGAATAAAGAAGCTGTACCCTTGGAAATCACAGGGACTGAAATTGTCTGGTAGGGGACGGTGACTATTGTGCCTTTTCTCTCAACCAATTTCTACCAGAACCAAGAAAGGATCTAAACTGTTTCCTACAATTCAGGTAAAGAGGATTTGGGGCTAGGAGCTAAGAAATGCACACAAAATGGATTCTTAGCCTTTTTGATTCTTTAACCCATCATAGGCAGTTGACATTTGTTGATGCCTTCTCAGTATGTTGTGAAAGCCTAAAATAGAACATGTGTGTTTGCAAAAGAAACAAATTACACTGAAATACACTTATGATTATGAAAGTATATAAAAACAAATTTGTACTGAAGAAATATAAATGCTGCTTAATTAATGAAGCACTGATGAGTGTGAGTGTTAGACCTGTAAGAACAGTAATATGAAAATATAAGTGATTTCTTTTAGTGACAAAGGTACTAATGCTAGTCACAGGTCATGCTAACACTACTGTGATTTGTTGCTTAAGTTCATAACTGAGGGAAGTTCTAAATTGCACTTAAAGGATAGGGGAGATGCTTTTTGATTTGTTTGTATTCACAGATATAAACTCCTAATTTCTACCCACAAATTCTTTGGAAAATCCATGGATACAAGGTCATGGAAATCTTCTTTCATAGGTCCCCTTGACTCATGCATCAGGGCCAATTGGGGGATATTTGAAGGTGAAAGACAGAAAACTCACTGTGCACACCAACAATGTTCATAAAATAAAGGTGGAGCATCACTGTTCTCTATGATTATTATGGTTTGCCTCTTAAATGTCCCTCAAAGGTCTCATGAGTTTAGAAGTGGAGGTTTCAGGAGGTGATTGGATCATGGAGGTGTTATACTCATCGGTGATAAATCCACTGATGCATTCATAGCTAAATACAATGTTAGGGGGAGGTTGAAGGGGGTGGGCCACTAGGGGCATTCCTTGGGCATACTGGCTCTTCCTTAACTGCTTGCTGGCTGATTTGGGGTGAGCAGCTTTCCTTTGCGAGGCCCTTCCACCCTGACATTTCTGCCTTGGAGCCAGCCGACCATGGATTGAACCTTCTGTAACTGTGACCCAAATAAACCTCCTTTAAGTTATGGGTGTTAGTTTTTATCGCAGTCATGGGATGCAATGATCTTTAAATAAGCCCTCTAGGTAAGATTTAATATGGACTGTACAAAGACATATTTAATTGCAGGTGAATAATTTGGATTTTTCACTTCAGTTTACTTACAAGTTGAATTAAATAAAATGTAATTTTGATGATTTTTATTAAATATCATATCCAACAAAATTCCAAGTAAAAATTTACTTATCCATTTATCTGTGTACATACACAGAGAAGTATTCAGAATCATTTTACTAATTGCTGGCAATGACTATTGCTGAGAAGTTTGGGGAGATTTGTATTTTCTAGAGAGAGTGAATTGAGTACATTATTAAGCATTTGGCACTGACGGGAAAGAGGTACCTAACATAGCTTATAATGAAAGAGGGCATACGAATGTGACAATATAGCCTTCCTGTGACCTTCCCTGGAAGTGTTCAGGGGCTAGGGATTAGGAGCACCACACAGTTATTCTGATTTGCTCATCTGCTTGTCTATCTTTACTGAAAACCTGAGTATGGTGTGACAAATGTTCTGAATACAGTGATATCGCAGTGAACACAATTGACAAAGCCTTGCATTCCTGAAACTGAGGTTTGCCTTCTTCAGAATTGTTAGGAACAACAACACAATTTCTCTCATGGGCTATGTAAGGATTGAAATCAAAACATGTGTACTTCTGACTCAGTCATCACTCTGTGTAAAAGTTACATGCCAGGAACAGTTTTGTAAGTGACTAAACACTGCTTCGCAACACAGGAGTGTACACATTATTTATAGTCTTTTTTTTAAAAAGCATTCACCCCAACTCATTTTAAGCATCTTGCTTTCCATAATTTTCTTCTCTCCTTTTTCTGGATTGACAAAGAAGCAAGTTAAAGAAAATCCTCCTACACAGTTTCCACTATTGGCTTAATGACTAATATTTATCTCAAAATCTGGCTAAATGCTTGAGGGTGCTGTTGCACTACTCTGTGCTTGTTCACATGTAAATGACACACTTAGCACAGCTCATTCTTCTCTTTGATATTCATAACTCACATTCTGAACACAAATGTGAGTGGCCAGAGGCTCCTTCTCTTCTAAATTATGTACCCAGAGCTACAACTTTCCCTCTGCACACTGTATCCCACAAATTTTGATAAATTGTATTTTCATTTTGACTTAGCTCAAAAAAGGGTAATTTTTTGGATGCTTATATTTAAATGTTTAAATTGAAACATTTAAATTTTTATGTGAGGATTTGTCTGTGTTCCTACAAATATTCATAAGCTTTCTCCTGAGGCACAGTTAAATTTCATGGAAAGATTTCATTACTTTTGAATTTTTCTTCTTAGATTTAAGTGTAATCCTCAAATTGTTTTTTGTTCTGTTTCATGTGATTTCTTATTTCTTTACATGCACGTGCTGATCAGTGTTGTGCTGAATATTCGAGGGGACCTTATGCAAGTATCTAGAGTTATCTCTCTGGGCAGGTCTCCTTGTACACTGCTCTGTCCTGTGACCTCTTGACACCATGTAGGACACTTGTCTCTGTCTCTTTAACTGATAGAAACTCCTTGCTTTAAGACCTGGGAGTTTTCAAGGTTTTAAACTGAGGTAATCAAAGTGCTCATCATTTATATTTTATCTCTCAGAGATCACCGTTCTGCCTTGCCTTGTATCTTGAAAATTGTTGCTTTTATTTTTGCCTTTTTGTTCTTTCTAGGTGATAGGATAAATCTAATTATGATAATCCACTTTGGTCACACCTGGAAGTATATCTTTATTAGCCAGATTTTCCTTTGGTTGGGCAAAACACCTGACATATGCAACTTAAAGGACAAAAGGCTTATTTTGGCTCATGGTTTCAGAGGTTTCAGGCCATGGCTGGCTGATTTCCAGGCAGAATATCAGGGAGGGAGGGCATGGAAGAGGACAGCTGCTCAATCCATGGGAGCCAGAAGGCAGAGAGAGCAAGAAAGGTAGAGGAAAGCTGCACCCTTCGGAGGCAGGTGCCCAGTGAGGTACTTCCTCCAACCAGGCCCCACCTCCTCACGGAATATTCAACCCTGAACTCATCAATAGATTAATCCCCATCATCTTATCACTTTCCAAAAGCCCCATCTCTGAATGTTTGAGGCTTTTTGAGGACATTTTGAAGAATTTATTAAGGAGGGAAATTTTCAAAGTTCGTTCTTTTATGTTCTATTGAAGCCCACTGAAGAATGGCAAACCTAGCAATTTTAGAAAAACTTCAGAATTAAATTTGGTATTTTATTTAAACTAAAGAAAGAAATTTTCAAGGATGAAAAATAAATGGAGGTCCTGATTTGCATTTTTGTTTTGTAACAGGTGTAGCCATAAATTATTCTGAAACATATTTTCTAGAATACAGTCATGTGTATTTCATTGTTTCCTTCAAAGCTGTCTGGCTAAATTTTCTGCCAATACTTCTATTACTTTATTTCTCAAAGCTAAAAACTTATCTTAAGTTTTTAGAAAGGCAGAAAAATCTACCTCACTGCTTTGTGGCTTACTGTCTGCTTAAAAGTCGATACAGTAGCTTCTATGAAAATACCTCTAAATCATGGTATTATAACCATATTTAGTCTTACTTGTTTTTTGTAATTGTATTGTATTTCATATTTAGCTATTCCATTTTAACCACCTAATATAGTATTTGAAGTATACCTAGCTATTACAGGATCAAAGAACTTTGTCTTCATAACGGCAAAACCACAACCCTCTCTGACGCTTGTGGTTTCCATGCTGATACTAACATAATGTTACAAAGTTTTGCTGACACGTATCTCTGGGATTACTGATACCTGCTCTTTTAAATCCTGAAATTTATGTTAAGCAACTTTAGTGGTCACTGATCTAGTGTACATTTCCTTCCCTCTGTTAATAGACTTATACAAAATTCAACCTAATGAGAATTGACCAAAATAACTTACAATGAGTAAACATTGCATTAGTTTATAATATAAATGACATTTCTAGGAGCCATTGATATGTACAAGATTATTTAAGAACTAACTTATATAAGATTCCCATGCTTTTATAAGTTTTTCCCATGCATAACTTTAAAATTATTTAATTAAAATAACTTTAATTGTATTGTGGTAAGAACATTTAATATGAGATCTACTCTGCTAGCAGAATTTTAAAGTATGTAATATATTATTGTTGGCTACAACTGCAATATTCTACAGCAGATCTTTAGATCTGACTCATCTGGCCTCACTGAAAATTTGTGTGCCCTTTGATTAGGAGCTCTGCATTTCCTGTTTCCCTTAGTTCTTGGTAGCCATCGTTCCACTCTCTGATTCTACCAACTTGACCATATTGAATACCTTATATGTGTGAATTCACAGTATTTGTTTTTCTGTGATTGGCTTATGGCTCAGCAAAATGCCTTCAAGGTTTATCCTTGCTGTTTCATATTGCAGAATTTCCTTTTTTTTAAAGGCTGAATAATATGCATATCTATCTATCTATATATATATAGATAGATATCTATCTTATTTTCTTATTTAGTCACCTGATGATGGGACACTGGATTATTTTCATATCATTGCTATTATAAATGATGTCGTAATGAATAAGTGTGTGTTGCTATCTTTTTAACATTCTGATTTCAGTTCCTTTGAATAAATACTCAAGTGGAATTGACAGATCATTGTTTCTTTTTTAATTTTTTGAGGAACCTCTTCTGATTTCCAAAATGGATGCAGTAATCTGTATTCTGACTAACAAGTGCAATGGTTCTAATTTCTCTGCATTCTCTCCAGTGTTTGATGTTTTATTTTCTTGATCTCAATCATCCTGATAGATATGAGATATTTCATTGTGGTTTTGATTTGCATTTCCATGATGATTAGTTGTACAGCATTTTAAAAAAATATTGACTGTTCATCTATTTTAATGGAGAAATGTATATTCAAATCCTTATCCTATTTTAAAATTGGTTATTAGGTTTTTGCTGCTGTCTTGTAGGAATTCCTTGTATGTTTTAGCTCATTATCAAGTACGTGGACTGCAAATACTTTCTCCCATTCTGGATGTTGCCTTTTTGCACGGTTGATTGTTTCTTTTGCTGTGTAGAAGCTTTTTAGTTTGATGTAATCTTATTTGTCTATTTTCACTTTTTGTTGCTTGTGATTTTGGTATTATATACAAGAAGTCATTGTCTAGACCAATGTCATGAGGGTTTCCCTTTATCTTATCTTCTAGGGGTTTTATATTTCCTAGTCTTATATTCAAGTCTTTAGTTCATTTTTTATATAGATATAAAATTTCCCAAAACCATTTATTGGAGAGATTCTCCTTTCCCCATTGTGTATTCTTGGTACCCTTGTGAAAGATCAATTGATCAAATATATATGGACTTATTTTGGGCTTTCTATTTTGTTCTACTCCTTTATAGGTCTTTTATTGTTTTTTCTATTACTATAAAATTATATCACTTGTATTTTGGTAGGAATCGTATTTAAGCTGCAGATCACTTTAGATAGTATGGACATTTTATCAATATTAAATTTTCTTCATGAATAAATACAGAATGTCTTTCCATTTGATGGTGTCTTGTTGAATTTCTTTCAATATTTTGTTTTTCATTTTACAAAATTTTCATCTTCCTAGTCAAGTTTATTTCTAGAGAGTTTATTTTTTTATGGTGCTATTATGAGTGAGACTATTTTCCTTGTTTTTATAGTTTTCTGCTTTTTTTTTTTGTGGGTACCGGGGGTCAAACTCAGGACTTTGTGTGCCAGCAGGCGCCCGTGCTGCTGAGGCATATCACTGGCCCTTTCTTCGTTTGTGTGTTCTGGGAGTCGAACTCGGGCCCTCGCACTTGCCAGGCAGGCTCTTACGCCACTATGTCATCTCACCAGCCCAGTTTTCTGCTTTTTAAAGTTTAATTTTCTCTATTTTGCTTGAGAGTTATCACTATCAGTTTTTAACAAGCCTATCATGTGATTGTGGTGCAAGTGTTGTTGAAATATTTTTGAGAAATACTCTTCTAGGTTGATGGGTGTGTTAGACATTCAATCTTTCTAATGTTGATTTTACAGTATTTTGATTTGGTTTTACATTTTTATATTAACAAAAATCATATGATCATCTCAATAGATGCAGAAAAAGCTTTTGACAAAGTCCAGCACCCATTCATGATAAAAACCCTACAGAAAATTGGAATAGATGGTCTTTATCTCAATCTGATAAAAGCTATCTATGACAAACCAACAGCCAATATCATACTAAATGGACAAAAACTGAAAGCCTTCTCTCTAAAATCAGGAACAAGACAAGGATGTCCACTGTCCCCACTCTTATTCAACGTAGTCCTGGAAACTTCAGCCAGAGCAATTAGACAAGAGCAAGAAATAAAAGGAATAATGATTGGAAAGGAAGAAGTAAAATTATCATTATTTGCAGATGACATGATACTCTACGTAGAAGACCCCAAAAACTCCACTAAAAAATTGCTAGATTTAATAAGCAAATTCAATAGTGTAGCTGGATACAAAGTCAACACTCAAAAATCAATAGCCTTCCTTCACGCATAGCAAACTCATTGAAAGAGAAATTAGGGAAACAACACCTTTCACAATAACATCCAGAAAAAATGAAATACCGAGGAATCAATCTCACAAAGGAGGTAAAAGACCTCTACACTGAAAACTACAGTACTCTGAAAAAGGAGATTGAAGAGGATATCAGAAAATGGAAAGATATCCCTTGCTCTTGGGTTGGAAGAACCAACATAGTGAAAATGGCCATACTTCCAAAATTGTTATACAGATTTAATGCAATTCCAATCAAAATTCCAACAACATATCTCACAGAATTAGAGAAAACAATCCTAAAATTCATCTGGAACCAGAAGAGACCTAGAATAGCAAAGGCAATTCTGGGCAACAAACGCAAGGCAGGGGGCATCACAATCCCTGATTTGAAATTATACTATAAAGCTACTGTGATAAAAAGAGCATGATATTGGCAAAAAAAAAAAGACCCGAAAATCAATGGAACAGATTAGAAGATGCAGAAACAACTCCAGACATACTAAGCCACCTTATCTTTGACAAAGGAGCCAAACACATTCACTGGAAGAAAGATAGCCTCTTTAATAAATGGTGCTGGAAAAATTGGCTCTACATATGCCGAAGATTTAAATTAGACCCATATCTTTCACTGTGCACTAAACTATATTCAAAATGGATCAAAAATCTAAGTATTAAAACAGAAACATTAAATCTCCTGGAAAATAGAATAGGTAAAACTCTTGAAGACATTGGTGTAGGCAAAGACTTTATGAATAAAACCCCAATGGCACAGGAAGTATCACAAAGAATCAACAACTGGGATCTCATCTTATTAAAAAGCCTTTGCACAGCAAGAGAAACCACCAGCAGACTGAAGAGACAACCCACAATGTGGGAAAAAATGTTTGCCAGCTATTCCTCAGACAAAGGATTACTGTCGAGAACATACAAAGAACTCAAAAAGATCAGACCTCCCAAATTTAAAGGCCCAATCCAAAAATAGACATCTGAGATGAATAAACACTTCTCAGATGAAGAAATACAAATGGCAAGTAAATATATGAAAAAATGTTCAACATCACTAGTCATTCGAGAGATGCAAATTACAACAACACTGAGATTTCATCTCATCCCAGAAAGAATGGCTATTATCAAGAATTCAACTAATAACAAATGCTGGAGGGGTTGTGGGGAAAAAGGAATCCTTCTCCACTGTTGGTGGGAGTGTCGACTGGTGCAGCCACTGTGGAAATCAGTGTGGAGACTCCTCCAAAAACTAGGATTGGAGGTCCCATTTGACCCAGCTATTCCCCTTCTGGGCATCTTCCCAGAAGAATTAAAAACATCGTACGACAGCGATATATGTGCACCCATGTTTATAGCAGCACAATTTGTAATATTTGTAATAGCTAGATCATGGAAACAACCCAAATGCCCATTAACCGAGGAATGGATAAAAAAATGTGGTATTTTTATACAATGGAGTACTACTCAGCCATAGAGAAAGATAAACTGGAAACTTTTATAGGCAAATGGATGCAACTTGAGAAAATACTCACAAGCAAAATAAACCGGACACACATTTGTAAACATAGTATTGTCTCCCTAGTATGAAAATGCAATTTCACTGTGACTATTCCATTCTTTAGTCTTCTATTTTTACCTAGCTTTTACATGGCTTAATCTGATACCGAGTAATGTTTTTCTCCAAAAGATATTTGTACATTCTCTAATTCTTGAGTTTGTTAATACATGAGAATGTTTACTTGTTGTCTTTAAAAAAAATAAAAAAAATAAAGAATGCATGAAGCCAGGTGTGGTGGCACATGCCTATAATCCCAATTTGGGAGCCTGAGGCAGGAGGATCATAAATTCAAAGCCCACCTGGGTAACTTATTGAGACCTTGTCTCAAACTAAAAAAAGCCTGGGGTAAAAAATAAAAAACAAGCCAGGCGTGGTGGTGCACACTTATAATCCCAGCACTTGGGAGGCTGAGGCAGGAGGATCGCTGCAAGTTCGAGGACAGCCTGGGCTACAAAGTGAGTTCCAGGGCAGCCTGAACTGCATAGGGAAGCCCTGTCTCAAATACACAAAGAAACAAACAACCAGCCCAGTGGTAGAGTGTCTGTAGGTTCAACCCCCAGTATTGCAAACACACACACACACACACACACACACACACACACACACACACACACACACAGGGAAATCTGTTACTGAGCACCTAGTGCTCAGGGCAGCCAGCCTCACTCATAAACAGCAGTGTAAACATCTCTTAGTGTCATCAGATGGGGTAGGGCCAAAAAAAAAAAAAAAAGATTTACCTATATTTATTTAATTAATTTCCCCTAGAAGAATTTTTTAACATTTATTCAAATGATTGACACAAATAACCATTTGTAGGGAATAATCATTTTCCATTTCATGTATGAGAAAACTTACGTTACAATATACGCGCATGCTTCATTTCTTCCAATACTCTAGAGTAGCAAATGAAGGCAATTTCAGTAATTTCTTACAATGCAGTTGAATTACATTGTTACTTCAGTGTGACTTTATATATTAGAACCCTTAAAGAAATACAGCTATTTCACTTTCATAGGCACTTTCTGTTTAGGTTACAAATGGATTCTAACTTGGTGTTAGAAATAATAAAGAATTATTAGAAAAATTGGCCAGAATATCTGGTATTGGTAAGGATACTTAGATAGCATTTTTTTCTCATAATAATCACCCTGCTGCTGATGATATTCTTTAAGGAAAAGAGAAAGAAGCTTCTCTTAGCTGAAAATTTAACCAAGAAGTAAATAATGCTAGCTTATTTGGAAAAAAACCTTATTACTCTATTTAAAAGAAGAAAAGAAATCCTACTATCTTAAGACATGTTATGGCAAGTCAGTATTTTAATGCTTGTTTTGCAGAAGTTGTTGCTTTAACAAGATGTGCTGACGTTAGAAATGCTGATTGTACATAAAGATAATTTGTTCTGTGAAAGGGTCATGTGTTGTAAATTGTTAAACAGAAGTAAACTTGAGTTCAGTCCCACTAAAAAGAAAACCTAAGAAAGAAAATGATATGATACTTTTGGAAAGAAACAGATTTCTGAACTTTATTATGTGACAAGATTTAGCCAAACTAAAGTGAATATGCTTTGGACTTTGGTGATGATAAGGACCCTACCTTTGGGCTCTTCTATATATCTAATAATTAGTTTAATGGTGGTGTCACTACCTTTCGTCTTAGGGGTAAATGTTTCTACTTGGGAATATTTCTCACAAGAATTCAATTTAATTAGATGTACCATTGGATTTTAATTGAAAAAAATTTTTGTTGCTTAAAGTATGGATACCTGAACATACTCCACTATAAGTTTAAAAATCTTGATGTTTCATTTATTAAAGAAATCCCTATTGAGTTCTTGCAAATGATGAATACAGAGCTGGGCTTTCCAAAGAGATAAAAAATATGTTATAGTACTCCCACTTGAAGACTTCACCACTTAATTGGTTGGGGAAAGTGTAACAACTTGTGAAACAAGTAGAAAACAATGTAAGCCAGAAAATAATTAAGTGTCCAGTGACTCATGGAAGATCCATGATACAGAAGGTCAGGACGAAAGGGTATGTTATTCTATTACAGATATTTTGTGAAATCCTCTTAAACAGCTTGTTGTAGTCAGGGTTTGCAAGGGAAACAATACAATACAGGACACATAATTTATAGAGTTATTTTGTAATAGTCACCCAAAGAGTCATATACAAAAAGTGCAGGAAATCTGTCCACACACTAAAGACCCAAAGAATCTAGCTGAAGGCCTGGATTCTACAGCAGTGTCCTGCATGAGTCCAGCTGAAGACCTAGAGCCCATGGCCATGTCCTCACGAGTCCAGCTGGAGGCCCAGAGCCCACGACAATGTCTCATGCAAGGGTATTTCATGGATCTGCGCTGGGAAGGCCCAAAGGTCAGTGGTGGAAGCTAGAAATTCTGCACCAGCGGGATGAAGGACCTGTGCCAGCAGGCTGAGGGATCTACCCCGGAGCTAGGAAGCGATGCTCAGAGTAAGGACCAGAGCTCCCCCGAAAGGCACCACAGCCATGCTCAGTGACAGTGAGGTCCAGAGCTCCTCCGATGATGAGAACAGCCAAGTTCCTATCAGGAAAGCCAGTGTGACAAGCTCCTCAAGGAGAACCGACAGCACCAACTTTTCCTCACCAGTTCTCCTTTTTATGTTGTTGGCAACAGTCCTCAGGTGGGCCCTCCACACCAGGCACCACGCTGATTCAGTTCAGCTGGGTTTTACAAGTTGACCACCAGTTGTCCATCCACCACACAGCTTGACTTAAGTATGAAGGTCAAATGGAAGTGGATATATATATATATATAACCTTATTTAGCAAAAGTGCATTTTTGTGACTTTGAAGTCATTCAAGGTTAATAAAGTGGATAATAGCACTGTAATGAAGAACACATTGAATTAAGAGGCACGGGACTGTTTTCATTAAAATTCTGTGGTAAGATAGCTCTGTGACAAAATCAGCCTCTCTAACCTCTTGAAAATATACTGCATTCAACCAGGCATGTGCTATTGGATAGACGCTGATAATAAAACACATACCAAAGCATTTACTTATCATTGTGTTTGCTTAGCTTTAAGAAAGGATGCAGGATATGCAACAATACTGTAAGCATAGCAATAGCCTGGTGGAGGTCTTGAAATATGACGGTTTAGACCCAAAATGTACCCCAAAGTCTCGTATATTGTTAAATGGGACTTTGGGAAGGTGATTGGATTGTGGTGGTGCTAATCACTGGATTAACCCACTGATGAGCTCATAGGTGAATATGCTGTTAGGCAGTGGGGTTTGGTTAGAAAAGATGAGTCACTGGAGGAATGACCTAGAAGGTTGTTTTCTTGTTCCCAGTTTCTCTTTTCTCTCTCTTATTCCTGGCCACTGTAGGTTGAGCAGCTTTCTTCCACCATGCCCTTCCACCATGCTTTGGAGCCAATCAGCCATAGACTGAACACCCTGAAATGATGACCCAAAATAAACATCTCTTTTAAGTAGTATGTGCCAGGTATTTCTGCCCAGTGATGGGAAAGTGACTAACATCCTCCTTAAAGACACAATTTGCAAATTTCCTAGGGATTCCTCAATTCTAATGCAAGAGGTCATAAAAGACAATAGTGGGTGAGTAAAGACCATCTCAGTTCAGGGAAATCCTATCAATGGAATCTCTTTAATGAGGAAGATTCCTTGTTAAGGAAAATGCTTAGTTGTCTTTGAGGCAAGAAAGATTTTAGACTAGCTATTGACCTTTTACTCCAGACTTCGTCTTCTTTCCTCATAAGATAATGGATTGACTTATATGGGTTATTATTTTTAACATGTCTGGCTTCAATGTCAGCATTGCCATTTACTACTTGTATAAATTCGAAGCTATTTAGCCACTGAATAACCATTTCTGTAATAGAAAAATATATATCAAATATATATTAAAATACCTATTATGTTTGTTTTATGTTTTATTATTTAAGAGACCTAAAATATCTTTGCAAGGATATATATAATCAGCCTATTTTCATTTAGAAATTTTAATATATTATTTTTCTTTCAAACACTGGCAGGATTATTCTTGGCTTCATTCCTGCACTGAATCTAATGGATCATTAAGGTCTATTGTCAAAAAAATTGAAAAGAAAATAGGCTTTTAATATGAACTAAAGAAAATGAGTGTCTCTGGGGAATGGGTATATTTTCCTGTTACTAAAATGGGACCAAATGAAGTTAAGAGTGAGGAAAATTATAGATTTCTAGATTCCGTAAGAGTCTGGGAGTTGGTTCCAGGAAACTGGTCTGAACATTCATGGTTTGAGAAGACTTGGGTGATGCTTATCAGTTACTTGATAGATGACTTGGTACCTGTTCGGTTAATTAGTGAGAGATCTCGTAGCACTGTCTCAGAAAAGGACCCTGGATTCTCGTGCTTGGGAGGCCTGGAGATACACTGGAGACAGACGAATCCCTTCACTTTCTTTCTTTCCTTTTTTTTTCTGGCTCCAAAGAGCTGTGGTCAATGTATGATCTAGACTTTTCATTTGCCTAAATATTTGATATGTTTTCCACCATTGAATTCATATTGGAGAATTTCTCATTGATAACTAACTCATCTAAAATGATTAAATTGGTTATTTTAGGTGTGTCATTTCAGTAACTCATTAGATTTTCTTGAGAAAAATGGCTTAGTAAATTATTAGGTAGGGGTTAGGACTACTTTTATCCTTCTGAAACTATATAGCATCACAAATATTATAGAAATATTAAAATTGTTTTCCATAATAAGCTGTCATATGTTTATCAAAGGTTGACTAGCTTTGAGAAAATAGTTTAGTTGATAGCAGGATAGAGTCTAGTGTTTTAAGCTAACATTTTTTTGTGGCTCTACTGAAGAACCAAGAGGTTATTTTTTCTCTCTTGATTTTCTTTTTCATTTTAACTCATTTCTCTTAATGAGAGACATATGTAAAATAAAAAGATGTAAACAATATAGTGGGCTATTTGACCCTTAGGTAGTCTAGTTAGAAAATATGAGGATTGGGCCGGTGAGATGGCTCAGCGGCGTAAGTGCCTGCCTGGCAAGCGCGAGGGCCTGAGTTCAACTCCCAGAACCCCCATATGAAAAAAGGGCCGGTGATATCGCTCAGCGGCATGGACGCCTGCTGGCACGTGAGGTCCTGAGTTCGACCCCTGCTACCCACAAAAAAAGAAAAAAAAGGAAATATGAGGATCATTTCTGTCTAATTTTGTTTGGGTAGAAAGTACATATTTTGAACTGGTAATTCCTAGTGTCCTTTGTCAATACTGCTAATTTTAATTCTGGAACATCCTGTATTTTAGTTATTGCAACAATAAATCAGCATAATACACTTTAAAATAATTCATAAACTGTTACAAGTTTACAACAATAGACATTTATTTTTGTGGCTCATAAGTTTGTGGGTTGGCTGGGCTCCTCCTGGGCTTGATTCTAGATTGGAGGTTGGGTTCCATTCTGCTCCTCACGTGTGATTTTGCAATGACTGACTACTAGGGATATGATTTTCTTCCCATTCTGCAGACATGACAGGAGCCAAATCAAGTTATGTATGCATTTTTAAAGCCTCTGCTCACATTGCATTCACTAATGTTTCATTGTCCAAAGCAAATTACATAGTCAAGTCACATTGGCTTACTCTAATTAAGGTTTTTGCAAATTCATATGGCAAAGGGAAGGTTAAGTATTATTCTTCAGCAAGAAGAGAGTGAAGAATTGAAACCAAATATCCTCTCATTCTGGATAGAGAATGATGGGTGCAATTGCTCCCTAAGGAGCTGTCTGCTAAACCTAATCATAGTGTTTTCACTGAATTGGACTGAACTGGGTATTTCCTGGGGTGGACTGAGAAATAGCTTAATATTCTTTTCTCCAGAAATGAGGAACATTTTGTAGCTAACAAAAAAGCCTGTTTCTAAAGCTTAGTGTGTACTTGTCTGAGCATGTGTGTGAATGTGCATGCATGTACCACATACATACACACATACGAAGCCTAACATTAGCCATTATAAACGCTTAGGCTAAAACTCTGATTTCATAAATTAAAAATTTTCCTGTTTCTTAATCCAAGCAGGTTATAGGAAAATGCCTCATCAAAATAATAAGAACAGAAATGTTCCGTTTCCAGCAAATGCTTTAACTTTTCGGTTATATCATCTTCTTTTAGGTTATTTTAACTTCTCTCTTATGCCTCGTTGTAATTATGGACAGTACTACAAATGGTTAACAGCCTGTCCTAGAATGACTCCCAGCCACTTTCAGACTTGAACAACTAACCGTTTCTCAGTTGGCTCTTGGCTGGAGGAGTAATCACATCACGTGTATATCAATTAATGAATAAATAGTCTGGGATCTTTCTGAGTGTCACCATTTATTTCTCTAAAGACTATAAAACTGACCTCTAAAAGTGAAGTTTTAGAGTATAGAGGCCAGGGATCATAGATGCCTTTGTTCTTTCACCATCACAGGATCAGTCTCTGCAATACTTTATCTTGGTGGAAAGGCTTGGAGACATGGTAGCGAAAGAAGAGTTCCTTAGGAACAAATGTTGAACCCAGGAATGACTGAATCAGTGATTTTGTTTTGTCAGAACTTTCTACTGATGTTTCTAGGCCAAAGTGACCATATGATGAGGTTCAACTTTTTCCTGATGTATTTAGTATTCTGCTATACTAAATAGTCCTTTGATTAAAGATAATGTCTCTTCCTTGCTTATGTGTTAGGGGTTATATTAGATTTTGATGTGCTCTAAGAGGAAACTCAAACTTGCATGGTCTGGAGAAGAGGAAGGAGAGGAAATCTTTAGATTTAGACCTATTCCTTTGATATCCAGGCCTAAGGGAGAATTACATGCTGTGGTGATGAACAGGACCCTAGAGAGGAGCTGGGAGCTCAGTGAAAGGGTTGCATATTTGTGAGTTACATGCCAGAAATACCACGCAGTTCTAGAATGCACTAGAATATTTTTGTGTCACTGTGTCTTCAACATTCCAGAACCATTTATAGGACAATTACACAACAGACAGTGGCTACCTCAGAAGACCTAGGATTGCAATGGAGCAGGCACTGGGTTTCTTTGTGTTTCTGGACCTTGACTATGTTCTCTTGAATCCTTGAGCATTTCATTCATTTTCTATCTGTTTGCATAGTTACTGTTGAAGAACTCCATTCTTTTGAATCTAAGACTTATTCCTGAAACAAACCTGAATTAGCTGTGTTCTTTTGCCAAGTCCAGGCTTGATCCTGTGGTTTTTATTTAAGTGGAAGATACTCCAAAGATCTCTTTCTGGAGGTTCATAAGGCAGAACTTCATTACTTCTTTCCAAATATATGCAAGATGTAACCAGTGAGTAGAAATTACAGGCAGAAAGATTTTTAACTAATAAAAACTGTTTTTCCTTAACTTTGGGGCAGCCTAACTATGAGATTGTTGAGAACAATTGGCTGCCATTAGACTATTTTCCATACTGAACTGGACAACATTATTCCACTGAGATTGAATCTTAAACTAATTCTTCTGAGATTTCCCTGACAGAGGAGAAAACACCTATCTCAAAATTCAGGCCACAAATCTCGAAAACATCTTCCCATTAGAATGAAGTGCTCCCTCTAGCTCTGGCTACCAGGGCACTGGTTGGATCTTCTTTTCTCAGGACAGTCTGCTCAGAACTTCAGGCCTTCCTGAATTACTGCTAAATGGGCTCTGTCTTCCTTCTGGAGGTCTGCGGCAGGACGGTAGGGCGGAAGGTACGGGGCTGGGAGTTAGACCTGTGATGCGACTCAGCCATTCTGGAAAACCCACAGGTTGGTCTCCTCAAAGTCACTTCTTGTCCTAAATATGTATAGTTGGGGTTGAAGATGATATAAAGATGGCAAAAATAGGCTTTTGTCTCTATGTGTATTTTCCGAACACTAACTGATCTGTTTTGCAATGATGATGTCATTCAAAAAAACAAAGTGCATTAAAACCGAAACTCTACCTTGCTTTCTTAGGTACACAGCTTTTTTTTTTTTTTTTTTTGTGGGTACCGGGGGGGTCGACCTCAGGACCTCGCGCGCCAGCAGGCGCCCGTGCCGCTGAGCGATATCACCGGCCCCTTTTTTTTTGTATGTGGGTTCCGGGAGTCGAACTCCGGCCCTCGCGCTTGCAAGGCAAGCACTTAAACCGCTGAGCCATCTCACCGGCCCAGGTACACAGCTTTCTAAAAGGTCTTCCTGACTCTAATCTTCACCAGTTGCTTGTCCTGCTGTGTTTAGAAAAATTCTTCAAACATGGAAATTTTACTTTTGATTATCTGCTTTAAAGTTACTTTTGATTATCTGCTTTTGGTAGTTTTCTTTAAGTACAAATTTCTCACCATAATTTATAAGACTACCCAAGAATCTCGTTCTATTACTACTTCCTGCTTAATCTCCTCCTATTGCACTCTGCTAAAGCATACTAAATTTATATCAACTACTTGAACAAGCTATATTGTTTCTCTGTTTTGGGTCCCCTTATATAACTCTCTCTTGTCCTTGAGTATTCTAACCCTACCCTTAATCTGCCTAAATTTCGCTCTTTATTTAGACTTAGGCTTCAAGCTATTTTCTTAAAAAGTATTGGTTGGCTCCAAGAGATACAGAACTTCATATTTATTCTATCATAATATACCATTTTCTTTCCTGCTATATTTCTTGGCGTATTTATTGTAGGCTCTGTGAAATTAGGGCCTATATGTGCCTTGCAATGCAAGTGTCTCAACATGTAGCACAGTACTTGGCATACTGAATGCAAAATTGATGACTGAACGCAAAATTGATCCAAGTCCTGGGATTTATTGGTTTTATTACTATGGGCAAATTATTTGACTTTTCTAAATATATTCTCTTTATCACTAAAAATAAGTCTTGCATTAAGTGATCTCTAAGTTTCATCTCTAAAATTCTATAATAGTTACTGTTATAATTATAGCATTTATGCATTTAAGATGCCATAAACTCAGATATGGAAAAGCATACTATTTAAAATTAATTTCTATCCTAAGTACTCATTACATCTGATGCATAACAATACTATGTATATGACACTCACCATAGGTACCTTTCTAAACATGCCATATATGTCGACTCATTTAATCCTCATAGTAGTATTAATAAATCACTATTATTTTACCCAAGTTACATATGAAGAAACAGGCACAGAGAGGTAAGATAACTTTCCCAGAGTCACAAATCCTAGGCAAAACTAGGATTTGAACCCAGTTGATCTGCTTCCAAGCAGACCTCTGAACAATATTTGATAGCACATCCACCATACTTCAGAAAACTTCATTTAGTCAGTTTCAGGTTAACTCAGTGGAACAATTTCATTAATCATTTAAGTTTAAATTAAGTCAAAATGAGGAAAGAATGCAAATTTATCATTTTAGGGAGGAGAAAATATCTTCTTTTTAGAAATTGATCTACATCCTCTGGTGGAATGGAGTCCATTTGTGTACCTTTTTTGTTGTGCCTTTATATAGTGTTTTAAGGTGTCTTGCTTATCTGATTTCTGACAGGAGGATCCAAACTATATTGTCCAAGGAGTCTGTGGTACGTCCTTTGGACCAGAGTTCACTTTTATACCCATTCGAGGTGTCCCATGGTGCCCTAAGATTCTTCCTTATTCTACTCTGTTACCACAAAATATCAAGGATGATCTTTAACTCTCCAGTTCTTAGACCAACTAGGTATACTGTAAAACCAAACTGCTGCATAGGAGGACATTGCCAATTCTATGCAATACTTAAAGTAAAAACTAAAATACATTTTAGGTATCAAAGTAGGCAGATTGTATGAAGCAATGTAGGTCATAAACATTTCTACTGACTATTGTGAGGGCTTAAGTAGCTTCAACAGGAAATGTGAAGGCCTTCCTAAGATTGATCTAGCAATCAAGGTAAAGGTATTAAGTGCAAGGTACAAGGTATAATCCAACTTCCAGAATATCAATATTAAGGAAGTCTCACTGATTCTACCTAATGTATGACTGCATTCAAGACTCTAAATTCCCTAGGCACATCCTACCAAGTTGAATTCACTTCCTTTTGAGTCTTGCCCTCCTGTCCTGAATGGAGCCTCTAATTTGGAAAGGAGTGCTGTGACAATGGGTTTAACCTCATCACAAATTCTCCTGAGTATTTTTGTCTAGCATTTTTATGGTGGATTTGAACTTGAGAGAAAGACTTTAATATCTTGAAAATCAAGATTGGATCTCTCTACCTGCTTGGGATAATGCTGGCTTTTGATTTATTACTTTTATAATTTATAATTGAAATTCTGAATTGTAAAAATATTGGATTTCTAAGTCATGAAACATGTTACTAATGGAATGCTGAGCTTTCAGTTTATCTCAGTATCAGGTACAGATGATGATTTGCCGTATCATCCAGAAATAACTACCTATGTCAGTCAAAAAGCAGTTTCAAGCACTTGGTATGGTTACTGCTAAGAATAATGGAGGACATGTGGGTGCTATAGCCTCTGACAGTACTTCTTAGATATCAGAGCTTATACCAATACTGTAAAATCAAACTACTACATGTAAGCACATTGACAATTCTATGCAATAAAGTAGAAATGATATGTATTTTAAGACAAAGTAGGCAGATTATATAAAGCAGAGTAGTTCATATACAGAGAGGCCTGAGGCTGAAAAGAACGAAATGTCTGATCTCTAAAATGATATAATCTTATGTGTTGGGGAATGACTCCAGTCTATGAAAGATGGAACTGTGAAAAAAAATGAGAAAGTCAGTTACAAATCAATATGCAAGATAGCAAGTGCATCAATCAGAAGCCCTGTTAACTTAGTGCTCTAGGAAAAAAAAAATCACATAATGGAGATAAGCAATGCAAATGAAAAATAAAGCCAGGCATATTTGCCTAATATGCTGATCTAAAGACAAGAGTATTGAAGTCCAAGGTGATATAAAGGCAATCAGACTTTAGAATATACAACCAATCTAAAAGGGACAAAATATGCATGAGCTTAAATGTTAACATATGTCCAGCATGTGTGTATATTTGTGTGTGTCCAAAGGCCAAACCTTTTTTCAAACCAAAAAAGAATGTCAAACAGTAATAACTTCAGTTTTGAAACATTAAGGCAAAGTGATTTGCATTCATCCAGTGTGAAATGGAAATAGAATTTGTCAACTATTCATGAATATGACATAAATCTTTATGCCACCTACATGGCAATGATATACAATGCCATGTGAAGTAATAACATCTGGTGATGGGAAGATGTAAATAGAAAACTAGACAAGGCAGAAATGAAGCCCTTATGGGCATCTGAGTATAAAACTTGGAAAATGGAACGTGAGCTATGAACTTAACTGTTACATGACCAATATTCTATTTACTACATTGTAAAATAAAATTTGGAGTAATGGTTTGCAATTATGCAAAGTCAAGAATATTAGATTGTTTCTTCTTTTTTTTTTTTGTGGGTACCGGGGGTCGACCTCAGGACCTCGCGCGCCAGCAGGCGCCCATGCCGCTGAACGATATCACCGGCCCCTTTTTTTGTATGTGGGATCCGGGAGTCGAACTCAGGCCCTTGCACTTGCCAGGCAGGCGCTTACGCTGCTGAGCCATCTCACCGGCCCTAGATTGTTTCTTAAGAAGATATGCAAGAAATTTTTGAAGAGATCAAAAGAAACAAACTCTATTCAAACTCTTTTAAAAAGCAGCAATGACTACTCAGTGCATCTGAGTGACAACATATTCCATTTCCTAATAACTATTTTCAAAATAAATACTAAGATTATACAACTTCCAAAACACTTGTGGTCATATTATCCATATTCCTGCACAGGAAAACTGTCATTCTTAGATGTCAAAACAGCCTGTGTATTTTATGAAAGTACAGATTTCCTGAAATATTTTCTATTGCTTTTGACAAAGGAAAATAAAGTCTATATACCATATATTAAGTTAGTACTACTCACCTTGTCCACAATATATGTGAATAAAAGGCAGACCACACATTTATTTAATTTCCTCAGTCAGAGGACACTTGCTGGGAAGGAACAGGTTGATTAGAACAGATTAAAATAAACAGGGTATTAAGGGCAGCCCTATCTTGTCATCCTCACATTTATTTTGCATCTGCATTGGAAGTAAATGTGGACAAATTGTCTTGATGGTGAGAAGGGCAGCCTGTTCTCTGTTTAGGTCATAGACATTGGGGATTTGCACAGTCACTCTGTCACTTGAAGTAAGCTGCCTCATGCTACGGAGCTTGCTTCCTTTTCTATTAGCCACTGACATTGCAGACTAGTCCAACATAAACTCTCCAGGTGGTATAGAGTTCAAAAAAACAAAAACTGTGGCCTAAGGACATGCACACAAGGCCCAGATCTGTTTCTTATTAGTCACTTAGTATGTCAGAGCTGTAGTTATTTGAAATTAAAATCATGTTATTAGGTTTTCATTTGATTCAAACATTCTATTAAGTGCACTAAAATGTTGGTTATTGCTGCTGCCTTGAAAGCTCCCAAATGACCTTGATTTTGAGTTAGTTTTCATTATTTGCACCTTATGCTTCTTTGGATTTCAGTGACCTTCTTTCAAGTTGATTTGGAAGACTGAGTTTCATGCCCTCTGAATTCAATGAAGTGCTGTTAAGACTATT
Organism: Erethizon dorsatum; assembly: GCA_028451465.1. Lineage (NCBI taxonomy): Eukaryota > Metazoa > Chordata > Mammalia > Rodentia > Erethizontidae > Erethizon > Erethizon dorsatum. The sequence continues at coordinate 115,304,299 of CM051824.1, forward strand.
CTTTTCCTAGCCTTGGTTAAGTAGCAGTGGGTTAGGATCTTAGCGGTTCCACTGAACCTAAAACTGTATGGTCTTTACTATATTTTATAGCACCGTTAAAGATTATATTCATGGCCTCTGATAAGCTGGACTTTAAAGAATTTTTATGGTCAAATCAAGGCCTGACATTTACTACATTTTTTCCTCCCTCAGTTTTCTATGGAATAATTTAGAAACCAATTCATGATATACAAATCCATTATATTATACTCACTATTGGAAAGGAAGAAATCAAAAAGGTGTTTAACTCTACATTAATCTCCTTGGAAAAAATAGTGTTCAGTCTGGTGCTGTCCACACACTCCCCAGACTAGAACCTCATCTCTGTAGTGCACCATTTTCCGGAAAACGGCTATTTCTGTTTCTTTCTTGCCTCTCTGACTCAGTGTTTCAAATCTATTTATTTAAAAGTGTAATGTCAAGATCCACAAATGGAAAAGATATAGAAATTAGGGCCGGTGAGATGGCTCAGCGGTTTAAGCGCCTGCCTTGCAAGCGCGAGGGCCCGAGTTTGACTCCCGGAACCCACATACAAAAAAGGGGCCGGTGATATCGCTCAGCGGCACGGGCGCCTGCTGGCACGCGAGGTCCTGAGGTCGACCTCCCGGTACCCACAAAAAAAAAAAAAAAAAAAAAAGATATAGAAATTACAAAGTAATATTCTTGTTGAATTTATTGATGGTAGAACCTTTTTAGACTAAGTCTCCTTAAACTGAGGACAGAAGATGAGACTTCATGGAATCTGGATATTGTGTACAAAATTGTATTGGGGTGAATCTGTGGAGGTGTATCTATGCCGGCTTTCTCTAAAGAATTCATTTATTTATTCTTTCATTCTAAAAAATTATTGAATGTCTGTTATGTGTCGTTACTTTTCTAGGCACTGGGAATAGAACAATGACAAGACAGATCTTCTTTGATGGAGTTTGCATTCCAGTAAAAGATATGGTTTCTCTCAGATATTCAAAGAGTTGTGTAATTTGCCCTTATCTCAGTGTAAATACAATGGTTTTATACTATCACATCCATTTCAAGCTACTTACAAAGAGTGAAGGATGACTAACAGAGCATTTTCTTTGGGATGTGACCTTTGATGTATATTTTTAGGCTAAAAAGTGCATTCAGCAGTTCAAGTCATGTTTTTAGTATGTAAACCATTTGAGAGTAGTCAGTAAATCAACAGGCCTGAAACAGAACTTAACCTGTTCACCCTACTGTAGGTTCCCCAGAATATACATGCATATTACGTGTGTCTACATTTTATTTATTTATTTATTTATTTATTTATTTATTTATTTTTATTAGAATTGGCTCAAGCATAGATAGACTAGCAAATCCAAAATCTTGTAGTGCAGTTGTCCTGGTTTATGTCCTCAGGCTGGCACTCTGCTACAGGAACAGAAAGAGCTGGTGTCCTATTTGGAAGGCTTTACAGCAGAATTCTATCTTACTAGCGGGAAGGTCAGAATTTTGTTCCATTCAGGCCATCAACTGATTAGATGAGGCTCATCCACATTGTGAATGACAATCTACTCAGTCTACTGACTTAAATATCAATCTTACCAAAAACATTCTCATAGAAACTCCCAACACAATTACTTGACTAAATATTTGGGACCCTCATGGCCCAGTCAATGTGACACATAAAATTAAGGATTGTACTTACAAATATATTCTTTAAAGGTAGATCCAAGTTTTGTGAGGTTTAAAGTTTATGCAAGCACTGTGAGCCCTCTCAACACATTCACTGAGCTCCATACCAATAAGTACGTATGTCTTTCTTACCACAGTTTAGACACTGTACTTCCTGGCTTTAAAAAGTCAGACCATGGCTGCAGTATTTTTTAGTTAAAAAAAAATATTGTAGATTTATTATATGGGAGGCATTCTGATAAAACTCTAAGTGTTAATAGCAACACCAAAAATATCATCACGTAATTGTGCTAAAAACAACATGGGGATTATTAAATGGAAATGAGACACATAAACGTCAAGAGATGAGGGTCCTTGTCAGTGCTTGTATCATTGGGTATCCAGCAGGTTCCCTTTAAACGTGCTTTCACTTTCTACATTTTCAGTAACCTGAGGTCAAGTGTGGTCCAAAAATATTAGACAGAAAATTCCAAGCTGAAATTCAAGAGGTGTTTCCTACATATTGTAAAGAAAGGACTTTAGACCTGGAATTTACAATTTGACAAAAATTTAAAAATTTGTTGTTTTCAAACACTGCTGGTTGGTTGTCATTGGTAATGCCTTTGACAGGTATTTGTTTAGATTTTTAGCATATAGAGAGCCCCAAATTATAAGGAAATATCTCAAAACCATTCTTATAAAAATCTGTGCTTTTAAAATTTGACTACTAGGAAGAAAATGTGTTTTGCGTACAGAAAATATTTTGTGTTATAATTATGATAACTTATTATGAATATTGTAATTTTAGAGTTTTCTTCCTTAGACATCTTTTAGGTTTTAATTGCTTACGTGGTAAGAAAATGAAACTTTATTATAGGCATATAGGTATAGGGAAAAATCACGGGATGTACAGGGTTCTATACACAGTTTCAGGGATCTACTTGAAATGTGTCTCCCATGGATAGGGGATTTTGAAATGTATCCTCCATTAACAAGGGAGGACCATTCCACTACTGTAGCTTTCACTTAGTAATGTTCAATAAAATCTGCTGACTCAACAATTGTTGTGTTACATATCACATATATAAAGCAACTTACCAATGCTTTAAATAAATCATTTTAACTCTTCACACAGTCTTATAGCATTTCAATTTTACAAATGAAGACATGAAAACACTAAGATCACAAACTAATGTGAAAGCCCAGTGTCTTTCTAGGACACCTTAAAATTTAAAATTCAGTTTAAAAATTTTCAGTTTTCATATCACTGTTGGCTTCAATTAAATTGTCTGAAAAGTCCCACTGAATGACTCGCTGACCTGCTTTATCGCCACACCATCTTTGTGTTACCACGGCACAGACTATTCAAGACAAGCGTTCCCAGGTATCCCATGGCAGAACAGAGCAATGATATCAGGGAAGTCTGTGGCCTCTGCTTCTCTCACAGTGTCTTTGGAACGTGAGTTATTAATAACAAAGGGGAGAACAGGCCAGGGTTAAGCATGTCATTGAACAAACACAGCACAGTGCAGCACACTCGAGCCCTGAGATTTTGAGATAAGTATGAGTCATTAAGCTTACAGTGGAAACTGTGTAGGAGGAATTCTTTAACTTGCTTCCCTGTCAATCCAGGAGAAGACAGAAAACCTGGAAAGAAGATACTTAAAGGTAGCTTTGTAACATGCTTTTTAAAAAGAGATCATAAATAGTGACTGCACTTATGTATTGCTAAGCAATATTTAGTAACTTAGGACACTGTTGCTAAAATAAAATATATATATTTATATATACAGAGCATTTTTTTTTTTGAGACAGGGTCTCACTCTGTAATATAGGCTGGCCTTGAACTCACTATGGAGCCCAGACTGGGCTTGAACTCATAGCAATCCTCCTGCATCAGCCTCCTGAGAGCTGGGATTACTGGCATGTGCCACCATGCTTAGCTACAGAGCTATTTGTACTGAGTCAGTGCACATGTGTTTTGCTTTTGTCCTTACTGTGTATTTCATGAGTGGAACTGTATTATTCCTAACAATTCTAAAACAAGGAAAACTTTAGTCTCAGGAGAATAAGGCATTGCCATATTAAGTGTGGAGGTAAATATTTATTTGGAATAAGAAAAGAAATCTTAACTAAATTTTTAAAAGTTTACATTTCTACAAACATCCTCCAAATCAGAAAACAGTCTTTCAATTAATTGACTAATACCTGATAGACTTTTAAATTCTTTTCCCCATCGTTTCTTAGCTGTATGCTCATTAGTACCTTCTTTATAAAATTATACTATTGCATCTTTTTTTTTCTTGGATAAATAGGTAATGTAATGCTGATGTTAGGTCTCTGTAAGCATTTAAATTCTTTTTAAATTTATTAGTATGTATTTGTCGTACATATTGATCACATTCATCATAGGGAATTTGTATCTGTACATAATATATCTTAATTCTTTTTTTTAATTCCCATTCCCCTCCCCTCTCTTCAACCCTTTTTGAATAGAGAAAATAAAAGATAATGCTGTCTTTTTATGTTTGATTGGTTTCAATTGTTACAGAGAAAATCATGTGAAGTTTTAAGATTGTTGACTAATTTTTTAATTCTCTCAAACTCATTTATACGTGAACCATACAACTTCATAATATTTTAAATTTTCCGATGCAGTAATTAATTTTAAATAGTATTTGAATTGGTAACACATTAGCTGATTTTTTGTCAATATCTGCATTTTAATATTTAATCATGACTTTCATATTATCTTTTCAATAGTAGTATGTCATGACAAATCAGCCATAAATTTAAATCTTTTTCGCATGGGAGTATATGAGTCACTATTTTTCATAAATCTGTTTATCAAGTAAAACCTATTTATTACTTCCATTTGCACTTTATTTTTTCTTCTTAATGAATTATGTTTTGGATATGATCTGTTCGGGATTTTTTAGAAGTAATTTTTCAATGATAGAATATATTATTCATTGATTTAATTAATAATGTTTATCCCTTTTATTTAATATTCCTTTATTTTTACTTAAATTTTAAAATATTAAAGATGAAATAGGAGATATAGTTAACAAGTTAGGAGTCTGTTATTCATCGTTTATTAAAACGCTGCAGAATTTTCGTCCTAAGTTGCAAATACGGCCACATTCCCAACTCAGCTTCCTTTATCAGGTCCTATAAGTGCTTATACCAATATCATCTGACACAGGAAAAAAATGACATAGAGAGTTTAGAATGGAAAGAAATTGGAAACTAGTCTTACTAATTACAGGTAAAATGTCTTATGATTTATTGCAAAGTTTTATTTTTTTTTTCATTTTTATTTTTTTTGTGGGTACCGGGGGTCGACCTCAGGACCTCGCATGCCAGCAGGCACCCGTGCCGCTGAGCGATATCACCAGTCCTTTTTTTTTTTTTTGTATGTGGGTTCCAGGAGTCGAATTCGGGCCCTCGCGCTTGCCAGGCAGGCGCTTATGCCGCTGAGCCATCTCACCAGCCTCTGTATTGCAAAGTTTTAAATGATATATGATTAGACAGAACACTGTTAAGTCCCTGCTTGGGCCATGGACAGGATGGAAGAAGGAATCTGAAGCCGAAACATTCACAGTTAATCTGTCTTTATAGCATCCCCCCTCTCATTTCCCATCTCGAAAGATGGCATTTTCCCAAGACGTTTGGAGCTACTTTAGATGCTTGTTTTCTCTCTCCAAACCTAGTGTTCAGGCTATGTTATTTTATTAGTGCTTATCTTGATTGCTGAGTTTTCTCTTATTTAGATTCTTAATGTTAAAGAAAACTTGGGCCAGACGAGTTAACCAGGCAAGGAAGACTATTCAGGACCAAGCCCTTAGAGGAAAAAAATTGAACCCTCCTCTTCTAAAACAAAAGGTGTGAGAGTTTACTAGTACTTACAAGAGTTTATAAATAAGTGCACCAATGGGGAAGTGCTAGAAAACTTAATGGGGGAGACGAGGCAGTGTGATAAGGCCATCTGTTTGTTAACTGGCACATAATGAAGTTAGGCTCTTACCCTCCCAAAGAGGTTGAGATGGGGCACTCGCGTTCTTTTCCAGTGATTACATTTCATTGAGATGACTCACAGGTCCTTGAGAAAGACATTTTTGAAAGTTATACAATATTTTTAGTGAAAATTCACATACTAAATTTTTATTCATTTCTGACTGTAGATTTACCTCTCAAGGGGCAGAGAAAGAGTTCATAATTGCAAGTTTTCTAAAGTAAATACTTTGCAATAAAAGAGGCCAGGGACCTAAATTCAAGAAGAAAACCATCTAAAATTTATTCAAACTAAAGGGAATATTCAAGTCCTCTTGGTTTCATTATCTTTTGGATCCTGATTGTAAGATTAGGACCCTATCCTTTGACATCCCATATAGTGATTTATGGCAGACTTCTGTCTACCTCTGAATTCGTCTCTTGTCATCACTCCATCACACTATCATTCTGATGCAGACATATTCTCACTTCTGTACATTTGTTCTTACTATCCCTTTGTTTAGAGTGCTCATAGCTCCACTTTTTTCTGGTAATTTTGACATATTCTGTAATATTAAACTTAGTTGTTGCTTCAGTCGGGATATATTAATTGTGCAATAACAAACAACCTTGGATCTCAGCAGCTTGGAACAACAAAGGTGTATCCATGTCCAGTCATGCTACGAGTTAACTGAGGGGGCCTGTTGGGGAGAGGAATGGTACTTCTGCCAACATAGGCTCATAAAGCCTTCTACTACTTTCATATCACCTACTTGCATTTTATTGGCTAAAGTAAGTCACAAAAAAAGGAGAACATACCTATCACATGGTTGGAAGAAGTTAAACCAGAATATTGGGTGAACAGCATTAAGAACTATCACAGAAAATCATCAGTGATCACCAATAGAAAAGCCTGGTGGTCCTTAAGGATGGAAACATTTAAAATTGTTCTTTCTATATAAAGTTATGGTTTAGTGTCTGGTTTTGTTTAGAACCAGGATGACCAAATTATTTGTAAAAGAATAAGGTATTTTTGCATCAATTGTAAAATAAATTAAGAGTTACCCATCTCTGTTTGTAGGTCGTTATTGCTGTTCCTCATACTCATGAAATCTCCCTGTAGTGCTATAATTGCACTGTTAACAAATAATATTCTGGAACTTTCTTCTGGTTCTATCACAGGGCTCTAATATAATAGGTCATTTCCCAGACTGTAACAAATATTCTGAATATTATCCATTGTCCATTGTAACAGAAATTATGATAAAGTCTGCATGTTTATTTCACTCCCTAGACTTCCAACTTTCTTGCGGGTTGAATTTGTGTCTTTTAATTTTGTATCTTTGGTGCTTATTAAAGTGCTTGAATATGTGAGTTGCTCAATAAATGATTACAAAATTGAATTAAGATGACTATCTACCTGATATATCTCTTTATTATAGAACAAATATAGTACTAATTAGTATTATAATACTATTATATTATACAAATATAATAATAAGAATTTGAGACTCTACAGATCAGAATGCATTTTTTAACCCTAAAGATTGTTAATATTTGGAGTTACTAGAAGAGATTATAGAATTCCCACTTTTTCAGGTCTTTATAAAAAGGTGAAACAGTTATTTCTCTGGGATGGTTTTACTGTGGTTTCACTTTGTGGCCAGGGAATTTACTGTATGGACCCTTGATGTTTCTTGCAGTTCTATACAAAAGTATAGAACAATTTTGTAGCATTGAAATAATTTTGATTTCTTTTAAAAGCATATTTCGTGGAGCATTTGGATGCAGAAACAAAAATGGATTCATTATAATCCGTTCTGAATTGCTGTGAGGTGAAGAACAAAACCCAGAAAATAACATTAAATCATTTTGGGATTGCTTACCAGGACTGCAGAGCTTTAAAGCCCTTATGGGTTTATTGATGAAAGACTGTACAGTTTCTCACACAAAAGAGAAAACTTTAGAGAAACCGGAGGATTCGAGGCTTTACCTGAAGTAGTCATGGAAATAAATGTCCTCTTTCTTCCGGTCCATTTGAACTGAGTGCCGAAATAAAGAAATACATTTTAATGCTTTTCCAATCCTCTCAGAGTTTTAGCTACTCTGACTTCTTCAGGAAGCCTCAGGAAACAAGGAAGTTCCCCATCTGGTCATTGTTATGTTGGCATCCATGGAGGGTGAGCAATTTGTCTTGAGTGTGGTCTAGAGAGAAGAAAGCCTTCTCTTCAGATGGGAACAGCAATTCTGGCAGGAATGGGGTGTCATTATTTGAGAAATATCATAAGGAAGAAAAACAATATGACAACAACTTTTGGTATTCAGAATCCGAGTGCTTGCCGGGTCTGTTGTGAGACCTGCCTGAGCGGAGGCTGTGCTGTGCACCAAGGCATCCGGTGACGAATGGGCACACAAGTGGGTCCTGAAAGTCATTCCAAGATAAGCAGATATGAAATTCAATGTCCAAGTTTGGCTGGGAAATTTTTAAGGCGGAAGTTGGGGTTAAGGGTTGAAAAGATAAGTATGAGACAGGAAAAAGAAGAGGTTTAGGCTGAAGGACTTTCTGGTGAGCTGTACCTAAATGCTTTTACAATTTTACTTTGACTTTTCATCCTCCTTATAATGCCCTTGCTTTGAGCTTTCAAACATACCGTATGTAGTGTCAGTTACAAGAATTCTCCTGGAATTTGCTTAGCGTTTGAAGCTTGCTCAGTGTGTAATGTTACTTCCTGCTTGTCTGCACTCTTGGATGAGAAAATGCATTGGTAATTTCTGCTCCCTTCCCATCATGTAAGTATTTAAAAACAAAAACAAAGCACAAAATATTGTCATCTACTGAACAATAAATGCAAAAAGCCATTTTTACTTTTTAATCTTGACCATCTTTAAACAATGCATTTAGTATTTAATCCCTCCTCAGGCCCACTCCCCACACTCTTACTTTGCGTTAGGCTGTCCTATTGGTGTGGTCTGGGTTAATAGGTTTACTGAGTTGTGAGTTTGGGGTGAGCATGGTAGTTGGTGATGGGGTGGTCATGGCATAGGGGGAATTGCAGACAAGATGAAAGGTCTGTAGAGGGCATACAGGACAGACCTGAGCCATCAAAACTGGCTGATAGCACAACGTGAAGACAAACATTATTGATATTTCTGAAAGAAGATCAATGTTTCTACACTGAGACTGCTTTTTGTTCTGACTGCTAGGCTTAGATTATGTGGCTCAAGCTGTTTCTAAAATAGCACTAACTTGGTTTTCAAAAACCTCTGCTTGTTACAAATAGTTTAGTTTTCTGATATCAGTGAGTCCAGGATCACAGCAGACAGCTTTGTGGGATGTATTCTGCTCACTCCAAGGGCTGCCATTTGCAGTGACTCCAAAGGGAATGATACCCCTTGAGCACCACACTTCAGCTTCCCAGGGTGTGACTTTCCTACATAAGGTCCCTTTTTAGTCATGACTGTGGACTATGAGTACGACAGAGTTTTTCTTTTAGCCCTTTTTCCCTGGCAGGGATTGTCACCAAGCCTTGGTAACAGACAGCTCTGAATATTTACTGAAGTTTGCTTTTTATTTATAGAACACCACTGTAAAATGTCTTTGTTTAATTTTATTGACACTTCTGCCACTTTAGTTATACTGGGAAGTGGGATAAAGTAGAATTAAGGGCTATGCACAGTGTACTGTGGTATATCTTTTGCTTATCTTTCTCCAGTTCTTTGCCCAGGAGTAAGAAGAAAATCCTCCTTTAAATGTAATCTTTTGGAAAAGAGAAGTGGCTTGTCAGAAATTGATATTAACCTTTTAGTGAGATTTATGGAAAATATATAGAACCCTGTCTAGCTTTTAATTTAAAAGCATATTTGCTTTATTAAAGTATAAAAATTGATGTTATTGTTATGATAATGAACATTTACTAAGCTCTTATAATTCACTACTAAAACAAAGAATTATGAGTAGTTAGCCTCTTACTAGGATTATTGTATAAATAATAGTTTCAAACTGATACAATACAAAGGCTATATTCTCCAGCTTTTCTATTGTGGAATATCTAAGCCTTTTTATTTTAACAATTAAGATTATGATTAATCTCAATTCTAACACGAGTTAAACTCCTTTCCTACAAAACCAACTGCTATTGTTATCCTGGTTTTCTGATAAATGCTTTTTGAGGATTATTCCTTTTGGCACTGTAGGGCCATATTCTCTGAGAGCTGTATTCACAATTATTCACATTTCTATTGAAGCATTTCCCTAAGGTTATATAGACTGAAGAAAGGAAAAAATTGTCTTAGGGGACCATGATGAGTTATTGACCTCATTTGGTCAGCCTCAGGGGATCTCGTTTGGCTTTCAGTGAGCTGTACTCTTATGTCCAGACATATGACACATACATAGAAAAAGAGGCAATCTGCACCTGAACATATTCTCATTTTCCAGTACTCCCAGTCTTGCTCTGCCTGGAGAGATGAGTCCCTAAACCTCAGAGGCTTTGATGGTCTGGGGAACATTCTCCCTGACTGAGGTTACACTGATCATTTTAATTCTCCTCTGGCTGGGCTGGGGTAAGAACCTTGTACCTTGTACTTAGTTCTGCTTATGTTCTGCATATGTTTCCCTGTGGGTTTGTGTAAGTGGATGGCCCCCCTGCTTTAAGAAGAAGTGTAGCCTGTGAATTATTAAAGTAACAACAAGCTTTTGTTCTTCCTGATTTGGGAACATGTGCTTACTATGTATACATAAAAAGAGAAAAATAGACCTTCTCAGAGAGCAAATATGAAATGTTTATATTTCGTATTTCATATTTCATATTTCAGCTCCAACTCTCTATAACTTCTATTGTCTCCTGTACTTTTCTTGCTGTGTGGGCAGGTTGTTTTGGGGCAAGAATCAAGGCCTTGGGGTTTGAATTAGACATGGGCTACAACCACGCCCCTCCACTTATGAAGTTCATGACCTTGGAAAATGCACTTAACTGAGAAAGTCTAAATATCCTGTGTGCAATAATAGAGAGTTCTTAACGAATATTTAATAGAGTGAAAGGGACATTAACAATAGCTATATAAGTAAGGTTTTTAACCTAAGTCCCTGCATTATATAGCAATCATCAAATGGGCATCCTTTCTATTGTCTTCCAGACGAACACAGGGGAACCTGAGTCCAAGTCTGCCTTTGAGGTAGAAATCCCACATTCAGCAGATGAGTTCCCATTCTCTTCCCTTCTCAAGTGTTTAAGTCAATCTTGTTGGCTTTCTTCCATTTCTTTTTCTCTTTGTCTTTATCTTGATACTCTCCTATTAGTGAAGTGAGACAAGAAAGATACTCACCTGAGGCACGCAATGCAAAGGAGTACCAAAAAGCTCAGCCATCGAGGAAACAATTTAATGCTGTGTTAAAATATCCAAAATGAAGTCAATAAGATATGTGAATTAAATTATCAAAATGTTAAATAAACAGAGCATCCAACTCTACACTAGCATGACTCCCCATCGTTCACTTCATCCTAATTCTCGTCCTGGGACACAATTTTTTACTTCAATTCTCAAACAGTTCAGCATATGAGCTTAAGCTTGCAGTCAAAATACAAATTATAAACACTTCATTTTCTCATCAGCCCTCCAACAGCTGGATCTGTGGCCATTCCCATTTTCTCTCTGTGATGAGAAGGCTGATTGCTCACGAGAAGTATGGTTAAATAGCCCTCAGGTCACTGCTGCTTATCTTTGCTACCTCCCTGCAATCCCATCACTTCCACCAGACAAGTCCTCTTGTCTCCTAAGAACCACATTTCTCCACGACTGCGCTTGTATTCCAGAGACAGTAAACGATAGTGGGGACATGAGGAGTGGAGAGAAGCTGCAAAAGGCTGGTACAGTTAAAAAATGTCTGCCCTGGGGCATATGCACACATCCTCTATACACTTGTTCCCTTTATTCTCTCACAGCCCCAGATCACGTACTTTTGCCATCTTGCTGGAGAAATAGCCGCCCCATCACGCTCACCAGCTTAACCTTGCCCTGATAGTTTGTTTTCTTCTAGCTCCATTACTAAAGCTCTGGGTTCTGGGTTCTCACTGTAGCCGTCATACCTCGTTGGTTGCCGTGTCTGTTCGAGTTCTCCCAGCATACGTCCCACGTCAGGTCTGAGGATGCCGTCCACGCCAAGGACAGTAAGGGGGTGGCTGTGCTGTTGCTGTCATCTCCTCCCTTTCTCTCCCGCTTTGGGATGAAATCCGATTCTCCATCTCTGATGTACCTTCCTCATCATCACGCACTGGTTTTGGCACACAGCTGAGGAAAGTTCTTTATAGGACAGTGGCTTGTGCAGATTTTTAAAACTGTGGATGTTTAGCATGATTTATTTAATTGCTCCCAGAAGCATAGCTATTAGTCAAGACCATATGACTAGTTTCATGATTCTTGATAGAGATTTTCAATCCATGCTTCGGCTGGATTGTATCAATTAACTTTACCCTGGTAACTTATCAGAGCATTTACTTCTTAAGGATTACTAGCATTGGATATTATCTTAAAGTGTACGTAATAATACAATTCAGTGGATTTCAAAGGCACAACCATTGAAGTATTTGGGGTTTTTAAATGTACGTTTTTTTAATACTAGTTTGAACATTTTCCTTTTGTTTATTTACTACATTTTCTCTTGGTGAAATTTTTTCACCTTATCATTTACCTGCTTGTCCACTGAGTTTTTAAAGTTTTCCTTAACAATTTGCACAGGGGATTTTTATGTTAATGTTAGCGCTTACAAATGCTATATACGTTTGGCTTTTAATTGGGTGTTTTTTTTTTTTTTTTTTGTGGGTACTGGGGGTCGACCTCAGGACCTTGTGCGCCAGCAGGCGCCCGTGCTGCTGAGCGATATCACCGGCCCTTTTCTCGTATGTGGGTTCTGGGAGTCGAACTCGGGCCCTCGCACTTGCCAGGCAGGCACTTACGCCGCTGAGCCATCTCACCGGCCTTAATTGGGTGTTGATGAAGAGATATACTATCATTTTATGAAAAGCAGTATGATTTTAAACTATTCTTTTTAATACTTAAAACAACTTAACTATGCAGAAGTTTGGTAAGTATTTAATTTTGGTTTCTTTCAGAATGAAAAAGAATATTATCCAGGTTACTAATCACATGTTAATACCATTTCTTGAATAATTCTGGAATTCTCAAATGATTTCTTTATTTAAGCTTTTAATTTGAAATAATCGTAGACTCATACGAAGTTGCAGAATACAATGCAGAGCGATATTACGTATCTTTCACTCAGTTTTCTCCAATGGGATCCTCCTGCAAACCACAGTAGAGTGTATCAACCGAGATGTTGTCACTGCTGTAGACAAGCATGTCAGTCAACACAAGGCTTTCTCGTGTTACCTTTTTATGGTTTCGCTGACATCCCTCCTACATCCACCTTCTTCACCCTCCGGCGACTACTACTTCCATCTTTATAATTTTGTCATGTTAAGAATGTTACATAAATGGAATTACTGATCTCTTCTATTACTCCTAACAGCTTTTGTATTTCTAGGCCTCCTGACACATTATTCTCATATTATGATTTTTTAATCTCATTTTTTCTTTATATTATTATTTTCTGTGTTGTTTCAAATTGCATTGTCTAGAATTTCCAGAGACATAAAAATGGTAGTATTGGGAGTATTATTTCTGTTAGATGAGTATTACTGTGGGTGGTGTAAGAAAAGTGCAGAGTATTATCATCAAGGATTAAAGCATCCAAATTATATGACTATCACCGATGAACTACAGTTATGATTTTTAATCCAGACAGCAGTACTGGGGTTCTGAGTAATTTTTAAAGACTTTAATTCAATATTTCGTGTTCAGCTACAATTTCAAAATATCGGTAAAACTTTGGGCACCATCAAGAGCAATATTAAGAAACAAATCTTTATTCTTCCTGTCTTTAACCTACTATATAACACATATGCAGGTATGTATCTCTGCTCTTGAGTGATGTGTCAGAACTAGAAAAGTCCTAGAAAAGATAGGCCCCATAGTAGCAGATAGGGTAATGTGGATACACATTTATTTACTAAGCTCTAAAGGTTGGATATGTGATCATCTTTGAAACATCAGTGATTTTTTTGGACAATTAAACTGTACTCCTTTTCCCAGTTGGTATAAACTAATGAAGTTCTTTCTGATGGCCTTATACATCAGTTCATCTTGCATGTGAATAAATGTGGGCTGGCACACAAAACACCTCCTCTCAGGTCAGTGACAGATCACTGCATCTTTCCAGAACCGGCCTTTTCCAGTTTTTTAAAATTTTGGCTAATACTTTTAAAGCAGTGTGAATGTAGTGATTCAGACTTATCAATGTCCATTAACTCTGCCATTGTGGAATTTCTTGCTTAGAAGCAATTTAAATCAATTTTTCTCTTCCTAGCTGCTTCACTCAATCAACAGATTTCCTTTTACTTATGTATTTCTGGGATCAAATTGACAAATTCCTTTCAAGTGCTCATTTTGCCTTAGCATTCAATTTACCTCTGGCCCCTTAAACATTTTGCTGGTTATCCACTTGGCAAATCATTCAGCAATTTCTTCTTGTAACTGCTCTGGCAATGGTAGAGTTCAAAGGCATAACTAACTGCAAATGAGAACTTAACTACTCCAGAGAATGCATGTCTGTTTCACTTACTTACTTTAAAAAAGACAGGAGTTGAACTTTGCTTTGAAATAAAATGATAAAATTACACATTCAGCTTTTTTTTCCTTCACTTCAGTGAGGATTTCAGAACACTATTCCAGAATCGGAAATGTATGTTAATGTATGCTGTTGCAATCACTATAATTTTAAAGTAAAAGTATTCAAACAGCCATACCATTAACATTTGAATATTGGAATGAATATCTGTGCTTGTGTAAGATAAGTCGGCTTTTTGTAATTAGTGTTCAAAATCTGAAAATTGAATTAATGAACATTTTCAATATTCATTGAAATTGATTGAATACACATATGGCTAAATATTTTTCATGAAGATTCAGTAACAGTGACTTTAATTTGGAAACTAAAATTTTATTTTGGTTATTTTATGGTCCTCTTCCATGTGTCTAGAGAATTTAGGCTAGACAGAATTCACATGAAATTGATTAGTCTTCAATTTTTCCTTCAATAAAATATGAGAATTATGAAGTTATGACATTATGAAATTAAAGAGCACAGTTAATTGTTTGGAATTTTCACTTTTTTTTTTTTGTGGGTACTGGGGTTCGACCTCAGGACCTCGCTCGCCAGCAGGCGCCCATGCCACTGAGCGGTATCACCAGCCCTTTTATCGTATGTGGGTTCCGGGAGTCGAACTCGGGCCCTCGCGCTTGCCAGGCAGGCGCTTACACTGCTGAGCCATCTCACCCGCCCCCGGGGTTTTCGTGTTTGAGGAAATATCTGAATATCTGCTTATATGATTTTTCTTTTTTTTGTGGTACCAGAAATCGAACTCAGGACCTCGTGCTTGCCAGGCAGGCACAGTGCTGCTGAGCTATATCTCTGGCCCCAGTATCTGCTTATATGAAAATGACACTAGAACTTTTATAATAATTGGCGAACAATATGCTTATTAATATCCTTTTACATAGCTTGCAGTTTTATTTTTTAGTCATTTGTTGATTGGGAAAGTAATTTTCCTAAGCATGAACTATCTCTATAAATTGAATGGGTTACCTTCATTATCATTTATATTATGATTCGTATTACTTTCTAAAAACCTGTAAGCAACTTGTGTTCCTTTATTTCTTACTATACTTATCCATACAAATAGCTCCTCAGTTTCAATCATAAGTTTTTTTTAATTTAAAATTTATTCAAAAAATGAATTCTCTGTTTTTTCCATACCAGAACCCAATATGTATAACTTCCTTAATCTAAAAATACCATCAGCAATATGAGGGCAATATTGGCGAGTGAGTTATTTAAGTTATGACTGTAGGGTAATTTGCAAAGCTGCGGATAGAAGATGGAGAGGACAGTGCCAACTCTTTAGACATGACCAAAACGAAGACATGCTTAGGGTGAAACAGCGAAGTGTCTCAAAGAAGGTGAAGATACTGGAACATTTGTACATTCATTAAAAACAGCATGGTGTAATGAATACAAAAATACTGAAATAATGTGCCCATCTTGAAGGGGTCCAGTTCATTGTTTTGCTGATCCCAGGAAACAACATTTTATCTAGACATAATGACCAATTAAAAATTTTAACATATTAGGGTAATGGATGCTCCATTTACTTGATACATCCCCAAATTCATAAGTAAATTTAGGATGGAATAGAGGATACCTGTTCAAGCTTTAAGTTGGATTTTTGAAAGTGATCAAAATGATTATTTGGAATAAGAATTTGTGAATCAAGAAAATAGTCACTAAAAAGCCTAAGAATTGGTCCTTGTTTTTGTCCTCATCTAGCCAGAGAGGTCACAATTTGAAAACAAAGATATGGTTAAATGAATATATACTAGCTTATATAAAAAATAAAACGAATTCTACACATGACTGGCAGCTGTGCAAATCATGACACAATGATACATGTTTATCATTGTCCTTCAGTACCTGGATTATGATGTCTGTAAGGAACAACCATTTTTCGCCTTGGAAATAAATGTGTATTTGTATGAGTTGTGTTGAAGGCAGTGATTAGTCCGAAGGTTCCTGCTCTATAACAGGAAGGACAAGGAGACCTATCTTGGGCCCACACTACTGAAAAGATATCAAGTGGTCCTGGGCTCCAAGTGACATCTACATCCTGATTATTTCATTGGACTTAATGAACAAAGCCATTTTATGCTCTTCTTTGTTGACCCCAAGGTAGTTTTCTCAGGCTTAGGGAGATGCAGCACTGCAGTGCAATCAACTACTGCGTCTTCTGGAGTAGTCTTCCTCAGACTGAAAAAGAGACGAGAAGAGATGAGAAACAGGAATGGCTCTTCTATGTGGAAGGGGTCGAGTGCTAGCGGACTAGAGGACAGAAGAGCAAACTTAGAGACTGGAAATGTTCACTGGGGTAAAGGCTTTGAAAAGGTTTTCGCGTCTTAGGTCCTCTTCTCTAAAACTATGTAAGTAATATTTATCCGAGATTTAATATTTTCCCTAAATATTTCCCTTTTTCAAAGCTTCTGTAAAGTTGGATATGCACTTAAAGCTTGCATGCATGTTGTGAAGAATGAAGCCATGGAGCAGTAAGGAGAAATACGAGCTGCTCTGTTCATTGCTGCACATACTTTATTACACTACTGAAAACCATTGGAAAGGAGTGGTGATTTCACGAGAAGCATATATAAAAGACTAGAAAAAATTATATGGAATCTAAGGGCAGTGCTGAGAATTTCAGAGGAGTAACTTCTGGGTCATCTTGAATATGTTCTGGGAGTGGGATGGGGAGAAAGCAGTGTGGGTTACACAGCTAAATATGTACAACAGTGACCATTTTCCGCTCACTTGTTTCTTTCAAAGGTACTTTACATGTTGGGTAGAAATTATTCTCATTGTACAAGAAAATGTGATGCCACCTTATCCTAAAGGTATCAGCTCTAATGATAATTTCTTTTCTAATACTCTTCCTACTCTAGATATAATTTGAAATGAGTCCTTAATGATTAAAGTCTTTAGAATTTAATGTTTATTGCAGATTGTAATTACAGGTATCTTACTTGTAGCATCCCTTCTATAAATTGGATAATTAAACATTCGTAGGGTAATTTTTGTTATCTACAAGTCACGGTATTTAACTTTGCCCTTGGTATCATATTTTGACATTAAAAACTAAAATTGAAATGTTTATCTTCTAAATTATTTCCCTTATATTCATTCTTAGGACTATACATAACATTGCTTTAGAAGGTTTTGGTATAGCTTTAAAGATATATAGATATGCCTTTATATATCTACATATCTATATATCTATATCTATATTTATGTATATCTTAAAATTGTGGCCACACATGCATCCTATAATTGGTGCATCCTACAGTGGTTATATGTTCTATTTTCTGTAGCAGCAATTTCAAATCTGGGGATTTATATACTCCAAGTGCTGTGAATCCCCAGAAATTATCTATCACAGATACCAATTTTACATTACAATATTTCTCTGGGGGGAGACTCTTTCTATAGCATTTATCTAATTATCAAAGGTACTCGTGACGGAGAAAAAGATCAAGCAGCTTTCAAACAGAGTGTCTTCTCGAGTTTTTGCAGTATTCAGTGGTCTATGTAAATAGAGAACGGTCAAGCAAATTTAACACAGAAATTTGTAAATCAAGAACATCCATGGTTGAAGGTGGGTTTGGAGGCTGGCTGGGGGAGGGCAGATATGTGTGTGTTCAAGTTGACAATGATTCTTTTGTGTAGTTTTTTTCTTTTTTTTTCATTTAAATCCAGTTACTTAACATGCATTGGCAGTAATTCTTGAAATACTTCATTTTGTTGCTTGCAATTTAAGATGATGTATTTCAAAGATTTATTTCTAAGGCAAGCACTGTTGTTTTATTTTAGTGCAGTTCATGAACTCAGAATAACTTCTATTTGTTTGATTCATTTTTTTTCTCAGCCTTCTACATTCCTTGTGTGTCTTTGAATATTGCCACAATTTGTGTGACCTAGTTAGTATGTATAAATAAATAAATGAATAAAGAAATAAATAAATGTATATGTACTATTTTTTTTTTTTGTGGGTACCAGGGGTCGAACTCAGGACCTCGCGTGCCAGCAGGCGCCCGTGCCACTGAGCAATATCACCGGCCCTTTTTTTTCCTTTATGTGGGTTCTGGGAGTCGAACTCAGGACCTTGCGCTTGCCAGGCAGGCGCTTATGCCGCTGGGTCATCTGATCAAAACTCTGAAGGTTATTGTTGTGCTTTCTCTTTAAAAGAAACGTGCAAGTTGTCTTCAATTGCTCCATTTTGTCCATGTTCCATCTCTACTTTCCTTATACATTACAAGTATCCCTTGGTCAATGTCATTGCCTTAGTTCAGGTTGGGTTATTCAGAGACTTTCTAATTGATTTTCTTGCTTCTGGTTTAGCCCCCATGAATACATCTATTATGAATATATAGAATACTTCTAAAATATAAGTATAATCTTGCAGCTTCCCTGCTAAAAATCCTTCAAAGGAATTTTACAAATTTCCTGATAATTTGAGAAACTTTAACTTAGTACACATGAAGGTGTTCATGGAAAAGTTCCTGTAACTCTCTGTTCTCGACTAGTACTTCCCAACACTTTCTCTTCACTTTAGTCATAGGACACAGGGTGCACACAAAATATCTGCATAAGTCACAATATTCTGTAATTGTACAAAAACAAAGGTGATAATCATCAGGAAATGTACCCAGAATTTGTTAGGCATATATTATGAACCTGGCATCGTGCTTTGCATATTTACATGTATTTTCTTGTGTCATTGCAATTAGACTACATGATCAAGATACTGTTATGAGACCTATTTTACTGAGGGCAAAGAGAGCTAAGACACTTGATGATAGGTCCACTTAGAAAAAGCGGACAAGAGTGAGTCCAAGCCTAAATCTCTCTGACTCTTTGTACATACCATCTGTACTTGAAATATTTTTTCTTTCCCTCATAGTAATTCTTTTATAATACAACCTAGGCATTACCATTTCTTAAGAACATTTAAAAATATTCTTACCCATTATGATTTAATTGACTTGTCTTTCTGAGGATCCTTGAGAATATCTTTATTATAATATTTTTATATTGCTCTATTAGTTATTACTTTTCTTATTAATTTAGCAAATTTATTAACTTATAAGTAGCTCTTTAACCCACTATAGGCTCTGAAGACTATGTTTGTAAATTTCTAAACTACATCCCATAATTGGGTTGTTCTTATGCATCTCACCTCAAAATATGATCTTCAGGTTAGCAGCATTAGCCTCAGCTGGGAACTTATCAGAAATGCAAATCTGCAGGTCTTACTCTAGATCTATTAAATCAGAAAATCTGTAGGTATTGAATCCAGCAATTTGTGTTTCATTTAGGCTTCTAAGTATTCTGATTCACACCAAAATTTGAGAATCATTGTTTTAGGATCACATACTCAATAAAGACTCATTTTTGAAGCCTTAATCATTTCTTCTATGAGTCATTAATTCCTGTCATGTACTGCATGGTGGACCCATTCCTGGGACACACTAGTACCATACATTTATGATATCTTGCAGCAACATCAGCAGTGTTGTCAATATAAATATGAATGATACACATCAATATAAATATGAATACTACATGTTTGACTAAAACCTCTTTAGATAACTTCTCTACCAATTATTCAGAGATGAAAATGAGTGGACACTTTGTATGTTTTTTTTTTTTTTTTTTTTTGTGGGTACCGGGGGGTCGACCTCAGGACCTCGCGCGCCAACAGGCACCCGTGCCGCTGAGCGATATCACCGGCCCCTTTTTCGTATGTGGGATCCGGGAGTTGAACTCGGGCCCTCGCGCTTGCCAGGCAGGCGCTTATGCCGCTGAGCCATCTCACCGGCCCGACACTTTGTATGTTTGTGGCTATTGATGCCTACAACAGATGAACTAAAGCTATTTTTCTCTGAGTCTTCTGTATGTAATATGAAAGATTATCAGATATATATCAAGTAATGTAAACTTTTGTGGCAATTTTTGGATTATTTATCTGCATTTTTAGTGTATGCTTTCTCTGGGAGATGCTTCTATTATATAACCTTCAAATTATTATCTTGATTTTACAAGCAGAACACTGATGCAAATTTTTACAGCATTAAAGGCCAGCAAACTTGATTTGGAGGCATTTTCAGTTTACGATATGAGTATATCATTAGTCTAAATTGAAGATCAGTTATACATTTCAAGATTAGACTTTGATACTGGAAACATTCTCTTTGAATAAGATGTTCACCTGAATCATTAAAAGCCAAAATTGGATAACTTAAAATATGCCTACTTACACAGAAATATAACCTCATTCATTCAATACATTTTTGAGTTTGAAGAATTAAAATATATGCATCTTAATATATTCAGCTCAGCAGCCTGCAAAAAAGTTTCTGGTCATTTCTAATCCTACCCCAGTTTGGGTTGTGTTCCCCTCACATGCACCCATCCATCCCTCTCTATCCTAACATGACATGACTACCTCTGATTTAGTACTGAGGAGATTATATTGTGCCACACTCTTTGTCTTTCTGACAAGACAAATTTCTTTGAAGGTAGGCATTATGGCTGTGTCTAGATGTCCCCCCAAACCTCATCCAGTCATACATGGGGCTTTTTCAGAGGTGGCTGGATCTAGAGTGTGTGATGCTGGGGTTGATTCATGGTGCAATGCTAGGATCAAGGGCACTAGGATTAAGGGTGTGAGTGCTACCCTCCCTAAGTAGCCTGAATAAGATATAAGGGATAGAAAGAGCTGTGGTTGTCCCTTGCTTACCTGCTTTGCTACCTTCTGCGCACCATGAACTCTCTCTCCTCTGCAATGTCTGTCTGCCATGCCACCCTTCTTGGAGCCAGCTGATTATGAACTCTACAAACTGCGAGCTAAATAAACCTCTACAAACTGTGAGCTAAATAAACCTTTTCCCCATTAACTTTGGGTGTTGGGTATTTTGTCTCAGCAATGAGAGAAAAGTAACTAAAACAGTAGGAATTATGTTTTACCGATTTTTCTATTCCCTCACCTAGTGTACAGCACCTATTTAATAAATATTTACTGTTTCATATAATGAAGTAAATCTGTGATGTAAACAGCAATATACAATTAGTCTTTCATGTCTCTAGGCTATATCTGGGGATTCAACCAATTGTAGATAAAAATATTTTAAAAAATTGTTTCTGTGCTAAACATATACGAGCTATTTCCTTGTCATTATTCCCTAAACAATATAGTAAAACAACTACTTAAATAGCCTTTATATTTGTACTGGTTGTTATAAGTCAGCTAAGGATGATTTAAAGTATATAGGAAGATGTGTGCAGGTAATATACAAATATGTTGATTTTACCTAAGGGACTTGTGCGTCTTTGGGTGTTGCTATTAAACTTATCATTAATGTTTTCAACAATTTGTTCAAATTTCAAACTGATGGCAGGGAACACATGAGGTCATTTAAATATAGATGGAAGCAGTCTGTATGTCCATCAACAGATGAATGGATGAAGAAAATGTAGTATTTCGCACAATGAAGTACTGCTCTGCCACAAAGAAGTATAAACTGTGTCATTTGTAGGAGAATGGATGCACCTTGAGACCATAAGGTTAAGTGAAATAAATCAGACATATAAACTTAAATATCACATGGTTTCTCTTATATGAGAAACCCAAATTATAAATACAGAGCAAAATAAAAGGTAGATAATGGGCAGTAAGGAGATAGCTCTTCCTCAAAGGGGAAGAGGATCAAGAGGTGGAGGGAGCAGGGAGGGAGGGGAGTGAGAGGGGATGAAAGAAGTAATTACAATGTGCTGTGTCCATGTACCACATCCACACAAGGAATGTGAACATTATGTACCACAAACATGTATTAAAAAAAGACAAAAGGAAAAGATGTAGATCCGTGAATATTCTTTGAGGAGGTGATACATTTCTATTTCTATTTCCACTATTACTTTGGTCTTTGTTTTTCATGCCTTCTACTACCTTGGGTGGGCAACACACCACTCGTTGATGTAAGCCCCTGATATGTTCAAATCTAAAATACCTTGCTGCTTACTTCAAGAGTATCGTAATTTTTTGAAAAATAGTAATATGAGTAACCAAAGTAATAACATACTTCAATTAAATTAATCTTTTTTTTTTTTTTTTTAATGTGGGCACCGGGAGTCGACCTCAGGACCTTGTGCTTGCCAGCAAAAGCTTGTGCCGCTGAGCGATATCACTGGCCCTTTTTTTTCCTTTATGTGGGTTCCGTGAGTTGAACTCAGGACCTCGCACTTGCCAGGCAGGCGCTTATGCCGCTGAGCCATCTCACCGGCATCTCACTGGCCCTAATTAAATTAATCTTAACAGGCACCTGCATTCTAGGCACTGTGTTTATGAATTCACAGATGATTAAATTGTATTACTTGCCGCCACGATACTCAGATCTTAATGGAGCAGAAAAATATGACAGGAACCATTTTAGCTGTTTATCTGAATTATTATATTGATTATTTTTTCTTCTATCCTATTTTACTTCTGATACTGTGTTACCTTTCTGGTTACTGTTGTTATTTTCCTATCCTTCTAGTTGGGGTCACTTTCTTTACTGTCTATTTCTTTGTTTTCTTTTCATGTTAATGGAGAGGCTCTGTAGGATTTTTATAAACCTATTACTCATTAGGTTTAAGACAGCAAGGGCATGGCCCATGATTCAGTGTAAGATTATGAATCCAGTCCTTTAGAAGGGTCAAAGGTGTCATGGGGAGGGGAATGGGATTTGGGATCTTTTCTAGAAATATGAAATGACATAAAGGAGAACAATGAGTGTCTTCCACTATTCCCAAACACAACATATTAAAGACTAATTGATTGAAAAAAAGAATATCATAATTAAGAATTAATGAGTGGGAATTTCTACAGATTAAACTCCAAGTGGAGAATACGTAAAAATGGAAGAGAATTTGATGTTGGACAGGAGAGTGTTATGAAAGCTATTTTTCATTAATAATAAGACTTTAGAGCTGAGACAAAACCTAAGAAATATTTTTTCTGTAATTCTTATTCTATACGAGTAGAAAACTAGACTCAGATTACTTCCTGACCAGGTTATAGAATCATGGAATTGGAGCAGCTCGAAGGACCCACAGGATCATCTAATCTATCTACTCTTCTGAGTTTTTCTGAATACTAAAATCTGAGAGCAGAAAGAATGCTGTGTGATTTCTTCACTGTCCTCTAATCTGATACGTGAAGAATTTACCTCATATCATTCTTAACATATTATGAAGTTGCTATTTAAATACAGTCAGTTCTCATCATTTCAGGTACAGTAGTTATGCCTCGTGCAGTGGCCTGGAACTCTGACTTAATGACTGAATTATTGCACCCAAGAAATACAGGGTGATGTAACTTTGACCTTCTGGTCACAACACTTTAATCAATTCATATATAACTTTATTTTATGTGTGTTCTGTTTAATAAAACTCACCTAGCATAGCTATTTTCTCCATAAGGCACAATCTTCTTGTGCCTTGGAATACTAGACAGCATATCAGCACTTTGACTTACAGCAGTAAAATCACCATCAAGAAGCACAAAAGTGGCTAAATGTGGTACTTCCTGTGAAAAAAGGACACCTGTTTACAGCACAAAGGGTGAAACAAGAATATGGAACCCTGCTTTTCTCAGCCTCAGCAGGGGATGTACATAGCAGGCAACTTAATGTTTTGCAGCTCCCTGCATAGAGAACGCAGATGCATAAAAACCGTGGGAGAACTGATTTGGGAGTTACAAAAAATGTTAGAGAAGTAAGTGAATTTACAAACATGAAACTTTGGATAATGAGGATCAACTCAACTTTCCCTGGCAGGAAATGGACTGAATTGAGGGTTAATGCCTCCCTGAATCATCGCTGGAAAGCTCGACTTTCATTTGGAGTGTGTCTATTGCTTCTCATTCTCTCTCTGAACACCATATAAGTAGCCATCTTTGGATCTCCCGGAAGCATTCCAACACTGCAGAGAGCCACCCCCATCCCATGAAGCGTTCCCAACATCTCCTCAGTCGTACCTGACCTGCAGCAAGGCTTATGTTTCCTCAGGAGTGTGCTGTCCTCATGAAACTATTGGCTCTGAGCTGACCCACTGCCCTGCATCCTGTGCACCGCCCTCCCACTCTGCAAGCTCCTCCTCTGCATTAGATCTCCAAGTAGCAATTACCCTGTAAATACAGAGGAAGCCTTAAATTATAGAGCATCAGTCACTTCTGCCTTTCATTTTGTCCCTGAGGTCAAACTCTGTATCTGTTCATTCTGAAGCGCAGTGCAGCGGGGACCTAGAATCTCTTCTAATTCTAGTTATGGGAACTTCCTCCCCCATCAAGCTCTCAGGAGGATAGTTCTGTAAACCAATCTTTGCTTCCCAGCTGAAATTGAAGAATAACTTCTAAAGATCAGCTCATCAGAAACATATTATTCATAAGAGAGGATTATGGTCATTGTACGTAAGGACAAGATATACATTTTCTTTTGATTCAAAACTTAGTTTTAGGGCTGGTGAGGTAGCTCAGCGGCATAAGTGCCTGCCTGGCAAGTGCGAGGTGCTGAGTTCAACTCCCGGAACCCACATAAAGGAAAAAAGGGTCGGTGATATCGCTCAGCGGTGCAAGCGCTTGCTGGCAAGCTGAGGTCCTGAGGTCGACTCCCCGTACCCACATAAAAACAAACAAACAAACAAAAAAAACAAACAAAAACCTTAGTTTTAAGTTACAGACAAAGAAACATATTTACATTTTCCGTTGTTGTCTGTGAAAAGGCTGTAACTTGAGTAAACAGAAACCCAGAAACTGAAAACTGAGTGTTTGGGCCAATCTGAAAGAAGTGTTTTGATAGGCCCACAAATTATTGCCATCTACAGGGTTTAAGGTATTAGTGGGTAGCATTAGAAAACCAAGGAAATTCACATAAAATTTGAGGTTTCTGGCTTTTCTCAGATGATTGTGCTAGGCTTATTTTTCTGCAAAGTCATACTTGGTGGAAATCTCATTATAGCTGCCCTCCCTACATGGAACATGTGATTTTTTTTTTTTTTTGATTTGCCATAATCTCTAATGCTTGTTTTGCCTCCTTAACTCTGAGGTTTTTCCTATGTTATTCATATAGCTATTTAAGTTTGTTCTCCTATTTTACTAGGAGGAAATTTTCATATTTACATGCTTTAAAATATTTCTGTGTATGCAAAATATCACAGTATTGAAAATGAGTAATTGATGTGTATTTGTAAATCTCATTGCATATTCTAGGGTAAGCATAGTATTCTTAGTGATATTACTTTGGAAGGAAAGTTCTAATTAAGTTCGTCCATCACTTATAAAAAGTTGTTCTTCTCTGTGCTTTGCATTCTTGGTAGCTTTTTATTTCTCATTGTCTGTTTCTTCTCTGTGGTGAGCATTTGGATCAGAAGGCAAGCTGCAACACCTCCAACCCCCTCAGGTGTGCTACATGAGCAATACTGAAGTCATTTTGCACATCCAAAGACATACCTCCTAGCCATCACACAGAGCTCTCAAGGCATGTTGAGATTTTTGGGCAGAGGGGAGCATAAAATCCAAAGGCTAAAAGTCATTCCTACTTACATTTTCATTCTTTACCTTCAAAGTGCAGCCTTTGTCCAACCACAGCAAAAAATGTCTCAATGAAACAGTAAGCAGAGAACGACCCGAGTTTAAAATGAATACATTAGTAACAGCATCCGTATCACAACAACAGCATTATCTGAAACTCCTTCCAATCCCTTCCCCTTCTCAGTGCTAACGAAACAAGAAGGTCTCTATATTTATATGTATGTGAAAACTTCAGGTTTTTTTTCTTTTTAGGACAGATTATGTTCCTGTAGTTATAATTTTATTTTTACTCAAATGTTACACTGGGGGAATAAGCATTCCTGGTGATTTAATCCACAGCACTGCATTCTCTGTGCTAGACATTCACTATCTGTTTTTGACACTTACATATATGTATCTTACAAGTTTAAACTTCTGCTCTGGGAATGGGTTATAAGCATTAGTTTGTGCTTGCAGTTTAGAAATATATAGATATGCATATGGAATGGATTTGGACATATGCAATGGATTTATACTGGAGCTATTGCAAATAAGTCATGTTGGTTCATGGATACTAGCCCTTTATACAACACGATCATTAAATACGTGATTATGATGTCAAAGGCTCATTTATTTTCTCTTCTGTGTCTTATTGGAATTTTATCATTTGTGATGAAAGAATTGTAACTAAAATTTCAGCAGATTGGAGCACAGATTATGTCTCATTCTTTTGTTATGGAATGTTTTTTTCAAGTGAATAATTGCCCCTCTTCTGGGCTCATCTAGTACCATGTGGAATTCTTTGTCTTGCAGCTGTTTTCAGATATAAAATTCAACTTGTATCACATTTTTTCTAAACCACAAATGAACACAGGATAATTTTCCAATATTCTATGATCAGAGATTTTATTTAACTAAAGCAATCAAAATATGTCTAATAGTTCTGTCTCTTGGGTCATGCTTGTAGGAGCATTATTCTTTGACTTCACTGTGTGAGCCACCTGAGGCTGTTATACTTCAGCAGCATTCAACTTCACAATCACAGTCGTTCTCAAAAACAATACAAAGCTTCACTGCGTGCCCATGATATGTTTCAATTGTGGGTCAAAGCTTATGGCTCAGTTTCACAATGATTTTACTCTGGGAGCCAAGCTGACAAGGTAGCCCCTAGTTGAAGCATTGCTGGGCTTATAGCAGAGAGCATGAAGTGAGATGCTGGCTTTCCTTACCTTTTGTTATGGCTTGTATCTAGATGTCCCCCACAAAGACTCATGTGGTCATAGGTGGGGCTTTTCGGAGGTGGCTGGATCTAGAGTGTGTGATGCTGGGATAAGTGTGCAATGCTGGATTAAGTGTGCCCCACCTTGGGGGAATATAAGGGACAGAAAGAGGGCTGCTGCTGTTCCTTGCCACTTCACTGCTTTGCTGCCTCTGCCTGCCATGAACTGTTTCTCCTCTGCGATGCCCCTTTGCCATGCCACTCTTCCCTTGGAACCAGCCAACTATGGACTAAAACCTCTACAAACTGTGAGCCAAACAAACCTTTCCTACTTTAACTTAGGGTGTCCAGTATTAATCTGTCTTAGTTACTTTTCTCATTGCGAAGACACCTCTTAAATCCTCTTAGAAGTTGCATATGTTATTTTCCCTAATGTTTTATTATTCAAGCAAGCCACATGACCATATCTGACATCACAAGGCAAGGAGGTATAACAATTCCCCAGGAAGGGTCATGATTATTTGGAAACAATAATAAACTCAAACCCCATCTACTAGCTATTCATAAAAATTTACTTATTTTCCATTCGTGCCCAAAATATACTTACCCTCTTTCAAAAGAAACAACTAAACAGTGTTGTATAATCAGGCTCAAAGTCCAGGATTGCATCACCGTCTATTTATCAAGTCCTGCTGTGATCTCTTTTGAGCTGGAGGTTCATAGAAAAAATACTAAGTTACTTAAAATTAAAAAATAATTTTTTTTTAGTACTGGGGATTGAACTCAGGACTTTGCATATGTTGGACAAGCATCCTACCACCCAGCTACATCTCTGAGCATTTTTATTTTTAATTTTGAGACAGAGTTTCACTACTTGGTCAAGCTGGCTTTGAATTTGCAATCCTCTGGCCTCAGCCTCTAGAATAATGGTGGAGTGTAGGTATTTGCCACCCTGCTATATCAAAGTCACTTCTTTATCTGTCATATACTAGTACCTATGCAATAGTTGATTAGAAACAGGATAACCCTGTCATATGCTTAAAATACATTGGAAAAAGAAAAGAATGGGATTCAATAAATGGCATTAATCATAGCAGTTCTGAAATACTATTAAGATGTGCTGTGTGGACCCCTAGTATAAGGTGAGAAGTAATTTTCAGTGTGCTGTAGTTTATGCTCTCTATGACTTTTGGCTCCCTTCTCTGCGAAGTCTCATCTTTCCCATGTCTGAAAAGTAAATTGGAGAATATACTCACTCTACTTGATGGTTTGGTGGCCTTCTTTTTTTACATTGTACAGATTTATGTGGTACAAAATGATGGTATGATTTATGAGTGTTTTAAATAAATGCAGCTAATTAACATATCTATCACTGAAAACTTGTATTTTATAGTGAGAACATTTGAAGTTACACTCACCAATTTTGAAATGTATTATACACTATTATTAACTATATTTACCACACTGAGCAAAAAACCACAAAGTTGTTCTTCACTTCGAACTGAGATTTTATACTCTTTGACCTGATAATCATCTCATTCTCCCCAACCCAAACTCTATTAACTTTCATTCTACTCTCTGCTTCAATGAAATCAATTTTTTGGATTCCGCACATAAATAAGAAAGTATGGTACTCTCTTTGCTTGGTTTATTTCATCTAATGTACCTTATACAGGTTTGTTCTTGACACAAATGACAGAATCTCCCTTTTTATGGCAGAATAGTATTTCATTGTGTATATATACCACATTTAATTTATCTGTTCATCAGGTGATGGACACTGGTTGTTTTCATTTCTTCATTATTGTGAACAGCGCTGCAATGAACATGAGAATCCAGACATCTCTTGGCTTACTGATTTTAAACCTTTTGCATAAATACCCAGAAGTGGAATCACGGATCATATGGCAATTCTATTTTTAATTATTTGAGTAACCTCTGTACTTTTTTCCTTAATGGATGTACTAATGTACATTTTCATCAACAGTCTATAAGGGTCCCCTTTTCTCCGCATCTTCACCAACACTTGTTACCTTTTGACTTCTTGACAAAAGCCATCTAGACACAGACAGATATGAGAGGATATCTGTGGTTTTGAGTTTCCCTAATGGTTAGCAATTTTGAGGGTTTTTCATTTATTTTTTGGCTATTTGTATGCCTTCTTTTGAGCAACATCTATTCAGGTCCTTTGTCCGTCTTGAAATTACATTTTGTTTGTTTTGGGGTTTTTTCCTTGCTATTGAGGTTTTTTTCTTGTGTGCTTTTCATATCAATTCCTATTAGGTGTCTGGTTCACAAATATTTTTCCCTATCTGTAGGTTTTTTCTATTAACTGTTAATTATTTCTTTTGCTGTTACAGAAGCTTTTTAATTTGATGTAATACCATTTGTCTACTTTTGCTTTTGTTACTTGCCCTTTGGGGGTCAAGAAAACAATTTTTCCATGTTTTCTTTTAGTAGTTTTGTAGTTTTGCATCTTACATTTAAGTCATTAATCTATTTGAGGTTGATTTTTGCATACAGTTGAGATAAGTGTCTGATTTCTTTCTTCAGCATATGGATGCGCAGTTTTCCAGAATCATTTACGAATATTGAAGAGATTAGCCTTTTTTTAATTGTACAAACTGTACTCGCACCATTGTAGAAAATTAGTTAGCTGTATATGTGTGGGTTAATTTCTGGACTCTATTTTGCTCCATAGCTTTATGCATGTATCTCTCCCCATTCTATGCTGCTTTAATTACGACAGTTTTGTAGAGTAGTTTGAAATCCTTTAGTATGATGTTTCCAGTTTTTTTTTTGTTTGCTTTTTTATGTAGGTACCAGGATTCGAACTCAGGACCTCATGCTTGCCAGGCAGGCCCTTGTGCCGCTGAGCTATCTCACCAGCCCTCCAGCTTTGTTCTTTTTGCTCATGACTGGTTTCAATATTCAGTTTTTTCATGGTTTTTAATTTTTGGATTGTTTTTACTATTTCTATGAAAAGTGACATTGGATTTTTGATCAGGATTGCACTGATTCTGTAGATTGCTATGTGTACTATGTACATTCTAACAATATTAATTCTTCCAGTCCATGGGAAGAGGATGTACCTCCATTTATTTGTGATTTTTTTCAATTTCTATCATCAACATTTTATACTTTCAGGGTGCAATATTTGCTTCCTCGATTGTATTTCTTCTTCTTCTTTTTTTTTTTGTGGGTACTGGGGGTCGAACTCAGGACCTCACGCGCCAGCAGGCGCCCATGCTGCTGAGCTATATCACCAGCCCTTTTTTCATATGTGGGTTTTGGGAGTCCAACTCAGGACCTCGCGCTTGCTAGGCAGGCGCTTATGCCGCTGAGCTCTCTCACCGGCCCCTATATTTCTTCTTAAGGACTTAAAATTTATTTTTGTAGCTACAGTAATAGGATTTTTCTTTTATTTGCTTTTCTTTGGATAGTTACTGTTAGTGTGTAGAAGTGCTACCGATTTTTGTATGTTGATTTTGTACCCTATACTTTATTATATTTATTAATTCTAATAGCTTTTTAGTGGAATCTTTAGGGTTTTCCATATGTATGACCGCGTCATTAGCAAACAGTAGCAATTTTCCTTCTTTCTGGCCTGTTTGAGCAAATTTTATTGCCTTATCATGCTTAATTCTTCCAGCAAGGACTTCCAATACTATGGAGAGTAGAAATGGTAAGAGTGGGCACACTTTTCTTGTTCCAGATTTTAGAGGAAAAATTTTCAAATTTTCACCAATGAGTATAATGTTAGCTGTGGAATCTCATATCTGGCCATTATTGCATTGAGGTACATTTTTCCTGTTTGTAATTTACTGAGACTTTTTTTTTATCATGAAAAGATATTGAATTTTGTCAAATTTTTTTTTTGCATCTTGTAAAATGATCATATGGCTTTTGTCTTTCACTCTGTGAATGTGATGCGTCACATTTATTGATCCGCATATGAACTATTTTTGCATCGCAGAGACAAATCTCACATGATCATAGTGTATGAGCAAGTTTTCTAGTATTTTGGGGGGGTCATCTATGTTCATTAAAGATATTGGTCTGTAAATTTCTTTACTTGTAAGATTTTTGTTTGGCTTTGGCTTCAAATTAATACTCACCTCATAGAGTTTGAAAATATTTTCTGTTCTTCAATTTTTTTTTTTTTTGTGGGTACCGGGGGGGTCAACCTCAGGACCTCGCGCGCCAGCAGGTGCCCGTGCCGCTGAGCGATATCACTGGCCCCTTTTTCGCATGTGGGTTCTAGGAGTCGCGCTTGCCGGGCAGGCGCTTAAGCCGCTGAGCCATCTCACCGGCCCTGTTCTTCAATTTTTTCAAAGAATTTGAGAAAGATTGACATTAGTTCTTCAAATTTTCGGTAGAATTCAGTAGTGAAGCCATCAGGCACTGGGCACTTTTTGATTTTAAAAAGTAAATTAAATAGATTTCTTATTACTGATTCAGCCTCTTTATTTTTATGTATATAAATTGATATATTCTTTTGAAAATGTTTTACCTTTATTAGTACATGTTTGCAGTGCATAATGATTACATTCACCATAGGGAATTGGTGTGTGTACGTAACACATTTCAATTCCCTTCTTTTCCCCCCATCCCTCCACCTTCCTTTTATTTTTTCCAGCATCAGATTCATTTATTTATCTTAAAAGAATTTACAAAGTTAATTACCATTTGCACAGATTGAAACGCATACTAATGAGCCAAAGAACATATAAAACATGTAAGTCAATCGTAGTAAGTCAAGGTACACTTTTAGATACACTGTCCCCACTGAATTACCTTTTTTCTTTCTCTTTTTTCTTATTACGTGTCTTTTATTTCATATTTTATATAAATTGAGTTTTTCATACAAGAGAAACCATTTCCTATTTAAGCTCGTGTATCTGAATTACTTCACTTAACATTATGGTCTCAAGGTGCATTCATTTTCCCACAAACGACTCAAGTTTAAATTTTTTATGGTACAGAAGTATGCCATTGTGTATAAATACCATATTTTTTAGTCCATTCATCTGTCGATGGATATATAGGCTGTTTCCAAGATTTAGCTGTGATGAATTGCACTGCTATAATCATGGGTGTGCATGTATCACTGTGGTGTGATGTCTGCAAATCTTTTGGTAAGATACCTAGCAGGGAATAGCTGGGTCAAATGGAATTTCTACTTTTCATTTTTTGAGGAATATCCATGCTGATTTTATAGTGGTCGTATCAGTTTACAGCCCCACCAACAGTGGAGAAGTGTTCCTTTCTCCCCAAGGCCTTGCCAGCATTTGTTATTAGTGATCTCTTGATGGTAGCCATTCTTTCTGGAGTGAGATGGAATCTCGGTGTTTTAATTTTATCATGTATTTTTTGGCCATTTGTATTTCTTCGTCCAAGAAGTGTCTATTCATTTCAGATGCCCACTTTTTAATTGGGTCTTTTAATTTGAGCTGTCTAACTTTTTTGAGTTTTTTATATATTCTGGATATTAGCATTTTGTCTGATAGCAAAATTTTTTTTCCATTCTGTAGGTTTGTCTCTTCTCTCTGTTAGTGGTTTCCTTTGTGGTGCAGAAGCTTTTTAATTAGATGTGATCCCATTTGTTGATTCTTGATATTATTTCATTATTGGTCTGTTCAGACTTTCTATTTCTTAATGATTCAGTATTGGTAAATGGTATATGTCTAAGATTTAAAAAATTTCTTCTAGGTTATCCAATTCATTAGCATATAATTTTTTATAATAATCTTTCTGACCCTTTGTATTTTGGTGGTTTCAGTTGTAATATCTTTTTTTTATTTATAATTTTGAGTTCTCTCTCTGTTTTCTTAGTGTAGCTAAAGCTTTATTGATTTTGTTTATCTTTTATAAAACCAACTTTTATTTTTGTTGATCCCATAAATTTAGTTTTGCTGTGTTTCTGTTTTCATTTGTTTCAAGATATTTTATTTTCATCCCCTCCACTAGTTGCTCAGAAGCATGTTAATATTGATAAGTATTTGTGAAGTTGTGAATTTTCTGAAATTTCTCCTGTGTTATTTTCTTGTTCATATCATTATGGTTGTAAAAGTCACTTGGTATGCTTTCAGTCTTTTTAAATTTGCTAAGACTTACTTTGTATCCTAATATGTTATCTGTCCTGGAGAATGTTCTGTGTGTGCTTGACAAGGATGTACATTCTGTTGCTATTTGTTGGGGTATTCGGTATATATCTGTGAGGTCCATTTGGTGTAAAAATTGTCTAAGTGTACTTTTTAAAATTAAGTTTCTCTCTTTGCTCTGCCTAATTTTGAAAGTTGGTATTGAAATTTCTGTCTAATATTGTGTTGGAATATCTCTCTTTTCAGATCTTTTAACATTTGTTTTAGTATTTAGGTGTTTTGATATTGGGTACATAGTTTTTACAATAGTTATATACTCTTAATGAACTGAACCTTCTGTCATATAATTTCCTCTTTGAATTTCTTTCTTTCTTTTTTCTCTTTCTTTCTTTATTTCTTTCTTTCTTTCATTTTCTTTCTTTCTTCTTTCTTTCCTTCCTTTTTCTATAGGTTTTGACAGAAAATCTATTTTTGTCTATATAGTATAGTTACACTTGCTTTTTTTGGGGGGGGTTTCCATTTGTGTGAATTCCTTTTCCATTCCTTCACTTTTAGTATGTGTGTCCTTAAAAGTGAAGTGATCCTCTTATAGGCAGCATATGCATTAAGACTTGATTTTAATCCACTCAGTCACACTGTAAGCCTTTTATTGGAGAATTTAATCTATTTACATCAAAGATAATTATATATACATAAGGATTTTCTACTGACATTTTGTTGTTTTCTGCTTGCTTTGTAGATATTTTGCTTTTCTCTTTCTCTGTCCTGTCTTCCTCTGTGGGTTGATGATTTTCTGTTGTAGTATGATTTGAATTCTTTCCATTTTGTATCTTCTTCTCCTTCTTCTCCTTCTTCTTCTGCTTCTTCCACTTCTTCTGCTTCTTTCTTTGTTTCCTTTCTTTCTTTCTTTCTTTCTTTCTTTCTTTCTTTCTTTCTTTCTTTCTTTTCTTTTCTTTTCTTTTCTTTTCTTTTTTCTTTTCTTTTCTTTTCTTTTCTTTCTTTTTGGTAGTACCAGGAATTGAACCCAGGGCTTTCTCACTGAATTATATCCTCAGCCCTTTTTATTTTTTATGTTGAGACAGAGTCTTGCTAAGATGCCCGTGTTGGACTTGAATTTGAAATCCTACTGCCTTGCCTCCAGAGTGCTGGGATTAGAGGTGTGTGCCACTATGCCCAGTTTGTAATGTATATCTCTTTTTAAAAATTTATTTTGGGGCTGGTGAGATAGCTCAGCGGCATAAGCACCTGCCTGGCAAGCGCGAGGTCCTGAGTTTGACTCCCGGTACCAACATACAAAGAAAGGGCCCG
This sequence comes from Erethizon dorsatum, assembly GCA_028451465.1. NCBI lineage: Eukaryota > Metazoa > Chordata > Mammalia > Rodentia > Erethizontidae > Erethizon > Erethizon dorsatum. Next base: position 115,338,855 of record CM051824.1, read on the forward strand.
TGATATCGCTCAGTGGCACGGGGAGCCGGCTGGCGCTCGAGGTCCTGAGGTCGACCCCCAGTACCCACAAAAAAAAAAAAAAAAAAGAAATTATTGTCAATAGTGGTAATTAAAACTTGTATCTTTTAGCTTTCATACTAGGGACATAATTGCTTTATAACTATCATTTAAGCCCTTGTTTACTTCTAATCAGGCTGTTTTACTTATGTCATTGACTTTTGTGCTTTTCTATATTTCATGTTGTTAATTAGTAGCCTTTTTGAGTTTAAACAACTTAATGGCGTTTTAGTAATATGTGTAAGGCTGGTCTAGTGAGGATAAACTCCCTTAGTTTTTGTGTATCCAAGTAATCTTACTGACACTACTTTGTTGCTGCTTTCAGAATTTTGCTTTTCATTTTTGATACCTTGTTTATTGTGTGCTAAGGAGAACTTTTGTTTTGGTTCTATTTGATTGGACATCTCTGTGTTTCTTTACCTGTATGTTGCCATCTATCCCCAGATTAAGGAAGTTTTCTGTTTTTATACAAGTCTTCTGGTCTTTTTTCTTTTTCTCTTCCTTCAACACTCTCTATTATGCAAAAGCTTGGTTTCATGATGGTGTCCCATAATTTCCATAGGCTTTTTTCCCCATACTTTTGTCTTTATGCTCAACTGATTGCAAAATCCTACATACTCTGTCTGCCAGCTCACTTGTTCTTTCTTTTTTTTTTTTTTTTTGTGGGTACCCGGGGTCAACCTCAGGACCTCGCGCGCCAGCAGGTGCCCGTGCTGCTGAGCGATATCACTGGCCATTTTTTCGTATGTGGGTTCTGGGAGTCGAACTCGGGCCCTTGTGCTTGCCAGGCAGGCGCTTACGCTGCTGAGCCATCTCACCGGCCCTATTTCTTTTCTTGATTGAGTCTATTCTTGAGGCTTTAGATCATGACCTTCTTATTAGGGTAGAGCCATGAAGTTAGCTTTGGTCTGAGTTGATCAGGTGTTAGTTCTCCACGGTCAAACAGGTATAGTTCCTCAGCTTCTCTGAAATGCAAGGAGGTGGCATTCTCCTTGCCTGGGTAGGGTCATTGGGTGGTCTGTTTGGTTTCCAAGGCAAAGCAGTTCCAGTTCCTATACTTCTCCAAAATGTGTGGAACCTGGAGCTCTCTATCAGCATGGAATCATTACCATGGGCACTGAGGGTAGTCTTGGAGATAGTAGGGTAGGGACTCAAGCCAGGTTGAACTCAGCCCTGTGCTTCAGAAGGCTACCAGTGCAGCTTTGTGGGAGGGATATGAAATTGGCCACTATCTCCTTTTTGGCATCACAATTGGCAGGGACATAGCAACAACAACCATGTACTGGTCACTGTGACATATGCTTCCTTTCTTTGTTTCTACCTGACCATCCACCTTGCCACTGCTATCTAGAGCCAGAAGATCATACAACAACTGAAACTTCTAAAATATGAGCCAAAATAAATCTCCTCTTTAAAATTATGGGTACTGGGTATTTTGTCTCAGTGATGAAGAAAGTGATTAAGACAAAAGGCAGGGACATCTTTGGGGAGGCATTATTCTGCCTACAACAGATGCCTCATAGTTGTCAGATTTCCATGTTTAGTATCATTTCCTTGAACTATTTTGTAAACTGAAAGGTTCTACTGTGTAGCATCTTTTTTTTTAATTAGTTAAGTTTATTGGTACATTTTAGGTGTACATAATGATCACATTCACCATAGGGAAATTTTACCTGTACGTGATTCTTTTTTTTCCCATTCCCCTACCCTCCAACCCCTCTTCCCTTCTTTATTTACAAAATCTTTGTTTCCATTTTTTCCTTCTATTCTCCTTTTATTCCTTTTATCTTCCTTTCCTTTCCTCTCCCCTTTCCCTTGATCCCTCTCCCCATTTGAATATTTTCTTCCTACTTCCCAATATCTATCATCCATTTTGGTCCTTATTTACCCTTTTGGTTTCAATTCATATTAACAATACTCTTTATTCTCACTTCTTTGTTTGAAGTTACAATACAATCAAGTACATTATCCACACTTCAACTTATTGCTGAGTACAATTTATCAAATATTTGCTACTGAGTAACATAGGTTGTTCTCTTTCCCCCAAAATATTTTATAGCAGGTGGCCAGAGATACAGCACTACAAACTTTAAGGTATGTTATGGTTGTGTTCTACTCCTTACAACAATTCTGTGTGCACTTGGCTTGGACTAAATTATATTGCAGTAACAAACAATTTGGAAATCTCAGTGGCTTTCAAAGAACTATCATTTGTGGTACTCGTATATCTTGTTTTTGAATGTTCTTGAAATCCATATCTTATTCCTTAAAGATGTTGCTCGATGTTGAGCTTCTGGAAGAAAGACCTATTCAAAAGCCCTTCACACTTCTGTCGAGAGGAAGCTTGTTCCAGTTCCAATGACATTTTATTGGCCCAAGACGTCACATAGACGAGTTTCTCTCAAGCAAAGATATGCATGAATCATAGTCCTAGCTTCACTAACTCTATGACTCTCAGCAGTTTTCCTAACTTTTCAGAGATTATAATTCCTACTTAAAGTAAGGCTGATATCATACCTGGAAATTGAATTAACACTACCCTGTTAGTGTTCCATGATAGTATAGTGTAAGGCTTGGGAATACATATCCCAACACAGAGAGTAACATCAAGGATTTTAGAGTAGACATCAATTGTTTTAGGCAAAGAGGAATTTAGACAGATTTTTTAAAAGGTGAGAGGCATTCAGATGGAGACAAAAACATTTGCAATGACACATTCTGTACAGTCTTTTAAGAAGCGTTTTAAAGGACTAGAAAGCAGTCAAGGGAGTGACAACAGAGGAATAGATAAATTTGTCCTAGATAAATTTAGGATATAATAAGTGTTTACTTTTTATTCTGATTTGTATTCACTTTAGAGTAGAGATGATATCTATGGGGCAGAGCCAGATCACTGATTACTTAGTGGGACCTGTCCCCTACGCCTCGGTTTGTCTTTTTCAGGATGATAGGATGAGGGTCAGAAAGCATCCTATACATGTTAGCATCTGCATTCTAAGTGAGAAACCTGAAATTAAGAACCTGGAAATTTATAAAGAAGGTAAATATTCCTGCTATCTTGAGAGAAATCGTTGTTTCCTATTGTAAACAAATTCTCCTTTAGAGGAATCCTGAGTTTGTACCTTTTGTAACGTCAGCAGATGTCTCTAGGGAAAAGAGAAGATTAGCATCTCTAAGGTTACAACTCTGGTATGTTTGCAACTCCTTAAATATAAGCACATACATTACTCCTTGAAAGTAAATTTCTCTGGAGTCTTCAGTATCAATTTAGCTTTATTTTAACTTTGTCTTTTAACCTAGGTGAGTTTCAAGTAAAATGTGTTCAGAAAATACTGACTTTGCAGAAACATCAGCACCTTTTCTTCTTCAGAGCCTCATAATATGATGCAATGTGGTGCCGGCACTGATGCTCGTGGAGTAGTATTTGCTACAGCAATAGCAACACAATGCAGGTTCTCATGTCAGAGAAATTTCATTGCCAAATTAAGTTTGAGTTACATTGCTTTAACCTTTGGAAGAAGGACTGGTGTCAGAAGACACATTTTCAAGCTATGTAGCAGTCTATTTTGAGAGATTAGACCTGGATAACGCAAATGATACAGAAAGAGAACGGTAGGAGCCCAGTAGATTGCTTTTACTGTTAGAAGCCACTGATGAGACTGCGGATGAGCGTAGCTGGGGAAACTTTCAGCAGGTGCTCAGGTCACTGTAATGAGAGAGGTTTGAGAGAACACGTTATAAACATGCTGGAAAAGATATGTGTTTTTCCTCTATAACAATGTGAACAATTTTGGAAAAGGACAGAAGGAGGGAAACAGGGGAGTGAGACAGATTTGTTCTCAGGGGGTTCAAAATGAGGACAGTGGGTTTGTCTAGGTCAGCTGTGGGTTTAGATCATCGCGAGTGGGATGAGAAAAACAGCGGTTTAGAAAGAAGAGACTGGGAACTCACAGGAACAGAAGATGAAGTAGTGAGAGAAGGAGGAACATCATATGTAACTACTCCTGCCGGTAGGTATTTTTCTACATTATTTGGAATAATGCTTCATGTCTTTACTAACAGAATTTTTGCAGACAGTCTTCTTTCTTCTTAGGTGAAGAGAGTGGGAGAAATAAGTGCACACTGTTCACATTCTTTCAGTTCTGTATTGGATCATTATATCCTAGGCCCAGTACTTAGGGTAACTGGGCTTGGCTTATTACTCATGTCTGTTAAAATATTCCCAGGGAAAGGGCATGACTGCCAGGATTCTTTCTTTTTGTAGGGAGCATCTTTAACATTTATAAATCATTTCCTGTAGACAGTATACATTATATTTTCATACCAGCCCTTTAAGATAGATATTATTATCATTCAAATTTTGCTAATGAGGGCCGGTGAGATAGCTCAGCAGCATAAGCGCCTGCCTGGCAAGCACGAGGTCCTGAGTTCGACTCCCAGAATCCACATAAAGGAAAAAAAAGGGCCGGTGATATCTCTCAGTGGCACAATCACTTGCTGGCAAGCGCGAGGTCCTGAGGTCGACTCCCGGTACCCACATTAAAAAAAATAAATAAAAATTGGGCCAGTGAGTTGGCTCAGAGGCATAAGCACCTGCCTGGCAAGCGCTAGGTCCTGAGATCAACTCCTGGAACCCACATTAAAAAAAAAAAATTTTTTTTGCTAATGAGAAACTTGAAGTTCAGAGATGTTGAATAATTTTTTTAGGATGTACAATACATAAATAGTAAGGACAGAAATGAAATCCATGTTCCTTCTTAACATTCCATTTTTGTTCTTTTACTCTTTAAAGGACTGAAAATGAAGGATTATTATTGAAATAGTCTGAATCTTATTTGTAAAATTGGAAGAATTGCAAATGTCGATATAGTGACTCACCTATAAACAGAAAATTAAAGCAGCTTACAGAAATGGCCAGAAAACAATAATTATAAAGTTAAATTTGGAGATCAAGTTTCTACAATGGCACATTTTCCCAATAATTGCCTGACATTCTAACCATTTTGCCCCTAACGGCCACTTTGATAATGGGTGCTTTGGTGGATATGAGGGGCTAGGAAGGAGAAAGCCGTGTCCTAGGTCTTTGCTTGGCTATCGAGTCCTGACATGTCCCATTCTGCACCTTGCGGGACTCGATACTTTCGGCCTAAGTTATCCTGAGAGCTGTCTAGAAACACAGAAAATGCAGAAACAACAGCTATTAATACCATGAGGAACTTTGGACCTGGCAAGTGATATCTTGATTTTATGCCCTGGCATCATGGCAAAATTAAATTTAGCATCATAAAGCCAAAGGAAATGCTAATGAGAAGTTATTGCCTGATAATGTTTGCAAAGCCTTGACAGCTTTTGAAGGGAACATGGAGGTGGATGTGATCCCTGTCTAGGACATAATAGCTGTAAGAGGGCTAGTAAAGCATGTTCTTGGGGGAAAACTGCTTATCAGTGTGAGGTTAATTACCTTTTTGAGGACATCAACAGAAGTGACATTGACAAGAACAGAGAAACAGAGGGCCTTAGAAATCATTTTCTCTACCTGAATGGAGGAAGCAATAAAGAGCAATGTAAAACAGAATTTTCTTGCCACTCTGCACGGCTTCCTTCTCTCTGCTGCTATCCACTTGTAATACTGAAATGAGAGCCATTCTTAACTGGGTACAGTTCAATCACATTGCAGAGTCTTTTCAATGTTTATCCTGGATTTGAAGATAGTGTGAGCTTTAGAAATGATTCACTAAAACCCAGGTCTAGGATAGCACAGCCAAAGTTGAGTGTTTTAGAATCTTTCCAGTTTGATATTGGATAGAGTGTGGTCATTTATTACTCTGTATTGTGGGAGGCAGTAGTCTGTGAGGACCATCTTGACTAAAATAGGTTCCTTTTTTTCCTTTAAATAGAGTGCCATTTGGAATTGGCAGTACTTCCTTGAAAATTAATGGAAAAGTGTACATAGCTATGTGAAGGGCTATATTTACATTACATGTTCTTTCTGAACAAGACTGTGCTAAACCACAAAATAATACTGCAGTAATAAAAAGGCACTTTTATGTTTAGTATAATAGCATTCATTTATGAAAAACTACTTTGAGTCAGGCATTGTTCTAAGCCTTAATAAGTATTAACTCATTTTTATCCTCCAAACACACTTTAGGTGGTCATTATTATTATTTTCCCTCTTCTATAAATGATAAAACTAAGACACAGAGATGTTAAGGTTGCCTCAAATTATACAGCAGTTATGTACCGGGGGCAGAATGTAGGCAACCTGGCTCCAGAACCTTACATCTTACCTATTGTCTCTTCAGACAGAAACCACCTGTACGCAATTTGCAGCATTAATTTTCCATTGTAAGAGATTGCTTGACCAGTGGATTTTTCAGTCATAGTCAAGTAATTATGCTTGCAGTACTGCTTATTCTCTTTTTGCTTTCCTGCCTGGAGGATAAATACATTTCACAGTATAAAATAACAAAGTGTACATATAGGAATTATGTCAGAAATATACCAGGAAACAAGAAGTTTTGAAGAAATTTATGTAAAGCTTCAAATGCAACAAACAGAATTGCTGTAGCTCCCAGTCTTACTGTAACTATTAGCCTCCCGAGTCCTGAATGCAGTCAGTTTTACCTCACTGGTGATGCTGTCTTTCAGGTGCCCAGTGTGATGCACATACATTTCCACTCTGCTTCTAGTTAAATCTTTGAAATGCATGTTGGAAGATTACATTAAAAAAATTTTTTTTCTAATTGATTTGTTGGGCAGATTAGTTAGCAGGGCTGTCTAACTGAGCATGAAAATTTTGGGCTTAGAAGTCAATTTCCACTCCAGCTTCAGTAATTACTAGACATTTGATCTTTGGTAATTGTATCAGTCAGTGTTTTACTAGAGAAGCAGATGTAACACGAGATACACAAATGTATAAGAAATTACAAGATTGGCTTACAGTGGTTACCTATACAGTTGGATGAGGAACAGTGCAGAATGTTTGAACCCTGGAGACCGAAGGATTCAGTCCAAGATCTGGAGCTCACTGCAGTGGCCCGTGCAAGTCCGTATCAGGAGACCCATGGGTCTGCGATGGAAGGCTGAAGAGTTTAGGACAGAAAGCTGAAGAATCCAAGGTGGAAGCTGAAGAGTCTGTGCTAGAATCCAGGAGATAACGTTCAAGCTGAAGGTGAAGACTGGAGCTCCTCCAAAGAACAGAAGCAAGTCCGTCCTTCTTCTTTTCTTCTTTATACTGTCCAGGCGACCAGCTGTCCTAGGGTGGGTCCTCTATGCCCCAGGGTGTGGAATTGCTGATCAGATTTAGTTAAGCTTCTGAACTCAAATGGACACAATCAAAAATTACAGTGATTATTTAATATCACTGCATTGTCTTTTGCCTGTCTGTAAGAAGGGGATATATATGATCTTCCCAGAGATTGTTTCTGAGGGTTGGGTTTGACAGATGAATCCCTGCCACATAGTAGTTGCTTACTTAAAAGGTAGTAACAATGACATTATTGTTATTATTATTAGGACAAATTCTTCACATAGCAATGCTGCTCTCATCACTAATATATCTACTTATGGACAGTAATCAGATGATACTGATGATATTTGAAGATTTGCTTTGCAATAAAGACAAACCAATTGGCTAAAAGAACTTGATTTGAGTTCAGAAGAGCAAAAAATTAAAAAAAATTTCTTCCTGATTTCTGTGTGCATAGCTAAGATTCTCTTCCTATAGTCTCACACATGATCTGCACATTCTTTTATTGCAAACCATTGCACTCTGTATTATATTTAATTTCTTGACTTGTAGGCCAGGCCAATAGGAGTGTGAAACTTTGAAAGAAAAGATCAAAGACAAAGCAGTCTTCATAGCTGCAGGATATGGCACACGTTAAAGAGTAGGTCCTTCTTAAATGATTTGTAATAAATAAGCTGACAAATGGATTTTAAGTGCTCACTGTGTGCATCAGTTGAAGCAGTGCGTTATACTGGAAAACTACGAATTTCAGTTCAGCGGTAGTACATTCAATAAATCACCCTTACTGAAGAGACAAATCCTTTGAAAATTCTCACTTTCCCTCTTTTCTTTGTAAAAATGAGGTTCTATAAAGACGTTCATGCCAAAATAATATGGTGATATCTTTTTGGCTCAGCGAATCTCTTTTATGTGGAATCAACAGAGCTAGTGAGTGAACTGGAAAGGAAAAAATAAATAAATAAATAAATAAAAGAACATGTAATGCTCCAAGAAGTAAATTTCTGAAGTTTCAGGGTTGGGGGGGCAAGTAAAAGAGTCAAAATTTCCATTATTTAAATTAACCTACCATTGTATTTTCTCAAGACTTGAATTAATGATAATTCCATGTGTAGTATAGATAATTTAGATACTTGGCAACTGAGTTACAAACCAAGAGGCGAAGAACGTGTGTTTTATCTGATATAAATAAGGCTACCTAGAAGGTAACAACTTTTCTGTGATTCCAGGCTGACTTGTCCATGATGACCCTCGAATGTGTGATTGTTCATGTATATTTTTACTATCCTAAAATAAAAGGTTTAGGGGGGTATAGAATCTTCAGAATCATTCTCCTTTTCAAGAGCCATTTCTCAATTAGTGAGATAGGATCCATTATTTTAATACCCCTTGGTTTTCTCTTGTGGCCCATTAACTTTCCCCTACTTGAGCTGAAGAGAACATCCAGAGATTTGTTGCAATCTACTGAAATTTTTATAACTTGAATTGACTTTTCAGGTTCAGGCAGCAACACTGAGGATATTAAACTGACACTTCTGAATTTCCCAGAGCTGCTAGCACACATCTGCTGTTCATTTCTACACAGAGTGAGAGTGGATATTTTCTAAGTCACAGGGGTCTGCAGAAAGTGGTCGCTGACAGGATTTCTGGAACCAGGTGAAAGCGTAACACATACCCTGGAATTGTCCCAGATCCCTGATGGTGCTGGCAGTCAGACACTGAGAGATTCTTCAGCATCACTGTCAGGCTGGTTTTCAATCTGTCCTCAGTGATGTTGAACAATTCAAATAGAAGAGACAAGGGTGACCAAAGAAGTGACAGAGAGGTGGAGGTGGTATGCCTTTAGCCGTGACCTAGAATTGTTTGAAAAGTAGCAAGCAGAGAGCTCAGGAGTGTATTATGGTCTGAATGTCTGTTTGCATTGGATAGATGCTTCTACACTGGTAAGATTCTGAAATCAAGGTTAGTTTCTCAGACTAGACCTCAAAAGACACTTAAAGCTATATAGAAAAACTGTGCAGTTAAAATGAAGAATTGCAGAAAATATTACTGTTACCATGCTCATGAATAAGGAAGCTGAATGGAACAGTAGTTAAAAGCTTTGGGATTTGTTTTTACCTCGTTGTATGACCTTGAGCATATTACTTAATTCCTCCTGAGTTCAGTTTTTCTCATCTGTAAAATAATAATGAGAATGATATTTACCTCAGAGATTTGTTTTGAGTGTTAAATAAAATAATGCAATAAAGCACAATAGGCAATTCCTGGAGTAGTTAATAAATTTCAATTATTTCATAATTAATAAAGATTATTATTGTATCTAAAGAGGAGAGAGCTATTTCTAGGGTTGTTCTCAGTTTTTAGATCAGTTGAAGGGAGAGATTATATCCACTGAGTCTATGCATTTGCAGAAAGAATAGAAAAACAACTATCATTATGTATGAGGATCCATTAAGAAAGTCTAATTTTATCTAACTAAGTAATGGGCTTATTAATATTAACAGAATTTTTGGAATGGTATATTGTTTGGCACTAAGAAATTCTAACAGTTCAGTTTGTTTCCTTGGATCCTAAATAGGTAATACTCTGAGGTTTCATTACCTGGAAGATGCTATCAACTCTCAGGGAAAATGTTTGACCACCTTTAATAGACGAATCCCTGCCGTGGGCCAGCGAACATTTTAGAGGATTCAGAAAATTGAAAGTATTTTCATAATAATGCTAAGATATGATTTGCCTTTTTAAACTTTCATTTATCACAATAACACAATGGAATTTTCCATAAGCTATATCATACATGATACGGTAATAAAATAAGTATAGAAGATAGAGAATCCATTTTAAAATTATTCAGCCAAATATTAAAGAGATTTGCAAAAATCTTCCTGCATGTTCACACTACATTTTTGTTCTGTTTTAGAACATGCAATTTAAAAAAATTAAATATAAACATGCTACTTGCATTACATGTGTGTTTATTGCTGTTTTTAATAGTGTAAAGTATTTTTCAAGTACTCAGTTGATACATTTACCATGAAAAATATTGACAAATAGAGCCACATAAACAAAAACTCTTTGGGATTCTCAATTTTTAAAAATTTGAGAACTGTGCTTACAGTCAAACACCTACTTGTGCAGGGACCTTATATAGATTGGAAACTTCTACACAGGCTGAAGAGCAAAGTGCTATCTGGGATTAGAGCATTATCTAGGACCCAGTGCTATCTGGACCCTAGATGTTTTTTAATATTCATATGTAACAAACTTTTATTGAGCTTCTGTGCATTGCAGAGATATACAAAGGACTTGATTTACTTCTCACATCAGCTCATAGCCAACTCCTTTCTAGTATTTCCCTACCTTTAGTGCTACCCTGGAGCCTAGGCTCTGCCCTTTTCTGTGGGTACATTTCTTATGTCTTTTATTTCTTCATTTGCAAAGTAAAGAGCTGGATACTTCACCACTTCATGCGCTAAAAGAGGTGGAAAAGAAGAGGAATGGAGCTTCATGGAGCTTACAATCTATGGCATGAGACATTAAAAAGTAAGAGCAAAAGTAAATGCATACTTGAAAATAATTATAAATGATGAGATTAGGATGTTTATGAAAGCTAAACCCACATCATAAAATTTTTTCTCTGCAGTGCTCCCTCAGGTTACTCAGTATAAATCTACAGATCTGGGTGGCCACGTCTGTTTGGTCTAATGAGGTAGACTGTTAAGCTAAGGTCTGCAGTGACTCACTGCTTCCTTATCACATCCTCGTACAGACTTTCTGACACAGACTCTTCAGTTGGTCATGAGATTTATTTGGCCAGTAGTGATACAGGACCTCCAAATGATATAGGGGAAATAGTGTAACTCCCAACCTGTTAGATGTCAGGTATGCTGAGTTTGTGTTCCCCAAAATTGAAGAATGAATTCTAAGGAACAATGGACGTTAAGAGTAGGAAACATTTATCGAGTGGGAGGGATACAGCTCCTGAGAGACAGGAGGGGTCCCAAGTGGGTTGCCAGTGAGCCCACTTCACAGAGGAAGTTTTATAGAGCAAAATCACAAGGTGGATACAACGTGGGTTAAAGCTATGATTAACAATAAGATTATAAGTATAGCTGCTTAGGTAATATTGCTGCGGGGTGAGCAAGTCATGTAGCAATTGTACATGGGAAGAACAAAGACCTTTTCAGGAAGGGATGGGTCTGGAGTCTTGGGTACGCACCGACGTGACTGATGCCTATCTAGAATTTATTGGATCACATGTTAACCCATGTCTTATCCCTTGCGGAAACATGTAGGTCTGGTCATTCCTTCTTTATCTTGAGTTCTGGCCTCCAACAGATGCACCTCCAGCCACAGTTGTAATGTGTTTTCATCTTTTGTATTGATTCTCTTGAGGGCCTGGCCCTGTCTGACTGCCTAAAATATTTCTACCTAACTTAGCTGTCTATAATAATGGCATACAACAAGCAAGGATTTAAAAAATTTGTGTGCATCAGAGCTTGGTCTTTTTTGCTGCTAAGCACTTTTTTACTGCATGTCAGAAGCTTGGAGGTGTCCTGTTTACATTGCCTAGGTGTCAGCCAGAACCAGTTGCCAAATGAGGAAATGGGCCATATTATATTCTCTATCCCTAGTTTACCAGTCAGATGATTGCAGCTGCAGTGTGATGACAGCCCAAATTTCTGACTCATAGAACTGTGAACAAACTCCCCTGTTATGGCTGGAAAATAATACACCGCGTGCCTCTTGAAGAAAGGGACCACCTCCCACCCCGACAGCTAGGGTGTAGACCACGATCCTGCTGGGTGTATCAGTTACTTACTGGTATATAACCAATCACCTGAAAACTTAGTGGTTTTGAACAACTTTTTATTTGCCCACATAACTTGTAATCTAGAGATTGTTGCTTTTAAATGATAGAAAATTATTATTGTTATCATTTCTTCCTTTTTCTTTTCTCTTTTTGGGACTCCTATTTGTTGCATCAGATCTCTTAGATTTCCTAATATTCTGTCTTCTTCCACGAGTTTTTATATTTTCTAAAATATTTCTTTCACTCCTAACTAATATTTTAAGGGTTTTTTTTTGAGAGAGGTAAAGTGGAACTCATGTATTTTTAATTTTTCTGAGAGATCTTTCTTTTATAATGCTATGCTTTACTTCTTTGGGTGCAGTGTATAATCTGTTGCTTGTTTGTGGATATTAATGGTAGCATATTTGATGATTTTTTCTTATCCTTGCTTCACTTTTGTTTTGTCTAGTTACATTCTATGGTGGTCCTCATAGTTCATGCTGAAGGATTTCTTAACTTATCTGCTGATCACTGGATCCCAGATTTATTGGTGAATGAGAATTGAACGGGTGGTTGGGGGTGCATTTGGACAGAACTTTTCTGAAGGATGGCTTTGCTCTAGGCTGACAGAGTTTCTCGACCATTCACTGAAGAGCTCTATAACAAGGTCTCCTAGTACTCTCTCCAAGCAAATCAGGCTTCTCCAGAAAAGTGCCCTCTATTGATTCATCTCAGTCATCTCCTGGGTGTTCGGGTGGGAACAAGTTTTGTGGTATATATAATTTGTTATATGGCTGGGCAGCAGGAGACAGCTAGGACCGCCCCCCCATATGGCTCATGATCATGTGATAGTCTTACTTCAGCCTCACTCTTCTGAATGGGTGGTATCTCAGAGTCAGGAACTTCTTCAGTTTAAAATCTCCAGGATATATACCTCTCTTTAACTGTGCTGAAAGACAGTGACTAGACCTTGTAGGAATTTGGAAGCTCGGTAGCTATATTTTATACAGACTAAATAATCTCTGTGTCTTCAGCTCTGCACTCACTTTCCTGCCTTCTGCAGCACCTGAATTCCTTGGCATCTCTTTGGTTCCAAGTGTAACCATTTGCTTCTCATCCGTATACTCCTCGCCCACAGTTAGACTTCACCTTTCTCTTCTGTGCAAGTATATTTGCCATTTCCCTATGAGTTCAATTTTTATATTCTTTTGTTCAGCACTACAACTCTCTCTAGTTTCTTTGGATATAGAGTAGGATTTTTGTTCCTTGTTTATATAATTTGGGGATGATTTTTGAGAAGAAAAAAGATGAAATATTTTTATAGTAGAGTCAAGTGTATTAGTTGTATTTTACTGCCTATAGAATAAGTTCCTGAGCATGGCATTTGGGTCCTTCATGATCTGACACTCTCCCACCTGCCAGCCTTCAAAGGTTATGTGTTTTATAGGCAGTAAAGTCACATGTAGCCTGCATTTCAGATTTAGTATTAACATTTGTCTGAATAAGTCATTTCATTCCTGGCTTGTTTCTTATTTCTCTGTACCTTTATTAGTCCATCTGCCTAAGAATGCCCATGAGACCCCCTTATATGTAATCTCTTTTATGAACAGGGATAGGAAGTTTATTTTCTGTGTGCTTACAGAAAAAAAAAAAGAAAACAGTTTAACATTTACCAATTTTTAGATATCTGTTTCCTTGTATGTCTCTCTAGGCCAAATCTTGAAGTCCTTGAGAGCAGCCATGAAACTAATCATTTTTATATTCTCAATGCCAAGTATATGAATTTAAAGATTATAAAAGAAATGAATGAATGAATTAAAACTTTGAAACCTCATCCCTTGGAAGGTGAAATTTGGTTATGGTATAGGGTTTGATGATCACCCATCAATTAATGAGGATTATTGGGAATTTGTATGGAATTACAGAATGTGAGAATCGGATCAATAATAAAAACAGATTACTATGTGTCAGACATAGGGCTAAGCAGTTTGCACTATTGCAAACTCTTTTGCAATACTCTGCTATTTAGCATAAAAGTGATTTTTATAACTTTGAACTAGACACCCAATATTTTAGTTTATAAGTAAATATTTTAATAAGGCTCCTTAGTACTGTTGTGGTATTATAATACAAAGTTTTAAGTGAAGGACAGTTATCAAATCTTGGGATTATAGCTCCTTACTCTCTAACTTTTTAGACTTATTACTGATTTTAGTTGTTAAAATCTCACAATGGTGTGTATTAACCCATTAAATCTCTACTGCTTATTATGATACCCATTGCTATATCTCCAGTACCTCTTACAGGGCCTAGCAATACTGGAGACTCATTAAGTACCTGTCCAGTGAATAGCCTTCAAGTAAGTCAAAGCACAGACTACAGTGCTACTTAAACTCAGGGCTGAAGTGGCTGTGAAAAGCCCAAGGGGAAGCCATTTGAGACATCACAGAAGTTGTAAAGGCAAAAGAAGAGGGTACAGACTGACCCCTAGGACACAATCTAATTTAATCACAGAAGACCATTCACCATTCCCAGATATATTTGCAGATATAACAGTATTTTTAAAATTTTCACCCTGAACTATTCTTTCACTTAAGGTATTGTCCCTTTAAATTCCAAATAAATTCTTTAGGAGGGTGACTAATTTGCATATTAAAAGTTATTGCCTCGCTAGCACAGATGGTGTGTTCTAACCTAAGCAGGCAGCTTCTAATAGTTGGTAGTAATCTGGTTTGAGACAGAGAAGGTGAAAACAATCTATGAAGAGACAGAGCTGCGGAAGCCTTGCTGGGCTGCCCTGAGATGCCTCCTTTTAAAGGACACTTACTGAGAAGGCCAAGTAGGGAGCTGGGGGTGTGCGCAAGGATTAGCAATTTCCTACAGAAGGAGTCCATGTTTCTGTTATATATTCTTTGTGAAAAAAAAAAAAAAGAAGGAAAAGACACTGGTATTTATTCCTTTAACAGAGGTGCAAATGATTGACGTTTAGGTACTATTTTGAAAATGAGAATTTTCAAGGGATCATTCATTTCTGATGATGAATAGACAGCTTTTACATATCCAGAAATGTATTTCCTTTACAACAATATTTATTTCTAAATAATGAAACAAAACAAAAAACTTAAGCTCACTGGCATGAAAATATATTAAATTAGAATCTTCTTTAAAATGTAGCTGATGAAGGAGATTCCATGGTTAATTCATCTTTGTTTCCTCAAGTTTTTAGTCCACTGCATGGCATGTTATTAACACTCAAAAATATTTATGAAAGAGTGAAAAGAATTGTATGCACAGTGAGAGTTTCCAGAATAATGAATATCTCATTTTATGAATTTGAATAATTTATTTTGTTTGTGAATGACCTGGCATTCTAAAGCATTTCTTGAGTCTACTCCTAATGTGGGGACCTATAGAATAGATTGCATTTCCATTTTAGCACAAATGGGAGTCAATGGGAATATTACAGAAAACTCTATGAAACTCTAAAACTGGAAATTTATCAATCAGAGAATGGAGTAATTCCAAGAAACAGAACAAAACCCTTGTTTGTTTAGGGAATGGTGTACTTTTTAAAGCTAGTCCATTGTCCCTGTGGTATAAAGTTTTTCTCCTAGTAGCCTTCTTTTCTATGTTATCAGTAACTTTTAACATATTAAGCAATGATAACCCCATATCATGTTGCATGAACATTATTGAATTGGCTGTCACTATTCAACACATTACAGTTCTGGAATGCATCGTTATTTCTGTGAAAAGTGCCTGCATCTGATCAGGTTAGAAAGGAAATCGCTACACCAGGAGACTCTCTGAGGTGTGTGGGGATAGATATTGCGGGTGCGTGACTAGAAATAGGTAGCTTTTCTGTATGTGATTGCTTTCAAACTTGTTAAGTTATTATTTAATTTCTAGAAGCAGGTATGTTATATCTAAAGAGACAGAAAGAGTATATGCCCTTGTAGACCTGAAAATAAATGAGTTAGGGGAAATAAAACAAACAAAAAAAGACCATTAGGAAAGCAGCAAGCTGTTGAGAAAAACTGAGAACCAGACACTGTCATAAATGTTTGAAATGCTGCAGCAGAGATTTAAAAAAAAAAATTTATAGCTCTCTTCATTCTGAAAGGTCATGGCAATAAGGGAGATGAAGGGTTATCCTTTATGATCTGTAATAATTTAAGATACTGTAAACAAATAAATCCTGGGATAAAGAAATGTTTGTTAGCCTTCGGAGACTTAGCTAGAGTTTAGTTAATGTATCGATATACCAGGTGGTTGAAATTAGAACAAAAATCAGTTCACAGGAAGTACTGATGTCTTCCCAGAATATTAAGCACATATTCTTGTTATGATAGTACATGGCATCTTCTTAAGAATAGGAGGTACTCTTGGGGGCTGGCGACATAGCTCAGTGGCATAAGCACTCGATCCTGAGTTTGACTCCCGTTACCCACATAAAAAAACAGAGGTACTCTTGGGAGGCTGAGGCAGGAGGATAGTGGCACGTTCGAGCCCAGCCTGGGCTACACAATGAGTTCAAGTCAGCCTGAACTATATAGTGAGATCTGGTCTAGAAAGAAGGAAAGAGAGAGAAGACCCTGTCTAGAAAGAAACAAACAAACAAAGAAAGAGGGAAAGAGAGAAAGAGAGAAAGGAAGGAAAAGATCAGAAAAGAAAAGAAAAGAAAAGAAAAAAGAAAAGAAGTTGGAGAACCACATGTCCAAGAGCCTGGGTTGGGGGGGGCTTTGTTGTATCTACTTATAAAGTTGTTTGGATTTAAAGAGGAAGAGGCGGGTGCAGACCTGACTTAACTCTGTTGTGCTGGACCTTTAAGAAGCAGTGACTGCTAGCTGTATCCACTCCCGCTATTTTCAAGCCCAGCCCTCCCGCTCAGCCCAAGTCTTGTCTTCATTCTTCAGCGCTTGGAGAAGCAGCAGTGCGCCAAGCATCCCCGATGTAAACAGTGCACAGAGCTCCCCTGGAGCTGGTGGTCACCGAACGTTAAGGGCTGGCATGAACAAATAAATTAAAGAAGGGAATCTTTACTTATAGATGCTGTCAGTAGTTCTCCGGCACCCCTTTATCTTTCTTCACTCTTAGATAATGACTTGCTTCTTATTTTACTGTTAAAAAAAATGATAATCAGGAGCCAGGTGTGGGGGCACATACCTGTAATCCTAGCACTCAGATACTGAAGGAAGAAAATTTCGAGACTGAGGCAGCTGACAAGGCCAGCCTGAACTACGTAATGAGATCCTGTATTTTAAAAATGGTAGAACAACCCATTCAGGACCCCTCCTATCTCTTAGGAGCTATGCTTATTCCCCAATAAATTGTCCTACTCTTAAAAAAAAATTGTAATCGAAAGAAAACATCCATCCTGGGGGTGTAGTTCAAGGCCCTGGGTTAGTTCCCCAGCACCACACACACACACACACATACACACACACACACCACCATCAACAACAACAACAACACCAATAACAACAACAAATCCAAACAAAAACCATCCTTATCTTCTCACCACCAATCTACTTGGACTTTCATCTTATTACATTGAGTCCTCCTTGCTCCCATTTAGGCCAACCGCCACCCCCAGCACACATTTCCTTCTTGCCTACCCAAAGACTAATTTTCCTGCCCTATCCACTTTCTCTTGCATTATCTACTTTTCTTTCTATAAATTCACTTCCATTAGCATACAGATATGCTATAATATCTGCCATTTAAAAAAACAAAACAGCCAGGCATGATGGTACACACCTGTAGTCCCAGCACTTGGGAGGATGAGGAAGGAGAAAAAAAAAAAAAAAAAAAAGAATAAGAGGCACTCTCTTTCACATTTAGATGCCTAACCAACACTGGAGGTAATTAAGAGAGTGAACATTCAATACTTGGAAACAGACATAAGGATTTCAAGAGACTAGAGAAGAAGTTTGCAATGTAAATAAAGAATTGGCACAGGGAAATTCTTACCGAGCCTTCCCTTTTTATGTATACTTTTTTGTATGTGTGTGTGTGTGTGTGTGT
Organism: Erethizon dorsatum; assembly: GCA_028451465.1. Taxonomy (NCBI): domain Eukaryota; kingdom Metazoa; phylum Chordata; class Mammalia; order Rodentia; family Erethizontidae; genus Erethizon; species Erethizon dorsatum. Next base: position 115,356,980 of record CM051824.1, read on the forward strand.
GTGTACTGGGGGTCGACCTCAGGACCTCGTGCGCCAGCAGGTGCCCGTGCCGCTGAGTGATATCACCGGCCCTTTTTTCGTATGTGGGTTCCGGGTGTTGAACTCAGGACCTCGCGCTTGCCAGGCAGGTGCTTACGCCGCTGAGCCATCTCACCGGCCCCATTATGTATACTTTTGACTTGAGCAATAGTTTGTAATTCTAGAATAAACATCTTTGAATGAGTAGAGGGATGTATTCTTTTAATTCTTAAGCAAAATTTTCATGTATATCAAATTCTGCTTCCACTGAGATCTGCATTGAAGATGTATTACTTGGCAACTGTGAGAATCCCTAAGGAGCACTGGAGAAGCTCCTCTTTGCGGATATGCAATGAAGACACATTTCTTCCCAGTAAATTACCAAATGATCTTACATTAGAGAAGTACTCATAGAGAGCAATAGGGCTGTGACCTCACTGGAACTGGCAATCAAACTTGAGTAAGGGCTAAATACAGACCACCCAAAGATCCAGATACTCCAAATTCACCAACACATTGAAATTACCATACAGGCCAAGGTTTTAATTTCTGTACCATCATTCTATATGAATCTTAGAGATGGGTCATGGCAAGAGGGAATGATCAAAATTAGGGACTCCTTCAAGAAAGGGAACATTTTGTCTTCACTACTTTATTCTAGAGGGAAGTTAAAGGAGGCTCATTTTAAATAAATCAATGTTAGATGATGTCTGGAGAAATTATTGGAATTGTTATTATTATTTCATTGATCCCCAGAAAAGGATTAAGCTCTCTAGTCCTACTTAAAAAATAACACGCCCAGAAATGTTGTTTATCATTGGCATATCCAGACCTCAGGGCTGGATAACTGCACCCAGAAAACCAACATGGGATATCCGTGTTGTGGCCCGATAGTAGTGGAGGTCCTCTTAGAGACCAAGTCCCCAAATGCAACCTAAACCCACTTGTTTACTGCAAAGTGGCAACACTGCAATTAAATTTGAGTACTGAGGTTTTAATTTAGAAAAGAACAACTGTTATCCGATGCTCAGCTGCTGGGGCGACGTGGCTCTCATGCCGACAGGGAGGGCTCTGTGTGTCCACGTGGCACGCACATACATCATAGGTTCACCACCACGGCCCTGTAGATTTGATTCCTGTGGTAATCAATGAGTGGGAAATGAGGCCAGCTCCTTTCATTCATCGTGTACTGGTTTTTCTTTTTACTGGCTTTTGTAAAAAAACAATTATTTTGTTTAGGTTTTATTCATTGGATTAATTATAGAAACGGGTTCTCAGTTTACTCACCTATGAAACAAGGGCAGAGGAAAGTTGTAGTTTTTGAACTTTGATGTGCATCAGAATCCTCTGGAAAGCTCCTTAAACACAGATTGATGGGTCTTGCTCTTTAGTTTCTGCAGTAGGTTTGGGGAGGATCAAGAATTTGCATTTATAACAGGTTCCCATACTGTGTTAATGCTGCTAATATGGAGAGCACACTTGGAGAACCACTGGGGAAGATGGTATTTATGATTTCCTTCACATTTGCACACTATGGGTATAATAAGGCAAAATAAGCTCTATAGTTTTCTTCCTGGAAAAGAAATTCTGCCAAAGCCATTTATCTGCCTAGAGGATATTTGCGTGCAGGGAATTTCTGAAGGATGTTTAAGGTTGTCATCTAATGGCAGCTATTGTGTCTGTTTATATATGTCAGAGATGCATAAATTTGAGTTGAACTTTAGAAGGTTTGTCTATGTGCAAGTCATTTAAAAGAAATATTCACCTGAATGGAATTGTAGGGAAGTAATCCTTGGGATTTAAGCTCCTGTTAAAGTAGCAAACATTTCTTTTGCAAGACAAAATAGTATTACAATAGGTTCTTATCTGCAGGGGATGCTTTTAGTATCCCTAGTGAATCCCTAAATTATAAATATTACTGAATCCTTTATATATTTTATTTTCTCCTATAAATACATGTCTATGATAATTTATAAATTAGGTAGTGCAAGTGATTAGCAATTACAATAACAAAATGGAATAATTATAATAATGTCCTATAAGAAAAGTTATTGTGGTCTCTCTAAAGGTAATTTATTTTGCCATACTCACCTTCCCTGTGATGATGCAAGATGACACAATGCCTACATGATATAATGAGGCGAATGAGATAGATACTGTAACATAGCATTAGGCTACTATTGACTTTCCAATAATACATCAGAAAGTGTCATCTGCTTCAGGTGACCCTGAATCATGGGTCACGATGAGGTCAATGGTTAGATGTCAGGAGCAGATGCCAATGGTTGGGAATCCTCCATATTTGACAATCTACTCCCCCCAACCCTCTTGGAAGAGTATTGTAATCAGAAGTTTTTTCTTTTTATAATTCATCATAGTTTTGCTTAAGATGTTATAATACTTCAGTGGTGATTTGGGTGACTTTTATGCTGAGTTCCATATGAGGATCATGTTCCATAATTTTGTTTAATGTCTGTGCAATCAAATGTTGGTAATACCTGAATTGCTGGTTCTGCTTTAGCTTCTTCCTCCTTTTCTGTGGATGACTTGACAAGTTCTTCCTCTTCCTCATTCATTAACATTTCTTGATGGCCTCCAGTATATTCTTTCATTTTATCATGCATGTCAGCAAATTAAACTCTACCAACTTATCTTAGTTCATGAACAAGTTTCTTAACCTCTGTATTGATCCCCAGAAAGCACTAAAAGCATTCACAACTTCTCTCCATACATTCTTCCAACAGGCACTCACGGTTTAGGGGTTTGATTCATCCACTGCAGATTTGATAAATGTCATTGTGTCAGCAATGGTAAATGATTTCTAATAGCCCATTATGTCTAAATCAGTGTCTGTATCAATTGATGATCAAATGTGGTCCATACCAGGTGGGTACCTTGTGACTTGACAAACTAAATGATGCCTTGTTCAAAGAACTAAAACAATGGTGTTATCTGGAGATAAAAAGAACCTCACCACTTTAATGTTCATATCAAACAAATTAAGGATGGCCAGGTGCATTATCTAATATTAATAGGACATTAATTTCCACTCTTCCTCTTCCAAGTGTGTTTTCACTCCTGGGATGATGGATTGGCAGAACCATTATAAAAAATAAAATAAAAATAAAGTAATGGTTGTTACCCATACTTTCTGATTTTCTTGCTAGATGATGGATAGAAAAATTTTGCTTTTGTTTTTGAGAGCATTCAGGTTCTTCACAGTGTATACTGTTCTTGGCTTCATATTTTGTTCTGCAATATTGCCACATGGTACCAGAATTAATCTGTCCTTCCATTATTTATGCCCCGACACCTCCTTTGCCATCTTTTGAATATAGATTCTATTGGATATCTTCTTCCAGAAAAGCACAGTTTTATTTCAACTGAAGGCTTCACGAAAGTGGTGGCATTCCCACAGGGTTTTAGAATATGTTTGCCAAGGAACCAAAATGAAGCTTGGAGAGAACAATATACTAAGTAATTAATGCTCTAAAAGATATTGAAGGTATGAATGAGCTAGCAGTGTTAAAAATACTGTAATTCAGTATGTGGATGGGGAAGGGGATTGGAGGTGGAAGAAGACACAAGGGAGATGATGCTCTATGCTCAGAAACCAAAATATGAGGGAAATCATATGCCTGTCATCCAGAAGTGTTTGCTTTGTTTTGAGTATGGTGGAGGAGTTAAAGAGTTTTAAGAAAGGTACTGGCATGATTTTTTGGAAGTGCATTTTACAAAGATGTACAAGAAAACCCATATGGTCAAAACTACAGTTAAATACATGTATCATATTCTTTAAAGCTTCTAAAGAGACACCATCAGCAGAATATTTTCCTTAAAAGTTAAAGAAATTTTTAGTCATGAAAGGGAAAGGTAATTTTGTTAGAATACCAAGAATTAAAGCTCTTCCTTACAAAATGCTAAAATGATGTGTTATCTATTTAATTAGGCATGGGCACTATCTTTAGAAGTATAAAATGTGTTGAATATCTACTGAAAAAAAGGTGTAAAATGTTGACTATTATGTCAAATGCTGTGAAATCCTTTTGTAAACAAAGCTGTTTTTTTAAAAATAAGTTTATTTGCTGCCTGTGCTTATTGCTCACTAGAAATCGTAATGGTCATTTATGACATCAGATTTTGTCCCTGTGGAAAGCATTACGATGTTGTAAAGAAAATATTATGATTTTTGAGTAAAGAAGAATGAGAAACAGATGATCTCTTAAAAATGCAAATTATATTTTTATGCAGATATCCTTATTTGTAAAATACTCAAAGATAAAAGCACAAATTTGCCCATTAAAAGTGCTATATAAGCAAAAATCTCCTAACTGGATGAATTTTTAAGATTCACTAGGCATCTAAAATCTTTTCATAAATATAAACATCTCTAATTTTGAAAACTTACAAACTTAAGTCTTGAAATACCAATTTTTGTTTTATAAAAATGACTTTGTAAGTTTAACATGCAAATTAGGTTTATATTCATACCTCTGCCATAAAATTACTACAAGAAAATTCATGATACATAATTAAAAAAAAATCGCTGGTAGATAAGAACTGTAAAATCAAAGACAGGAAAGTTTTGTTTACCTGCTGAAACTACCAGGAGTATAAACCTTAACAGTATTATTTAAAAACTTTCTTTTGAGGAAACACCCTGCAACACCCCCGCTATTTTCTTCTTTGACATGCGTTTGCTTGATTTTTTTCAGTCCCTTCCTACATAAGAGCACAAGATCTCTTAGGTCTATTTTACTTTATTTTTTTATTTTTATTTTCATTTTTTAATGTGGGTACCGGGAGTCGACCTCAGGACCTCGCACTTACCAGCAAACGCTTGTGCCACTGAGCTATTTCACCGGCCCACTTAGGTCTATTTTAACTTGAGAATGGAATGTTATATTATATCAATGTATATGATAGAGATAATCTGCCACATTTCCTTTCTTTATAGGAAATTACTTTCAATGCCTTTTGCAAGTTAAGTCTAATTGGAGCCCTAAATATTTGATGATAGTAGCAAAAAATTAGAGAAGATGCCATCAGACTTTTTTCACATTTTTTAGATACCTGCAAGTTTGTAGTCATAGGCCAGGCATCATGGCTCTGAATTTGGTTGTTATCCTAGTAAAATGAAAACTCATCTAATAATGATTTGGTCTGTTAATAAAACTGCTCACTTTTATGCAGTAAAACCATTTTTTTTGTCAGATATTTTAACCTAAGTAAGCTAGTATATTTTCAGAGCAGTTTTCAATTTGTAGATGCTGAGTGACATTAGGCATTTAAAAATGATTCTTCCAGATTCATACAACCACAGACAGCCTCGTACCTGTACCAAAACAGAAAACCTGGCGGTGAGAGTTGATTGTGGAATCAAAAGACTAACATTCAAGGTCTGCTGTGCCACTTATTAAAGGATGGGTTTGGGCTTGACTTTAACTTTTCCACTATTCATTTTATTCATCTTTAAAATCTAAATGATAATAATCAAATTCATAGAGTTATTTCTGAGAATGAAAGTAGTTCATTTATGTGAAATTGCTCTGTAAACTCTAAAATCCATATAAATGTAAGGTATTATTCTAATGACCACTTTATTATTACTGCTATAATCCTGTTTTAGCTTTCCCATTGCTGGTACAAAATATGCATCATCCACAATTTAGAAGAAGAGAAGTTTAATTTGGCTCACACTTTCAGAATATTCAGTCCATGGTCAGCTGGATCCAAGGCAAAAAAACCACAGTGGAAGGATGTGGTATAGCAAAGCTCATCACTTGATGGTGGCCAGGAAGGAGTGCAAGGGGACAGTACCAGAGAGGAAAGGGCCAGGGACCAGATATAGTACCCAAGGTCATACCTCCACAATCCACTCAGACACATTTAGAAGTGTGTTTAACCATTTCCATAGGCAGTGCCCAAGTCATTCAAGTGAAATTAAGCTTATCATCACAAATCCCCTTCCTTTAAGCAGTTATCATTGAAGATGTACATTTTTTGTATAGTTTAGTCATTCAGCCCTACTGGTTCAGAAACTTTGGAATTATTCTTAGTAGAATTGTTGATCTTGGCTTATAAACATTGAGACTAAAGAATCAGGTATTCACAACTATCATTGCCTGAGGATCTGTGATAAGTCTATATTAACTTTGTATTGCCTGAATTAATTATTAATCTGATTAATAGGAATTATTATTTGTTATTTATTATATTTATTCCTGCATGATAATTTGACCCCAAACCTAACAATTTAAAGCACCAGACATTTAGTGTTTTGTAGCTTCTGTGGGTTAGGAATGGGGTAAATTCAATTGAGTGTCCCTGGATCAAGGTCTTTTATGAGTTTGCATTTGAGTTGTTGGCTGGGGCAATGAATTTATTTCAAACTGGAGAGGAGGAACTACTTCTAAATTCACTGTATGGTTATTGGCATGTCTCTAACATGGGTCTCTCTACGAATTTTTCTTCTCACAGAGTGAATGATGAAAATGTAAAGATAAGAGAGATTCAACCCTAAATGGAAGCCACAGTCTTTTTATAACCTAATTTTGGCATTGACAGTCCATTATGTCTACATAATAATTAGAACACTGTCATTAAATCCATCTTATACACACGGTCTTGACTATCAAAATGCAGGTATCATTGGAGACTATTTTAACAGCTGCCTATCATGTTTGTCCTCTGGTCCCCAGGTTATGAAAAGTTCCTTCGCCCCCTCCAAAGGTCATGTCTCATTTTACAATCACACTGTTAAAGTCCAGGGTCTTAGTCATCTAAGCCTGGGCCAGAAGTAAATGAATCTCCTTGGTAAAAGTCCTTAAGCATAGATCCTCAAATGTAGTTCCTCCTGATCTACAGACATGTGAAGCAAAACTAGCAAGTTATTTTCTATCCCTGCTCCTGACATGATGGTGAGACAGACATAATACAACTAAGTTCATAGACATTCCTGTTTAAAGAGACAAAATAAAATTCTGAAATTCAGCCAGGCAAATATTAGCAGTTACTTTAGTAGACCTCAAAGCATAGGGAAAAAAATTCAAAGGCTCCCAGCTCCACCATCTGGGCTCTTGTTTCCACACCCTAAGCTATAATTTCATTTCTCATAAAAGACAGCACATGTATATAGCTAAGTAACACTCTCAGCCTGTTTCCTACTGTTAAAATTCAGGGGATCTGATGGCTTCTCCTATTTTTACACTAAAACTATTCTCCTCAGGGCAAACAGGGATGTTGCTATACATAAAACTTTTTAAAGAACTTTGTAATTCTTCTGCCTACTTTCCTAGGTTTCATTTCATTAGACTAAAACTTTCCTAGGTTTCATTTCATTAGACTAAAACTGTACTACAAGTCCCCTCCAGATAAACATTCCTCTACCTTGGGCCTCTGCTGAACAGATAAGGGACAAACGGTTAAACTTCATAGAAACTCTACTGTTTGATTCAGAGGGGCTGTGTGGCAGACAATCTATTTTCATTTCACTTATATAAAGTTCCAAATAACCCAAACTTTGCTATATTACTTGGAGATTCCCATATAAATACTATTATTTTTGGAACACAAAGGAACAATTCACAAAAATATTAGAATACTAACTCCTCCTGGGAAGAGGGAGATGTAGGAAGAATCTTAAGAGGGGGTTCAAAGTTATTTCTAATTTTTCATATATTTTGCTGGATGATAGTTACATTGGTTTTTTAAAAAGTAGTTTTATTAAGATTCAAATAAACATACAGGTATGTATATAGTATGTGCTTTTTTGTCCACGTGATTTATACAGAAGAGCTAAAAAGAAAAAAAAAGTATAGTCATTGAAATGCAGTAGGGGAGTGGTCTTTAAATCCAGAGAAGGCATGGCCATATTATGTTTTGAAGTTGAAGGTGGAAAGAAATGTCATGGAGTGAAATTGTAATGCCATTAAAGCTTGAATTTTATGCAAGTATTAAGTGATTGAACTGAGTTCAATTAAAAGGCTTTGCCTTTTGGCATGCTTTGCTACCTAATAAATAATATTTTTCTAAAAAGAAAAATATTGCAGGAAAACAATATTAACATTCCATTCATCACATCTAAAAGAACATTTCTCTCAGTCTATTCAATTTTTGTGTTACATTTCTGCTTTGTAAAACCAAAGGGAAAAAGGATAGAAAAAAGGAATTTGGGGGCAAGAATCAAATTATTTTATTACAGAATTTTGAGAAAATATCCTCAAAAGCAGTTATTTTGAACTGTTGGTAAAGCTCACCCAACTCAATAAGGAAAGAGAGACAGAGGTTTGCTATTTTCTAGATCGGATAGAGAAATTGTTTCAGTGGTCATGTTAGAAAGATGGGAAGAGACATGGAATCAAAGTCACCCTCCTAAAATATTGTTCTGGTTACATCGCTCTTTTGACTAAAAGTCTTCAGTGCCTTCTCATTTTCTCAGGGTAAAAGCTAAAGCCTTCCCTAAAGTGACAAGTGTTTTCCTCATCAACACTACCTCGTCTCATTCCCTCCCATCCTAAAGCATTCAGGCTCCACAAGCCACCATCACTGCTTCTCCGGAAGACGCCACAGTCTTTCTGTGTTCGTGCCCATGGACATGTTCCTCTGACTCGAAGACCCTTCACTGGGTAACTTCTGGTTAGCCTTAAGGTATGTGGGAAATTAAATATTGAAAATTAAATACTGAAAGAAAATGTTCTTGTTTTTCCCCAAACCTGGAGGTAGCTGACGTTGTCTCCGATGGAACTGTGTTGACTTTTCCTCTGAAGCTCTCTGCTTCCCAAACCTGACTTTACATTGTCTGCGGGCAGAGGCAGCATTTTCTTTATAGATTTGTATTTACGACTACATAGGGCTTTGTACATGGTAAATATTTGTTGGCTAAACAGATGGATCTATGTAGTAGATGACTGGGACTGTTTGAAGAATACCCCAAATACCGTATAAAGGCACAGAAAACAGGCAGTTTAGTTGAGTGGTGAGACGCTTGTGTTCTGGAACCTAACTGCCTAGGATAGAATACTAACTCTACCACTGACTAACTACGGGTTCATTCATAAGTTATTTGAACTTTATTGCCTCAGCTCTCTCATTCGTTAAAAGAAATAGAAATAATACCAGTTTCACAGGGTTGTTGAAATGATTAAATGAAGTATATATGGTAAGCGCTTAAACAGTCTCGAGATGCAGTAAACACCTCAGTACACTTAATACTGCTGCAGGTGGAGACCACAGCATTCATCTAAGACTCAGGGGAACCAACAAAAAAATGAGCCCGAGAAAGTGATATACAACCTCATGTGTGCATTTTTGACACTCTCATTTCTCTCATTATGGTACTAAACACACTATATGGAAATTTTGTGTTTACTAATATGTATCTCCACTTTATCATGAAGATCTGAGAGAGCTTATTCTCTCTTTGCTTTAATACTGGCACACAGACATTCTGCAACAAATATTTGCTGAATAATCAGCAAATGCAACCTGGTGAAGTCAAGTGATACTTTTACGGCCTGACTCTAACAACATTGACAGCAAGTAATTGAGGGGCTTAAAAATTACAAAGCAGCTGAAAACTTAGGCATTACAACAGCCATATCCTTTAGCAGCAGTTAATTGCTCTTTGAAATTCTCTCACCTTAAAGTCAAGTTTAGTTGTGTCCTTTACTTGTGTGTGTGTGAGAAGGGGTGGGATGAAGTAGAGATGGGACCGATGAGGTGAAGTCACTGGTAGAGCTGGGACAAGGTTTGAACCCAGGAAGAAGGTCCCCCTGTACAGGAGATGACTGTGATATTGACTAAAGGGACACCAAATACAGGTGTGGATGCACCTCAGAGCACCAGCTGTTGTGTAGTACTTGTAACCCCCACAGTCTCATATTTCATTCCATGATTCAACAGAAAGTAAAATATGAGAAAAAGATTACTGGGTTTAGGGAGATAAGGCAGTGAATTAACCGCTCACTCTTTGGAGTATACCATATATAACAGTTCAGGACACAAAGTTTTTGATAAATGCTATCTTCAGGGACTTTTCAGATGAAATAAAAGTTTTCCAATTAGTTTCCTTCAGATAATGTCACTTTCCTTCATGTACACACTGTGGTTTATTTCATCTTTCATGCGTAAGTTCATGGCAGATTTAGACTAGTGAACTAGTTAGTGAACCCAACTTTACTCCCAGGATACATATTTCAAAGTGGTGTACGGGTTCTTAGACAGGTAACTTCCACCAGCCAGCCCTCAAGGTGACTGAGAGACATCTTGCTGTCTCTTTGGAACAATAACTCTTTCAGGACATTACATCTCATCAGCAATACACTAATTGGCAATTGGGAAGCCTGAAGTCTCAACGTATCGCCTAGAAGAGTCATTACTTCACATCTAGAGAGTAGTTTACTTACCTGGAGGAATCATAGAATAGTAGAGTTTGAAAGAATTTTGAGCAGTCAAATATATACAAGTCTCGGGCAGAGAAGCGTGGAAAAGAGAGGCATATTACAAGCACAACCTCAGAAGCAGCACCTGCAAAGTCTTGGAATCAACCTTAAACTCACTCCCTTCCTCTGTCTGACAAGGAAAGAAATTCCAGGCTAATTCTGGATGAAAACCAACAAGTCATAATGAGACATTGTTTGTTAGGTGAGTGAGCTCTTTGAAGTTTTCTGTCATATCGACAGGCACAGGGTGTGATCTTGACCTTATTCATTTCGAGGGAGCACCTTGCACTTTTAGAAAGATTTTGCTCAACCCATTTCTACAACATACTGATTTATTTAATTTTAATGCCTCTTGCCCAAGTGGTTATATAGTTACATTATGCAATAAGCTCCAGACTCAGGTATTCATCCTAGATTAATAATGCTATGTTGTACATTCATCATGTCTTTTTTATTAAACTTAGAAACCGTTATAGTAGGTTGGTTTAGAATTGGTTTCTAAAACCTAATAGTTATAGGTTTGAAACTAGTTCTGTTTATTAACTTGTAGCTCGGTAAAATTATACAACTTCTCCAAGGCTCACTGATCTCTTCCACAGTGTGGGATAAGAGTAACTTATCTCAGGTGTTGGCTGTGAGGATTAAGTAAGGCAATGCTCGTAAAGCTGTCAATGTGGTGTGTGACACATGGTAAATCGTAGATAAACGTTAGCTATGATCATCATTATTATTACTGTTGCCCAGAAATAGCCAAGGTTGAAGTGTACTTCATGATACGAAAGGTTCTTTGAACATTAGTGACATAAAAAATGTTCTGAGAAGAGTTCTTTATTTTCACAATTTTGGAAGACTACCTAAAAGCCAATATTTTTGTTATACATTATTCTAATGTAATCATAAAAGTATAATTTTAAAGCTTTACTCGTTAGAGTTACAGTATATACTTAAAATAGGAGTAAGCAAAACTGAATTTCTTTAAAGTGACTGTTGATTTTGACTAACTGATTTAAACAACTTTAAACACAGTACAAATGAGTCATCTTTCCCATAATTCATCATTCTCTCATATTTCGTGGTATTAATTCTAAATCCCAGAATTTTAAAACAGCATAAGAATATTGGCCTGGTTATTACATGGCAAAAAAAAAAAATTAAATCCTTAACTCTGTCAGTTCATAGTTGTGTTCCCGAGCAAACGTTTGATCTCCCTGGACCCTGTTTGGTTCTTTGTAAAATAAAGATTACAATACATTATAGTATTAAAAGGAAAATAATTGAGTTCAGTTGGTTTAACAAAAAGCTATTAGGAGATATTTTAATGTAAAGTAAGTTTCTCTTAAGTCCAAATTGCTCCCTGTGGTGAAGATAAATGATGCCGAGCTCTGTCCAAGGTCTCAGACTGGTATGTCTTGGATCTGCTACACCAGAGCTACTCAAAATACATTCTGACCAGCATTTTCTCAAGTAGATGTTCCATTGGAAAAGGGTTGCATGGGCAAATAATGCTGTCCATTAGAATTCTCCCAGACGTTATATGGGTCTTGATTTATAGTACTTATTAAAGACCAAAAATTCCTTCAGAAGAGAAATCAATTAAACTTGCATAATGCAGCATTTCTCAAACATGTTTGACCTTAGTACCCTTCATCCCTCAGAAGCTGTAGGCTAGAGAGGCTAATACCCTTGTCGGGGCTGGACACGATTACTGTGGAGTCAGTTCATGTGTGGTCACCAAGCTCAGGTGCCTGTATACAGACCCACAGCAAGAGATCATCTACATTTTATTGAGGGATTGATTTTTTTTGTTTGTTTGGTTTTTTTTAGAAAAGGCCAGCCAAAGAGATAGAGGACATGAGATTAGAAGTAGTCAGAACTCGGGAGAAGATGATGAATGTTTAAACTCTGGGTTTCTCTGAGACAGCTGAGTGAGGAGTACAGGCTGGTGGTTGGGTGCACAGATGTGACTATAACAAGGGGATTTATGGTGCAAATACAGCTGGCTTTCATTAATTGATACATTTAACAGTAAAATTTGGAAATCAAAGTTAGAGGGGATGATGGAAACTGACAGTGGATGCAATTTTACAGGAAGAATATTTTGGGATAAAAGGAGAATGGGGCCACACTAGAAATATTAGAATTGCTAAGATTTAAAGAATGGACAAGGAGAAAGCATAAATTGACATCACTTTAATGGATAGTTCTACACTATCGTTCTCACATTACTGTAATTGATTACCAATACTTTTTCTCCTAATGAACAGCAAAAACTCAGGAAGATGTTAATATATCTGAAATCAAATGGTCAGAGTGGCAAGTTTAGACTTCCATCAAAGGCTTTTTAACTCCTGCTGACAGTCCACTTTGCAACACATACTGTTAATGTTCTCTTGCACACACAGCCCTCTCAGGTTTTTGGTCTCAAAGAATTTACAACTATAATACAGAACACTGTTAAATATTAGTACTAAATATTGAGTATGAGTTTTAAATCCTCTAGGCATGGGGAGACTACCACTTGATATTTCAACTCCTGTTTTAGAGCCAATAAATTCAGTAAAGGTCTTAATCTAAGCTGAGAATAATGAGACTGCTACTTAGAACCATCGCAAGAAGTTAGAAGTTAGTATTTTAGTAAAGAAGTAAATCCAGAGCTGTTCATCATTTTTGAAACTTATTATAGTACAATTTCCCTAAGGTAAAATTCCCTCGAGGAATTTTAGTGCTTTACATAGGAAATTAAACAAAGAAAAACTGTCTGAAATATACATATATATGTTTGCACACAGATGTACTCATATGTTTATACTACAATAACGGCAATAAAATTCAGTAGCCAGAACCAAACTACTTCTGGATGTTATCTTTATCACTTATATACTGTCAGTGCTTAGACTTCTTTTTGATTGTTTCCAAGTAGTTACTTTCCATCTACGATAAAATGGAAATGTTCATATTTGTAAAAACGAATGTTGCAAATGGTCATGGTAAATAGAATGTATGCAGTGATAAGGTTCAGATCAAAATCAGTTGTTTTGGTATTTTGAATTGTCTTAGACAAAATTGCTTGCTGATCTAATTAATAATGCAAAAACATTTTTAGAAGAAATAACTGGAATAATTGTAGCACATTGTCATATATTAGTAATAACAAGGCAATTTATCTTGAAGAAAAACAAAATGTATAGCTGTCAATTACAGATAAACACTGTGCCAAGCAATCTCGTTATTTAGAGACTGCAATCTTTAATGGAACTTTGTGCCTCTTACTTGTTGAGTAGTCTCCTTTCAACCACTGTAAAATTTCTCAGAAAAACAATAAACCCCATTCTCAACTATATTTGTTTCCTGGGGCTGCGATAATACAAGTACAAATTCTGGTCTTTTTAAACAATAAGTAAGTTTTCAATTGATTATGGCTTAGCGAATAAAAGCATTGAAATAATTATGTGAAAAATAAATTAGCTATTAAGTATGATTTGGTATTATTAGAGTAACATTCTGTATGTTATTTTTCATCATTGTTTCCAGCATTTATTCCTTTTTAAACTGTTAATGTGTGTATATGAGTGAATTTATGATGCTGTGTGTGCATATATTTTAGCACCTTAAAGCTAAGATTATCTACTTCACAACACTGTCTTAACTTTCCTTTTCTATTCAGTTGAAAAGAAGTTAACATATTGGACAAAATAACATTACTATTATTTATAGTTTTGTCCAAGGTAGTGAAAATTATATTCTTTATTTATACAAGGACTTAAGGAAAGACAACTGTGAAAATGTTAGGTAAAGCAGGGAAAAAATTCAGAACAATGGTTAAACCTTTTTATTTGATTGATGAGCTACATTATCAGTTGAGATTCCTTTTTTCACAGCTTCCACCTTTGGTATATAACATGTTTATGTCAATTTTAATCATAGCTACCAAATCTATTACATTATTTAACAGTAGCATCACAGATATTCAGGTCATGATTTGTTACTAAAGATGTCCTTTACACAGTAAAGTTTATTTAGTTTGGCTAGTTCTGCAATATTTTAAAGATAATTTTATTGCAAAGGAGGACACATTGGAAAGGATTTCGATGATTACAGAAAGAAGAAAAGGACAGGAGGCAAGTTCTCCAAAGAAGCATATTAATAAAATGTTGGAGAACCTCTGAAGGGCTATATTCCTTAGAGAGACATGGCCATCTATTGGACTCATTAGCCTTTAAAGTCATTTTATTTTTTAAGTTCAAATAGAGATCTATGAGACATGCTGTTTTGAATTCCAGAATCAAATATAACCTTTTATATTGTTAATCTTTCTTGAAGTATAAAGGGATCGGAATAAAAAGAAAGTTATTTCATCTTAAATTCAGTCTCATGTACACTTTTGCTTTTTAACTCACCTTCCTTTTATGAATACTACCTATCAGGGAGGTAAAATACAGAATTCAAACTAAGTGACACAATCCTTAAGTAGAGGAGTCTATAATATATATCAAGTGACTATATATAAATAACATGTTTAGGGAAGGACAGCAGGGACAGCAGTATTTTAGGTCATTGTTTAAAATCAATCTTAAATTAAGAAAGTTAACTTCATAAAAGCAGGAGCCATGTTTTCTTTGCTTATTTCTATATCTGCAACACATAGACATTGCCTTTTGTATTATAGACATTTAATACATTTTTTGAGTGAACAAATATGATGCAAAATTGAGGTGAGATTGTAGGTGTTCCAGGAAGGAAGACTGAATTTTTAACTAGAAAATTTGCTAAAAACGCCTTAGAATAATTGAAAATTAAGATGAACATTGAATAACAGATAGGATTTGGACAAAATAAAGGGGAGTGGAATGCATATGGTTGTATATGTATATGAGTGTATACGTACTGAAAGATGTGTTTGTAGAAACAACCTTATAAAATCAAAGTAGCGAGTATGGATGTGTTGTAGATAAGGACCAGGCATTAGTGGAAAAATCCTCTTGGAAGTTGAATCAGAAATAAAATTGAATAGTTTAAATGAGTATAACTTATTGGGAAACCTTTGAGCTTTTCTTATAAATTTGAGTTTTACATTAAAATCGGTGAAAAACTGTCTCCTCCAAAAATATATTATATATATGTGTGTATCTTTTTATTGTGTATATATTTCTTTTTTTATTTTTATCATCAAGTAGTTTCTAAAATAAACTTAAGAAGAGCCATGTGGAGAGAAAATTACCAAGTGGGGCACTTTTGAGGACGTGCAAGATGAATCTAATAAACCTTGGACCAGGCAATGCAGAAGAATTGAGGAAAAAGAGTGACTAAGCCTTGTTGAACAGCTAGAATACGGAGAAAGAAGGAGGGGAAGAGGCAGTTCATTACTGCAGGTTCACACATGGAGGATAAGGAAATGATGGCTTCATTCACCTCTTATCAATATCGTTTCTGTCTTTTTAAATTTTTTTAACGTGGGTACTGGGAACCGAACTCAGGACCTCACACTTTCCAGGCAGGCACTTGTGCCACTGAGCTATATCACCAGCCCACAATATCATTTCTCAATTCTCTTTCTTCTCTTCTTGACTGATTTTGTCAGTGCTTCCTACCTAAGTTTCTCTTACTGCTCCTGTTCTTAGTTCTTAAGTCTCCTTCTTATTTTTGGTCTAGGTTTGTTGTCTCTCTTATATAACTTGGTGGTATCATTTGCTGGCCAGTGTCATAATATTTAACATACTATATTATAATCATTTGTTTCCTTTTTATTGGTTTCCTTGAGTATAATACAAAAATCTCTAGCAGAATGTTTGCTATGTGGCTGGTTGGTGCAAGCTCATGACCATAAGTTGAATCAATCAGCTTCTGGTGCTGCTGCTTCTCCTTGTCTTTGTTTTTTGCAAAAATTACTAGGCTAAGACTTGGATATGTATTACATGGGGTATGTATTACCAGTTCTAGAAAAAGTGACCATGTTGGAATAGCATTCTAACCTCCCTCCATCCCCTTTTTTATATAACTCATGTAAGCTTGTTCAAGCTTTAAGTGAAATTCTAGGTTCAGAGGGGATCGATAAGAAGTTTTATGGTTTGTTGTTTTATTGTTCTCTTTTGAGTATTACAAGATCTCAGAACTGAGACATACTGAATATGATGATGGATGCCACCACATTTCTATGTTCTCAATGGTCACGTGGGTCATTTACTAGTGGAGTATCTTGCAAATTCAGTTATGGCCCCTACATGCTGAATGTTTACACTATAGGGCACACTACTGAAATTTAGACAAGAAGTCATAAAAGAAGAAACCCAAACTCATTTTTATTTAAGTATCTGAAATGTATATTAAATATTTTTAAAAATTCATATCCTTTCCTCTGACTTCATACACAATAAGTATTTAATTTCCCTGTGCCTCAGCTAAAAATGAAAATATGACTGTTGTATTAAGGTATTTAAAGGGCTATATGTTAAATCCCTATGTTAATGACATTTATATTACTAAATTAACTTGAGAGCTGTGCTTTCTGATATAAATTACTAAAACGGAATGCTCTATGAAAAAACCGAATATTACAGACATATTTTAGCCACAGTGTTACTGATTTTAGTGAAGGGTATCTGAAATATCAGATATACCATCAACTGTTTTTTAATCTTAAATATCCTCTTTTTTTTTTTTTTTTGGCTTTCTGGGTCTCATGTTTCCATCTCTGAATGCATATATATGTTTTTCTTATTTCTGAGTACAGAAATTAAAAAGTTTTATTGTATAGCCCATTAAATATTTATATTTTTAACATATTTGACTTATAAGCAGAAAGCACTCTAAAATAAATTTGGGTAAATATCCTTAAACTTTTTATTTTTAATTAGTTATTTAGCTTTATTTAGTTTTTTTTTTTTTTTTTTTTTTTTTTTTTTTGTGGGTACCGGGGGGACGACCTCAGGACCTCACGCGCCAACAGGCACCCGTGCCGCTGAGCGATATCACCGGCCCCTTTTTCGTATGTGGGTTCTGGGAGTCGAACTCGGGCCTTCGCGCTTGCAAGGCAGGCGCTTAAGCCGCTGAGCCGTCTCACCGGCCCTATTTAGTTTTAATTATATAAGATTCATAGTCTTTTTCCAATGCCAAAATTATAGTTAATATCCTGTTGTATATCTCATCCAATAAGTAAAAACATGGCATTTTCTTTTTTTCTTAAGACTTTTTTATATTGTAAGTAAATTTCACAAAGAGTCTATTACAGTAGTAGTTTCTCATTCTGCCTCAAGACTAAAAATCCTGAAGATACAAGTCTTGTTAACCTGCCTTATTTCTGATGTTCGGCAACTCACTACCTCAGGAATATTACTTGTTTTCTGGTAAATAATGTTTGTCCATCCAGAAGTATTTATCAAGTGCCTACAGGGCAGTTTTCTTAGTTCCGCAGATACAGTCATTTGTAACACAGACAAAATTTCTGAAACTTATTTCCCAGTAACCACGAAAAGAGAAAAGAAGAGCGAGAGCGAGAGCGAGAGGGAGAAAGGGAGAAAGGGAGAGGGGAGGGGGGAAGAAAGGAAATATTTGTAAGTTAGAGATAAGTACGCTGAGGAAATTAAATATGGAGTGGTCATAAATATCATTAAAGGTGAGAAGACGTAAAGAGTGAAGTCTTTGCATACTTGGAGAAAGAACAGTTGAGGTATAAGCCTCAGTCAGGAAAGGCAGTGGTTCTCAGCCAGAAGCGCGCCTCGTGCCTTCCACGGAAAACATGGGAATCTAGTAGGCAGACAGACTGTAAGAAACGCTTCTGCAAATTGTGGCAGGGTGAACCCTGTGAAAACTTTTAGCCATTGTAAAGAATTTGTTCTAATTTGAAGTGAAATAGGGAGATATTATACAGTTTTGAGCACACGAATGACATGATATAATTTGCATTTTGCTGAGACTTTTGTAGCTTCCTGGTTAAGAAAAACTATGTAGCTAAGGACAGAAGTAAGTGCACTATGTAGAGGATTCATTTTACAATTTATGCAAGAAGGGGCAGTGCTTGGACAAAACTGGTATCAGTAGAGGTAGGAAGAAGTAGTACAATTCTGGATAGATTTTGAAAATGGAACCAATGTATTTGATGGACACAATGACATACATCAGAAAAATAAAAAAAAAGAGCCAAAGTTGATTCCAAAATTTTCCCCCTAAACGAGTGGAACACTACAGTTATCATTAATGATGGAATAAAGATGGTAAAGATGGAGGGGGAAGCAGTTTTTGAGGGAGGATTAAAAGTTCATCTTTTGATATATTGATTTTGAGATGAGTATTAGATTAATCCAGAAAGAGTTAGTTAAATACACATTTGCAAAGTATAAGCCTATGATGCCTCTATCACAGCAGTGATTTTTAAAGCCATAGGAGTGGATAGGATTATCAAAGGAGTGAATGTATTACAAAGGAAAAGAGTCTCAAAGGACCGTTGAAGCCATTCAAATGTGAGAATTACAGGAAACAAAAGGGAATCAATAAGGGAGAATGAAGATGAGCAGCCACAGGAATGAATTGTCTCGGAAGCTGATTGGAGAACCAAATGGGCCTGAGAATTGACCACTGGAACTCACTGTAGTAGATTGGTGAAAGACAGAAGTATGTTGGCATAGGTTCAAAAGAGGAGGAGAAAATCCAAATTAGAGACAATGATTATAAATAAATCTTTTAAGGAAATTATTGGGTAATTTTTAATTATCATATATGACTTGTGTGTATAAAATACTAATAAAATTAGTTACTGTTACGTGATGTACTGCATGTTCATCTTCAAACGAATGTTTCAGGCTGCGGAGTACTCATCTTTGATTCCTTTAAGAAGATGCTTGCATTGATCAAAATGACCAAGAAACATTTTTTGGTGCTCCTGGAAAAAAGAATCTTTGAAATAAAAGGGATAATTTTTGAAAAAAAAAAAGGAGAGAAATAAAGGTATTTATCCCCACCCCCCAGTTTCTAATTCTCATTTACATGACACACATAATTTCTATGGGGGATTTCAGGGACTCAGCTTATTTTGCAATGTTAATATTTTAATGCAGATAAGTGAGTTAAAGGGGTTTCAAGTGTCTTAATTTCCAGTTACATTCTCATCTTTACCAATGCTCCATGGAAGGTATTCACTAACACGTTAGAATTCAGACAGAGTTTTCCAGATAACAAACATATAATAAATGACTAACATGACATAATGTATATGCACAAATATGGTGGTAGCTATAGCTTTCAGTACTACTCTCTTTTCCACTTTCCCAGAGGGAAATTGCTGGAAGGATCACTAGAAGAAGGAATTCTAAATATCCACAGACATTTTTGTATTGTATAGATAAATTGTGCCATAGAAAGTTGTGAGGAAATATGAAAATGTTTTAATTAAAAAATACATATATATATATATATTTTTTTTTTTTTTTTTTTTTTATGTGGGTACCTGGAGTCGATCTCAGGACCTTGTGCTTGCCAGCCAGCAAGCGCTTGTGCCACTGAGTGATATCATCAGCCCTTTTTTTCCTTTATGTGGGTTCCGAGAGTCAAACTCAGGATGTCATGCTTGCAGGGCAGGTGCTTATGCCACTGAGCTATCTCACTGGCCCTAATTAAAATATTTTTGTCAAGCATATTAAATTATATTGATACAATATAGCTTTATATATATAATATATATATATATATATATATATATATATATATATATATTATATATATATATCCTGTTGTTTTCATTCTTACCTTGTCACCATTCTGAGAACAGAACATATTACTTGTGCACTGAATTTATTTTGTTTTATTTTATCTATCTCTCTATCTCTCTGTCTCATTACCTTAATTTTTTGAGTCATGGTTTTGGTGTGTAGTCCAGGCCAGCCTTGAACTCACTATGTAGCCCAAGCTGGCCTTGAACTCATGGTGATCCTCCTACCTCAGTCTCCCAAGAGCTGGGATGACAGGCGTGTACCACAATGCCCAGAAGCATTGATTTTCTTAATTATTGTATGTTGATGGTCTGGACTGTGATGAGCATTTTAAAACTAAATTGAGACTTGCTAAAAATACATGTTAATATCTCTTGCAGTTCTTCAAAAATCTGTTAGATGCCTTGTTATACACTGATTTTATGTTAGATCCATATATAACATTGCTTTTGATTGACAGGAAAGATTTTTGTACCTGATTTGAGATCACTTTATCACTATAGTCATGCATTTTAAAAGTCTGGAATTAAATTAATAGTTTTACATCTTGTTTTAATATTCTTCAGAGAGTGTTTTTCTTAGCTGAGGACTATTTTTTCTTGCTAGGAATTTAAAAACTTGCTTCACATGCTTTGCAGTTTTACTATATGTTTTATCCTGGATCTGGTATGTTACAGCTAATGTCTCTTTCCAGAGACTTCTAAAAGCTAAGAGAAGAGAAATAGAAATTCTCCCAACTATTACAGGTATGTTTTGAAATAGGCAATCTAGTTGGATAGGTGGTGGTAGGCTAGGATTCCTTGACACATTATTAGGATCAAATGTAAATAAAAACTTCCATTCTGGCCATAATGGAGCCACTTGTACCAGATTTGCCTTCCTGCCTGTAAATAACAATAAGCCTAGGACAAACGTTATCAGCCAAATGTTTTCAAGATCTGTGAAATAAGAGAAAAATATGGGGTAAGTCTGGGTTTGCAAAGACTCTCTGATTAGGACACGTTTTTGACAATAGCATGAAAAGGTGATGCCCAAACAAAGCATGGAGAGGCGCATATTTGAATTTGGGGCCACTGAATTGAATATTTATAAGATAGGGTACTGGAAAGAAGGAAACTGGGCAGAGTGGAGCATCAGTAGTCTGTGAAAGCTCTTGGCCAAAGCCTAGGGTCTATATGCCCAGGGCAAGAGTTCATGAGTCCTGACCAAGAATAGCTGCTGGTGGCCTGACCCATAATTGAGATACTAGAGATAGTTGGAATTCCTATGCAGCCAGAGTGGAGAGACTTCACAGAACTCTCAGCATTCAGGTGAGGGAGCTGGAAATGTCACACTTTGGTAAAAGAAAAAGGCACTACAGCATGGATCACATCCGAAAACCCAAGACAGTTTCATAGACTAAAATGAAACCTAACATGATCAAAAAGAGCCACCAGGAATTTAATAGCCAACAAGAATGATCCCAACAGTCTTTAAAAGAGCCACCATAACATATATTCCCTATAATGTGCAACATATAATTAAAAATGCTTTGATCTACCTAGAAAACTCAACTGAAAGAAAAACTCAATTAAAAAGACTTGAACACTTTACACAATAATGTTCTTTAATGGCCAATCAGCACTTAAAATATAATTAACATTATTGGTCACCAGGAAAATGCAAAATAAAATCACAATGAAATGCCATTTTAAACCACTTAGAATTGCTAAAACTAAAAGAGTCTGAAAATATCAAATGTTAATGAGTATTTGAAGGAAATTGGATTGCTTATATATTGCTTATGGGTGTGTAAAATGGTATAACTACACTAGAGAATTGCTGGGTAGTTTTTATGGGGTTATTCACACACATCTATCCTATAATATAAGAATTCTACTTATAGGTAAATACCCAAGAGAAATAAAAAACTTTCTTGGTTCAAAAATTTCTATGCAAATGTTTGTAATAATTTTAGTCCAGCAGCTAAAAATTTGTAAATAACTAAAACGTTTATCAGCTGGAGAACAGATGCACAAATTGGTACAATTTATTGAAATACTGGAATACTATTCAGCAATTAAGAAGAACAGACACGGAACATGGATGAATCTCAAAGCAATATGAGGAATATCTGCTTTCATCCAATGAGGGAGTACGAGGTTCCACAGTTACCTTCTCATTGCAGACAATCAGAAGCAACTGTTTTCTGATATTGCAACAGGGGTCTGAGAGAAAGGATGTGAAACAGGTAATCTCTCCAAATTGACTCAGCTTTCTGCCTGGGAGCAATTTCCATTCTGTGGGAAAGGCAATGAAAAATAAACTGAGCTCAGCAGTTCTGCGGCATTGTATAGATGAAGGTCAAAACTTGTAGAGGACAAGACAGCTAACATCTGTGGATGAAATACTGGTCAGGGAGGAGCCAAAGAGCATTTAGAAATATTCAGAGGTGTCCCCTTAAATGTTTGGCTGAATGTATGCACACCATTGACCCAATAGAACAGGAGAAGAACAATTTCCAGGGGAAAAATTGTTTCCGAAGAGAGGAGGAGCATAAACTGAACAATTTCACCCAGTGGGATTACAGGTAGGTTAGATTCCATAGAGGGAAAGATCACTGATGAAAGCTGCCAACCCAGTGTTCTAAACACAGATGAATATTTTCAAAACTTTCAGTGAAATATAAACATTTTTTCAGATCAAAAATGTCCACAAAAACACACAACCAAAGAATCACTGGCAGCAGACTTATGCTACAAGAAATGTTAGAAAAGAAAAAAATTTGTATGAGCAGAAGGCAGATAGAAAATCAAATCTACAGGCATAAAGAGAATAGAAATGGTGGATACGTAGATAAACAAAAGATTTTTACATTATTATAAAAATAGCTTCAAAAGATAATTGACAGTTAACAGAATAAGTATAATATATAGCAAAACATAGATATATCTATATACATATATAGTCAAAATATATATATATATATCTGGGGTTTTAATATTCATCTTTATTCTCCCTTGAACATCCACACAGGCATTCTGTACACTAGACATAATTATTATTAATTATTCCACATTAGATAGGCTATGGACCCCCTCCCCAACACATACTGCTTTCACCAGGCCTTTTTCCTACAATGACAAAGTGAAAGCCAGGTCCAACGTTCTACAAGAGTAGCTCTATAAGTGACAGAAGGAAAATTATTTTCTCTGCTTGTAAGGGGGAAAGAAAGTTATCACTTCAACTAATGCCCTTCTAAAGATGGAATGTTAGTAGAAGCAAATCCTCTATACAGTACCTCTGTATCTAAGTGTACAGTTACGATCTACACATTTCACCACACGTAAGTTTTATTTCAATAAACAGTAGCTTAAAACATGGAAAGATTTATCGCATCTTCATTCCTAAGTAAATAATAAGGGGCTTTCCTTCTAATGGCTCATAAGAAGAATTTGTTGAATTATATAAGAAATTAATTTTACTTAGGAATAAAAGACAGTATTATATATTCCACTATGAATCAATAATTCTAAGTCCTTAATAGACATTTTAAATATAGGCAAGAATGGTAGTATACTTATCAATAAGGAAAGTAATAGATTTGAAATTTAAACAAAAATTGTCATTAAAATATCAAGTACCATCACAATAAAAGTTAGCTTTTTAGTCCCTTTGATGAATAGTTTTTCATTAGTCAGTGAGAATGGGTTTGAAGTTGGTCTTTAGTTTGACCTTTGACTTCATTATTCATTAGCAGTGTGTCACTAAATGAGCCATTTCTCCGGAACTAATTTTTCTTATTAATAAAATTGGGGTAATAATACTAATCTCATAAAACTCTTCTGTAAAATATGTGAAAGCATGAATGTATTTATATAATGGGGCATCAAAATATGACTGATGCACAGTACAGCTAATGCATTGGAACTCACTGATTTACATTACTGGAGTTGCATTACCCAGCTATTTGCTGAATGTGTTTTATTTTTCTGTTGAAATTTAGGGTTCCCTCACAACTTTATTAATGCTTAAACAACTAGCTGATTTCTTTTTCCCTGATCTTGTACTCCCAAGTTTTACCCCCCATACACAGTTGCACCTTATCAATATCGTACCAATAGTACGACAGTCCTATCCATAGTCTTTTCACTATCCTCTGAATAAAGTCCAAGTTTTTCAGCTCATAGGGTATTTGTGGAGTTGCTTCTATCTGTCTGCCTCCTTAGTCTCTCCTTCCACCCTTCCTCATCCTCTGTTGAACTTCTTCATGTCATGCTAATTTCCCTTTATATATTTTCACATGCTGCTTTTAGTAAAGATTTGACACCCTTTTCTTTCCTACTTGACAATTCCTAAATATTTTTAAATATCTACTTCAAAAGTAATTATTCCTTTGAAAACTTACATAACTATCTCAATATATAACTGACTCTATGTAGGCAAAAAGTTAAATATGCTCCCATCTGGGCTTATCATAATGCCCTGCAGTTACCTCTACTAATATCCTATTATTTTGTATTAAAACTTTACTAATTTGCTGAACCCTGGGTACTTGTGAGTCATATTCTTTGTTTCAGCAGCACCTAAAATATTATAATATACATAAGTTTTCAGTAAGCATTTGGTGAGTGAGTGAATGCATGAATGAATGGCTAGAAAAGGCGTATATAGGATCTTCACTTTTTTGCTTTTGGTTTAGTAACTACTTCTCTCGATAACACATTTTTGTTTTAATCCTACAAGTAATGAGAAATTTACTTTATGAAATCTTTGACTACAGAAAAACTTTGACAGTGCTTTTTTCAAGAGAAAATGTTTGCTGAGAATTCTGAGAACAGGTGAAGATTATTGTTTTTAATTACTGTATCCTTTCCTTTTCTCGAGATTTTTTAAATCAAAATTATTCAGCTGACTTGTATCTAGATACCAGTTCTGTAGATGCCAATTCACCCTGTTCAGGTCAGCCAGGACAACTGTTATTTCAGAAGGTACAGTAGAATCCAAGTTACCTAGGAGGATAGTCTCTGTTGCTGGACAATACCAAAATAAGTATGCAAAATTACTAATATTTTTGAAGAACTGTCTTAAAGAATCTTTGTCTTCTCACAAGCTCATTAGGCTTGTGAATGAAATGTGAGTTTCAGTAAAAAGTAGGGTATGTGGCTCAAAACTCAGCCCTGGATTTAAGAAAGTAGTAACTCAGAGATTCTGGGAGATGATAGATCATTCCAGAACCTTCTTTAAAGTGATTCCTCTGTCCCTTTGGTCTTACATTAAGAACCTCCAATATCTTGAAGTACAAGAGGGACACATATAGCAGGCCTACTGTGTACATGGAAAGCATAGTTCACCTCACCAGTTTCCTTGTCACATATCCCTGTACAAGCTCTGTACTTTCTCTTGTTGGATGTAGACTAATATCTAGAAATCTTAACAGACCCCCAAGTAATTATCATCCATTGTTCACCAGTGAAAAATGGGGGTGGTTTGGTCCATCCGAGCAGCAGCTAATTGTGTTTTTCCTATAGCACTGAACTATGTAACTTATAATCATATTTTGGGCACCATGGACTCCAGATCTATTCTATGTGGGTTCAAATCTAGCCTTGTGACTTACAGGTAGTGTGATCTTGAGATTGCTTAACTTCTGCTACACTAAGAATAAAATAAGACCTACTTCATAGGATTATTGAGGGAATTTAATCAATTAATATGTATAAATATAACATAATTCATATAGTAAATTGTGAATAAGTGTTTGTTAGGTATGATTAACATTTCTAACCTTTAAGACCCAGGCATGACTTTCCTGAAGATAATTAGCCTTGAATTGAAAAAAAGAGTGAGAGGTCATTTTCTTATATTATAGAACCCATGTAAGTATATACCGTATAACATTATTTTTTGTGCAAAATTAATTCTAGAACAATGTCATCAATCTTTAAGAATCCACATATTTTATTAGAAGTGATTAGGGAAATGACTAGATTAGTATATATTTTTAAAAGACACTTTCAAAAGATCTGCCTCCAATGGAAAAATGGACAACAAATTACAAATATATTTTTGCATATTAAAATAAGAATGAAAGCAAAAAAGAAAAGAATAGATAAAATGCATTGTATACATAATCTATTGACAGGCTTCAATGAGTCTAAAGAAATGCTTAAATAAGGGAAAAGTGGGAATCTTCTTTAGCAATAGAAATTTTGAAGTTTTTGCCCATTAATCAGATGAAAATTGGAATGTTTTTTCAGTGTCAGTTTAAGGTATTAGATCCTGTTTCATTATTAATACAGTGCTAAAGATTGTGCCTCTTTGGAACATGTAGTCTTAACCCTATTATAGCTTTATTGATCTGTACTATTGGCTTTTGGGGACAACTTCCTTTAATAAAGAAACATGTACTTCAGAAATTATTACCTTCCGTGATTTTAATTTTAAGACATCAGCCAAATGGCCTTGACTAAGGATTATCTTTGAATCTTAAACCCACATTTGTCATTATTTTTGCAAATGGCAGCATTAGCCTTTGTAAATGGGTTATTTTAGTGGGTTTAATATGGTCTTTTAATGTCAGTACTTTAAAGTCCTGGGCTATTTATGGGTCATTTATGCTTTCCATAGTGGGAAATCTGGCAGGCACATTTGCAAGACCACCATTCTTTCTGAGATTGAAAAATGTCTCCATTGCCAGGGAAGATTAGACTTATTATTTATATGTATTTCTATCTCATCTTTATGCAATAGGGATAACTAGCTGTATTGGTAGAATTTCCCATCCCTGGACAAAATACCCAAGACCTACAATTTAAAGATGGAGAGGTTTAATTTAATTCATGGTTTCAGGGGTTTCAGTCTATGGTTTGTTGACTCCAGGGTGGGAACATTATAGCAGGAGATATGGTAGAGCAAAATTCATCACTTAATGGCAGCCAAGAAGCAGAGAAGGGTAACAGTTTTAGAGAGGAAGGGCCCAGGGTCCCTACATAACCCACCTAGACACACCTACAAGTGCGCTTCACTAATCCCTGGGCAGCTCTCAAGACAGTCAAGTTGACAATCCTGCTTAAGTGTCACATTAATATTTATTAACCAATTACTGTCTAGCATGTACTTTAGGAAATTTAATCCTTATTGACTTTTAAGGTAGATGTAAATACACCTATATTAATGATGAAAAATGGAGGCTAAGAATAATAAGTAATGTGTTCCATGAAGTCATACTCCAAATATTATTTAAATAGATGCTGGAATGTGTTATTTAAATAGATGCTGGAATGATAGGTTTGATATCATGAATGTGGTTGAAAAATAGTATTTATAGTTATTTTTCCTGTGTCTTTTTGGATAATACTTATGGCTCTCATTTGTCATTTTTCATCAAAATCTTTCTAAGAATGGTATTTCTGAAATATTATTTAAGAAATGATCTCTGCTAGCAAAAATGATAATAGGTGCTAATGGGTACAGCATATTTCCTCACAAAAAGTTCTTTTATATCTGAGAACCTTTTGTACATGGAGAGGAACATCTATAATTATTTGTTCTTTGTTTAATGCTCAGAGTACTACCCACACAAATGTAATGAAATATTTAAAACTATTTTTAGTTTTTTAAAGTGGGTTGCACATTTTCACTTCCACTAAAACTAAACTAGAATTATGAAATTATTATGATTGATTCATGTATCTTAGAACGCAAAGGAGACACAACCACAGTTATCACTAAAGTAACTATTTCACTTACAATCAAACCATCTTCGGGGTTTAATCAATTCTTTATAACTTTTCTCTTTGCTTATCTTTCAAGTATTATAATTATTTTGATATATTTTTAAAGTTTTAGTATATTACTTTATGTATGTCTGGAATCATTGTTCTCTTATTTGACTAGAAAGAACAAAGACAGGTTGGAACACCTGATTTGTCAGCCGGTGAGTTCTTGGTTGACATCTACCTTGCTTCTCTCAAGGTAATTCAAAATTGAGCCACTAACACGTACAGTAGGATATTATTCACCCTTAAAAGAGAAGAATATTTTGACATTTGTTATAATGTGAATGAAACTAGAGGGCACTATACCAAGTGAAATAAGCCAGACAAAGAAAGAAGAAGCCTGCATATACAGAATCTAAATCTTATACATGAACTATACAACAGTTGAACTCACAGAAACAGAGAGTAGAATGGTAATTGCAGAAGGCTGAAGGTGGAGGGAAAGGGGGGACAGAGGACAAAGTTTGCAAAATCTCAGATAGGAAGAAAAAATTAAAATCTGTTGCACAGGATGGTGACTATAATTAATGGTATTGTACTGTATATTTCAAAATTGTGAAGAGAGGAATTTCAAATGTTTTTACCATAAAAAGTATGTGAGGTGATGGATAGTTTAATTAATGTGATTTAGTTATTTATATGTATATATATATATATATTGCATGTACAACACCAACCCTTTGTACCATAAGCATGTACAATAATTGACCATTAAATTTAAAAACAAAAATAAAATCCCAAAATTAGCCAATCATCTTCAAACTGAGCTTCTTTTTTACTGTTGAATTTCAGTTTGATCAAGAAGATATTTTTTAAACTCATCCCTTAAAGTCCTTTTTTTTTTTTTTTTTTTAGTAGTAGTACGTGTTTGTAATACATAGTGCTTACATTCCTTGTGGGGAATTGGTACATGTACATAATATATCTTAATTCCTTTTTTTTTCATCCCCTTTCCTTTACCTCCCTGCCTTTCCATCCATTTCTTGATCCCCTTCCTTTTTTGGTACATATTTGCAAAACGTAATGTTTACATTCCTTGTGTGGAGCTGGAACGTGTACAAAACATATCCTAATTCCTTCCCTTTTCCATCCCCTCCCACTCTCCCCTCCAGCTTTTGGTCTCCTTCCCCTGTGGGAAAGATCAACAGTATCTCCTTACTTCCTATTACTTAGCTTTTATTTTGTCTTCTATTTATGACAGAATTTAATCCTTTGTGTCATTATGAGCTGCACTTATTAAAAACATATTTGACTTATTTTGTCATTTAAAGTTTTTATTACATTTCATAAAGTATTAAGGATTGTGTCAGTTAATTTCGTTCTTCCTAATAGTACATTTATATTATTAATCACACTGGACCATATGTGAAGCTCTACTTTGTCACTGGGTTAATTGCACTGAACACTTTCCTTTTTTTTTCCCACTGGCTATTTTTATTTTTTCCACAAAGACTGTGAATTGATCAGTCTTTTCGTTTTTGCTAAATTCTTACCTTTTTAAAGACTACTTGATTTACTTATGCTTACTTTTCCTTTCTTGCTTGTATGAAGAGAATTACAAGTTTATATTTAAAATGTATGATTAATGAAGTAGTACAAATACATAAAAAAGTACACACACAATCTTCCTCTACTTATTAAAATAATTTATACTCATCCTAACTTATTTATTTTCTTTCTACTGCAATTTGTCTATATGATTCATGTTAATTATTCTTGTTTGTACATCACCATGTACTAATGTCTTTTTGCATATTTACCTTGTCCTAGAATATATGTGGGTGTATAAATGGTCACCACTTGCCCCAAAGTTCCACTTTTAAGTTGACTCTGTTTCCCTCCTAGCCATGACTCATCCTTACTCTCTAGTACAACCAGTATATTCTGAACGTGTCGTGGAAGCAGTTATCCCAAATAGAATTCTGGTTATTATTAGCAGAGAAGACTGAGACCAAATTCAGAAAATAAGGATACACATGAGAGTTAATGAGAACCAAAAGTAATGTTGCTGCTACTATTGAGCCACTTTTAGTGAAAGAAGTTGAAAAAGTATCTCTATTTATGGTTATGGGTTTTATTGATCTCCTCAATTGAGCTTGTTACCGTATCCTACTATTTTCTTAGTATTTCCACTCAGCCTTTCCACTATATTGATTCTCGTCCTCTTGGGTAAGGTACTTGCATTTTATTGTGTCTCTCCTGCCTTTAATGAAAGAGGAATTTTGAAGTCAGGAATTTTAACAAAAATGTTTCACATACTCCTCACAGGTTAATTGCCAATGTTATTCAACTGTAGATGATAATTGAATAATTGGAGTCTTAATGTACAGGAAAGAATAGGGGCTTTCATTTCCCCAGATCATACCACATTGGTGGCTGATACTCTCTTGATACAATCCATGGTAGAAAGCCAGCTGAGTAGGAATCTTAAATACATAGAAAATTAGAATTTTCCTGCAATCTAAGGAGGAAACATTTTTCAATTTGGAATGATGGAAATCATCAGTGCGCATACATTGACTTCTCTTCTCCTGATTAATTTTGTTTTCTAGTTAACAATGTAGGGTGGAAAAAGATGAAGGAGTGCGTGAGGATGTGGTAACAACTGTATGTAAAATTTGTCAAAAGATACTAGGGAGGTGAAAGAGATGAATCCTAATTGCAGATGATAGATTTCCAAGGGTCTGAATGATTGAATGGAGAAGAGTTGGAAAGAAAAATAATTAGAGATTAGGTAGACAAATTTAGAAAAAACAGACAAGCAATAATATGGCTATATGGACCCTTCAAGCTGAATCACAGTCGTAATGAATAAATAGCTCAATGACTAGGGATGGCCAAAAAGCCAAATGGTTTCTATGAATATTTTTTCCAGAGTTAAATCTGAAAACTTACCTAATAAATTTCCTCTAAAATATAATTGTACATATAAGCAGTCCCTGACTTTTAAAGATTTGACTTCATTAAAACCCACATTTTCCAATATCAAACATAAAACCTTCTTTTGTATGTTCAATAGAGACATTTATAGAGCAGCTAGAAAAAGAGTATTTTGAAGTATTGTGAGGTATCCCTCCCTCTTAACCAACACTGCAGTCTTCAAGTTGCATTGTTATATTTGTCTGTATGGCAGTGTTTGCATGGACGTTTCAATTTTTAAATAGCTTTGGCTTTGGACTAGAAAAAGGAAAATACAAAATTGATAACATTGGGGCTGGGATATAGCTCAGTGGCACAATCATCTGCCTGGCAAGTGCAAGGTCCTGAGTTTGATTCCTGGTACAAAAAAAAAAAATTGATAACACTAGTTCTCCTAAGTAGGGGTCTCAGATATGGACTATCTTGGACAGAAGGCAGAAAATCATCAGCCATGTTGACAGCAGCAAATTTTTAGCCTCACCAAGAACTCACTGAAATTAAGAAAGAAGCAGATGGTGTAAAACCATGAATACTGTGAAAAAAAATTTAATTAGTTATTATATGCAAAATTTTAGCTGTTTGAGACTAGAATTTCTTTTTTTATGCAGAAAGTGATTAAAGAATTTTTATGTACATTTTCAGAGATGGGTTTAATGTATTATTTCTGAAAGCATGGAATTGTCTGTATCTAAAAAGGAACTTATAAGCTAGTGGCACCAAGAAAAGAATCATCCTAGCACATTTGTTGGCATGTAGAAATGCTCGGTTAATGTTTGTTGAAAACAATAAGTGAATGAGACAGTAATAAAAACCACCTACTAAATGCTGCAAGTTAAAAAAATAAGTAATGAGCTGAATCAGGGCCCTAGTTTCTTGCCATCTATCCAAGAGAAATTGTGTCCAGTGTCTGATGGTGCTGGTAATTTCACTTTGACTCATCGAGTTGTAGGGCCCCAGCCCTCCTGTTAACCTTCGTTTGTTCAGACAGCTCCAGTCAAGGCCACATCTGTTCCTATAGTTATGCTCAGCATACATTCAGTTTGCATTAGAAAAATATAAGCAGTGACATCAACAATCAAATATTTCTTTCCTTTAGATAAACAAGCCTTTGTATGAGCTGCTAACCTTATTTGTCATTTTAGCCGTGAGTAGGAAGGTTGTTTTCCTTTAAATCATAAATCGTGTTGGTTAAGACAATATGAGGTACATCGCCAGCATCGATGAGGCACAATTTTAGAAAGATAAGGTCCTCAGAGTCCTTCTCTTTGGGGAACTCTGAGGGGAAAAGTCATTCTTATCATTTTTCTTTTCTTTAGTTTATTCAAAATTTTACATATTTGGATTAGTCATGGTCAGAGATGAAACACATACCTGATTACTTATTACCACCAGTGTTAGAAACATGAGATTTTATTAAGTTTTTGGATTTTAACAATGACAACAAAATTAAGCAATTCATGGTACAAACACATTCGTGGAGGGATGCTAATGTAATGGAATTACACTCATGTTTTTATCCAGTGACAACTTATTTTCACCTCTTCATGTCTTTTTACCATGGAGTAACTTTCTGTGAAAAAGTTTATTTTACATAAACCAAGATATTAGTAATACTATGCAACTTATTTAACCCTCTAGTAGCTAACAACAACTTCTTCCTAATGAGAGCTAGAGGAGAGAGAGATTTCTTTGTGTGTTGGGAGAAACTGAGTAGTATTTGAATGATTTGTTGATTGAAATTGGTAAGAAACATGGCTCAATTTCTGGATGTGTTTCATTTACTTGTTTCTTCTGTTATTACTTATTCTTAACCTAATTGTATCACCAAACTATCCACCTAATCAATTTAGAGATTTATTTTTTTTTGTACTGGGAATCAAACTCAGGGCCTCACGCCTGCCACGCAGGTGCTGTGCCACTGACCTACATCCCCGGCCCCTCGATTTAAAGAATTTAAAAAACTAAATTGTTTATTTCAAGCATTATATTTTACCAATGATAAATCGAGGAACAAACACTGACTCACACAGGTTGAGTGACTTTTTCAAAGACAGCAATTTCAAGGCTGACTTCAGCTTAGCTGATTTTTAGTTTGATCTAGTATATACACAACATCACACAACAGAGGGCAATGTCATAACAAAGCACAGAAGAGTTAAAAGAAAAATATTTTATGTTTTGTACTTTATATTCACTGGAAATATTTCCTCAAGGAACATCAAATCAGCTGTCAAGTGCTTCAGAGGGGGACAGATCCTAATTCTGCACTAAGTGAACAATAATTTTAGTTTTTGAATGCTTTAATCCTTTTTTCCACCTGGCTAATAGATTCTTCCTGAAAATTTTGTAGAGCTTTGTTTAAAAGTTTGTTTGTTTATTCAACAAATCTATATTAAACACCTCCTATGTGCAAGACATTGCACTGAAAATTGCAAATAGATTATTCTAAATATGAGTGAGACACCATGTCTGTTAAGAGTTATTACACTTTCTGAACTGCTTTGTTTTTCCCTTTCAAAATCCATATTTCACTTGTTAACTACAGAGACTGATAAACAGCACGTTTTGGGGTCAGCAAATGTATTTGAGATAGAGAAATTAGAAGGGAATATAAAAACTATGTAGGTTTTAAATGATATAAAACAATTTGACTGATTCTTACTACACTGAATGCTTTTATATTTGATCATGCAAAATTTGACATGTCCACACTAAAATATGTCTTATCAGCAATCATATTATGTTTATTTGTTGGCATCTTAGTAGGCAAGTAAAAGGATTCATTTGAAAAATAATTCATGTAATGCTTGACGTGATGCTTGTATGAAAGCAGTATTATTGTGATTTAAAGTACAAGGTTTCCATAGAAGTAGAGATTGTGTGGAATATTTTTGGGTGCAGGTTCAATACATCATGTTCTCACTAGTGAAAATAGCTTGCTCATTTCAGAATATCTTACCTCATTAATATGCATCATTATAAAAGTTCCTTGGTACACATTCAAATATTAAAAGAAAAAATAACCCACAGCACACCTGGTTGTATATAATTGTCCTTGATTCTAATAGCAAAATTATCAGAATTATTGCTTACTTAAAAATGTTTATTTTATAGTCACTGATCTTGCTATTAAAAGACTCAAGCAGTTATATATTACATTAATCATGACCTGCTTACATATATATTCATTAATTACATATAGTTTACATTTTGAAATATGAGAAACTTGTAGAATTTGATAATTATATCCTTCCACATAAGTCTTGCCATCATTACAAACCATACAAAGCCCTTTCCTTCTAAAAGTTTATACAGCACATCTTAGCCAATATGTTTTTGTCTGGGTCAAAATAAATGTTTAATGACATACCATACTACTAGTAATGTAGTTATGATTCTTATATAGTTTTACTTTCCCTGGGATAAACGGTTCATTTTGGTCAACAGGGCAGATCCACACATCTTCCAATGGCTGGCGTTTTTTCTTGTCTCTGTCTTACATTTAAGGTGAACAACAATTGTGTGAGGTAGTACTGGGGCAAAAGCAGGAGCAGGAGGGGAAGCAGGCTAGAAGTGAAGCACATGCCAGCCAGAACTCTTCTATGCCATGCGGGGGTGAGGAATAGGGAGCATCTGGTCACCTCTTGAGTTGTCCACAAGATCCCAACAGCAATGTATTCCTACAGGACTTAGCACTAATTGCTTTGAAGAGAATAGTAGTATGTCAATATCCTTGAAATTTTGCTCTTAACTCGATAGCTCCTATAGTTCTATTTATTTCATATACTGTGCAGGTCAGAGTAAAATGATCTTGACAGTTGGATATCGGGCAGTGAGTTCCATAAACTGGAAGATAACCACAAGAACCAGAGAGATTTTTGGTGACCTCTTATCTCACCTAACTTATTGTCATTTGACAATTCAGTTTAACAACCAGACTTGAAGTCTAGGTTTATTGCCATGAGAAGTTCATTCAGCTTCCTTGGCTTCAGTTTTCTCTTCTGTAAAGTGACAACTTTGTATTTAGTTTAAATATTCTTTAAAAATGCCCTCAAGACCTTGCTGTTCATGGATGATTTTGGTCTTTGCAACTTTCTAAATGTCGTCTCCCATTATCCTATAGCAGTTAGAGTCCGTCGTTTTGTTATGTTGGGATGTTCAGTGAATTTCTTTTAAAATAAGAATTCTGGGGTTTCTTAGCCAGTGGCCCAGAGTGGGACCTGAAAGTCAGCATTTTGTAAAAATTTTCCAGGTGACTGGAAGGCACAGAAATATTTGGGAACTAGCTGAATTGTTACCAATGTGTGCCATTTATTTGTCGGATCTGAGTGACATCACAGTAGCCTCTCTTCCCTGACAGGGTTGTAGAGAATGCTTTGGAGAGGGATCAGTTTAATCTATCCCTCAAATATTCAGGACCCTCAAATATTCAATTAGTAAATTCAGATTTTATTGTTTTAAAAAAGGAAAGTATATTCCCTACACGCCTGGATTAGTTTAAATATCAATTCAGGCTTGCAAAGGGAATCAGTTATATGACCCTAGCTTTAAGGATGGAGAAATAGAGCGGTGGCTGGTAATTTAACATCTGAGGAGACTGAATGGGTTAGAGCTGATTTAAAATCAGTAAAGGCAGCAGGGCCAGATGGCTTCAGCCTCACATTTTATGTGTTTTTAAATGGAAAAAATGTTCTGTATTTTCATGAGACATTTTTATTCTCTTTTCAAAATGCAGAGCTTCTTCTTACAATAATGACACATATTCCAGAACAGCAGAGTCATGTTAATCCCTCAGAATTGAAATTAGTTATTTATCAGTGGCATAAATTCAAATCTGACAACCACAAGTCAAATTTCCCTAAGGCCTCATTAACTCCCTTGAAAACAAAGTCCAAATTAAGGGAAGAACATTTCACATTTGTGACAATTTAATGCAAACTTCACTATTAGAATGGTCATCAGAAACCTGGGTGAAGAAATGCACCACCCCTCTCTTTTCATGAGTGTAATCAGTGTCTTTCCAAGATTTTCTCGAAAGTGCACACATCTTCCCTCAAGGAGTCACTGCCTATGGTGATCACAGACAAGAAGGTCCTACCCTATCGCAGAGAGTACTGGCCTTCCTAGACGTTTGCCCAAACACCAAATCTTACTTTCCTGTTTGCAGTTTGAATTGTATTTCTTTATGTCACCTTAATTTCTGAAGATTAAATCCTTGTGTTTTTCAGCAATGTCAAAAATGAAGACTTCTATCTTATACTTTGTGTTAAGAGGACTCATTTGGCAGTATTCAGCTCTTAAGCTGAATTAGTGCAATTTATTTCAACACACCAATTTCATTGTTTGTGAATTCATTGTTATTATTGCTTTCACTGCAACTTTGCTTTGAAAATGAACAGTAAGTAATGTCTAACGAAACTGTGTAGTAAGTAAAAGCCCAGCACAATGAAGGTAGAAATGTAATACACTTAGACAAAATAGACAAACAATGAGTTTATAGAATAAAGATGGTTTTTAATTAGAACAAAATGAAACACTTTGTAAATGAAAAGGTAATTCAAATTAATTAGCAGCATAGAGCCAGTTGCTTATGGTAGAAAACTGGCTAAAGCTGGGGGATTTCAGCACAGGGATGGGAAAAGAATTTTGAACTAACTTCCAGCCTATTTGAAATAAAAACTTATCCTTAAATAAGATATTATTTTCACTTTTAAAAATTTCCATAATTTAAATAGCAGCTCTTTTGAACTAATATGCTCATGTAAAATTCCAATGTTAATTACAACTGTATTTCCTACTGTGCTTGATATTTTGTGTGTATATGTATATATCTGTTGGTGTGTATGTATGTAGGGATTTATTTTATGAGTAGTATTAGTGATTCTGCCTCATATTTTCTGTGAACTAAACAATTTTAAAAAGTAGCTTGTGTTATGATGAATTTAAAAAGAAAAAAAGAAATAAAAAACCCTTTCATATAAAGTAGAACTTTCCAAAACAAATTTAAAAATTAAATAACTTAAAAATATTATACATTATTTAAGGAATTGAAATCCCAATTTACTGACACAATTCTATTTAAAGTGCATGTTTTAAAAAACATTTATTTTAGTGATATTCTTGAAAACTTTCATGTTCAATGATCTTATATATTCTTTATTTGCTCCTGTTGGATCTCAATTTTTTTAATGATTCCATTAACATCATTCACTCTCTGTTAATTCTTTTTTGTCTTTTAAGGTCAACAGTGTTTGCCTAATTGAACAGTCAAATGGATGCTTTGGGTTCTCACACTGTGTGACAGGTTCTAGTATTCAATGATGCCGACAAACCCTTTTTCTTAAAAGTTTCTCTTCCCTTTATTTCCACTATGTTTCTTCAGTGACTCCTTCCATTCATCTGACTGAACATTCTCAATGCCTCTGGTTTGCTTCTCTCTCTTTGTTCCTTAGTGTTCAGATACCAAAATTCTGCCTCTCAGTTCCCACATTATCTATTCTCCCTGGGCAATCTTATTTGCTTTGATGTTTTAAATAACAGCCCATTAGGAAAAAAATTTCCAAGTTGGAATTATGGAATCCTGTTTTGTTTTTTTTTTCCTGATTGTATACAGAAAAATTTCACTTAGAAATCCTAGTTTGCCTCTTCCTTAACATGCCTGAAAGTAAATTGGCTTCCCCCAAATTGGCTTCTTCTCCTTTTTCCTTATCTTTGCCAGTGGAGCCATCATCCTCTTAGCCTACCCCATTCTAGTCTTCCCTGTCTTATCCCTGACTCTTTATCTATCAACTTTTGGCCGGAGCCAAAAGTTAAGGCAGCATCCCAGCCACAAGTTTAAATATTATATAATTTCTCTTAATGAGAAACTCATGTATAAATAAAAGAGCAAAATAAAATATAATGGGAAACAGGGAGATAGTTCTTGCAAATGGAAAGAGGACCGCAAAATGAAGGGAGGATGGAAAGGTGCGGAGGGGATGTATAAATAACTGAGATGTGTTATGAACAAGTACCAACTTCTCATGATGAATGTAATCATTGCATACTACAAACATGTACTACTAAAAATGAAAATTATAAAAAAACTACCTTGGGAGAAGAACCCACTTGTTTCCACTTTCATAACTATGAACTTAAAAATCTAGGATTTAGAATTATTTAAGACATATGATACAGGGAATAAACAAGTGAATATCAAAATATCTTTGCTACTGCAAAAGTTGACTAAATACTACTGTGAAAAGTGATGTTTCTGCAATTTCCTTCAAGTTTAGACTATGACACAAACAACTTAAATTTAGGTGTCTCTCTCAATATCTTTAGGTCTCTTTTTTGGGCCTTCCTTCAACTTCCTGTGGTGGTCGTGGTGGTGGTGGTGGGAGATTCAACTACACATACATAGCTTCTTCTCACAAGGGCATAAAAGTAGTATTTCTTATTGAGCCTGTCATTTTTAGTATCTTAAACAATGTCTGGATACATCTGCACCTAGTAAATATGTACTGCAAAACGAATGCAATATATAAAATCTTTCTAGGACCTTCCCTTGCTGATCTTGGTGCTTCTA
Source organism: Erethizon dorsatum (assembly GCA_028451465.1). Lineage (NCBI taxonomy): Eukaryota > Metazoa > Chordata > Mammalia > Rodentia > Erethizontidae > Erethizon > Erethizon dorsatum. The sequence goes on from CM051824.1 coordinate 115,395,384, forward strand.
TTACATTTCTTTTGTATCTCTGTTAACTTTTTTTTTTTTTTTACTGTGTAAACTACAAGATCCTATCTACATTTCTGTCTCTTCAACTAACTGAACTCTGTGAGGGAAGGACCAGTGTCATTCTTGTCACTATGTGCAAGGAAGCTAGCTCAGGACTTGGCATCAATCCATTCTTTCATCCATCTCTTCTTCACCCAAGAAACATTTACTAAGTGCCTTTTATGTCCCAAGTGCTCGTTTCAGCATTAAAATATTAAAAGAAGTTAAGAAACAATCTCTGCTTTTGACAAGATTATAGACTAATTTAGGAATTCATCTGTAAACAAATGTGTAATGAAATATCCTGTTATATTTCAGAGAGAAGATTGTATATGACACTGCAAAGTAGGAAATTGTTAAATTTGTGCTTGTTGAGTAAAAATATGAATAAATAGTATTTGCTAAATACTATTTATTATCTGCTTACTTTCATAAAAGTAAAAATTCTGCTATCCATTATCTTAATTTTACATATGAAAATATACTGATGCATATTAATATTTAGAGTTGCTAATTCTAAATAATGCCCAAGTTTAATACTATAATTCTGATATGAAACTCTTTTATCTTAATTCTTTGCAATGAAAAAAACTATTAACATTTTATGTCTGCCCTGTGCCACATGTGGCTGTCCTGCCCTATCCACAACCCAAATTTAACTTGAATAAATAAGCCATATCTTGCTAGAAAAAGTCTTAACACGGCAACAAGATTTATGGTATTTTACTTAATTTCTGTATACAGAAGTATTTAAGATCCACATTTTCCTTAACTAGATACCTGTTACTGTCCTTCCAAATCTGAGATCTTACGATTCTGATATATACAGAGAATGTTTAGTCTAACCCAATTATACTAAGAACTAGTGCACAGATTTTTTCAGTTTATTATGATTTTTCAGTTCTTACAAATATTTGCTCCCTTAGGACTGGCTTATTTCAGGTTGAAATAAAGATCACCTTTTCAGCATGATCCTATTAAAAGTGAACATGTACTTTTCTCTTATGATCTCCTAGCTGTAGAAGGAAGTATGTGGATCCCTTATAGGGTGAATGTTGTTAAGAGTGTACTGTAGATGCTGTCTATTTCAGGCTATGTTCGCCTACTTTGGGCTGTCCAGGAAGAAGGTTAACAGCACTGATGCTAAACTAGATCCAGAGGAGTGTGATTTTCACTGTGAACACACAGGCAATTTTGAATCTGTTTTTGGACAAGAAAAGATGAGGAATGCGGTGAGAGTCCTATTTGCTGTTAGCGGGGATGAGACTATAACAGTATTGGGCGTTGCTGCTGCCAGGAATAAAGGTTCCTGGTCATACTGAAAGTCAGTGGGCAGCCTATATATACAAAGATCCTTGTTCTTTTTAACCGAGTCTAGCTTGAATAATTCCTGACTTGTTCCTCCCCATCTCCTATGACAATGCTACAACAGTCTTCAGATTTGGGCATTTTATTAACTCATCTAAGTTAGAATGAGGATTAGATATGAACCACAGGGACCATCAGTCATCTTTCTTTTTTTACAACGTCTAACCATCATTTTATATTTGCTCCTAGTAGCTGGCCTTATAAATCTTAATTAAAGGCTTCCTCAGATGCTGAATTTAAGCTGTCACCCATTATAGCTTTGCTGAAATGCTCATGTCCATTAAAACCTTATAAAAATGCAGCATCTATTACCTTTGCAGCTCGTGCTGCATTCATCCCTACAAGCATCGTTACTGCAGGAAGGTGGCTGTATGCTGGCAGGATAACGCTCCCTGACAGGTGGTGTTCAGCAGCAGCAGTTGGCTTTATTCTCTCTGCAGCTTTAGTTGTGTCTTATAAAATCCTGGAGCTGTGGTTTGCTAGATACAGGGTGTGTTGATGAATTGGCCAAACAAAAATAAACTTTTGCTTCTCATTCCAAGTCCTAAAGGATTAATATATTTATGATTTTTTTCTCAGACCATTCATATTTCAAAAAGCAGCCCAAAATAATAAGGTCAACTTGTTGGCATGATCCAATCCAGCATTTGCAAGTTTAAGAAAAAACACACACCTAAATTCATGAGCAAAAATAAACGTGCATTGATTCTAAACTGCTTCTAGTGTTTCCTTGTAGAAACAGATGTGTTTTAAAACTAATATATCTGCCTTGGCTTTATTGAATAGTGCTTTCAGCATTTACTTTCTATAACTGAATTGACTAGGAAGTGAACTTAAGAAGGTGAGAATTTCAGATGAAGATATAAAAGTATGACTAAGTGAGAGATTTAAAAGTAGAGAGTGGAAAATTATATAAAATGAACCTTCAGAATATTGCAACATCAAATATTATCGCTGAACTGACACCAGTCAAAAATGTTGTCAGTTTTTTAGCCATGGGAAATAAAAGAATAAAATAGTGTACGCAGATGTAAATCAGTAGCACGTTTTGGCACGAAACAATTTAGATACCATTAAGGTTTCACAGTAGCTACTAGGACGGTCACAATAAGGGTTAAAACACTTGCCAGTTGTGGCGATTTGTCTTGGTGACCCTTTTAATTCTTCAGAGGCACTGTTGAAAATAGCTAACAACTGAGGACAAGTTACAACTACCACGAACATGTTTCATCCAGTTGAAATCCTTTCTCAATTATTCAAAAAGCTTTTTCAGCTAAAACCTTTTGGCTCCACCTGTGTATCATTCATCTATAATAATATTGGCAATTTTTCTGTTGATTCCAAGGAGGGCAGAGGGTCAATATCAATCTCTCTTCTCTTTCTCCAACTTGAATTGGAAGCCCTTCCTGGATAGGACTTGGTTCATTTGTTTCACCTATACGCTTAGCACCCGACATGGGTAAGGTGCAAACAGGGACTTGAAAATGTGATTAATAATGTTGGTGGAAATGTTTCTGAGAACACATTTAATGAGTGAGGCAATGAGGAAAAGTCATTTTTTTCACTCCTTCAAAAACTATGACCTTAAGACTAACATATGTACTACCTAATCTAATACTTCTCTCTTAGAAATATTTTTATAGAGAAAAAGCCAACATACTTCTGCGTAATCATGTTACTTAGGTAGAAAGACCTGAATTACATTGTTTAATTTTTAGAGAAATTGTTATATCTTAATAGATATTTCACTGTTTTCAAGATTTTTTTTTAGAGGAGTCTTTATGTGTTTGTGAGAAGTTTATACAGGGAGAGTAAACACATACAATGTATATAAGTATTATGTCATGGATCTACATGAGGTTCATTTAAAAATACTTACCTCATAAAAATGACTGTTCATTCAGCAAGAAAATATTCATCCTCAGCTCAAGGGTATAACACTGAATAAAGTACTTCTGAAAAGTAAATTTAATATATATACAATATATAAAATGTGATTGAGAAACACAGTGAACGCTTTAATTAAAAACCTGATTACAATGACAGACACATTGCCAAGAGTGATGGGATAAATATGTTCAAAGTAAGGGCGCATATTTTCAGGGGAATTAATGGCAATGTGTCTTTAAGCATAATACATTTTTTAATTTAAATAGTCACTGTATTTTGTGATCACCTTGTACATTTTGGTAATTTCTGAGGAAAAATAATAAAAGCAGGTAAGGGAAATAGGAAGTTTAGGACAGAGGGGCTCTAATTTCAAACAGACCATTCAAAATGTAAAATCTGAAAGTAGTGGCTGCAGCTCTTTGGCGGAGGCATCTGAGAAGCCGACGTCTGAGAACACCACGTGCTGAGGTGGTTGTTTAACAAGCAACCAAAGGCTGTGGCTGGAGCTGGGCCAGCGGGGACAGAGCCGACCACGGTGACGATGGCAGTGACATGTAAGGGGGACACTGTGTAAGGCTGTGCTAGCTAAGCATTGCAAGAACTTTCGTTTGTTTGTTTCTTTAAATACTGTGGGAACTGCCAGAAGGATTTTTGAACATAGGTGTATAGGTTAAGTGGCGTGAGATTAAGAATTTAGAATAACTAAATATAGTGCCTTATTAAAGAAATCAGCACGGTTATTAAAGAATAATACTTAGACTCATATTTTGACCTTCGGAATCCTTTAAAATGATGTTTTATTACAGTCTGGCCCTGGTACTACTCTGATATAGATTATATAAAATATGATATTTTATGCAAAATTTAGATGGAATCAAAGTTTAAAGATTTCTTTGTACAGATGAGTTTATAATATAGCTATGAACTCTTAACAGGCATGATGTAGACAAAATATGGTGAATTTTAACCGGTGTGAGGCAGGCAAACTGATGCAGGTGACCCTCACAATTTCATATTTTCTTTCCTATGTGGCTGCATAGACATCCACACCACCCATTCCCTACATAAAGGATTACTAATGGTTTGAAAAAATATAACTGAACATAATTGGTAATCAAACCAGAAGTCTTCCCTTTTGGAAGAAAGAACATCAGAATCATAGGAATGTGTATTTTTCTATTCACTAAATATGTGACAATGAATGAGTTCCTTAATTCTTGGTATAAGTTTCCTACTTTCTGAAATGAAAATATTTCACCTGATTTTGTTCTTGATGATTCAATAAAATAAAGTCAATGGAATCGCCCTACATGGTACTGACACTACTAAGCAGACAGTAGATTTTAGTTTTAATCCTCTCATCTAGACCAGCTCTGTTCTTCAACTTTCATATCATGTTTGACCATCAAGGCATTTAATTGCCAACTGAATACAAATTGTAGCTTTGTTGGTTGTGAACAATAGTATGCATTGAGAATTTAACTACTTTTATGATGTTGTCCACCTCACTTTAAGGAAATTAAGACAGTAAGCAATAGCATTAACTTTTCACTCATTATGGTCCATCTTCTGGGGCCAGTCAGCAAAAAAATTCCAATATATTTCAGACATAACAGACTTACAAATTTTGAAGGCATCTGAGACATTTTGCTGAAGTTTTCCTTCTAGCAAACATCTTCCACTCCTTCCTCCAAAGCTAATCTTGTATAACAGGGCTTTGATCCTCCTCATCTTTTTGGTGGTTCTCTTTTGAATATATTCCAGTTTACCTCTGTTTTTAAAGTGTGTGGCTTAGATGTGGTGTGATATAGAAGCATAAGAGAATGGAATTATTATTTCCCTTGATCTGGACAAAATATTCTGTTAATGCAGCCAAGAATTACATTAGCTCCTTTGGCAATCACTATTCAGTACTGATTTATATCAAGCTCCCTGTCAATTAATTCTTCTGGACTTTTATATTTATGCTCTTGCTAAGCTATGCCTCTGACATCCATATAAATTTAGTTGCTGTCTGGAATAAAGCAAAGTATTTCACTTTTTTTTTCTAATTAAGTTTCATCTTGCATGTCCATTGTTGGGATCATTTTGGACCCTGATTCTATCCTCTTTCAAGAATGAATAGCTTTAGCACTGAGCTCAAATAAGCTACTTGTTTATTAAGGGCTATTCTTTAGAAGACTACTTACTGAAAATATCAAGAAACTTTGAGACAATTATATAGGTTAAAATAACAGATCTCTGTAGCTACCAGACCAATTTCCAGCCTTTCCTCTGTCATTTTTCATTTGAATACATTTACTTGGCTAGCAGTTTGAGCTCCTACTATGTGAAAACTGTACTGAATACTTAAGACCATCAGTGAATGAAACAGATGAAAATATTTGTCTTTGAGGAGCTTATAGTCTAGCAGCAGAAGAAATCTTAGAAAGGGTGTATATGTTCTTCAATCTTTAGTTTTCTCAACTCGAAAGTGAAATAAATGTAGTACTTCATAAGGTGGTATAGTCATCATGGTGCTCTAGAGAAACAGAACAATAGGATATGTGTCTTATAATGTGTACTGAAGAAATTGGCTCAGACCGTATGGAGGCTGACAAGATCTGTAGGCTAGGTTGGCAAACTAGAAACCCAGGCAACCCAAGATTTTGCTCCAGTCTGAAGGATGACAGGCCTAAGACCTAGCAAGGGTCAATTCAAAGTCAGGAAAAAAACAGTGTCCTAGTTCAGAGGCAGGCAAGCGGGAGGAATTCTCTTACCCTGTGGGGACATTAGTCTTCTCATTCTACTCAAGTCTTCTGCTAACTTGGATGGGGTGAACCAAAGAGAAGGAGGGCATCCATTTTATGCAATCTGTCCATTCCAGTGTGAATTTCACTCCTGCGTGTCCTCACAGGATAATGTTTAAACAAGTATCTGGGTATTCCGTGAAGTCAGAGCAGAATTTACTATCACAAGTGATGATGAATATTATGAGATTTTGTACATACAGGGCTCAGCACAGTGAGCTCTTGAGAAATGACAGTAATTACTCCCATGAAATATTTTTTTCAAACTTCTTCAATATTTAAGAAAGAAATTGTGGCTCCTTAATGCTGACACATGATGAGAGTTTTGGCACTGTCCTGGCGTGAGACTTCATTTGTCATTTGGTCTTGGGGAGCAAATGCGTGTACTGTGCGATCTGCTGACAGTTATTTCTCTGCTAGTGCCTATCTCAAGGCTCTGGGAAAGTTTGCTGTCTGCCTCATGTGTGAGACAGGGGAATCAACTGCAGACACCTTACTACCATCTGGATAAGCTGATAGCGATGGAATACTTATGAAGGTTCCTTCGATATTTTTTGGCAGTGTTCCTTTTTTCAAAGGAAAAAAATGACAAGATTTGGAAAGGTTTAAGAAAGACTGAAAGGGAGACCTTTTTCTTTCTTTCTTTTTTTTTTTTTTTTTTTTTTTTTACCTCTACTTTGAACTCAGTGCAGGGGTAGTACACTTTACTTACTGTGAATGCAATAACTATCATTCCACAGTGCTACTGACTCAATACTGTCAAATAATTCATACAGGTAAAAATGGCAGTTGTCGCTTTCACTTGTTACACCAACACTTGTCAACCTTGGTAAAAGCTTTCTTTGTTAAATGTGGTTTAAATGTGAGGGATCTAAAATGAAATTAAGGCACCCTGCATTTGATAATAAATGAAATATAAATTTAATACTGAACTCAAAGGCAGCATGTTTAGTGAGATCTGAAAGTAAAAATGACAGATTTTATGCTGTGATTGTGGTGAGGGTTTTATTGGGATTCTGATTATCTTTTAAAGGTTAGGAGCTAATGATTTTTCAGAATTACATTTGAGAAAAATACCTTGGAGAAAATTACATTGAACTGCACTAATAAATGATGAAAATATTTCAAATAAAAATTATTTTCTAGAGGGAAACAAGTGTTATCAAATGTTGAACTTTATATTTTGTTCTACTTTTTAAATAAAAACTTTTAACCATAATAATGATAGAATGATATATGCATTTCCATAATTTATATTAAAATGGATTAGTATTTTTGCAGTATTTGGCCAGGTACCTTCTGAACTTTCATTTTAAACTTATCTTTTGTCTGTATTTTTTTTTTTTTTTTTTTTTTTGTGGGTACCGGGGGGACGACCTCAGGACCTCGCGCGCCAGCAGGCACCCGTGCCGCTGAGCGATATCACCGGCCCCTTTTTCGTATGTGGGTTCCGGGAGTCGAACTCGGGCCCTCACGCTTGCAAGGCAGGCGCTTATGCCGCTGAGCCATCTCACCGGCCCCTTTTGTCTGTATTTTTAAGGCACCATTTTATTTAGATAGAAAAGAAATTCAGCCTTTACTGAAGGTATTGTTGTAAAGGTAGGATATTTAAAGACACATAAGATTTTACAGATTTTTTTTTTTCTGAAAACAGGCAAAAACTCTCCAAAGCTGAACAATTTAGGGAAATTGGTAGCCTCTTTCTTTGTGTTTTAATGATTAGCAAAGAGCTTCCCTGCTTCTGTAGTTTTCCCTGGAAGTTTTCCCTAATCACCTACTCATAAATTTACATCCTTTCTAAATGGGTGAATGTGATGAGAGTCTCAGTAAGCAGAAGCTGAGTGAGCTGCTGTGCTAGGAAAACATTTGGCAAATATACTCTAGGACACTTCTGTGTACAAAAGAGAAGTGAGGGCTGGCTACTTGTGTTGTGAGGTGAACTGATGTCATCTGGTGGGAGACATTAGAATTATGTGGATGAGGTAAATTTTCTGTGTCTGATTTCTGGTACTCATGTGCTCTGGGCAAATCACAACTTCCTAAGTCTCAGGTGTCTCCACATTTGTAATATAAATGAATAATATCTGTATTACTGAATTGTGAGGTTTAGCCACATAGGTAAAGATTTGTTATTATGTATGTACTGTTTTAGAAATAGTTCACTAGGAAAAGTTTTCATGGTATTGAAAATCATATGTAGGTGGTGTAAAAATCCCTTCTGGCCATTTACATTCGGTGCGTTCTTGGACTATTCTGTCAGTGTCATGGAGCTTCAGCATCTTTAGATGGTAAGTGGGTCTGATAAAATCCACTCTCTGATGGTTAATTTTAGGTATCAACTTGATGTGGCTAAGGGAGCTCAAATGACTGGAAAAACATTATTCCTGGCTGAGCCTGTGAAGAGATTAGCACTTGAGTTAGTCATTTGAGTAAAAATGATCTCCTCACCCACGTGGGCAGATATTTTTCAATCTGTTGAGAGCTCAAATAGCACAACAGGCCGAGAAAGGATGAATTGTCTTTTCATCTGTTAGCATAGGTAACACTCCTTATTACTGAAAATCTGTTCGTATGAACTTCATTTAGTTAACCAGTTTCTCACCCTCAAGGATCCGTTGCAATTTAATGACATAAGGTTTAAGCTTCTTGGTGTTTTTATCAGTATTTGAATAAACATGTAAAGCACAGGCATATCAAAGTTGAAAGCTGAATTTAGGTTCAGAGCTTGTCAGTAGGCTAGAACTATAGGTTAAAATTAACGGAAAAATCTTAAGTCCCCAACTTACTAACATTCGAACTGTGAACTTTCATAGGTGTACTGTATGAGTTACAGGTGCACCGTAGAAGACTCGCTGTTGGATTATGAAAGAATCCAGTTTATGAATGTTCTCCTGGAACAGCACTCATTTGTAAGTTGGGGACTTACTCTATAAGAATAATACAGTAATTTTAGGTGACTCTAATTTTTATATGGACCATCACTGTGAAAGGTTATTGAATTTTTAAATTCTATTTTTGCCTAATTAATTTAGATGTGAACTACAAGAAATATAAAGGTTCTGTATTCAGGTAAGCCAGTCCATAGCTGGAATTTTGTGTTTTTTTTTTTTTTTTTTTACCTGAATTACACATTTTATGAAGGGTATTTCAAAGCTAGGGTTTCTCAAGCAATACATATTTTGGACCACATGATTCTTTGTTGAGGAGTGACGGGCTATTTGGTGCACTGTAGATGTTTAGCAACATCCTGGCCTCAGTCCAGTAGATGCTAAAAGAATTTCCACCCCGTGACCTAGAGTGACAACAAAAATTATCTACGAACTCTGCCAAACACTCCTTGGGAGGCAAATTCTTCCTGCTTGAGAACCACTGTGTTAGAGGATATTGAAAGAAAAGTGAAAGCCTAGAATTATAACCATGAGGAATGATGATAAGGGTAGGTGTCCTTTATTCTTGGGTCTGTACCAACTGCATAATTTTATTTTGCTTTATATTTCTGTCTTTTAAAATCTGTTTTCCAATTAAATTGATCTTTTTGCAGTTGGGTTTTTTTTTTCTGTTTTCTTTTTATAGCATGCAAAATAGCTCTTGGTACACAGCAGATTCACGGTGATTTATAAAATAAAGTAGACTAAGCAGGAGAAGAAATGACACGATGTGGGCAGTTACTAAAGAGACATTTTTAGATATTGCAAAATAGCTGCCAGAAGGAAGATCATATTGGATTATTCTATGGAAGAAACGTGAATGCTTTATCAGAGAGCAGAACTAATATCAATGGATAAAAGTTATAGAGACATAGGGTTTAACTTATTTTAAGGTCAAATTTTTATACAATCTTATAGCTAGCACCAGGAATAGTTTTTCAATTTTTATTTTTTATGCATACATATTTTGTCTCAGTTACTTTTCTCATTGCTGAGACAAAATATGCAACACCCAAAGTTAAGGGAGGAAAGGCTTATTTGGCTCACAGTTTGTAGAAGTTTCAGTCCATAGTCAGCTGGCTCCAAGGCAGGGTGGCATCATAGAGGAGAAACAGTTCACCGGGGGCAGAAGGTAGCAAAACAACAAGGGACAACCACAGCTCTTTCTATCTCTTATATCTTATCCAGGCTACTTAGGGCGGATAGCACTCACACCTTTAATCCTACTGCCCTTGATCCTAGCATTGCACCATGAATCAATTCCAGCATCACATACTCTAGATCCAGCCACCTCTGAGAAAGCTCCACCGATGACCACATGAGGCTTTGTGGGGACATCTAGACACAAACCATAACATACTTATAGCACATAATGATCATATTCCTCTTGGGGAGTGGGTACATGTACATAACCTATCTCAGGGGTTTTTTCTCATCACCTTCCCTGCACCTCCCTCCTCCATTCCCTCCATCTCTTAGTCCTCTTCCTATCCACAAAGGGTCTATCTCCTTTCTTCCTATTATCTCTTTTATTTTGGTCTTTATATTTTTAGTTTCTCATAATAGAAACCATGTGATATTTAAGGTTGTGCATCTGATTTATTTCACTTAATATTAAAATCTCAAGATAACCACAAATTTTTGAAATTATCTTGGTTGTTAGTGTTGAAATAAGAGCCTATTAGGAACGTAATTATATTAGGATTCTGAGGTACATTAGACAATTTTATAATGTAGAAAATATTGGTAAAATAAAATGTTCTAATTTTTCTTATTTATAATAGTCCACATTTATGGTAGCATCCACTAAATAATTTAAAATAAAGCATGCAGATCAGAGGCATAAGAAAGAAATGAGTAAGAAAGGAAAGAGAAAAAGTCTTCTTTATATGTTTGTACATATATATGTATTATATATACACATATATACACAAATATAACATCTGGTAACTTTCTGAAAATGATAATCATAAGAAACAATTACTGAGGGTTTATTGTATTACTGTTATTGTGTTGTATTCTCATTTAATTTATACAAGATCTCAAAGAAAGGGTACTTTTTATTTTTTTTACTTTTTCCGTTTAAATATAAAGAAAAAATATTTGTAATTATAGAGATATCTTTTGAAAAAACTAGCAGAACTTATAAATAGAATATGTATTGCTTTCAAAATTGTCACTTTGTGATGTATGAATGAATTTTGTATTTCTTTGACTATTTCGATAATATTATAGGTCTTGTTAACGTTTTTGGAAATTGACTTCAGTATAATTTTTTCAGAGTCAAATATTCACCCTGTGTATCTAAATACATATTCAACCAAATTATATCTAAATACATATTCAACCAAATTTTTAAGCATGTGATTCATGCATGGAGGATTTCATTCTATATTTCTGTTGTAGTTCAGAGAACAACCCTTGCTCATTTGTCAAACAAGGCCTTCCATTTTCTGATCAGTGTGATATCAAATTCAAAAAACACTTGCGGTTTCCCCAACATCTTCAAAATAGTACAACTCAAGTTTATGAGATTATTTACAATTTATAATCAATGTTGACTCTGGCCTTTTTAGCATTTTCAAACCTCAGACCTAAAGTATCTTGAGCTGTAGGAAAAGGGCTGTGTGTGGAGAGAAGAGCCAGTTCTGCTGAAGTGTGGTAAGATGTTGCCCAGAGTAAACACTGGAGCAATGAAGCTTATTATACTTGGAAAAGAGTAGCCTGAGAGGGGCTTAATCATGTGCAAGCCTGGAAAGCCACATATTGAGTGATATTTCCCATTCAATTAGGGAGAAGACAGGAGGGCTAGACTCAAGCAGGACAGTTTAGGTTACAAATTATGAAGGGCATCTTGACTGCAAAGGCTATGAGAAGGGAGAATTCATTACTGCAGGCACTTGGATGTGACATAGTTACCTTCATGTGACAACAGTCAGCATTTATATCATCACAGTTTCTTTGACTCTGATATTATCTTTGAATGAAAAGTAATTCATTTATCCACATCCTTTTCTTATAGAATTTTTTCAATGAAGGATTAAATTAAAATCTACACTGTTTATCCAGAGATGAACAAAACTCAATTCTGAAATATTTATTAATATAAGGATCATGGGCCTAATTATCTGGGAAGTCAGAGAAGGCCTAAGGAGATCCATATGAGTATAGATTTATTGAGGGACTTAGGAGTATACTTTTCTCTCAGTGTTTTAAATAGGGTTGCCAGATTTAGTAGATAAATAGAAAAGATGCCCAATAAAATATGAATTTATGATACACGTTAATACTTTGTAATATAATTGTGTCTCCAAATTGTGCATACATGTTGTTTATCTGAAATTCAAATTTAACTGGATATCATATTTTAATTGACAATTCTAGTTATAAAGAGAACATAGATGGATTAATCTTGAAGCTGATGAAGCTTAAGTTTTCAGGGCTTCTCACTGGCAAGTTCTTAAAAAAATCTAATGCTGTATTCATAACTTTATAGTCTTTCTTTAAAGAGCCTTCTCCCTAATTATACAAACCTTAGATTCCACAAAACTTGGATTTGCCTCTGCAGCAGAGGTAATTTGAAAAGACAAGTAGTAGATAAGGTGAAGGAAGAAGTAAATTTAACAGGCTGAAAGAGATTGTTGATACCCTTGTCACACTCGGAAATTATTTTCCGGGAGATAATTAAATAATCACTGAGCCTTGAGGCATTTTTGCAGTTGAAACTTCACGGACATTATATAGGCAAGAAACAGAGGAACACAGTATGCACTGTGTTGATATAACCTAAGACTGATTAAGCCAAATGCTTTGGGAAATTCAGTAAAACTTATTTTTCAATAGCTACAGTCAGAAAATGAAGATTGAACAATTTCATTTCCACTTACTAAACCATCTCAACTCTTCAGATATTGTAGACTTTAGTGCCTAAAGTTAGTTATAAAATAACAGTGAGAATAGCAAAAAAGCAGTGGCCCCTAGAGAAGCAGATCTGGCTTGGCTCTAAGACTCAGCCACCAGGAAGGCAAAGCTAAGATGTCGTCAGCTTTGTGTATAAATTATAGAAGTGACCCAACTCTCAGGCACTGAACAGAGACTGTGACAGTGATAATTCTCTTACAGTCACTCTAGACACTGCCTAGTTCTTAGAGCCCACGGTTTTGGGGCACTGAATTACTATTGATGGTTTTCCAGTCAGATCTTTTGTGGCTTCAAGAAGCATGCACAGGATGTAGAGAAGTCCCACTCATACATTTGATGTGCATTGAGTGCTCTTTATAAGAAGGCATTGAAGTTCTCTTCATTCAAAAAATTCTCTATTGTGTGTCTCCTGAATGCCAAACCATGTTAGGCATGGGATTGCTTTGAGTCTCCAGTATTGAGCTGTAAATTAATTGCTTGAGTAAGCGAATACTATCTATTTAGACTGTAAATGTTCTGTAAATGAACAACACATAATTGGCACAGTAGAACTTGCCCTAGGCATAATATTGTGCTACATAATTGTTCTCAATTTTTATCTCCTTTGCTTTGTCCCATTAACCTGCTTTCCACTAGTGTATATGAATTGTACATCACGGCTCCACTGATTTTGGTCTTGGTTGACCACATGACCCTGCCACTGGAATGATAGCATGCATGATGCAGCAGAAGCTTCATATGTATTTGTGTGGCTAGGCTTGTCTTCTGGGACTACTGGGATTCACCAGGAAAATAACGTTTACCTGAGAGCCACTGGCCAAAGGAGAATGATGAAAACACACAAAGAGAAAGAGTCAGTGGTTGTGGCTATAAACTACTAGTATATATGGACTTGTATTTCATATAGCTTTATAATAGCAGGGGCTGACTAACATACACAGTAAAACTAATATACTAAAAAATATACCTAAAGTATATTGAGATGTGTTTATAAAGAGACATGGAATTTAGCACAATTTTTAGTGTTGGAAAAAGCATACCTTGTATATGGGGAAAAATTAGGGGGAAGCAAAGTCTAAATAAAAACTTGCACAATTTCAGTAAGCAAAAATATCATTGGGATTAACGAGTAGTCCAAGTATTCTGAATCTTTGTGGGGAGTGCAAATTGGCTCATCTGTCCTTGAAAACTGAATATGGTGTTGACTTCCTAGGGAAATATTAAATTGATCTGAGTTCATTATTAGTGCTCTACTTGACTCAAGCCCCTGTAGTCATCCCAGAGTCCAACATCTTCCTCCTATTTATGGATAAGGATTGGCAGGAGGTACCCAGTGGCCCAACACTGTTTTCTGAAACTCTCCAGTATTATGCAGCCAGCCAACAAGGCCAGCAAAGTCTTCCACTGGGCTCATTTCTGCTCCATCTGGTGAATCATACAGAAATCTGTAAGATTAGCCCTTATGTATTATATGCTTCTTACATGTAGTTTTTTTCTTCATATATTTCTTTCTTAACCTAATAGTGTTAGCATCTCTGTGTTACTGATAATGATCCCTATTATTAACTAGATCCTGGAAAAGGTGATCTTTGTAGATAGTCTAGGATTATGAAGTTAGGAAACTGAGGACAGTAAATGTTAAAGGACATACTCAGGTCACACGGTTACCAAATGCCTTGGGCCAGGATTTTGACTTATTTCTTTATACCATTAGGTACCTAGTCTTCAGCAGGAAACAAAACTAATCGAAGAGTCTCATGAAACTTTTATAGAAGCAACTCCAAAGTATACAGACTGTTTCTGAGATCTTTATATATGAAATAATAATTATAAAATCTACTTTTGTTAGGTAAGCCTTGATTTTCTAGGTGAAGCTCCAGAATGTTGTAGAGTAAGATTATTAAGAGTTAATCTGTGCTCACTGGTTTTGTTTCTAGAATCTAGCCCATATAAGCCTCAATTCATCTCTGAAATTATTGGAACTTTTCTTACGCTTTGAATAATTTTAAAAAAATTTTTATCATTCCAGTGTAAAGAAAATTATTCAACAATTGATCTAATGACTCATTTTGTTCCTGGGATCTTTAGTGTGCTCCCTTTATTTGCTTCCAGGTGCAGTGCAGAAGTTCCATTCATTGCATTCAATAAGGTTTAAACCTTCTTTGACTTTCAAATAATATCTCTCCTTATGCAGGCTGTAAATATTATCTTTTAAAGCATACATGGTAGGGACCTTAAAATTGGAATTCAGAGCCTGGAAGCAGGGGGTCCTTTGTAGATAGCCTAAGATTTTGAAATTAGCTTTTCCTTATGATTTCACAGGCCTTGAATCTTGTGACTTGATTTAATATTTATTGAGCTCCTGCAATGTGCTAGTCTTCAAGATGCAGGACAAATTATGTTTTTTGGATTAAATTTTTCCTTGATTTAATTTGTCTTGTTTATATTTATTGAAGTACTAGCAATGTTACAAATGTACTCACAAATCCATTTCACAGGCAGCATGGGCAAGTAATGAGGGGGAAAATAGAAAAAAAATAGCATATTGTCATGCACACAAACTCTTGATTTCATGTAAGCTATAGCTCACTTTTTTCATTGTAGTGGGGAAATTATGTAAAGACTGGTTGCTTTGTTTCCAGTTTGGTTCTAGGAGACTAATAATGAAAGTTGCAACTACACAGCCTTCCTATTATTATATTAATCAACAACACTATCCCAAGTCAATTTTGAAATGAACCTCTTCTCCATTACAAAAAAAAAATAAACTCAATTTTCTTACTCAAAAATGTATTATCTTAATACTGAATACAACTTGTAATTTGAGGACAAATTATGGGATTAGGGATTTATAAGTACCAGTTATTGCCTTCCTTAAGGTCTTTCTCTTTACAGATAAGTTATAGCTATTTACTAGCAGCAACTCTTCTTTGAAAGTGATGAGGTGTCTCTGGCCTGCATTTAATGTCAAAGGAACAACAGGCGATGTTCAAAGTCAATAGAACTGAACATCTTCTGTTCAACAATGTGGAACTGAAGATCATTAACAGAATGAAAAATTACAAAATAAAGTTTGTAAAGATATTTGGAACAGTGAACATTCTCCATAATAATCCATAATAGAACTAGTGGTCAGTGTTCCATAGAATATCTGCTTTGAAATTAACTGGTGGTACTTTATTTTTAGATCCTGGTTCTTTATTCACTGTGGTTTGGAACAGGCCAGATGTTCGTCCATTTTCCAGTTCTTTATCATTAAAGCTGCGCAATAAAAGAACTCCTTAGCGTGAAAAAAAATAAATAAATAAACTCATTAAAATGGCCTTACACACATTATAAAGCCCAAGGAAAATAAAATGTTAACAGGCAAAAGAAAGTTAAAGTTTCTGACATTTTTCTGCAGCATTAGGGTTCCCAGTGTCCCAGTGTGTCATTTTGAAAATTCCTAAAATAAATGCATTCAATTTTAGTCTAGTGCTTTATACATATTGCCTCAATTTGTTGGTATTTTAGAGGATCTAAAGAGCTCTAACAATTTGTATTTGGTAAGCTCAAGTCTATAATCATTATTTTTTTCCTTTCTAGATATGACAGTTAAAGAAACCTAGATGGAAACACTTAAATATAAAAAACAAGTAAATGCTTCTGCTTAAGATTCAATTATTGTTAATTTTTCCCAAATCATTGGTTTGCCTTTTACTTTATTAACATGACCAAGATTAGTATGACATGTTGATAATGGAAGCTTTATATTTTACATTTGCATTTTCTTTCTCTTTAAAAAATGTATTTATTTATTTATTTTTAGTACATATTTACAGTACATAATGTTACTTTCCTTGTGGGGAGTTGTGCTTCTACATAACACATCTTAATTCCTTTTTTCACACCTTTCCTTCCCTTAGCTTCCCCCTCCTTCCATCCCTTGATCACCTTCTGATTTGAAAAAGATCTGTCTCCCTACTTCCTATTATCTTTCGTGTTGCTCTTTATTTATACTTTGGGTTTCTCACTGTAGTTTTGATTTTCATTTCCCTGGTGATTAGTGATATTTGGCATTTTTTGGTATGCTTTTTAGCCATTTGTATATTCTTCTAGTCACGTTGATCAGTAATTTGAAAGTTTTCAAAACTGATCAAAAGATGTGAATATATCTTGGACCATATAAAGGTGCTGAGGGCAAATCTTACATCATTTTATCTTTGATTACTTTGTAGTTGTACTATTTTTTTAAAAATGCAAATAGCCAATAATAAATGTGAGGAGCCAAGAATGCAGTAATACTGAAGAGTCTCACCATTTTTAAATTTAAAAGAGAAAGTTTCTAGACTACCTCAAGATTTCACAGCTTTGGAAAATCATGTGATGTCAAGGGACAGAGAAGCATTTTGGCCATGAGCATCTGCAGGAGCAGAACCTGAATGCCACTCTCTCAAAGTGGTTTTTGGAGCCAGAGACAATAGCACACGCGATGGGGGGAAGCCACTCTGGGAAGACTGCTTGGAAGCTCACAGGAGATGCCCTGAGGGGGTGGTCTGAGGATAAGCTAGATCCGAGCTGATGTTGGACTTTGAGTTGTGAAATCTGGCTTGCTCAAGTTACTGTAAGCAAATTCATACACACAACTTCATGTTGGAGCAATCCAAATTTCTTATTGACTAATAACCTCAGGAGAAAGATTGGATAGATAAGATTTTAGATTTGAAACATTTAAAATTTTACCATAAGGAGAGTGTGACTTAGAGGACAGTTTCAGAATTTTATAGAAAGATTTGGCTTTGAATCTGGCTTTGACACATGCTGGCCTTGTTATTGGACATGTTATATTAAGTTGTTTATGTGTCTTTTTTTCTCATTTACAGAAGGTCATTTTTATGGTGGCAATTAAGAGTGACACTGCACCTAAAAGTATCAGGCACAATGTAGACATTCAGTAAGTATAGGTTTTCTTCCTCAAATAATAATTATAATACATAGCTGACTGACTTTTTCATGTTAGAAAAAATACTTTTGTTTGCTCATTATTTTAATGACGGGAGGACTTTTTAAGGGTCAGCTTACATACAGAATGGGGATATATTACCTTTGGAGGACAATTACAATGGCTGAACCTGGTTGGATGATATTGTGAATCACACTTAACCACTAAGGGTCAAAGCATATATTTTTTTCTTTCTTAGGAATTTGTAATCAGAACTGGGAGAGAGCTAATTCTGATATGGCAACAGAAAACGTAACACATAAACTGAGAAACTATTTGTGCCATGTTCTATACTTGGATGACTGGAGAAACAGGAAGCCAATTTGCAGAAAAAGAAAGAGAGGGAAAGATTAAGCAGGCAGACCAAATGAAACAGTCAAGGGATGGAGAGCCAGCCTAAGTCACAGGTTCTATTTGTTCTTGAGGACCATAGGCTTATGTTGTATAATCAAACCCTACACCATTACAATGGATTTCTGCTTTTAAACTTCGGCTAGCTTAAATAGGCTTGTAGTACTTTTAACTCAAATAATACACAGGAGGCATATAAGCAGCTTTCACAAGAGGGAACTTTAATAGGAGCAAAGCCACCCTGCTCTGGGGAGTCTGCTGTTGATTTTAGTTCTGTAAGTAAAGAATTAGGTGTACCTTTACGTTTATAAAATTCTTTGAATTCTTGCTCATAAGGGAGAGATTCAATTTATTCAAAGGTTTTCTAGACTTAAAATCATATGTACATAATTTAATTGTCATAGTATTTCAGTTATTCACCCTTTAAAAGTCCTTAAGAGGGCCGGTGAGATGGCTCAGCGGCATAAGCGCCTGCCTGGCAAGCGCGAGGGCCCGAGTTCGACTCCCGGATCCCACATACGAAAAAGGGGCTGGTGATATCGCTCAGCGGCACGGGCGCCTGCGGGCGCGCGAGGTCCTGAGGTCGACCCCCCGGTACCCACAAAAAAAAAAAAAAAAAAAAAAAAGTCCTTAAGGGATGCTCGCTTACCAAATTCCCACTGGCATTACGGGTGGCCTTTCTTAGCAAAATAAGAAATCATTCCTTTCCCAACAGGCAGTGGCTACTTAGGGACAGGACTCAACAGACCTGGAGAGAAAGCTCAGACAGCTTTTGCATAGTCTTATTTATTTCACTGGGTCTAGAAGGTAGGTATCATAAAAGGTTTGTAAATCAATACTTTAAATTGACTGTTAAGTTTTATCATTTCCAGCCTACAGCTTTTCTTCAAGCTTCTCCTTCAAGAGACAGTAGCAGTAGAAACCTCAGCACAGCGGTCAGGCTTCTGCTGACCACTCTGCCTTGCACTGTCGGTAGTTGATTTGTGCTGGGCATTCTGGCCAACGGCAACTTTGAGAGCTTCTCCAAGCCCCACCTGCTGTTCTGTGCACTAAGATCAAATCAAGTGTCATGACGACCTCACAGCCTAGCAAGCTCAGGGGGAAAGTCACATGACATCTTGTCTCGATGTTGTGCCACACTCCGATGTCCCAGTCCAAGCAGAGGAACTTTAACTTTTCAGAGGAATGAGAGGAAAAAGTCAAATGAGAGCAAAAGCAAAAGGATTTTAAAAGAGAAAAAGAAAAAATGTTCCCCTGGCTAACCTATTTTCAGTTCTTGCTTTAGAAGAATTGAAATGGTGTCGAGGGGCATTTCTTGATATTTCATGAGACTGCATCCACCTTTTGGTTTAGAATCTTATAGATTGCTATGGCAGTTCTTGAATAAAAATGGTTTCTACAAGATGATTTGTCAGAAGCTATATGACTTGGTTTTGTCATTTTTCTTTTAATTTATTAAGATATTGTTACATAAGAGGCACTTTTCTAGATACGAAAGATAAAGCAGTGAACAGTACGATTGTGGAAAAGCAAAGTATACAGTAAAAAACAAATATCATTAGGGGATTTTCACAGTTACAATTGACCAATATAATAAGGTGGTTGTATGATTAATTAGGGTGTTATCCTTCCCTGAGTAGGTGTTATAAATTAAGATCTGAAAGAAGAAAAGAAACCAGACACGCAAAGACCTTGGTGAGATTGTTCCAGACAGAAGGAAATGGCTAGTGCCAGCCACTAAAGCAGAAATAAACTAGTTGTGCCCAAGGAACAGTAAGAAGCTGCAGCATGGTAGATGAGAGAAGTATGGAACAAGATGAACTAGGCTATTAGGCAGGAACCCGGTTGTATAGAGTGTACCAACCAAGTTAAGAAATTTAGATTTTATTCTAGCATAATGAGAATTTTATTCTAGTAGGCTGATGAGATTCTTTGAATTGTATTATGATATTTTAGAAATCACTGTACTTGGGTAGATGGATTGTAGACACACAAGCAAGAAGATATAGAAGTTAATTAGAGGCTTTTAACAGTTCGCTCATTGATAATGATGGTACAAACTGTGATATTTGTTGGAGGTACATTATACATCCTGAGGCTCTGGAAAGGTCTTTAAAGTTGAATTGACTGTCAGTGTATAACAAGATGTGTGTGTGGAGGCTGTGTGAATATGTACACTTTGGGATGCTTACAGTTAAGAGAGAAATGAAGAAAGATAATCCTGGACTTTAATTTGAGCAATTGGAATATTGTGGTACCATTTACTGAGATGGGAAAGATAAAAGAGAAATAACCTTGTTGGAGGCAGGTAGTAATCAAGAATTTTATTGAAAAAACACCATTATATATGTAACATAGAAAACGATTATGAGATTATAGAAAAATAAAGTATAGAATTCATGAAGATACAGATTGTATTCCAAAGCACATGACCAGATAATGGAGGAGGGGGAAGACAGAGAGAGAGAGAGAGAGAGAGGGAGGGAAGGAGGGTGGTATGAAGGAAAGAAGGAAAGAAGGAAAAGTGAAGGAAGGAAGGAAAAAAGAAAGGGTCTAGGAAAGAGCACTGGGCATGCTGACATTTGACGTCAAAGAGAGGTGCACTGAAAATCAGCAAAGAGAGCAGTCAAGTGATGTGAACAGAAAGCCAGGAGAAACCGAAGTCACAGTATTCCCCCTGCAAGAAAAGTAAAAGGACCTATATGTTTAAAAAAGAAAGGGGGAGTCAAATATGTCCAGACTGCAGTACTCAAGAAAATCTACATAAGTTAATATTAAGTTGAGATGGAGGTCATTGCAGATTTTGACATTTAAAAAAAAAGGAAAAAAACAAGTCTGGGAAGAATGCTGGAGACAAAACCCTCCTCTCTCTGCTTCTGTGTTTGTCTAGTAGAATGTAGTTAAGACCGTGCTTCAAGGGGGATTTATAGCCTTTAAGAAGCATATATTAGAGAAAGGGAAGAGACTAAAATTAATTGGCTCAGTATCCATTGAAAAAGTTTACAGAAAAGTACAAGAAAACAAAGCCAAAGAAAGCAGAAGAAAATGTTAAAAGAAGAGAAAGTAAAGAAATAAAAGGAACACTGAAATATAACTGATGAACAAAGGTAAATTTATTCCTTGACAAGGCTAAGGAAATGGACAAGCTTACAGTAAGTGAACAAGGAAAAAGAAGAGGGAAAAACTTACAATATTAGGAATGAAATGACTACAGATACTGAGGCATTAAAAAACTAGCATAATTTGAACACAAACTTGAAAATATAGATGAAATTAATACATTTATAGATGCAAGAAAATGTTTAAATGTTCTATTACTATTAATGACATCAAATAATTGAAAACTATAAATAAAACTTCACAGATGGTGAGATTATGAAAACGGCCTACTGAGATTAGGGACAAAGCAAAGCTATCCATTCTCACTGCTTTGAATCATAAGCTATACTTAGTCTTGTTTATTATAATAAGAGAAGCAACTGGTACTAAGAATTGAAAGCTGGGCATGGTAGTGCATGGCTATAGTCCCTGCATTAGGGGAGACTGAGGCAGAAGGATCGCAAGTTTATCCAAGAAGCCTGGGCAATTTAGAGACCTAGCATGACTGTCTCAAAAAGAAAAAATAAAAACAGCTGGGGATGCATCTCAGTGTGAAGGCCCTGAATTCAATCCCCAGTTAAAAAAAAAAAAAAAAACTTGGGATAGGAGAAATAAAACTGCAGATTAATTTGCAAATTAACTTTGTGTATATAGAGAAATCCCAAAGTTATTCACAAATGAAACAATAAGGTAACTTAGCACAGTTGCAGGTACATGTCACAATTGCGTTTCTGAATACAAGAAGCAAACAGAGTCTATTATGGAGAATATTCAGCTTCACAGAAATAACAGAGAGGAAATTTTGGCAAAGCTCCAACTAGAACAGAAATAGCAGGTACAGTGCTGGTGATATATCTCAGTGGCACAGCACCTGCCTGGCAAGTGCAAGGTCCTGAGTTTGATTCCTGGTACAAAAAAAAAAAAAAAAAAGAAATGACAAGTACAGAGGGAATGAAAATGCAGCTCTGAATAAGTGAGGATACCACTTTCAAACTCGAAGGTAGTGCAGCCTACAATGAACAGGAGCAATTCACGGCTTGGACAAGCTTCCCTGTGGAGAAAGTGGAGAGTGTTCATTTGTAATTTTTCTTAAAATTATTCAGAGAATCTATGTCTACAACAATAACCAATTTTCTTCGCCCTCTCTTCCTAAGTACATCAAACTCATTCAATGCCATGATTGTAGCATAAGAAATTCTGTTAGTGTATGTATTGATAAGACAGTGATGCACATTACTTAAGCAGTCATGCTGTGTTTAACTTTCAACTTAGAATTGTATTGTGTCCTAATTGAAAGAGTTCCTTTTAGATTGATATGGTAAAAAATTTTAAATCACTCTGTACATAAAACCAATGATTTATGCATAAAGGATGTTAAGTATTTCTAAAACTTCTTTACATTTGGTGTTCAATTCTTTTGCATTACTTTTCAACTTTTTTGCATTACTTTTCACATGATAATATAACACATGCCATTAAAAGCATGTAGGATTTCTTAATTTTAATTCTTCTTGCCAATTACTACCTTACAACTTTAGGGGCTGAAGTTTTTATATTTGACTAATTAATAGTTTTACAAAATCAAGTATCACTGGATTAAATAGCTTCTGTTCAAAATTAGCATTAAATTTCTGACAAACTAATGTTTTCCATTTAATGAGAGTTTTACATGGTAGACAGATTTATCAGTCATACCAGTCCCTAATTTTGAAATTTCTTTCACTGGTTTTAAGAAATTTTCCAATTTCTTTTGCCTTCAGTTGCACTGCTTGGCCTGCAGTACCAACAATACATAATTTGTTTGAATGAATGAATCACAACTTATGGTACAAAGACTGAATTTGCATATGCATGCACAGATAATGGCAGTTGGTAATGGCTTTCACCTGGACCACAGCAAGTATAAATTTCATTGGCTTCAGAAATGTTAAAATATGAAAAAAAACACATCTTTCAATCAAAACAACATGTATTTATGGATGCTCTGGCATTTTTGTGTAGTAACAGTTAAGAAGGAAACAAATGTGTGGCTTTCTAATGACGTTGCCCTATTTGCCAATCATATGTTGTGGTGTAGATCTAAAATGTCCCCAAATCTTCTGTGTATTCAGAAGGTGATTAGATCAAGAGAGCACTGTAGTTGACTTGCTGTTAGGAGGTGGGGCCTACTTAGAGGTAGGTCAGTGGAGATGTTACCTGGAAGGCTGTATTCTTATTCGCAGAGTATTCCCTCTGCCTCTCCCTATCCCTCTCCCTCTCCCTCCCTTCCTCCCTCCCTCTCTCTCTCCTTCTCTCTTGCTCTCTCTTGCCGTTTGTCTGTGTCTGTCTTTCTGTCTCTCTCTGTCTGTTTCTCTCTCTCTCTCCCCCTCTCTCCTTTTCTCCCTCTTCTTCTCCCTCTCTCATTTCTGGCTACCATGAGGAGTAGCTTTCCTCCACTACACCCTTCTACTGTACTTCTGCCTTGGAGCCAGCCAACCATGGATTCAACCCATTACAACTGTGTGCCAAAATAAACCTCTCTTCCTTTAAATTTGTGAGTGTTGGGTATTTTGTTCCAATGAAAGGAAAGTGACTATACAACATATTAGCTAATTTGTTATAGGAGTTCACATAACAAAGTAGAATGCACTAACTTTCCCAGCTTCTCTTATAGCTAGGGAGTGCTCTATCCAGTGAGATGTGAATTGTTTTCTGCTGGAGTTTCAGAGAAAGGTTTTGCATTCCAAGGGTGCATATGAAGGTGGTATAACTGTTTTCCTGACTTACCTGGCTTTGATCATAAATATGTTGCCTGAAGCTTCAGTGTTGTCTTAAAATTTTGGACAACACATGTAAATGGGAGTAAAATAAAATGGCAAAGCAGAATTAACACACAGGGTTCAACTCATGCAATTGCTTATCTTTTGCTGTTTTATATAAGAAAAAATAAATGTATTTGTTTAAGCTTCTGTTAGTTGAAGTCTTCATTAGTTTCAGCCAAACTTTTGCTAATAGGACGTAGCAGACTGGCTTATGAAAAAGATTAGATTTCTGCCTTTGTTCTACTCAAATATAACTAAGTGCTGGGCCAGTTCTTTCTTCTTTCTAGGACCTGTTCTTCTTGAATTACTTTTTTGTCAATCCTTTTGTTTGGGCTATTTTCTGACACCAACTTGCTGTTTTTTTTAGATTCTCCAGGTTTGGCTTGACCTCATTATCTAGTTCCTGATAACTGAGTGTCAGCTCAATTTCCTGTCATGATCATCTTGATGATAAGGAGTATGAGTCATGGTTTCCAGAGTTATTTCATAGCTCTTTAATTTGCTACATATTACTTTCTCGCTTGTAAGGAAGTCTCCCATGAAATTTAATCCAACCTAAGTGTTATCATTATGTGCAAAAATCTGACTCAACCTTTTCCTCCTTCTCTGAGGTACCTAGTGACCAAAATGTCTGGAAATAAGACTTTAATTGTGCATCTGAGATTTTACACAGAAAGGATCTAGTTTGGGTAGGGGTGAGAGTCTGTAAAAGTAAACAATTGGGTAGCTATTCTCAGATGAAGCACCACAAAGTAGAGCTCAACTTTCTGGTGTAGGCAAAATAAATGCTATTTCCTTGAGGTCAGAGCAGATTGATATATTAATGGCAGACTTCATTGCTCTTCCACGAGACAGGAATAAATTGTTGGTGTGTAACTCTTCCAATCAAATCCTTTAGGCAACAGATAACAGCACAATGATAATTGCTTAAATTTGTTGACTAAAATTGGAGTTTTATAGATTTAAATTCACATTCACAGAACTCATATTGAAATATTTATCCTAGTTTCCTGAAAGAAACTCACCTAAAAATTCCTTTGTTGTTTTCTTTCTTTTTTTTTTTTTTTTTGTGGGTACCAGGAGTCGACCTCAGGACCTAGTGCGCCAGCAGGTGCCCATGCCACTGAGCGATGTCACCGGCCCTTTTTTTGTATGTGGGTTCCGGGAATCGAACTCGGGCCCTAGTGCTTGCCAGGCAGGCGCTTATGTCACTGAGCCATCTCACCAGCCCACCTTTGTTGTTTTCTAATTTTCTTCTGTTGATTAAGAAGGAAAACTGAAAGGTAATAATATCACTTTGAAAGTTTTAAAAAATTTTTCATCTAGGGCCGGTGATATAGCTCAGCGGCATAAGTGCCTGCCTTGCAATAGCGAGGTCCTGAGTTTGACTCCCGGTACCCGCATATAAAAAAAAAAATTTTTTTTTCATCTATGTCTAAATAAATGTAGATCATAGACAGCATTAATAACAATAAAAAACTTTTAAGAAACTTGAACTTCCCTGCAAAATTTTAAAGACAAGAAGTAAATGGAGAAAAAATACTGTTTTGGACATTTACTGAAGTTGGCAATGTGAAAAAAACTTTGGGCTGCTAAGATATTTGAGCAATATGTACATATTTAAAATATCAAGAGTCCTGGAGTTGTTTTTCAGTTGCATGAATTCTGGGAATAGCCACTGAGAATCCTCTTTCATCAGGAGACCTCTGGGTGAACAGAATGAATAGAATTGTCGGTTTAATCATTGGGTTTTGAGATACAGAGATTAAAATGCTTGAATTATAATAGTGGATATCCAACAATAGAGGAGGGCTCCGCTAAACCTGTGCAATGAGAAGAGTTGAAAGGTACAGGCTTTCTGCAGAGATCTAAGTTTGCAATTAGCAGTCTGGGATACTGGGAAGTACTAATCAGTTCTACTCTAACCCAGCTCCAGGCAATTCCCAATCAATTATTTAGCATAAATGACTATTAAAAGGAGAAAGATCAAGAGTCTCCTTTGGGTCTCTAACTCTACTTGTCAATGAGCTCTTCAGTCTTAGTAGAAAGAAGTTAATGTTAGCACTGATGGAAGGAGCTGATGAAAAATTCACCATGAATCCAAACCAATAGGCTCCTTCCCAGGAAATGAAAGTGTATTTGTGAAGCTTAAAAAGATCACTTGGATTGGAGCAAGAATCTAACATGATTCATATTGGAGACATTCTAACTTTATCTCCATACTGCTTGAATAGTTAATTGTAAACAACTTTTAAACTTTTACTTCAATGAAATGTGTATATAAAACATATTTGTTGCCTTTACTTTATGTATATTTTTATATTACTATTAATATTTTATTACTTATTACTATTTTATATTATTACTATTTTAATAATGTTGGTCAATAATTTACTTCTTTTTTAATTTTAAAGAGAAAAAACAATAAAAACGATACAAAATTTCAAGGAAAGAGGGTAGCAGAGTAACAGTGGTTAGTACATTGCTTATTGTTATCTTCAAAGTAGTTGCTCAGATTACAAGATACGGGCATGAAAAATTGATCAAATGATATAAACATAAAACTTTCTTTTCAATGAACTAATAGAAATTAGTAGTATAGCTATCTTAACTATCTTGTATATATATATATTTTTTTTCCTTTTCCCTTCTTTCTTTTCTCCTTTCCCCTATCCCAGTTTCTCTTTCCTTATGAAGAGTTTCTTCCCATTTCCTACTATCTATTGTACATTTTGGATCTTATTTACTCTTTCAGCTTCTCACACTGGGGAGACAATACTATGTTTACACATGAGAGACTGATTTATTTCACTTATGATTGTGGTCTTGCATTGCATCCATTTACCTATAAAAGTCTTCAGTTTATCCTTCTTTATTGCTGAGTAGTACTCCATTACACTAAAAAACCACATCTTTTTTATCCATTCCTTGGTTGAGGGGCATTTGGATTGTTTCCAAGATTTAGCTATTACAAATTGTGCTGCTATAAACATGGGTGCATATACATCACTGTGGTGTGATGTTTTTGATTTTTTTGGGAAGATACCCAGAAGGGGAATAGCTGGGTGGAATGGGACCTCTAATCCTAGTTTTTTGAGGAATCTCCACACTGATTTCCACAGTGGTTGCACCAGTCCACACTCCCACCAACAGTGGAGAAGGGTTCCTTTTTCCCCACAGCCCCTCCAGCATTTGTTATTGGTTGATTTCTTGATCACAGCCATTCTTTCTGGAGTGAGATGGAATCTCAATGTTGTTTTAATTTGCATTTCTTGAATGACCAATGATGAAAATTTTTTTTTTTTTTTTTTTGCTATCTGTATTTCTTCATCTGAGAAGTGTGTATTCATCTCAGATGCCCATTTTTGGATAGGGTCTTTAAATTTGGGAGGTCTGATTTTTTTCAATTCTTTCTTTTTATGTTCTAGATATAAGTCCTTTGTCTGAGGGACAGTTGGTTAAAATTTTTTCCCACTCCGTGTGCTGTCTTTTCACTCTGTTGGTGATTTCTTTTGATGTGCAAAGCTTTTTAATAAGATGAGATTCCAGTGGTTGATTCTTTGGAGTACTTCCCATGCAGTTTGGGTTTTGTTCATGAAGTCTCTGCCTACGCCTATGTCTTCAAGATTTGGACCTACTTTCTCTTCCAGTAGATTCAGTGTTTCTGTTTTAATATTTAGATCTTTGATACATTTTGACTTTAGTTTAGTGCATGGTGATAGACATGGGTCTAGTTTTAGTCTTTGGCATGTAGACAGCCAGTTTTTCCAGCACTATTTATTACAGAGGCTATCTTTCTTCCAGTGAACATGTTTGGCCCCTTTGTCAAAGATAAGGTGGCCTAGTGTGTTTGTAGTTGTGTCTGCATCTTCTAATCTGGTCAATAATTTATTAACTTTTGTTTTGTTTTGTTTTGTTTTTGTGGGTACCGGGGATCGAACTCAGGACCTCACGCGCCAGCAGGCGCCCGTGCCGCTGAGCTATCTCACTGGCCCCTGTTTTCTTTTCAAGAGGGGAACAAAGGACCCCCAGTTCAGGAAACGCAGTTCAAGTAGGAGCCTACTTTTCAAAGACAATTTTTGCTTCATAAGGAAATCCTTTAGCTTTTCCTTTTTTTTTTTGGAATATGAAAATTTATTACTGTTTTTTCATCATCAAAATTTATGATCTTGGTCTTTCCTGCTTGCCTTTGTAGGGAGCCAAAAGAGAGACACTGGCTACTTTAACAACTTTAAGCGGACTCCAGGAATGTCACCAACCACACGACGTTTTTGACTAAATACAGCAACCAGAACTTCATCTTTTTCCTCAATAAAGTTCAAACACCCCTCGTTAGGGACAAAAGCTGTGTTTTTCTTGCTGTTCTTGATCAGCTGGACCCTGACGCACTTCCTGGTGGCAGAATTTGGCTGTTTGGCTTCAACCCCTACTTTTTCCAGCACGGTTCCCTTTGCATGGGAAGCACCTGCGAAAGGGTCAGCCTCCAGGGCTGTGCCCAGACGGGCCTTCTTGTATTTCTTATCATGCCACCTCTGGTCCCGCTGGTGACTGCGGAGCTTCCTGGCAGTACAAAGACTGCGACACTGCCCATCCTGATGGCGTAAGGGCCCGAGCAAAAGGGCTAGCTTTCGAAGCGTGTTATCTGTGACAATATTAAATTCCTCCAAGAGAAAGACTAAAGGGGGATTGAATTGGGAAGTAAATACAAAGGTCCACCCACTCACTTTAGTGTCAGAATTTACTGACGCTTGAAAAGTAATTGAGTTTCAAGAAATGTTTCAAAGAGTTTACATTCTGTTCTTATTCAATTTTTTAGCAAAGCAATTTTGATAAAGCAAAGATAGAATAAACTCCTTAATACCAAATAATCAACTTCTAATTGACCTGATATGTATAATTAAATTTTATTTCCTTTAATACTTAGCTTTGTGACAAAGTAAACTACATACCATATCTTATTATGTATATATGTTATATATACACATTTTATAACCTTACAGAAGTTAATTTTGGTCCTTCAACCCTCTGTCACCAATTTCATAACATTCAGGAGTTTTTGTTTAATATGTACCTTACTAGTTGATTTAATAATTTAGATGATTTTTATAACCCTAGTATACCTCTTACAAAATTTATTCATAGCAAATATGGGCTCAAAAATTTCTTTGCATCTGGGTTACTTCTTCAGAACACTATTTGAACTACAAAGAAAAAATATACTCTTAAATTTTCATCAAAAAGTAATAATGTTAAATGAAAAGAAGTTACTGTTAAATAGAGAACTGGGCAAATAAGATAAATATTTTAGACTAGGTGGAAAGTATCCATTCAATTCTTCAATTTAATTTGCCACTCAGTATTAAGTTGGAAGTTTGATCATATATATAAGTTTAAAACTGAAACTATGTAAATATAAGTATCTCTTCAAATCTGTGATTTGATGGTGTGTACATTTTATAGTATTCTAATTATTGCATTTTCTGGAAAATAACCTAGTAGAGTTAACAAATTACAGTATGGCTTAACCATTTCTCTACTTAAAAAGATTAGAAGGCTAGATATCCTACATTATGTTTTTTGTAAAGATGATCAGTAAAAGTAAAGTAGTGTAAAATTAATCAGATCTTCGCCCTCCCCCATTTAAAGCAGGAAATTCTGAATTCACTGAGAGGCTTTATAATTGGTGATATGTATTTATCACAATAATAAATAGAGATGTTAAGGCTGTACTGTTTTCTTTTGTATTGTGTGTGCAAAAGTTATCAAATTAGTTTGTACTGATGACTGGCAAGATGCTTACTTATCTTTACAATTTTTTAATGATTTTTTTCATATTTTGTAGATATTAAAGTTTTTCTCCCTAGGTTGGGAATGCTGCTTTTGCTTGTAAAATACCTGAAAAATTCATATCAGACTTAATGTTAGAAATGTTCTCAATATCAACCTAAGTAGTGAGCTCAGATACTTTCAAAACTCTCATAGTTAATTTAATGAAGAGTTTCTCTGGGTGAAGTCTAAGCACCTGTTATTCAGTATTTAAAAATGGAAAATTTTATCACCATATTTCAGCTTACTACATTTTAGACCAATGATCTTCACTCCAACCATCTTGTGCATTGCTTTAAAAATTTTGTAAAACTATATATTTACATACATAATATTATTGTTTAAGATTGAATTTTTATATACTGCAAATATTTATATTTTAAGATAAAATTGTCAAATTACCCTTTTAAATTATTCAATGGCAAATAAAGTTCATAGTAATTCAGTACTTGTTATATCTGTTTCAAAATACATAATATTATTGTTTAATTTAAGATTGAATTTTTACATACTGCAAATATTTACATTTTAAGATAAAACTGTCAAATTACCCTTTTAAATTATTCAGTGGCAAATAAAGTTCATAGTAATTCAGTACTTGTTATATCTGTTTCAAAATACACATGACTTATTTTTTAACAGAAATTTACTTTTTTATAAAATGTATCATATGATCTTACTTATATTCCTCTTACTCCACAAAATTTTACATTAATGTAACACACGTTTAGGTAGATCACAGTAATATGTTTCATGTAACAAAACTACATCTAAAAATTATAATTAAAGTATTACTTCTTGTGATTAATAAGGTTCTAAGTGGTTGAAATCTTCATTCTATCTTTATACATGTTACTAGTTCAAAATAGTGAAAAGCATACAAACTTAATTTTTTTTATAATAATCATATCCATTTTAATGAGTTTAAAATTTCTGTATTGCTAGGTGAATATTATTTTATTGTCAGTATGAAACAGTTCAGCACCATTTCTATCCTATTTTTTAATTAAATGCTGAAGAACCACACACAAATGGATATGAATAAATATGTTACTTGGAACTCCTTCCTCCTTATCTGGTAAAGACCACAGAGTGAGTGCTCACCAAAAATTATTTTTAATTGTCTACCTGTTGATAGCTTTGGACCATTAAATATATTTTTGTTGTTTTAAACAAATAATTGGTAACTATGAGTCTTGGAAATGGGCTTGTTTCCCAGCTGTCAGGGCCTTTTACTTTCAGACCATCCTTTTTGGAATTGCCCCCTGCTGCTTTTGCAGTCTTCAGAACTTGAGCAATTCGCTACACTAAGATTCTGGATCTGTGAAATATGTGCTGCTCTTTTGTAAAATAGGAAGAGAAACTGGGAAAGGAGAATGAGGATCATAAACTCTTGGCTAATCACACATTTGAAAAAATACATGACAGCTGTAACTCTGGGAATTGATAACCATAACTTTCCAGTATTGCATACCCCTTCAAAATTTTTTTGAATAAGGGCAGAGTACCTTCATTTGATCATCACTGTTTTGGAAACTCTCTTGAAGCTCTAAGACCTCTTTATTAACTTATGAATATGTTTCTTATTCTACTATTATACAAGAGAAGCTAATCTTCCTTATCCCATGGAGACAACTGGATTAAGTAAGAAAAATGTCATTTGTGGGAAAAGAGGTAGGAAGGAAATGTAAGCAAGAAGGTCTCATTGTTTGCTTTGGTCTGAAGCCATTTAGTTGTAATTGTCTTATGAAAAAAAAGTAATACACCATCTCAGTTGACCAAAATTCTTTGTTTTAAAATTCTAACAATATGTTATAATTATTAAAATGAGTCTTTGTTTTGTTTTTGATTGCTCTTCGTGCATTTGCGTCCTTCAGGAGCTTCACAGAAAAAGATAGAAGTGCACTGAAGCAGTATTAACATAACCTTATGTCTGTTGGTCATAATAACATCAAATGAAATAACAAATATTACGTTTTAACTGATGAAAAATAACTAAGAAGTCAATGATAATAAGAAATTTAATACTACCTACTCTACTACTAATTTTTATTTCATCATGAAGTATGATATTACATATAGGTTTTTTGTAGACACTCATTAGATCAATGAGTTTTCTACTTACCTATTGCTAGTAGTTTAATTTGCAATTATGAATAGGTGCTGAATTTTTCTAAATATTTTCCCTGAGTCTATTGAGATAAATTTATACATTTCTTTTTAAAAAATTGTTTTAGCATTGTCAATAATATTGATTTATAAATGTTAATTCAACTTTGCATTTCTAGGATAAAATTCAGTTGCTCATGATATATTATTCCTTTCATATGTTGATGTATTCAATTTATTAGGAGCTAGTGTGTCCATTTTATGAAAGAGAAATGTCAGTAAATTTATTGTCTTATAATATTGCTTTCAGTTTTGGTATCAGGATTATATTGGCCTAATACATTATCAGTGCTGTTTTCTGAAAAAGTTGTATAAGCTTGGTGCTGTTACTTATTCAAATATTTGTAAAATTAATCAGTGAAATAAATTGGACCTGATGAGAGAATTTAAGGGAATTTTTAACAATGTATTTTTAATAATTTCAACTCAGAGGGCCGGTGAGATGGCTCAGCAGTGTAAGTGCCTGCCTGGCAAGTGCGAGGGCCCGAGTTCAACTCCCGGTACCCACATACGAAAAAAGGGCCGGTGATATCGCTCAGCGGCACAGGCGCCTGCTGGAGTGCGAGATCCTGAGGTCGACCTCTGCTACCCACAAAAACAAAAACAGAACAAAAATTTCAACTCAGAGAAAACTTGAAAGAAGAGTACAAGGCATTATGACAAATCTTTTGCCCAGATTCACCAGTTGTTTACATTCTCTTCCATTTACTGTATTGATTACATATTTTCATATATGCAGATTGACTTATATAGACTACATAGGAATAAATTATAGACATTTTTCTTTTGTTCCTAAATATCTAAGTGTGTATTTCCTAAGAATTAGGGCACTGTTTTGCAAAATAATGGTGCAATTATCAAAATCCGAAAGCCCAATCAATATGATACTACGATACATCAATATGATACTATTATCTAATCCTATTATCTAATTAATCTATTATCTAATCCTAATGCATGTTCAAATTTTGTGAATTGTTCCAGCAGTGTCCTTTCTGCATTTGTTTTGTATTCAAGGAGCTAATCATATATGACATTTATTTTTCATGTCCATTTAGTTCTCATTAGCTTAGATAAGTTATTCATCCTTTGTTTGCTTATTTGCCAACGATATTTTTGAAGTATATATGTTATTTTATATACTGTCCCCAATTTAGGGTTATCTAATATTCACTCATGATTATATTCAGGTGTACATTTTTAGTGGAAATAATTTTAAAATGCTTGTTTGTCTCAGTGTATGTCAGGAGGTGTATGATACTAGTTTGTCTCAAAATTGGTGTTATTCACATTGATCACATAATTAAGGTGAAGTTGGCAAGGTTCTCCAGTGTAGTGTAAAGTTAATAATCTTCCCTTTTTAGCTTACAAAGAAATACTTTAAAAATCATGTAAATATGTTTTTTCTCTTCAAATTTTAACCTATTAGCTTGGATAACTATAGGGGATTTTCTAATTTAGTTAATTCTTCTATTGTGCATACTTAGCATTTTACTGTAAGTAAGCATCTAAATCTCTATGAACTCTTAGATTTTTATTTTATTCCATGAAATGTAATCCATGATGTAATTATTTATCTTTATGCTCAGACTTTTCTAAATTTAGCCTCCATTATAAATAATTAAGATAATAGTAAACTTTTAGATAGGAGTGAAGAAAACTTACTACTGTACACTCATACTTCTGAAAATTTGAAACCTGTAAATGCATTGTCTATGTATCAACCAATCAGCAAGAAAAAAAGTCATGATTTTAAAAGTAGGCTTTTTCAAGACCCTGGAATCTATAACTTTCCTACAACTAATAATAGCTGATTATGAACCATGTGGATTCATTCATCCTTAAGTCTCAGTAGTTCACATAGTCATTATGGCTTAAGTGAACACTCAAGTAAGATATTTTCCTCTTATTATTTTTTTCTTTCACTGTGTATTCTAAGTTATGTTATATTAGATTAAGTTTTTTTCTTTTATAGATTCTAGGGAATAAAGTCCTTCAGGAATAGCAGTTCCTACATAAACTCATGGATGATTCTATACATATAAGGTGACCTTCATGCTCAGAAATATGATAAATACATACATACAATTATTTAAGGCTTGTTAGTGTATTTATGTTAAGAAAATTTCATTAAAAAGGTAAATAGAGTATTGAAGGAAGAGGACTGAGAATAGTAGTGGCTGCACTCATCACATACATCAGTACATAACAATTTTGCATTTAACTGTTAAATCAATACAAATGTGCTTGACAATAGTGAGGCCTACAAAATTCACATAAACAACAAACACACTTAGGCAAGAGCAGAGCAATTTGGGGGGAGAATAATTTAAAGGTAAATGGTAATTGGAAAATAAGACAAGTTCCCACTATTAAAAATGATCATATTAAGAGCACTCAAAGAAAGTGACTTTTGTTACATTTTTTTTTTTAATGTTTGAAAAGAAGAGTCCAAGAACATAGAGGGCAGTTACTCTGGACACACTGGAGACTGTGGAGTGGAACAGACCTTGATTTAAGTCCCAGCCAGGCCACTGACCTAAACAATGTGCCATGGGGACCAACAACTTCCGTGTGTTACAGTATCTCAATCAGTTAAATAGGGAAGAATGACTACTTTTTAGGATGAAGATCAGAACTTGACAGAAACATATTTGATGGTGACTGAATGATAACTTCTTAGGATAAAAAGCAGTTCAGCTCATAGTTTATTTTATGGCTTGGGAAATGAAAGCATTTGTAAGGTGATAAGCAGCATCCATGAAGGACTATAACTAACATCATGTGTAATGACCAAAGACTGGATGCTTTTCCCGTAGGACCAGAGCAAAATAAAGATATCCACTTGTACCATTTCCATTCAATATTGAGGTTCCAGACAGTGAATACGGCAACAGAATGAAGGAAAAAGATTTAAATTGGAAAGAAAAAGATTTTGTGTTCTTTATTCACTGATGATCTACTCATCTGCATATAAAATTGGGTGGAATTTACAAAAAGGCTGCTAGGACAGGTAGATGATTTTATCAAGATTTTAAACTATAAAATCAATGTACAAATGTTAATTATATTTGTATTTCTTTCTTTTTTTTTTTATAATGTGGGTACCGGGAGTTGACCTCAGGACCTCGCGCTTGCCAGTAGGCGCTTGTGCCACTGAGCGATATCACTGGCTCTTTTTTTCCTTTATGTGGGTACCAGGAGTCGAACTCAGGACCTTGCACTTGCCAGGCAGGTGCTTATGCCACTGAGCCATATCACCGGCCCTATTTGTATCTATTTCTAAGGAACAATTGAAAATTGTAATTAAATAATACACATTCCAATAACATCTATATTATGAAATACTTTGAGATACATCTGACAGAAGATGTGCAAGATATGTACAGTGAAAGCTACAAAATATTGATAAAAAAATTAAAGCAGATCTAAATGTAGTTGTGTCTATTTTGGTTGACGGGGAAAGAAAGATACTGCAGGGAAGGACATGTTCACTATTTATAATGATGATTTCATGAATTTAAACATATGTCAACACATCAAATTGAATATTTTAAATATATATATAGTTTATTACATCAGTTATATTTTAATATCATTGTTGTTCTTATTACTGTGACTTTTTCAAATCCAATCTGACTTTTTCTATGAAAGATGCACCGGTACCCAGACTTCAAACCCCTTTTAATATGAACCCTTCACCACCATTTCTGAGATACTAGTGAGATTCTTTTGAAGTGGTATTTTATTTTGGTGCTGTGAATAGTAAATTCAATGAGGCATGACCAGCAGCTTATTCTGGTGGTCATTTCAAGGTGTAATGTTTTCTCTGTAATATAAATTGCAAATTATTTTTCAGGACCAGTGGTTGGCAAATACATTAGTGTTTGTGGGCCAAATGGGCTGTCACAATACTTGAGTATGCCTTTGGAGTATAGAAGCAGCTATAGACAAGATGTAAACGATTGAGTGTGACTGTGCTTCAGTAAACTTTATTTCCAAAAACTACAAGCCAGTCTGTGAGCAACTGTTTTCCAACCCGTTCTACAATATTTCTTGTCTTTTTAACTATATTTATGGTTCATTTTATCATAGTTGTTTAAAATTTTGTAGGGAAATTTGTATATCTTTTTTGTTATTCCTGGGTTTTTAAAACTTTTCCTCTATAATACTATACATTTTTATAATTTCTCCAGTATTTCGTATTTTGCTACAGCAGAAAATTTGATCCAGCTATAGTTTATATGAGTACATGATGTGAGATAGAGCTCTAGTTGAATTTTTACATATGGATTTCCAAATAATCCTGTAGTGTTTCTTTAAAACCCACTCTCTTCCCATTGCCTTGAAATCTCACCTTTGTATGTACCATGTTCTTCTACATACATAGATCTGTTTCTACAATCCATTCTATTTCATTGATGTGTTTATCTATTCCTAGGTAATAAAATACTCTTACTTACTTGAGTTGTATGATATATTTTGCTTCTATTAGAGAAAGCGCTATGACAGTTATCACTTTTATTGAAAGCATTGTTTTTGGTTATTTGTGGGCTTTCATTGCTACTGTGAATGTTTTTTTTCTCATTAGATATTCTTTTATTATTTGTGTATTGAAAACTATTATTTTTGTTAATTTGTGTGTTGCTAGTGTACTTATCGTATTTATCATAACAGTTTTTTTTAGAGGATTCTCTTGGAATTTATAGCTAAACAATCATATTACAAGCAAATAGATATCTTACTTCTTATTTCTAGTTGACTCCTCATGTTTTCCTCAAATCTTTTTGCAATGGCTGAGGAACTATAGAATGTTGTACAGTGGTGGCATCAGCAGGCATTCTTTTCTTGTTTGTGTTTAGAATTAATTTTTAGTAATTTTGCATACATACGCCAAATGTTAGTCTTTTGTTTTAAAAATATTTTATTTAGTTATATATATACATATAAGTTATATGTATATATATATATATTATAATCTTTAGTTTTCTTTAATAAAATGCCTCTTAAAGTCTCTAAAATTATTTTAATGTGATTTACAATAAAATAGTCTATGCTTCTATTCAGGAATAAGGTGTATTTCCTATTCTTTCTTTTATGTTTCTAAGTAAATTTTTCTGTTTTTCATATTACTTGTTAAGGTTATTTCGCATTTCTTCTTAATGTTATTATAAACAATTTTATACGTGCAGTCACTATGGTGTTATTATTTTATAATTGATTTTTTCATTTACTGTAATGGGCTATGTGAGGTTTAGAGAAGAACTACTGATTTCTATATATTCTTTTAAAACTTAAACACAATAAACACTAATTTCATTGATTTTTTAATCATCTTATGGAAGTTTTTTAGGTTGATAGCAATAACAACAAAAATAATGGGAGTTTTGTCTTCTTTTCAGATATTTATGGCTTCTATCATACATTTTTATGTATTACTCTGGTTAAAATATTTTCAAAAATTGTTTTGAAAGTTAACAGTTTTTCTCCATTTACTGTAATCATTTAAATATTTCTTGATTAGGAATACTTACTGGATTTAGCCAGACATGTATCATAATATTTCCAAGGAAATTAACTTCTTTTTCATCCTATTAAGGATTTAAAAAATAATCAGTGTGGATACTGAGTTTTAACAGTTTATTTCTGTAATATTTATTGAGATAATCACTAAGTTTTAAATAACTTTTGATCTACTGATAATATGTTTTCTCAACTGATTTCCTTATTTTGAAGCATCTATCCATCTTTTTAAATCACATATTTTGTTCTAGTGGGATGTCTGTCTATTTAAAAATAACTGTCAGATTTAATTTGCATACATTTTTATTTGGCACTTGTGTCTGTACAAAATTTTTTAATGACATTACTCCGTAATTCTTTTTCTTGTAGTGTAGTTTGAGAGATCTGGGCACCAAAGCTTTGTTATTTTTACAGTATTATTGGGGAAGTTTTCCCACATTTTATTATTGGACAAAATAATTTTGGTATGCTTCTCAGAGTTTTTGCTTCTAGGTAACATGCATAAATCAAAATTAGTCTATTGTTTCCCCTGCTCTGAGGCCAAAGATGAATTGTTTAGACACCGAAATGTAAATCTGTTTCATTTGGAGAACTACCAAAGGGTTAAAATTTTGCTTAGACTTTTGTTTTTCCTTCTTTTCTTTTTCCTATTATAATTTTTGGCCTTGAGACATATCTACATGTCTCTTGATAATTTCAAAAATTAAAAGTCAGGTGAAATGTTGACTATTCATTGAAATATCTTTTTCTTGCTAGCCCATGGGAATCCCTAGTTGAAATGAAATGCTTACACAGGTGTTGATTAAGATTGGCTCTGTCATTTCACTTGACCCATTTTAAAATGTTGAATTTAGGCTCGACTCTGAGATAGATGGCCTACGTTATGTCTGAATGTTTGTGTACATGTTAAACTCAACACTTTTGATCCTTCAACTTGTGCAACTGCGTTTTGAAACTTTCAGAAAACCAAAATAACAAAATTAGATTTTAGGCCTGCAAATCTTTTAATCTACCTCGTAGAATAAAGATTAATTGTTAACTGTGAGATAAGATTTTTGCGAGATATAAGAAATAAATTAATAATATTAAAGTTTCTATACACGTGTATGGAATAATTAGGGAAATAGTACATGAAATACAACAAAGAAACCATTCATTTTTCTCCTTTATAAATTGTATATGTAAAAATATAAAACCAACTTGTCAAAAGGCAATTTGGAATACCCTCACACTTTTAAAAGAAACTTTATTCATGATGTTTTATTCATAATTTTAAGGTCCACATATTAATATTTGCAAAATAAATAAAATGATGCTTGATACAAAAAATGGGTTGAAAGATAAATATCTTAGTGTACTTTTGTGTTTTCTTTTACTTTGTTGTGATTCCTGATAAGAAATCAGCCAGAGTTTACCCAGGTCTGAGATTCTTAGACATGAACTTTGCCAGAGTTGTTGATCAATAATTTTTATTGTTGGATTTGTGCTACTTATTGAAAATTACTTCAGAATAAAATAGCCTTTTCCTGAAGGAGCTGAAAGTTCTGTTTCATTGCCAATTCTCAGTCCTCATTTCCAATGCTTGCCAAAGAATAAATAGCTCCAAAAAACCAGCACTGGTTGTTAAACATTTTGCTATACAATAACTCTATCATCACTTTACAATAACAACTGACAAATTATCCATTACTGTCACAGGGAAGGTTTTTAAATCACTTCCTAACTACATTTACTAAAGATTTTGAAGGTAATCAGCAAAGATACACTTTTTCCTTGTATGTTTATTCACAATCCATAGTCTTTAGGGATGTGCCAATTATAATTTATCTACTACCTGTTGTGAAACTTGGATAACAAGATGATAGAGGTAATTAGCAAGGTTTGCACACTATTGAAAGATATTTCATGACATGTTTAAACTGTGGAGTAGAGTTATATTGATAGAATATTCTTTCTGTTTCACTCCTGAGCAAAATAAATACTTTTTTAATATCTTGTTTATACCAGGATGAAATTGATAGGTAAAAAGAGTGCTCAAATAATATGGTGAATATTTTCTAAAATTATTGCAGTAAAAGACACATTGCCATTAATTCTCCCAAAATAATCCACCTTGCTTTGAACACACTTATCCCATCATTCTTGCCACTTTCTGAAGCAGTTCTGGAAGTCCTCTTTCATAAGTGTCTTTATGAAGTGAAAAATCTGTGAATGCTGCTGCCAACTGCCATCCAATATAAAGGCAGAATTGTAAAAATATTATATTGTGTCCTCATCCAACTCATTCAATGGATTTGGCACTGTGTGACTTCTGGCTCTTCTCCAAATTCAAAATAACCATGGATGGTAAATGTTTTTGAGTGAATTCTGGGCACTGGAGCAGCAATGACCGCAGTTAAAAACATTCATGATAGAGGACTTCCAAAACTGTTTCAGAAAGAGGGAAGAATGATAGGATAAGAGTCCTTGAAATGAAGGGGAGAATTTTGAGGAGAATTAATGGCAATATGTGTTTACTGTAATAATTTTTTAAAAATTTAAACATACACTATATTTTAATCACCCCTCATGTATTACAGACATTTAGATATGCAAATACACCAAATGAAATGGAGTGTGGTTTGAATTAGCCCTCTAAAAATCAAGAGTTTAGGTTTTCATATGTGAAGAGTTTGTGAAAACATCTCCATCAGTCTAGCAAATCTTTTTCTTAACTCCTCTTCCCCTAATTTTATTCATATGTTTGCCTTTCCATCCTGCTCATCAATCAACCAAAACAGAATTAAGAAAAAGTTTTATTGTATATTTTCCAGGTACTAAGACTAAAATAAGATTAAATTTGTAGCCAGGCCTGGTGGTGCACACCCATAATCCCAGCACTTGGGAGGCTGAGGCAGGAGGATTGCTGTGAGTTTAAGGCCAGCCTAAACTAATAGCGAGATCCTGTCTTAAAAAAATGTTGAAAAAAATATTAAATTTGTACCTTAAAAATGAATTTCATTTTAAGAGAAATAGCCAATTTTTAAGAACAGAAGCAATATAATTTTAAAAATTGACCCTTGGCAGTAAGATGAGTTTTTAGGATGATTCTACACTTCATTGTAACTGGAGTGTGCGGCCATGTTCAGAGGCTGTGGTGCTGATGAGCCTGAGTGCCTTGTAGGCATCCAGGATGGTAGGCAGTGTTTCTTGTCTGGTGCAGTCTTGAGGTCCTTTCCCTCCACAGCCTCATGTGGCATCATTTGTGAATTTATTTTGTCTCCTATTTAAAAAGACTAGAATGAAAAGGCAAAACTATGAAAGAAAGATTTTTTGACCTTGATGTACTATATTTTTAAAACTTAAATAATATAAACTTTTTTCCACTCACAGATTTTACAAGGACCTATAAGGCCAATATTTAAACCCATGTATCTGTGCATCTTATTGATTATTTTAAGTCAGTGTGGCTGCCTTTTTCTTTCATGACAAAAAAAAATAGTGATATTTGATTTTCTGGTAACCTACCACTTGAGTGAATTCAGTGTGTGCTACAAAAGAAAAGATTCACCTTGCAAGAAATTATTTCTCTATAAACAAAATTAATGCTAATTTCTAGGATTTTTCCAGAGCTTCTTTGATCATATTTGAAGCTGCTCAATCCTCAACTGCTGTTTGCTTGTAAACCTTATTTGATGGTTTATTTATGATATGACATAAGTCAAGATTTAGTTGTTTTATAAATTCATGCTTTATGAATCACTGTTCTATTTATTACCAATTTATTTGACAGAGCTGATACATGTGAACAAAAGCCTTAGTTCACTTTGAAATAAAAAACAGGTTTGTTTAATGAGGACTGGTTTATGTTTGGTAAAGCCAAACTCACTTTAAAAAGTTTAATCCATGAGATAAGGAATCTTTACTTGATTTCTGTAAGTTTTAACAATACTTACAGAAAAAGTCATAAAAAATTGCTAC
This sequence comes from Erethizon dorsatum, assembly GCA_028451465.1. Lineage (NCBI taxonomy): Eukaryota > Metazoa > Chordata > Mammalia > Rodentia > Erethizontidae > Erethizon > Erethizon dorsatum. The sequence continues at coordinate 115,437,028 of CM051824.1, forward strand.
TGTTAATTTCTTTTTTACCAATATATTTTTCTCCTAAAGGTATGTTGTTTGGTCTACACACAAGCCCACCTATACATGCACTTACCTGAGTACAACACAAATGTTTTTACATAAATAAGTCAGTGATCTCAATTTGATTGATTACTATACTTGAAAATACTCCATTCAGGAGGAATTTGAAGAAAAATCAACATTTAAATGGAACTAAACCATAAACATCCCAATATGGTAAGACAAACTGAGGTAGAAAATAAAAGAAGGGTGACTCAGAGGTGTTACCAATCAGCTGGGGATTTCTTTGCTCAACTAAGTGAGAAATCACAGTTTGGCAAAGTGTAGCTCCCTTGAAATCAGCATCTTTGGACATCGGTGGCTCTCATCCCTTAGTGTTATAGGTCTGAGCTGTGAGTACCAGTGCCTCTTAGCTCTTACTATTATTATCTCCTATGCTACAGTTCTTGGTGGTTCCTACCTACCATCCTCAGCTCCCTAGCAGCTAAGGCTCATAGCCCCCTCGGTAATCTGGAGGATTTCTAGCAGCTTCCTCGGACTCCGGAGCTCTTTAGGTCATCATCATTGGTCTCTTCCAATCACTGCTGGTCTCTGCTACTCTTGGATCCTTGCTATTTCACTGCTGTCTGGGACTCTTCAGGGCTAGTAACTTGTAGAGTTACTAACTCTTTTTTAGAGCAACCTACTTTACTGTACCTAAGAATTATGAGTAGGCAATAGGACCACTGAAGTGAGGCTTTTATTGAGACCTGCGTTACAGCACAAGGTTACAGTACCCAGGAGAGAGTCCTTTTGGATTGATTTGAGGAGTTTGAGGAAGTGCTTCTTATATGGAGCAGGAGAAGCTGTGTGCATGCAGTTTCCTACATTTCGCAAATCTATTTGGGGACTTTCAGAATACTGACATAATTGGGCAGGGTCCTCTGGAGGTTGCAGGGTGGAGTCATCCAGAATGGCTACAGGGTGAATTCATCTGTGTTAGATCCATGTTTTGAGTCCACTGTAACTAAGGCAAATGTTTCCCGGAGCAGTGGTGGAGTTTTTAGGACAGCCATATCCGTCTTGGCAACAATTCAACCAAACTGCAGGAGAAGGGGCTGCTTGACTGACAAACTCTTGGGTTTCTGTGAAAAGGGCAGGACTGAAATTGTGATTGCAGCTGCTGCTGCTTTGGAGAAGTGTCCAGGAGGGGCTGCCGTGGGCACTGGGATTTGGGAATTTCGGGAATAACAATGGGCCCTGGTCCCTCTCTGATCTCTGCGCTGTCAGGCATGGGTTTCTGGCTTCTCAGAGAGGTGGCAGCAGCGCCTGGGCTGCAGGGCTGAGTGTTCTGGCCATGTGCCAAGTTGTGTCTCCTGTCAAAGCTGAGGGAACGAACATGGCTTAGAGGGAAGCTACTGAAGCAGCTGCACACGTGGTGGGAAGGCGCTGGGGCGAGTAGCCCAGGACACACGCAGGGAGATGAGAGAGGAGAAGCGGCACGGCTGCTGTCAGGAGGGTCACAGCCCCTCTTGTTGTCAGAGGAAAAAGGAAAGGCTAGGCATCATTTCTTTTCTGTCTCAGAAGGATCTGACGGAGTCAATATTTTCTTTCCTTTTTCATCAGTAAAGGAAGCAAATGGTTAAGGTATGATAACAATAACTGATCGAGAGGGCCATAATTTTTCCTTCAGATTCAACAAACTTCCCACAGGACCTAGACTTTTCTTAGAGTTTATTCCTCCCATTTGAAATATATGTGATTCTTTTTTAAAAAATCCTTTCCTAGCTTTAGAACCTAGTAATGTATTTTTCAAGGACCTGGGAGCCATGCCTTGAAATATAATCATTAAAGAAGATACCACCCCAACCTCCCATTGAACCTCTGTGTTCAGTGGGAGCCAATTAGCAAGCACAGATGGCTTAATCACAGAAGAAACATCTGCAAACTCAGGAAAAACTCCATGTGCTCAACACCTCCCATTGATCATCGTTCCCCCTAAAGTCCTCCAGTGCTTTTCTACTAGCTACTCCAGCACTTAAAAAACAAACAAATAGCCCCCCAAAAAACTCACCTTTTGTTTGATCAGCATTGAGCTGAGGCTGAGTTCTGGCCTCTCTCTCCTATTGTAAAAGCTTGAATAAAGTCTGCATTATCTGTTTAACTTTGCACAGTACTCTGTTGAATTGACACAAACAACTGGCTGAAGAGAAGATTTAGTGGGTGAAAATAATACTTCGTGGGTGAAAATAATCCTTCACTCCCTGCACTGGTGTCAATTTTGAAAGTGAGCAAAGCAAGTGAAAGGGATGTGCTTTGCTTTCCTCACACATTTTGTATTTTCCACAGACGGTGAAAGCCTTGAGTAAAATTATGATGAATAAATTCTTGCACTTTTCTTCTTTAGTTGTACTCTTTTATTCACTCTAGAAAAAAGTAGGTGAGATATTGGAAAGACTGACTAGAAATGGTGATAACTGAATGGGAAACCTGGATGCATCAGATAGGAAGAAGTTAGGAGGAAGTGAACTACTTAAGGAAAGGCATAAGAGTAAACAAATAATGATAACAGAAATAGTTAAAACAGAAATATGCTTAATGTCTATTATGTGTTATAGTCTCCTAAATATCTAATGTTTAGTAGTTTATTTAATCATACCAACCCTATGTACTGTAACTATCTCCATTTCCTTCATAAATAACATACTAGTACAGCACAGAGAAGCTGCAAATTTACTTGAATTGGTAGAGTTACTAAATGAGAGAGCTGGGTGTCAAATCCAGGCATTATTGTCCCAGCACCCATGCTTTTAACCTCAAAATAGAACTGTCACTGTATATTTGTTGTCTCTCTATGGAAATGTAAATTTTTAAAGGGTAATGGCCTCTGATGGTGGAATTTGGACTATGAGTTCAATCTTATAAGTAAAATTATTTATTTTTTGCAGCAAGGGCCTACTGGAGCAATCTTTCAAAAACACTTATAGAATGCTGTAGCTACCAGTTACTTTTGAAGGACATGCCAGTGCAGATGATATAGTTCATTATAAAATATATTTGCCATGTTTTATAGCTTACAAAATAATTTTATCTTAGTTTTTCTTAAGATTTTATCAATAATTGTAAAGGTTAAGAAGATTACCAAAAGAAGCTAAATCAGACAAACAAGCTTAAATATCACATGGTTTCTCTTATATGAGGTAAAAATAAAGAACAAAATAAAAGCTAGAAAATAGGAAATAGGGAGATAGATTGTTCTTAAAGGGGAAGGGATCAAAAGATGCAGGGAGAGGGCAGGGAAGGAAAGGGTAAAGGATGAAGAAAGGAATTGGGATGTGTTATGTACATGTACCAACTCCACACAAGGAATGTAAACATGTAGAGCAAACATGTACTGCAAACATGTACAAAAAAATGGAAAGGGGATCAAAAGATGGGTGGAGAGGGAAAGGAGAGAAGAGAAAGAGAATGAAGAAAGGAATGAAGGTGTGTTATGTACATGTACCAACTTCCCACAAGGAATGTAAACGTGATGTACTACATGCATGTACTAATAAACTAAAATAAAAAAACAAGTTGTGTGCTTTCCCAGAGATCGTCACAATTAATTAGGGCACTAGTCAAGATTTAAACTTAGACTGACTGATGCCCAATTTCTTCAATTCATCACAGTGAAAGGATGAGGAGCTCCAAGAGCCTAAGGTATCATTACAGTTATTTCTTGTAATCTTCTAATTTCTCCTCCTCAAATTTCTTGTGGGTTTAGTATGTTTCACCTAACAACCATAGGCCCAATAGTACAATAAAAGGGGAGGCACTGACTACAATTCCCATCCAGTTAGAACTGGAATAAAGAGCATGTATAGTATAGCAAAAAGTAGCACCTTTCCAAAACTGATGTTGGATATGCAGCCCAACCTGGTTATAATGCTAAAATCTCCACCTTTTGCAGAACATGGGACACGTGTTATGGAAAACATACAAACATATACTAATAAGATCTGTCCCTATGGCTTGTCTCCTTCGGCTTTCTTCAAGAGTCCTCTTCCCTGGAATGACCCAAGACCTCACCTAAGCCAGCAACTCTTTATCCTCAGAGAACTTGGAAATTTTTGGTGTGAGACTGTCTAGATTTCTGATTTGCACAACTCAATAAAGATCCTTCCTATTTGATTTAAACACCTGTCTTGGGTTTGTAGAGGATAAGGGCCCAGAAGGCTATGAACAAACATCAACAGAGACTAAATACAAATTGACTTGAAAACGGAGGCCTGAAGGTTAGATGATAATCTCATAAGCTGCACAAATATTTATACCAAATTCCTTAGAACATAAGTATTACTGCTGAGTATGAGACCTGCAATTTTGGGTCATTGAAGATTTGTTTTTTCCTCTATGAAAACTCTGTAAAACAAACAAACAAAAACCCAGAAACAATGTTTGGCAATTGAGAAAAAGCACAAGGGTAATAGCTAATCAAAGAATACTCCAGGGAAAGACTTGGCGACTTGTAATTTAATTAGAAATTGTCAACATGATCTCAGAGAAAAGAGATCAGAGGCAACATTTGAAGAAAACACACTGAAGAGGTAAGAAAATAGTCACGAACCAGCTTCTGCATTTCCAAGGCTCCATAAAACCTGCTGAGTGAGCTGCTATTTTTCTCTGATACTGATGGAGTCTTTCTAGTTAAAACTCTTTCTTTCTTTGAAATTTAGAGATTAGAAATAACTAAATTGAAGCCTTTAATCATAGGAAGCAAAATATTAGTGGCCTTTTCATTACAGTACCTAGGAATATGAAGCTGGAACATAGAAGTAAGTATTCAGTTGGAATGAGTGCTCTATAACAGAAAATGTGAGGCAGAAGAAATTTTATTGCATTTTAAAATCTGCAGGGAGGAATGTGCTCTTTACTGATACAGTGTTTAGAGAAAGCAATCAAAACTCATTATAGAGCGTCTCAAAGTAGTTTTGAAGCATACATCACTGAGAACATTTTGGATCTTGAAAAGGTGTACAAGTTGACAGAATATACATCAGTGGCAAGAAGAGAAAGGTCTACCCATGTTAAGAAATCACCTTCTAGGGGAAAAATATAAGTGTTTCAGAGAAAGCAAGTACAACACACTCAAAAGTTTCTGAAGCCTTTTAGTATGCACCGAGCTTGTTGTCCTATTAGACTACAGAATGTGAGAATAACAGAGTGTACAGAAAAATACACAGTAAGTCAAGCTCTCTGTTTCTGTCCTTTTTCCCTTTTTAAATCTTTCTTTCTTTCTCCCTTGCTTCCCCATGTGATTTTCCTTTCCACACACCAAGTTTCTCAGGGTGAAGAGAACCTCAGGCGATGTCTCCGATCCAGAATTAAAGAAGGATTGCTATGGTTATTGTCCGGGAGGGATGAGAGATTTTGAGGGAATGATATAACCCAGAGAAGTGAGTCTGTTTGTTCATCTATGATAGTCCCCAGAAGCAGTTTCTGAGTTGGGGGCAATTCCCTGTCCTCTGGCACTAACAGCTACTCCAACTCAAACATAAATAAAGGATATACTTGCCAAACGCAGCTCCAAGCTACTTCTAGACCCCTTCCAAGCAGAGTAGAGACCTCTAAGCTACTTCCAGTGGTGATATTCTAGAACTTTCATTGGTATGCATATGTGTCTCTGTGTTAATCAGCTTTCTGTAACTGAAACAAATACCCAAGAAAAATCAACTTACCGAGAGAACAGGTTTATTCTGGCTCACAAGTGTGGAGGTTTCAGCCCATGATCTGGTGGACCCATTGCTTTGAAACCTGTGGGGAGGCAGGACATCACAGCATGAGCATGCAGTAGTGCAGAACTGTTCACCTCATGGCCAGTTTGAGAGAGGAAGAGAGAGAGAGAGAGAGAGAGAGAGAGAGAGAGAGAGACTGGTTTCCCATAATTTCCTTGGTGAGCACAGCCCACAATCCCCCCCCACTAGGCTCTACCTTTTAAAAGTTTCCACCATCTTCCAATAGCATTATACTGAGGATAAAACTTTTAACACATGGGCTTTTAGGGAATATTTCAGATCTAAACAGCAACACTGCCTAAAAGCAAAATCTATATATCTGTATATATATATACCTATATTTGTATATGTATCTTTAGCTATCTATCTCTGTATACTTTCCTATACAGAGCAGTAGTTATCAATGTTGCCTGTGTGAGGATCAACAAAGGGACTTTTAAAATTCCTGGACTATGCCCCAGGCCAGCTCTACAAGCATTGGTGGAGGTGAGTACCATGCATCCCATGATTCCAGTGAGCAGCTAAGGTTAGAAACTGCCACTGGGCAATCATCCTCAGTCCTCCTCTACCCCTTGGGAATTTATCTGGGAAAGAATGAAGTGGAGGTGGGCTGAATTTTCCTCTTACTAGGATCTAGCCTTTTGATAAAAAGCAGCAAAGATCTTTGCATTTAATTTTTTTCAGTGGCTGTTGCAAACCTGTATCTCCCCTCAAGAAAAATCTTTACATACAAAATTACAACTGTATATTGGCTGTCAACTGCTAATAGCACCAATTACCTTTTAAACATGCTTACCAAGTGTAATACTCTAACCTTACCAAATTGTCTTCTGCAGCTTCCTTTACCAGTCACCTTTAGTCTTACATATTTATTTTAAGGTTTTACTTATAGTACGTTTTCCACTTGCCAAAAAGCACAGCATGTTCTTACTATGCTTCTCAAAGGTTTAGCTAAGTATATATTTACGGCATTATTTCAGCCAAGAATCTCAAATGCATCTTACAATAGGTAAAAACTGTACTTCTTTTAGAAATGTTAACAAAGCTAAGACAGATGTTATACTATTGATATACAGTTTTTTTACATGTATTCATCTTTTTGAAACCATGAGTAAGATATGTTTACCCTGTAGTGTTATATTTGTGCCATCTTTCTAAATGCCTTTAAAATAGAAGATAAGAATATAAGTATAATGCATGCTTCTAATTCTTTATTTCTTTAAGTAATTTAATGTTGTTTTCAGTACTTATGTACTTAGCGAAAGTTTGAATAAGTAAAATTGAGGAAAGATGTCAGGGGGATTATAACACCATAATGGAATATAAACGTAGTTATAGAATCTTGATAAAGAATAGTAAGAACCTGTCTCAAGGAAAAAAAAAAAGAATCTTGATAGAGAGAAAAAGATGGTTAGAACAAAGCATAAACTATTTTCATACTAAAAGTATAATATAGGAACAATCATCAAGTTTGATAAATTTGGAAATGGATGATCTAAAAATATATTACAATTGTTAACACTACACAAAGAATAAATATGTTATTAGTAAAATTATTGTTTGCTAGAACGAAATGTGTCTCATTGGATTCAAGCTGCTTTGCATTTATTCATTCCCCTGTACTCCACCTCTTCTGCAAGTATTATTGAGCTTATGATGTAAACTGCTGACATGCTTTCTGTTCTAAAATTAGCACCATCATCTTTTAGGTAGTTCTTTATTGGGCTCGATTTCTATCCTCCTGGTTTCTGGAAGCCACTCAGTTTTTCCTTTTCTTTGAAAAAGAAAGTTTGTAATGTTGTAGTTTACTTCACATTGCTGCATTTGACTGGAGTTCCAAATACTTAAACGGTTCCTGGGGGGAGAGGGAAATGTCCAAGCAAGAAAGAACTCTCTATTTCTTCTGAGAAAACTTCATTATTATAAATATTCACCTGTTCATTACAGCATGGTCTTGATTTTCTGAAGACTCAAATCACCATTCTCTTATTTGCTACATTATATTTTAACCACAGTTATGCCTTTATGAGAGTAAAGGAGAAGGTTTAAGGTAGAGTTACAAATATAATTGAAGATAGTTTTACCCTACAAGTGGACTATAGAATGTTCAATGCTATTCTCACATTTCCTGTATTAGTCAGCTTATCATTACTTTAACAAAATATATGAGATAATGAATTTATAAGGAAGGAAGCATTTATTTTGAATCGTAATTTTGAGGTTTCATACCAAGATCAGTTTGCAGTACTGATGTTGGGCCTGTGGCCAGGCAGTATTTCATGGGAGGAGCACATAGTACACAGGGAGAGGGAAAGGAAGAAGAAGGAGTTTGGGTTTCAGCTTGTCCTTAAGGGTTATGGACCTAGTAACCTAACTAATTTCCACTAGGCCCCACCTCCTAAATGGTTTACTACGTCCCAACAGTACCAAGAGCTGGAAACCAGGCCTTTAACTCATGCACTTCTGGGGGATATATAAGATCCAAATGATAGCATTTTCTCCACCAATAATCTTTCCAAATGTTTTATTTTATTATTGGAAAGAAAGCAGGCATTATTATTATTTTTTTTAAAAAAAGAATGTGTTTACTTCTTGCTCTTAGTGAAGTGAGAATATTTTGGAGAAAATAGGAATAATATTAAATGTAAGAACTGCTATGGACATAAACTTTAGAAAGTATAGTATTTATGGATTTAAGTAATTATTTATACAAGGTTTACTGCATTCAAAGTTATCAAGCAAAGGAGACAATAGTATTTTACCATGTCATAGATAGTACCACTAAATTGCCTTAAATTTTGATGCAGGAAGATTATTTAAAACATTATTTTTATTTATGTAAGTTTTCAGCTGGCTTTTGCAACTCAATTAAACCATAAGACAGGATTCTTTATATTTAAAAGCACTGAACTCATACAAAAAAGTATTTTCTCCACCTACATGGTGAGAAATTATAAATTAATAATAGAAGAATATTGGGGAAATTCAGAAATTTGTAAATTTATAACCATTTCTTAGTCAAAGAAGAAATCAGGAAAATTAGAAAATACTTCAAGACAAAATAAAGAAACACAATATGCCAAAACTTATTGGATACAATGAAAGCTATACTCAGAGGGAAATTTATTGTTGTAGTCACTGAGGTTTTTAAAAAGATATCAAGGGGCTGGTGAGATGGCTCAGCGGCTTAAGCGCCTGCCCGGCAAGCGCAAGGGCCCGAGTTCGACTCCCGGAACCCACATACGAAAAAGGGGCCGGTGATATCGCTCAGCCGCATGAGCGCCTGCTGGCGCGCGAGGTCCTGAGGTCGACCCCCCGGTACCCACAAAAAAAAAAAAAGATATCAAATTAATAACCTACTTTCCACATTAAGAAATTATAAAAACAAAAAGAAACTAAACCCAACCAATTAGAAAGGAAGAAATACTGAAGATTAAATGAGAAATAAATAGAAAATAGCAAAATAATAGGGAATATCAGTAAAATCAAAAGTTGGTTATTTGAAAGGATCAATAATATTGGCAAACATTTACCTAAGTTTAAAAAAGAAAGCAAGAGAAAATACTCAAATGGCCAAAGCCAGAGATGAAAGATGGGATATCACTATTGCCTTAGGAAATAAAATGGATTTTAAGGGAATATTATTAATAAAAAGTCAAAGCCACAGTGAGATGCTATTTCATACCCATTAAGGAAAGCTATCAGAAAAACAATACATCATAATGTACGATGTCAGAAGAGACTGACATCCTCCTATATTACGGGCAGGAATGTAAAATGGTACAGTTGCTTTGGAAAATAGTTTGGCAGTTCCTCAAAGCTTAAGCATAAAGTTATCTCAAAAGGTTAAGCATAGAGAGTTAATCACCCAGTAATTCATATATTGTGTATATAACAAGCTAAATAATAATAATAAAAAAAACTTACACAAAATTTGTACTCAAGTACAGTATTAATAATAGCATTATTCATAAAATGCAAAATGTAGAAACAATTCAAATATCCATCAACTGATGAATTTAGAAGCAAAATATAATACATGTATACAAAGATATTTTTAGTAGTAAAAGGGATAAGTTACTGATACATGATATAAAATGGAAGAACTTTGAAAATATTATACTAAGTGAAGAAATCCAATTATGAAAGGCCATATAGAATATGATTTCATTTATATAAAATGTCTAGGTTAGGCAAGTTTATAGAAAGTAAACAGTGATGCCTAGAGCTGAGGCAGTTCTGGGAAGTGACGGTAACGGGTGCAGTGTGTCTTGCAGGAGTTGCTACGCTTGGGTCCTAGATATTCCCCCAGGGTTGCTTGTGCTAAAGGCTTAGTCCACAGGGTGGTGCTGCTGGGGTGATGGTAGAACCTTTGGGTTCTACGGGAAATCTTTAGGTCATTGGAGGCAGGCTTTCTAAGGGAACTGTGGACCCTTCTGCTTTCTTTTGCTGCTGTGCTCACTGTAAGTGGTTTTGTTCAGCCATGAATTCCTGCCATGATATGCTCCCTTACTTCTGGCTTAAAAGGAATGGAGCTAACTGACCATGGACTATAACCTCCAAAACTGAGCCCAAACAAAAGCTTTCTCTTTATAAGTTGCTATAGTGATATAGAGATACTTGCTATAGTGAGAGAAAGCTGACTAACAAGAATTATGAAATATTCTAAACTTAAGTATGGTGTTGATTGTACAACTCTTTTAATATACCAAAACCATTGAAGTGTATACTTCATGTGGGCAAATTTTATGGTATGTGTAATATATCTCAATAAAGATGTTAAAATGTACCTACTTTATAAACTCCTTAGTATTTAAATGTTCATTCTTCTTAAACCAAGAAAAGGTTACTCTTCAAAAAATTTAAATAATTTTACTATTAGAAAAATTTAAAGGTAATATTCTGGTGTACTTCTCTTGCATAATGTAACTACTATTTTTTTTTTGTGGGTACTGGGGGTCGACCTCAGGACCTCGCGCGCCAGCAGGCACCCGTGCCACTGAGTGATATCACCGGCCCCTTTTTCGTATGTGGGTTCTGGGAGTTGAACTCAGAACCTCGCGCTTGCCAGGCAGGCGCTTATGCTGCTGAGCCATCTCACCGGCCCTCTCCAAACATCTTATGTCTAATAAAATTTTCAGTTTTTGCTAGTTCAGTAGGAGGCATTTGGCAATACAAATATATAATGGGTGAGAGTTACGGTAAAGACTATTTTGAAATATAGCAAAAATATACCTTTGCAGGATTATACCCAAGCCCAGATTCATTTTCATATATAAATATCTTCCTGTTAGCTCTCATATATTTTTGTTGTTGTTCAAAGTAGGATACCTGAAAAAAATGTGTCTATGTTTTAAAATTATAAGATAATTTTTGAAAAACAAGATTTTTGACAACATATAATGAAAGCTCTTTTTATATGCCATAATTAATAGTTATGTCAATCTTGTAGTTCCATTAAGGTATATAGATAAAAGAGTATTTTTCCCTTTTCTTAATGGCTAATAATTTAAGCAAGTGAGTTAATTAAAACATGGAGATTGAAAAAGAGGTTTGGGAGATTTTATGATAAAAATGTCAAGTTAAAAGTTTAATTTCTTATTCACAGAAAAGACTACAAGTGAAGATGCAAATGAAAATTAATTTTTGCATTGTGGGAAAACCCTTAAACTTGCGTGGCTATACATAACAGAAAATTGTTAATTGAAAAAATATATGATGGCCAGGGATATAGCTCAGTGGCACAGTGCCTGCTTGGCAAGCTTGAGGTCCTGAGTTCGATTCCTGGTTATCCCCCCAAAAAAAGAAAAAATATGACAAGGAAGGGATCAATAAAGATATTAAAAGTTGATATGAATATATAATTGGAAGGTTAAATTGTGCAGATAAAGGATGGTAAGGTTGAAAGATGGATTTTATTCAATTTTGTGAAACATCATCATCAATGACACTAACATTTAAAAATATGCTCAACCAGTTTCCTAGCAGAACATCCACAGTTCTTCTATGACTTTATCCCTTATTACCTCTAAAACTTCATCTCCTTTTTCATCAACAACAACCATGATGACAACATTAATCATTACCCTGCTTCCGTGATAGGGTAGTACTTTTCCTGTGCCAAGAAAAGTGTGATACTCTCTAAAAGGTCATATTTTATTCAATCTTTACCAAATTGGGTAAAATAGAAAGTGTTGAAAGGTTACATGAACTTGATCTAAATTACACTAGTAGGAAATATCAGAGCTAAGTTCAAATCTGTGACACCAAAGTCTAACTTCTGAGACCTTCCAAATTTATGGAACTATTTACAGTTCCCTGAACAAGTCTCATTATTTTATACTTTCTACAAAGTTTCATTCTATATGTAATGTTTTTCCTTATTATTTCTCTGATAGATTCTAAGACTTTCATGCTGTAAGACCAAATCTCATGTGTGTTTCCTCTGTTAAGCTTTCTCTTACCCAACCAAGCAGAATTGATGGCACTGTCCTGAGTACTACATTGCTTCTGGTCCAAACTGCAAATATTCCCCTGGCCCACTGTTGTGCAATTATTTATGTACACATCTGCCTGGAACATAATGAGCATATAACATATCATGTTGAAAATGAAGAAATGAATGAATGAGTGTCCTGAAAACATAAAAGATCATGCTACTGTAACTAGAAATATGACATTACTACAGCACACTATAACAAATGCCTAATTTTAATTTAACTATACAGTTTTAGGGATGATAATGATTACTTTAAAGAAATAATTTTAGAAAGGATCCCAGAATTTATTTATATCAGTGGGTATTAACTTATTAGTATAGTTTTCTTGTACTGTGTTTTGCTACATGTATTCTCTCTGTCACCTTATGTGATGTCTCTTAATTTAATGTCAATTATTGACTATTGATATGGGTTAAAGACGAGAACACTTCACACTGGAGGAAAAAAGTATATCGCAAACTTCTATGCATTTGTACATAACAAAAAAGTTCCCCTTTTAAGGCTAACCTCTTTGCCTGGTTAGGATTGAAACATGTATGCACTTGACTAGGAGAATGCGTTAGTCAAAAAGTAGATTTCTTGAGAAAACAGTGGTTCAAAAGGAAGAACTTGACACATAACAATTGCTCCACTTACAGTGCTGAGTATTCAAAAGAGAGGGACAACCCTCTTGTTTGATAACAAGGCTAGCACTCAGAGTGATCCTAATGATCTCTGTTGTCTTACAAGAATCCTAGGGAGAAGGAGAGTGGTAAATACCACCTGAGAGGCCTATTCTTCCTTCCTTCCTCCCTCCCTTCCTTCCTTCCTTCCTTCCTCCCTCCCTCTCTCTCTTTCTTTCTTTTTCCTCTCTCTCTTTCCCTTCCCTTCCTTCCCCTTCCCTTTCTTCTCTTTCCTTTCTCTATCTCTCTCTCTGTCTCTGTCTCTGTCTCTCTCTCCTTTCTTTCTTTTGAGACAAGGTCTTGCTATATAGTCCAGGCTGAACCTCAAACTCATAACAATCCTTCAGCCTCAGCCTCCTGAGTGCTGGGACTACAGGCATGTGCCACCCACCAGCTGAGCTGAGAAGGCTATTTCATTTCAGGCCAAACCGGTCTGATCCAACAGGACTGACAGGGCCTGGGGCCTTCTCCCCTCATGGCTCATGGGACCCAGACCATCACCTTCCAAAATCCCCAAGCAATGCTAATGGTGGAGGGTCAAACAGAGTCAGGTACAATCCTTTAAAGACAGTAACTAAGGTTCAGGACTCATCTTTCAGCTCAGTAGCCTCAAACCCTCTGTTACCCCCATTATAGGACCTCTGCTTACATACTTCAATGCCTTGACCCCCACAGACCTCTGCATAAATGTCTCCTCCCACACACCCACACACTCTTCCAAACCTATAGGGACTGAAGGTCTTCAGTGTAAATCTACTCATCATTTACAAACAAACTAAACACATAAACATTAAAATCCCTAAGACCTACTGAGTTACCAGGCCCATCTCCATAGAAGAGGACTTACACTCAGCTCAATATTCAATCACGCAAATAGGTCACTTTCACTAGAAAAATCACAAAAGACTATCCAGATTTCAAACCCCAGACCCTGGGCAAATTATCCCTGAACAAAATTACTACTTGTGTCCTGCTCGCAAGCATAAGAGAACAAAACTATCCCCTATATCTAGACAAGGGAAACTGACTCCCTTATAAATAAAAGAGACACCCAGTCAAAGCCACCACCAGTTCCCTTTCAGGACCTCACAGGGGCAGCCTGGGCCCCATCACCCTGCATATGGACCCTGCTTAGCGCGTTAGCACAGGGATTATAAACCCCTACGCTGCTTTGTACAACCCTGCCTCACTGACCTTGACACCTGTTCTCGCTTGATCTCTCTGTATGCTTAGAGACTAAGGGCTTCTTCCCGTGTGGTACCTCAGCATATTCTTGCCCACCTACCACCTGGACAGGTACACGAACTTTAGGATATTTATGTCCCCAAGTAGACCTTCTTGATGGCTCCTGGCTGGTCCTGGTTCCACAAAAACGAAAAAGGGCAATCCAACTTGTTCCTTTACTGATAAGGCTGTGGATAACAGCAGGGACTGGTATAGGGCTAGCAGGTCTCATTATATCACTCACCTATTCAAACAACTTTCTGTCTCTCTGTCTCTGTCTGCCTCTGTCTCTGTCTCTGTGTCTGTCTCCATCTCTGTCTTTCCATCTGTCTGTCTGTCTGTCTGTCTGTCTCTTTCTCTTTTAGAACAAATGGCACAGAGCCTAACAGACCTCCAAAAGCAAATAGATTCACTAGCAACAGTGACTGAACAAAACCAGACCTCTTAATTGCTGAAAAGGTTTGGGGGAGGGGGCTGTGTCTATTCCTAGAAAAGAAATGTTGCTTTTATGCAGTCTGGAATAGTGAGAGATGCAGCAGGAAAGTTAGTGGACCATGCTTGTAAAAGCCATCAGGAATTATCTGAATCATGGGGATGCTGATTAGGGATCTGAAATTGGACATCCTGGTTACTTCCCCTAGCAGGGCCATTGTTAATGCTTCTTATGACCCTATTATTTGGACCTTGTATACTCACCCTCTTGGTCAAATTTATTTCTTCTCTTTTAATAGATTTAAGCTATAAGTTGTGGTGCAGACAAAGGACAATTCCCTGCAAACTAAAAGAAGCCTTGGAGAAATAATGCAGCCTGCTTTCTGGACATCAAAAGTCTGAGATCGGCTGACAGTGGCAATTGCCCACCTGCATGTTTCCCTTACACTGTCCTCATGCCAAACACTGTAAAAAGTCTCTGCACTTACACGCCTGCAGTGCCTGTCTTTTTGAGCCCCTCCTGACAGTGGGAGCTTTCCTTTTTGTTCTTTCTAGTAACCCACAGCCGGCCACTCCCTGCTACTCGCTGTGTTCTGTCATCCCGTCGCCTCAGTCTTTGTTGCCCTTGGGACAAGAACCCAAAGGGAGAGAGCTGATTACAATTTGAAGTACAGTCCAGAGGTTTCTGGAGAGTCAAGCAATGAAGTGATACAAAGGCGAGTGAGAGAGGAGAGGTGGGGGCCTGAGAGGACAAAACTTCCCTCTTAAAGCACAACAGAGTTTGCATTTTATTTTGCTTTTTTTTTTTTTTTTCTTTACATTTTAAGGGCTCTTAATGCACCCATACTGAGTGGACTTTTAATGCAGGAGGTAACAGCAGCTTTAGGGGATTTTAGGGGACTCAATGGACCTCCTGGTCTTAGCCAGAACCAAGATTTTATTATTTGTGAAATTTAAAGTCAGTAGAAGTACATGAAATTCTAGGCTTTATGTGAAAGTGATTACCAGGCTGCTGGATATCTGAAGATGGTGGTATCAAGAGAATAGAAAAGGGGAGAAATAGTGTTCCTTTTTTAGCACCATCCCTTCACTGAGAGTCCCTCTTAAGGAAAAACCTAAAGAAAATGGGATGACATGTAGAGACAATGTGGATTTGTTCAGTGGGCAAATGTACACCCACAGTAATTGTAGTGGTGGTGGTGGGAGAAAGGAACATCAAAACTTATTAATTTAGTGGTTCTTACCAGAGGTAAAGGACTATTGATGATTCCATTAGCTATGATAACATCAATTTATGGTGGTAACAGCATTTATACATTGCCTTTCTCCCTATAATGCAAATACTATTTATTATTTTAATTTCAGGAAGAAAGTCATAGAAAAGGGATGATCAAAATACATAATGAATGTTTAAATATAAAAACTATTTATTCCAGTAAAATACAGATTGCCATTAATTCCCCTTATAATACTCCTCCTAAGATTGAATGCTATTATCCCATTGTTTTTGCCACTTTTTGAAGCAGTTCTAGAAGTTCTCTTTCATCAGTGTCTTTACTAGGTGTGATCAAAAATGTAGTAAATGCTGCTGCTGAGTGTGATCCAGTAGAAAGTCAAGCTCATAAAAACATTACAGTGAGTCCTCATCCGCCTCATTCACCAGATCTGGCACCATGCAATTCCTGGCTCTTTCCCAAAGTCAAAAAGACCATAAAAGATAAAGGTTTTGAACTGATTCACGACATTGAGGCAGCCAGGTCAGAGAAACTGGAGTCACACATGGAAGATTCAGAAGTGCTGTGCAACATGTCAAGAATAATGGGATAAGTGTGTTAAAGCAAGGAGCAGTATTCTGAGGAGGATTAACAGCAGTGTGTTTTTTACTGTATTAAAATTTTTAAAATTTCAACATTCACTGTACATTTTGATCGTATGTTATATTTGGTTATTTTAGCACAAACTGTAAAATCAAAATGTCACAGATAGATTTACTTATATAATTACAGTAACAGCCTTAAAAATATTTATTGCTTACTAAGTGCTTCACTGCCTTTTTTCTTTGAAACTTTTATCACCCCCCACTTCCTTTCCCACTACACATGGCTTTTCTGCAGTGAAATGAAGTGTTGTGATTACGGTGTAAAAATCACCCTAATAGCTTTAGGAGGTAGTCAACCACTTCACCGCTTCATTCCAGCATTTGAGTTCCTCTTTGATGGTACATTAGGCTCCAACAGAAGGAATTATTATCTCTTTAAACTACAGGACCCTAACACTGCTAAATTTATTGTTTACTTAGGGTAATGATAGAAATCAAGTAATAAATACAGGTGAGAGGAAAGAAGCATCTCACATTATTTCCTTCTTATCATTTTAGGCAATCAGTTATCCAACAGTGATGTTTGAAAATAAATAAATAAATAAATAAATAAATAAACAAATGACACATCATTTTCTTAAAAAGTTATATTGACGATCAAGGGCTTTCAAGTTACTAAAGCCCAATGATTCATTCGGTGGTTTGTTCTGACTTGAAAGCATCTCAAATTCACAAGTGCTTTATTCACATCATGGATTATCTGCTCCCTTTAAGAAGAGGATAACCTATTTTACTTAGGTTTTTTTTTCCTTTTCTTTTTTGAGGGGCAGACTCAAAGAAGATAGTGTTAGTCAGGGAGTTCTGTAAATTATACTGATTTTCAATATTAATAGCCAGATGTAACTAACTGGAATGCTAGTGATAGTAACCCTACTGAGAGCAGAAGGGTAGCATGCAAGGGTATTAATTTTTATTTACTTTGGGTTGATTATCTGTGTCTTGAGGACTCTTACCTATCATCATCTTCCTATGTCAAATTTTATATGTTTAAAATTAATTCTATAGCACTGTTGATTAAAAGGCTGAATTGTAAATGTCTAAAAGCATAGTATTTTAAAATTTTATATAGATAATATTTTATTGTGTTTTCTGTTTTCTATTTCATGTAAACCTACCTTTCATAACAACTGAGTTCATATAAATTAAAGAGACTTGGTTTTCTTCAAAAAACACAATCTCAAACTTAGAGAAAAGATGGATTTATTAGGCAAATGACATTTTCCTGCACCACTTAAAAGTTACCTGCAGATATGATTCCATATCAGCCTGCATGGTAAAGCACATTTCCTAAAAATACAGATATTCTCCTACCTAACCCCAGTGGAACTGACATATCTGTAAATAACAATGATAAATCACTATCATCTGATACTCAGACCCCTGTCAGTGTCCAACATTCGTGACAGTAATATCCTGTAGCATGTTCACTTCCATGTGTTGCTTTTGGTTTTCATGTCTCTTTCATTTCCTTCAATCTGGAACCATTTCTCCATCTTTCCTTGATTTCCATGACATTGACAGTAGAAGATTTCAGGCTATTTTGTAGAATGACCTTGAGTTTGGGATTGGCTAACGTTTCGTCATGATTTAATTCACATTTTACATCTTTGCCAAGAATATTGTAGGGGTGGTATCTTGTTCTTTTCTTTGCATTTCATTACATAGTACATGATTTGTCTCATTATTAGTAATGTTAACATTGTTTGGGTGCTTAAGTGACTTTGGCCAAGATTTTCTACTCTTAGTAATTACTACTTTTTGAGATGCTTGAGACTGTAAGAGTTTATTGTTCATTCAACATCTAATTTATTTATTAATTTATTTCTATCAAAACAAGTATTACAGATTTTTATTTTATTTAATAAGTTATAATCCATTACTGTATTTATTTCTTCTATTGGTCAAAACTTCCTAAATTTGTACAGGTGGAAGCCCTTAAAGATGTCTATTTGACATTGGTCATCATTCTGAGACCACTTTCTTATATTCTGACACAACACCATGCTTCAGACTTGCCTCATACACGTTTTGCTCTCATTCTGAAATTAGGCATCCTTGTTTGTAATTGTGGATTACAAAGCACCCTGCAGAAGCTGCTCTACTCCACATATCCAGATGTTCTGTTCCTGCCTGTAAGGGTCGATACTCCTTGCCAGGGCTGCACCCTGCATGACCTTCCCCTTCACCACGCTTGGCTTTCATATTCCACACAGGGCCATTAATATCAGCTTCTCCTACACTGCCCTTTTCTTACTCACTTTGGACTCCAATACTTGGGCTCCAGAGCCTCTCATCTCCTACCTGCTGTACTACAGAGGCCTATTTGCTCCATCTAATGATGGTTAGAATGACTTGAAGAAGAGGGTTAGCTTTTTCTACATGTTAAGCTAACAATACTCAAACGATAAATATTAACTTTGTAAGTTGTCTATCACATACTAAAGTTTGGAAAGAAACTGATTATTAATCATTAGGTAAACACAAATCACAGATGATTCCCCCAAATTCTTGTATGTGTACAGATGACTGCCAAATACATAGCACCTTCCCAGATCCTACTCTACAAGAGAAACCCATGCAAGTAATTGTCTACCTGAACTTTTTTTCCTGAAACCTTAAAGGCATGTCAAACTCTGCCTTTACAACCAAACACCATCTGGCCCTTATCATACCCTCTCAGTTAATGGAACTGTTGTTGTCTCAGTAATGAAATCCAGAATCTACTGGCCAACCTTGCCCAGATTTTTCCTTCTTGACCTTCCACATTCAATCTGTGTACTGTGCCATATAGCGAATATTCCTTTCATTTCAGCCCTGTTCTCTTTGGACACCACTGTAATCTCAGTAGCCACCTCATCCATCTAGTACTGAAATAGTAAGTGTTCTCTCTGCACCTGCTCTATCAAGTCTTTAGATGGGGGGACAGAAATGTTTTCCAAACATAGCCGGATCATAGCGGGGGGGCCTAACCTCCCTCCTTCCATCTTAGAACACGCAAGTGGATTTCCATTTTTCTTAGGATTAAAAAAAAGTTTCCTTGGGCCGGTGAGATGGCTCAGCGGCGTAAGCGCCTGCCTTGCAAGCGCGAGGGCCCGAGTTCGACTCCCGGAACCCACATAGGAAAAAGGGGCCGGTGATATCACTCAGCGGCACGGGTGCCTGTTGGCGCGCGAGGTCCTGAGGTCGACCCCCCGGTACCCACAAAAAAAAAAAAGTTTCCTAGAGCCGCAAGACAATATGAGAGCGAGCATCAATCTGCCACTTCAGCATCACCTGCTCCATGCCTCCTCTAGTTCTTTATGCACCAGCCCTGCCAGTCTTCTTTTCTGTCAGTGCTTTGCACATTTCTTTCTACCGTTAACACAGAACCTTTGTATTTGCTCCGCCTGAGTGTGCTCCTCCACCACACACACACACAAACACACATGCACGCGCATTCTCAGTTAACTCTTATTCTCCCTTCAAATCTCAGTTCTATATTATTACCCTTGATTAGCATGTCTGACTGCCTGACAGTGCCACTGTCCTCATTTGATATTTTCCTCTAACCGTGATTTCTCTCTGATCACAGCTCTCCACTTACATTTACTTGTGTGTGACAGGTGCCTAAACTCTCCTCAAAGCATAAGTTCCCTCACTAAAGACATAATAGTTATTTATTTACTATTATCACTATTTTGTTTACCATTATATCTTATGTAGTAAGCCTTTAGTGTATATATTTGAAACAACTGAGTGAATTAATCACAGTTATGTTACTACAGATGGGAGTGCATGAGAATTTTTTCTCCGTTTGCTGCAGCACTGTGTTTCTGCAGCTTTCTGTTTATGATACTGTTATTTCATTGCGTGTCATTCATTTCCAGGGCCTCTTGAGGCTTCTTGCCTTTCACAATGTCTTTAAAAGACAGAAGTACACTGCCTCAGCACTCTCTTGATTTGTAAAATTTGCCAAACATAAAAAGGAGAATGTCATGGAAAAATCAATAAATCAAATAGTATAATATTTTAAATTAATATCAGCTATTGGTAGCCTATCTTCAGTGCCTTAGTTGTAAAATAATAACAAAAGGCGAACTACAATCTCAGTGTAACACTATGCTGCTAGCACTCATCATTTAGCATAGGAAGAGAAAAAATCTTAGAAAATAATTTATAGATTTTCATTTGACAAAGATTTTCCAAATGTAAATAATTCCTTGTAAACTTTCAGCATGATCAGCCAATGTCTAGGTAGCAAAGGAATAAATGGTGACTCTGATTATTTTATTAAGAACTTAGGATAAAATGTATGGATGTTAGAGTTGGACTGCTATTATCAAGCTGGACATTTTAGCCTGCTGCTTTTTTTCTTTTTCCTGACAGGTCTATGATCTGAATTCTACATGTTACTTGATAAGAGATGATGTCGGTGTGATATGCATAAGGCCAGCCTGGGCTGGAAGTTACTTTACCTTGCATCTTGTGAGGGTGGTTGCCATGTTATTTTAGAAAGAGCCTTTCACATCTGACAGGATATTTCAGCTTATTTGATAAGTTATTCATTTTCTATAATCTCTAAAGGCAAAGGGTATAATCTCAACTCAGCATGAGAAGCTCTGAGCACAAAAGAGCCCTTAGAACCATAAAGAATCAAAAGCATTTTGCCTTGAGATAAAAGCAGGAATGCCCCAATATTTTTCATTGATTTGTTTACGTTATATGAGAAAAACACATACTAACACATTTTGTTATAAAATATCAGGGGCAAATATAATTCATGGTATGCAGTCATTTTACAAACATTACTTTTGCTGATGTTACCTGATATTGTGCAAGGAAGATGTCAAACTCTTTTTGAAACTTCTGCTAGAACTTTTACGAAAAAAAAATTTTTAATTTTTGTACCATTTTAATCATTTTATTTTTGTATTTTATTATTGTTACTGATTCCTTCAAAACTACCATTTGCTTCACAAATATGTGTTAAATTCCCAATATGTATTAGTCCTTCTTATTCTTAGGATATATGAGTAAATGAGATATAATATTTTCTTTCCAAGGTCTTATTCATTCTGGAATATGATAAGCCCAGAAGTTCAAATTTCAGTTTGTCCATTTATTAGCAGTGTCAGGTTATTTTTTCTTGAGTCCTACTTTCCTATGAAATCAAGATAAACAAATAATATGTACATTATAGGACTGCTATGAGAATTAACTGAGATAGTTCATATTAAGCACTTTCCATACTGCTTGAAATACTGTACAGGAGGTACTCAGAAATATCAGCCTCATTATTGCTATCATTTTCAGATTTATTGTTATTTACAATCTATTGATTTGAAAGCATATTAAGGAGTGCAAATAATGGTTCATTTCATGCATAGGTTTCTTGTTCCTTTTCCTTGTTTATAGAGTTGTACTGAAGAGTGAATTTAAGGAAGAGTGGAATCAATTGCAGCAAAATGGGTATTACTTTTAGGTATTCTAGAAAAGCCAGGCAGTCTTGCAAAATGTCACCTAAAATATTTTTCATTGCATGTTGAAGTATGATTTAAATATAAATTATCAGTGAAAAATAACTGAGAAAAATCACACTGAGAAATAACTGAGAAAATATCACTAAATGATTGATATTGCTTTTTTTGTTTATAGAGCTAACTTGAAAGCATGGAGGGGCAAGGAGAAAGGAGTTGGTAAAAGAAACTTGAGGATGTTTAAAAGAGAGACAAAGGAATAAGAAGAGATATGTATGAGTCAAAGACAGGAGCAAAACGACAGGCTGCAGACAATCTATGTATTCTTCACAGAGTTCTTTACACTAACGTAAGTTGATCATCAATCACTGGTTCCAATTGTCTTTCCCCTGAACCCATCTGTACAATATCTGACTAAATTGGGACTATTTCCTCATTGCAGATGGGGATTTTTAATGGTTGTGTGCTTATTTTTTAATGCTCTAGAGCTTAAATTAATGGTGTGAAAAGGCACACCTCTTGATACAAATCAGGACACTAAAATAATAGATTATTTTTATGAGAAACTGATCAATATCTAAGTGGACTGGTTTAAATTCTGTTGTTTATTATGGGTGTAAGACTGGTGTTTTATATTCCTTGCTTCTTCTAATACACTGTCATCCTCAGAAATAAATAACTTCATCTTTTGACAGGTATTTAAGGAGCATCTACAGATGGTATGCATTATGCAAAACTTTCACGATACAAAGATGTATCTTGTATAGAACTAGCCCTGAAAAACCACACCTTACTGTCGAAATTAACATTATTTGGCTATTTTACTGTACTGTTGGCTAGGAGTTTCTTGCTCAAAAAAATGGCTATATGGTTCACTATCAATATTTTCTGAAAGAATCGGCAATTTAAAAGGAAAGCATTAATACACAAGAAGAACCATAAGATTTTTTTAAAATTGCAATATCTTGAGTAAATATGATATTTTGAAATGGCTATACATAGTGAAATGATTGCTACAGTCAAGAAAATTAATATATCCATCTCCACTCATTTTTCTTTTTTCATGTGGTAAAAGCACCGGATATCTAATCTGTTAGCAAATTTCTAGTATACAACACAATATTATTAACTACAGTTAACATGTACAATAGACATCTTGAACTGATTTTTCCTGACTCTAATATTATATCCTTTGGTCAATATCTCTCCAACTCCTCTGCCTGCAACCCTGCCCTAAGCTATGATGACCACTATTCTATTCTACATCTATGAGATCAACATTTTTACTTTGCACGCATGAGCGAGATCATGCAGTATTTGTCTTCTATGCCTGACTTACTGCATTAAACAGAATGTCCTCCATGTTCTTCTATGTTGTGGCAAATGACTGGCTTTCCTGCTTTTCACAGCTGAATTACACTGTATTGTGTTTATGTAACACATTAAAAGAGTGTATTCATCTGTTGATAGACACATATTCATTCCATTTTTTAGCTTTTGCGAACTATGTTTAACATGTAGAAATGCCAAGATCTCTTTGCCACATTGATTTCATTTCTTTTGATGTATACCCAGAGGTGGGATAGCCACATTCTATAGTAATTCTATATTTTTTTGAAGAAAGCCTGTACTATTTTCCATACTATTTTGTACTACTCCATACTATTTTGTAATGCCATATTAATTTTTATTTCCACTAACAGTGTGCACAGATTTCCTTTTCTCCACACTCTTGCCAGCACTTATCTTTTGGCTTCTTTTTTATAAAAACTCATCGTGGGTTTTACTTGCTTGTTTGTTGGATGGTGGAATGAACCCGGGGTCTTCACACTAAGATACTTTGCTAGCTTTTTTTTTTTTTTTTTTTTTTAATCAAGTTCTTGCTAAGTCCCTAGGTTGTCTTGGCCGGGCTCAAACTGGCAATCCTCCTAGCTCACCCTCCCAGCATACTGGGATTACAGGCTAGTGCCATGACACCTAGCTCATATTGTAGTTTTGATTTGCATTTCCCTGATGATTAGTGAAGCTGAACATTTTTTATATACCTGTTGGCTATTTGTATATCCTTTTTGGGAAATATCAATTTTTTTGGTCCATTTTAAAATCAGGTTATTTGTAATATTATTGAATTAATTGAATTCCTTATATATTTTGGCTATTCGCTTCTTTTTTTAAAAGTTAATTTTGCTGGTGTACTTTTGATATACATAATTATCACATTCATCATAGAGAATTTGTACCTGTACATAATATATCTAGTTTCTTCTTTTTTTCCCCATTCCCCTCCCTTCGCTTCAACCCTTCTTCTCCTCCCCATTTACAAAAGCTTTGTTTCCATTTTTTTAAATTCTCTTTTTTTCCTTTTCTCTTCCTTCCCTTTCCTCCTCCCTCCTCCCTTGTTCTCCTTCCAATTTGAACATTTTCTTGTTGGCTATTAACCTTTTACGATATGCCAATATATTCTCACTTTGTAGTTTGTCTCTCATTTGGTTGTTTATTTCTTTTCCTGTGGAAGCTTTTCAGCTTGAGGTAATCTCATTTGTCTGTTTTTGTTGTTGTTGCCTGTGCTGTGGGAGAATATATCCAAAAAACCATTGTTGAGTTTCTGTGCTTCTGTATCAATCAATGGATGCAGCTACTAAGGAGAAGGCATACACTTGGGCAAGACACCTCCTTTTGTGGGGAGCAATCTCCAGGAAAGGACTCAGTTGGGAACTGTCTACTACAGATATTACTGACAGTGAAAGGGATGCGCAAGATATCAGATCATCCATTGCATTTTCTCTACTACAGCCTGAGTGATCATTCTTGATTTACTTTCTGTTTGTGATTTGACTTGACAAGTAAATCAGGCTTGCCGTATTTTCTCACGTCTTTGGTTGAATAGATGGGTTCTAACCCTACTCAGCAAACCTGCTAATCTCCCAGCATCCAGACAAACTTAAACATGAGCATGACAAGATAAAGAACAGGAAATATGATATCAAATTTGAGCCTTGAGTCTATGTCACTTTCTTTAGTACACCCTTTTCCAGAATGCTTTGTATTAAGGATTATGGGGCACTTTCCAGGAAAATGTACTCAAGAATTCACATTTAGATAGTGATGCTAGAACAGACTCCATGCTTTGTTGGAAAGATCTATGAATATTTTAATGCCGCGTTGAGATAATATGCAACTATATAATGATATTTTCAGCAGCATTCCAATATTTGCCGCACAAGTCGGTGGTTAAAAATCACGGTTTATGGAGGCAGAATATGAGAATTCGTATCCTGGTCTTTGAAAAGTATGAGCTTTGAATTTAGTTTATCATTTTTAAATGGTAATGATACAATGTCTGTTTCATAGGATAGTTAAGGGTAAAATGAGATTGTCTATGTAGTTCTCCACACATCTTTGTTTAATAAACATTGGCTATTATCTTCATTATCATCTGAATTAGTTCTCTATTGCTATAACTTAGTTGCAAAACAACAACAGAATCTCAGTGGTCCGCAGTCACGGGCACTTATTTAGCTCAGAGTCCTCTCAGATGGCTGTGATTCAGCTGAACTAGGCTGGGCTTAGTTGAGAGGCTCTGCTAGGTCTTGAATAGGTCCTTAATCCTTAATAGATCAAAATGTTACATATTCATTGTAGTGCAAATTTTAAATGAATTTAGTCCTTTTAAATCTAATCGAAAGAAACTTTTCCATACTCCTGTGTGTGACAAGAAATTTAAATCCATCTAACAAGCATCTATGAAATCCTACTCTATTCTAATTTTGCAAAGTCCAGGAGCTACAAGTTTAAAAAGATGTGATTCTGCCTTCAAGGAATTCTACAGGAAGGGCAGAAGATAAATATTTATCTATGAAATAGAGCAGCAAGGGCCATTATAGTGGCACAAATAAAATACTTTGAGAACACTAAAAAGCAAGAGATTAATTCTGTTGTGGGGATATGTTAGAGTAGCTTTCACAGAGGGGTAACATTGAGCTGTTTCTGGAGATGAGTCAGACTTACTGTATCCCTGACACTTAAAGTTCTACAATCTCCAAAAATGTTGAGTAATGCCAACATCCATATTAAAGGCTTACTTGCCATAGGAATATCAGTGGCCCATTATGAAAGACTCTTGTCTGGGGTACCAATGTCTTAGGAAAATGTGCCTATTTCTACCCCTGAGTCTACTTCATTTTCATTTTTGATACAGATTCTTAGGCATGGTACTTTGGACATTTCCCTTTTTCTTGTTCTCACTCTTACTGGTTAGATTTCAGTTCCCTTTGGCTTTGTGTCCTCAAGTTGCTGAGAAAAATTGGCTCCTGGAAAGATAGCCATTGTCAGGATGGGACCCTTGCTCACCTTTGTTGGGTATTCAGATAATTCTGGGAGTAAGATAAATAAGTATAATACAGAGCAATATGGCAGATGTCACTGAAGAGTCACAGATTTATAGAGATTCAAAAGGAGCGTTCTCACAATCTCCTGCAGATAACTCTGGAAATTGTTGTCCTGATTTTGTTTTCTCCTCATAAACATTGTCTTTCTTGCATCCCTCATTGGGTATCCAAGAAATTACCTTTCTGAGTATATAAATGAGAATGTCTACATGTTTATCTACCAAGGTTTAAAAGTCTTTTCTTATTTTAATCTGTGTGTCTCCTGAAGAAGGTATGCGATCAGAGGTGCTGATATCTTGCCTCAGATTTCCTGGCCATTTGGACACTGGGCGCTACTCATTCGTTATTGCTATACATACACCTTTGTATATGAGCAATTTCATGGCACCTGAGTTCATGGAGAATGCTCCCACTTCTATGACTGAACTGGAGAACTCTGTATTGGAGCTTGCTTCTGTTTGTATATGTACCTGACCAGATATAAGAAGGAGAACAATGACTACCTGAGATCATAGCATTCTACAATGGAAAAATAAAATCACCAAGTCTATTGGTACGAAATAGTGTATACTGATGAAATAAATGGATTAGAGAACCTTTAATGGCTTTGAGCTCAAGCCAGGATAGACTGGAAAATAATATTCCTTGTTGCCTAGGACCAGCAACAATGGAGCTACGCCAGGTTAGAAATAGTAAATTATTGTTTTTTTCTGTCTCACCTGTTTTCTTATGGATTCTCTTAAAATGAGTATGTTTCTTAATTTAATCTTAAAAGAATTGGTTTGAATTGAATGTCCTAATTTTTTTCCATAAATGCATTTTCTATTGCTATTTTGTAGTAAAACTACATTTTTAGTAGTAAAGAGTATGTATTTTTATCTTGAAATCACAATGGTAAGTGCCTCATCAAAAGATATTGTTAAAAATTTCTGTGTTCAAGTATAGTAGACAGATGTAAAAAGAACTGAGATAATATATAAAGAATATTGAAAACAGTTGGTTCCTACAAGGGCCTTATATGAAATCAGGAAAAAAAAAAAAGAAAAAGCACACATGTCATTACAGTAATTACAAATATAAAAAGTTTATGAAATAGATAAATAGCTCTCCAGAAATATGATACTAGAAGAATCAGTTACTGGAGTCAAATGCATTAACTTTGTTGAAAGTAGTCTTGACATAATCTTCAAAGCTTTGAATCTGAATCTTAATCTCAACAAAGAAAAAATTTTTTGCAAGTTAAAAAGAGCAGCAGGATCACAAGATGCTGCACTCCAAGGGTAATTTCCTCTATTTAATTCTTAAAATAACTGCGAGCTATTTAGAGGGAGACACATTTTTGGAATATAATTAATAGGACGATATTGAGCAGGAGGATGTGGCAAAGCACAGACAGAGTTTGTATATACCGAATGTATGAGAAAATATAGTTCCCCATAATGAAAGCTATTTAGTACAGTAATGGAATTATTTAACAAAAGAAATTTTAATTGCATGCATTACTATAATTCTTCATATTTATAAGAGAAATTAAAATATTAGAAGTTCTATTCAACAAATAAAATTAACATTTTCTCACAAGCCTCAGTCTGTTTTAAGCAGCTGGGAGGCTAGTTTAAAAATTTAAAACATACATGAATGGTTGAAAAGTTTGCAGAAGAAAAGGAATTAATTTCTGGTATATATATTCAACACTAGCCAGGCTTTTCTGAATATGAGGTTTAAAGTTGAACTTCTGGGTGGCAATGGATTGTAACTGAATATGAGCAACTTTGCAATTGAACATAACTTGATTTGAACTGTAAGCCTTTGGCAAGTTATAAAATTTGCCAAAGTGTTCATCTCTTCACTTACAGAATAGAAAAACTAATACCTAATTCTTGGTGTTGTGATGGTGAGTCTCACATGAGATATCAAATATTAGGTGTCCAGTACACAAGGTGCTCAATGAATCTCTAGTTGCAATTCTTTTCCCCTGTAGACAAAGTGAAACATGTTTGAGTAGCAGCATTACTCTCTCTAACGCTACTGTTGCCAATGGTTTCTGCTTATTGAGCCTCTATTATATATATGGTCAGTTTGGGGACAGCTGTTTCACATTTGCCCATGGAGCATCTACTTCAATACATTTTGTATTGAACTAGCTACTTTACATTACATTCTATAAATATAATTTTAAGAACAACTTTGTAAGGAAGGTTTTGTTAGTACTGGGGACTCAACCTAGAGCCTTCACAGTGAGCTACATCCCCACACCTTTTTAATTTTGTTATTTCGAGACAGGGTCTTGTTGTTAAATTGCCCAGGCTGTCTAAAACTTATAGTCCTCTTGCCTCAGCCTTGCACAGTGCTAGGATTACAGACATGCACCAGCATGCCTGGCTAAGAGAGAAATTTTTAATGTAATTATGTTTTGACTTCAAATGAAATGGGATAGTAGGAGTGAGAAAGCTTCTAAAGTCCTATAACACTTGAAACCACATTTGGCCAGAATAGTGCTGTAGTTGCTATGCTGAAAGACAAGAGTTATAGAACATCAGAAGCTTTCTTACTTTTAGTAACTCATTTTCTTTGAAGCCACATCACTTTGTAGTAACCGGTAGATATTTTAGAAGCTCCAGGTGACAACTGAAGAAATATAAGTTCAATTAGGTTTTGACCTTTTAGGTTCTTACTGTCAGATCTGTGACATACATTTAGCTCTTTTGAGAAATCTTTAATTCGGTTTATTTTCCATTATATCATACTGTGTCTCTGTGTCAATGATAATTTAGATTCATTAATAACCATAAAAATATATATTTTTGAGACAGGGTTGCATTATATAGTTCAGGCTGGCCTCGAACTCATGGCAGTCTCCTGAGTGCTGGAATTGCAGGTATGTGCCATTATACACTGCCAGAACAATAGATTTTAAGGGTAACGCTGACTGATTTGTTTCTATTTTTTTTTTTGAGAAAAAAAGAGTGTATGCATATAAAGCAGTAGGAAAAAAGTAAAGTAGTAGAGGATTTTAACATTTGAGATTAAAATCTTTCTTTTCACCAACTATGAAATATCATAAGAGAACAACTGAGAGTTATTTTCCAAAGAATTAAAAATAGGAAAGAAAAAAGAAACTGTGTTTGGAGAAAGATGTTATGAGGACACGCCAAATTATTCATTCAAGATTTTCTCCTGGCTTAAAATTATAAGAAGCTCCATCAAATATGTTAACCACTTTCTCATAAATTTTTCTCCATGTTTGTAAAAAGGTTTTGTTTGCTTTCCTTTCCATATGTGTGCACCACCCAGACTCATGTACTTGCATCCATTCTACCCAGACACACAGACAGAACCTCCTTTTAGCAAACTGCGGCAGCTCCCTCATTCATGAAGTTTACCCATTACTCAAAACAGTGTTCTCTGATGGAAAGATGGGGGGAAATGTGTTGGGTAGAAGAAACTGGAATGCTCAGCTACTTAGCAAATGAACTTACCAAGCCTGATACTTTTGCTATGATTCTGCAGACTATGTCAGCTGAATCAAGAGTTGGGCACATTCCTTTTTTCTTCAACAATTCTCTTCAACAGACTTTAACCTCTTAGCACACACACACATACTAGGTGATCGAACCACTTGAGACTGTCACATGTGAAGTACAATGAAAGCTTCTGTTAATGTCATCCTTACACTGCTTTGTCTCTTCATTCTATGGACTGAAGCTAAGGTTTTCTAAAAAAAATGTCAGGGTAGCTATTAATTTCTTGATAACTTGTCTTTTCTCTGGAATCAGTTTTCAGCTTGTTACTTACCTTAAGAGTGATCACTAAATATTTCTTGGACTGATCAATTTTTTGAAAGATACCATTTTTCAGTTTGAAAAGGGCTGTGGGTATTTTCAAGATATCGTTTGCTTAATTAGAAGACTTTCTACTTACTTTATAATAGCATATTTGTAATAATTAGTGAAATTTATAAAATGTTAAGGTGAGTAATTTTTCTGGCAATGTTGTATGTGAAATGATACTTTCTATTCAGATGGCTAGTAGCGATAACCTGGAGTTGTGATATTCTAAACATTTGTAGGTCCTGTCTAGATTCTCTATTGAGCAGAGATTTGTGGCATTTAACTACTGTCTTCCAAATGGAGTGCTCATAGAAATAAAAACTGAAAATCATGTTTCCTAGATTTGTCTGCCCTTGAGGTATGACTTCCTACCAGAGGGATATTCACATTGCTTTTAGTCAGCCCTATTGTTGGAAATTTACTTAGAATTCAGGACATAATGCTTTTGATAATGATTATACTCAGAGTTTCCTGAAGTCTAATATGATATTATAAATGTTTCATCTTACTCTTAATGTGCAATATTTAATTAATTACTTATCCCTCCTTTTCAACCTGATACAATCTGCATAATGATGATCTCAGTAGACATCAAAATATACAAATCTCATCTTTTTTGTTAGAATATACAACTATCTAATGCCGATTATTATCTGGTCTGCATTTTACATCTCAACCCAATTAGTTTCTTCTGAGTATTATGTTATATTGAGCCAAGTATATACTTATGTCCATCTGTGTTTATTCTTTGTGCTTTATTTTGTTTTCAATTCCATTTTGTTTGTTGAACATTTAATGAATTGCAGGCCAGAATAACCTGTTTTCTTCTACACATTTGAGCCTGTGAGAGTCTATTATTTAAGGGAACTCAGTTGATAAAAAGGTATTGAAAGAGTCTAACTTACCCGGAGAAGACTTTAGTCAATGAGTCTCTTTACTGGTATAAATGACTTTGGTCCAAGACATCCTTGATTCACCCATCAGAACTGTCAGTATTTCTCTCAATTGAGTTGTATTCTATTACACCCCTTAGAAATATTTTATATCAGTTTATTTAAAGAATAAACCCTATTAGATAGTATTCTTTTAAGAATTATAATGCATTTTCAAATAGTCCCCATAATTCAGAAATTATTCTCAATGATTTGGGTGTTTTACCCAAATGAAATCCCTGTGTCATACAGCTAGCCTGGCATAAAAATGACAGCACTGTAGTTCTCACTGTGTATATGCATGCAGCATAAACATAACCAGGAAATATGTACTCTAAGCAATGTGCTCAAGGATAGAACTAAGAATTATTATCATGTAAGCTTGTCAGTTGTGTGCAGAATGCAGTCTTATTTTTCTAATTTATGCTGTTGGTCTAGAGCTTGAATTGGAATTGATGGCACACATTTGAAAAAATATTACATGAGACAGTAAGTCCTTTCTACTTAAAATAACAGTTTTACTCTGCTTTTTGGATGGCATTAGTGTGAAAAGTCAAAGTTCTGAGCAGAGCCAGGATAATACTACAAATGGTCAAACTGTCAAGAACTGTGAATAACATGAGATTTTTTTGCCTTTCTTGTAAGCTACTACAGTTACTTGTAAGCCTACTACAGTTTCATGGCAGGTGACATGATATGAGATTCCTTGATCATGACTTTGTTACTCATTGTAACAGTAATAGCCAGAGCATCAGTATTTTATTGTGCCAGATTGCTGAGCCCCAATTTCCACAAGATATGAAGAGGACCAGATGACACTTGCACATGCAGTGTGCTGGGTTATGAAAGAGAAATCCTGAACCTTGGGGACCCAAACATTCCTTAATGGTCATTAAGCATTCCTTCTCTTTGCTGTGGTGAGAGATAATCTTTGTGTTCTTCAATGCTATTTACTACACAAGCATCTTTAAGAAGAATCAAGGGCATAGTGTAGTCAGTGCATCTGCTTTTAAGAATACAGAATTGCACAAGAACCATGGGACACTGACATCTTCAAAGATGAGGCCAGGACTCCTTTTCTAGAGCAGTGTTTACTTCTTACCTAGGTTTCTCAATTCCAAAATCTTGTTTGAGAAAAATGCCTCTTCTTTTGAACAGTACCTAGTAAAAGAACTCACCCAGCTCCACATCACCTATTTTTGCCTGGCTTATATGTAACCACTCCCTAGAACTGATTCCATCCACACTGGAAATAAAATTATTTAGGGTGAACATACTTGGCGTCCATTTTTTCTTGATCACTCAGTATTGACTGATAGTATAAATAACTTTTTAAAAGCAGATTCTTTTCTTGACTTCTGTGAAACTATACTCCCTTTCCATTATTTTTTAAATTTTATTTTAAAGAGAAAAAACAATACAAACAATGATACAAAGTTTCAAACAAGATAATAGGAGAGTAACAATTGTTAATACATCCCTTGCCGTTATTATTTCACAATATCCTCCGTGGTGATCTCTTCTCCTAAAAAACAATAATGTCCCATAGAAAACTGTTTTTGCTTTGCACTAGCTCCCTCTGTTATATCACAAACTTGATAGTGGTGACTGATCTCAAATTTATATCTCAAATCCAGCCTCTTTTCTCAATTCCAGACCCATTTAACCCTTGCTTTTTGGTTGCCTATCATTATCTAGATGTCTTATAGGCATCCTCATTAAACAAGTTTGATTTATAACTCTTCTTTTTTGGTTTCCCAGAGCTATATCTCTTCATATATCATAATCTCTTTTGGTGCTACAATTTCTCCAGTTTCCAATTCAGATGGGTGTCGTCCTCGACCCTGCTCCTCTTGGATCTTTGGTGCAAATATCTGCCCATGTCCTGCTGATTTTGCCATCCAGTTACCTCTCCAAATATTTTGATCATTGTTGCCATCACTATTGTAGTTCTGGCTATCCTCATCTGCTGACCTAAATAAATATGGCAAGACTTTCCTTCTTGGACTTTTTTGACTCCAGGGTCATCATCTTTAAATTTTCTCTGTATCTGCAACAACAATCTGATTTTACCATTCACCAGATAATAATACTTTCTTGAGTCCACCAACTCTTGAGATGAAATTCAAAGCCTATAGCTTAGGATAAATGAACTTTGGTTTGCATACTGCTTCACTTCTGACCATTTTTTTAATCCAGCTATGCCTACATTTTTTCTTTGTCCCTGGAGGAAATTGCTGTCTCTGTCTGATCTCAGAGTGTTTGTATGCGCTGTTCACTTTACCAGAACCTGTCCACCTGCCTGTCGAACCAGATAACCAGTCCGTAGGACTCATCCTTATTGGCTAAAGTGTGACTATATCACCCTTCACGTTGTCTGCCTGAGCTCTTATTCTCAGCGACAGCAAGTAGTAATTTAAATTCTCCCTATCTCTCTTCACTGTTAACACCATAAAAGTAAGACTACTTTTGACTTTATAGGTTGTATTCTCAAAGACCACATGCTGCTCTGGGCTGATCCAAGGCTCTCGGAGATTATTTTGAGTCAGTGAATGAGTGAAAATAATATTTAGCTCTCTTGACAGTCCCAGATATGTCTATTTTTAATATAATAGAATAATGATACCATTTATATATAAAAATTCTACATTTATAATAATGGAAGGCATTTTCTCATGGAGTTTTGTATGTTTTTATATGCACACTTTTACTCAGAGTTTAACAATACCTGTAATAGATCCTAGGAATCTGGAAAATGTGAGAGTGCCAATAAATATTACAATTTGAATGAAAAAAAAAGAATGAATGAAAATTAATACTAGGTTTTATCACCTTGAATTATCTCTTTTCCAGAATAGGCCTAATTTTACCTATTCTTCAACATAATGCAATAATGGTAGCATTTCTGTAATAAGAA
The DNA here is from genome assembly GCA_028451465.1 of Erethizon dorsatum. NCBI lineage: Eukaryota > Metazoa > Chordata > Mammalia > Rodentia > Erethizontidae > Erethizon > Erethizon dorsatum. Next base: position 115,471,016 of record CM051824.1, read on the forward strand.
TTACATCCATGTAACAATGAGGGACATTTTCTCACAGTTTTTTGTATGTATGTGCCTGTGTTTTTTTTTGAGTTGTACTATGCCAATAAGAGAATTAGGAATCATATAGATGGAAAATGGATATTATCCATTGCATACAAAGTTAAAATATGTAACCATTTTTGTTTTGAGGATATTCATGAATGTACTCAATGGAGATTAACTCCTGTAGAGTATGGCTCCACTGATATGGGTGCATGCCTAAGTAGAAGCCGGTTTCCTCTGTGAATATCCTCTCATTCCTTGCAAAAAGCAGATTAAATAGAGGAGGCAGGGATCTTATTTTTCAGCTGCGATTCCCTTCCCTCTCTGATGACTATTACTCTTTCAGCTGTATGATGAGTAGGGTAGATGAAATGGTGAGCCTTGGTTGAAATGATGAGCATCTCTTTTTTTCCTCCTTGTTAGCAGAAAGCAACAGTAGCTGAATGGCGCAATGTAGTAGAAGCAGTGGGATAGCAGAATGTATGGCAACAGTTTTTGTTCAAGAAGCAGCTCATAAGCTCTGAAGAAATTGCCCATACCTTGAATAAAGTACTAATATAACAGTTTATCATTACATCCATAAGTACTCTGTAGGAGAAGCCCTTTGAGATGATACCAACTAAGTGAGCTTTTAGACAGTTTTAGTGGTAAGAACATATATGATTTCCTTGTCAAATTTTCTTTTCTATGTTGCGTGTTTGAATGTTGTGTAGTTGTTGGGAAATGTGCCTTGCAATTTCAGAGGCTTTCTTTGGTCCTATTCCACAGCACATGCTGTGTTTTCTTTTTTAGAGACAGTGGCAGTGCTTGTTACATTTTATTATTACTGGTTTGTAGATATGCTTGGTTCAAGCTTTAAAAAATTACATACTATTATGCCTAGCGACTTTATTTTTAGTTTCTGGCAATGCTCCTGCACTTTCCTAAAGCTGCCTTTCAATGCACAGTGACACAACTAAAACATGGAGTCATCTTCTACAGGAGTAAGCATTGAATATAATAGAAGCTCTGACATTTGACATGGCATATTGGCAATCATATATAAAACTCCACACATTTTTTAGTTTGACTTAAGCACTTAACTATTACTTAAACTGTTTAACATGCATGTTTGTTTCCGGCCAACAATACTCTCCATTCATTCTTAGGTTATCCATCACCCTGTGTCACCATTCATCCTTATCCTTCACAACTCTTTCATTTTTAGTTTTCCTTTCATTTATTTTAGTAGCAAAAAAATGCCGGTTCACAAAACACTGTCTGATATCCAAGAACTAACATGCATCACTTTTATTTATGCGTCATGGAATTGTTTTGTCTTTGAAAGCACACACACACACACACACACACACACACACTAAAAAGACAGTTGGGGAACTGTTTTAGTTGAAATTACACAGGTGTTTGTTTTATGAATTGAAAGATTCTTTACTAAAAAATAAAGGGAGCTATTGCAAACGCTTTTGTAATTTTTAGCTTTTGAAATAGTTGGAAAAGGTGGAGATTAGAAAGGAAGGTTGTTAACAATGCAGAACTAATATATCAGCTGCTATAATACTTGGCAAGTTAATTATGATAGTAAGAGATTAGAGTAACAATGGATTATTAAAAATAATGGCAATAATCACGTTGAATTGATCAAACAGACTAATTTTGGGAGACACTTAAGTATAGTTATAGAAAGACTTAAAAGCCAATCTATTCATATCATATTTTACATGATATTTTAGTCATATGTGTATGTATTTTATCTCCCTTAGTGAATCATAAACCCTTTTAAAGACCAAGATTATCAAATGTCCATACCTGTCTAATATAGATATTTCACATGATATTCTACCAATAAATGTACACTGAATAAATGAGTTCATAAATCTAGCCAGAAAACTTTCCACTTCAAAGCTGTTGTAATGACAGGATTAATCCTACAGTGTTCCATTTAAATAAGATTTAACAAATACCTAACAAACACCAATTATAACACTAAGTGCAGATAGGCTTCCCCATTTACTAACTCTATTGATTCTCATCATGATCCTGTAATGAAAACATTAATATCATCATTTTGTACAATGAAACACTGAGGCCCAGAGAATTTAACAATATTACCAAGGGGTTGGAAGACGAAGAACTGAATTTTTCTATAGGGCTTTGACTGTCTTTTCAGTTACACTGTTTTAGAGTAAAAAGAAATCACTAACTGAGACAATTTAGAGGAATATTCTGGGGGGTGTGTGTGTTGTGTTTCTAATAAATGCTAATGACCAATTTGTTTTGGCAGATCAACAAAATCTAATTTAGTAGAGTCAGTCAATTCACACTTGCTAATTAACAACTCCTTTGCTTTTTAGAGAGCAGAGCCAAACCAGTGACTCAAATGTAACTGGTCCAGAATAGACCAGCACATGGCTGTCAACAGCCTCCACTTTCAACACAAGACAGTTATGCAGAATTTGCCCCGTCTAATTAATAAAGTTTCAGAAAGTAAATTATTCGGTACTACAGTATCAACAATCATTTCACGAAGGAATGAAAGTATTTCAAGCACATTTAAAAAACTAAAAGGCAAACAAGTTTTTATTTTAACTTTCTGCTTTCAGGTTTTTACTCATTGTTAGGTATCCATCCATTCACTCCTGGATTCATTCAGCAGATATTTATAGTATACTTTCTAAATACTCATTCAGTCTGCTTCCCCTTTCTTTAGAAGTTGGTTAGAAAAAGAAAGCTCATAAGGTGCAGTCACAAGGTAGATGAAGTAAAAATTGCTCCTCTAGAAAAGACTAGAATAATAAGGACTACTAATTTCACAATGGCTTTTGAGGAGGTCAAGCAGGCATCAGCCGTTTCATGATTTTGATTTGTCCAAATATGAGCTCATTCTTACTCTCCAAGAAACAGACACATATACACACACGTGTACACATGCATGGGCCATGCTTACAATATCAAATATGATTCAGACTATTTTTATATCATTCTTCTTTCATCCCTTTTCTTTCCTTCTGCTTACTCCTTCTTTCCTCCTTTCCTGGTTTTCCTTGCATTACTACTTCTTGAATGCTGCAGCATTCTAGGCATTGTGGTGTGCATGGGGGTCAAACTAATGTACAGCAAAGATCCGTGTTAACAGTGTGTTCAAAATCCCTTTGCAGGGTGGGAAGGTTGACAGGTGAGCAAATAATCACAGTGTAATGTGGAAAGCAGAGAACAGTGATATGGAAAGATGTGAATGATCTTCAGGGGAAGAACCATACAGGGGACACTGTTTTAGGAAGAGAGATACCCGAGAGGTGATGCCTATGATGTATCTTAAAGCTCAGCAGTAATTCTTTAGGAAAAAACAGATGATTAATATCAATCTGCACAAAGAAGAAGGATGTGTTATCAGGAAATAAGCCTATTATTAAAAGTTTTTTTTGTCATTATGAGTAATCACAGTAATTCTTCAAAGAGAGGTTTGAAAATTATGTTCCTAGGTCAATTTATTCCCGTGGCACTCCACAAACAAAAGATGTTAACAAGCAATGATATCTCATCCACTATAGAAATTGTCTTCACAGATCAAATTAAAATGAGCTTTCTAATTTTTGTGGATAATAGCATGCTTGTGAAGCTGTTGAATAAAGAAACAATATAGTGTTATAACTAATGTGTGTGCTTATGAGAACAAATGCACTCACTGAGATTTTATCTGAAGAGCATAACCATCTAAAGTATAAGAGGTAACATCTAGATTTCATGTGAAAGTCAGGTTAGATTAGGAAAGCTGAACACAGTCTCTCCAATCATTTTATTGAGATCTCCCTGAAAACTGACGGAAACACCAGATTTTTAAAAGCCTCGCAACTATAACACTTTAACATATTTTAAAACTTCATATACTTCTTTTGCCTCCACATCCTCACCAATGGGCTGTGAATGCCATGCCCAGGCAACTAGACACAGCAGTTGCTAAGACAGTGCCACAGTTCTACTCCTGGCCATCCTGACTGTGACCTAGCAACACTGAAATGCACTGATGACATCCCCGCCTATCATTTGCTTTTGTACTCTACCCTGATCCCCCCAAAAATACCTGCCAAAGGGCCTCACTCTTTCTCTAGGCTCTGTCCCTGCTTTCTAGGACCTCCACCTATGTGGCACCCTCTCTAGCATGGATTGCCTGCTATCTGCAGGACTTGGGAGGAGAATAAATTCTTCCACTTCACGTGCCTCCCAAGTGTAATCGCCTGGGTTATGTTGGAATGCTCCTTAAAAGACCCCACAAAGGGTGGTCCCTCCCTCATTTACAGTGGTTACTGATGGCCAGTCTCAGAAGGAAGGTATGCTACAAAATAGAGGGAGTAAGGATACAAAATATCATCATGACCAACACACACAGAGAAAACAAACAATGAAATCAATCCATGATCAATGCACGACTTACCCTATGAAATAAAAGACACTTAGGTTACTATGAAGACATTCCAGCTGTCTTTTGTCATCTAACTTGTCTGAATCAAGCAATATGAGGATTTCTCACACGTGGCTAACATTTTTTTCCTCAAGGAAAGCCTTGGGTTCATTTATTAACCATGATGCTTGTTGTCACTCGTTTCTATTTTCTTTGCATTTAACCCTCCCCAACCCAGCCCTTAGATGTTTCTCTCTGTTCTTTCATTCCCAAAATTAAAAAAAAAATTTTAATTAAAAAAAATTAAATGGGAATTTAAGTCACTGGGAATGCAGTGATGAACAAAGCAGGCATTCTGATAGCTGTCCGCTATAGAGTTCACAGCATGGTGTGGATAGAAAAAGCAAGTGATCTAGCTAAGAAATATGCAATTATTAATGTTAGTAAATACTCTGAAGTTAAAGCACTTGGTGAGAAGAAATGGGAGTGACTATTTTTGATCTTAGTAAGGAACTGCCATAAGATATTTCTGAAATATTTCCAGAAACAAGCAGTAGAAGTTATACAGGCTATGCTTTATGACCAGAATGCTATAAAACTAGGGATTAATGAAAGTTAAATTGGAAGTGTAAATTATGAAAATTAAAAAATATATTTAAAGCATGTACAGTAAATATTGAAATAAAAAATACAGCCAAAGCAGTTCTAAATGTAAACTGATTATTAATAGATTTTCTTTTAAAACAGAAATTCCTAAACTTGATTTTCAAATCAAAGATTTAGAAACGAAACAACCCCAGAAAACCCAAAATAAAAAGGATGTGTGTGTGAACTATAAAGCTAAAGTTGAAATGAATTAGAACATAAAACAACTCGAGTGAGTTCGCTTAACTACTCTGCTGCACTGACTCATGGTTATGATTTTACTCTTCGCTAGACATAGGAACTTTAGACAGACTTTTTCCCTGCTACATGCACTTGAGATAGAAACAATATAATATTCTATGTTTTGAGGATTTCGTGATGATGATGATGATGATTGGGATTATTGCTAGGATTCAGTGGTTAATTTGTCACTAAACATTCTGTATACTTGAGGGCTTCAAATTCATTTCTGTTGTTTATTAACATAGCAACTGAAAATATTGCCATTACTGAGATGTTCCGCTTATTTCTTTTTCTTTAGGGGTTCGTTTTTTCTTTTAATGTAAACTTTATAAAATATCTATACTTGCTGAACATACACATTAAATATTAATTTTGCACAGTTCAGCAATAGTAACACCATAAGTTCTATAAATGTCAGTCCTTTTTCATCACCTGAAAATTCATAACCTTAAGATTCTAGAGGCAATACTGAGTATTGTTTAGGATTACAAACTTTGGAGCCTGGGTTTGAATAAGTATTTCATAAGTTGATACCATAGAACTTGAACAGACCCCTTAACCTCTTCATCCCTTAGTTCACTCATCTGTGTAATGGGGATATTAGTAACCTTGTGTCAGAATTTTTTTTTCCAATACTAGGAATTGAACTCAGGACCTTAGTCGTGAGCTACATCCTCTGTCCTTTTATTTTCATTCTTGGAATTGGATCTTACTAATTTTCCCATGTTGAGCTTGACTTGTGATCTTCCTACCTCAGCCCCCCAGACTGCTGGGATTATAAGTGTGAGCCCCCATGCCCCACTGAATCTCAGAACTATTACAAGGATTAAGTGCATTAACATATGAAGTATATCTAGAAGATTATCATACATTAAATGTCAACTATCATTATTATCATTGCTACACAGTGAAATAAGTTGATTACATAGTTGTTCTGCTCGTAAGCTAATTTTCAAATTTACATCATCTGAACTTTGGTGATTCATTCTGAATAATATATATTCTGTTTTCCTGATGAATGTGTTTGAAATTCATGGGCTCTTTCTGTTCCACTTATACCTGTGAAGTTGGGAAAAATTATGAAAGTATCAGATGGATTCGAATATTCATTCAGAAGAGCTTTGGCCTTTCCTCGAATTAAAGTAGCTCCTCTGTATTTATCTGCTTACTAATTTGACTGTGCCTGATCAAACTACATCCGTTCCTGAGGGTCCACTTATTTGTATGTGCTCTATCCATTCTCCGGCTACCGATGTGATGCATGCATGCGATGCATACAAGGTGATGTATGTAGACTCGGCTTGCTAATAAGCACATGATTATGTGGAGCTACATGCTCCTGTCATTATAGTGTTAATGCTAGTAATGATGCAGTAACCCTTTGACTAACAAGGAAAACTCAAAAACTCAAGTCCTTGGATGGCGAGTGGGAACTGAAGACGGAGAGAGAAGGCCACACAACACTCTTTAAATCATAAAATTCCTGGTTATTTCAAAAATAACAGTTCACATATCAGAAAAAATGTGTGTTGAGCTGTTAGAAATAAACTTCTATTTTGTCTGTTTATTGTAGTTCGGAGGATTATTTGATATATTAGCTGGGATTACTTTAAGCTATGACCAGAAATATTCAGAACAATGGGGTTAGATGTACAGTAATTACATATGAAGTGAGCAAAAATGGAGCAAAGAAGAGATCTGATGAATGACTCCCAGGACTTCAGCATTAAGAATAAAGAAAAAGGCCAGACAGGATGGTGCATGCCTATAATCCTGGCTACTTGGGAGGCTGAGACAGGAGGATTACAAGTTTTAGGACAACTGAGGGAGCCCTCCCCTCAAAATAAAATGTAAAAAGGGCTGAGAATATAGTTCAGTGGTAAAGCATACAGAAAAAAAAAAAAAAAGCCTAGAAATCAGAGTCTGTAATGACACAGAAACTAAGTGACTGAAGTGTTTCAGGGATCACCTGGTCCAGCAAGAACAGGATGTGGGAGTATCTACTAGGCTTGGTAATGTGGAGTTCACTGGTGATATGGACAAGAGAAGTGATGGAGATGATAGACATTCCACTGGTATGGATTAAAGAGAAAACAAGAAATAAGGATGTAGAGAAAAATGAGCAGACAAATGGAATGATTACTGAAAGAAGAGTAAAGGAAGCCTTTTAATGAATAAGGTATAATTTTATCATGTTAATATGTCAGGGAGAATACAGAGAGGAAAATTGATGTGGGAGAAAACCCCCAAACACTTCTCAGGTAGTTGATGCTACACTGTGAAGTCATATGTGTGATTCTATTTGATAGGGAAAGCATTGGGTGATATTTATTAATATTATTAATCCAGCTTAACTAAAAGGAAATACATCCACATGTGGTATTGTATTTTTCCAACTGTCCTCTCTAACATAAAACTTAAAATCATGTAGAAGAAAAAATGTAAGTCTATCTGAAAAATCCTACTTTTGAAGTGTAGCTCTTCTTGACAAGTTATTATGTAATTTTTGTTTTTTTAATGCATGTATGTAAATATATATACTACCATAGACTCATACACACCCATGAAATTAAAAAAAATCACTGTGCTCTATGGCTTGCTTTTTTAAAAAAAACTTTGTGCGTCTTTCCTATTAGTACATAGAGATTTGACATTTTTATCGGCTAATATTTTATATTGTGCACATAATGTGTTTAATCATTCATCTACTAAAAGGTATTTTTGAGCCAGTACTCTCTAATGTCTTAAGTATACTTTCCTGCTTTTCATTTATACATTATAATATTTTTCTCAAATCTAAAGCCACAAGAATTACAGACCATACACATAAGTTTACTGTTTCAGTAATTTTGAATTTTGAAGGTTTTTTCCTTTCCTGACATTAGAAATTATGAATGGGAAAGGGATACAAAGAGGAAAGGACAAAGCCAGATTATCCTTGTTTGCAGATAACATGATCCTATACTGAGAAGATTCTACTCTACCAGAAGGTTTTTAGACTGGCAAAAGAACTCAGCACTGGATAGCAGATATAAAATCAGCAATAAAAAACCAATAGCTTTACTCTACACCAGTAATAGACTAGTTGAGAAAGAAACCAGGAAAACAATTCCATTCATAATAGCTTCAAGTAAAATAAAATATCTAGGTAGGGATCGATATAAACAAAGAGGCAAAAGACTTCCTCAATGAAATTATAAAAAGTTGAAGAAACAGAAAAAGCTGAAGATGACACCAGAAGATGGAAAGCCTTTCCATGCTCATGAAATGTTAGAACTAATATTGTCAAAATGGTCACACTGACAAAAGCAATACACAGATTCAATGCAAGCCTCATCAAAAAACCAATGACATTCTTCACAGGACTAGGAAAAATAATCCTAAAATTCATCTGGAAACACAAATGACCCAGAGTAGTCAAAGCAATCCTGTACAAAAAGAACAAGGCCAGAGGCATCACAGGACCTGATTTCAAATTATAGTACAAAGCCATAGTAACAAAAACAGTATAGTCTGGCACAAAAATAGATTTGTGCCTTCCTTCCTGGGAGTGCTTTTTTCCTAGTTGCCATCAAGTAGAGAAAAATACAAAGATGATAAATATTTTGTGGTACCATTATTATTTTACTGTGCTGCTTTGTTTGTTTGTCTTTTAAGACAGGGTTTCACTTACGTAGTTCAGGCTGGCTTTAAACTCACTATGTACCCCAGGCTGGCTTCAAACGCATGTCGATCCTCCTGCCTCAGCCTTCCAAGTGCTGGGATTACAGTTATGCACCTTCATGCCTGGCTTGCTTTGCTTGATTAGTACTGAATATAGGAGCTGAAGCTGTCATGGTCAGATCTAGAGAGGAGGAAATTTCTAGTCCTAGGGTTGAATATGTGGCCAGGAAGAAGAATGTACAAATAGAACAAACATGTTGTAAGGTTTTATATTATTGCCTAGAATAAGAGTTTATCCTGGTAGATTTTCAAAATGTTAAGCCTGACATCAGACTAGGTTAGGATCTTATAGGATCTTGGACTTAGTCATTTATTTTTTGCAATACACAGAGGCCAGTGATTTCATTGCTTACTTTGTTCACTATGCTATTAATTTTCATGACCTCAAGAGGTGTGCTTGTGATAAATGAGGGCCTTGTGTCTAGGAAATATAGCTGCTTTTCCTTCGTCTCTCACCAATGGCTAACACAGTCCATACTTAGGCCATGTCCTTTGATATGAAGAAGGAGAAAAGAACTGAGGTGGTCTTGCTGTGCTTTTCAGTAAGCTGGTTGGCCTTCTTTCTTTCCTTCCTTCCTTCCCCCCCTTTCTTATTCCATTTGTGGTACTGAGGATTCAACCCAGGCCTGTGTGCTGAACTATATTCCACCCTTTTAAAAAAATATACAGGGTTTTGATACAGGGTTCTGTTAAGTCACTCAGTTGCCCAGGCTGGGCTGTGATCCTCTTACCTCAGCCCCTAGGAGTGCTGCAAATATGGGCCTGCACCACCATGCCTGGCTGTTTCCTCAGTTCTGAGGGAAAATACTTCTTTCAGTTAATCAACTATGCCATAGTTGAAAGCTTATTACTGCAAGGGAAAGATTCACTTAGAAACTGGAGAAGTACAAGATATTCTCTATTCCTACCCAAAGTGATTTATGGAAGCATAAGATACAAACATGAATAAACAGAAGAATAAATGTTGCAAGAATTAATGAGAATGTCCAAGTGAGCTCCTAGATATGTACTGAGGGATTCTGAAATCCATGGCAACTGAGCAGAGCCCAGGCAGTATTCTTAGGAGGCGCAGTCAATATCAGATTTGCAGCTTCTGTAGGTGGAGACTGTGTTCCTGGAATAATACTTATTTCAGTCCCTTTCTATTTTGGAACTTTGATACCCCCAAAGTAATACATGAGCATTATAAAAATTAAGCCAGAAGTATATATAGTATAAAGGGAAAATTGCTTTCATTCCACACTTTCTTAAGGAAACCATTATTAACAGCTGGTATATAAGATCCCAACAATTTGTTTTTCATGTAGAAGGAGATGAGCTTCCTCTTCCCAACCTCCCTCTTCTCTGTCTTCTACCCTCTCTCCCTTCTCACACACACACCACATGCATGCACATACATGTACATACAAAACATGATTTTAAAAAACAAAATGTTTGAGGTCAAGAGGTGAAGCTATACATGCCTCCGTTCTTCACTCTTTTTTTTTTTTTTTTTTTGTTAGCTTTTTAAAGAGACAAATTCAAAACATATTTTTCTCCAGAGGCCTTACTCCTTCTCAAAACCAGGTCTCTCAGAGTTTCCAACTTTCTACCTAAACCAAGGTTACCCAGCTAGTCTGAATTTTATTCTTGCTCAGGAGAGATTTGCTTTGAAGGCTTAAATGGTTGGGGCAGAAAACCAGAAGAGACTAATCCTTTTGCCAGTCACATAGAGAGAACATAGGGCTTTTCAGGCTCAATGAGCAAATAGCAGGTGATGAAGTCCAGAGAGCAGAAGTCTCTTCCCAATCTCACCATAAGCTCCCTTCCCAGAGAAGTGTAGCATGGCCAAAGGGGAGAGACGAGAGGAATTGTTCACATCAGATTGCTGCCTCCGCTTAAGAATGTAATGAAGTTTTCTATCTTCCAGTAAGATATAGGATGTGGATGGAGAATGGGGGTTTCACCCTAACCCTGCTTGCGGGGAGTCACACAGTAGCTGCTTTGTGCACCATTCATTGTCTTCTCAGGGTGGGTTGGAGGGACGGATGGCCTTAGAAGAAAAAATAATAAGATAGGTGATGCAGTCGAACCTATCAGTCTGACCTCCAGTTAAACAGACTGATGACATTTGCTAGGCTGAAGAGCCTTGTTTACAGAATAGCCTCAACAGGATGCCCTGGCTAGAGGATCTTATAGGTAATAAATCCAGAATGAGATATAACACTTGGCAAGTATCATGTAAGTGACATAACTCTCTGGGGTATGAAATGGAAAGGTTTTATTAAATGCTCTTAATAGAATGAGAAATAATAACCCACAAATGTCCACATGGAGGACTCATGTTATTCTGGTCCAGACAACATACATTTGATGTGGTGAGGAGGGTACTGGGAAGTCCTTTGGCATGTCCCAGGCCACGGAATCTGTACTTTTGGAATTGTTAGTAACATTTGATTCTGAGAAATATTTCTGCTTCCTGTGCATCTAGTTTGACATCAAATCCTTTGTGTTATCTCACCTGGATGCACACTTCAGTAACTTTGATGTTTCACTAGGCAGTCTTCCTACTTGAATATGTGAAATATATCATGGATCTTGGCAGGAACTTCTGAGACATGCAGATCTCAGATCTACAGAATCATAAGCTGAATTTTAACAAGAGTGCCATAAAAGTTATGCATAATAAGATATGAGAGGAGCTGGCATTGTGGCTCTCACCCTTCTGTTATTGTTCCATTTTTCCATAGTAAAACTTCTTGACAATATTACATACATTATTTTAGCCACTTTCTTATCTTTGATTTTCTTTCCAGCACAGTATATAATATGGCTTTTGATTTCTTTTTGTCAACATCCTCTAACTCAAATTTTTAGCATAATTTGATCCAATTGAATGCATTTCCTTTTTGAATTACATTTTCTGTTGTTTTTTTAAATAACATTTTCTTTCTTTTTTTTTTGGTGGGTACTGGGGGTTGACCTCAGGACCTCACGTGCCAGCAGGTCACTCAGTGATATCACCGGCCCTTTTTTTGTATGTGGGTTCCAGGAGTCGAACTTGGGCCCTTGTGCTTGCCAGGCAGGCGCTTACGCCGCTGAGCCATCTCACCAGCCCTCTTTCTTTTTTTTTAAATCATGTTTTTCTTTTGTTTTCTGTGACATTTCATTTGCTTTTCTTCCTACAGTTGTGTTTCCTTTCTCTCACATTTTTCCATTCAAGGTTAATGCTGCAGTGCCTGGGGGATTAGACTTGGATATTTTTTTATTATTTTCACTATTTCTCTGAGTGACTTAATTTTGTTATATAGCTTTAAAACCTACTTAAATATCGATTTTTTTCAAATACATATCTAGCCCAGAAACCTCTGAACTCTAGACAATTCTCTAATTGTCAAACTAGCCATAACTACTTAGATTTCTTCTCTTTGTTTCTCTTTCTTTCTTTCTTTTTGTCTTTCTTTCTTTCCTTCTTTCTTTCTTTCTTTTTCTTCCTTGTATTTGAGATGATATCATGTTTTTTGTCTGGATGTCCCCCCCAGATCCTCACGTGGTTATGGTGGGGTGAGCTTTTCAGAGGTGGCTCAATCTAGTTTGTGATTGATTCATAGTCCAATGCTGAGATTAAGGGCATGAGTGCTACACCAGACCTAGGGTGGGTAGCCTGCATACAATATAAGGGATATAGAGAGGGCTGTCTCCCTACTCTCACTGCTTTTGCTGTCTTTTGCCACCATGAACTGTTGCCCCTTTGCAATGTGCCACCCTGCCTTAGACGCAGCCAATTATATACTGAAACCCCTACACACTGTGAGCTAAATAAACCTTTCCTCTTTTAACTTTGGGTGTCAGGTATTTTGTCTGAGTAACAAAAAAAGTAACTAACACAGAATTTGGTACCAGGAGTGGGGTCATTGCTGTGACTATACCTGACTATGTGGTTCACAAGCCTTTGGGACTGGTTGTGGGAAGAGTTTGGAATGATTAGGAGATGGCGGCTGGAAAAGTAGAGTTGCAGTGCCTTAGGCTGTTCTGTATGGGAGATTCTGGTCAGAGGTTAGAAGACCAGAAGACTGATAGAAATCCTTCCAGTAAAGACCAGCTTAGGAGGTTTCTACTGGGAAGAAGGACTGCATTGGTTGTTAGAGTCCAGATGATGTGTGTTATGGCTTGGCAGCAAGTTTGTATGCATTTTGCTTATGTCCAGAGACTTTGCCTGAGGCTGAGATTAAGGATGGCACACTAACTAATCTGGCAAAAGAAATTTCAAGATAGTTGAATGTTGAAGCAGTGGCATGGCTAGCATTGGGGGCTTTTAGTCAGATTTATGTTGAGAATCAAGAGCAAAGAGCCCACAGAATGATTTCAAACATTGAGAGTTTGGCTAGAAAGGAAGCTCCAGTAAAGCTGTGGACTGCAAAGATAGAGCATAGAGCAGAGGAGATCTTGATTGCTGAGAAAGAACAGAAGAATGGAAAAGATGGCCTGAGGGTATCACAAGAAGCAGCAGGACCCCACCCTTTGCAGCCTCAAAATTGCAAAAGTGAAAGATTTTGCTTTGAAAAGAAAGCCCCAGCTCATCATGTTCCAGAATGATGGTGGCTGCACCATGTTCCAGAATGGCAGCAGCCTGGAGAATTTGTTCTTTGGAACTAGATTCAGAAAACTTAGCAATCCAGGCACTCAACCCCTATAGCCAAGAGAGAAGGAAGCCTGGCTACTGCTCCAGCTGGCAGTAGACATTGGCATCACTCATGTGGCATAGGTTTTAGGTGCATGCAGAGTGCAAGAGTTCCAGATTCAGGAAGGCTTCCAGACAGATTTCACAAGAAGGCCCAGAGGCCAGGCAGTGTACCCCTGAGAGGGCAGTGTGTGAAGCTATGAGTGTGAAGCCAAAGGTGCGTTGGAAACCCCAGAAGTTTGGAGAAGGCTGGAAGGTGGATCATCTAAGGAAAATTGCAAGGTGGGTTCAGAGGGGGTCCAAGAGAGAAGCCACGGGAGCTACAACCATTGGAAGTGCCATAGGGGTGCAGCCACCCAAGCCCTTTGGAGTTCACATCTTGCCACAGATTGCTTTGGATGCCTCACATGGAACAACAGGACTTAATGTTTGCCCTGTTGAATTTTAGACTTGCTTCGGTCCCATTCCTTTGCATTCCCATTTGTAACTTTTGGAATGGAAAAGTGTATCTTGTGCCATTGAATGTTGGAAGTGCTTAACTTTCTTTTCATTGTACAGGGGCTCACAGCTAAGAGTTTGCCTTACATCCCAGAGGAGACTTGGGACTTGGACTTTTCAGCAATGCTGAAACTATTAGGACTTTGGCAGCTCTTAGAGATCGACTAAATGCGTTTTGCATAAAGGAATGTACATGATTCTTTGGGGGTTCATGGGTGGAATGTTATAGTTTGTGTCTGGATGTCCCCCCAAAGCCTGATGCAGTCATGGGGGTGGTTTTTTTGTAGGCAGCTGAATCTAGTTTGTAATTGATTCATAGTCCAATGCTGGGATTAAGGGTGTGAGTGCTACACCTGCCCTAGGGCAGATAGCCTGCATACAGTATAAGGAACAGAAAGAGGCCTGTTTCTGTGCTCTCTCCTTGCTTTTTCTGTCTTCTAACATCATGAACTGTTGCCCCTTTGCCATGTGCCACCCTGCCTTGGACCCAGCCAATTATGTACCAAAACCCCTACGAACTGTGAGCTAAAAAACATTTCCCCCTTTAACTTTGGGTATCAGATATTTTTGTCTGAGCAATGAGAAAAGTAACTAAGATGGGGTCTGGCTATTTCAGATAGACTGGCCTCTGACCCTTGGGGCCAAATGATCCTCCTGTCTCAGCCCCTGAGTGGTTGAGACTACAGTAACATGCCACCCCACTGGTACACACACACACACAATCAACTTTTCAATCCTTTATATATCACTTCTAGTGTGAAATACTCAGAGCCTGATTCTAGCAATTCTTAGCTGATTTGCTTAGATTTTCCAAGGAGAAAATGACTCACCAACAAATAAGGAAAACTAAGTCTCTTGTTTAAATATTTATATCACATGTCTTTCTTTGGGAGAGGAATACTAAATCTTCTAGCAGGTTGGATCAAGAGTTAATCAGTTTCTAGTTGGCCTTTTAATATACTGCACTCAAAATGGTTATCTAAGTCTCATTTCTCACCACCTGCCTTACTTTCTTTTAGCCCCATATTCATTATTCTAGTTAGTGGCAACAGTGCTATCCACTCACTTACTGTGTGCATCACTGAAAGCCCCCTTTCCCTAACACTCTACATTCATTTTACTAACATGTATAGTCAGTTACACTTCCAAAACATATTTTTCCTCCATTACCTATTTTTCCTCCATTATCTCAGCTACCATCCAAATAAGACCACCATAGCTCTCACTTGAGCAACCACAGAACCTTCCCAAGTAATTTCCCTGATTCCAGAACAATAGTTGTTACCTGCTCAGCAGCCACAATAATATTTTAAAAATGTAAATTGGATATGTCACTCTCTTGTTAATTATTCATTAGATACCAAGGCTTCTCTTTGAACAAAATCCAAACATCTTTCATGCCTTACAAGATCCTACCTGACCTAGCCTCTGCGTACCTCTCAGGGCCCTTGATTATTCATACCCTGGTATTAATCTCACTGTTCTTCAGGAATACCAAGTTTCTCTTATTCAAAGGCTTTTGAATTTGTTGTTACTTCCTGCAAATGTTTTCCTTTCCTTTATGTACCATGCACACCATCACAGACACACACCACACACATACACACACACACTCAGACACCCCAACAGACATATATAGACACATAGACACATATACAGACACACTTATAAATACACAGACACATGCACACATACTGAGATACACAGAGAAATATAAAGAAATGCACGCACACACACACACACACACACACACTCCTAATTTTTGTACAATCAACTTTTCAATATTTTATGCATCATTTCTAATGTGAAATACTCAGAGCCTGGTTCTAGCAATTTTTAGCTGATTTGCTCAGATTTTCCAAGGAGAGAATGACTCACAAACAAATAAGGAAAACTAAGTCTCTTCTTTAAATATTTATATCACTTGTCTTTCTTTGGGAGAGGGATCCTAAATCTTCTAGCAGGTTGGCCCAAAAGTTAATCAGTTCAGGTCCCCTAACAATGTGGAATAATTGTAAATTAAGTCTCTGTTCCTCATTTTAAAGAAAGTATCTCTACTATGTTAGCAAGATATGTTTTGCTGTTTCTCTCTGACAGAAATACTTTCACAAGCCCAGAAAGCCTTCTTTTAATAAATCTTACTAAGAGTTTTATTTGGAATAAAAACAGAATTTTAAGAATTTCTTTCTGGTTACCTGTGGAGGTTATTATTAATGCATTTTTTAATTTCAGAACATCTTTATAATCTTGGAGTGCACTCTACTTGGAATATTCTGTTCAGGATTTTTTGTCTATATTGATTTATAAGAATGGATTTCAGTAATACTGTAGTTGATGCTACTACTAAATATGATTGGTATTCTTTTGTAGCAGAGATTCTGATTCTGTGGAATTAAATTTTGTGGAATCTCATTAATTCTTAACAAATACTGAAACAGTTTAATTCCCATATTCTTTAAGATTTTCCAGAATCCATCTGGAATTTATAAATACATGAAAAATTGTTCAACATTGCTGACCATAGGAGAAGTGCAAATTAAAACAATGATCAACAGATTTTTGAAATGTGTTCTCAGCTTTTGAATGATAGCAAAGAATAGTGTCTTCATGGCTTGGGGGAGGAAAGATTTCTTTCTCTACCCATTGCTAGGTTTATGAATGAGGCACCCATTACAATAGACACACTAACAAGAAAAAGTATGTAATTTAATTTAAGGTCTATATAACACAAAAGGTTTCAGAAATGAAAACTCAAACAGAGACAACTATTTTTCTGTTTAGAATTGATATAGAGTGGGAATTTATGCAAAAGTATATTGGAGAAATGGTTACGGTCTATGAATAAATGAGGAAACTTAGCAAAGTCCTACTGTGTCCCTGTGTCTTCCGAAATGAGATTATTCTTTCCTCTGAAAATAAAAAGAGTGCTTCTAAAATCTAGGTCTAATGCATCACTTCAGAGGAAGGTCAAAGAATTCTTTTAAGGCTTACTTCAGGGGAGAAAGGTAGAAAGTCAAAGAGACCCTCCAGCAGCTACTGTTTCCTCAAATATCAAGGTGCCAGATTTGGGGTAGTATGTCTGAACCCTTTTAGTGGCATCCTGCTGCTTTGTGGGCAAAGCCAAACAGTGATGGTTGAAGAGATACAGAGAGAGCAATTTTATAAAATGTAAAGATCCCGAGTTAAGGGAGGGGCAGTGTCTAGACACCACATACAATAGACCCTATGGAAGTGAAGTGAAACACCAGACATCTAGGTGGTAAGGGAGTTTCAGCATCCAAGTGGGAACTTTTCCATGCCCTGAATATACTTCCTTTGCCAGGGTATAGCTTTTAATGGAAGGAACAGTTGGGGATAGAGAAAGAAGAAACACTGAATAAAACCAGTAATGAGACGAAACAAACATGGAACAGATTAGACAATGCAAAAATGGTTATTTGCAGAGTCATACAGCATGGAGAAAGTCAAATACATTTCAGAGATAGTTAACCATATTAATATGAAAAAGGGAGGAGAAGGAATAAAAGCTAATATTTATTCAAACTTATACACATTATATACACCAAATATGGTTGTACCGGATTCCCTCATTTAACACACAGTTTTCCCATCCCTTCCCCCTGCCCCGCCCACATGAGCATCACTGGTAAATTTTAGGTTGGACTTTCCAATTCCCCTTGCACACGATCATTGGCATTTTACCAGATATGCCATGGGCTCCCATATCTGAGTATCTACAGTTTTGAAATAGTTCTATTTAAGACATTAATCCAAAGAAAAACCATGAGAAAAGATCTGCTCTATTCCTAAGACCTGAAGTTTTCTCCTTTTTATCTTGCTTTACTTTCTCCATTATTCTCTCAGAGCAAAGTCTTTCACAATTCTGCAACTCCATGATGTCGATCTACATCCTCTCTTCTGTGCTATGTGGCTGCGCTTCAAGCACCAACCCTTGAAGTGGTTATTTTCCTAAACATACTAGGATGCCCTTCCACCTGGCTTACTCTGACCTATAAAGTCGGTGGTCTCTGGCTCACTATTGGTAACCGGAACCACTCTACTTCCAGTGCGACTGTTTCAAGGTATGTACTTTGCAGACGAAGCTCCAAGTCACCTCTTACAGAAGCCTTGACGCGTGTGGTTTGCTCGCCTTCCATGAGATGATTTGGAAAAACTGAATATAGAACTTTAATCCTTGCGGTGTTTTAGGCAGAATGAGCAACTGTGTTCAGAATTCCAGTTAAATATTTAGAATCTGCTTTTGGTAAATTTGAAAATGTGACCTTTCAGGATGCATTTTACTTTGTTTTAGGTTTTATATTCCATATTTTTTACCTTATTACTCATAAAAATGTATATAACAAATGGAAATTCTTAAAGATAGAAACTATTTAACTTACTTTTATCATTGTCAAGTAAAATGGTAGAAATGATGTTTTTAGTGACTTGTGTATAGTATTATCATGAATAATGTAAAATTGCTGCATTTTGGGTGCAATATATTCAGATGTAAGCAATTTTATTCCATATGGTTCTACTAATATGTAAAATAAAGTGTGCTTAATTGGAATATGTGGGAGCAAGATAGCTTTAATGGCTTCCTTACCTATGATCATTTAGTAAATGATAGTCAAACGTTTGATGCCAGGTTTCTAATTCGAGTGCAGAATTGGGGTACTCCAGGACAGCTCTAATTAGAATCAACTAATAGAATTATTTTTAGCAACTTAAACTTCATTTTTAACTGCAAGCATTAGATTTTAAGTTGCTTAGCTATACATAATTATTAATTTATGCTATTTTAAAATTAAAAAATATGATACATTAAAAGGGAGAAGGAGATATATATTTTCTGCAGTTTTCTATGACATGGGAGGAAAAACTACTCTTTAATTCAGAATTTATATTTAAATTATACCCTTTTGAAGAACCTTTCCCATAAAAATAATCAACTTTAATTACTATTTGTAAAAAGTCTGTATTAATGCCTGGCATTCTAGATATAAGGCAGCAGAATTGAAGGATTCATTCCAAGTTAATGATCTCATTATCTTTTCTTCACTTGCAAGAAAGAACAGTAAATACCAGCTCTATAACAGGAGTGGAAAAACTACATTGTCAATAGAATTTTAGAAATGAAAGGGCGCTTCAAAGATTGTGTAGGTCAATTCACCCATTTGTCAGATGAAAAAAGTGAGGCTGTCACAGTAGGAGTATGTCAGGGTCAACTTTTCTAATGTTTTTGTTATGAGTGGGAATAAAATCTCTATTACAGGCTATATTCATTAAATGGATTGTCTTTGAATTGGGAAACATGGGCTGGAACCAGGCATCCTCTTAACCTTTTATTTCAGCCCCTCATCATTTTCCTCCTCATCGGTTATAATAGTAATCTCCTATCTAGTTCCCTCGCTTGTGATCTTGTCCTATTTCAATTCATTTTTTTCCCTTACCCAAAGAATAAGTTTATTCATACATAAACTTCATATACCATTTCCCTGGTTAAACATCTTTAGTGGATCCCAAGAGAAAACAGAGACTCCTTAGTATGATGCCAAAGATCTTTCTAAATTGATTTCTGTCTTCTGCCATCATCTCATCTCTACTTGGTGTTTTCACCTTAAATGTCTATCCAGATCCAAGCAGTGACTGTTTTCTAATGCACCACTTCTTCTCTTCCTTTATGTTTTTCTCTGTTGTGTTAGTTGTACCTCACTTTTGTCACTCACCACCCACTTGCTTAGAACAAGTCTCAGTTAAACTTTTACTCAGTCACCATATTACCTCTCTCACAGTGTCTTCCCTGAGTTTTACTCAGCCTTCCTACTGCCTCTCAAATATCTTCTGCTTAACTTGATCCCAGCATTTTGTGATATTTATTATCCGTTTCTCTGTCATGTCAGTGTCTTCCATGGCTGATTCCAGTGGCAAGTGTAATGTTTCGTAGGCGCTCATAGCCTCATTTGCCATCAAACATACTGAACTCAATTTCAGAATCTTAATTTGCACAGGCTTCATCCAAGGCCCTGGAGGAAGGGGTAGATTTGTGCTCATATATACACAAATTTGAGTAAAATTTGACAAAACCAAGTTTATATATTTAAAGAAGTAGGTATCCTCAATTTTATATGCTTTAAGACCCACAAAACCTGAGCTTCCTAGGAAAAGAACCAATAAATTTCTATGGAATGAGTTTATGAATACATTTTCAATGATATATTGTTTCCCCATTTTTCAAATCTGTAGCTTTAAGCTAATATGCTTCCAGATCTGTTGCATTATCTGTAGAAATAAGAGAATGATTCTTAGTCTTTGGTTTATTGCAAACCAATTACAATAATGACTTTTTTAAGAACAAGAGTGGAATGAGTGTAGTGCTACATCTCTTTTGGAGAGCTGTAGCCTGGAGACCCAGTTTAACAAGTGATTGTCACTGAAAAGTGGTTTTAGGGGACTTCCCTTGTAGTTAATGCAGCTAATCACTTAGCATTGTAAAGAACCATAGAGAAGGCAGAAAACAAACTGAATTTCATGCATTCATTTGATCATTTATTTTATCTATTTTATTTATCTATTATATTATCTATTTTATTTATTTCATCTATTTATTATATAATATATGCCAGTTACTAAGAAGTGAGATAAACAATGGTGCACCCTTTAAGTCTATAGTCAAATAGTCAAATAGAGGAACAAAAATAAACAAGTAGCTCATATTGAGGTGTAGGGTAAGAGAAATTTAAACAGAAATGAGATCATTCAGGCCACTGAAGTTCACCATTCAGAGAATGCTTTTATTCAGGTTGTAATTAGAAAACCATTGGAGGATTTGTCAGGGGATCGATAAATTCTGAATTATTATTTTTTAAAGTATGTGTCAATTAAAAGAATTTTAAAAGTAAATTTGATGTGAAAGTAAAAGAAATAAAATCTATTTATTTAATAATTAACTATATCAGCTTACTCTGATCAAAATACTTTCGGTATGGAAGACTAATTATCTGCTCATATTGACCTAATGACATGAAAGCCTGGACTAGCGAAGTGGTAGTGGAAATGAGGAAAAGAAAATGGATTTGAAATATACTTTAAAATAGAACTGGCAGACTTGGGTAATGGATCAGATATGAGGGCTGACGGAAAGGCAGAAATCAATGGTGACTTTTAGTTTTTTGACTTGAATGATGATGCCATTTTCTGAGATGAGGAAGCAACAAATGGGAGAAATAACAAGAGTTTTGTTAGAGTAAAACAGGCAATACTTTCTCTCTAGTCTTATCCAGGAAAGTAAACTTTCAAAATGTTTTATAAGTCAGCAACTGACAATAGCACTTCCAATTTTCTCTCGATTAAGCATACTCCCCTATATGATATAAAATATCCAGAAGTGCAGCTTTTGAGGATTCTCTCC
The DNA here is from genome assembly GCA_028451465.1 of Erethizon dorsatum. Taxonomy (NCBI): domain Eukaryota; kingdom Metazoa; phylum Chordata; class Mammalia; order Rodentia; family Erethizontidae; genus Erethizon; species Erethizon dorsatum. The sequence goes on from CM051824.1 coordinate 115,492,616, forward strand.
TGCCCATCCATTTTATTGTCTTTTTTGAAATTCAGTGGTATATCCTGCTATTATTCACCCATACGGTTTAGCCATCCTATGTTCTTTTGCATCTCACATTCCATATTTTAAGTCCAACATTGTGTCTTACTGTTTTTAAGTTGTCTATAATTTATGTGTGAGATAAGTGAAATTGGATTCCTATAATGAGCCAGGAATACTATTGATAGGGAAACTGCAGAAGCATTCTAAAGCAATTAGCTGGGTACAATAGAAAGCCATTATGTAAAAAAAAGCCAAGATTTTTATCTTGGGAGTAGAGATAATTCTTCATACTAAACATTACTTAGCATATGGAGAATTTAAAAACTTTATGCCTCTTATTTTGAGTATGGATATTTGTAGTACAACATATTTATGAACATACTCATAAGCTATCTTTTTATGTCATTCATTAGGATACTCAGATATTGTACAGTTAGAAGAGTTTATACGTACTACAAAGATGTAAAGTCATTACACATTGTACAGGGCTTTGAAAATGATTAGAATGAAGGTAATATAATAATGATATTGTTGCTGATTGAATAAGAAGTCCATTTTCTCTCATCACACATTTCTACTAAAGCTTTCACACTCTTGGGAAACCTTTTTTTCTGCCAATTACTATTAATGCTGACACAGAGAAGACAAGCAAAAAAGATGAGACAGGCAACAGGGAAAAAGCAAAAAAAAAAAAAGGAGACAAGGAGTTTAATTTGATCCTTTTCAGCAATGAAATATGGTGTGATAGATTAGGGTCTTCTGGAAGGTGTCAGGTGGTCCTCCCACTTCGAAACTTTCCTCAGAAGATCCTGTTTTCCATATGTCTAATGCATCTTTAAGATATTCAAATGTATTTAGCCAGGATGTTATAAAAGAGGCACAGTTTAAAAACAGAAATGTAATAAAATGTAGATTATTTCAATATTGCCTGCTAGCTTCACTACTTGAATTTCAGTCTAACCGTGAGTATAAATGAAATGAAATCTCCACTTCTATGCTCTGCCCTATCTGTCTAGTATACTATTGGCTCCTGGCAATTATTTTGGGTTATATTAGTCTAACAAACAAACTAATAGTTTCTGAGTGAAGAAAAAAAAAAACCTGCAATTTTTGCCCATGCATTTGTAAATGTTTTATCTAAAAACAGATGACGCATGCCTCCCAGAACTTTAAATTCTATTTTATTTGAATATTGGCGTAGCAAAGTTCCAGGTATTATAGTCATCTTTAAACAACTTGCAATGTTTCTTCCTTCTATTGAAATCACCTAAACTATTCAGCTGCTTACTTTTTGTATTTATTTCAGGATGAGTTTTATAAAATCAGACATTAAGTTGGCAAGTTGCAGGTACTGCAATTTTACTTTTGATTTTTAACTTATATAAAGGGAAATATCCTATAAATTGACATTTTAACTTATTAAATTTCTCCTTTAGTAGTTAAAGGAAATGTATGTTTTTAAAATGTACACCATATTTAGAAAATGTACTCCCATTTAGCTCTTTTTATCTTTCTCCCCCGATATCTCATATCCACCTTTTTATTTTTCCTCCATTTGCTTTCTTGCAGCATATCCTAAGGTCAGGCCATTTCTTGCTATAGGGAGTCAGAACAGAAACCAAAGAAACCAGATTCCATTGTTCTTGCATTTGTTTTTGTATGAAATCTTCTTGTGCCTTAAAGGTAAAGCCATCCACTTATGACTTATTCTTTCTTAGTAATCCACCTTTTAACAATTTCCTTATCAAATGAAGCAGATGGGGTTTTGGCGGTGACTGCCAGAAAGCTCTTGAGTAAAAATAGACCAGGCCCTTCTCCCAAAGCAAACAGTTGTATAATTATAGGCCTATGTTCCTATTTGTGAAACTTAATTCTAAAGACTATTGTTCAGCTATATATTTAAACTGGATGCTTTATCTAATGCTATGATTACATATGTATACATATTCTATGTAATTTTACTTCCATTTTTATATACATCAGGTTGAAAAGAAATACATCAGTGTTTCTGAAGGTCTCCACTTTTATGTAGTCATACTGTTTAAATTTCACTGGGCTCTACCAGTATGCCTAAACTGATACAATGTCAGTGCTTAAAACAGCTTTAAGATATAATCGATTATCAACAAGAAGAACAACTGACTTCAGAAACATCCCAAATTAGTCAAATAATGCAACGTTCTTGAAGAAAGACACAAAAAGAGTAAAATGGTACTTCCTTAAAAAAAGTCTTCAAAATCTCACCTGTCATTCTTTGGGGTTTGCTTAAGGAAAAAAAAAATCTTTAAGAAACCATTTGGTTAAGGGTTACTTGTAGGAGCAAGTTTTTAAGCATTCACAATTTTGGTGTTTGAATGTTAATGACCTTCCTGTTCCTTGTTCTTTTACTGGCCAAAGTTTTTTTCAAGTTTCAACTTGATTTTTTTTAATTAACTAAACATAGAAAGAGTTAGCTCCATAATTAACTAACACTGTTTACCATTAAAGAAATATACAATGTTTTCTTTAAAGAGGAAAAGTCAATTCAGATCAAATCAAAAGAAAAATGACTTTATATGAAGAGAGAAGGCCACCAGGAGGACTTGCTATTATATAGGACATGTCTGGCTCTGCTCAGCTTCTACTCAGTATTCATTTTAGTACTACTGGGTTTATGTTAGCTTTGAATGTGCAGAAGAGAGATGATGGCAATACAAAGTCATGATTTTGTTTCTAAAACTGGTAGTCTTAAGCAGTTAGTGGACATTCATTATAGTATTGCCTCCTCTCTCTGCTATAATTCCCACTACACTGGATAACAATTACAAGATTGATGACAAGAAGATAGACAATTAAACTAAAGTAAAATTGAGTGTGAGGAGTAGGGAAAAACTGACCCAATTCTACGGAACTTGGAAAATACAGAACTGAGAGCTAGACAGGGCCTCTTCAGCTGCTTCTTCTGCCTTGGAGACATTCAGCTATGATTTGAGTATGAAAACAAGATTCCACTTAATGTCTTGCCCTGATAGAAAGTGCCATTATGTTGATCACCAGGAAGTAGATATAAATAATGGACTTAGGGTCATATTGAAGAGTAGATTTGCATTCATGATATATATGTTATGATCATCTTTCATAAACATTTCATGGCAGATTTATAGATGATAAAGTTGGAGATCATTTTATGAAGCCCAGCACTGATAGAAAATTAGCCTTACTCTTGGGCTCAAATTTGAAGTTGAAGAATTTATCAGAAACTCTGATCTTACCTAGAAATCTTAATTGGTATCTACACTTGAAATTATCATAGCAATTATTTTACATTTATATAGTATATAAATACCTCTTATTTATTATTTTTTCTAAACTCTATGCTAAATATATGAATATGCTTTATAATTTTTCTGTTATTATAAAGCTGTGTAAAAAGATAAGAATTACTATTTTGATGGAAAAAGAAGGCATAGAAAAAAGTCAATTGTCTTCCCTCTAGTAAGAGAGACCATTGACTCATTTGGCTCTGTTTCTAGATACTTTTCTGATTCCAGGAGCCTAATGATTTCTCAAAAACCTCTAAGGCAGGCAGCCATCATTGTATTATTCATTGGTAATCTTCTGAAGAATGTGTGGACTTGCATGCTTATTCAAACTCTGGGAAAAGATACTTTCCATTCTTCATTCTTCCCCAAGGAATCTTCTCTACCTCATGCTTTCAACACTTGACTGAATCCTCAGCTACCATTAGTAACAGTGGGTCTTTATCCTTTGAAGTGGGGAAACAAATTCTGTCTTAAAGTCTTAATGTGAATATGGTGGCAAATAGTAATGACAGCTAAGGTTGTTATCAGCATGGCAAAGCAAAACAAATTAAGACCAAACTTTTCATTCAAGGTCTTTAAATTGTAAAATAAATAAATAAATAGGGATTAATTCCCTATAAATCTATAAGTTTAAAATGAAAATATTTTTGATGATAGAGAATAATGTTATCTACTCTTATTTCTTCCACAAGATTGGCTGCTTGCCTGTTTTGATTTTTCATGGAAATCACTTCTTGAACTGTTGCCTATAAGAAGTGTCATTAATAGGTGCTGGACAAACCAGTTTTCTATTTATTCAGTGTCAAGAGCATTAAAATGCGACATCTAGAAATTATAATAGTGGTAGCCAATGGAAGATTTGTGCTTTTCTTCAGTTTACAGTTATGTTTGGCTACAACTGGTCTTCATTTCTAGATTGCTGATTGATTGAGATTCAGTGGAGATTCGTTTTTCAGGCATCTAACTGATGTTGATTTCTGATGTAACTAATGTTCTAATGCTGAGTCAGTGAAACTATTATGCTTTAAGAAATGCTTTGCATGACTCAGATTTATTAGAAATTACTCTGTTCATCAATTTCAAACAAACTCTAAACTACTTCAAAGTTTAAAACTTGTTATTATTGACTTTATTTACCATATTTGGGAAGTTGTTGCTGTTTCCTTTTACTTCATTAGAAGTTACAAATTAATTTTAATATTTGAAAAAATAATGATTATTTCAAACCTGTCTTTTTAGAGATGGCAAAACTCAGAGAGATTATGTCTCCTTAAAGTTAGATAACCAGTTGATATCAGAGCCAAAAACATGTCTTAGCATATTCAATTGTACAATCATCTATAGGGTGATGTCTATAGGTATCAGTCTTATACGTGTATAAGGGGAGTTGTTTATCACATTCTCTGAATATGTTCAGGGTAAGGATTATGTCTTCCTGCATTCTGAATACCCAACGTCAAATGTTATACTATCACATATAGATATATACTTAACCTTTATTGAGTGAATGAATAAATGTTGAGTATATATTTTCTCTTGACACCTTTGAACATTATTGATATTGGGTTGATATAGGGCCTCCAAGTCATCCAAATAATATAAGGGAAATATGATAGCTCTTGCTAGCTTGCTAGATGTCTGATATGCCAAGTTCGTGTTCTTTAAAATCAGAGAATGAATTCTAGGAGCAATGGAGATTAACAGCAGAAAATATTTACTGGGGGAAAGAAAGCTTCTGTCTAAGAGAGACAGAAGGGAGTCCCGAGTGGGTGGAGTGGGTTGCTGGAATCCCACTTCTCAAGGGAGTTAGATAGAGCAAAACCATGAGGTGAGGTGGGCCTGAGGTGCGACAAAACTATAATCAACTAATAAAATTGCAAGTACAGTAGTTTAGGGTAACATTGATCCAAAGGGGAATTATAAGGTGGGTATGCGGTGGGACAAAACTATGGTCAACCAATAGGTTACAAGTGTAATTGTTTAGATAATATTGATTAAATGGGGATCAAATGGAGAAGCAAGTCATGTAGTAAGTGTACATGGACCGAACACAGACTTTCCTGGAGGGGGGGTGGGTCAGTGACTCTTCCTGGTCCCCCACCCAAGGTGACTGATACCTATTTAGAAAATTAATCACTGCTATTCATCCCTAGGAGAAGTATGTGGGGGTAGTCATTCTATCTTTTGTCTTGAGGTCTGGCCTTTAATGAATGTGCCTCTCCCCATAGTTGTAATGTATCTTTTGCATTGACTCCTTTGGAGGGCCTAGCCCTGTCTGAGTGCCTATGATATTTCTAACTAATTTAGCTGTCTATAATATTATTAACAAAAATGTATGGCTTTTTAAAGATCAGCAGTTTCTAGAAAAGCTGAGTATATACTTATGATTCAGGAATTCTTCTCTTAGGTATTTATCAAAGAAAAATGAAAAAAAGAAGTCAGTGATAAATCTTGTGCATGAATGCTCATCACAGTTTTAATAATAATAGCTCCGAACAGAAAATGATAATCTAAATGTTTGTCAAAGATGATTGAATAAAAACTTTTACTTTTGCCTAAGCTGTCTCTCGTTTGAGACAGTTTCTTTTGGTTGTATACATTTATTGAAATCCATTGAACTATAAATTTAAAATGTGGGAACACTTCATTGTGCATACGTTATTTCTAAATAAAGTTGATTTGAAAAGTAAAAAATGTAATTTTCTATATCTATTTCTGACAAGTGTGCAAATGCAGAGAGTAACTGATATCTATATATTAATATCATCTAGTACAGTAATATCTTCTTCTGTAGTTAGGTGTGTAAAATCTCTTACCCCAAGCCAATGAAGAAAAGAATCCTTTGGAAATATTCTTTCCAATAAGCTTAGTTATGCATAAAAAGCTCATCAACTGATACATATAAATGAGACAGCCATGCAATGTTTATTTTAAAATATTCATTAAGTCATATGCCTAGCATTCATTCTAGTGTGTTCTTGCTTTGATGATATGCTTAGCTGCTAAATACAGCCGAGGTAAAGACAGGAGATTCCTTATCTAGGAGATGATTATGTGAAAACCTTGAAGAGTCCTATTTTTCTTTTTTCATGCTAGGCCATTATCTATGTTATGTGTTATCCCACAAGTTTCCCTGCATAGTGAAAACAGTGCTTCTCATTTGATTATGTTAATCCTTCAGATTTGCAAGGCAAAGAACAAGCTAATAAGATATATATCATATTCTCTTCTTTTCTGAACGGAGAGATTGCCAATTACTAAGAGCAAAACTCAAATGTATTTATCAGCTCTATTTAACAGAACACATAAACTAGGAACTGACAACCTGGGTAAGAACCAATGACCCAGTTAAAGAAGTGTTATGCTGACAGCAGACTCCTCAAGAGACAGGTCGTGGGAATACACAGTTTTACTTTTTTAATGTGAATTTTAAAGGTTAAGTACATTTGTTTGTCTCAGAAAAAAAAATTTAGCCTCTAAGGCTCTATTACTCATAAATATAACATGCCTTTCTGAATAAAACCTATTCCTACTTCCTTTCTCTATCATAATATCTTCTGGTTAGTAAATGTTAAAACTACTTGTTAAGTACACAAATGTTTTTTCTTAATTGTAAAACAAAACAAAACTGTGAATTGTGGATTTAAATCTAACATTTTCCAAAGAATAAAGAATTACTATGAAGCATTTTGTTTGTTCTGAAAGGGCAATGTACTTTTAATATGTGGATTAAATTTATAAATGAAGAATGATCAGCAATAGCAAGCTTTGAATTATTCTGAAGCTCAGCAGGTTGGCAAGGCCTGATAGCAGATTTGGGTCATTAGCTGTAATATATAGAGCAGATTAAGCAATTTTCCTCAGTAATACCTGGCTTCACCTCCTGCGTGCAAATGGGTTTGTTGTTGAAGCAAAGCCAGTTGAAATCATAAAGTCAGCAGAGTTCATCCGTTCACTACTTCAGGTCTCACCATTTCTGAGTGCCTATGACATACCCAGCACTGTGACAAACCCCATAACGCAACAGTGAAAAAGACTTGATTTTTACCTTCAAGGCCTCTAAAAAACTCACAGCTTGTGTTGGCAAAAATATGTATAGAATAGTCAATGTGATATAGATGGTACTAACATAAAGAGAGTTAGTGAGGGGTACAGAGGAGAAAACATTTCATTTGAAAGACGTTATAGACTACAGCCTTAAAAAGATGTGAAGTTATGTACCTATTCAGTTCTTTGACTTACTCATTCAGCAAATAATGCTGAACCCCTACTCTATGATGGCTACTGGATTTGGCACTGGATTTTCAATGATGAGCAAAACTGAGCATCAGAGTGACATCAATCAGACTCAGGAAGAAAAGTATGGTGTGATCTCTATCACTAATTTGTGCTATCTAAAAACAAAGGTTAAATACACAGGGGTGGAGAATAAAGTGATGGTGTCCAGGGGGAAGGAGTTGAAGAAAAAAGATCGTATAAAGCAAGGGCTACTCAGATGCATATATGTAGTATGAAAAATAATCTAGAGATATGTTGTACAGAATAAAAAATGTAGTTAATAATATTGTATTGGAATTAGGATTTTTGGTAAAAATCGTAAATGGTAGGTACTCTTGCCCTGTACACAAGAATAAATGTATGAAATGGAAATGCTAATTGCTCAACTGCAGTTACTATTTCCCTATATAAATATATCAAAACATCATATTGTGTTTCTTAAATATATACAATAAAAATAAATTGGGAAGAAGATGAGCATCTTTCCTTCCTTTTGGGGTTTACAACCACATAAGTGGCTGCATAAATGTACAGTGTGGCACAGGTTATGTCTGAAAGCTCCACAGTGCAGTAACAGTCCCAAGACATCCTTAGGCCCAGGAGGAGAGTTGGTTGTGGGAAGCAGGTCTGAGAAGTGACTTTGTTAAATTGGAGTTAATTAGACAATGGCTGGGAATGGGGAAGAGTGTACCAGGCACAGAGGGTCGCAGTATAAAGACTGTCATGGGAGAGTATGTGGTGTCTTTGTGCACCTGAAGTGTCTTTGTGCAGTGAAGTTGGAGCCCAGAATGAGAAGCACAGAAGTATGAGAGACCACAGATGGCCACAGGGGCAAGTGATCCTGTTCCTTATAAGCACAAGAGATATTGAAATTTTGTCAAGAGTCTTAAGCAAAAAATAATCAAAATAAACAAAAAAACAGATGGTTAGATTGCTTTAAAATATTTAGAAAGAAAGAAAGCTTTTATTGCAATTTGAAGAAAAAAATTTAAGAAGTCCCAGTCAAGACAGGGAGAAATGAGAAATGGATAGTTTTAGGGAGGGAGAGGGTCAAGGGTGACTCTTAGACTTCTGGCTTGAAAAACTAGAGGACTTAAGGGTGTCATTAACTGAGATAGGGAGCAATGAACCTAGGGCAGGATTGGGAAGAAGCTCTGGAGTTAGGGTGTGAACTGGCTGTTTAGGGACTCTCTGGAATATACACTTCTCAGCCTGGAGCTGAAAGGTTTGTTATACATGCACACAGAGAAGTCATGGAAATATGACTGGTAACTGACGGCAATAGGATGAGTAAAACCAGACAAAGATAGTATAGAGGGAAAGGAGCAAAAGGAATGAAGATTGTGCTTTGATGGCATTCAACATCTAAGGATTGGGTAGAAATAGGCGAGACAGCAAAGAAGAAAGAGGAGTAGCTAGAAAAATAGAGGACATGCCAAGAGAATGTGAAATTATAAAAGTGATGGGAGAAAGTGTGTAAACAAAGAGTGGGAAAAATTGGGCTGAGTATTGTTGAAATTCAAGTAAGATTGGGATGAAAGATGCCCATTGACTTACATCGAAGTCACATGAAACCTAATGTGGAATTATCATAGTAGCAAGATGGGATTTGGTGCTAGATAAGAGTGGGTTGATTAGTGAATGGAGATCGAGGAAACTGGTAAAGTTGGTAAGAATTTTTTTTTTTTTGGTACCAGGAATCGAACTCAGGCCCTTGTGCTTGCCAGGCAGGTGCTTGTGCCACTGAGCTATATCCCTGGCCCATGAGTTATATCCCTGGCCCAGTATAAATTTATCTCTAAAAGAATTTGATTGGAAAGGACTTGTGGAAATTAGGAGTAAAAGAGAGCTGCCCCTCATCCTGGCAGTACAGAGGATGGAATCCATGGATTCTCACATGCTAGGCAGGTTCCCTACTGCAGGATGACCTTCAATATATGATCTTCCTGCCTCAGCCTCTCAAATGGCTGGGACTTTTATCAGTCACTAAGATGAATTTGGAGCCATATGGTGAAACTTAATTGATCAATAATTTGTAATAACTAAAATTTTATGATTGGTATAATTTATAAAATGTATTTATATATTGCTTCTCTTCTTATCACCTATCCAATTCAACTTCTTTCTTGCATTTTTGCACCTTGTCCCTTTTCCTTTTAACTCCTTTTACTTGTAAAATTATGACTAATCCTCTCCAACCTGTTTGTCTGTGAGTTTGTCTCTCTTTTCTGGTTTAGCTGGTCTTTTTCATTTGGTTTTAGTATTTTATCTTGTACTTTTACAAATTTAATCTCTATGTAACCTATTTTTGGTCTGAAGTTGACTGAATCCATCAATCATGAATAGTAACCTTCCCATTTTCTGGTATCTTCTGAGCCATGCCACAGCTGCCCTAAACTGGATTGCGTGAATAGACTGTCACTAATGATCCCATAGTAAGTGTTTAATAATTTTAGCTAAGTTATTCTTCCCTTTCAAAAATTCAAATGAATCTACAAGCGATAATATACTAAGCTTATTGACAAGTATGTCTTTAAGGTAACTTCATTTCCCCTTCTGACATGGAAGCTAGCTGATTATCTTCTTTCAGAAGTCAACGTGGCAGAAATCAGAAGTTTTATCAAGGAAGAAGATAGGATTCCGAAACTTGACCCCGTCTTTTTGCTGATTCTTTGATACTCTTATCACTATTGATAATGAAAATATTCCATACAGTTTTAAGAATAGTAATTGAGATAAAATATGTGTAATGGACTTTTAACCATAAACACAAACCATAATTATTTTTACTACTGGAAAATTGAATGGACTTAGGTATTTTTGGTTGGGTATGATGGCTCACGTCCTACTAATATTATGTTTTCTTTGCTTCCGAAGCTTCTAAATGGATATTGCAGTTATACATTGTTTATAATTTTTTTGGCAATCATTGCATTTTATCACATTGTGCCATATAAGTAGCTGAGTATAGTGAGCAACAACCTCCTTACTTTTCTTGGAAGTCATAGACAAGTGAAGAACATTCCTGGTATAAAATAGAAAGGGCATTTGCTTCATCAATCTCACATAATAATTTGCTGACTTCGTGTAACCACCCCTTGAAATAATGGTTTACACAGCAAGTTACTTAATACAAATTACTTAGTATCTTATCCTCAAAATAACTAAGATTAATGTGATTTTATGAATGTGTAAATACTCACTTTGTCTATATCTTGAAATCTTACAAGAATGTGGCAAATGAGAAAAATAGTAAAGTTTTCCTGGATCAACTTCTCTACTCTTGTGAATATTTTCTCACACTGCTGAGTAAAGACCGGTGTCATAAACATACAGCAGTCACGCATGAATTAGCGGGGTCTTCAAATCTGTTGCCTGGGAAGATATGCTCAGTTCTCAGGTAAGTATTCAGACCACAGCTTCATATTTTAACTCCAGGCCTGATTTAGCCAAATAGAACACATAATAGAAGACTTACTATTTAATTCTCCTTTATTTGCAAGACAAAAATGTATTATAATCCTTTCACATTATTTGTTCTCAGATTATGCTGACATAACACTTGTGTTATGCAAGCAGACCAGAGTGTCACACTGCCAAAAAAGAAGACAAGTCTTTTCCTAATTATTAAAAAGTTTTTCTTAAATAAGTAATTTCTTATTTATAAAAGTTTTACAGGTATAAGTTATTAATTTTTTTGCATCTTGGTTTTGTTTTAATATTTTCTAGTAACTTATTTATTTATTTATTTTGAGACAGGATCTCATTATGTAGTTCCGGCCGGCCTTGAACTCACTATGTATTCCAGGCTGACTTCCGACTCACGGCGACCCTCTTGCCTCCACCTCCCGAGTGTTGGAATTACAGGTATGTACCACCACGCCTGGCTTCTATTATTAACCTTTGACTCCAACTCCAACTCTTTTGATAATAAATGTTAATGTTTGGCAAAATAAAAACAAGTACGAAAGGAACATTAATTTAAAAACAGTTGGTTAATTCTAAAGCTACCCCCCCCCCTTAGTAGGCAAGATTGGTTGTGGTTGTGATTTTAGATTGTATGTTAATAACAGTACATTTCCTGTTAGGAAAATTGTTCCTCATTCTTTTTTTTTTTTTTTTTTTGTGGGTACCGGGGGTCGACCTCAGGACCTCGCGCGCCAGCAGGCGCCCGTGCCGCTGAGCGATATCACCGGCCCCTTTTTCGTATGTAGGATCCGGGAGTCGAACTCGGGCCCTCGTGCTTGCCGGGCAGGCGCTTAAGCCGCTGAGCCATCTCACCAGCCCAGTTCCTCATTCTTAATAAAATATTTTTTCATCTCATATTATTTTTCAAAGGACACGATGATCCGTGAAAAGTAACATTATTTCAGGAACTTTACCATCCGTGGCCTTGTGCTGTGGTATTTATTCATTATAATGGAATAATCCAGCAACACTGGTAAATATTTTACCAGTTAGTAGTTCTATAACTGGTTTGGAATGCCTTAGAGAAAGAATTGGAAATGTTCCTATTACTTATTGCTGCTCCATAACACATCCTCCTAAAATTTGGCTGCATATAGCAAAATCTGATTTATTCTTGCAGGGGTTCAATAGCGAGCTGATCAAAGAAAAAGATACGGTTGTGAGGAATCTATAGCGCATCCCTGGTTTACTGGGATGTGCTTTACAGGCTGTCACATGAGTTCTACTGCTCAAAAGGGGAGATGGGCATGGAAACTGCCCTGGGAAGGGGTCAATGAAGAGGGAACTTTTGTGTCTCATTTGTGTACATGATGCTGTTCAGTCCCATTGTTGGGAGATTTTTTATTAGAAAACTCTGAAGAAGAGCAGCAACTTGGGTGTTTTTTGTTTGTTTGTTTTTGCACAGGCTTATTTTTTCAACAGGAAAACAGATATTAGGTGAAGTCTCTCAGAGTATGAAAAGCAGCTGGGCTTTTAAGTGGCTACACTGTACCTATTAGAGCTATTTTAAAATACCATTTATGCGTAAACTACTGAATTTGATACCAGTGAACTTTGAAGGTAATGAGTCTCAGCTTGTAGTAGAATATAGACAATACAGGGTCCAATACATAGAGGCCATCTTTTGAATTCATTTGTACAGAAATTTTGCTCACAATTCCGTGGGTCAGAAATTCCATCAGAATACAGTGAGAACGATTCAGAGCTCCTCCGTGTTCTCTGGGTCTCATCCGGGATCACTGGGATAACCTGGTGAGAGATGGCAGATGGTTACTTGGAATCCTGTATGGGGCCTCAGTTTTAGCAGTCAGCTTGATTTTGTGGTTCTTCTCTACATATGGCTTGGAACTAGAACGTTGGGGTGGGCTCTTCACTGATGTGTCTGTTATGTATGCTTGGATGGCTCAAACAGCCGGGGCCTGGCCAACCATCTCCCGGTATTGAGTTCCACATAACACAGAGGTTTCAAGTACTGGACTTCTTATAAAGTGCTCCTCTAGAGCAAGAAATTCAAGATACCTAGATGTAAGCTACAAAGCTTCTTAGTACCTAAAGGTGGAAATAACACAGATACTTACAGTGCCTCTCACTGGTAAAAAGCAAGTCAGAGTGTTAGCCCATATTCAAATACACTGGACCACACGGGAGTAAATTCTAAGAGTCATGATTCATTGAGGTGGGAGATACTGCCACAGAAATAAGTGCCTTCATATACAATCAACAATTAAATAAATAAATACCTAGTATTTTCCTTCTTCTAATTGACTAGCTAACATTTGCTTTTCTAACATGGGAAAATATTATTTTCTACTAAGACATACTGGTAAGCATTGAAAATTTGGCTTGATTGGAAATTTAATCAGTTATATTTGTACCATTAATATAGTTTAAAAAAATCTGAATATTATAAACAGGTCAGTACTTTAAGGTTTGCATTCTTAATTTTTAGTTCTGTATCAAGTAATAATTAATTACCATCAAAGAATAGAGAAGACAATGCACTGTATTAATAAGCACAATATCCCAAAGGTATCCTTATTTATACAGGAAATTGTACCGCTGGATTAATGAAAATAAATGGGATTTTAGAAATCATTACGAATTCTAAAGAACAGAAATTACTTGGAATTTAATGTTGATTAATTATTTTGTATTTGGTATCATTAATTCACTTAAAATCTATTTCAAATTTTCTCCATGGTGTTTCTTACATTTGTGAAGATTTAAATATATAATTATCAAAAAAGAATATTAATTATTGAGATTTTTTAGATTTTTTTCACGTAGATATGCATGAATATTTTTGCCACAAGCATAGAAAGAAATAACAAAGTATGCAACCATAAATTAGAAGGAAATATAAGTGAGTTATGAAAAAGAGAAAGAGAATTTGTGTGAATATTATATTTAAATAAGCCACAGTATCCTATCTTCTAGATATCTATATACCAATTCACCATATATGAAGAAAAATAAACTGGGTAGACCATTCCTTTTTTTTTTTTATATGCAGGTACCGGAAGTCAAACTCAGGACCTCGTGCTTGCCAGGCAGGTGCTTATGTCACTGAGCTATGTCACCAGTCCTGGGTAGACCATTTCTAAACGAAAAAAGTAAGCAGTGTGTTAGCAGAAAAAGTAGAATTTATTTAAGAATTAACTTTACCATACATAATGATCAATATTATTGCCTACTTAACTATGTCTTCCCTAACCATACATGGTAGCACAATGCCTGTAATCCCAGCACTCGGGGGGCTGAGGCAGGAGGATCACTTGGAGTTTGAGGTAGCCTGGACCACTTAGTGAGTTTAAGGCCAGCCTGAACTACACAGTGAGATTCTATCAAAAACCAAACCAAACCAATCCAAACCAAACCGAAACAAACCAAAACAAACCAAAACAAACCAAACCAAAACAAAGCAAAACAAAATTTCTTTCCTAGTTGGGGCAAAGGTGACTAACAGTATTCTGCATAGAACTTGAAGATAGTGCTGACTACTAGTATAATGCGGAAACCAATGAAGACCCTATTCCTTCATATGTGGTTCTCTGGAGATGTGCAAGTGACATCGGAATCTGTAGATTTCAATTTATGTGAATGTATTTAGCAATATATGACCTCTGGCTTGGGTTTCGGCAATGACTACTGGAATGTGGATGTATGTGTGTGTGTGTGTGTGTGTTTACGCACTCTTAAAATACATACTGGCCTACATGGGAAGGAGACCAACAGATGGAGGAGGAAGGGAGGATGTGAGGGGGAAGGGAATGTGAAAAGAATAAAGATGTGTTATATCCATGTACCAACTCCCCATGATGGATACAATCATTATGCACTGCAAACATGTATTAATAAAAATTAAAAATAAAAAAAATAAAAATACTATAATGAACCAAATAAGTATTAAAAGAAATAAAATATACAAAAAATGTGGTATGGGAGAAACTTAGAGTGGCAAATGTAGACTTGAGTATTCACTATACTACTTGCAGATGTGTTCTTGGATATGCTGTAAAATTCCTTCAACTTTTAGTTTGCCTCTCTAATAGGGATAACTAAACTTACAGAGTTGTGATGAGTATTCATTGAGTAAGGAAAGAGAAAATTCTTTAAAAACTGTGAAGCACTAATCAAAATTCCTGGTACAGTTTTCAATTTAAGCTTTCATATGCTATATAGAACAGTGTCAATGTTTATAGGAGAAACTGTTAAGAAACTTAAGTTTGCATTAATATATTAACACAAGAAATATCACTGTATCAGCCAATTTTATTCTGTTACTGAAGAACTTATAATACTGGTTTCTATTAGAATACCATTTCAAAGCTGAGGAAAATTTCTTTTTCCTTATATGTATATGGCTGTTATCTTAATAAAGATGTTATTGCACTGGTTTTTTTGGCATAGATTCAGGGTGCCTAGAATTTCCAATATGTAAATTTAGTCTCCAACAAAATACTTTGTACAGCAATTGCTTTCTCAATTTAAAAGTTTGTGTCATTTTAATGCCCCTACCCAAACTTCAATTTTTTAAAATTAACTTTACTCATTTACAGTTTATTATTTAAACAACTGGGATTAGAACAGCATGTTTGAATTACTTGGCTGTTCTTTTGATCTGAAAAAGAGATCTGTCACCAAATTTTTCCTTTATTGATGTTTGGCTTATTAAGTTCCTTAGCTAATATGTCTTTGTAAAAAGACAATCAAGTAATTTAATATTGAACTCAAAGTCTGGAAATTAATTTTTCTATTGATAATAAGAAAGAAAAATCATGAAACAATTTTTTTCTTCCCAATTGCAAGGGAATACTTTACTTTCTAAACCTGTTTGTGATGAGCGAATCTTTAATTGTATTTTCTTATTGGATAAGTATTAGTGAAAATGATCTATATTCACTTCTAGATGAAGGAAGGTATTCATCTTTATGAATGAAACACAGAATTAGTAGATACGTAATGACTTTAGCAATCCATTCTTTTCAGACTTATGTTGAACATCACAACCCCTTCTATTAAAATTTTATATTGAAGAGATGGGAACATAAGCGTTCTATTACGTTTCTTGGGTTTTAACAAAATCAACTGAAAAATCTTGTTAATATCTGGTTGTAATCTGAGATTCTTCATTTCCATTTAGCTTTCAGAGGTGGCTGTTGCTGCATGTCCAAGGACTATGCTTGATCAGTAAGGCTCAATGTGTTTAGTTCTAAATTTGGCTGACTATTGGAATCGCCAGGAAATTTAAAAAATACTGACACCTGGTCCTACCCTTCCCCTACTTGGATTCTGATATAATTGGTATGGATGCAACCTGGGTATTAGCATTTTAAAAGTCCCCCAGAATATTGCAATATGCAGCCATGATGGAGAACAACAGATCTAGTAAAATGTATGCGTGTTGGCCCAGATGTCGTAGATCCCATTTATCTTGTTTATTTTTCCTGATATTTCTTTCTTATACTAGGAAAAAAATGCACTTAAAATCAGATTGTAACTAGAATTACTGTTTGATAGCCTTTTATAGAATAGAGTATACTATAAATACATTCAAAAACAGATTGTGAGTACAATTTTTCTTCTGCACTTCATCTAACAATACACCATACTTAACAAGTATGGGACAGCACTATAATTTTTAGTGAGTGTGAAAGAAGAATATTCCAAGCCTTAGATTTTTGCCAACTTATAATATTAGGCACTAAGTGTGGCATTTTCTTTTAATGTTAAATGAATAGGGTGATATTATAAATCGAGTAGTTTTTCATTTCTGTTCTTGTTTCCTTCTGACAGTGGAATATCAAAAGAGTAGGCAGTTGAAGCTGTCTCACCTGGTGAAGAGGGGTATTTAAATCACGGATACAGTTAAAATTGCCTTTGTATGGTGCTAATAAAAAGCAAACTGACCTTTAGTCAGCTTTATTATTGTTGTAAATTTTCTATACACAATGTACCTCCTTACTAGACGATACCTCCTTACTATACCCTGGGAATATTGCTCCTTACCACCCTGCATTTGGAATGAATTCTAAATTGGTGTCTTATAGTAAATTTTCACAACCCTTATGTGGAATTTCTAGGGCTTTAGATGCACATTACCCTATTTTATTCAAAAGGTTACATAAATAACATCTCCAACAGTAAAATATAAAAATACATATTAAATGCTTATTTAAAACAATGGGAATTAGTATTTGTTAATATTTAACACTGGCAAAATTTCTGAATCTTTTACTATTATAAAGACTAAATATTTATTGTCTGTTAACCATTCGTATGTCTTCTTTTGTGATTGTTTAGTAATGTCCTTTGCTTGTTTTCTAATGGCATTTATATGTTCATATCAATATGGAAAATAATTTATTAAAGCTATGTTTTCTGTCAAATATATTAAAGTGAAACACTTCCAGTTTCTTTTTGTTGTTTAAATTTGCAATAGGGTCTGGGGAATATAGCTCAGTGGTAGTGTTTGCCTAGCATGAAGAGGCCCTGCACTGGGAAAAAAGTTACATATGGGGTAAGATTTTTCAAACTATTGAAGTCTAATTTTTATATATTTTCATCTATCAATCTTTTTCTTATGATTTGTTCTGGAAGTATTAAGTCTCCTGTCACATTAGGTAAATATAATTAGCCACTTAAGTGTTTATCCACAACTTTTACATTTTGTGTTTCCCTTTTTGAAATAGTTTTGTTGTATGGCATTGTATTTGGCATATAAATGCCATTAGAAAGCAAGCAATGTGGAATCATTTTTCAGTTTAGATAATGTTTAGCTAAAACAGTAACCATTAGTTGCTTTGTCTAATACCCAATTATTTGATGTCATATTTTATTACCCAATGCATGAACACATATTTATTAAATTACATATTCAATTCTATGTTTACCTGTGCCAGTGAATTACCTGTACCAATATCTAGAAATACACACAAGGTGTGATTGAAAAGAATGGTGAATGTGTAAGTTTTAAAAAAATTATTACAGTGAAAGACACATTACAGTTAATCACCTTCAAAAAACTCCCTCTGCTTCAGACACATTTACCCGTGTTGTGGCTATTTTCTGAAGCAGTTCTGGAAATCCTCTTTCATGAGTGACTTTATGAGGTATGATAAAAATATGGTGAATGTTGCTGCCAAGTGCCATCCAACAGGAAGTCAAATTTGTAAAAACATTACAGTGTGTCCTCATTCACCTTACTTGCTAATCTGGCACCAGGCAACTTCAGGCTCTTCCCTAAAATCAAAATGACCGTGAAAGGGAAATGTTTTGAGTCAGTTCTCGACATTGAGGCAGCCATGACAGTACAACTAAAGAAAATTGTCAAAAGAGGAATTCCAGAACTGCTTCAAAAAGTGTCAAGAATGATGAGATAAGTGTGTTTGAAGCAAGAGGAAGTATTTGAGGGGGATTAACTGCAATATGTCTTTTACTGTAATCATTTTAATATTTAAATATTCACTCTATATTTCAATCACATATTGTACAATTTTTATGTATCAATTGAAAATAATAGAAATAAAAAAGCATGATGTTTCCATTATTTTAAATTTAGAATACTCATTAATATTCAGAAACATTCCTCTTTTTCAGATAACTTCTGACTTTTTCTAATTATTATTCTTTCAGAAAAATGTGGAATAATTTTTCAGTTTAGATAATATTGTTTTGTGATTTTTATTTATAATAGCTATATTTATAAATTAATGTAAGCAAGCACTGATATCTATACTGTCAGAATATTTTTTTATCCAAAGATATTTTATACATATCTATTTATTTAAGAAATATTTTCTGGCAGCCAGGAGAATCAGTTTCATTTGCATTAATGCACATTTATTCTCATGTTTTCTCAATTAGGTGTGTGTCAGATTGCATGTATACAAGTGAATTTGATATTAATCTGTGTGTGTGTATATCTCGTGTTGCTATTCGGCCTATGCTAGCCTTCTAAAAAGAACCTAAGAATATTCTAATTTTCCATCTCTCTAAAGCTATTTTAAGAACCTGGTACCAAATCCTATCTACGACATTAAAAAATGAAAAAATAAATGATTTTAAGAATACAATATATGCATTGTAAAGAGATGAGGAAATTGAGATCCAGAGATCTTAATTTAGTCTTAATTAAAATGACTACAATAAGTATCAAAACTAAGAGTAGAATTAAAATGAATGCCTGAATCATACTACCTTCAAAGGACTTGTAAACTAATTCGGATAAAAAAATGTCTACAAATGAAGGATTCAGGCAAAAACCTAGTATACTGTATGATGAAAGATGTACAAGTATAATAGAAATTTAGAATCATTAAACTGACAACATTAATTAGTATTTATAAAATAAATGTGTCCACTGTTCATTGCAAGATTAAGTCAAGACCGTTAGTATGTGCTTGGTTAGTTCAGTTTGGTGACCAGGAGCATAAGTCAGTTTTTATCAACAAAGGAATGAACACAGAACTTCTTAATGGCTCAGTTTAATACACTGTCTTTTATTCAGCGATGCTTGGAAATACAAATAGAAACCTTAAAATGATCTCCTGGAAATTATTCCAGCTCAGCAGTCCGTGTATAACATGAAAGGACCTTGAAACAAGTATTCAATGACTTTGCATTGAAGGAGATCATTTTTCAACATATTTTTTCTAGACTTTATTTCTCTGTGTGTACCCAGACACACACTGACACCAACACCACCACACATATGAACACAAATTACACAGATTTAGGTCATTCAGTTGTATTAAGTATTTAAAATTTCCGTAACGCTATCTTTTCTTGCTTTTGATGTCTTTATATTCATTCAGTTTTTCTTTGTTATTTTCAAAAATATCATGTAAAATAGAATATGCTTGAAATTATAAGATATTCTGGTTTTGCTCTAATCTTTGCTAATAATTTGGAAGATTTAAATGCTCTTTTTAATACTTGCAATAATTACATTTAAATATAAAATTTTCTCCATAAAATAATGAAGTAAAGAAAGACTTTCTTGGGCTGGTGAGATGGCTCAGCGGCGTAAGCACCTGCCTGGCAAGCCTGAGGGCCCGAGTTTGACTCCCGGAACCCACATACGAGAAAAGGGCCGGTGATATCGCTCAGCGGCCACGGGCGCCTGCTAGCGCACAAGGTCCTGAGGTCGACCCCCGGTATCCACAAAAAAAAAAAAAAAAAGAAGAAGAAAAAATTTCTTTTCCAAACTTTGGCAGTAACCAGCTCTTCATTTTCTCTCCACCAAGACCTATAAGAAAACTGTAAAACAATCTATGAAAAAGTGCTTTTATGAATTAGACTAAAGAAAGCACAGGACTATGTTTCCTGAGAGAAGGGGAAGATTCTTCTTGGGAATGGAGCCCCAAAGAGCTTAGTGGCTTGGATGACTTGAGGAAATTGTTACTAAGCTCTGAGGAGACCAAGATGGTTACAATTTGTGAGGCAGAATATTTTAAAGCTCTGTACCCATATCTAGATGGATAGGTGAACTTCACACAGCTGTGAAAAAAAAAAAATGTTTAGAGGAGAAAAAAATTACCAGGGAACTGTTGAGCTCACTCAGGACTAATGTTTGAGTTTCTGTGAGTTAAGATAAAGAAATATGACTGAAAATATAAGACATTAAAATGGTGTTTCCAGAAGTATCACTCTTTACTAGTAGAACTAAAACATCACTATAGGCAAAGGGTCACCACTTAAATGCTAACAATATTTAAGAGGACTGAACTGATTCATTAGTAACTTCATTGCCTGCCAAACAATTTATTTATTAAAAATACATTAATAGGTAGTGCTTAACAATGTAAAATTCAAAGTGTATGAGATAAACTAAAAAATTATTAGAATATGAAGAAAGAAACTATGATCCATCGCCAGGAGAAAAAAATTAGTCAATAGGAACAGCAATGACACAGGTAAATCATGACACTGGTAAATCAGGACATTAAAAGAGTTATGAAACACGTTCAATATATTCAGAATATATATGTATAAAGCAAATGAAACTTCTAAAAATAAAAATAAATCTTAAATGAAAATTTCACTGAATTAGCTTAATAGCAGATTAGGCACTGAAAAATAAAATACCAACTTGAAGCAATAGCAAGAGAATTACACAAAATGAAGCTCAGAGAATACCCAAACATTTGTAGGTGTGTATGAAGCATTTAACATATGAATAAGTGCACTACTTAGGATGCCAACCAGTTGAGGGTTTCTTTGCTCAATTTAGATAAAAATCATGAATTAACAAAGTACTGTTCTGCTAGCAGTGCTGACGCCACTGGTCGACACCAGTTTATGCTGGGTACTTGATGGTTGACACTGCTGCTGCTGATCTTTGCTATTGTTGTTCAATGCTGCTTTGTGCCAGATACCAGTGGGAGACTCTCCTGGGTGTGAGTCTCTGCTGCTGCTGGCCACTGGCATTCAAGGCTGGTTCATGCCTGATGGCATTGGTTGTTTCTGTTGCTTGCTCCTCTCTGTCATTGATCTTCATTGGCTGCTTGTCTCCAGATCTCTTCAGGGCTGACAGCCCCTAGTGTTCATTTGCTCTTTCTTTTCTTTCTTTTTTTTTTTTTTTTTTGTGGGTACCGGGGGTCGACCTCAGGACCTCGCGCGCCAGCAGGCGCCCCTGCTGCTGAGCGATATCACCGGCCCTTTTTTTCATATGTGGGATCTGGGAGTCAAACTCCAGCCCTCGCGCTTGCCAGGCAGGCGCTTACGCCGCTGAGCCATCTCACCGGCCCTTGCTCTTTCTTTTGAAATGACTGCTTTGACCACACTACTGAGTCCTGAGTAGATTCTCCAAGCCCATACTACCTGATAAATAAATCACGAGCATATTTATAAGACTACCAGGGTGAGTCTGTATTTTAAGCGGACCTAAGTAGCTGCACGAGGGTTAGTACACTGGAAGAAGCCCTCCTAGACTAATCTGAGAAGTGTGAGAAATGTGTTACTTATGTAGCAACCACAGGCCTGTGATGGACCAAGTGTAGGCCTATGCTTGGCTCAAATTCAAAGCTGTTTACTGGTCCAAGTGTAGGCTTGTGACTGGTTGAAGTAGGTGTGGGGCTCCGTCAGACAGGCAATTCTATGAGAGGGACATGAGCTGTTTGACTGACAGCTGTTGTTGCATCTTTATGAAAAATGGCAGGGCTGAAATTGGGGAATCTTCAGGAGGGCTTGCTATGTACATTATACTGTAGTTTACTGGGGGCGTGGGGAAGTTGGGATGTTAAAATGGCCCAGGTCTCTCCCTTCTTGATCTTAGTTACTTTAGGGTTGTTCCCCACCTTCTTCAAAGAGGCACCAGCAGTTCCTGTACTGGTGGGACGGGAGCTGGGGCTTGCGGCTGACCGCCAAGTTACACCTCCTGTTGGAGTGGCCTAGAGAGCAGTCCCTAGGTAATCTTATGGGTGGCAGGAGGACACTGAGGCAAGAGGCAAGTCATCCCATTCCACTGGGGGCAGGGGAAGCAAGGGGATCAAAGTTAAATTGGTGGGGGGTAGGTATGTGATAGTCTCTGGCCAAACCATGCTCCCCACTGGCCAGCACAGGAAAAAAGTGAAAGCCAGGCACGTCTTGTCTGTCTCACTAGAAGAAACAGCAGAAAAAACTATTTGAAAAATAGAAGTTAAAATTTTCGCACATTTGAGAAAATTACAAGTCCACAGAAACAAGAAATTTGAAGACCTCCAGGACAAGCACAAGAAGAGTACACCAAACACATCATAATCAAATTTCTGAAAACCTATGAAAAACAAAACAAAAAAATCTTAAAGTAAGCCAGGTAACTATACAAGTACAGTTACCATAGACTTGTCAGAAACTGAAAGCCAGGGTAAAAAGAATGACAACTTTGTAATGCTGAATGATAGAAAAGGAAAATCTGTCAACATAATATTCTGTATCAGCAAAAGGATGTTTTAAATATTACTATAAAAATAAAGATTTTTTCAGGTTTAAAAAGTGTGAAAAGGAAAATATTTTTAGATCTAAGCTAAGAAATGATGAAACTTTAAAATGGTAAGCAAGTGGATAATTATTGTCAAAAATATTACCTTTCCCTTTAGTTTTATTAAAAGTGCTGGATTATAAACATCAACAATATATTGTGGGGTTTATAACATAGACCAAAACAATGAAAGCACAAAAGGTGAAAAAATGAAGGATATTAAAGTATATTACATTATCTTTTTCTATAAATAAACCAGTATAATAGAACTGAATGTAGATTGTGATAATTAAAAATAGGTATTACAAACTCCAGAGAAACCAATAAGAAATAAAATAAAGCTGAGTAAAACAATGTGGATACATAAAAACTATACAATCTAAAATATTTCATGAAAAAGAAGAAAATAAAAATCAGATGAAATTGTTAGGAAGTTAATAAGACTTACTTTAAATCAATTGTATCAGTAACCACATTTTATGTCAAAATCTGAATATTTTCATTAAAAGATTATCAGATTGAATTAAAAAGAAAAATTCAACTATATGCTTCCTATAAACAACATCAACAACATAAAACAGAGAAACAAACAGCTGAAAGAGTGGAAAATATAGCTGGGTAGGTGGCACACACCTGTGATCCCAGCACTCGGGAGGCTGAGGCAGGAGTATTGCTGTGAGTCTGAAGCCAGTCTGGACTACATAGTGAGTTCAAGGCCAGGCCAGCCTGAACTTTTGAGCAAGACCCTGTCTCAAAACCAAACCAAACCAAACCAAACCAAACCAAACCAAACCAAACCAAACCAAACCAAACAAAACAAAACAAAGAAAAGGAGTAGAAAATGTATTCTATACAAATACTCATTTTAAGATAGCCAGCATGGCCGCATTGATATTAGACAAAGTGGAATTCAGAATAAGGAATATTACTAAGAATAAAGACAGTTATTTCCTCGAGATAAAGTGTTCAATTCTTCTGGAAAACTTAACTAGTCTAAAATAACTGTACATCTTATTGCAGAGCTTCAAAATACAATAAGCAAATTGATCAAAGAAGCAAAATAGACAATTCCACAATTATAATTGAAGAATTCAACAGTTCTCCCTTGATAGTCATAAGACAAGAGATAGCAAATTAACAGGGATATAAGAAAACTAAACAGTAAACTCAGGTTATCTGATTTAATTAAGATTTATACAACATTCCATCCAGTAACTGCAGAAAATTCATTCTTTAGTTCATTTAGAACATTAATAAGATAGATTATAAAATAACAAAATAAATTTCATTAAATTTTAAATAAAACATATACGATATGTTCATTGGAAATGACAGAAAATAATTTCAGAAATAGATGATAGAAAATTACCTGGAAAACTTAAAAATCTTTATAAATCACAAACCACACTTTAAAAACTAACTTATGAGTAAAACATACTTGAAGGGAAGTTGGCAAATACTGATAATTATGTGAAAAGAAAAATACTATATACCAAATTTTTAAAATATAGTTAAAGCAATATGATAGAAACTTTATCTCCATATAAATGTGTAGGAAAATAGGGAAGGCTGTGAACTAATGACACTAGTTTTCTTTTCACAAGCCTTTTATAAGACTAAAAATAAAGAGTAAATTAAATACAAAATAAATAAAAACAAACAAATAATGCAGGTAAGGGAATGAATAGATCGTGATGTGCTTTATAAAATTTGTATAGCAGTGACTGCCCAGTGAAGCCATCTGTACACTAGAAACTAAAAGACGCCAAAGATCTTAATCAAGGAAATTCTTTTGAGCGGGAACCATGTTATCTTTGTCTTTCAATATCCTGCAACACCTGGAATAGTGTTGTGTACTTAGTGGCAACTCATAACTGTCTATTAAAGGAGTAATACTGACTCATTATGCATGTCCTAATATTGCCATCTCTGACACTATCGATTCTTTTTCTTTTGTGATACTGGGGATTAAACCCAGAGCCTTTGCACTGAGCTCCAACTCCTTCCCTTTTTAAAAACATTTTGAAACAGGGTTGAGCTATATCGTGAAGTTGCCCAGGCTGGGCTAGAACTTGTGGTACTCCTGCCTCTGCCTCCCAGAGTGCTGAGGTTACACTTTTGTTCCACCATGCAAGGCTTGAAATGATCCGTTCTGGAAACACAGTCATGGAACTTTTTAGTTTAAGAATTAACTGAAT
Source organism: Erethizon dorsatum (assembly GCA_028451465.1). Taxonomy (NCBI): domain Eukaryota; kingdom Metazoa; phylum Chordata; class Mammalia; order Rodentia; family Erethizontidae; genus Erethizon; species Erethizon dorsatum. Next base: position 115,517,848 of record CM051824.1, read on the forward strand.
GTGGCTGAATGGCTGAATGTGGGCTATAAACACCAGCACACTTGCAAGCCTAAAACTACAAATGTTAGAATCAGTTTCTAGAAATGGTCCATTGTCTGTATGTTTATAGAGATGATTTTTTTTTTTTTTGTACCGGGAATTGAACTCAGGACCTTGCGCTTGCCAGGCAGGCACCGTGCCTCTGAGCTATATCCACGGCCCTTATGGAGATGATTTGAAATATGCAAAGGGAAAATTATCTATGCAAACAAGAAAACTCAATGTTCAAGGTTGCATAACTGATTCTCATCTCTATGGGAAAAGAACATAGGTGAAGAGTGTTAATCAATAGCTTCTTACCCATGAACTCAAATGAGGCAGGCATTTGAAATGCTCTGGGCTCCTTTATTTTTGACTGCAGCTACTCCAGTGAAGAATGATAAGCCATTCTGAGCATTCTCTGAGTACAAATTCATGCAACTTTGTCTGAAAGCATGGGACAGTCCATTTCCTGTAGTGAATGAGAGGGGACAGAGAAGCCTACATTTTAAATATTTACCTTCTGGTAATTAAGTTTTTGGGTGGGTGATATTATTTTGCTGGTTGGGTGCAAAATCTCTTGTGATTCTTCAGGTTAAGTATTATTTCCTGAAGTAAAATCTTCGCTGATTTCCAAACTGATTTTGTGCCGGTGTCATATGGTTACAGGGACCTCTGTTCTTTTCATTAACGCTCACTGGACCTCTAAGAGTTGTTCTATATATATATATATATATATATATATATATATATATATATATAGGGGGAGAGGGGCGAGATTCTAAATTACACAAAGACAGAAAATCTCTTCTGTCCGGAATGTAGTATATGGTCAACAAATATTGAGCGAATAACTGAACAAATAAGATTAAGCAACAATGTTAGTAGATTTCTTCCGCGAGCTCCATTTTGGAAAACTTTTAATCTTTAAGTCAAGCTTCGGGCCTTTGTTAATTTTTCTTTATAATTTTAGATTTTTAATTGACATTTAATTTTAATTAATAATCAAGTTATGTACCACTGGATACAAAGAAACATTATCATTGTAGGGCTAATCCCTTACAGCAGTGAAGAATTACGCAAAATAACTCATGTCAAGTACTGAGCACACCGCTTTGCATACAGTAAAAGCTCCATAAATAGCAGGAATAACTGAGAACAGAGAGAGGATCTGAGAAGTCGGGGGACATGTGTGCATCTATTCCTGTCACAAGGGGAAGGACTGAATGGCTGAGGCTGGCAAGAATGACCTGTGATTAGGATCCATGCAGACCAAAGAGATGGGAATAGTAGTAACAGTGATGTAGTTATGTTGTATAAGTCTCAGGCACAGCACATGGTTTTTCTTTTTTCTTTCTCTCTTTTTTTTTTTTTTTTTTTTGCAGTTTTTCAGTTTTGCAGTATTGGGGATCAAACCCAAGGCTTTTGCACTGAGCTATTGATTATTGATTATTAATTATTAATTATTAATTGTAAGACAGGGTCTTACTAAGTCACTAAATTTGCCCAGGCTGGACTGGAACTTGTGATCTTCCTGCCTCAGCCTGCTAGAGTACTAGGATTATAGATAGGTATGCGTCACCATACCCAGCACATTTCTTAAAAAAATTTTTAAAAATAAGCGTATGTACCCTATAACAATCGTAGCCAAGTAATTATAACTGAAGAGAGTTTATAATGTTATATGTAACGTTGTTACATAATGTATTCAAAGGTAGGTTTCCGGCCGTTTAAACGTATTAGTCACAGCAGTTACAGATAGACCACAGTAATTTATAAGGCAACTCCAGTCAATTATAGTATATTCTTTTGCCATTAGTAAATTTACTTATAAATTCTTTAAAAGGGTATTTTAAGAACAAATTGGGGAATCATTGATCATAGCAAAGGAAAAAATAAAGTTTTGGCAATCGCTGAGAGATTAGTTTAAAAGAGTCTTCATTTCAGTTTCTGTCACGTCTTCCTCCTATCCTCCTTCTTCTACACTAATGCAACTTACCCTCCGGGAGGGCCCTCCTTCCTGGTACAGCTGGAGTGAGTAGAACGGAGTTGGTTAACACAGAGCAGAAACCTTATTCTTCGATTAAAGAATTCAGGAGACACTCCCGGAAGTGGGGCAGGAGGCGCTTACTTTGTAGTGCAGAAGTCCGGGCTCTTAGTGGAAAAAATGGCGCACGCGCTGAGGTCTTCTTTTGCACTGCCGCCTTTTTGCGCCTGCTACCCCATGGCCATCTCCGAGAGATCTGTTCAATCATGTTTTGCACTTTGTTTTCTGCCTTAGTTCCAGTTGAGCCAGGCACTGTAAAAGCAGATGAGACACCTAGGAAAACGGAATACAGACGGTTGCGGAGGACTTTTAAGGGGCTGGTTAGGTGACGGTAACACTCTGCATTAAGTTTTGAGCTCATGAGAATTTTTTTTTTTTTCCTGGAACTGGGACTCGAACTCAGGAGCTCGCGCTTACCGGGCAGGCGCCGTGCCTCTGAGCTATATCCCCTGCCCCTACATTAAGTTTTTAGTAGATTGTTTTAAAGACATTGGGAGTAGAAGCTATTCTGTAGCTGTAGAGCATGAAAGAGTTTTACAGTGCTGGTTCTTGAAGCATCTTAGTTTTTTCTGCAGATTACAAACATCATGTCTCTGCTGCCTTGGGTGTGAGTAATATCTTTTCACTTCTCAAAAGGACACTGTGGGTGTTTGCACAGTTTAACCCTGCATAGAATAAGCCTCATTGCTTGGGAGACACAAGCCAACTTCTAGAAAACTTTGCAGATATGACAGATCTGACTCATAAGCTATCTAATACTCCCAAAGACAGGTAGAGCAGATACCAAATTTTATTTTGTTTTATTTTATTTATTTATTTGGCTTTTTTTTTTTTTTTTTTTTTTTTTTTTTGAGATAGGGTCTCGCCATGTAGCTCAGGAGGCTGGCCTCGAACTCACTATGTAGCCCATATGTAGTTCGAGGCTGGCCTCGAGCTCGCAGCCATCCTCTTGCCTCAGCCTCCCGAGTACTGGGATTAAAGTCGTGTCCCACTAGGCCCAGCAGATACCGAATTTTAATACATATTTAATTGCAGCTCAGATATTAGACAGATAGTTTAGAGTGGATTGGTGTCTGTCATTTTTACAAATGAAACTAGAAATACCTCACTATTATTTAGGATTCTTCCTCGTCGTCACAGGTGGAATATGGAGACTATTTCAAGAGACTCACAGATGATGGCATTTAAAATGGTGCACCAGTCAACATCAGGGAAGCAACATAGTTCAGTCTTCTTGGACTAGCCATAGTACAACTAAAGACTCTGAATCAAATCTCAAGAAAGAAGGAAAGAAAGAGAGAGAAAGAAAGAAAAACCAAGCAAGTGAGCAAAAGTATAGAGCTGGAACCAAGAAATGTTTACACGTTCTGAGGCGAGGGTTGGATGTGCTTTCCTGATAGTCTTGTGCCCTAGAGTATAGGCTGAAGCAAGGGTAATGTTAAACTCAGTACACTGATTTTCTTCAGGGAAGCATTTAAGTGTTTCCCCACTTTAATTAACATATGCCTCCGCAGTCTTTCAATGAGCTGGAATTTTATTTAGAAATCCAGCAATAAAATTGTAATAGCATTACAAAGGGGAAAATCCTATCAAGCTGAGTTTGGCGGTGCATGCATGTAAAAACAATAAGAAATGGGCTGGGGGTGCAGCTCACTGTGAAGGCCGTGGGTTCAATCCCCAGTACACCAAAAACAAGCATAAAAATACCCCAAACCCCAAACCTATCATATTTATGCTACGTGCTAGGCACTGTGTTAGACAGTTTCAAATAAACTGGAAACACCTTCTAATACAGCTCTACAATATAAGTGTTAATGTATATTTTTCAGAATTAGATAAGGCTTAGAGAGATTTGTAACATCCTTGTGCAGTCAATAATCCCAGACAAGCATTCAGCATCCTTTAATCTTATTCCAAAGTGTGACTGTTGCCTTATACAACCTTGCTGATCAAGAATAATGCAGAAGAGGGTGACAGTCTATTTCATCATTTTACCTAAAAGGATTGTAAACTATTGTGTTAAAAATTTAAGGAACTTTCTAAGCGGCAGTCTTTTAAACAATAGCTATTAAGGAGCACGTGGAGACTTTACTCTGAAAATCTTTGTAAGTGAAATGTAGTGTTCTTTATGTTTGTATTGCCTAAAGGAAGGCATGAATTTAGAGAATTTTTTTAAAGCCATGCTGATGTGTTCTTACCAATTTTCATCATCATCTTTCCTTCATATTACAAAAGGAATTTATTTGTGAGATAGTTGCTTGGCCTCAGTGTATACAGTTTTAAGACTATTTCTCAGTGCCCCATGTAGAGAGATTGTCTTCATAGTGATGGCTTCAGTATAACCAAAGAGTATCTACCTGAGACCAGAATTATTGTCAGATACTAAAATTTTATTTCATCTTTTTAGTAAATCTCCATGTTTCTATTTTGAAGTAACTGAAATTGCAATTAGTTACAGTGAGAGGCATCATTTAATTTGAGTCCGGCTCATTTCTTAACAGGGACTTCTCAGCTGGTAAGCTTTTAGGTAAGCAGATTGAAATTAAATGTCCCATCGGGCTGTGTTGCATGAGTTATTTAGTGTTTGTGTTCTCACCCCAGGTGTACTTCATTGTTGTTTGTTTTTATGACTAAATTGCCATATTTTTATTTTACCCTTTACTTGCCAAATTTAAACTAAGCATTATAGGATTTAAATATTGCTTATATACTCTTGCAATTAAAATTTAATAGATATCGTGGTGTTTCTAAAGATAAAATATTGATTTATCAAATTATTTAAAATGGGAATGTCACTGAAATAAGAATTATAATTACTAGCTTTTCAAGTCAAAATGAAGCATTAAACTTTATAGTTGGCTATGTCTGTCCACCCTATCAAAAAAAGTGTCTTTATACCTAAAGGTGGCATTAAATCTAGAACTGAACCAACAGAAGGTCTTGATTTTGCAGCAAATGGATAACTGTCCACTTTAGTACAAAACATGGACAATCAGAGGACTGTGTTGGTACTCTGGATTCACTGCTCTTTCCTTAGGTAAACTTTGGATCACAATCCCACAAATGAAAAATATATGATATAAAAATAATTTCTAAATTAGTTTTGGGTTACCTTCGAAAGTTTATTATATCAATCTCAAAATTCAAAATAATTTGCAATGAGAAAACCTTGAAAAGATACCTAAACACATCAATTTCCATTGAAACATGGCTGCTAGTCTCAGGTACACATTTAGCATCAGACTGGACTTCTTTTTATTAGGATCACTTTACACATGTGCACAATATCCTCTAACTTAGAGACTTGTCTCAAGAGTTCTTATGCTGTTTCCTGTAATTGAGTCAATAAATACATTTTTAATAGCTCAAAATCTTAGTTCTGCATGTTAAACCACAGGTACAGGAAATAAAGTCCATTTTGGGTAATGTGACAAGTTCTAGGACAGAGATTTTGATGTATCACCAAATTCTTTTTAATTTTTCATTTGAAAATAACCTTTAAGAATTAGTTTTCCAAAACTTCTGAAATAGCTCTTTAAATCAGGAATAGTGGTGCAATAAGAGACAGTGAGCAGATTTCAAATCCAGTTTTTTCTTTGTATGTCCAATGATTACATATACCTAATTTACAGTGGCTCAAACAGGATATGCAAAGATTTAGCCTCTTTCTCAGAGGGTCTGTTCTGAATTATTCCGTGGGTATGTTAGCACTCAGATAAATTGTACATTATCCAAAAATAATATTCACTGCATCATTATAGTCCATGAATTATTTATGGGCTTACCTACTGGAAGTTTCTTGAATTTGGATGAAGAAGTAGGTTTATATTATTCTAGTCATTCATTTGTCTATTTATACACTCATCAAAAGTTACTTATTAAAAGCACATATTAGCACTTATTAGACATAATGCTTCATGCCCATAATCCAAGCACTTGGGAGGCTGAGACTGATGGATCATGATGTTGAGGCTAGGTTGAGCCACATTATAAGACCTCACCTCTAGATAAAGTGATGATTGATGGAAGACAGGTGCCTGAAGGATAAGGAGAGTTAACTGTGTGCAAATTGAAGAAAGAACATTTTAAGGACTCTGTGAAAAGTTCTAATATGAGATTGTGTGTGGTGTTGTTGTCAAACACCTGTAATCTCACACCCTAGGAGGCTGAGACAGGAGGATCACAAGTTCCAGGCCAGTTTGGGCAACTTAGTGACATGTTGAGATCTTGTCTCAAAGTAAAAAATAAAAAAAAGTCTGGGAATATTGCTTAATGAAAAGGCCCTGAGTTCAATCCCCAGTACTGCAAAAGAAAAAGAAAATAGCAGTAGGAAGCCAGTGAAGCTGAAAGAGAAGGCATTAGGAGAAGGATAATAGATGGGATCAAAAGCAATGAGGTACAAGTATGATATCATACTTGTACCTTTCAGGCCATTACCCATACTATGGGTGTTACTCAGTGCCCCGGAGGTGGACAAGACTGAAATTGGGTTATGAAACAAAAACTTGTTACATTAAAAGACAAAAGAGCAGTGATTTGGGAATTCAGAAAGAGAATGTGTTAGTTCTGCACCATCAGAATAGAAATGATGAAGGAGATTTGGCGTATGATCTGCCTTTCAAGAGCACTTCAAGTTTTTGTTGTGTGTGTATTTTTAAGTTTCTTTTCCCCACACCTCTTTTTCTATTTATGTTTCTTGCTTTGGTAATCTTATTTGGCTGCCTGCCTTAGATTAATATCTTATTGCTAATGATTCTTCAATTTATGATTTCAATCTAGTGCTCTCTTTTGAGGACCAGACCCATAATGGGTGAAACTCTAACCCTAACCCTAACCCTAACCCTAACCCTAACCCTCACCCTAATGTGGCCTACTTTAGTAGAAAGTTGACGTGAACACATTTCAAGAATAATCTTTCAAGTATTTGCTGAACTCTCACTTCTTTCTTTAAATGTTTGAATTCTACTGTATTTTACTATGATAGCCCTCAATATAGTTGGTTTCTTTTATTAATGTCTTCTTTACACAATTATAGGTTCCATGAAGATAAGAACTACTCCAATCTCACTTATCATTGTGTCACCGATGTTTATTGTTTTGTGAAAAGCAGTTGTACTTACCTGTTGAATTGCTATTTTACTATATTGCTATATTTTTCCACAATATATACTGATGATTTTAAGGAGTAGTAAGTCAAAATATGGGAGTTAATCACGATTTTATCTGAGTGCTCCGGTCAGCCAATGTAGTGCAATCCAAATTCCTTTATTTCAATTGCATTATAGTTTTAGCATATCTATAAGACTGACCTGGAAAACTAATGTTTCCAGTATGAAGTAAAAATAAAATGGAATTTGTTTTGGAGCATGTCTTCCATCTATTCTCATTTTTCTATAAACATTTAAAAAGAGAATCATACTCAACAGGTTTTTTATTTTTCCTATTTGATCTCATTTCTAATAATTGACTTTCCCAAAGAAAAGGAGAAATGAGTTTTTTTTTTCCCATTTCTTTTTGTAGAGTGTTGGAAGTTAAAGGAACTAAAATTCACTACTAGAGAAAGTTCATTCATAGAGAATTTTTGACTAAGATTCTTATGTGTTAAGATAAAAAAAAATAGCACCACAAGAGTCAAACAACTCCTGATTTCAGTTTAATGGGAGAAAGGAGAAAAATTAATTTTAGAGATTTCTGGGTATAATAGATGCATGATACTGGAGAGAAAGGGGGAAGAATTGGAAGAAGTGAGAGATTAGAATTGGTGTGGTAGGAACTCATACACCCATAGGCAGTAAAAGAATGGTGCTTTAATCCTATGCACAGATAATTGGGGAGTGGAGAGACAAAGCATAGAGGACATGAAGTGCTCATCGTCACTATCAGATGCTGTTTCTTGTGTTCCTTAGGTGGAGCTAATCAGAAGGATATGTTACTGTTCAGCCTTGACTTGAATTTTTTCAGTTGTTCTTCTACAATTAGAGACCTACTGAGGAACCATTGAGGTAATTAGCAGGTATTCACGACAGTCAGCAGTCGTAGCTAAACATAGTCTACGCTTCAGTCTTGTTTGCTTCTCCTAAATAAGAATATACAGAAAGCTGTGTTTGAAGGTTGAAATTACACTGGGAAGTTTAACAGCATGTGTGATTTTAGCCCATTGTTCGATGATTATATCGTAGATGTTTGTGTTATGACAAGGAAGCTTATAAAAATTTTAGCAAAACCAGAAACATATCAAATGATTCGATAGGTTGATAATTAGAATTTGGTGATTTGAAGGTGATTAGTAACTTCTCAAACAGGTCCAGTCAAATACCAAATAACTTTTGAATGAGAAATACTCCTCCCTAGGAGGTATAATACATTTTAATGTTCTGAAAGTCCATGGCTTGCAGATTAACAGTCTATAATTTCTAGCCTAGAGTTAAGTGATACACATGTGGTAAGACATATAATTTTTTAAATAATACATTGGTACTTTCTCTTCTCCTTTGCACTGTCTGAAGGGATATCTCATTATATTCTCATTAGCTCTAATTCTTCTTTCATGACATATTTCATGGAGCTAACAAAGGCATTAGTATCATAAAAAGGCACTTTAGTTAAAAAAAATACATTAATCTTATTTCATGTGTGAAAAGATACTATTAGAAACACAAAACAAGTGCATTCAGTAACCTTTAAAGAAAGTCAGTTTACCTTCATCTCTACCGTTTGATTAATAGTGTAATAAATAGTTCATACTGACCTGGCCTGAATGAGTTTCTCTCACCCTGACTAAATTTTAGGTGAGTTTCTTCCTGACTTCATTTTTCTTGGAGCATATGCTTTAGAAAAACTATAAATTATTTCTCTGATCCTTCGAAATGTAAATCATCTACAACCTGGGAATGTATTTCTGAAGGACCTGGGAGCCATCCCTTTGAATTGTAACCTTCAGGAAAGATGGGGCTTCTCTCTGCCAGTCTCGGTGGGAAGAGAGGAGCCTAACTTCAATAAATATCCCTTAGCACACACAGAGGGGACTAATCAAATTGACCAATCTGTCCCCAGCGGCCTCCTGTACTTTTCTACTAGCTCACTCTACTTTGTAAAACCTCTTCTGCCTTGTGTTTCAATAAAGGTAAGTTCAGCCTCTCCCTCCCATTATAAGTATCTCTCTTTACTATTGTAGTAATCTTGGATAAACTCTTCCTTTCTTTTTTAAATGGTGTAGAAAATTTTTCTTATATAATACATATCACTAATAAAATACTTAGGAAGTATCATACATATTTCTAAGTACTTTCATGTCTTAATTCATTTAATTATATAACTCTGTCTGATGGATGCTATTCTCAGTGTACCAATTTTATCCAATCATAGAAAGGTGAAGTAAATTTCTTCAGTGAGAATAGAAGGGAAATATTCTGCACATGATTACTTTCTGTAATCATGTTTCCCCCTAAACATCTAAGACTCACAGATTTTCTTTGCCAACTAATACCCAGCATTACTTCTTTTGGAGATTTTATCATTCATTTAGTAGGAGTCAATATACAATGTGTCAGCAGCTGCGGACAAAATGTCAGACAGAGCTGATTTCTTGTCACACAGAATTTACAGTCAGTGAGGACATGGGCCAGGAAAAGAGGCATAAAGGAAGGGGTAGTGGTAAGTCAAAGTGCTTTTATGATAGAAAATATAAAATTACTTTTGGCTTATTAGAGTAATGAGAAGCTGTTTGAAGGATTTTATGCAATATTTGTATTTTTTGGAAACTCCCTACCAGAGAAATGGAGTGGATTGGAAGGGGAACAATGCAGGGAGAGACCCCAGAGTTACCTGTTGCAGTGATTGACTGGAGAAAATAATGGTGGGCTGAACCGGATAAATGGCTGGGAAGAGCAAATTCAGCTGGTTTTAGGAATAACTCTAAAACTTCTGAGTTTGTGTGAGTGAATGATGAAGAGGAAGTGTCAGAAATGTCCAGATTTCCAGATTCAGTAACTTCATTAATCCAGATGAAAATGGAAGATATTTTGCAAGGTTACAGGGATCTCTTCTGAAGGTATTATCCTACATGTATTAGGCCTTTGTTACTTGGTTCTATACAAGTGCCAATGTCCAGGATTTGCATTGGTGTAGGGTTTTCTGAATTATACATGAAGGAGCAGAAATCAAGTCTGACTTGTCATGGGATTTTAGATCCATAATTAATATCCAGAATTCCTCATTTCTCATCTGTTCTTGTTGCTGCCAGCCAAGGACACATTTCTTTCATTATTCTGAAAAAGAAAGAATCGGAAGTTATAACTTATTTAATTTTTCAAAAGTCTTTTGATAAAGTCAAGATAGACCACTAGGAAAATTTTATGATCACATAAAAAAGGAATCCTGTTGTAAAATACTCGGGACAGAGTTGTAATACTTTTTTAATTTCCAGACTCTGGAAATTGTGAGTAGACAAGATACAATGCTGATTCTCTCTCTCACGTTAAATTTAAATAAATGAAAATATAATATATAAGTGATAGTTAACTGTTGTGTCAATTTGAGTAAGACAAGGCCAACTGATTAGCTTAGCATAGTTCTGGGCTTGACTGAATGGATTTACTGAAGATGAAAAACACACCCTAGGTGTGAGTGGCACCAATCCATAGGATTGTCACCTGAATGGAATAAAAAGGGAAATAAGAAGGAAGTCTTGCTTTTGTTTCTTCAGAGTAGCCCCAGTCTTCATCTTCCCCTTTGCCTTGGACATCTGTCTCTCGGCTTCCTGAGCAGAACCTTCAGGTTTGCAGTGCTGACTCTTCAGCCTCTCATTTCCTGCAGCTTCCTGATATGGACTCGCACGGGACTCTACAGTGAGCTCCAGACCTTTGACTTTTGATTGGATCCTTTAGAACTCCAGCACACAGATAGCCCTTTTGCATTCTTCCACACCTTATTCTGCAGGTGGCCATTGTAAACCTACCTTTTAAAATCCATATAGGTGTGTGTTTGTGTGTGTAACTCGTATAAAATCTGCTTCTCTAGTAAGTGCTGACTAATACAATATGTGATATAAATTACACACATACACACACACACACACACACACACACACACACACATATATGATTATGCTCCAAATAACAATTTGGAAAGTTCTGGTCCACTGAGATTATAATAAAGCTGAAAAATCCCTTTCCCCTAGTGATTTCACAGTTACCAAACATTGAAGTGAAACTCATTAAACATTTGTTTGTGGTGATGCTGGTTATAAACAAACTTACTGTGCTACAGGTTATGTAGAATCAAAGCATATGCAATTATGTGTAGTACACAGCATTTGACAACTATAGCAACAGTATTACTGACATATTTACTGTACTGTGCTACCTTTTATTGTGCTTTTTTTTTTTTTTTTTTCTTTTAATGTGGGTACCGGGAGTCGACCTCAGGACCTCGCACTTGCCAGGCAGGCGCTTATGCCGCTGAGCTATCTCAGCGGCCCTTATTGTGCTTTTAGAGTATACGCCTTCTACCTAAGAATAAGTTTACTATAAAACAGTAAGCCAGATTACACCAGCAACAATGTCACGCAGGTTGTGTTTACAGCATCTATTGATTGCATCCTAAGGACATCTCCAGTGACTGACTTACAGCATAAAGGTTCAAGTAGGTACACGGTTTGCTAGGTGACAAAATCATGTAACAGTGCATTTCTCAGAGGTATCCCCATTGTTCAGTGACATATGATAATATAATACAATTTAGGTGCAGATTGCATAATTCATAAATCCTTTTATTTAAACTTTTAAATAGAAAGAACGATATATTTTTAAATGAATCACCAAAAATGTATTTTATACTTTGTTTGCATATTTTGAAGAAATACTTAGATTGATTATAAAAGTTTTTCATGAAATAATGTCTGAAAAAATATGCATCAGTTGGCTCAAATCTTTGCTAGTATGTACAGTTGCCTACTGCCTTTTTGCAGTTGAGATAGTTAATGCTACAATGAGCTCTAAGCAAGTGTGTACATTCTTACAGTATTCTTTCAAAACAAGGGCCTTTGGCAAACTAAGTGTTCTGTTTATGTTAAAATGGGCCATAAAGTGAAATTGTGCTGTTTTACATTTTAAGATAATTTCCCACTTGGTTCTAATTATCTTGCTATTGAATAAACATTTTTCTTTTATAGTGTTCACAGACATGGTGAAATTGTTTTGGATCTAGTCAATTTAAATAAGTTCTTTATCAAAAAAAATCTCAAAACATCTTTAACATTCTAACTGGTTTCTATTTGTCAATATCCCAAATAGAACTGAAATAGAAAAAAAGCAGAGGGAAAGAAGTCGAAGTTTGTGTATTTTTTTGTTTGTATTTTATTAGATTGCAGTTCACCTAATTCTTTTTATGAGTGTTTTCAATTGATGTAAATGGAATTGGCTGTCAGTGATGAACTAAATGGTTGGGAATAAAAGCTCCTGTGCCAAATTTTCTATAATGTTTTTAATGAAAGTTAATTGATACCAGATGTGTGGTCTGAGTGTTATTTTGCATTTATGGGTGAAGAAAGTTGCGGTTGTTGCTATTTCAATTTAGAAGCTGGAACTGGTTGCCAATCATTAAGAATCTGTGGATAGGGCATGCCTGGCATTTACTGAATAGGAACAAGGCTTAAATGCTTCCAGTAATACGGTATAATTTTGATTAGTACTGTGAGATATTTTAGTTCTCTCATAATCACATAGGTGCAAATGACAGACCTGCTATCTAGTTTTATGGCTGACTTTAGAAAATATATTTTAAGTCTCCTTCATGGTACCATTTTATTAATGTATTAAAGTATTGGATCTAAACTTAATGAAAGTCCAAGTCCATCATTATTTCTTCCCTAAGCCTTATTTCTGAATATCAACTCTTATGATTATAACTAAACCTATTAGAACTTAAATCTAGGATAATCACAAAACAGTTCTCTAAAATACGTACACACACATATTCACACTTGCGCATGTGCAATATACATAAGCAATATTCACATCCACTCGATACACATATAGTCATAGCACAGGTACATGATTCCCATGACAAATATAAAATCAATTAAAATACTTCACTTCGTGAAAGTCATTTTAATTACATATTCAGACAAGTGGATTTTTAATTTGTATTTTTTTTTTTTTTTTTTTTGTGGGTACCGGGCGTCGACCTCAGGACCTCGCGCACCAGCAGGCGCCCATGCCGCTGAGCGATATCACCGGCCCCTTTTTCGTATGTGGGTTCTGGAAGTCGAACTCGGGCCCTCGCGCTTTCCGGGCAGGCGCTTAAGCTGCTGAGCCATCTCACCGGCCCGGATTTTTAATTTGTTGACTGTTTTAATTGTGGAGAAATGACAGTTCTCAATTTTCTATTATATTTCACATGGATTTATTTCTAATCTCTTAATAGATATCTAATCTATTTGTTGCTTTAAGAAAAAATTGATCACATGTTATAATTAATATCATTTTCATTGCTTTGAGACTTATATGATAAATTTCAACATGTACTGATTTATTTCTATTATACAATATAGGACAAATGTTGCAATTATAATGGATTTATGGTTTAGTTAAGCACCTACCTAAAACCTTTAGGCAAGTGATAATGTTTAAAGATGAAACATTCATCATAGGGCAAATAATCAAGTCCAATCTCTAGGTGACTCTGTTGGAATATATATTTTTTGTATTGAGCCATGAATCTCTATTAAATAGTTATTAATCTCTATTAAGTAGCTATTAAATAGTGCCACTCTTAATTTTTTTGGTTATAAACAAACCTGCTTTAAGCACTAGAGTACAGTAATTAGTGAAGAAAAAGAACTTTCCTAAGGCTTTTAGTTCCCAATTAGGAACCTTCAGTTAGGCTTTAGATATTTAGGGATTTGTCCTGTCCACCTCTATTTTAAAGTTTTTAGAATGCACATATTAGAAAAGATAAAGGATATTATGTGACTATAGAAAAATATTACCATTGGTCATTTAAACTTACTTTTCTACCAGTCTTTTACTTTACGATCAGTTTGTTATCAGTAGTTTTTAAATGGTAAAAGGTTTTATATAACATTCAAAATTATGTGCACAGTACAACATAAAGAACTCTAACGTAAACTGTAGATTTTATTTAATAATAATGTGCAAGTATTCGCTCATAAATTATAACAAATATAGCAGAGTAATGCAAAAATAATAATATGGGAAATGGAAATTGAGCAAGGAGTATTGAAGAATATGAAAACTTTGTATTTTCAAGCCGAGTTCTTTGTAAACTTAAAACTGATTTGAACAATAAAGTTTATTAATCTAAAAATTCAGTTAGAAGCTAGTGAAAAATATAAAGAAGCTCTTTTTTCTCCTTTAGCCCTTCCTCTTACCCCCCAAATTACCTGACTGGTAACTGGTAACTCTTTTAGATGTATTTAAATGGAGTGGTTGTTAAAGCCTGAAGATATTTTGGGTTACAAATGTTGGTTATCCAAGTACTCATTTAATGTTCCCAAATTCAAATGTCTTTTTTAATTCTAAACTCTTAACAGATCTAGAAAATACCCTTTAAGAATCATGCATCTTTGATCTGATTATTTCATGCAAAGATAATCATTCTCTGAGGAAAAATACTTGTATATAATTTTTAAAAACCTAAATATGTTACAGAGTAGCAACTTCCACTGTAGAACAAATGACTCTCTTTAAGGTATGAAAGGTTAAAAATAAAAGTAGCATGAAGTGTGGGGATGTAGCTCAGTGGTAGAGAGCTTGACTAACATGCATGAGTCCTTGGGTTCAATCCCCAGTGCTGCAAAAAGAAATAGAAAAAAAGTAGTGTGAAATATGAAAGCTTTTATCAGGATTTTTAAAGGCATTTTACTTTTTTCATTTTACTATTGGGTAGAATGAATGAAACAATAGTTATCAAGGAGTAAACCATCCCACTTTTCTCTTAAAATTTTCAGTATAAAGAGGATTTAGATATTTTCCAATGCAAGTCATTCACTTGCCAATCTTTAATGTAAAACAGAAGGGAAAAATGCTACTCACCTTTTCACTGCAAAAGATTTCGTCCTGTCAATTTCTTGAAAAACACTTTTCAGGACTATTTTATACAGGATGAATTTGTTTTGAAAACTGTTGGTTGGGATTATTTTTATTTTGTGTTATTTTTATATTGTGTTATGTAGTTCAGTTGAAATGAAAATAGTAATGATGTTTTTGAAATGTTACATCTTGTAGATATATCTCCATTTCAAGGTAACCATAAAAAAGAGTGAGAGTGAAAATGCACGTACTATTTATGATTGTCTCCCTGTGTTATGTGTGATCTTTATAAATAAACTTACAATTTCATTGAACTTTTTCTCTTGTATTATCATAATTGGTTCACATACAGATATATACACTATGAGCCTGTGGCCAAAAAGACATTCCTCCCTGATGATTCATTTTAAGATTCTAAGGAAAACGAGTTCTTTTACCTGGTAGTATGGTACGGAAGACTTTATTCGGTACTACTGTGATAGGTATGAAGACTGTAGTAGGAGAGAGTGGTCGGGCTTAACTTTGAATACAGAAAATATTAAATCAGGATTTATAGCCTGAAGGAGGTGGGCAGGTGGTAGAGAGAGGAAAAATCGAGGTTGAGAGTCTTCTTGCTAAACCAGTCTAGCAGGACTCTTGAATAAGGCCGGTCAAGGCAATGAGAGGATTGTCAAGCATGAAGGATTGTCTCTGTACTGACTTGGAGTCTTCTAAAAACTGGCATATTCAGCCTATCAAGAATGGGAGTGTTGTGTTACTTTTATTTTTATTGAATCAAAAATATAGAGTGAGGTAGAAAATATTTTTAGAGCTGTTGTACATATTTGATAAGAACATGATACATTCATTTTAAGCAATGATTATTTAGAGTCAGATAATAGCAAATATTTATTGAACTATATACTAAGCCTTATGCCAAACATTTTGCACTCATTGCATTTATTTCTGTAAAGTAGGCACTACTACTTTGCATTTTACACATTTTACATAGAATAAATAATTGACTCACCCGGAGGTCACATATATATAGTAAAGTGGCACAGATGGTCTCTACTCCTTTTCTGCCAGTCAAGGTTCAACTGTACAAGTAGAAGCAGTTGCTGGAGTTTTTTCTCCTTCAGAAAACCCCAGCCTTGCTTTTCAGGATTTCCAGCTGTTTATTTAGGATACAGCCCTTACTTAAAGTCAGTTTATTAGGGCTTCAGTTGCATCTGTAGGAAATTTTCACAGCAACATTGAGATTAGTGCTTTCTTGGATTAATTGGGATTGAAGTCTAGCCAAGTCAATATCTTAGAAAATCCATCACACCTCTTCATTCATCACTTAATTGACTACCTACTTCATACCTGGCACCAGATTATGAGTACAGAATAAAATGAGCAAACACTGTTCCTTTTCTCACAAATTTACTACTAGAAAAGTCAAGTGATAAATAATCACTGTGGAATGTAATTGCAAAATCAATACTGTGAAATAAAAGAACATGTTGTCACAAAAATATTACAGAAGTTTCTAATTTATATTGGGAGTAATGTTAGTGATTTATTTTAAGATGAGTTCTGAAAGAAGACTAACATTACCAAGGAGAAGCTTGAGGATGAGAGTTTCAGAAGAAAAGTGAGGGGAGAGCCTGTGAGATTTTGAAGAAAGGAAAGAAGGCTTTGGCTGGGCAATTAGGATAGGGTCCTAAGGGCTACATAAAGGTGATGATCCTCCACCCCTAAGGGCACAGCGAAGTCATGAAGTTAGTGAAGGGTTCTGTGCTGAGTGATGACATGAGTGCGTTTATGTTTTAAATTGATCAGGATCAAGTGATAGATGGAGAGGGGAGGGAGGGAAAGGAAAGAGGATGAAAAAAAGGAATCAAGATGTCTTATATACCAATGTACTAAAAAAAAAAGAGAGAAAGAGAAACTTAAAAAATGGCCAATAAAGGTAGGTAGAAAACAAATGTTTAATGATGTGCAATGTGTATTGTGCCCCCTTCCTTTTAATATAAAAAATAAAATGCAATATATATAGCCCTAGAAATTGCTGGTTGGTGTGTGGAAACTGGCTTGGAAAAAAGCAACACTAGAAAGGGGGAGAGTGGTTAAGAGACTACTACAGTAGTTTAGAACATGCTGGTGCTCGGGTTTGTCTCGTGGAGACAAAGAGAAAAGCAGGAAGATTCCAAATACACTGTACTAGAGTTAAATATACTTGATGCTATGTTAAATGTGGGATGTAAATAAGAGTGGAGATGTCAGAGATGATTGCCAGGTTTCTACCTGGAGATAAAGAGGACTTGACTGTAAAATGTTTGAGCTCTTAGCCACTACTTTAGGGTTAAACTGCAGGGTAGGAGATACTTACTCTCCTGCAGGCATATATTACAATCTCCTGGAGGAGCTTATCTCGTTAGTTTGCTACCGGAAACTTTGATATTTTCCCAAAGGGGGCATGAGGTGCGAAAGTGGCATCGAAGTTGTGACAGGAAGTGGCTCTGAGGACAGAGGGAAGGTCATGTGTTTTAGCATTATATGGTAGTATACGATTCTCATAAATAGACGGGGCCGTGTTGCTTTGAACAAAACAATATATTCTATGTTCCATGTTATATCTTGTAGCTTACTTCCAGGAACCAACTAGGCCATTTGAGGGAACATTTCCCAGCCCCTTTCAATATTGCACCCATTCTATCCATTAATAAGCTCACTCCACATACACATTCATAAACTTGTAAAAGAAAACATGAGGAAATTTAGAATGATAGCTCCATACAATTTATGTCCCTATTTACTTCAAATATTAATGGACTCCATTTCTCCCCATGCACTCAAATCAGCCCTACTTCGAATCAGATATTTTGAAAAATGTACTGATTGCTTACATCTGTGATTTAGAGAAGGACATGGTCTATTATTATTCTAATAATATATAATACCAAAAAAAAAAATTTTCCTTGTAAACACAAGGTGCCCCTCCATGAAAAAGCAAACTAAATAATCTGCTTAGTTTGCACAATTTATACTTGGCCCAGGAGCATGTGTACTTTTCTTCTGTTTTTAGTGATCACTGTGGTACTGTTTTGTTTGGATACAAGGGTGGTGACAAGTCAACTCCAGGAATATTCGCTATACAGAGCTCCTACAAGGACACTGCACTATCCCTGAAGATATTTTATTCGCCTGAGGCATCAATGCTTAAATTCCCTGGGTCCACCATTTCTTTCACAAAGCGCACGTCACAATTTTCAGTTTTGGTCAGGTATTCATTTATTCTAGGGACACTTATTTTGGCTTGTTTTTGAACACATTTTTGTCTTGAATAAAAATATATATGCTCTACTTTTTAAAATTATTCACTTCTACTTTCTAACATGATCTACCTTTTTAATTGCCTGGCTAGTTGAGATGCAAAGTCTCAGTACTAACACAAATAAATACATTTGTGTTTGATTATAACACTTTCCATAGCATTGGTCTGAAAAATTATTTTGTTGTCCTAAATCAATCTTAACTCACTGAGGTGCAAGTAGATTTGACCATCTCTTCTATTTCTTTTTCTTCTTTTTTTCCTTTGCTTTTTATCTTCATCTGCTGAATATCATTGCCACCTTATCAGTTCTGGTTAATTTCCTTCATTTCTCTTGACAACTGAGGACCTATAAGCACTAGTCAAATTGTCTTGTAATGACCACTGCACAGCAGGGTTATTTATTCTGAGCCATTTGTGAAGAACACAGAATACAGTGTTCCAATCCATGTGTACAGATAGGGCCAGGCTAATACAGAGGTTTATTAAAATGGCAGGATGCCAGTTTAGTTGAGCTTTTGTGCATCCTCAATTTTCTTACCACAAAGATCAAGATGACTCCTTTGAACTATATTTCTTTCATTTTTCTCATTTTCTTCTATATCTTTATGTAGAATAGTCTTAAATGTTTAAAAAGTTTTCTAGTTGTATTTTATTAGGGACAGTACCTTGAAGCAACTGTAGAATGATTGAAAATTAATTTATGTTGCCAGTATAGTAAATTGCTAATTAATAGATTTATGGGCATATATTAACTAAAGCCTCAGGTAGTGTTTTGTGTACTATAAGCATAATAATATTTATTAATTACCTGGTCAAAAATAATTGTATTTGATCTATTACAAAGGGAAGTTTAATTTTCAAGATTTAACTTAGCAATTGTGAGAATTCAAACAGCAATTTTACAATGAAAAATTAAAACACTGCTTTAGATTAGAAACTGAACTATTTTATTTTGTGATCTAATATATTGTGTTTCTGTTTTAAAAGCTAAACATTTAATAGGAAAACACATGTAGACTGATACTCTTTTTTTCTAAATTAAGCTGGAGTTGGTATGAAGTATGGTGAGCTATTCTGTGTAAATAAATAATATAGCTATATATGTAAAGAATCAGCAATTCAAGCTACCACATAAGATATTTGGAGTAAAAGACTGAATATGAATAACAACATGACACTGATTAGATTTTTTGATCTATCTCACTAGTATCACAGTTTGTACAGACTCCTCCCAGATTCTGGTATTGGAACTCCAAAGTATGAAATCTTGACCTTGAATACTTTGAACTGCAGGAAATTGCAAAGCTCTCAGAAGCAAAGTCTTTCTGACCTGGCCGTGACATTCTGTTAAACTTCATATGTAGATGATCCCAAGAGTTTCATGTGTTCGTAGTTCAGGCTTTTGGAAGAAGACTGGAATG
Source organism: Erethizon dorsatum (assembly GCA_028451465.1). Lineage (NCBI taxonomy): Eukaryota > Metazoa > Chordata > Mammalia > Rodentia > Erethizontidae > Erethizon > Erethizon dorsatum. Next base: position 115,537,687 of record CM051824.1, read on the forward strand.
TGGGGCACTCTACCTGTCTTGCTATCTGGAGTTGGGGCCTGGTTGGAGGAGGTGGGACAGTGGGGTGTGTCATGGGCGAGTATATCTCTGACTCCTCCCTTCACTCTCTGCTTCCAGGCTTCCGTGACTTGAGTAGCTTCTGCTCCATTATGCCCTGCTGCCATACTGTCCTCCCTTGGAGTCAGTGAACTGTGGACTGAAATGTCCACAAACTATAAGCCAAAAATAAACCTCTCTTTTAAACTGTGGGTGTTGAATATTTTTCTCTGCCATGAGGAAAGTGACTAAGACACCTTCTGTCTTCTTTCCCTTTGTTTGCCTCAAAGCCAGTCATAGAAAAACAGACTTTTCTTCCACAAGGGAAGTCATAAAAATTAAAACTCCTTTCCCCCAAAGCAAGCCATACAACATTGATCTGTCTTCTTCTCTCTTTTCTTCCTTGAACATCCTTTCTAGAAGGTTGCTGACACATACCCAGGAAGAAGGAATGCTATGCAGAGAGGCCAAGAATAATCTGAAAAAAAGGCCTTGCTATGTTCCCTCCCTCAATGAATTACCATTAGGTTGTATCCTTTTGTCCAGTTACATTTCATCACTGACTAGTCTTCATCAAACATAGTCAAAAATAGGCAGTTTTCTTTTGGTTGTTAAGTCTTAATATTCTTAAGGCTCTTGTGTTACATAAAACTTTGACTAAATAAATTTGTTATAGTCTCTCTTGTTAACCTAGCTTTCATTATAGGACTATCTTCTGGGACCCTTACTGAGAACATGTCTTGCAAGGGTGTATTTTTGTACCTGGCGCTTAACTTTTGCTTTCTGCTACCTGGTTGCCATGTGGTTTCTGACTTTGAGCCAGCTAAAACATGCACTGAGTCCCCTGAAATTGTGAGCTGAAATAAGCCTCTCCTCTTCTACTTTGTGGATATTAATTATTGTGTCTCAGTGAGGAAAGTGACTAATACAAAAAATAGCACTAGAAGCTATTGCTGTGGCTTTATCTGAATAAGTGGTTTAAAAGGCTTTGGGACTGATTTGTGGGAGGAGTTTGGAAATTCTTTGAGATACCACATAGAGAAGCCCTAGATTGCTGTATACAGAGTATAATGGATAATTTTGGTCAGAGCTCAGAAGACCAGAATGCTGATGGAAATGCCATCAATGAAAGGCCAGGTCCATGAGATTTCTGGTGGGTATGAGGATTCCTGGAAATGACTACAGGCCACTTGTGTTTCATTTTGGCCAAGAATTTATGTTCTACTTTGTAGAAGACTAAGATTAAGGGTGGTAGACTAATTAATCTGGTGGAGGAAATTTCAGGGTAGCTCAAATTCAGGTTTTGGCATTGGTATTGCTGGCTACTCTTAGCTAGTTTGCTGTGAGAATCAGGACAAAAAGGAAAAGTTTAATGATTTGAGAAGTTAGCACTTTCTTCATAACAGAAACACCTGCAATATTGGGGCAAAGGAGAACATGGGTGCTGAAAAGATCAACATTTAAAGAAGCCAAATATTTTATACAGGGATAAACAGAAAGATGCCTTGTAGCCATCACAGAAATTGGTAACTTCTCACCCATTGTAGGCTCAAGGCTGTAAACCTACAACTCTCATTTCAGAAGAAAGTTTGATGTCTGATCATTCAGGACCACCTAAAGAAGTATATCCTTAAATTCAACCATCTATCAAAGGCCACTGCAGCTGTTGTCCAATGGGGCCTGGCTGCTGTTCAAGCTGGTAGCCAACTTTGGCATTATCCATGTGGTGCTGGTTTTTAAGGCATGCAGTATGAGAGAGTTATGGAATCACAGAGGCTTCCACTGAAATTTCAGAATGAGGCCTGGGAGGCTAGGCAATAATGTGTGGTAGGGTCACAGTGCCTGTCAGGAACAGATGAGAAGGCATTGCATGAAACTGTGAGAATGAAGCTGAATGTTCAGTGGAGATGCCAGAAGTTGGGGATGCCAGGAATATGGAACGGCTGTTGAGGAATACTGAAAGCAGTGAGTGGAACCAGCCCAACAGAGAGGTTTTGTGGGCTAACATGAACAGGCCCTGGGGTCAGGGCTGCCCAAGCTCTTTGGAGCTCATGTCTCACCAAAAACCTGCCCTTGGTGCTGTACATGCAGCCACAGGATTTAATATTTGACCTGCTGGATTTTGTTCTTGCTTTGGTCTGATTTCCCTCTATTTCCCTATTCCTCCTTTTTAGAATGGGAATTTTTACCTTGTGACATGGTGTGCTGGAAATGTTTAACTTTTTCTTTTTAAAAAATTTTACAAGGATTTACAGCTAAGAGTATACCTTGAGTCTCAGACTTTGAACTTAGGCTTTTCAGCAATGCTGGAACTGTTAAGAGATGGAAGCTCTCAGAGGTAGACTAAATGCATTTTGTATATTGAGATGGGTGGTAACCTTTTGGGGGCCAGGAATGGAATGTTACGGTGTAAATCTAAAATGTCCCTTAAAATTATCACATTTGGATATGGGGTCTGGTCAGAAGGGATGGGCTTGGGGGAGTCAGTTGGAAGAATATATTCTTTTCCCTGGCTCCTCCCTTCTCTCTCTGCTTCCTAGCTGCCACGTTGTGAGCAGCTTTCCCTTGCCATGCTGTTCGGCTATGCCATTTCTGCCTTGCAGACAGCTGACAATAGACTGAATTCACTGAAACCATTAGCTGAAGTAAACTCCTTTAAATTACGGGCATCAGCTATTGCATCTCAGTAATGGAAAAAGTGACTAATATAAAGGGAGAGAACCTGAAAACTTTTGGGCAGTGTGAAATTGAGTCAGTTTCACATTATACATACACTCATGTTGAAGAAATTTCAGCCTTTTATTTGCTTTCTTCTGAAGATCTAAGTGTAGAGACCTACTTTAGAAGCTGAAAAAGCTCCTGTGCAATAATCTGGCATACATTTCTAGATTTAGATAAGTAAGATGTGCCCATCCTGTTTTATTTTTGTGGGTACCGGGGATTGACCTCAGGACCTCATGCGCTAGCAGGCGCCCGTGCTGCTCAGCGATATCACCGGCCCTTTTCTCATATGTGGGTACCGGGAGTCGAACTCGGGCCCTCGCTGGGAAGGCGCTCACACCACTGAGCCATCTCACCAGCCCCATCCTGTTTTTGAAGGTATAACCCTTCCTGTATTGGATAAAAAGAAAATTTAAAAGTTATAAGGATTAAAATACTGAGTCTTATTTCATGAGGAAATGTGTGTATATGTAATTAACTCAATACCATAGAGATATGAAAGTGGTTAGTTTTCTGAAATAATCCCTCCCACTCTATGAAGGGAATATTTTCTGTCCAGATGTATTTCACAATTTTGAAATGCTTCAGGCCAGCACAAATTGCAGGATTAACATTATAGGAAATGGTCTTTTTCTTATTCATCTCTAAATTCCAATATCTGAAAGAATTACATAACATATTAGAATGAAGATTTTATGGAGTTTTGGGCCCTTCTATCCTTCAAAATCACAAAAGAGTGGGACTAATGTGGTAGACCAATGTGATCTCTTTGCAGAATAAAACAATCTCTATTTTTCTACAGGTATCTTTAGGCAATCATTAATTTTTTAAGAATTTTAAATTAATTACACTGTAAACTATGTAGTTTACCAGAGTAATAATTATTCAAAAAGTATGAAATACACCAATATGCATTTAAATCGATTATTATAGATTATTACATTTAAAACTTGATGTTGTATGATAGTGTTCTTTAAATAATGTTACCTATCATGATTTTAAGTCATGATAAATTTAAATTTATTATGTTAATCAAAAGTTAAATTTAAAGACCTTATAATATTAGTCAAACATCTAGAAATAATTCCATGAATATTTATGAATACTATGCAATGTATCTTTCCCCTATTTCACAACAACAGTGAATGTTGAAGAACTATTTTCAGCTCTTTTCTTTTTCTCATGGCAGTGACAAGGACATTAGGAGGTAATAACTCATATGTATGGGAACTGCATCTTATGCTACTTGTGCAGTTCTTTACAACAAAGTCATGTAAAATTATAAATGCGTAATTTATATTTATGTAGTATATTAAGTACAAAAATGAGTTTCTGTTTAGAATGAGAAGAGAAATGAAAATAAATTTCATGCTTAAAAATTGTCCAAAACCACTCACATCACAAAAATCCAGAAAATTAGTATGATATTTACTCAATTAATACAGGATTCTGTCTATAGTACTTTCAGTCTCTATATTTGGTGGCTTCCCCTGAACAATTCTATTACAAAACTTTTGCTATATAATTTTTCTATAATGAGAAAACACCCACTTTTTCTACCATATTTTATTAAAATATATTTTTGATAGCTTATGAGTTCCTTTTAACTTTATAACTCATGATTCAAACTATTATTCAATTTCTAGAATTGTTTTCCCAAACTGGGAAAGCCTTTACAAAATCTTTGTACTATATGAATAAGATTTAGAAGAATTTTACAACCACAGTCCCTTCCCTCAACTAATAGTTTAGTGTGTCTAAAGAGCTGCCCATAATGTAGGATGATTTCAGTCCTGTAGTAATTTAGGTCAGTAAGTAGAGGAATGTTTGTAAAAATCATCCGATGCTGAGGTAATGATTATCTACTTGTAAACAGAAGCGATTGACTTACATAAATATATAAATGTATTTTCAACTTAACCATCAATTAGTTATATCCCCAAATGCCCAAAGGCATCATACGTTACCAACTAAGAGGAGCAGCTGAAACAGAAAAAGGCAATAGTCTTAACCAGCTCTGGCTAAAATATCTTTCTTTTGCAAACTTAAAAAAAAAAAAAAATCACATGAACATATTGGTGGATCCTTTCCTGAACCTTGGAAGCAGCAGCCTGTGCATGAGAGAGACCTCAATTTTTCCAAACATGTTGTGAAGATAAGATTAAAAGTAAGATGAAGGGCCGGTGAGATAGCTCAGTGGCATAAGCGCCTCCCTGGCAAGCGTGAGGTCCTGATTTAAATCCCGGTACCCACATAAGAAGAAAGGGCCGGTGATATCGCTTAGCAGCACAGGTACCTGCTGGCGCACGAGGTCCTGAGTTTGAGCCCCGGTACCCACAAAAAAATAAATAAAAATAAATAAATAAAAGTCAGATGAAAATAACTATCATTGTAAAGTTTATTTTTTTAATCATCTTAAAGACAGCTTAATATGTGGATTTGAGGTTATATATGTTTTCAAAGGAAATGACTTTTTATTATGGGAAAAATCTAAAACTTTAATAGATTAAAATTTTTTTCCTCCGAGTGAAATAATAGGACATTATCCTTGCATCTGTTCTTACTCTTCCCATTCCCCTGGGTGACTTCAACAAAACCGTATCACCTATATAATATTGCTTTCTTAATGTTCATCTCGACCTTTCTCTTGAGATCCACATCTGGGCATTCTATTGCCATTACTGAATCACTGACACCTTCATATTCCAGAGGTGTAGCTCATCATCAGTGTCTATGGCAAAGACACTTTTCACCTTTATTTAACACCTGTAACCTTGTCACTAGTAAGTCCTGTCAGAAGCCTCTTAATCACTCCTCCACAGATAATCTTCTAATCCAGTTCCATTCTTTATCTATCACCACTACACTTACCTTACTCTGGCTCTGCCTTTCTGATCTAGGTCATTGCAGGAACACATTCTTTTGTTTCTTTATTTGACACCTGAATCTCTTGTCAAGACACATGCTTCCAAATTAATCATTTTAAGATTCTATTTAAATGAATATATAAATTTCTTTAAAATTCTACTGTTGCTTTGAGCTTTGAGAATAACTTTCAAACATCTTTACAGAAAAAGGCTCTCACATCCTTTTGTAGCACAATCTTCTACTGTTCCATATATAACCTCTACTTAACTCATTCTAATTAATTTCTGATGTTTGGACACCTGGTGGTAACGTAGTTTTATCTTCAATTCTTTCTGCATAACACACTTAACCCTCTTTTCTGCTTAAGAAAGTTCTTTATGGGATTTGGGCTCACCTCAAATATAACCAACTTCTTCTGATGTAATTTTCCATATGTAATAGGCTAATTGACAGTTCCATTATTTTCTTTGCTTTCATAGCACCTGACACTCATTTATGGAAGTGGTTAACAAACTCCAAAGTAGTCACTGGATTTTATTTTCTGCCCTCATAGACTATGATTTCAATGTGATCAGGGACTATTCTGTTTATTTCTGCACTATGAGACCAAAATATAGTGTCTGATACACAGGAGATGATGCCAAGTATTTGTTGATGAATAGTTAAATGAGAGAAGTGTTTTGAGGTATAGGTTAGTTAGCTCATAGGTTAGATTACCCTATTAAAAGCTAAATGTATAGGTAGGTGTGACGATAATATCATGACACTGCAGGTAGTGGAAGTACGTATCTTTACCATTTAGCCTGTTGACAACTTGGCAATAGTAAGTCTACTACTTCTTTTTTCTTTTTATTGCATCTTAGTGAATCTTAAATAATATAAAAATTAAGGAAGTAATAAGATAAATCAGAAAGTATAGAAATAAGCTCAGTATGTTAAAAGAGTAACTGATAAATTGGAAACTCATAATTAATAAACTATGATGATCTAAGGTACTTGAGAGTATTTATGCCTTGAGAGGATTCTTCATAAAATTTCATTATTGATGATAATGGTTATAGAAAAATAGATAATCATCAGAGAAAGTTTAAAATGGTTATTATTGAAATTAGTACTTAGAAATGATAGATTTATCTGTCTGCCTCTCTAGAATGTCTCTTCTGTCTCCTTTTCTCCCTCTAACGTATGTACATATTCATCAATCTGAAAAGGAATAATGGATGTTTTATGTATATTTATAAGTATACAGAATAGCTCTGTTGAATTAATCTTCTGAAATTAAATATTTCTTTCATTTCAATACATATTTTATTTCTTGCCTAATTTCCCATTTGTTGACTCCTGGGAAGAATGTATTGATTGATATCGTACATCCATCTTACATTGCTCAGTGTCATCACCCATCTTTATGACAAGCCCATCTCATCAAATGGCTAACTAAAGCCCATTTGAATATTTCACCTTCATATTTCACATAGCATATGGAAGTTATTGTAGTAATTAAAAATAATATCATACCTCATTAGCCATGTCTCACTAACTAGGAATTTATGATGATTTGAATAGGAATGATGCAAAATTTTATTTTTATGTTTAAAGAAAAAATACCCCATTAAATTGTATTATATATATATTTATATAAAATTTTTTGAGGGTTAATTGGGAAAATGTTTCTTAAGTCCTTACCAGTGTTACTTTCCATGATTGTAATCAATTAGGTCAGTTAAAGTTTTTTAAAATTTTGTATTATGTTAACTTTATGTTAAATTGTCTATGAGTTTGTTTAAAATTAATCATGATTTTCTGTCGTATATGATTACTCAATAACCTGAGTTTTAAACATTCTTTAGGATTATTCACTTATTCAAATTGCGGTTTTCTCATTCTCAATTCTTTCAAGTTACTGACATTTTTTCTACTTAACTTGAATAAGTGCAGGTGTCAAGACTGTTGGCTATTATGTTAAGATAAATTAATTCTTAAATGCTTCAATTAAAACTGATTCCATTCTAGTTACTTATCATGTAGCAGAAAGGAATAACTAATTCAAAGTTGATTCCAGTGTTTCTCAATAGTGAGCTCATGATAAGAAAGTCAACATGTAGATGTCTTACCATTAATTATATAAATGATGGTGAGGAAGAAAGATGACTCAAAGTTAAATCTGAGAAAAGTATCTTTATATCTGTTTTATTTCCTGATGCCAAAATAAATTTTTAATATCTAATCATTTTACATTTAGAACCCACTTTGCTCCTTGTGAGCTCCATGATTATGGCCAAGTTAGTTCATTTCTCTAAATTCCAGTTTGCTCACTTATAAAAGGGGGAAAATAGTACTTCTTTTATACGTTTTTTCTCAAGGACTCAATGGGATTATAAGAATGTTCTTAAAATGGTGCCTGACATATAATGCTCAATGAACAATAAGTAAATTAAATTATTTTAATGCAAAAAATATGAACAGTACATAACAGTACAGTTACTTTCATTTTAATTATAGTTACTGAATAAAATGCATTTTTACAAACACTAAAACCTGCATCTTAAAAAAAACCTACATCTTCCAGAGCATCATTGATTTGAAGTAATTTACTTAAAATGGCTCATGTATTATATTTAATTAAATGTATTTAAGATATTTCTGAAACTCTTTGCTGGCTATGCCTCCAGGATTAGTAGGTGCTATTGACTATTAAAGTACAAGCTGCGTTTAATTATTATTTTTTTTTGTGGGTACCGGGGGTCAATCTCAGGACCTCACGCGCCAACAGGCACCCGTGCCACTGAGCGATATCACCGTCCCCTTTTTGGTATGTGGGTTCCGGGAGTCGAACTCGGGCCCTCGCGCTTGCAAGGCAGGCGCTTACGCCGCTGAGCCATCTCACCAGCCCTGCGTTTAATTATTGACTCATTTTATTCAGCTATTTCATTGACTTCCTGGAAAGCACACTTAATTGCAAACTCTTTTTCAAATTCTTATTCCTTAAATATTGACTTTACTCACTTGTTTGTCCTTAGCTTTCTTGTTTTCCTACCTGCCACCCTTCTGATGATCTCATTTACTCAAAAGCAGTAGTTATTCACTGTGGAGGACCACCTGGATGACTGAAAAGAAGAGCAATTATCTCCATTTTGGCTAAACCTGGCCCTATTTCCATGTACTGATATGTACAGAGCTGGGTAGGTCTTTTCCTTATCCCTTCAATTGGCTTTAAGCAATGCAAATTGGTCCAGCCAACATGCTGATGTGTAGTCTTTGAAGCAAGGTGACAGGTCAGTGTTTCCCTGCCCCTGTAGCTCCCAAAACACATGTGTGAGCCTGGTAGGATAGAGAGCCGTGCTCCATGCTGTTGGCTGGGATCGAGCCTCGAGAAATAGGCTATGACTTCCCAGGGCATAGAAAGTTACACATCAGAGCTAAAGCACTGACCCCAAAACATTAGATACTATCTTGAATTGTGTTATGCAGATTACTCCTTCTGCATAGCTTTCCCTCTGCATATTGCAAAGGTGATTTCAGGCCACCTACCTAGCCCAGCTCATGGTACTCACTGGCTTCCCACCAGTCTCACAGTCACTCATCCCTGAGCCACTCCCTTCCTTGAGAATTGATAAAACCTGAAATCAGCCCTGGGTCGAGGCCTTTGTTCCAGTAATCACCATCTTGGCTGGACTTAGGACCCCTTGGCTCCCCACAACTATAAATATGCCTTAGTGTCTTTATTCTCTCCATGGGTTGCACTGGAAGTGGTAGATTGGAATTAACTTGCTAGAATTCTGGTAACTTTTACATGGGATTACAAATATAAACTTCCCAGACTGTGATGAGGACCAGGAAGGGCTAGCTATAATTCACAATTTTCTACTAAGTCATCACTTTATTTCTCCAGGACATAGTTCTTATATCACAAAATTCAATGCTCTGTTGGTACTCTCTACTTTGATTCCCAAAGGAACTTTATGTATTATGTACAAAACTGAAGTCAACATGACTTCCTGTAAACTGTTCTCTCCTTCATCATACTATTGCAATAAAAGCCACCATCATCAACACAGCTGTGAAAATTGAGAAACTGGATTTCATCTTCAATATATCTATTTCAGCTCTTAATATTAATCAACTACTAGTTCATCAGATTACCTGCAATCCTGCTCTGACAACCCTGGATTAGGCCATATCAGCTCTTTCCTGGAACATTCAACAGATTATAAAATGTCGTACTTGTATACTTCCTTTTCGACTCCATTCCATTCTGTGCAGCACAGGTAGAGTGATGTTTCTAAAGCAAATATGTAACATCAGGGCCAGTCCTAAAATTTGTGATGCTCAGACAGAAGAATAAATGAAAGGGCAATACTCTGGTTTCTCTTCAGATCGTATATATCTTTTGCCTTTTAAATGAAAAGGCATGCCTTCCTACCTTCATGCTCCATCCATTTTTGCCATGGACTTTACATACTCACATGGAGATCCTCTAACCTGTACATCTCATCATTGTTTGCAGACAACCTTTCCCAAACATTTCAGGAGCCTTTATCCAAGCCTAAAAGTGAACCCACAGGTCATATTTTCCCTTAATGAGATAAACTAAGAGAAGAGTACACACAGGCCATGGAAACAGCTTGTGATCCTCTGGCCATGGAGTTCTGGATAACTATAGACACAAAGCATGCTGTAGAAGGTGAGCATGAACCCAAATGGGCTACAGTCCTTAGCCATTTGGATTCCTTGTCCTGTAAGGAGAAGCATGGCCAGAAGCCACAAACAAGAGTCCATTTGTTGAATACTTCTTTTTCATATTTAAGGTCTCACTAAATGATACTTATTAAAGGAGACTTTTCTTCTGCTTATTGATGGTAGGCTCTGTGCCACTCTTTCACCAAAGATTGGTGAATCCCAAGTATCATTCCCTTAATGTTTTATTTAAACAAATGCTAAATATGCACGCTCTGAATCTGACTGGAGTGTCAAGTAGAAGCTATGGTAAATCCTATGTGGTTTTGAAACATGATCCATGTTCATTGCCATAATCCCTAAGGTAGTAGTTTCACTTCTGTTGCCTCCTTGACTGCTGTTTTGATTCTTCACTTCTCTTGCTGTATGATTTAGGTTTTTACACTCATTTCTACAAAGAATTGAGGACAAGTTTATAAATAATTTTTTAGGGCAATTTTATTGATGATTATAATGGGGTCACCATGAGAAATCAACAGTTACACACCACAATAGTTAGCAGAAAAATTCAAATATGTGTTTTTTCCATTTCTCCATGCCTTCCCTTTCAATAGGTTCTTCATGTTCATTATTTTTTTCCATCAAAAGTCATACCTAAAAGTTCTCTGTCCTGAATTTCTTCCACAGAAATCTCAGTGATGGCCTCCCCCAGATTTTCCAACTCTGTCATAGTTTATGTTCCTCAGAACTCCTATTGAAATATATTTTATTTATTTATTTATTTATTTTTAATGTGGGTACCGGGAGTCGCCCTCAGGACCTCACGCTTGCCAACAAGTGCTTGTGCTGCTGAGCGATATCACTGGCTCTTTTTTCATATGTGTGTTTCGGAAGTCAAACTCAGGACCTCGCTCTTGCTGGGCAGGTGCTTATGCCGCTGAGCCATCTCACTGGCCCAATATATTTAAAAAATCAATGGTGTTTCAAAATATATTTTTATATTCACTATTAAAAAGAAAAAAACCTGTTTACATTATGTTTATGATGTGTTGGAAGGTTGAAACTCATCTACTGTCCACTATTTGAGATGTATCAGGGAGCACAGGTAAAAACAGTTATTTCATGCTTACATCTGACCTGAGAAAGTCCTTAGTGTTGTGTATCTATCTCAGTAAAACCATCTGTACTTCAGTAACAAAAAATAAGAAGTAATCTAATAAGGTTTTGACCCATGCAAATGAATGAAAATTGTGCATTAATGTGTAACTGATGATCATTAACTTCATTCTTCCATAAAACAGATGTCTGTCTGCTCTCCACAGCATCGTATCTGTGAAGTTTGTCATTTCCAGAAATGAATCTTTGATTTATAATTGCCACAGACTAATTGAAGAAAATGCTAAGTCTCAGTTCTGTGATTTATCCACGTTGAGTATGTGGTCAGTGAAGGAGAAAGAAACCAGAGCTTTTATGGAACAAAGGCCATCTGTGTATTATTTTGAAACTGATTTATAAAAACAGTGCATCTGTGATAAAGTAACAGCTGTTATAGACTGCTGTGTATGAGTATTAAAAGGAATCACATTCAGAAGTTGGCTACTAATATTATTTTCCAGATAGCATTTTACCTCCACTAAATTTCTGCAGACATCTTTTGGATATGGCTAATGTACTTGGTTAGTATATTTAAAGTGCTACAGGAACACACACAGATGAACATAATCTTGTATGTATTGAAACTCTCCTTTTTCAAAAGTGAGGAGAAATTCAGATGTTCTCAGACTTACATACACATGCAAGCTGAAGGAGTTTTTCCTCACTAAACTTTCCCTGGAAGAAATTCTGAAGAGGGTCTTCTAGAGTACAATAAAACATCACAAGACACTAAGTCAAAGCTAACAAGAATAAAAATCTCAATGAAAGGCAATGCTTTCGTAATTATAAAAGCTAGTATTATGGTAACTTTGGTTTGTAGTTCATCTTGCTTTCTACATAATTTAAGAGAGTATAAGATTTAAAACTATTATTCATTTATATTTTTGGGTACTAAATGCATGAAGATGTAATTTTGTGAAATCAACAACAGAAAAATATCAAGATGTAATTGTTAAAGTAGTCGAAGTTTTTCATGTTACTAAAGTTAAACTGGTATAAATTCAAATTAGAATGTTATAATTTTAGGCTGTGAAATGAAATTCCCATTGCAACTACAAAGCTCTCTAGTATACCCAGAAGGCAATGAGAGAGGAACAGACATCTCACTACAACAAACAAACCAAATCCAACCAAACAAAAATGCATCTTGTAAGGCAGGAATGAGGGGCAAAAAAGCTGTAATGCATTTAGAAAACAAATAATTTAATGACAGAAGTATTGTCTTATCAGTAATTAATTTAAATATAAAGACTAAGCCCTCCAAACGAAAGTTAGGCAGAATGAGTTTTAAAACACAACTCTATGCTGACTCATTGTATAGTCACTTTTGATCTAAAGGCACATTTAGACTAAAAGGAAAAAGATATAAAAAGTAATTCTGTGGTAACCAAAAGAGAACAGAGGTAGTTATATGAAGAGCAGGCAACGTAGGCTTTAAAACATTATAAGACACAAAGGAAGACATTGTATATTAATCAGTAATTCAAAAGAGCAAAAACATATAATTATACATTCTCATATTTAATAACAGACTATCAAAATATATAAAGTAAGAACTGTCAAAATTGAAGGTAAAAATAGATAACTCTACAGTAATCATTGTAGACTTCAATAGTTTACTGTCATTAGTGGATGGAGCAATAAGACAGAAGATAGATAAGGAAGTAGAAGGCTTAACAACACAATTGACCAACTAGGCCTAACAGAATGCTCTATCCCAAAACAATTGTATCCACATTTTTCTTAAGGGCACATGGGATATTTTCCCAGATAGATCCTATGTTAGGACACAGATTAAGTTTTAATATACTTTAAAAGTCTTATATTGTATGAAGTATGTTTTTATGTTTTGGAAGCACAATTAAAGTTATAAATCAATGACAAAGAGAATTGATAAAGATGAAATTATAGAAATTAAATAACAAGTGGGTCAAAGGCAAAAAGAACAAAGAAAATTATAAAAGTACTTACAGATAAATAAAAATGCAAATACAACATACCAAGATTTATAAAACACAACAAAACAGGTTGGAAAATTTTTTCTAAAATGCTTACATTAAAAAAGCAAGAAAGGGACAGTGAGATGGCTCAGCAGCATAAGAGCCTGCCTGGCAAGTGCGAGGGCCCTGAGTTCGACTCCCAGAACCCACATATGAAAAAGGGGCTGGTGATATCGCTCAGTGGCATGGGCACCTGCTGGCGTGCGAGGTCCTGAGGTTGACCCCCAATACCCACAAAAGAAAGCAAGAAAGATTTCAATTCAATATCCTAAATTTACAATTTATGGAATTAGAGAAAGAATAACGTAAACCCAAAGCTAGCAGAAGGAGGGAAATAATAAAGATTAAAACAGAGATCAATGATATACAGAATAGAAAAGCAACAGAAAAATCAATGAAACCAAAAGTTGATTATTTCACAGAATCAAGAAAACTGACAAACCTTTAGCAAAATAAAGAAAAAAAGAGAGATGATGCACATTATTAACATCAGAAAATACAGTGATGACATGACTCAAATTCTACAGAAATAAACAGTATTGATTTATTTGAACATTGTTCACCAAAATATTGGATAAGCTAGATGAAATGGACATATTCCTTGAAACACAAAACATATCAAGGCTGATGAAGAAATAAGAAATCTGGCCTATCACTAATAAGAAGATTAAATTAGCCAGGAAAAATCTCCCCCAAATGAAAAGTCTTAAACTTAATGGATCTACTGGTGAATTGCACCAAACATAAAAAGTAAAACTAGCACCATACCTTCTCAAATGTTTCCAAAAATTGAAGAAAATACTTCCTATCTATTCAAATGGAAAAGGACAGCTTTTTCAACAAATGGTGCTGAAAAATCTGGACATCCATCATGCAAAAGAATGAAGTTTAGCCCTTACTTTACATCAGGGGCAAAATTTAATTGAAAATCAGTCATTAATATAAAATTGAAAGTATAACATTGCTAGAAGAAATTACAGGCTAAAAGTTCCACAGAATTGGATTTGGGAATAATTTCTTGTATATAACACCAAAGGTACAGGCAACAAAATGAAAAATAGATAAACTGAACTTCAAGAAAAATGTAAAAATTTGTACAACAAAAGACAGTAACAGTAGCATAAAAATGGGAAAAATGTTTGTAAATCTTTTATCTGATAAAGGATTAGTTTTGAGAATATAGAAAGAATTTCTAAAACTGAGTAGCAAAATAACAAAACCCCCTCAAAAGTGCGCTAAGGTTTTTAATAGAATTTTATCCAAATACAACAAAGCGATTAAGTCCATGAAAGTATACCAGTCCATCATCACTAGTAATTAGGGAAATGCAAATGAAAACTATACCCGGGGAGAACAAGCCTGTCCCCCAACTCCATGTGGATGGAGACAGAACCAAGTACTCACATGGTGCTTGCTCCTGGCCAACTGCACATGTGGATTCTGCCCCCTGAGCATGGTCACCTATAAACTCCAAGCCTATTGTATGTTTTAATTCCTTTTCACTCTGGGCAGCAGAAATGTTAGCTGGCTGACCAACCTGATACTAGAAGAGGCCACCATCCTGGGAAGGAAGGTAAGCTTGGGAGAGTCCACAGCTTCAGGGAGAAAAAGACACTGGGCCTGCTGTTCTAGGCCCATGAAAAGCCAATGGAGAAAATTGGAGCCTGGTGGATTCCAAGACTATAGATCCTACTAAGAAAACACTCATTAAACACACAGAGGAATGTTTTTTAATTGACTCATTGTTTTTCTTATTTTTCTTTTATCCTTTATTTTGCTCTGCTTCTTTTCTTGTTCTCTTTTTTCTGCCTTTAACATTTTTCACTTGTTTTTCATTATCTCCTTTATTTTGCTCTGCTGTTTTTCTTGTTTCTACTTTATTTTGCTTTTTCTTTTTCATCTTTTTATGTTACTTTTATCTAATACTATTAATTTTTTTACTTCTCAATAGACTCACACACTTTTCTCTCTTCCTTCTCATCTTCCATTGATTAACATTTTAAATTTTACTCTTCTCATTCTCTTGTTCTCTACTCCCTCTATCTTTACTACTACAAACATCTTTATGAATTTTTAGAAAGTTAAATCTCTGCTGTTATTGTTTAATACTGTTCTATTTTGAGTGCAGTTAAAATTGTTCCATTTAGTAGATATTAATTGTAAGTCAATATTTGGTTTGCCTTAGTGTCTATACTATGATTATAGATCTCTTTTCTATGGTTAAGTATGGTAATTACTTGTTCTTAGGGTATGTCAACTTCCACTTTTCCTTTAATCCTATTATTATTGATGATTTTATTACAATAGCCAAGGTGATATAGTTGTTGTTAATTGGTTTTCTCTGTACGCCAATATCTGGACTGCCTTTGTATTGGGCTAAATACACTGCAGTCTCCCCACACAAATAAGCAGAGGTAGCTGGATCCAGGGACAGAGGTAAAGGCCTGTAGTTAGCCAGACATGGAGGACATCACTGAAAAGCAGAAACTACTTAAAGAGGTCTCCATACTAAAAACAAGACCTTGCACTATAGTCAACCTAACAGCCCCAGCACAAAAGCTAAAAACAAACTGGGAGTGATGACACATGCCTGTAATCCCAGCACTCAGGAGGCTAGAAGGAGGATTACTGTGAGTTCAAGTCCAACCTGTTCTACATAGTGAGTTCGATGCTAGCCTGAACTCCATAGTGACATGCTGTTTCAAAAAATGAAAACCAAAACAGGCAAACATACAAACAAAAACCCAAAGCAAAACAACAAAAAGAAAAATTAGAAGACAAGGCAACAAAATGCCTATAAAAATTTGTAACTTTCCCCAAACTGATCCATGGGACATGAAGGGGGAGGAAATCAAAAGCCACACAGCTGAATTATTTGAAAAGATAACAGAAGATATTAAAAAGAAAAATCAATGCAATACTTAACATGTGTAAAGAGTATATAACTAAACAGATAATAGACTTAATAAACTAATCAGTGAGTCTAGGAAAGACACTAATAAAATGTTGGCTGAGCTAAACAAAATGATACAAATCATCAATGCCCAACATAGAAATGAATCAGAGTCCATAAAAAGATACCAAACAGAAATTCAGGATATTAAAAATTCTATTGAAAGTATGGGCAGCAGACATGACCAATGTGAGAACAGAGATCAGAACTAGAAGACAACGTAGATATCACTGACCATTTATGTGAGCTACCTTAGAAACAATCAAAGAACATGAAAAATGGATTCAACAGCCACTAGATGATGCAAAAACACTAATCTAAGATTGATTGCTGTTAGTGGAAAATCAGAAGACAGCACAAGTGACATAAAAAGCCTGTTGTTTTTTAAAGTAATAGCAGAAAACTCCAAAATTGGGAAAAGAATTAAATATACAAGTGAGGCATATAGAACCCCCAATACTCACAAACAAACAGAATCTCTCCATACTACATTATAGTAAAACATCCCAGAATTCTGTCACAAGAACAGAATGTTAAAAGCCATTACAGAAAAGCAATGAATCACATATAAAGATTAGCCCATCAGAATTATAGCAGATTTCTCATAAGACACCTTAAAAGTCAGCAGAACATGGAGTGAAGTGTTTCAAGCGCTAAACAGAAAGAGACCAGACCTATATAGCCTGGGAAATGATTTTCAAAATTGACAGAGAAACAAGATATTTCTGTGATAAAGAAATATCAACCTAACCCTAACCTCAAGAAATTCATGATCACAAAACCAGCACTCCAAAAAAACAAAACAAAACAAAACAAAACTCAAGGGTAGCTTAGTAGCAGACAGTAGCAGACAGTAGCAGACAGATTTCTAAACCAGAGAAATGTCATATGTTTATCACTGAAAGCTCAAAAGAAAACAAAGCTGCTGTCATGTAGGGGGATAGCACCAGATGGTAACTTAATGTTCAGAAATAAAGGTAAAAATAAAGCTAATAATGCCTAAAATTCTGATAGAATAAATATACCAGGCAAAGTGAGCAGTTATGAAGGAAATCAATGACAGGAAATTAATGCAATGACAGGAATAAGTTAATATCTTTAGTAGCTCACAACATGAATGGTCTCAGTTCCCTAATCAAAAAGAAACAGATTGGCAGAATCAAGAAACAAAATCCAGTGGTATATTATATAGTACAAGAAACATTTAATCCCCCTCCCAAAATTCATAGATTAAAAATCAAAGGATAGAAAATTTTCAGTGGGATTCTGAAAACAAGCAACAGTAGCTATCTTATTTTCAGCCAAAGTGGGATACAAGCCAAAACTTATCTGATGAAGAAAAGTAGGTCACCATATATTGGTTAAGGGGACAATTCAACAGGAAAAGATAAAGTTATTAACATATTCACAGAACAATGACACACCCAATTTCATAAAACAAGTACTACTCCACATAAAAGTGCAGAAAAATATGAACATGATTATGGTTGGGGAACTCAATATCTCACTTCCACAAATAGATAATCAACTACACAAAAAATTGACAAATATCAGATTTGAACTAAACATTCAAACAAATGGACTTAATAGACATCTACAGAATGTTCCACCATACAGCAACATAATACACATTCTTCTCACCAGCACATGGAACTTTCTCAAAAATTGACCACATAATAGCCAATGAAGCCTGCTCAAGTAAGTGGAAAAAAATAAAAATTATCCCGTGCATACTATCAGATCATAGAACAATAAAACTGACACAATGGCAAAGGAAACTGCAGAAATTATGCAAGTTTGTGACTGTTAAACAATACAGATTTGAATAATCAATGGCTTACAAAAGAAATGAAGAAAAAAGGACAGTTCCTATAATTAAATGAGAGCACCACTACAACACACTATAACTTATAGGACAAAATGATAGCAGTACTAAGAGGAAAGTCTGTATCTGTGAATGGCCACATTGCAAAAACAGTGAGCCCAAATAATAACCCAATGACGTACTGCATGGTCTAGAAAAACAAGAACAGTACAAGTCCAAAGCTAGTAAAAGACAGAAAATTATAAACATCAGTGCAGAAATCCACAAAATATAGACTAAAAAGAAATACAAAGAATCAATGAATTGATGACCTGGTTCTTAGCATAAACAGAATAGAAAAACCCTTAGCCAATTTTACCAAAAAGAGAAAAGACTCAAATCCGTGCAAGTAGAAATGAAAAAAGTGAAGTCACAAAGGATACTGCCAAAATCCAGATTTCTAGCAAGTATTTTGCAAACTTGCCTGCCAGTAAATTGGAGAATATGGAAAAAATGGATAGATTCTTAGATACATATGAACTACCAAAACTGAACCAAGAAGATTAAAAAAAATCTTAATAACAGAGAATTGAAGCACTAATAAAAAAAACCTTGCCAACTAAGAAAAGCCCAGGTACTGATAGATTCAGTGCTGCATTCTACAAGAGTGTCAGGGAAGAACTAATGTCAGTCCTCCTCCAACTGTTAAATGAAATTGAAAGGGAAAGAATACTACCAGAGTCATTCCTGGAAGCTAGTATTGGCCTAATTCCAAATACAGGAAAAGGAGCAACAAAAAAGGAGAACTGAAGGCCAAACCCTTGGGGCATCACAGTGGGCAAAATAAACCCAACCCATACTTTTCTAATAAAATTATGAACTTTACCACAACAGTAGCTGGCTGTGTGTCTCAGTAGCTGTGCCTGAATCTTTGTGTTCACCCACTTGGTATCATGAATGTCAAGGTGTGTATACCTGTACAAAAGTGTTATATCAAGATTTTTTACCCACATAATGCTCCCTGTAACATTTTTTGCATATGTATCCCTGAGCATCATGGGGTCGGGTAAAACGCACTCATACCACTCTTCTGTTATACAAACATCTAATTTACCATAATGGCATGCAGGTATGGCTCACAGTATCTGTGTCTGGAGAAAACAGGAAGCCATCTGTGCATTCACCCACTTGGCAAGGTGTGCACAGGAGCTCCAAAGAAGCAACAGGTGAGCTTTACCCGTGAAATGCTTATGGTTAAATTTCTTGCACTTAGGATTTGTTTCTTAGAAAGTTTTTTTTGATTTATCTTATAGAAATAGCCCAGTTCATTACAATGGCACATGAAATCCAGATCTGTGAGTTTTGGAGGACATTGAAAGTGAGTCATGCATGGTTGGTGATGATGATGATGATGATGATGATGATGATGATAATGATGATTTTGACATTGGCCATGTAAGCCAAAGTTCCTGTGACAGTGAAATGGAGCAAGAATAGACTAACACAGACACAGGGAATGAAGACCTCCTTGATTCAGATCAGGAAGAAAACAGCAATGTAAGTGCATATTTGACTAGTCAAAATGGTACAAAGTGGTCATGCAAACAATTGGAATGTTCCAATGTTAGAAATAGGTCCAAAAATATAGGATCTTGGCAGGGGTGAAACCTATTGGATGGAATGCCAACACTGGCATTCAGTGTTGGAAATTGTTCATAACAGATGATATGCTAGAAGATATTGTGAAATATACAAATGATGAAATACAAGTAAAACATTCTGTTTGTACCAAATAGTCATAGTAAAAAATATGTTTATGACACCTCACTAGCTGAACTAAAAGCATTCATAGGTCTGCTGTACTTACTAGGGCTTTCTTGTGGTAATTGCCAGAATGTATTAGACTTATGGAGAAGTGATGAGTGTGGCCAGGAGGTTTGTAGAATAACAATAAGACCGAGGAGATTTAGTTTCCTTGAAAATTGCCTGAGGTATGATGACAAAACCACCCACCAAGAAAGAAAGAAAAAGAAACAATGATCTGGCTTCTATCCACTCATTGTTTGAGAGCTTTGTGGTTAATTGTCAAGAAATTTACACACCATTTAAATACATGACTATTGATGAACATCTTTCATTTTGAGGTTGCTGTAACTTTAGGCAGTATATGCCAAAAAAGCCTTCAAAATATGTTATAAAAACATAGGGTAGATGTGAAAACATATTATACTTTCAATTTAGAAATTCATCGTGGAACTCAGCCACCATGTCTTTATTTGTATAGTAATAAATCAAGTGATGTTGTGAATAGACTTGTTTCTCCCATCTCCCAAACTAATTGGAATGTGACATTCAACAATTGGTTTACCAGTTTCTGATTGATATTACATTTGCTAACAGAGCACAAGTTTACAAGCATAGGAATTGTACACGAGGACAAAGCAGAAATTCCCAATGAAATGTTGCAATTTCAAAACAGAGAATTGTATAGTATAATCTTGGGATTTCAGAAAGACATAACACTGGCTTCAAATATAGCAAAGAAAAACAAACTGGTACTACTGATGTCAACATGGCACCATCATGGGAAGATTGACAGAGAAACTTCAACAAAACTGAAGCCAGATATGATAACTTTATACAACCAAAACAAAGCTGGAATAGATGTTGTTGACAGTTAAATAGCAACTATGTTGTCACTTGAAACACAAAGCATTGGCCAATGGTTGTGTTGTACTCAACCCTAAACATGTGTGGCATAAATAGTTCAATAGTTTACAAAGAAAATAACAAGTGCAAAGTATCAAGGAGAAATTTTCTTAGAGGATTGGGGCTGGGACTCATAAGAAGTCATTTACAACAGAGGAAGGACAAAATGTTTCTGCCCATCTAACAATGCAAAAAAATTCTGGAGCACACTGGTGAGCTGACAGGTGAACAGGCAGGTGCAGCATCCCAAAGACCTACTATGACAATAGGAAAACCAAAAAGATATCAACTGTACTGTAAAAAAAAAGGAGAGGAAACAAAACATACATGCTATGGTGTAAGTGATAGTCATGCTTACACATGGAACATGCACAACTTATGAGTGAAGAGTGCCTTGGGTGTGACAGTTGAAGGAAAGATTATTTTTGTTGTAGAGTTCTATTGGTATTTTCATTGTAGTTCATATAGGAATTTATTTCTGTTGTTATTTTTTGACTTTGTAAACAAAAAAGTTGATGTTGCAAATTTTGATGCATATTTATAGTCAATAAGTATAAAAATGCAGTACTTTATTTTTTATATTTTTTCTGTTAAGTACACATTCTTTAATATAATAAAACTCATATAATTAATAATTCATCAATGAAAATACTTCTAAAAAATAAATGTATGTATTATACACCCTCATGATGCTCCTTTAACCTAAAATTGGAGCAATGCCCCTTGTAATGAACATAGACACAAAAATCCTCAACAAGATACTGACAAACAGAATGCAACAAATCTTCAAAAAGGTTGCACAGCATGACCTAGTAGAATTCATCCAAGGGATGCAAGGATGATTCTATATACACAAATCAATAAATGTAATTCATCACCTAAATAATGACAAAAATCCCATGATTATCTCAATAGACATAGAAAAAGTTTTTGACAAAACCCAACATCCATTTATGATAGAAACCCTGAAGAAAAGAAATATATAAGGACCTCATATCAATCTGATAAGAGACATTCATGACAAACCAATGGCCCACATCATATTAAATGGAGCCAAGATGTAAGCTTTCCCTCTAAAATCAGGAAAAATAAAAGGAATGTTCCTATCACTCTTCTTCAAAATAGTACTCAAAATATTATCCAGAGGAATCAAGCAAGACAAAGAAATAAAGAAATATGTATAGGTGAGTAAATCAAAGTATAATTATTTGCAGATGACATGATCCTCTACACAGGAGACTCAAAAAATTCCACCAAAATACTCCTAGGATGAGTAGTCAAATTTAGCAATGTACTAGAATATAAATCAACACATGTAAATCAATAGCATTCCTGTATACCAATAATGAACTCATTGAGAAAGAAATCAGGAAAACAGTAGTATTAAGAAAAATTAAGTACTTAGGAATTAATGTAATCAAGGAAAGTAAAGACCTCTAAAATGAAAACTACTGTATACTGAAAAAGTACTCTGAAAAAGGAGATTGAAAATGGAATCTGAAAATGGAAAGATATTCCCTGTTCTTGGATAGACATAATCCATATAATCAAAATGACCATACTTCCAAAATTTAATATACAGACTTACCACAATCCCAAGCAAAATACCAGCAGTATTCCTCACAGAACTAGAGAAAACAGCCCACAATTTATGTGGATCCAGAAGAGCCCCAGAATGGCAAAAGCAATCCTGAGTAAAAAGAGCAAATAAGGAGGCATCACAATTCCAGATATGAAGTTATATTACAATGTTACAGTAATGACAACAGCACGTGGATCAGTGGAACAGACTAGAGGATGCAGAAACAACTCCATGCAAGTTTGGCTACCTGATCTTTGACCAAGGGTTGTAAAACATACATTGGAGGATATATAAGCTCTTTACTAAATGGTGCTGGAAAAATTGGCTTCTATATATAGAAGATTCAATATAGACCCATCTATTTCACCTTGTGCCAAACCAAAATCAAAATGGATTGAGGATCTAAATGCTAAAACAGGGCTGGTGAGATAGCTCAGTGGCATAAGTGCCTGCCTGGCAAGTGTGAGGTCCTGAGTTTGACTCCCGGAACCCACATATAGGAAAAAAGGGCTGGTGATATCGCTCAGCAGCACAAGCTCTTGCTGGCACGTGCAAGGTCCTGAGGTCAACTCCCAGTACCCACATTAAATAATAATAATAATAAATAAATGCTAAAACAGAAACACTTAATCTGCTGGAAGGCAAAATAAGTAAAACTCTTGAAGAGATAGGCATAGGCAAAGACTTCCTGAACAGAACCCCAATGGAACAAGTAATATTACTAATAAATCAACAGGTGGGATCATATCAAATTAAAATCATCTGCACAGCAAAGGAAATAGTCAACAGAGAGAAGAGACAACCTTCAGACTGGGAAAAATATTTTGCTGGCTATTCCTCAAATGGAAGACTATTATTTAGAATATATAAAGAATTCAAACAAATTAGATGCCCCCCAAATAAAAGACCCCATCAAAAGATGGGTAATTGAAGAGACCAGACATTTCTCAGAAGTACAGATGGCCAGTAATACATGAAACAAAGTTCAATATAACTGACCATGAGAGAGGTACAAACTAAAACATCACTGTGATTCCATCTTACTCCAGAAAGAATGGCTATCATCAAAACATCAAATAATGACAAATACTAGTAAGGCTGTGAGGGAAAAGGAACACTTCTACATTGTTGATGGTAGTGTAAACTGATGCAAACCACTATGGAAATCAATATGAAGATTCATCAAAGAAACTAAAACAAGAAACCATTAATTTGACCCAGGTATTTCCCTTCTAGGTATCTTCCTGAAAAGGTTAAAGACATATTACAGTGATATGTGCATACCCATGTTTATAGAAGCACAATTCATAATAGCTAACTCTTGGAAGTAGCCTGCATGTCCATCAACAAATGAAAGGATAAAGAAAATGGAATTCTGCTTTGCCATAGAGAAGGACAAAATTGAGTGATTTGCAGGAAAATGGATGCACCTTAAGACTGTAAATTTAAGTGAAATAAATCAGACACATAATCATAAATACTGCATGGTCTCTTATATGAGAAACCCAAAATATAAACAAAGAGTAAAATGAAAGATAGCTAATAGTAAGTAGGGAGATGTATTTTTGTTCAAAAGGGAAGGGGATCAAGAAATGGAAGGCAGGGAGAGAAAGAGAATGAAAAAATTAAGGTGTCTTATGTACATGTAACAACTTCACACAAGGAATGTAATCATTATGTAATGCAAATATGTACTAATTAAAAAAACTGGAAAAAAAAAACTACAAAAGTATGTCACTTCATACCCATTAGAATAGCTACTATGAAGAACAAGAAAATTAGTGTTGGTGAAAATGTGGAGAAATTGGAATCCTTGTGCAATGTTGGTAGGACTGTGAAAAAGGATAACTGGTATGGATTGTAGTATGATGTTTCCTGAAAAAGTTAAAAGTAGAATTACCATGTGCTTCAGCAGTTATACTACAGGTTATACACCCCCAAAACTGATAGCACATTCTGGATCAGATATCTATATACTCATGTTCATAACAGCATTAATAACAGTAGCTAAAAATAGGTGAAATTTAAAATCCATTGAGACATTAATAGATAATTAAAATGTTATATGCATACAATGAAATATTAATGCATTTTAATTTTTAATTTGTAATTTTTTAATTTTAAAGAGAAAAAAGATAAATATAACTTGAAACTGAGTTTCAAAACAGGTTAGTAGGACAGTTACAATAGTTGATGCATTGCGTATCATTGTCTTTATAGTAGTTACTCAGAGTACAAGATATAGGCATGATATATTGTCCAAACAATATTAGCATGAAACATTCTTTTCAAGGAACTAAGAGAAGCTAGCCATATAACTATCTTAACTATCTTGTGTACACATATATTTTTTTTCCCTTTCTTCCTTTCCCCTTTCCCCCATTACAGTTTGTCTTTTCTTTGGAACATTTCTTCCCAATTCAAAATATCTATTGTACATTTTAGATCCCATTTACTTGTTCAGTTTCTCACACCAGTGAGACAATATGATGTTTACATATATGGGTCTGATTTGTTTCACTTATGAGTATGGACTCAAGTTGCATCCATTTACCTATTAAAGTCTCCAGTTTGTCCTTCTTTATGGCTGAGTAGTACTCCATTCTATTAAAAAAACATATCATTTTTGTCCATTCCTCAGTTGATGGGCATCTGGGTTGTTTTCAAGATTTAGCTATTACAAATTGTGCTGCTATAAACATGGGTGCACATACATCACTGTGGTATGATGTTTTTAATTCTTCTGGGAAGATACCCAGAAGGGGAATATCTGGTTTGAATGGGACCTGTAATATCCTAGTTTTTTAAGGAATCTCTGCACTGATTTCCACAGTGGTTGCACCAGTCTACACTCCCACCAACAGTAGACAAGGGTTCATTTTTCCCTACAGCCCCTCCAGTATTTGTTATTGGTCGATATTTTGATGATAGCCATTCTTTCTGGAGTGAGATGGAATCTCAGTGTTGTTTTAATTTGAATCTCTCAAATGACCAATTATATTGAACTATTTTTCATGTATGCATTTGCCATTTGTATTTCTTCTCCTGAGAAGTGTGTATTCATCTCAGATGCCCATTTTTGGATAGGCTCTTTGAACTTGGGGGGTCTGATTTTTTTCAATTCTTTGTATGTTCTAGATAGAAGTCCTTTGTCTGAGGAACAACTGGCTATAATTTTTTCCCATCCTGTGGATTGTCTTTTCACTTTGTTGGTGATTTCTTTTGTTGTGCAAAAGCTTTTTAATAAGCTGAGATCTCACTTGTTGATTCTTTGTTGTATGTCCCATGCGGTCTGGGTTTTGTTCATGAAGTCTCTGCCTACACCTATGTCTTCAAGATTTCTACTTATTTTCTCTGCCATTATATAGTGTTTCTATTTTAATATTTAGATTTTTGATCCATTTTGACTTTAGTTTAGTTCATGGTGATAGACATGGGTGTAGTTTTAGTCTTTGGCATGTGGAAATCCAGTTTTTCCAGCACCATTTATTAAAGAGACTATTTTTCTTCCAATGAACATGCTTGGCTCCTTTGTCAAAGGTAAGGTGGCTGAGTGTGTTTGGGGATGCATCTGCATATTCTATTCTGTCCCACTGATCCTCAGGACTTTTTTTTTTTTTGTCAATACCATACTGATTTTATCACAGTAGCTTGGTAGTATAATTTCAGGTCTGGGATTGTGATGCCCCCTGACTTGCCTTTGTTGCCCAGAATTGCTTTTGCTATTATAGGTCTTTTCTGGTTCCAAATGAATTTTAGGAATGCTTTTCTCTAGATCTGTGAGGTATGATAGTGGTATTTTGGTTGGGAAAAATCTGTATAGCAGATTTGGGAGTAGGGTCATTTTCACTATGTTTGTTTTTCCTATCCAAGACTAAGGGATATCTTTCCCTTTTCTGATATCCTCTTCAATCTCCTTTTTCAGGGTACTGTAATTTTTACTGTAAAGTTCTTTTGGGCCGGTGAGATGGCTCAGTGGCGTAAGTGCCTGCCTTGCAAGCGTGAGGGCCTGAGTTCGACTCCCGGATCCCACATATGAAAAAGGGGCCGGTGATATCACTCAGTGGCATGGGCGCCTGCTGGCGTGCAAGGTCCTGAGGTCGACCCCCGGTACCCACAAAAAAAAAGTTCTTTTATATCCTTTGTTAGATTTATTCCTAAGTATTTCATTTTTTGGGGGGGGATGTTATGATGAAGGGTTGCACTTTAAAAGAATAATATTCTGTTACTTGTGACAGTGTGAATGAACCTTAAGGACATTATGCTAAGTGAAATAAACCTGTCACAAAGGGGCCCATACTGCATGATTCCACTTGGAGTATACGAGATACTTGCAGTAGTCAAAATTCTGGAGACAGAAAATAGAATGACAGTTGTCAGTCTCTAACAGAGAGGGCTCTGGAGAGTTATTGTTTAATGGGTATAGAGTTTCATGAAAATTTCTGGAGCTGGATAATGCCAATGTTTGTACAATGTCATAAATGTTTTTAATACCACTGAACTGTACAATTTAAAATGATTAATATGGTAAATTTATGTGTAGTTTTTCACAATTTAAAATTTGAGGGATTTTTAAAAAATATTAAGGTAGGAGTCAGTTAGCATCCATCATAATATGGAAGCATCTTTTCCCCTTTGGTCTTATTATGCTATGTAAATATTATATACTATCTCTTATGGAAGAGAGATTCTTAAATAATTATTTTCTTGTTTTTGCATATTTATAGCAAGGAAAATGTAACCTGAAACTGAAAGTTCTCAGCAGCTGACTCATTCACCACTCACCTTCAATCAAAGGACTACAACACTAAAGATTCCACATGCAGCCTATTTTAAGGCATTTTCATATCATGCCTTAATAGAGTAATAACTGTAGTGACAGTGAAGTAATTTCTGTGATATTGTTTTCCAAAAAAATGAAGAACTAAGATAGACATTAATAGATAATTGTATTATCTATATATTCCAAATCTCTCATTTTGCCAATAAGAATTTGATGACACAGAGAGAGATAAATAACTTGCTAAAATTAATGTAGATAATTAGTTTTGGACCTAGAATCCTCTCCTATCTTTTCTAGTGATAGGCCCATTAGTGCTAGTCAGAGTTTTAAATACTTTATACAGTCATGTAATAGACATATTCATTTAATCTTTATGACAGAATAGTTACTGTTACAATCTCCATCTTACAGATGATCAAACTGAAGTCCAAGCAGGTGAAGTGACTCATCTAAGAGCACACAGTCAGTAGATTGAGTAGTGGGGACACAAACACAGTTTGGATTAAGGGCCCATGACCTTGGCCACTGCACTATATCATTCCCCTTACTTGACTGTTTAAATCTAGTATTATGTAGTTCACCACAGCTTTTATGCATATATAGTTATTGTTTATAGTGTGCTTAAGGTAGTATGCATAATTTATTCTTAGCCTATATTTTAATCTCCAAAATCTCTAGGGAACAGATGCAATGCACATTGCCCATTCTAGTTCAAGGAAGTATCAAGTTGAAAAGTTTCAGGGAAAAGGTTCCATCCTCACCCCAAAATAAAAAAAACATGGATTGAAGAAGTAAGAAGCGCAAGACATATTGGAATTACTATTTTTCTTTTCATATTTGAGCCTCAAATTTCTCAGTTAGTCCTCTAAAATAAATCCCATCTCTCAAATTAGTGCTGTATGTGAAAAGCTAAGATAGATTGGCAAAGACAAAACCACAAAAAGATAAAAACATTGAATTACATAAATTTATACAACTATATATTGTAACTTTGAAAAGATCTTGTTAATACCTGAAATTCAAATATATGAGTGCATTTATACAGGCACTCAAGTTACTCCTGAATCACATTTCTATAAAGCATCATCCATTTCTTGTGCCATGCTAATTTTTTCAGCTTTCAGTGAAGTTTGTCTTTTACTCAATGATTGTTTTTCACAAAGATATATAAATTTTGGTTCTTTACTGTGTTTTATGTGAAGAAAGTTATGAGGTGGGAAGAAAATCTCATTGAAATGCAGATGCTGGGCACCCCAATAAACCAGATGTTAGTATGAGTGTGTACTCACTCATCCTTAAAGTTATTTCGATGTGTGTCTCAGCAACTGTACAAACTTCTAAATAGAATTAATTCTTGGTATACTTTGGGAAAAATACAACACCATGAATGCTACATGACAATATTTTACAAAGATAAATAGGCTACATTTTAGTTAAGATAATGTTGACTTTATGTTTTATAAGATTTCAGATTCTTTGATGGCAGAACAGAACACTTGGATAGATGAAAGTTAGAATTCTTTTGTTACTTACAGCTCCAAGTGGAGAGAGGTTTGCCAGGTGGAACAGCACAGGGAGTTATGCATGGAGACAGGACAATAGCAATTTGGAACTCTATAAGGCAGCTTGTGTGTCACAAACTGTATAAGGTTGGCTAGGTTTTCAGGGCTGCTTATGAATTGGCTTATTTGGATAATTTTATGGGTCCTATGGGCATAAGAAATGTCCCCTATTTTCTGGTACATTTCCCTAGGGCAATTAGAGTAGGCAGTTAATGAATTAACATATAAGAATCTAATAAAGGAAGTGATTGAGGTTCAGACCTACTCAGCTGCTCAAAAAAAGAAATCTGACCAACCTTTAACCAGGGCCAGACATTTGGGTTAACATACCATTAAATAAAAAATGGACCAAACCCAAGGTATAGTGAAATTTGTTATTAATACACTTCAAAATTGCATTCTTAATATATAGAAATTTTATTTTGTTTCAACTAATAGTCTTGTCAGCATATGAATGATTCCGGTCTGTAGTCTTCTATGCAGAGATTCAGACACTGGTACTTTGGCCATCCTACTACTCATCAGTCATCTAGAATCATGGGGTCCTGTTCTGGATTTTCTGGGTCCTGTTGGCAGATGGCAGAGGATGGCATGGAAAAGGTACCTTTGCTCTTAACAAAGCCTCCAGGTGCTCATTCTATTGGCTAAAGTAGTCATCTGTAATACTGGATAAGGAATGGTTGAAAGTACAATAAAGGTTGCACCTGGTTAGGCAGCCACTTTTCAGCAATTATTCTTACATTGGAACAGGAGTACATTTCTTTGGTGGACATGTTTTGTCAGAGGGGAGTTTTAGAATATATATCTGAATGTAGATAAATACATACATATGTGTACATTTACATACATACACACATAGTGTATGTTTGCTTATAGATTTTTTAACAAGGGATCATTGCTATATTAAAGGAATCTTTGGGAGCAATGAATTTACTTCATTAAGGAAAATTTCAACTTTGACATATGTGTTGATTCCTAACAGCCCATTGAGATTCTTGATTTCCTGATGGCTGAAATGTGACTGTGACTTGAATAATTTATTTATGATTTCTAGTTACTTTATAAAAATGGAATTTTACAAACATAATACACATTGATGAAATCTAGATACAGAGGAGTATGTACCATTTTCTTGTTCAACAGTATGATGCTGAGATTTGTCTGTATTTGCTGCACATAGTTGTGGAATGTTCATTCTCATTGCTGTGTAGCATTTAGTGAGGCGAGCGTATCACAGTTTGCTTATCCATTCTACTGCTGATAAGTATTTGAAGAGTTTCCAATGTGGAGATACTGTAACAGGGCCACCAGAATTTTAGAACATGCCTTCTAATGAATCTTATGTGTATTTATGTTGCATAAATATATAGAAGTGAGAATTTTGGCCTATAGATTATGAATATGTACAAACAGTAAATTAAACTATTTTCCTATATTACTCTTAGTGTATTGAACAAAACTGTGTAAACAATGAAGAAGATAATCAGAAGGAAAAGTCCTGTTTATTCCACTGTCATATGATCTATTATCATTTTTATCTGTTTCCTTCTAGAACATATCAAACTTAATGATAATATGGGCTTTGTACAAAGACTTTTTATGTGATATTTTATGAATATTTTACATACTCCTGTTATTTTATAGTCAGAAATAGTAGTTTTCTATTGTGCACTAAAGTATTTTCAATTTTCACTTATTTTCTTGGAAACTATTTATAATTCAAAGTTGTACTGTTTTTAGCCCTTCAGTGTTTTGGGTTTGCTATGTGTATGAAAAAAGAACACAACCTATTGTCTGTCTCTGACCTTTAGAAAGCTTGGAGACAAGTGTCACCTTTCCCGACAGTACGTCAACATACTTACCTTCATATCCACTTACACTTACCCTGCTTCAAGCTCCAATGACATTACATTTCTTTCCAGAATGTTAAATTTATAAGATTTCGAGAACCAAAATCTTGGTTAAAAATTGGACATTTGAGTTGACTAAGATTTCCTATTTCTTTGTCATAAAACTTGACACTTTATTTTTATTTCCTTTTTCTTTATTTTTTCTTTATAAAAGGCCCCAAGTTCTGCACATTACACTGTGCATTTTAATGTTTGTCTATCCTTACCTCCTGCTCTGATACACTAATTCATACCCTTGGAGTGTTTACATTCCAAAGTAAATGTAGCTTAATGATATTTGAATGGACTAAAACAATTTTAGGAGGAAGTGTCAGAGCAAAAACATTTCCTTAATGATAAGCTTAATAGTATGATTTGAATTTTCTTCAATCCATTAATTTTTATTTTGATTCCTAAATAATGTATATTAAATAATATTTCACCTCAGACTAAAACACTCTCATTGCCTATATTAGTTAAAACAGGAAGTATATTTTTAATTTCAAATCTAATACGGAATATGGATAGCTATGACTACAGTGAGTAATCTCAGTGAAGTGTTGAAATTAAAAATTAAACACGAGGCATAAAACAATGAACTGAATCAGTGTATAAATTATAGCCATTATATTTTTATATTTCACTACTATTTTTAAAAACCAGTTGATATACATCTATGTGATTAAGAGAAAAAGTTAAAAGGTAATTGAGATTTCTTAATTTCATTAGTCATTTTTTTCTCAATACTTCATTTAAAAATTCTTTTTTTTTTTTTGTGGGTACCGGGGGGTCGACCTCAGGACCTCGCGCGCCAGCAGGCGCCCATGCCGCTGAGCGATATCACCGGCCCCTTTTTCGTATGTGGGTTCCGGGAGTCGAACTCGGGCCCTCGCGCTTGCTGGGCAGGCGCTTAAGCCACTGAGCCATCTCACCAGCCCCATTTAAAAATTCTTGAGGATATAGTTTTTAAACGTGATAAGGAAAATTTGGAAATCTTAAAAACTGAAAATTACCTTTTCCAGATAAATATCTTTGATAGTCAATTAGTAAGTATTTTTGAATTGAGTAGATCCCTGTAGTTAAACATTTTCAGGTAAATATTTTTCACATGGATAGTATGCATTGTAGGAATTATACTATTATTTTAAACTACACAATGTTTTAGCACACTCTAGCAAATAAGAAACCTCTTCTCTTAGTTACAATATTCATTAAGACCTTAATGAAATTCTGGAAAGAGGGCCTATCATAAGAAGCTTTGAGAGGTACACATCCTATTATTTCTATACTTGCATGTAAAGCTACCACAATTTTATCTTCTGCCAGTGAAATGACCAATTTGGGCTTAATTGTGGAAATTTATGGAGCAGAATTAATTCATCAATATGATCTCCTCTTAAAATGTGTTCTGTGTGAAAAACAATAAAATATACGTTGCCACATACCAGATTTAAAAACACTCTTTTCTGAGAACTTTGCTGATTAGAAATAAATCTACTTTTCTTAATGACAATCAATTAAATATAAATATTTACATGGAGGCTGTTCCCCATGGATCTCACTAAAGAAGGAAAATAAGGAGCTAGTGGTACTCTTATAGTTTGGAATTTAAATGTCCCCAAACAACTCATGCATGAAAGTTTGGTTTTCTGTGTACCAGTGTTCAGAGGTGGGACCTTTGCGAGGTGAATGGATCATGGGGGCTCTGACCTCATGAATGGGTTAATCCACTTTTGAATCCACAGCTTAATGGATTATTGGGATGAGGTGGACATTTAGAAGGTGGGTCTTATTTGGAAGAGGTCACTTATTGAGGACAGCTATATTTTGTCCCAGCCCAAATTTGTTTCTTGGATTCCATGAGGTGAGCTGCTTTACTGGGCTATTTGTGTCTGCCATATGTCTGTTGCCAGAGGCCCAGAAACAATGGAGACCAGTGGCTATGTATTGAAGTCTCTGAAACTGTAGGCCAAAATTAATCTTCCTTTAAGTTGACTTTCTCAGTTTTTTTTTTTTTTTTTTTTTGTCACAACTAGGGAAAACTAACATAACCACAATGTAGTTCAAGGTTACCACCTGGCTGGTGAGATGGCTCAGCGGCATAAGCACCTGCCTTGCAAGCATGAGGGCCGGAGTTCAACTCCCGGAACCCACGTACAGAAAAAGGGCCAGTGATATCGCTCAGCGGCACAGGCGCCTGCTGGCGCGCGAGGTCCTGAGGTCGACCCCCGGTACCCACCAAAAAAAAAAAAAGTTACCACCTTAAAGACCTTCTAGTACTGTATTATCTGTTAAAATGAGATAAGTTAACATTGATTATCAAAGTTTTTATCTTAATGCCCGAGTAAGAAGCTATTGACATAGATAATCCTTTGTACTTTACTAGCATGAAATTACAATGAAAGACCACATTGCATAGATGTATAAAATGTCCTTGAAATAAAGAAAAAAATGACTCAGACTATGTTTCTAAAGTGAATATAGGCTTTTTATCATAGAAAAAAAATGAAATAACTTTGAATTCATTAGACAGTCTTTGAAATAATCTTAAATTAAGAAAACAATAAATTATCAAGATGTACAAAAATAAAACCTTAATCTCATATAAAATATTTTCTACCATTTACTTACTTGTCATATTTTAATTTTTTTCTGCTTCTAATTGAGTTCATACTAACAAATTGATAAAAGGGGGGAGATAATGAAATAGGCTTTTGAATTCCTAAAGAACCTATCACAACATTACTTCATGTTAGTATTAGATATGTCAACCTTGTTGGTTAATAAATATAGAAATGTAAGAAAATCACTCTAATTTAGATGTATTCCTTAAACCATGCTGAGCTATTGTCAAATAAAAAATACTTCATATCCTTCTAACATGCTATTCTTGCCAATTTATTTCAAAAACACCAGTTTAATTTGAGCTGGCAAATGTGGTATATTAATTATAATACTCTGAAATATCCATAGATGCCAACTTTATCATAAAAATTCTACTTTTCTGATGTAAATGTAATGAAACATAAAAGATAATTTTAAGGAGCCTTATAACAACCTTTTAAGATACATCCTATCAAGTCTCACTTTGCAGGTAAGAAAACTATGACTAGTCAATTGAATGATCCCAAACTCTTATAGCAACAAAGGAGAGCATCAGGATTTATACATAGTTATCTTTGCATGTAAAGCACATGTGCATACACACTTATACACACACATCATCTCTCTCTTGCATATTATACTGCACCAACATCATCCAAAGTATCACAGAGTCACTTCTCTGGTGGTAGGGTTTCAGTAGTGATAAGAAAATGCTTAGAGATGCACTCTTATCCTTTCCAAATTTATAGCCATGTACCATTATTGAAAGCTAAAGGTAACAGATATAGAGAAATTAATATATTTTATTTCCTTATGCCTGTTCATTCTCTTCTTCATACATAATGCTGTGTGGACACTACTGACATCATCAGATTTGGGAAAATTATACTATAAATTAATTTGATCTACATTTCTTTTAATATAGTATATAAGCAAAAGTTGATGGCTATATTTTTTTGCATAGGAGAGTGCTCATATTTTCCATATTATATATATATATATCAAAATATATAAAATATATATTTCCCCCAAAAGAGTTAATAATGTAGATATGTTTGAAAAATGCATTCATTCCCAAATGTCATCTTTTAGCTAATTTTCCTAAAATTTTATTCTCCAAATGAATGTTAATTTTTAATGAAAGATTTTACAGGAATTAAAAACTAGTTATTTAAAAGACAAAATATTGTCATCTGCTTTAAATTAGAGATAGATTATTATATGGAGCAGAGGTAGGTTAGAGGAACAAAGGGAAGGAAATGTGGTTACAGGAACTTCCTTAGGTAGGAATTAATATCAAATGATGAATCACAGGTACAAAATGACTTGCTTCCCATTTTTGTGGCATATTTCCAGGGAGCAAATAGAGGACTCCACCTTTGATATATGAAGGTTTTGGTACGAGAAAGGCTGATGGGGTAAGATGTGTACCTGCTATACAGTGCCTAAATGAGTTGGGCCTTGTAGGCCTTTGTTCTTTCATTTATATTTACCAATCTCCATTTGGATCAAGTCTGTGAACTCAATATGGTTGATAAATAATGATTGAAATAAGGAAGGAAATATGAGTTTTAGCTCATTAGTTTTAGTTCATTAGAGCTTAAAAATTAATAAAAACACAATGTTAGTGTTTTAAAGTTCTGTGATAAGGCCTAAGGTGAAGATGTGATGGGTTGACCTATGAGATTTTCAAGTTCTGAGGATCCAGTGTAGTCCTAGATGGAGTTTCTTCCTAGAAATGGGCTTGCTAGCTTGAGTAGGAGTTTAGAATTTGTAAATGTTATCACTGGCAAGCTCTAGGGCATTGTGAAGAGTTGGGAAATGGAATCACCATGTGCCATAGATGCTGGAGTAAAAAAAAGAACAAAACAAAACTGAAGGAGACTATTGGACACTGAGCTGAAGCAGCTAAAGAAGTGTACTGAGCCAAATTGAGGGGTTGGGTGTGGACTAATGTGAACTAATAGGGACTTAAGACATGGCTCCAGAGACAGGAAATCTCTGAAATCTCAGAGCAAATACTTTCAGAAGAGAATCATTTATATTCATAGAATGAATGTTCAGCACTTATACAAGTACAATAGATGTGCAACAGGAGGAGGGATGAGGATGCTGTTTGTGTGCATTGCAGTACTAGAGCTGGGGCAAGGGGGCCTGTGTGCTGTGTGACATTTACTTACAGAGAATCTGTAGGTTAACTAGGCAGCAGTGGTACTGACAGTGTAATAACCCAGGACTGGCACTTGGAAAAGGCCTATGAGCATGTAACTTTGCAGAGGTGCATCTGAGAAGACAGGTCTTCTATAATAGTGTGTAAGGCAATTAAATACAACAAACATTTAATTGAGAAATATAGTCCTGGCAGGATCAAATATAAAATGGTATTTGTCAAGTGGCTTGAATATAAGACTAGATAGGATACTTAATGGGACATCTTTATATCAACTACATTGGGATATCAAGAGAGAAATGTCTACTGTGTTGGTAGATTTTTAAATTTGTGGGATTATTTTACATGTTAACTAGCAGGGTTTTTTTCAATTTTTAATTTTTTTATTAGTACATGTTCATATTATCTAATGTTCACATTCTTCATGGGGAGTTGCTGCATGTATTTAACAGATTTTAATTCTTTTTTTTTTAAATTCCACTTCCTTCCCCTCCCTCCATCTCATGGTCCCCTTCCTATTTGCAAAAAAGCTATTTCCCTACTTCCTCTTGTCCATCTTTTATTTTGCTCTTTGTTTATATTTTGGATTTCTCATATAAGAGAAACCATGTCATGTTTAAGGTTGTGCATCTGATTTATTTCATTTAGCCTTATTATCTCAAGGTGCATCCATTTTCCTGCCAATGTCTTAAATTTATCCTATTTGGTGGCAAAGTAGTACTCCATTGTGTATAAGTAATACATTTTCTTTACCATTCATTTGTTTATGGGCATATAAGCTACTTTCAAGATTCAGCTACTATGAATTGTGATGCAATAAACATTAGTATCCATGTATCACTGTAATAAGATGTCTTTAACTCTTTTGGGAAGATACCTAATGGGAAAATCTGGGTCAAGTGGGATTTCTATTTTCAGTTTTTTGAGGAATCACCATACTGATTTCCATAGTGGTTACACAAGTTTATATTGCAAACAAGAATATAGAAGGGTTCCTTTCTCCATGCATCCTTTCCAGCATTTGTTATTATTTGATTTCTTGATGATAGCTATTCTTTCTGGAGTAAGAGGAAATCTTAGTGGTATTTTAATTTGCCCTTCTGTAATGGCCAGAAAGGTTGAACTTTTCTTCATGTATTTATTGGCCACTTGTGCTTCCTCTTCTAAGAAATTTCTGTTCATTTTAATTGCTGATTTTCTGTTTGGGTCTTTTATTTTGTTGGGTCTAATTTTATTTGAGTTATTTATAAAATCTACATATTAGTCCTCAGTCCAAGGAATAGCTGGCAGGTTTTCTTTTCCTGTTCAATGAGTAGTTTCTTAAATCCATTGTTTCCTTTGTTCTTCAGTAGCTTTTTAATTTGATATGATCCCATTTGTTGATTCTTGGTATTCTTTTGCCATTGGGGTTCTGTTCAGAAAGTACTTGCCTGGGCCTATGTTTTCAAGAGTTTTACATATTTTACCTTCCAGCAGATTGTTTCTGTTTTAACACTTGGATCTTTGATCCATTTTGATTTTAGTTTAGTACATGGTGATAAATATGGTCTATATTCAAATTTTTGCAGGAAGATAGCCAATTTTTCCAACACAATATGCTAAAGAGACTACATTTCCTCCAGCAACTATTTTGGCTCCTTTTTCAAAGACCAGGTAGTTAAATGTGCCTGTAGTTGCACCATTTATTCTGTTCCATTGATTCAAATGTCAGCTTTTTGCCAAACAATGCTGTTATTGTCACTATAGGTGTGTGCTATAATTTGAAGTATAGGATTGTGATGCTTTGTTCTTTGCTCTTGTTACCTAGAATTGTTTTTGATATTATATGTCTCTTCTGGTTCTATATGAATTTTAGGATCATTTCACTGGTTCTGTGAGAAATGTTATTGATATTTTGATTGGGATTGCATTAAATCTGTATATCAGTTTTTGAAATATGGCCATCTTGACTATATTGGTTCTGTCTATCCAGAAATAGTGGATGTCTTTCCATTTACTTATGTCCTTTTTCAGAGTACTCTAGTTTTCATTGTAGAGCTCTTTCCTTTCCTTGTTACAGTTAATTTCTAAGTATTTAATTTTTCTTGATGCTGTTGTGAATGGCTTTTCTTTTTTGGTAAGTTTATTATTGGTGTATAGGAATGCTATTGATTTTTGTATACTGATGTTGAATTTGGTTATTAAAAATAAATTTCTTTTTTTGGAATTTTAGGGTCTTCTATGTAGAAGGTCATGTGATATGTTAATAGTGATAATCTGACCTCTTCTTGTCCTAGACATACCCCTTTTATTTCTTTCTTTTGTTTGATCACGATGACTAATATTCTGAGAACAATATTGAAAACTAATTGGGATAGTTGACATCCTTATGTTGTTCCTGATTTTGAGGGAAAGTTTTCACTTCTTCCAATTTAATATGATGTTGGCTGGTAGGTTTTAATAAATGGTTTTTATCATATTGAAGTAAAGTCCTTCTATAACTGTTTTCTTCAGGGTTTTTATCATGAATGTGTTTGGATTCTGTCAAGGGTTTTTCTGCATTAATTGAAATGATTGTATGATGTTTGTCTTTGCTTCTTTTTATGTGATGTATGACATTTATGGATGTGAATATGTTGAGTCACTTTACATCCTTGTGGTGAATCATACTTGGCCATGATATATCATCTTTTTGATGATTTGTTTCATTCTGTTTGCCAGTATCTTGTTTAGGACTGTACTGTCTATGTTTATTAAAGAGATTGTCCTGTAGTTCTCTTTTTTGTTTGGGGCCTTGTCTATGTTTGAAATTTACATAATGCTAGCTTTCAGGAATGGTTTTTGGAGTTATCCTTCCCTTGCAATTTCATTAAAGAATTTGAGACCTATTGGCATTAGATCCTCATTAAAGTTCTCAAAGAATATTGTTGTGATTCCGTAAGGACCTGGGCTTATCTTGGTAGGTTTTTTTTTTAATTAGTGCATCAATTTTGTTGCTGTTATTGGATTGTTCAGGGTTTTTATATCTTTTGCTTCAGTTTGGCCAGGTCATATGTATTTGGAATCTAGATATTTTAGGACTGCTTTCATTTTGTTGCATAAGTTCTGTTATACTGTATGGGCATTATCATTTGATTTTGAAAACTAATTTCTTCCTTGATTTCTTCTGTGACCCAGTGATTATACAAGAGGGTATTTTTTAATTTCCATGTGTTAGCATAATACTTATGGTTTCTTTGGCCTGTGATTTTTAGTTTCATTATACTATTATCTGATAATATGCTTGGGATAATTTCAGTTTTTTTTTTTTCACTTACTTAAGTGTTCTTCATGGACTAGTGTGTGGTCTCATTTGGAAATACATACTCCTGAGAATAATGCATATTTTCTTGTTGGTTGGAACTCTCCATAGATATCTATTAAGCCTATTTAGTTGAAGGTTTGTTTTAACTCTGATATTTCTTTGTTGATTTTTTTCTCTACTTAACCTACGTATGATAGTGGGGTCTTAAGGTCCTTCGTTGTAACTGTGTTCATGTTTACCTGATTTAATCAGAATTAATCAATGTTAAATGTGCTCATAAGAATGGGGCCCTATTCTATAAGATTGATGGCTTCATAAGAGGAACAGAAAGAGATCAGAGGAAAGGTCATATAAAAATGCAAAGAAATGGTTGTCTTAAGCCAGAAAAAGAAAACCCACCAGAAACTGAATATTGCTAGACTTTAGCAATATTCTTGGATTTTCTAGCTTCCAGAATTGTGAAAAAATACACTTCTATTTCAGCTTTGCAGTCTGTGGTATTTTGTTATGGCAGCCTGAGCAGACTTACACAGAGAAAATGATGTTGACAATTAGAGTCTTACTAGAATAACTTTCAAACTGTATTCCATTTATCATTTTATTGTCTGAAACATAAATGCTGGTGATAATTCATCTTTATTTTGTTAATGTCCATTTATATAGATGATGGCAGTAAATATGTGTGAAATAACTATATAAATGAATAAAGGCAAATCTGAAGCCAAAATTATCACAAATGTAAGTGTTTTTCATTGGTGCATTCACTTCTATGATTTTCATGGGATTTATTCTTCCCTCTATTTCAGATATTTAAAACTCTGACAATCTAACCTTCTGTATTCAATCAGAATCTGCTAGTCATAACTCAGAAATATAGTTCACTGCCAGAGTATTGAATGTCTCATGGGCAAATCATATGAAATATTTCCTCTCTAATTATTAGATGACAGATGTTATTTTTCAAGTATTAGTGATTGAGTGAGAAGTATTTTGGTGTCTGGGAGCTTTTCAGTGACCCTGAAACCAGAGTACATAGTGATCCTACCTCTTTGCATTTCAGATCTGCAATACGGATAATTTCATAGGCATCTTCTCCAGGTTCTTAGAATAATGAAATTATTATAGAGTAGCAATCTCTACATACTTAAAAGAGTTAATTCAGTATTAAAACTCAGAGGGAAACTATCACCTTGTACTCAGGTTGCAGAGGCCTGGCAATATAAGGATTTCAAGATGTTTATAGAGGCAACATAGTAAGTCATAATCATTCTACATAGAAATATAGCTTTATCATATATTTTTCTAATCACACATTTAGTAATCTCTAGGTTCTTTTGTCTTTTCTGACTCCAATCTGCTTTTAACTTTCTCATGATTATCTGTCTAGGTGCAAACCAGATTCTTCTACTTAGTCATTTGAATAACTTTAAAAATAAAAACACAGTCATTAGTTTCAAATATATTTAGGATGTGTTATTAAATTAAATGATGGGGATACAAAGATTTTTAACAAAAAAAATAATGTATGATCTACTGGAAGAGAATGACAAGTGGAGAAATAAATAAAAAAAGAAATTCAGAGAGCCACACGTACCTTTGGAGGGCAAAGTAATCAGTGAGACCAGCAATGTGGAAGTGTCTGAAGCAGCAGTGAAGAGACAGCAGTGGGCTCCAGAGAACTCCACCAACAGAAGACCAGTCCCAGCCCCACATCCAGAGGCCAAGATCAGCTCCATACCCAGCACAATTCCCACAGCAAACTTGGCTGGAGTACACAGC
Organism: Erethizon dorsatum; assembly: GCA_028451465.1. Lineage (NCBI taxonomy): Eukaryota > Metazoa > Chordata > Mammalia > Rodentia > Erethizontidae > Erethizon > Erethizon dorsatum. The sequence continues at coordinate 115,578,262 of CM051824.1, forward strand.
ACATTTCTGGGATCTGACATGGACACTGTCACAGAGCTGTAAACACCAGAGTTATTTTACTACTTTTATTCTCCCTTGTTTGTCTGCTTATCTATCATTTTCCTGTCTGGTTGGATTTCAGTCCAGTATCAAAGAACTGGGTGCTGAGCCAAATCATAACTTTGCATCCTCTAAAAATTGGGAATGTAGATTCTTGGGCTAGCTATAAAGAACCACCTACATCTAGAGGACATCCTTGAAGAACAGACATCTCCTAGAAAAGTCTCAATATTAGTGATAAAGCTATTTACCATAAGAAATTGGCAAGCACCAACATAGAAAGCAAAATAAAATAAAAAGGAGAAAATAGAAAATGACAAGATGCAAAAGCAAAATGCAACCCCAGACCCCCAGACCATCCAGGAAAAGCCCAGAACACAATGAGATAGATGAAATTGGTCAAACATTGGAATTTTCTGAAATGATAGCAAGAGAAGAGAAAAACAAGTGGAAAAGGCTATAGAGAAAATGATCTTTCAAGTAGAAATAGAAATGATGTTTAAAATCAAAGATATTGGAGTAGATACAGATAAAAGAATAGATGAGCTTAGAAAAATGATGGAAACAAAAAATGATCAACATAGGGAAGAAATGGAATCCATGAAACAGATCCAAATGGAAATCTAAGAGATTAAAACCTCTGTTAAAAGTATACACAACAGATTGAATGAAGGAGAGGTTAGAATATTTGATCTTGAAGAGAGAATTGCAGGTAGTGATCATGAAAAGAAAGATATCTTAAAAATAGTAAAAGACCAGGAAAAATCAATCCAACATCTACAAGATGAAGCAAAGAAGAATAACTTAAGATTGATTGGGGTCAATGAGGAACCTGGAGACAGTGCAAATGCCATAAAAAACAATGCTTCACAGAAATAATGGCAGAAAACTTGCCAAGCATATACAAAGAATTTGACCTACAAAACTGAAGCATATAGAACCCCAAACAGCCAGGATCAAAGTAAAACTATATCAAGACATATAATAATCAAGATACCAGAAATTGAGCACAAGAACAGAATATTAAAAGTTTTTAGAGAAAAGAGACAGATCACTTATAGAGGAAAGCCCATCAGAATCATGGCAAACTTCTCAACACAAACCCTCAGGTCAAGAAGAGCTTGGAGTGAAGTATTTCAAGTCATGAAAGAAAACAACTTCCAACCCAGATTGATGTACCCTGCAAAACTATTTTTTGAAATTAATGGAGAATTGAGATACTTCCATGACAAAGAACAACTGAAGAAATTCATGACCATCAAACCAACCCTACAAAGAGGGCTGAAAGATATTTTAGATGGAGATAAAAATGACCACAATTCCACGAATAACAATGGAAAGAAACCACCAGGCCAGGCAAGTATTTAAACATAAGGAAAAAGCACAAAACCAACAGCAGGAAAATAATATGACAAAGATAAGCCAATGCATATCAGTTATAACCGTCAATGTAAATGGCCTCAATTCACCAATCAAAAGAAACAGACTGGCAGAATGGATCGAGAATCAAGATCCAACAATAGGCTGCATACAAGAAACATATTTAACTCAAAAAGATATTCATAGACTGAAAGTCAAAGGATGGAAAACAATCTCCTGTGCAACAGGAACTCAGAAAAAAGCAGGGGTAGATATTCACAATGTGAACTTCAAACCAAGAATGACAAAAAGAGGTAAAGAAGATCACTATATACTTGTTAGGGGAAAACTTTAAGAGGAAGAGATAACAATCATAAATATGTATGTGCCAAATACAGGAGCACCCAACTATATAAGACAAATATTAATGCACATGAAAAATCAAATAAGTGATAATGCAGTTGTAACGGGGGACCATAATATCCCATTGTCACAAAGAGATAGATTAACTAGACAAAAAAATCAGCAAAGAAATATTAGAAATGAACCAAACCTGTGATCAAATGGACATAGTAGATGTTCATAGAGTGTTCCACCCAACAACATCAGAATACACATTCTTCTCAGCTGCACATGGGACATTCTCTAAAATAGACAAAATACTAGCACACAGAACATGCTTAAGTAAGTGCAAAAGAATTGAAATTATCCCATGCATATTATATGACCATAGTGCAATGAAATTGGAAATTAATGGCAAAAGAAACTGCAAAAACTCCATAAACACATGGAAATTAAATAGCACCATCCTGAACAAACAATGTGTCACAAATGAAATTAAAGAAAAAATTGAACAATTTCTGCAACTAAACAAAAAGGCAGATACAACATACCAGTAGTTGTGGGGTGAAATGAAAGGAGTCCTAAGAGGGAAATTTATACGGGTGAATTCTCACATCAGGAGAACAGAACAAGCACAAATAAACAACCTAATGTTGCACCTCAAGTTTCTAGAAAAAGAAGAGCAAGTCAAAACAAAAGCCCATACAAGGAGGAAATTATAAAGATCAAAGCAGAAATTAACACAACTCAGACTAAGAAAACAATACAAAGAATTAATGAATTGAAGAGTTGGTCCTTTAAAAAAATAAATAAAATTAATAAACCCTCAGCCAACCTTATCAAAAAAAGGAGAGAAAAGACTGAAATTCATGCATTGAGGAATGAAAGGGTGAAATTACTACAGATCCTGTGGAAATTCAGAAGATCATCAATACTACTTTGAAAATCTTTACCCTCACAGGAAGGAAGACACAGATGAAATGGACAGATTCCTAGATATATATGAATTACCAAAGCTCAATCAAGAAGATATAAAAATTTTGAATAACCCAATATCAGTTGATGAGATTGAAAGTACAATTAAAAACTTACCAAAAAGAAAAGGCCAGGTCCTGATGGATTCACTGCTGAATTCTACAATACATTTAGAGAAGATTCAATGCTAATACTCATCAAACTCTTTAATGAAATTGAGAGGGAAGCAATCCTCCCTAACTCATTCATGGAGGCAAGTATTACCCTGATACAAAAACCAGAGAAAGACCCAACCAAAAAAGAGAATTATGGGCTAATCTCCCTAATGAAAATAGATGCAAAACTCCTCAGTAAGATACTAGCAAACAGAATGCAGCAAATTATCAAGAAGATTATACTCCATGACCAAGTGGGATTCATCCCAGGAACGCATGGATGGTTCAACATATGCAAATCAATAAATGTAATAAAACATATCAACAGAGCCAAAGACAAAAATCACATGATCATCTCAATAGATGTAGAAAAAGCTTTTGACAAAGTCCAACACTCGTTCATGATAAAAACCCTACAGAAAATTGGAATAGATGGTCTATACCTCAATCTGATAAAAGCCATCTATGACAAACTAATAGCCAACAACATACTAAATGGACAAAAAATGAAAGTTTTCACTCTAAAATCAGGAAGAAGACGAGGATGTCCACTATTACCACTCTTATTCAATATAGTCCTGGAAACATTCGCCAGAGCAATTAGACAAGAGAAACAACTAAAAGGAATAAGGAAGATGTTAAATTATCATTATTCACAGATGGCATGATACTCTACATAGAAGACCCCAAAAACTCCACCAAAAGACTTCTAGATTTAATAATCAAATTCAGTAATGTAGCTGGATACAAAGTCAGCACTCAAAAATCAATAGCATTCCTGTACACAAACAACAAACTCACTGAGAGAGAAATTAGGGAAAGCACACCCTTCATAATAACATCCAAAAAAAAAAAAACTGGAATGAAGTACTTAAAAAGCAATCTAACAAAGGAAATAAAAGATCTATACATTGAAAATTACAGTACTCTGAAAAAGGAGATTGAAGAGGATATCAGAAAGTGGAAAGATATACCTTGCTTATGGATATGATGAACCAACATAAAGAAAATGGCCCTTCTCTCAAAATTGGTACAGAGATTTAATGCAATCCCAATCAAAATAACTTTAGCATACTTTACAGAACTAGACAATACATTCCTAAATACATTTGGAGCCAGAAGAGACCTAGAATGTCAAAAGCAATGCTGGGCAACAAGGCAAGGCAGGAGGTATTACAATCCCTGACTTGAAAATATACTACAAAGTGACTGTGATAAAATCAGAATGGTCCTGGCAAAAAACAGACCTGAGGATCAGTGGATATATTAGAAGATGTAGGGCCGGTGAGATGGCTCAGCGGCTTAAGCGCCTGCCCGGCAAGTGCGAGGACCCGAGTTTGACTCCCGGATCCCACATACGAAAAAGGGGCCGGGGATATCGCTCAGCAGCAGGGGCGCCTGCTGGCGCGCGAGGTCCTGAGGTCGACCCCCTGGTACCCACAAAAAAAAAAAAAAAAAGAAGATGTAGACATAACTCCAAACACACTCAGCCACCTTATCTTTGACAAAGGGGCCAAGAATTTCCACTGGAAGAAAGATAGCCTCTTTAATACATGGTGCTGAAAAACTGGCTCTCTACATGCTGAAGAATAAAACTAGACCCATGTCTATCACCATGCACTAAACTAAAGTAAAAATGGATCAAAGATCTAAATATTAAAACAGCAACACTAACTCTACTGGAAAAGAAAGTAGGTAGAAGTCTTGAAGACATAGAGGTAGGCAGAGAGTTTATGAAGAAAATCCAAACTGCACAGGAAACACTTCAAAGAATCAACAGCTGGGATCTAATGTTATTAAAAATCTTTTGCACATCAAAAGAAATCACCAATGGAGTGAAAAGACAACCCACAAAGTCAGAAAAATTTTTAGCCAATTGTCCCTCAGACAAAAGACTTCTATCTAGAACATATAAAGAATTGAAAAAAAATCAAACCCCCCCAAATTCAAAGACCCAATCCAAAAGTGGGCATCTGAGATGAGTATGTACTTCTCAGATGAAGAAATACAAATAACAAATAAATATGAAAAAATGTTCAACATCATTGGTCATTTGAGAAATGCAAATTAAAGCAACACTGAGATTTCATCTCACCTCAGAAAGAATGGCTACTATCAAGAAATCAACCAATAACAAATGCTGGATGAGCTGTGGGGAAATAGGAACCCTTCTCCACAGTTTGGAGTGCAGACTGGTGCAACCACTGTGCAAATCAGTGTGCAGATTCCTTAAAAACATAGGATTAGAGGTCCCATTCGACCCAGCTATTCACCTTCTGGGTATTTTTCCAGAAGAATTAAAAATATCATACTACAGTGATCTAGGTACACCCATGTTTACAGCAGCACAATTGGTAATATTTAAATCTTGGAAACAACCTAAATGCCCATCAGCCGAGGAATGGATAAAAAAGATGTGTTATTTTTGTGCCATGGAGTATTACTCAAGTATAAAGAAAGATAAATTTGATACTTTTATGGGTAGAAAATGAAACTTGAAACCATACTCATAAGTGAAATAAATCAGACCTGCATGTGTAAACATCATATTGTCTCCCTAGTGCAAGAAATTCAAAGAGTAAATAAGGTCCAAAATGTACAATAGATATTGTGAAATGGGAAGAAACTGTTCAAAAGGAAAGAGAAGCTGGGATGTGGGAAAGGAGAAAAGAAGGAAAGGAAAAGGAAAAAAAATAAACATAAATATACAAAACAGTTAAGATGGTTATAGTACTAATTTCTATTAGTTCATTGAAAAGAAAGGTTTGTGCTTATATTGTTTGATCCATTTTTCATGCCTATATCTTGTAATCTGAGCAACTACTTTGAAGATAACAATATACAATGTATTGACTATTCTTACTCTCTATTATCTGCTTCAGAATTTGTATTATTGTTTTCATTGTTTTTCTCTTTAAAATAAAATAGAAAAATAAACTAGAAAGAAAGAACTTGATAAATATGTAAGAGAAGTATTGTAATGAAATGTGTTAGTGTACACATAGACTTCAAAATATGAACGAAGCAAAAGAGTGAAGAACATTTCAGAAGGCTGTTTCAGAAGAGTGAAGTGTACATTGTATTTTGAATAAATGAACTGTAATTTACTGAGTTTAAGATTGGGAGAGATTCCATGAAATAGAATGGCCAAAATATCATCAAAGCATTTTAAGCTAGGAAAATAGGGTTTGGGGGACTAGATGTCAGGCTACAAATGGGGCTCTAAAAGAGCTTAAGCTGGACTATATGCAACTATCAATTAGGAAATAAATTGAAATGCTTTCCTGAAAAGTATACTAATCTATTCTAATGTCTGGTCGGGTCTATGATCAGTTTATGGGCCTAAAAAAAAAAATGAAGAGTTTGAAGCCATGAAAATATAATCTAAGGCCTATTTTGAAAGACTATTCATATTGTGGAGGTTGGAATAGAAGAGTGGAAGAGAGGCAGAAGAAATAGAAACTAATAAAAAATTTTCCTCTCGTTCCTCTCATTACTTGTTCATTCAGAGAAAAGACACTGTGAATAAGATGCTACTTACAGGAACTAGACTTACTTTAATGTTTGAGGAGGTGGAGGAGTAAAGCTCTTAGCGGGTGTGGCAGATAGTTTTTAATGAATTTTCCAAGCCAGGGTACATGAGAAAGTCCCCAAAGTTATCACTGGCTTCTGGGATCATAAAGTGCGACTCATGGCACGTCTCTCCAGCTGCTGAGGCTGACTTGCATAGATCTCTCCAGAATAGTGACCTCTAGTCTATTTCACCTTCTGAATCTTGTTTGAAATTGTGTGTTGGTAATCTTGAACTCACACTGACCAAAAACAAAAATAGCAGCCAACCAAACCATCAGATGCCTCTGACTTAAAAGATTTGATGGCAATCCAGATGTAAAAGTAAATAATGCCCCAGGCTGTGATTTAGTGTTAAAAAACAAAACAAAACAAAACAAAACAAAACCTTTCTTGTAAAAATGGTATGGTGTCTCTTTTGGAACCATGCAAAGATATTAATGAAAATAAACAAGAGGAGCATAAACCAAGAGGCAAGCTCTATCACACAACAGATTTTATCCCCAAGTATTGTCATGATTCCCTGAGAGAACAGTATTGAAACACCGAAATGATGGGGAAAGTCTACCATGTCCTGAGACTGACCTGCTTCCTCTGCACAACTGCCTGCCACAACCAATGGCAGACAATGACAACACCAATTGTTCTCTCCAGGTCTTTTGCCATGTTTCTCCTACCATCAATTTCCATTTAATTTTGTGGATGTTAGTTGCCTTGTTTTGCTTGCTCATTTTTCTGTTTTTTTTTTTCATACAAATTAATCTTCTGTTTTATCTGTTCAGCTATCTAAAAAGAACAATTTTGGGTCTGGTGTAAAAAGCTCTAAAAACAAAACAAGTCAAAAAACAAAGCCAAAATTTTAACGTAGAACCTCAAAGCAAATGTTTGGAGTATCAAGTTGATAACAGACAGTGTAATGTATCAGTGGAATTGGTATATCTATCACTTCAAATACATGTCATTTCTCTGTGTTGTGAACATTAAAAATCCTTGGGCCAGTAAGATGGCTCAGCGGTGTAAGCGCCTGCCTGGCAAGTGCGACGGCCCGAGTTCGACTCCCAGAACCCACATACGAAAAAAGGGCCGGTGATATGGCTCAGTAGCACTGGTGCCTGGTGGCGCACAAGGTCCTGAGGTCGACCCCTGGTACCCACAAAAAAAAAAAAGAAAAAATCCTTTCTATGAGCTATTCTGAAATAATTATTGGCAGTCACACTTTCCTATTTTGCTATAACACATTAGAAGTTGTCATTCTTATCCAAATGTGCCGCTATGTCCACTGTCTGTCCACTCTCCATCCCCTTCTCCCTCAGGCTTGGGTAACCACTATTCTACTCTCTCTCTCTTTGAGATCAAGTTTTTTAGCTTCTTCATAGAAATGGAAACATGTGGCATTTGGCTTTTTATACCCTACTGCAACTTAATATAATTTCCTCCAGTTCCATCCATATTGATGCAAAGATCAGAAAGTTATTTTTTATGGGTAAATACTATTCCTTTGTATGTACTACATTTTCCTACCCATTTATGCATTGGTGGAAACCTCAGTTAATTCTATTTCTTATTTGTGAACAGTGCAGGAATGCACATGGGAGTATAGCTGTCTCTATGACCTACTGCACAATTTCAATTCCTTTGTTTATATATGCAGTATTGTAATTGCTAGATCAGATGCTAGATTTATTTCTAGTTTTTGAGAAACTACCATACTATTTTCCTAATGGCTGTTCTAGTTTACATTCTCACCAACAGTATATGAGTTCCATTTTCTCTGCGTTCTAGCCAGCAATTTGTGGCTATTTGTCTGTTTTATAGTAGTCATTAAAATTTGAGGGAAATTATATCTCATGATGTATTTTACTTGTATTTTCCTGATGATTAGTGATGTTCAGCATTTTTCCATATGCTTGTGGCCACTTGTGTTTCCTTTTTTGAGAAACATCTTTTCAGGTTATTCTTCCATTTTTAATTGGACTATTTTTGTGTTTTTTTAAAATCTTTGTATAGGTTTTTATACTGAGTTTTTTAATGTACATTTTATATTCTAGAAATTAATCCTTTTTTGGACAAAGCATTTGAAAGTATTTTCTCCTATTCTGTAGCTTATGTCTTTACTTTGTTTTCCTGTGCAGAAGCTTTTTACTCTGATGTTATCCTGTTTGTCGATTTTTACTTCAGTTGTCTGTGCTTTGGGGATCATATAAAAAATCTTTGCCCAGACCAACACCCATACTTCTCTAACTGAGTCACTTGTTAGATTCAGCTGTGTGTAATGAAACAGTTACAATAGAGGATTAAATAAGTGAGGCTTCTTAAAAAAATAACCTATACAACAACAGGTTCAGGGTTAGTAATAGTACTGAAATGGGAAATCAACATGTATTCTGCACTCTTAGCAAGTTGCTTCTACCTCATACTTGCAACCCAAAAGGCTCCAAAAGGCACCACATCCCCATTCAATTTATAAGGAAAAGGGAACAGGAACAGGCAGCCCTAGCAGATGTCTACTTACATGGCACAGAGCAGAACAAGATTATAAAGTAATCTGTGGCTACAACGAGTTTAATTAATCGAGTTTTAGCTTATTCTCTACAGAAGAAATTTGGGAGGGAGAAAAAATAAGCATGCTTGAGGAGTAGAATAATATACAGTATCTATCACACCACTTTCAAAATACTTGGAATATAAAACTTTCCATACATATCATAATTATTTCTCTTCTTGTGTATCTCATTGAGTAGCATGCAAGGGAAACAGGAATAATGGTCATGTCTCACTTATATTTTCATCCAGAAAATCTAGAATGTTGCAGAATATATGTATGAACATTTTGTTGGAATATGTTGAGATTTTAATATACTAGAACTAAACATTGTTCAGTGAACATATTTAAGCTGCATATGAGAACCCCAAACTCTCAAAGGATACAATTATAGGATGATGCATGATTGAGGTAGTTGTATCCACACTTGGTATACAAATGATCTAGAGTTCAACTAGAAGTGTTGTAATAATGAGTGACTAGTGAACTGTGAACATATATATCATATTTCCAGGTAAAATGTACTTTCATAATTTGTCGGTAATACCTTTGTGACAGTTAACCATAATTCTGTCAACTTGATTGGTCTAAGAAATTCCCAGGGACTTAGTAAAGTACATTACTGTATGTGTAGATGAGTGATGAAGATAACATTGGATATTACATATGGTCTTTGGCTCCTTTCTCTGAAACTGTTATCCTGCTTTACTTCCTGGCCACCATCAACGAATCATCTTTGCTTTGCCATACCTTTCCACAGTGATGTTTTTGCCTTTGGGTCAGCCGATAGTGGACTGAATTCTCCGTGAGCCAAATTTCCCTGTGAGCCAAATTATACCTCTCTTCATTTCTGTTGTGGGTGTTTGATATTGAGTCTCAGTGATGGGAATGCTGGATAATACACCTGTTATTCTCACTCGCAACGTAAGTCATGATGACATTAACATTGTATGTTCTTTTAAATTATAATTTGTTCTCAAACTGTAATATTGATGGTCCTGTTAAGATAAAACAATATCCTGTACTTTCTAGATTCAGTAATGTTGAAATCTGGATTATATTTGTCTCTATAAATCTCTGTAAGAGTGATTTTCTCAGGAAAAAAGAGATGATTTAACAATCCAAACACACTATTTTGTTTGAAAGGAAAATAATAGACAATAGAAAATAAGCATTTTTCTTAATAGCTGAATAATTTGAAACTATGACAGATTAGTGGATTTTAAAAGCCAATACTTTTAAATTCATTAAAAATATCCCTAATTTACAGATACATGTAACATTTGTATTTCTGTAAAAATAAAATTTTAAGTATTCCTCAGAGAAAGACATATCAATTTACTATTTTGGTTTTGTTCTTGTTGTGTACTCTCTTCCCTAGATACTGTCTCTCACTTTTAAGATAACTCCTTCTCTCCCACTGACACTGTATTAAAAAAAATATATCTATAAATGATAAAGTGTATCACTTATACTTATTGTAAAGTGTGTCACTTATAACTATTATTTGTCCAGAATAAACATAACCTTTTATATTTTGGTTTTTTACAGATACACAAGCAAAAAACACAAAATGATACAGAAATTGAAAATTAAAACATTATCTGTGGTTATTAGATGATCGGTTATTTTCTTCAAGGGCATATAAGTCAATAATTCTTAACTGATTATTCTTTGTAATCAGGTAATAAAATTAGCATTGGTAACTTTCCTATAAATCTTTCTATAATGAGTTCTTGTATTATTATAAATAGCAGTGACAGTCCTCAGAAAACAAAGATAGATGGAGTTACAATTTATGTATAGGAGATTTTGTCAATTTTTCTAGTATTTAGGGTTAGTATAGAATTTTAAGTGCATATTTGTTTTTTAGACACTTTACAGAGGCAAAAAAAAAAAAAAAAAAAAAAAAACAGCCTATGTTCTCTTTTTTATATGGGGTGCTAACCTGACATGGTTCTCTCTCAATTTTAAGGCTTCTTCACTTTGACTAGTTATCAGTTGTCAAAGTAAAAAAAAAGTATTACTATTGTCAATGTCATTACTACAGAATCTGGTTTAGCAATTTGTGATTGATCATTATAGATGTTAAAATACTTTAATTTAGGATATTAAAGATAGTATTTTAGTGTCTTTTCCATCATTTAAAACAAAAGTGAGATTTTAATGGCTGCATTAATCAGGTGAGGAGTTTTTATGTGAAATATTCAGAAATAAAAGAGTCCAAGCTATCATTCCAGCAGTTAAACCCCCACATGAACATCACGTCTTCTTTCGTGTTTAGTTATTATACTGTTTATGAATACAGATCTGTCTTTCTCTTTCCATCTACCCCTTACATTCCTCTCTTTATCTTTGTTATATAACATTTCTTTTCTATGTAGATAACTGAATTTGCAATGCAGAAGAGTGTACTATCAGAATAGTCCATATTTAAATGTGTACTTTTTGCTAGTTTTGGAAATATATGTCACCATGACTTTTGACTTCACAGTTTCTTGATTAGTAAAATAAAAAGGTGTGCTTGCTAGTCACTCCTTTTCTGAAAGTAGAATGTCAACCAAACCTTAGTAAAAACTTAATCTGTTTATGTGCTACTTTATCCCAATACCTGAAACAGTGTTTTGCACAGAAATAGTACTCAATAAATATTTAAGATTGATTAATAAATTCTAGTTCTAATTAAAATTTCAGTTTTTGTTACAAATATATAAAGCAACATTTTTATAATATGTGAATGGAGATACAGAATATTCAATACAAACAAGACCAATTTCTTTCTTTTTTTTTTTGTGGGTACCGGGGGTCGACCTCAGGACCTCGCGTGCCAGCAGGCACCCGTGCCGCTGAGCGATATCACCGGCCCCTTTTTCGTATGTGGGTTGCGAGAGTCAAACTCGGGCCCTCGCGCTTGCCAGGCAGGCACTTACACCGCTGAGCCATCTTACTGGCCCATCTCACCGGCCCTGAGACCAATTTCTATACCTCTACCATGTACTTATTCTTTATCCTAGTCCTTGATCAATATGCATTAATATTTAGAAGATGCTTGTGATACATTTGTTCTTTGAATAAATTATAAGAACTTTGAATAGTTTTCTATTTGTATAGAAATTGCTTAATTTTACTTTGGTACAGATTAAAGCCAGTGATGAAGGGAATTTATAATTTCTCTAAAATTAATATTTTATAGAAAATGGTTATATACTGTCTTAGTTACTTTTCTTATTGCTGAGACAAAATACCTAACATTGAAAGTTAAGGAGGAAGGGTTTATTTAGATTTCAGTGGAGGTTTCAGTCCATAATTGGCTGGGTCCAAAGCAGGCTGGCTTAGCAAAGAGGCATCCCAGAGGGAAAACAGTTCATGGTGGCAGAAGGCAGCAAAAGCAAAAGCAACAAAAGCAAAAGTGAGAGTCTGTCCCTTATACTGTATGCGGATTACCCACCCTAGGGAGGGCGTAACACTCATACCCTTATTCCCAGCATTGGACCTTGAACCAATCACAAACTCTGGATTCCGCTCCCTCTGAAAAAGCCTAAAGCTACCTGAGGCTTTGGGGGGACATCTAGACACAAACCATAACATATTTACACATACACACAATACTTTCCTAAGCTCTATTTTTTGCCAATTTTCTACTGATCCATCAAGAAATAACTAGTGTGAATATGCACGCACATGCTCACAACTCAAAAAACCTTATATTTTTCTCCCATTGGACCCTTCCTTAAGACCCAAGAGATTATTTTCCTTAGCATGTAGGAACAATGAGAATGCATGTAATTATTCAGCAAAAGAAGAGTAAATGCATATTAAGCCTCTGTTGAAATGTTTGATCAAGGTATTTGCTCAATCACTTCCTGTCTACAAAGAGAAGACATTTGTCACAACAGGCGAGTTTGCTGAAGCAGTGGGGGAACAGGTGACTGGAGGAGCATAATGAGATTTGCCAAGGGAATCAAGAGCAATTCATTTGTAGCAGCTATGTGGCTCCAGGGACCCTTAGGGAATCCACTCTGAGATGCTGAACCAATTTATCTGCAAGCATCACAGCCAAGGGCATGTTAGGAACAGGAGAAACTGGCTTTGTACAGTAAGAACAGCATAAAATATCACAGGAGTTGCAGTGGAGACTGAAAAATCCCAACTCTTTTTTTTTTCTTTTTCTTTTAGCATACTGAGGATTGAATCCAGGACATTTGTACTGAACTGTGTTCCCACCCCAACCTCCCCCCACCTTTTTAATATAGGGTCTCACTACATTGCTAAATTGCCCAGCATGGGCTTAAACTTGTAGTCCTCCTGCCTCAGCTTCCCAGGGTGCTGGGGAAAATGAGATTACAGGCCCATGTCACCATGTCTGGCTAAGGCTGAGGGTGTAGCGTTTGTCTAGCATGTATGAGACCCTGGTTTGATCTCTAGTACTGAAATGAAAATTCCCCCAACATTTTAAAAAGGAAGACAAAGCCTGAAGTCAGTTTATACTAGTATTTTTTCCTTTGGTTTTGACCATTTGCTGAGGACAGTATGCAGATTTATGCACCAACATGTAAGAAAATAAAAGAATTTATGTTTTTCAGAGATTATTATCTAGGAAACATGATGCATCCACATTTTGTATGTTCACAATGGTATGAAAAAGATGGAAAAGTGTGCAAATGAATATGAAAAATAAGTGCTAATTTTGTAAAAAAAGATTGATCACAGTGAGCTATAATAGATGGGTTAGCCTTACTAGAAGAGATTGTACTTGACTAAAATTTTGAATTTGTATATATTTAAATGAGAGAGGGAAGATATTTTGAAGGAGGTAATCATGTCCTTATCCTATAACATTAGTCATGTTTCCAGGAAACCCCAAAGCGACATTAATCATCCTCGTACACTGTTGCAAAAAGACACTAGCTTTTATCTTAGGTATCACTGGGGTTGAAATCTGGTTTGTTATTCCTGATTTGTACAGAAAAATCAGGGATGACAAACATCCCTGATTTTTGCCAAGGAAAGGATGTTCTAGGCATATAATAGAACACATACAAAATACATGAGCTAATAATAAAGGATCATAGATGCCTACTTTAGGAAAATAGTTCTCATTTGTTAAGAACCAATGGGTTTTTAAAAGCAAGGGCATAGTAAAATAATAAAAACAATGAAGATTTATACATAAGATTTAAAGGAGAGAGAATTTATGTGGGGTTTTGTAATTTTTTTTTTAGAGCTTGGCATCTAAAACACTGTCACATAATTTTGGAATTTTCCAGCTTGTGTGGCAACATTCATCTTTCACTATCATTGTAAAAATATTTTCCCAGTGTCCTTTTCAGCTACAGAATGTGCACATGTCGTAGCAAGGCCACCATGTTAGATGCAGTCTGGGTTGAGTGGCAGTGGCAGCCATAGCATTGGCAACAGTAGCAGCAGTAACTGCATCTTGTTTCCAGAGAAAGCAGAAGTAGCAAGATGCCAAGGATCAGGGTTAGCAGAACTGGCTTGGTGAGGAGTAGTGTTGTGCCTAACAGAGTCAAGAATGTCAAAAATCCAGCAAGATTATTTTGAGCTTCTTAGTGATTAGCCTCCAAACAGAGTTTTATGAGGGTAAAATGTGGGACAGTTTTTTTTTGTTTTTTTTTGTTTTTTTGGTGGGTACCGGGGGGTCGACCTCAGGACCTCGCGCGCCAACAGGCACCCGTGCCGCTGAGTGATATCACCGGCCCCTTTTTCGTATGTGGGATCCGGGAGTCAAACTCGGGCCCTCGCGCTTGCAAGGCAGGCGCTTATGCCGCTGAGCCATCTCACCAGCCCAATGGGACAGTTTTTTTTTTCAAAAGAAGAACAAATTTTCAAACCAACATAATAGGAGGGTAACAATGGTTAATACATTACGTATTACTATCTTTAAGTTAGTTATTCAGGACACCAGACATTAGCATTCAATTGTCCAAACATTATTGGCACAAACCTTACTCTTCAATGAACTAAGTAAAAATGGTAGTGTATCTATCTTAACCATCTTATATATATATATATACAATTGTTTTTTTCCTTTTCCCTTCTTTCTTTTCCCTATTCCAGTCTCTCTTTCCTTTTGACCAGTTTCTTTTTGATTCACCATATCTATTGTACATTTTGGATCTTATTTACTCTTTCAGTTTCTCATACTAGAGAGATAATACGATGCTTACACATGTGCTTCTGGTTTATTTCACTTATGAGTATTTTCTCGAGTTGCATCCATTTACCTATAAAAGTCTCCAGTTTATCCTTCTTTATGGCTGAATAGTACTCCATTGTATAAAAATACCACATCTTTCTTATCCATTCCTCAGTTGATGGGCATTTGGGTTGTTTCCAAGATCTGGCTATTACAAATTGTGCTGCTATAAACATGGGTGCACATATATCGCTGTGGTACGATGTTTTTAATTCTTCTGGGAAGATGCCCAGAAGGGGAATAGCTGGGTCAAATGGGACCTCCAACCCTAGTTTTCTGAGGAATCTCCACACTGACTTCCACAGTGGCTGTACCAGTCGACACTCCCACCAACAGTGAAGAAGGGTTCCTTTTTCCCCACAGCCCCTCCAGCATTTGTTATTAGTTGATTTCTTAATAGTAGCCATTCTTTCTGGGGTGAGATGGTATCTCAGTGTTGTTTTAATTTGCATCACTCGAATGACTAGTGATGTTGCACATTTTTTTGTATATTTATTTGCCATTAGCATTTCTTCATCTGAGAAATGTGTATTCATCTCAGATGCCCATTTTTGGAGTGGGTCTTTAAATTTGGGAGGTCTGATTTTTTTGAGTTCTTTATATGTTCTCGATAGTAATGCTTTGTCCGAGGAACAGCTGGCAAACATTTTTTCCCACATTGTGGGTTGTCTCTTCACTCTGTTGGTGATTTCTCTTGCTGTGCAAAAGCTTTTTAATAAGATGAGATCCCAGTTATTGATTCTTTGGGATAGTTCCCGTGCGGTTGAGTTTTTATTCATAAAGTCTTTGCCTACACCAATGTCTTCAAGGGTTTTACCTATCCTACCTTCCAGCAGATTTAATGTTTCTGTTTTAATATTTAGATCTCTGATCCATTTTGAATTTAGTTTAGTGCATGGTGAAAGATATGGATCTAGTTTTAATCTTCGGCATGTGTAGAGCCAGTTTTTCCAGCACCATTTATTAAAGAGGCTATCTTTCTTCCAGCGAATGTGTTTGGCACCTTTGTCAAAGATAAGGTGGCTTAGTATGTCTGGGGTTGTTTCAGCATCTTCTAATCTGTTCCATTGATCTTCAGGTCTGTTTTTTTGCCAGTACCACACTGTTTTTATCACAGTAGCTTTATAGTATAATTTCAAGTCAGGGATTGTGATGCCCCCTGCCTTGCGTTTGTTGCCCAGAATTGCCTTTGCTATTCTAGGTCTCTTCTGATTCCAAATGAATTTTAGGATTGTTTTCTCTAATTCTGTGAGATATGCTGTTGGAATTTTGATTGGAATTGCATTAAATCTGTATAACAATTTTGGAAGTATGGCCATTTTCACTATATTGGTTCTTCCTATCCAGGAGCAAGGGATATCTTTCCATTTTCTGATATCCTCTTCAATCTCCTTTTTCAGAGTACTGTAGTTTTCAGTATAAAGGTCTTTTACATCCTTCGTGAGGTTGATTCCTATGTATTTCATTTTTTTGGATGTTATTGTGAAAGGTATTGTTTCCCTAATTTCTCTTTCAGTAAGTTTGTTATTTGTGTACAGGAAGGCTATTGACTTTTGAGTATTGACTTTGTATCCAGCTACACTACTGAATTTGCTTATTAAATCTAGCAGTTTTTTAGTGGAGTTTTTGGGATCTTCTGTGTAGAGTATCATGTCATCTGCAAATAATGATAATTTAACTTCTTCCTTTCCAATCATTATTCCTTTTATTTCTTTCTCTTGTCTAATCGCTCTGGCTAAAGTTTCCAGAGCTATGTTGAATAAGAGTGGGGACAGTGGACATCCTTGTCTTGTTCCTGATTTTAGAGGGAAGGCTTTCAGTTTTTGGCCATTTAGTATAATATTGGCTGTTGGTTTGTCATAGATTGCTTTTACCAGATTGAGATAAAGACCCTCTATTCCAATTTTCTGTAGGGTTTTTATCATGAAAAGGTGCTGGACTTTGTCAAAAGCTTTTTCTGCATCTATTGAGATGATCATGTGATTTTTGTCTTTGCTTCTGTTAATATGCTGTATTACATTTATTGATTTACGTATGTTGAACCATCCCTGCATCCCAGGGATGAATCCAACTTGGTCATGGTGTATAATCTTCTTGATGATTTGTTGGATTCTGTTTGCCAGTATCTTATTAAGGATTTTTGCATCTATGTTCATTAGGGAGATTGGCCTGTAGTTCTCTTTCTTAGTTGGGTCCTTCTCTGGTTTTGGTATCAGGGTAATGCTTGCTTCCATGAATGAATTTGGGAGTATTGCTTCCCTTTCAATTTCATTGAAAAGTTTGAGAAGTAGGGGCATTAGGTCTTCTCTAAATTTCTTGTAGAATTCGGCAGTGAATCCATCAGGGCCTGGACTTTTCTTTGTTGGGAGGTTTTTAATTACATCTTCAATTTCATTGGTTCATATCGGTTTATTTAGGATTTTTAAATCTTCTTGATTTAGCTTTGGTAATTCATACGAATCTAGGAATCTGTCCATTTCTTCTGCATTTTCCATCTTAGTAGAATATAAATTTTCAAAATAGGTATAGATGATCTTCTGGATTTCTGCAGGGTCCGTCGTGATATCACCCTTTTCATTTTCAATTGCATGGATTTGAGTCTTTTCTTTTCTTTTTTTAATAAGGTTGGATAAGGGTTTGTCAATCTTATTTATTCTTTCAAAGAACCAACTTTTTGCTTCATTGATTCTTTGTATTGTTTTTTTATTCTCCAATACGTTAATTTCTGCTCTGATCTTTATAATTTCCTCCCTTGTACGGGCTTTTGGCTTAACCTGCTCTTCTTTTTCTAGAAGCTCGAGGTTCACCCTTAAGTTGTTTATTTGCGCTTGCTCTATTTTCCTGATATAAGTATTTAATGCTATAAATTTCCCTCTTAGGACTGCTTTCATTGTATCCCATAAGTTCCGGTATGTTGTACTGTCATTATCATTCAGTTGTAGAAAGTAACTAATTTCTTCTTTAATTTCATCTGTGACCCATTGGTTGTTCAGGAGGATGCTGTTTAATTTCCATGTGTTTAGGGAGTTTTTGCGGGATCTTTTGCCATTGATTTCCAATTTCATTGCACTATGGTCTGATAATATGCATGGGATAATTTCAATTCCTTTGCATTTACTTAAACAGGTTTTATGAGCTAGTATGTGGTCTATTTTGGAGAACGTCCCATGTGCAGCTGAGAAAAATGTGTATTCTGATGTTGTGGGATGGAACACTCTGTAGACATCTACTAAGTCCATTTGTTCAAAAGTTTGGTTCAGTTCTACTATTTCATTATTGATTTTCTGTCCAGTTGATCTATCTTTTTGTGACAGTGGAGTATTGAGATCTCCCAATATAATTGTATTAGTGCTTATTTGATTTTTCATGTCCTTTAGTACTTGTTTTATATAGCTGGGTGCATTGGTATTTGACGCATATATATTTATGATCGTTATCTCTTCCTCTTGGATTGTTCCCTTTACAAGGATGTAATGACCGTCTTTATCTCTCTGAATCCTTCTTGGCTTGAAGTTCACTTTGTCTGCAAAAAGAATAGCTACCCCTGCTTTTTTCTGGGTTTCTGTGGCATGGAGTATTGTTTTCCATCCTTTGACTTTCAGTCTATGAATTTCTTTCTGAATTAAATGTGTTTCTTGTATACAGCATATTGTTGGATCTTGCTTCTTGATCCATTTCGCCAGTCTGTGCCTTTTGATTGGTGAATTGAGACCGTTAACATTGATGGTTAAAACTGATATGTATTGACTTGTCATGATATTTTCCTGTTGTTGGTTCCCACTCTTTGTTTTTCTGCTTTCCGGCTATTTAATTATCTGCCCTGCCTGGTGGATTCCTTCTGTTGGGGTTCCTATCTCTTTCTAGAATGTCCTTCAGAATGTTTTGGAGTGCTGGTTTGGTGGTCATAAATTTTCTCAGATGTTCTTTGTCATGAAAGTATTTTATTTCTCCATCAATTTTGAAAGATAGTTTTGCAGGGTACATCAATCTGGGCTGAAAATTATTTTCCTTTAGAGCTTGCAATACATCATTCCAAGCTCTTCTTGAATTGAGGGTTTGTGCTGAAAAGTCAGCTGTGATTCTGATGGGTTTTCCTTCATAAGTGATTTGTCTCTTCTCCCTAACAGCTTTTAAGATTCTGCCCTTCTGTTGAATTTCTGGGATCTTGATTATAATATGTCTGGCTGAAGTTTTTTTTTGATCATGTCTAGTTGGTGTTCTAAAAGCTTCACTTATAGGGGTGTCAAATTCCTTTTCTCTTCCAGGAAAGTTCTCCCTGATTATGTCTTTGAACAAGGTTTTAATGTCGTTGATGCTATCTCCTGCTTTTTCATTTATTCCAATTATTCTTAAGTTGTTTATCTTTGAGTCATCTAGCAGCTGCTGAATTGATTTTTCATGGTCCCTTGCTATTTTTAAGAAGTTTTCCATTTCATGATCACTAATTGCAAGCCTGTCTTCTATATCTGAGATCCTGTCCTCGCATTGGCTTATTCTGCTACAAATACTTTCAATGGAATTTTTTATCTCTTGGGTATCTGCTTGAATCTGCCTTATGGATTCCATTTCTTTCCTATGCTGAGCATTCATGGTTTCTATAGTTTTCTTAAGTTCATCTATTTTTTTGTCTGTATCAGCTATAGTGTCCTTAAGCATGGTCTTCATTGTAGACATTATCTCTGCAGTTATCTGTGAGATTATTTCTGTTTTAATTTTTTCCAGAACCTCATTCAGTTGCTTTGTTGTTACCACTTCAGATAGGCCAGGTGGGTGGCTTTCGGATTGTCCCACCTCGTTGCTCCCTAGGTTTGCCTTTGGTGAATTGGATGTGTGGGGTTGCATCTTGTTTAAGTGTCGTCTCATTTTTTCTTTCTTTAGTTCCTGGGGTGATGTTTGCAAATTACCTATAGTAGGTTACTTTATTGCTAGTGTTTAAGATCTTTAGAAGATGACTACTTCTCTGCAGTATCTTCCAAGTGGAGCTTGCTTTTAGCTTTTGAGCTTTCTGCCAGATCCTACCTCTTCAATTCGTTGGGTATGCGAAGTTGCTACCTGTTTGGCCCAGTCCTTGATTCTTTGGTAGTGTGCCACTGTATTTTCTGTGTCCCTTAGTCAATCTCAATCATGAAATATCAGGAAGGAAAGATGTTTAGAACAATTATTTCACATTTGGCTATAATGTTAACTAAAGCATCAAACAGAGCCTAGAAAATGACAGACTGAGCTAACCAGTTATTTACCACTTTTAGCTGTATAGAGTTGCGGTTATATAACAAAATCTAAAACACACCAGAAAAATTATATGCAGTATACAAGTCCTGTGTATGTCAATTTTTCCCCTGAGGAGTTTAAATTTAAAATGAGTTAAGGAGGAAATAGAGTATTGGAGAAGAGGAAGGAATTAGATGTAAGGTTAGAGGACCAAGAGGGATCCCACTAAAATTGGGACACTAGTGCAGAGGACAGGTGGTAGAAAGAGAAGGAAGGGATAAAAGGAAGAACAGATCACAACCACAATCAGAAAGAAGTTAGAGGCGCTGTTTACACTCATATAAAAAACCAGAGAAAATAATGAAGGAAAGAGCAAATTCACATACAGAAACAAAAACGAAGATAAAAACAATAAAACAGACAGATCAAAAATAAAACCCCACCAAAAAACCAAACAAAACAAAACAAAAACAAAAAAACCCTTCACCAGAACAAAAAACGAATCAGTGAGAAAAAAAAAAATAATAATAAAAAATAAAAATAAAAATAAAAATAAAAAAAATAAAAAGAATCAGTTCCAGGTGTTGACTCTGCTGTAGGCAGTTACCCTGTGGTGAGAGAGTCCTGTTCTGTGCAGGTCCGTCCCAGTAAGCCAGGAGTGCCCTCTGGCGGGCGGTGAGCAGATGCGCGTACTTTCAGGCAGAGACCAGTCTAGCTCGCCTCCGCTCTCAGCGCCCTTTCACGATCCCTGGGCCTGAGAGGCTCAGCGCGCTGTCTGGAGCGCGGGTTCCCTGCACTGGTTCCCGCCGCTCTGGTTTTTCGCCACGCCCCCCACAATGGCGCCGGGCCAGTTGCTCTCTGGCGCGGGACAGGTGTGGCTGAGAGTCCAGTCTCGTTCGCTGGGACAGTTTTTAAGTGATGGGGTGACTTAGAAAATTACTGCTGGACAATATGTGGGAGATTGATCAGTGTTGAGCTCACTGAGTTACTCCTAGGTTTGCATATTTATTTTCTCTGTAATTAGGCCATCTATGTTTGCTCACTGGAACCAACACAGTTAGGCCAGTACCTTCTAACAGAGACTGTGAGACAAGGGTATTTTCCTCCTTAATTGAGAAGGAACAACCAGATGCTGTGGGGTGTGCCTGTAACCCCTGCTGCTCCAGAGGCTGACGTAGGAGTAGTATGAGTTCTAGTTCAAGCTGGACAACGTAACAAGAGAAAAGAAATGACTACTTGCAGGTCCTTGAAAAAGATATTTCTTAGCTGTAAATTTAGGAAGGTACTTTGAAAAAATTTACTTTTCAAAAAGGCAGAGAAAGAATTCATAGTCACTTTTTTTCTTAAGTAAATGCTCAAGAAAAGTGTAATTAGGAAGAAGCCTACCTAAACTTTAATCAAGTGGAAGAGATTTTTATGGTTGTCTTGGTCACCCTTACATTCTCTAAGCAGTTTCCTGATCCACCCCAGGAGAAGGAGAAACATCAGAAAATACTGAAGTTATTTTTCTTCCCCACTAGGTTGGTGGAGTGGATTTGCAATGTCAAATATCATTGCAAAAAATATAGAGAACTTGCTTTCTTGCACACCTGGTCTGGTTCCTGTTCATTAGTACACATCAAATGATTAATTATGTTTTTCATTTAAACATTCTTTAGAGTTCTTTTTAAAGATTTGCTATTTATATCCCTTGCCCCAACTTGCACAGAGTCACAAACTAATAATCACTAATACAAAGTTTTGCCACTACTTTTTATTGAAGTCTACCCATGAGTTGAAACCAAGAGGACATGTCCTTCTTTTCTTTTTGTGTAGAAAAATGGTGTAGTGTTCTAACATAAAGAGAAAAGTAAATGACTGTAACTTTAATAAGCAGTTTTAAGAAAGACAATAATTTAATAATTATAAAAATGTATAAGAAAGAATGCAAATTTACATATAAAAATCATGAAATAAATTATAAAATAGAAATTATATAGGATGGTTAATGTATATAAGCAAACATGGATTATATGTTTAAGTGTATTAGAATATAAGTATCAAAAAGATTCAAGAAATCATCAATGACAAATCAGTAAAATTCAATGAAATTGCTTTAATTATATATATTTCCTAATAATTTGAGATCCACAAGTTGATATTTCATTTATTACTTTTCATCAGAAGCTGAGGTAATTTAAATGATAAGGGTAAAGTTCTGTTAAGTAGCTTGGTGCAGTGGTGTAGCCTGTAGTCTCCACTTGGGGAAGCTGAGGCAGGAGAATAGCGAATTAGAGTTCCACCTGAGTAATTTAGCGAGCCATTGCCTCAAAATTACAAAGGGCTGGGAAGTAATTTGGTGTTCATTCCCCAATACTTTTCAGACGTTCTGTTTATTAACAAAAGAGAAAAACGTCAGAATTAAACTGATTAGATGTTTTCTAATATTCTATATGCTGAAAGTTTACTTCTATTGGACAGAATTTTTCACTTAAACTCCCTTTTGTCTTAGTGCTTTAATCTGAGATTTATTTGTTGTGTTAATGGACAAGACTGTCAGTCTGCTAAAGAAATAATAAATAATATGCTTAAATAAACCTAAACATATCTGAAGCAAAAAAACTGAGGTGTTTGTGGAATATATTCCATGAATTTTAGTTTTTTTTGGTATGTATATTTCTATTTCCTTGTCTGATTTGAATATAACCCTGTTGAATTATTGATGAAGGGGGACATTGTTCCTCTTTCCTTTTTTTCTTTCTTTTTTTTTTCTTCTTTTTTCTTTTTTTCTTTGGTGGACCTGTGCTGAAAAAGAAGGGAGCATGTTATATTGCTTTCTTTTCTATCAAATGTCCTTTGTTAATACACTGACTAATGGAGTACATACATTCAAGTGTAGCTTTACACAGTAAATTATTATTGAAGGTATATGTAAATTAAATTTTTATGACAGCCATCTTA
The DNA here is from genome assembly GCA_028451465.1 of Erethizon dorsatum. NCBI lineage: Eukaryota > Metazoa > Chordata > Mammalia > Rodentia > Erethizontidae > Erethizon > Erethizon dorsatum. The sequence goes on from CM051824.1 coordinate 115,601,612, forward strand.
TGCTAAATATGTATAGGAGTGCCTTTGTTACAAATTACTGTCCTTTTACTAAGAAGTATTTCCTCCTGGTTCTGGCCACTTCTGTCTTGATCAAGGACCAAAATTACATTTTTGTTACCTCATTTCTTTCCCTTCTGCTCAAAGGTTTATAACACCCCATTGTATGGAAGAAGAAAAAGAAAATTCATAATGCAGCATAACTTATATTCACTTATTTGAAGAGTTTCTTTGTTTCTGCTTATTTTGGGCATGTATGAGAGAACTGAAAACAAATGGATTCTTCTGAGAATTTTTGTACTATTTTAGAAATGGAGTATAAATTTCATAGAATAAGGGGAAAGATATGGGAAGGAAATTAAACATAAATGAATCCTTCATCTAATAACCTCACCTAGTAGTACTAATTGTTCAGCATGAAAGTTTTATAAACTCATAATACTGATAAAGAAACTGAGATTTCTAAAAATCTGGGATATGACCAAGAGAGTGAAGAGAGCAGGTCTAGTTTCTAAATCCATAGATTTTACTTAAAATATACTATTTCTTATAATGATAATGGCTCACATTTTTAAGCACTCACAATTTATAGAATTTATTTTAAATGTTTTAAGCATCAGTGATTTCCAACGAGAGACCTCCAGGAACACTAACTCAACACTGATCAAATAATTTGGGACTATGACTTATTTTAATGAGGAAAAGCTACATCATGGGTAACTGTGGGGTGTCTCAATAAGAGATGATTAAGAGGAATTCTAGGGTTTACACTTATTATCCTGACTTGGATGGCTGTTTTCAGGGAAGATTCTCAGCTCTTCTATGGATGATGTACTGCCGGGAAATGGGAGTAATTCTATGATCAGCTCTGTTAATCTCATCTAGAATGAGGTGAAATCTACAATTGGTTAAGAAACAGCAGGCACTCATATTGGACAATATAGAGGAATATTCGGATCATTGTTTTGGTTTGGAGTGTTCAGAGTTTTGTATGCTTGGGTATGATTATGAAGTAGACTTGTTTTGCTCTTGATTCATCATGGATACATGGTCACATGTGTCCTTTTGTGAAGTTCATTTTCCATACCATTGTTCATGCTCAATAGCAGAAAATCAAGGCCTATTTTGTAGTATCAGACCAGTTTCCAACTGTCAGGGCCACAATTCTCTAATTTAGTTTCTTCTTTTGGCCAAGAAGAGATGAAATCAGACCATAGGATATTAATCCATGATATCCAGAGTTTCTCCTTTGTTGATGTTTTGTTGATTAGGAGTTTCTTTAGAGAATATAGTCTATAATTTAACTAGAGTTGTCTCTCTCGCTCCTTTTGTTGCGGGATTAATTGAATTTTCTACAGAGAAAATGACAGTATAATCACATTTAAGAACCAGAGAGGGCCGGTGAGATGGCTCAGCGGCGTAAGCGCCTGCCTTGCAAGCGTGAGGGCCTGAGTTCGACTCCTGTATCCCACATACAAAAAAGGGGCCGGTGATATCGCTCAGCGGCACGGGTGCCTGTTGGCGTGCGAGGTCCTGAGGTCAACCCCCTGGTACCCACCAAAAAAAAAAAAAAGAACCAAAGAGAATATATTATTGAATATAACACATACAATGATTAAAAAGTGCAATGATTGTTAGTTTTTGAAATAGGTTTTGCAATCTGGAGCCTAGATTATAGAATTCAGGTGATTTAAAAAGGTTTAAAAATGTTTACTATAGCCTTATTTACTATATTAAAATATTGAGGGGGGAAATCCTTTTATAATATAAGTAGATGTTAAATAGATAATACAGCAGTTTTCATCCATTTAAAAATATTATGGATAAATATTCATTATTTATTGTGGGGATGTTTATAATATATAGTTAAGTGAAAAATTCAGGTTACTATGCAGAATACTAACATTTAATATATATGCATTGAAAAATATGTGACAATAAATTTATGACAGTGTTAACTGTAGATATCTTTAGGAGGTGTGCTTATGGTAGATTTTAAATTTATTTTTTCTTTTGCTTATCTATATGTTTTTGTTTTTTGTGGTCAAATGTGTTACTTTTATTATAAGTAAATAAAGGTAAACAGTGTTTGCACATTTGAATCATGGTAAAAAAATGAATAAATTTTTCTTTGCTCTATGGAATCATGGTTGATTTATATTTTTTTAATATATTTTTATGTTTTAAAATACTTTGGAATAAACTATTATCAACATTACTAACTAAAAATAGGAAAAAACACAAGAAGTTAACATTTGAAAAGTACCGGTCTAGAAAAAATATTGAATTCTGAAAGTAACAGTCTTAGGAGTGAATTTCAGCCCAATGCAGAGTAGTAAAATGGCTTTGGTTATTTTATTTTAGCTATATATTAAATTTTAGTATCTGGCTGGTTATAGATTCTGATTACCCTTCAGTGATTTTAGGAAGGGAGGAAGGTCTCTTATTTCTTTAATTTCAGGTTCAAAGTATTTGAATTGTTATTGAAATCACAATATTTTTATGTCTATTATTACATAATATTATCTGAAGAATAATTCAAATGTTCCCTGATTTCTTTTTAAATGTATAAAGCTCTTTATTGGTAATTGCTTCTACATCTTAATAATTTTGAATATTAGAAGGGATAAAATCTTTGTGTTATTCATGACCTTAGTGGGAATGTTCAATTTCCTCTTCAGTTGTTTAGTAATTGACTAATTCAAGTAACGTGTAATTTAACTTTCTATTGCATTCTATTTCTTAGAACATATTTTGAAAGTATTGTATACTTTTAATAATTGCTTATTTCATAAAATTTTGGGAATTATTAAAACACATACATTAAATAGAATTCTACTTTAGTCTCATGTTTACATTCCTACAATACATATGCCTTAGACACAATATATTATTTTACATGTGAATGAAGATGTATTACTTCCGACAATGGCTGCAGCCACAGTAATATTGTTGCGCTGCTTCCTTGACCCAAGTTCTGATGGGGCAACAGTATAACTGCCAGGAAATGCACCACAGTCAGATGTGTTACAAGGGAAGAAAACCCAGTTTAGAAAGCCTGGCATTAGGTATGAGGCTGGGAGAAAATGGTACATACACATCTCTTCTATTGGGCAATGTTAATTTTATTAGATTGGGAATTAAATAAATGAACTCCCATAGTAAACAGTGTCTTTGTCTTCTAGAGCTTTGAAAGAGACTCTCAAGGGCTGGTGAGATAGCTCAGTGGCACAAAAGCCTGCCTGGCAAGTGTGAGGTCCTGAGTTCGACTCCCTGTACCCACATAAAGGAAAAAAGGGCCGGTGATATCGCTCAGTGGCACAAGCACCTGCTGGCAAGTGTGAGGTCCTGAGTTCGACTCCTGGTACCCACATAAAAAAAAAAAAGAAAGAGACTCTCAAGCAGTTTAGATCTTAAAAACTTTTCTGAAAAGACGAGGCATATAAGATTGTGGAGGACCCATGGAGGATTGCACCCAACATTTTATATTCTAGAGTTCAAATATATTAGAAACTAACTGTTCCCTGAATGCTTAATAGAAAATGTGTGTAAATAGGAAAAACCTAAGTTTGACTGAGAAGCCATTTTTAAGAAATAATGCTTTAACATCCTCCATTATTATTATTTTTGGGTTTGAGTCATAATCCTGAAAAGCACAATCCTGAATGCCATATTCCCGAATGTGAAATCCTGAACGATCAAAATTCCTAAAGCCTAAAATCTCAAAAGTATAACTATGGAAAAAATAATAAAAATCTTTAAGAGACATTTGTTTACATTTTTAAAAGAAAATTTTATTTAAGAAACACAGAAGAACACAGACCACTTTACATAATAAAATGGGCAGTAATAACATTTTTTGCAAGTATAAACATCAAAATATATTAAAGACAGTTGCATGGATATAAAAGTTATGTGCAAACCAATCATTCACAAAGAAATAGGTCAAAAGTTGGTATTTATAGATGCATGTCCTTGTGGTTGTTAATTGTGTGTATCTGACTTTGTAACTGTGTTATCTGAAATGCTATGGGCAACCTAGTTCTTTTGACAAAAGCAATCAAGAACTGACATTGTTCACCACTGCATACACAATTGCCTAAAGAGCCAAAATCTTAAGGAATTTCATTTTTTATACATGCATGTACAGAAAGAAGACATTTATTGTGGAAGTTTCTATGTACATTCATATTTACAAACAGCCAAAATTGTAAACATTTTGTGCAGTTGAATTTACAAACAATTCATAAAACAAATTGTAGCTCTCTAAAATGTCTTTACACAATTTATACCTCTAAGTACTGAAAATAATGCGAAGGTAAAATACATATCACAGCAATTTTTAAAAATGATTTTGACAAATTAAAATAGGGAGGGGGGATGAGATAAGAAAGAACAGCAAAGCAGGAAAAAAAACATTCCCCCAAAAACCTGGAAAGAAAATTCAACATTTGCAAAAACTGTATTGCAGGGTTAGAGCTATGGGCAATTGCATGGAGGTAGTCCATAAAAGGTAGCAAACATTTTTTGCTCAGTAGTTGTATTTTCAATTCTTTTTTTTTTGTGTGGGTACCGGGGGGTCGACCTCAGGACCTCGCACACCAGCAGGCGTCCGTGCCACTGAGCGATATCACCGGCCTTTTTTTCGTATGTGGGTTCTGGGAGTTGAACTCGGGCCCTCGCGCTAGCCAGGCAGGTGCTTACACCACTGAGCCATCTCACCAGCCCCCATATTTTGAATTCTGGCATCACGATGACTAACTGCTTTTTTCTTTTTCAGCATAGCTCTCTTCAGAGAATATGTTCATGTTCATCTTTCTAAGTGGTGCTGCTCTTTTTAAAATTTTTCTGTGATTTGATATACAGCAACCTGAGCATTCCCTGTTAAATTTTACCATCTTCTGTATCATGTTTCTGTGTTGTTTTGGATACACAGAAATTCACTCCTCCATCTCCCATATGCAGACCACAAATTTCAGAGAAACAATGCTGGGAATTGAAATGGAACATTGTTGCATAAGTGTTTTTGTTTTTGTTTTGTTTTATTTTGTTTATCCTACCTTGCACATCATTATTTTCTAAGCAGTCTGTAACTTCCCTGATTACTTCAGGTAAATGTAGCTTTCGTTCATTAAAATTTCCTAGAATTTCATCAGCTGGAAAGGAGGCATTTTTGAATGAAGTTACCATTGTCACTATATTGTATGGCTAATCCATTCCCCAGAATTAAGCTTTCTACCTCTTTTATGAGGGTGGTCTCTATACCCATGGGAATTGTAGTTTTCAGGATGTGGGTTTTCAGAATTTCAGTATTCAGGGTTTTAACCTTTTGGCAATGTGATTTTTTTTTTTTAATATGCAGGTACTGGAAGTTGAACTCAGGACCTTGCGCTTGCCAGGCAGGCACTTATGCTGCTGAGCTATATCACTGGCCCACAGTGTGATTTTCAGAAGTGCAGTTTCAGTGATTTTATACTTTAGGAGTTTTAGGGATTTTGATAATTTGGGATTTTGGCATTCAACATTATGGGTTTGAGACTGATTATCTTTCAGTATTATTATGACCACATATTTACATTATTTGGGGACTAGTATTTTCCAAGAAAAAATAATTTCCCACAAACTTTAAAAAAAAACATTTGTTAGCATACAGTTGTCTAATTTATTCTTTTATAAAATTTGTTAATCATCCTCCATATTTGTGGGCATAGCAGGCTTTTTGTCTCCTAGTAATTTGGTTTTGATTTCTCTTTTTAGTTATTAGTTTCCAAATGGAAATATTTAAAGAGGTGAGGGACTTTATGGATAATTATGTATATAATTATAGCATATACACATGCAGTGGTAGTCTTGCTTTGGTAATTCTATATGCATGCATTTCAGTTACCACGGTTTAGCTAAATAATACCAATTCTCAAAGAATGTGGATTATATTTGTCACTATGGTGTAAGAATTATAGTTGCATGAAGTACAGCTTCACTGCTAGCTTTATGTAATCATAATCAGTGATAAATCACTTTCATCCTTTCAAAGCCTATTGGTGATTGGTAATTTCTAATCCAACATTCAGTTAGTACACAATTAGCAATGCAAGTGTTTATATTACCCCATTATCTTAGTGATACATCTTAAGCTAGTCATATATCTGCATCATATTTTTAAAAATGGATAATTAAAAGGCAGAACTGGCTAACAAAGATGAAATTACAACAAAAGAAACAAAAGGTGATAATGCTGTAAGTGAAGTTGATTTGATTAGGCAATTTTGAAAAGGCAAAAGGAAAGCTAATACAGGACAAGACCTAGGCTTACATAAAGCTACCTATGAATCATACTGAAAAAGTCCAGTGGGTATAAAAAACATTGCAAAAGTGCTTGAATGTTCTTTAAAATTGAAATTGAATGAGAAGAGAGTGCACAGTTGAAATGGGGCATTTACTTCTATTTTGATTTGGAAACTATCTAAACAAAGGTCACAGTTTCAAGTCAAGGCTCTGTACTGCATTGAAGGAAGATGGTAATTAATTGCAAGGAAACTGAAGGACATTTACTCCAAGCTGGCTACATCATTTTAAAAGTTGGCATGACTTGGTGATTAGGATTAAACCGTCTGGTAAAATTGCTAGCACAAATAAGACTACTGCTATGAAACTTGTCCCCAGGTTCCAAGGATTAATTAAAACATGTGGTTATGATGATTGTCAGGTATTTTTGGATGATAGGGTATGACTATTTTTTAGCAGTCAATCTCATGAAAATTTTATGCAACAAAAAGACATAGCATAAAGGAGAGACTCTAGCTATAAAGCTAGAGGAATTTAATGAAGTTGAAATTTTTGACATAAATGAGAAAAGTAATTGTGATGAAACGGAGGAAGATGTTGCAGATGAAGGAACTGAGACAGAAAAGTTTATATTAAAGAGATTTTGTTGATGTGTCATAATATTGAAAGCACAAAAGATAAAATATTCAAAGATGACTGCTAGAATAATGGCTTTTTGAAAGATGTTGACTTGATATTTGAATCCTGTGAATTTATTAGGTTGCATGAAAACAGGGTACTAAGGTTGTAGATAGAATTGATTTCATTAATCTACTGACTTTAAAGAGATTAGCTTGGATTATCTGTGGACCCAATATAATTATAAGGATCATTTAAAAAATGGAAGGAGGCAGAAACGAGTGAAAAGGAGATATGATTGTAGATAAAGCCTTCCTTCTTTGTTTTCCTTTTGTACCATTCTGGAGACAATCCTATCTAGGGTTGGTCTTCCACACTAAGAACTGAATATTGATTGCTGAGCCAATTTAGTTGGGCATTTCTTATTCAAGATGAAACAATCAGATAACTATCATAATCTTTGTCCCCCTATTTATTCTATTCAGACTACACATCTATCAGTTGGTGCCACCAGCACCCAGGATGGGTTTTTTGTCTTCAACAAATCCATTCAGTCATACTCAGAACTGTGAATCCAATCAGTTGGGTGTTTCTTATTGGAGCTGAACAACTGTTAACTACCATAAGGAGCTGGCTGATATTAATTAAGCAATACTATGGTACCAAAAATAGAAATGTGTTTTGTTGAGGCTATCAGTGGAACAGTCTCTGGATGTAGCGATAAAATATCCTTTGAGAAAATATGCCTGCTCCCATTTTATGAATGTTTGCTCATTGATAAAACAGGATTTCAGAAAACCTTAGGTTCTGCTATTTTGTTTCTATATATTTGCATGCACTTTGATAAATCAATCAACTTTCTTATGTATTATTTTGTTCCTTTAGTGAGGAAAAAAATCTTATCACTTTATTTTAAAACTTCATGGACTGGATTAAAGGAAATAAAGAGTCAAACATTTAAGGAAAAAAGAACAAAACAAAATTCTAAAAAATTAACTTTTTACTGATTTATTATATGGTTATATGGGAAAGATTTTTTTTTTTTAAATTGGCTACTGTTACTAGATGTTCAGGTTAACACAATGGCTCAAAGTAATGCAATGCCGTTCAATCTTGAAAAGCTGGTAGAATACCGATGAGTGTTTACTGCTGGGCTTGACAGTTAATAGAAAACTAAAACCTACTATTAACCACCTCAAACTGAACAAATACATAGTTGACAAGAGGTATGGCTGATTGACAGCATTACTTTCTGCTGGCTGAATATACCTAAATTTTAAATACATAGCATGTTTTTGAAAGATGCAGAAATTTTTTAATGTTTTTAATCAAGATCACAGTTACATGTTTTAGACTAGTCTAAATAGCTAGTGGAGCATCCTGTTTAATATTATGCTGAATGATTATACAATAAAATAACAGGATAAAATTTTTTTAGGAATCACTCCATCATATATATTTGTCTTCACTAAATACTTACATTCATGTATGAATGACTATTTTAGATTAATAACCGCTATGCCATTATATAACTTCACATTACATGAACTTTTTATTTTGAAGAGCATTTGCATTATGTTTGGATAACAAAGCAAGCAGCCCAAGTTATATTGGTGTTATTTTTTATTTTACAAATCTGTAAAACATAATTTAGGATATTGAATTAGTGTATATTTCAAGATCATAAAAGAATTAAAAAAACAATTTTGTGAACATGAAAATGTTTAATCTCCAAGTATTTTATTATTTATAAATGCTGATGAACATGGCTGTTAGTGAAATTCTTGTTTCAAAACCTACAGAGCACCATTGAATCATAGTTGGAAATTTCAAATCATGTCTGTGATGATAAGCATGTAGTAATTAATTTCCTACACTGCAAATTTCTTTGTAATAATAAAAATCATTTTATTTATCGGTGTGGAGACTTTATTTACATAGATAGTTTCAAATGCCTTTTCTTAGTCTCCCACTATGTATTACCATTAAACTGTTGTATTCTGATGTTTCATTTTAAAGTAATTTAAAATTCTTTGCTAGACGTACAATTAATTCTGTGTTAGAATACCTAGATTATTTTCCTTAGAATTTTATGAGGGTAGATTTATAGTCTATAATTAATATAAAATTATAGTTCTTTTTACCATTTAACTCAATGTTACCAATACTAGAGAAGCAAGATATATTTTGTAGTTAAATGTTCAAATTAGTTGTAAGGCCACGAACTTATATGAATGTGGAATAAAACAATAACATAAAACTATTTGCTGGAAACAAAGAAAATATTTTAATTTGAACATTGCACAAACCTGTGTGGATTTCAGTGCTGCTCCCACCCAGAAAAGATGAGAAAATTAATTCTAATAACTAAAATATCCTAGTAAACCTTTATAAAAGAAATGATTATTCTCAGTGGCCTAGTAAAATTATGTATAATATTTTGATTTTAAATGGTGTATTAATTTTTATTCTTTGGCATTTTTGTGTCAAATAAACAAAAATTAATCAACCAGAAAAGTGTAAGTTATCTGGGAATTTTTTGCGTGGCCTAGGGTTGGAGATAGTTATGCAGAATGCAATGGAAATAAACATTGCCAAATTTTTTTTTTATGACAGGGTCTTGCTGTGTAGTTCAGGCTGGCCTTGAGTTCACCATGTAGCCCAGGCTGGCCTCAAACTAGCAGCAATCCTCCTGCCTCAGCCTCCCAAGTGCTAGGATTGCAGGAGTGCACCACCATGCCTGGCCACCACGGAAAATTTTTCCTTGGTTGAATTGCTTTACAAGGTCTGTGATTTTATAAAATGTTTCTGGCCAGTCATTATGGTTTATATCTAGACATCCCCTCAAAGCCTCATGTGCTTATAGATTGGGATTTTAGGTGATTGGATCATGGGGGTGTGATAGTTAGCAGCAGACTAGTCCACTGATGAATTAACTGTTAAATGAGAGGTTGGAAGGTAGACTCTGGTCAGAAGAGTTGGGTCACTGTGGGTGTGACCTGAAAGGGTCTATTTCTCTCCCTCTTTGACAACCTCTGCTTTCCCACTGCCATGACATGAGCAGCTTTTCCTCCACTATGGCCCTCTGCCATGCCTCATGGCCTTGGAGTAAGCATACTATGCACGAAAACCTCTGCAAACTGTAAGCCAAAATAAACCTCTCCTCTCTTAAGTTGTGGGTGTCCTAGTGATGAGGAAAATGATAAAGACACCGGTGGTGAAAAGGGTGATTTTGTTCAGGAAGACTTTGGTGGCAATGAAACACATTAAGTGGTTTCAACAGTAGAACAAGAAATGTCAGGGTATAACGCTGGTTGGATATTGATAATGGGAATTGATAGTAGAGATAACGCAAAAGAAAATATAATGGGACTTGGTCATAAATTGGCTTGTGACTGAGAGCAGTGAGATAAATTTTTTCTCCAATGATACTAGAAGAATAGCCAATGTATAAACTGAAGAAAGTGAAACAGGCTTGAGAGAAGATGAGGTGAGAGGAAAGATTTATTTAGTTGATTAAAAATAGAAGTAGAGGGATTTTTCACTTGTGAAATTATAAATAAATTTGAAATCACCTTATGCGAGTAGTTAGGAAGTGAATAGGGAAAATCTAAAACTGTCCAGAGTTAGTATAAAATTGAAATATAACACAAAGTTAGACACATTAGGGGGAGGGATTGGGATTGAAGATTATAATGCTTTGGGAAACAAAAAGCAAAAAATTGAAGAAAGGTATTGTGATTTGTTTAGATGTGAGCTGAACTTAATCTAATTTTACTGGGTATTTGAGGGTTTCATGAAAATTGATTGGTAATGTGTAGAAAAGAGATAATTATGGGAAAATTGGAGAAGTTTATAGATTACTTTCCCAAAGCATTTGACAAAAAGAGAGAAAAAATAGAAGCCATCCAGGGTTTACTGCATTTTTGCTTAGCTGATATTTCTGTGTTGAGGTTAGCATATATTTTGGCAAAAAGGGCAAAACTTATTAGGAAGAAGCAGTGGTAAGCTGGGGAGAAGAAAGTGGACAGAATGTGTAGTATTCAAAGCAGGTGGTGTCTCAGGCCACTCTTAAATAGCAAAGATTCTGCCTGATTTAGGCATCACTTCAAGTAAGTCAGACTAGATTCACAAAAGGTAGGGGGAACAGAATGAACACATGTGCTGCATGTCTTTCTTTGGTACCTTCAGATTTGCTCTCCCCCACCTGAGATCTTCCCACTGGGAGGAGTGGAAGAGATGACTGCTAGGCTGCCTCAGCAGGGTAATGGGAGGCACCAGCAGGAGATGCCTTCTGGAGGTGGGAGAAGTGAGATAGGATATTATTCCCTGACTTCCTGCTTGCTAGGTTGCAGCCAGTTGGCCAAACCCTCCCCCCCCCAAGGCCACAGCTACATCTAGCTGTCCTCCCCAATCCATTTAACCTTTGGATCCTGGTAACAGTTCTGCCTTAGCTACTTTTATCTTATTGCTGAGACAAAATACCTTACACCAAAAGTTAAAGGGTGAAAGGATTATTTAGCTCATAGTTTGTAGAACTTTCAGTCCATAATAGGCTGGCTCCAAGGCAGGGTGGCACAAGGCAGAGGAGCAATAGTTCACAGTGATGGAAGACAGAAAATGGCAACAGTGGGGGAGGCAAGACTCTTTCTGTTCCTATTGTATGCAGGCTATCTGCTGTAGGGAGGGTGTAGCACTCACACCCTTAATCCTAGCCAAAAGCATGCAAAACCAATAAGTGGAGTGATTTACTAATCACACATACTTAATCCTACCATCACACACTCTAGATTCAGCCACCTCTGAAAAAGCCCTATGACGTTAGGAGGTTTTGGGGGCACATCTAGACGTAAACCATAACAAGTTCTTAATTTTGTGCTCTAAGTTCTAGGGCCTGTGAAGCTCAGCTTTGCGAAGGGGTATTGCATATGGACCAGGCTTCTTGTCTGCAGCCCTTTAGAAAACACTTTTCTTTATGATCATTTGATACTTTTTGGGTCAAATTCATCATTTGGTTCAGGGCAGTGTTGTAATTGAAAAAGTGCAGAAACTGAAAAGATGAAACTACAGATCTGTAGAAACTACTGAATAGAGACAATAAGTATGGATTTAGGATGAAAAGAATAAGAAGGTAGAAAATTGTATTTGGAAATATCTAACAGAGGGCAGGTATTTTTCATTGTATCCAAGCTTTTCTTCACCAAAATTCTGCTACTTTATAGCCTATACTCTGTTCACCTACTTTCTGGATTTGGAATTTGGCTTTTGACTCTTATATAATAGTATGTATTCTTAAAAAATTATCCTTGCATGCATAAATTTGATAAAAAGGAATGATGAAATTTGAGTAAAATAAGTCAGTCATAGCTGAGCAATCATCTCCGCCTGCAATAGGGATTTTTGTTCTGACTGGAGTTTTGAGTAAATTATCATCTAACTTGCACCACATTTGGATCGGTTTTAATTATTTATTCAATCATTAACCACATATTTAGCAAGTGTGATCACAGCATTGGAGATCACAGAGAAAAGACATAATGTCCTTATACCTGTGAACTTTTTAGTCTATTGGGAAAGCAGAGAAATAATGGTAAGAAGATAATAAGGAATTGTTCACTATCTTGAATTCTATGAAGAAAAGGAAGAAGGGCAATATGATGATGAGATATTTAAGGTGAATTGGCAATTTCCTTGGCTTGGGAGCTGTGCAGGAGATTAATGAAGAAGACTTTTGACTGTGTTTGGTGCATCATGGAGGTGCGACTTTGGGGTCTGTATCTACTCCCCATCCTTTCTTCTCTGGCATTGTTCTGGCATGCATGAACTAAGCAGCTTTGCTCTGAAAGCCCTTCTGCTATGATGTTTCTGCCTTGGACCAAAACTGACCATGGAATGAATTGCCTGAGTACCATGAGTCAAATTAAATCTGTCTTCCTTTTAAGCTGTGAATGTCAGGTATTGTGTCCCAGTGATGAGAAAACTAATACAGAAAATTGGTACATCTGACCATATGATTCAGAAACCTTTGGAAATGGTTTGCCATTTCCAAAATGGAGTTTCCAAAAGTTTGGAGAATCAGAAGACAGTAAACAAACCCTGATGTGTGATTCAAGTCAGAGCTCAGAAGACCATAATGCTGATAGGAGTACAGAAACAGAAGCCAGGGTTTTAGAGGTTTCAGTCGGAAACAAGAACTTCATTGAAAATTGAACTAGAGGCCAGGCATGTTACACTATGGCAAAAATATTATCTACATTTTGCCCATTTCCAGGACTTTGCAGGCAGTGTTTAAGAGCAGTGGACCTTTCAAGGCAGCACAGCATTTGGGCTGTAGTATGGGCCCAAAGCCAGTATGACTGGCTTCTTTTAGCCATATTTATAGTGAGAAACAGGGATAAAAAGCAAAGCAGAAATATTTGAAAAATTGAAATTCTGACCCACAAGGAACCATATGTAAAATTGAGAACAAAAGAGATGTTGTGTCTGAGGAGATTAGCACCATTAAGAAGGACCAAGTATTTTAAACTGAGAGAAGAAGAAAAATAATTTGAAAGCATCTTAGGCTTAGCAAGGACAGAAGCCTGTTAGGGGTAGAGCTCAGTGGTAGAACACTTGCCTAGCATGTGCAACACCCTGGGTTCAATCCTCTTGCCAAAAATAATAACAACAAATATAAATATATATATATATATAGAGAGAGAGAGAGAGAGAGAGGGAGAGAGAGAGAGAAAGGCAGAGAGACAAGAGAGACAGAGAGGTACAGAGATAGAGAGGCAGAGAGACAGAAAGAGAGAGAGAGACAGAGACACACACAGTGAGTTGGTGGAGCAGCAAGATCCTACACACTGCAGATTGAAGGGTAAGAAATGTTTAGCCTTCATTTGAGAAGCTAGCTCCTGGGCCCCCTGATCAAGAAGATCACTAGGAAATTGATCCCCAGGGTTTAATTTTGCCATCCCCACCCCTCAGCTATTCAAAGGATACTGCAGCCATGCTTCAAGAGGGCCTGTGATGCTGCTTGTTCAGGCCTGCAGGATACAAAAGTTGTTGGATCATACAGGCTTCTGCCCAGGTTTCAAAGGAAGCCCTGGGAAGCTAAGCAAGGAATACCTGAAAGGTGGGCATTTGAAGCTATAGGGAAGATGCCAATGGTAAAATGGAGACCCCAGAATTTTGGAGGTGCCAGTGATGTAGAATGTCTGCTGAAGAAACCTGCAGGGAATGAGCAGAGCCAGCCCAATTTAGCAGTCTTATGGGCTGCAATCAGTAAGACCAATGTTTGGGGCTGCCTCTCCACTGTGGAATTTAAATCTGACCATCATGTGTTGCTGGACATGGAAGTACAGGACTTAATGTTCGCTGTGCTTGGCTTCAGTCTTGCTTAGGTCTTATTGTTTTCTATCCTTCATTCCCTTTTTGGACTAGGATTGCTTATCCTGTGCCATTTTATCTTAAAAATATGTAACTTGCTTTTGAATTTTGAAAGGGTTTACATCTAAACACTTGAGTCTCAAAAGAAATTTTAACTTGGACTTTTTAACAATGCTGAGATTGTTGAAACTTTGCGAAAGTGATAATTTGTTTCAGGTTTATTGGTGACGATTGTATCCTATTAGATGGAATTATGACCTGTGGTTATTTGGAGATTAAGTATGTTTTAATGAGATGTGTTTTTATATTATATTATATTTTTATATTGACAAGGGGTGGAATGTGACAGTTCATGTGGATTTTCAACTTGATTTGCTTGGGAGCTACACAGGGGATTAGTAAACACAATTTTGAGTGTGTCTGAGTGGGTCATGGAAGAATGATCTTAGGGACTAATATGGTCCCTTACCCCTTCTTGACCCTGGTCCTTTGCTCAACTTCTTATTATTATAAGCTAAACATCTTTGCTCTACCCAGCCCTATTTTACCTGCCATGATGTTTCCTTGAAGCCAGCCAACCATGGACTGAATTCCCTGAAACTGAGCCAATTGTCAATTGTCAGTGTTACATACTATGTCCCAGCAATGGGAACACTGAATAATACAGAGGGCTAATGAAGATTTCTTTTATATTAGAGCTGAGACTTAAAGGAAAATAAAAGGTAAGTAAACAAAGATACCATACTCCAAGGAAAGGGAAAAGCTAGTTGTGCAAAGTCCTATAGTCAGAATATCTTGGTTGCTAGGAGATCAAGACAACCAATGAAGCTGTAATATTAAGTAGATAGAGAGATGAGGCCAAAAGTTGGGTTGAGTCCACATCATTGTGCCCTTTGAGGCTTTTTTTTTTGTGGGTACCAGGGGTCGACCTCAGGATCTCATGCACCAGCAGGCACCCATGCCACTGAGCGATATCACCGGCCCTTTTTTTGTATGTGGGTTCTGGGAGTCAAACTTGGGCCCTCGCACTTGCCAGGCAGGCGCTTATGCCGCTGAGCCATCTCACCGGCCCCTGAGGCTTTGATAATACATTTCAAACTGATTCTAAATGAATAGGAAACTCCTGGGAATTTAATGAGTAATGATGACATGATTTGTTTTAATTTTTAAAAATATACTTCTCCTTCTATGGGAAGCAAAGGTTGAGAAGTAAGCAAACGCAGAACTTGAGACTACTGAATCGATTTGCGGTGCATCAATAATAATGCTATTTCAAAGTTTACTATTTTGAAACATCTCATTTAACCTTAAAACACCAATTGGAAGTGCTATTATTATCTCCAGTTTAGAAATGAAGCTGCTGAGGCACAGAGGAAATAGAAAAGTTGCTCCAGGTAACATAATATGCATATAGCAGAGGCTTAATTCTCACCTAAGCAGTCCGACACCATAACCCTCACCATGACACTGTGTTATAATGCTGGGATTTTATTACAGTTGGCTATAACCCAATGAGCAATATGTAAATTCTCAAAAAGAATCATCTTAAATGAAGACAAGTGTTGGTAGAAAATGTTAGCAATGGAAAATACTAACATTTATAGCAGTGAAAGATAAGATGAGAGAGCAAAGGATCAGACCTTACTTTCAGGACAAGTATGTTGTTCTCTTACCAAAGCTCTGTCTTCCGTGTATTTAACACAGCATTTATGTTTTTCACTATGATTTTCCTTGTGAGCATTTATTTTAATCCATTTTGGATTCAGAATGTTAAATTATTTGGAAAATTTGTTAATTTTGGAAACTTTAGTGATCTCATGTTAAAAGCTTAGAGTTCCACATAGAAGTTATCAATGTACAAAGATTAAAATATATCCTTATTCCAGTGACCCATCAGGCAAGAATTTTGCTTTTTAAAGCTTATCCAAATGTAAAACAAAAATTGGCCAAGTCGTATAAAGCATATTTGTTCTGATAAAATGAGAAAAGGCTGGCTAATGACTAACACAAGTTCATTAAAAGAACAATGTCAGTTTAGTCACTTCTGCCTAAGATATACGCCGCATACAAAATGAGAATGTCCCACAAATAACAAGAGTATTCAGACACCAGAGGACGCATCTATACAAGTTTACTAAAGGTCCAAAATTCTATTGCCTTTGGCCCTTCTAAACCTAGTAATGCAGCATTTTTGCATAAGAAATGATCAGTAGTAAAAATTATAGAGATGACTAAATTTGGCCCTGGCTCTTCTTTCCTATTTAGGAAATAAATGCTGAAGAATTAATGAAAAGCTCTTATCTAAAGAACTTGAGTAAGCTTTTTCCTGACATGTAAATAAGAAAATGGTATATTGAGATTTTTTAAGCATATATCCCAAGAGGAGAAGAAAAGTCATCATTACTGTATACAGAAAGTAAAGCTTTTAATCTATATTCCATATAAATAAATATTCACTTAAAATGCCAGTAATGTAACTTATTAAACACTTTCTGACAATATTGATTTTTTTTTTCACGAAGCACAAAGAAGTGTGCGGTATCATAGAGCAGCTGGATCTATTTTATTGACCAGGTCCTAGAACTTTATATTGACCTTTATCAAAATAACTTCTAGCAATGCTTCATACCTTTTGACAGATAGTTCCCATTTCTCTCTGCTGTGCCTCCACTCTTAAGCCACAAGACAATTATAAAATGTCATCAAGATTGAAAAGCAAAATATATTCTTTTACTCAGTTTGAAAAGTCTGCTACTCATTTGACTTGAGGAATTTTTGTAGTTTTCAAACTGGGAACTTAGGAAATCTTGTGTGGAAACATTCTAAAAAGAAACATTCAGTAAAAGGCTAGTAAATTTGATGGTAATTAGGAAGGCTGATTGATATTTTTAATTACATTAATGACTAGTATTTTGAATAGGACTTATTTAAAGTTTGAAGGAGTATCTAGTGTTCATGGAAATAGAAATATAATAGAAGTGGCCTTATATATGAGCCAGGCAACTGGTTGCAACTTAGGGAGACAGGGAATAAATGCCACAATGTATGGCATTTTTCCTTAAAAGTGGCACTTGTGTGTATCAGAAAGATTTAGTTAAAAAACAGCATTGTTTGCTGCATGCTACACAGCTCTCAAAGTTTCTGGCGGGGCAAGGATGGTGAGAGGATGGAGAAATAAAGATAACAGACAAAAAGCTGCGGTCGGGTGGAGCCCTCTTTCCTGATGGGAAGAAAGGAACTGCTCAACCAAAGCACTGTGTTTATTTACACATTTAGCAAGTTGGTGTCACATGACACCCCTTTTCCTGGCAACCCATTGCTTGGATTGCCTTGGGGCTAGGTGTTCTCTGGGCTGGAGCAACTAGTTTAAGTAGCCCACCTCAGCCACTCTTTGTTGCTTCTTTGTTCTCTGGCTGGCCCATCTGGCCCACCAGGGGGAGTTGGAGCAGGAGCGCACATGTGATCAATTTCCAGCTTCAGCTGCTCCCCACAATTGTTCATTTTGTTTTTCCTGAGGTGAATATGTATCTGTAAGAAACTGCCTTTGTTAAAAATACTGTTGTAAAATTCTGTGTCTACTTAGACTTATGAAACAGGAAAAAATTGAGCTTTAAAAGTAGTTTTCTAAATATGGAGTTGATGCTGTTGGAATAAAATAAAATGCAAGTCAAAATATTCAAATCATATATATATATATTTTTTTTTTGTGGGTACCGGGGGGTCGACCTCAGGACCTTGCGCGCCAGCAGGCGCCCGTGCCGCTGAGCGATATCACCGGCCCCTTTTTCGTATGTGGGTTCCGGGAGTCGAACTCGGGCCCTCGCGCTTGCTGGGCAGGCGCTTAAGCCGCTGAGCCATCTCACCGGCCCCCCAAATCATATATTTTATGTTAATGAATGTTCCAAAGCTTTAAAGAAACAACTGGGAAAGTAACTGAGTGTCATGCTGGTATTTAAGAAAATAAAATTTGTTTTTGCAAGTCAGTAAAATAGTCCATTTCAAATTAGAGATAAATTTAACTTTGATGTGCAATTATAGATATTCTTTATTAAACATCTCCCCTGTATTCTCCTCCATTTTTTTCAGTTACCATTTTCTGTCATTTATGATTCAGTAGAATCCTAGACAAGATTTGTAAGATACATGGGAAAAAAGAAAACTATTTTTGAATGACTAGTCTTTTATGAACCATTTCATTTCATTATAAAATTCAATCTGAAATTATAGGGAAATACAAAACTTCTTGAGGTATGCATTAAATTGCTATTTCACAATCTCTGTTGCTCTGTGATGGAAAACTAAGTAGGACTGTGGGAGGAAGAGTTAGGCCTGTGTTTTTATCCTACAGCAGAAGTAATTATTACCAATCCTAAAAACAAAAAAGCAAATTTCAATTGATATGTTCTAAAATTTCTTTTTGCCAGTCCCAAAAGAATAAAACTATAAGCAACAAATGTACTTGTACAAAATGTTCTCTATCTCAAAAAATTTATTGTGGGCCGGTGAGATGGCTCAGTGGCGTGAGCACCTGCCTTGCAAGTGCGAGGGCCCGAGTTCGACTCCCAGGTCCCACATATGAAAAAGGGGCCGGTGATATTGCTCAGCGGCAGGGGTGCCTGTTGGCGTGTGAGGTCCTGAGGTTGACCCCCCAGTACCCACACACAAAAAAAAAATTTATTGTATGCAATTATAATGACATAATTTTTTTCTATCAACTAGTCAACAATGACACTATCTGCAATTTGTGAGACTTTAATGCCATTGGAAGTTTTATACATTGATGGCAAAATAATCGGTGATAATTTAATGAACTCAATACAGCAAGACACTGTAGACTGACAGATTTTCCTTTTCTTTTGTAAAAATTTGTTTGCTGTAAGATGTTGCTTCCCTTTATTGTGTATCTTTTCCTTCTTTAATACCTTACAATTGAATTTTAGCCACTGTGTATCTTTAAACTCTCTTCTGTCTCCTCAACCCAGGAAGGACACTGAGCCCCACCAAGGTTCCTGCTCTCTGGGCCTTACCTGAAAAAAATCTCAAAACAATAAGTGTCATAGTGGGGCGTGGTGAGGCATGCCTATAATCCCAGCACTCGGGAGGCTGAGGCAGGAGGATCACTTTGAGTTCGAGGCCAGCCTGGGCTACATAGTGAACTCAAGGCCAGTCTGAATTACACAGAGAGACCCTGTCTCAAAAAAATAAAACAAAAGACAAAGAAAAACAATGAGCGTCATAGTGCTAGGGGAATTGACAGTGGTCAGAAAGGCTGCCAAAAGTTAGGGTGCATGAAGTTTCACTAGTTTCACATTAAATCCTACTCTGAAAATGGTTTCCTAGAATTTACAAGGGTCTGTGAATTTTGGAGATATTTAGGAAAACTAATCTATTTTATCATCACCTTCCTCTCTCTGTGCCCACATACAATAGTTATATATGTAAATGTATGGAGTAAAATGTAAATATTTATAAATATTTAAACATCACATGGATAATAAAAATTCATGTAGTATTAAAAATAGTTTCAATTTAGAATTAAAGTGTTCTAAGAAAGTCTTAAAAATGTAACTGTTAAAATAATAGTGGCCAAATTATATTTTGGTGGGATTGTATTTCAGAATGAGAGAAATCAAAGTTGACACATATTATATGGAATATAGATAACAAGATTTTTAGATCATAGTCTCTAAATCCAGAATCTAAAGGGAAAGTGTAAAATAATTTTAGTTTTTTTCTGAAAGTTATAAATTGCTATGGCTAGATGAAGACATGCATACATGATTAGAATGAAAAAATACCCTATCAATTGCCATCTATTTGGGGAATCTTCGCACATCTCAAAGAGGAGCATTTAATTTTTTAAACTTTTGTTTAACCTCTTTTCCTAAATTCTAGGAACAAAATTCTTCTATTTGTTTGGTTACATTTAGTAGAAACATAATCACAGCCATTAAGTAAAAAGTGTGTGTATATGTGTTTTTATGTATATGAATAAGAATGTGATAGATAATTTATATCAGATACAAGCTACCATGTCCAACATAATGCCATGTGGGTTTTGATGATCTATGCATCACAAGATGTAGAAATTTGTATAAATGTAATCCCCTATGCTTTTTTCAGACGGTCGTACTTCAGGAGCACAGTAAAATGCCCAATTATTTCCATAACTATAAATTGATTTAAACTTTTCAAGTGAAATCATACTATTTGTGTTTGAAAAGTACATATTTTATACTCCTTACTAAAATAATTTATGTTCATTTAAAATAAACAGTATAAAGCAAGAGAAAGTAATATTTTAATGTATTGCAAAAATGTATTGCAATGTATTGCAAACTGTCCTTGTCCTACCAAAGTTAATCCATGTTAACATTCGGTAATTGTGACTTATTCCTTGATTCACTAAATTTCTGTTATATAGAATTGTTTTCATATTTACTTTATTCCCAATTTAGTTCCTGCTTTCAACACTTGCCTTTTGCTGCCTGTGGTAGATTGACAACTGGTGGTCAACTCGTGACACCCAGCTGAACTGAATCAGTGTGGTGCTGGGAGTGGAGGGCCCACCTGAGGACTGTTGCCAACAGCACAAAAAGAGAACTGGAGAGGAAGAGGAGGGTTGTTGATTCTCCTGGAGAAGCTTGGCACGCTGACCTTTCCTGATATGAACTCGGCTGTTTTCATCTTCAGAGGAGCTTGGGACCTTGTCACTGAGGCTGGCTGCGGTTCACTTTCGGGAGCTCTGGTCCTTACTTTGCTGGCTCCAGAGGGGAAGGTGTGTGCTGTTGATTCTCCTGGAGAAGCTTGTCATGCTGGCTTTGCTGATATGAACATGGCTGTTCTCATCATCAGGGGAGCTTGGGACCTCGCTGTTGCTGAGGATTACTGAGGTTCTTTTAGGGGAGCTCTGGTCCTTACTTTGAGCATTGCTTCCTGGCTCCAGTGCAGATCCCTCAGCCTGCTGGCACAGATCCTGCACTCTGCTGGAGCAGACTTTCTAGCTTCCACCACTGCCCTTGGGGCCTTCCCAGTGAAGATCCTTGATACAGACTTGCATGAGACATTGTGGTGGGCTCTAAGCCTCCAGTTGGACTTGTGGAAGACATTTCCATGGGCTCTAGGTCTTCAGCTGGACTCATGCAGGACATTGCCGTGGGGATCCAGGCCCTCACCTGGATTCTTTGGGTCTCTAGTGTGTGGATAGATCTCCTGCACTCTTCCGCATTTGACTGTTGGGGTGAATATTATAAAATAATCCTGTAAATTATGTGTCCTGTATTAATTCCTTTTCCTTGCAAACCCTTACTACAACAGTGCCCAATATGAAAGAGTAAGATATCGAGTACAGACATGATATTGAGTCAAAGCATCTTTCTTAGAAATTTGTAGAATTTCCTCAATTTTTTTAGTATCAGTTGTTGCTACTGTGAATTCTGAGATTAGCCTAAATTTAATTTTTCTCTCATATATGTGATTTACCTTTTGTATCTACATGCCAAAATTCCTTTATTGTTCAATATGTTAACCATAATTCATATTTTCTCTCTCTTTCTTTTCCTTCCTTCCCTTTCTTTTTTTTTTTTTTTTTTTTTGGAGGTAGACAATGTCTTTCTATGTAGTTCAGGGTGGTCTTGAACTCACTCTGTAATGAGTTCAATGTAGCTCAGGCTGGCCTCAAATTTATGGCAATCCTCTTGCCTCAGCCTCCTATGTGCTGGGATTACAAATATGTGCCACCATGCCTAGCTCTGTGATTTATCTTGATGCTGTTGTTTTTACTAGTTTTTTCTCATGAGATTTATCTTTTCAATTTGCCAAGTCATATCTTCATATATTTCATATTCACCTTCCACTATTATATTTCTTAATGTATTTATGCTTCGTACATGTTGTAATTATCTAGACTGTAACTATCTTCACATTGGATCATTTGATCTATTGTAGGTTGTCTTCATGGTCTTCCTAAATTTTTTTATTTTTGCCCCTTTTGAACTTACTGTGATCATGTCAACGTTTTTTTTATCCATGTCTATTTTGTTCTTTGTTTTTAACTTAAGTAATATATCTACTATAGTATTATTTATTTGGTATTTACAATCTCTGCATTTGTCTCCTTAAACTTGAAGTATCTTTTTTTTTTGTGGGTACTGGGGGTCGACCTCAAGACCTCACTTGCCAGCAGGTGCCCATGCCGCTGAGTGTTATCACCGGCCCTTTTAGCGTATGTGGGTTCCGGGAGTTGAACTCGGGCCCTCGTGCTTGCCAGGCAGGCGCTTATGCCGCTGAACTATCTCACCAGCCCAGTATATTTTAAAAATATCATTATAATTTTTTAATTATCTTAGTTTGTGGTTTTTTTTTAGTATGTTAATTTACATGATCCTCTACATTGCTTGTGTAGTGTTAATTTTATTTCTTAGGTGACATTTTCTTTTGTTATATTGAATTCTTCGTCTCCCTTCACATTTCATTTGTTTTCCTCCTTTTTCACTCTATTTTTTATATGTTTATAGCATGTTTGCAAAATTGCTATGCCATTACTTTCCATTTCTCATAATTTAAAGCATAAGGCTGTACCTCTTTTAAATGTAACTGGTCTATTTTTATTTGTTGTGTGCATTTTATTAATTAGTTGGTGCAGGGGATTCACCTGAGAGTTTAATATATACTTCCAAATTTCCCCAGATACTACAAAGAATACCAATGCTTAAATAAATGTTTATAAAGTAGTTTGAATATGATTTCCTAAGCATATGAGCCTGACTATGTCACGAGCTTCAGTGAGTTAATTATGTTACAGAAACAGAGAAGGACATTTCATGTTCCAAGTCTTCTGATCAAGATTTTCTTGGAATTCCTTTTGTCCCCCAGAAACACACTTGTTTCCAGAAACTATAGGGTCCAATCTCAAAAAGGCCTCACTTAACTGTACATTAATATTCTTAGATGTTGAAATAAGCTGATGATCAAAGACTATGTTAAGTAATTGGCAAGTAATAGCTAGAGAATAAATAACATTCTAATTAGACTCTACTGGAAAGCTTAATTGGCCAGACTCACCAAGGAATCCTATTACCCAACAGGTAGCTTATTACTGTTAATTATGATCTATTTTTACTTTTCAAAAAGGACTCCAATAACATGAAGCCAATACTAAGCAAATAGAGGACAGGAAGGGGAGGATAACAAATAAAAGGAAGGTCCACGGTAAAGTTTGCTTGACCTACTGAATCTTTTGCTATCATTTCTGGGTCTTACTTTTATCATTAGCGTTGGGCAGTACAAAAGTATTGTTCCTGAGCTTCTGAAAGAGCTTTGCCTCCTTTTAATTTTCCAAGATAATATAGAACCAGAAACACGTGAAAGCACTAGAAGACTCTAAAAATTTCAGTATATAATACAGCATATTTAGCATGAAACAAATCACCAACAATTTTACCATGTATTTCAATAACTTTTTTTTTTTTTTTTTTTTTTGTGGGTACCGGGGGGACGACCTCAGGACCTCACGCGCCAACAGGCACCCGTGCCGCTGAGCGATATCACCGGCCCCTTTTTCGTATGTGGGTTCCGGGAGTCGAACTCGGGCCTTTGCGCTTGCAAGGCAGGCGCTTAAGCCGCTGAGCCGTCTCACCGGCCCTCAATAACTTTAAGATAAAGAAAATGAAGGTAGTTTGAGTAATTTAATCACAGTGATCACAAAGCTAGCTAGTTAATGATAAATTCATCACAAAAGGCTGTAAGAGGAAAAATTGCTTTTTTGTTCAACCTTTGCCGCTTGAAGTACGAATGTGTCCTGGTGGGTGGATAAATAGCTGAATATTAATCATTCTTGCCTGCCTGGCATAGCTTCCCAGCTTTCTTTGCTGGGATTGGTACACTGGTTAGCTTGTTTTCCAGACTGGCAGTTGCCCATACTGGAAAAGCATCCATGCATGTCTTTCCTAAGGGAAAGTTCTGCCTAAGGGAAAGTTTTACTTTTCCAAATTCATCTCTTACATTTGAGCAATGAAAGCCAAGCCCACTGACTACTGCCTTGTGTTTCCATCTCATTCATCAGGCTTCAGCCTGACATCCTGGGCTGTTTCAGCATAGTTTATTATTCCCTTTCTGGCCTGAGTTGCCCCAAGCCCAAGCCAGCCAAAAGCTTAGTAACACTCCCAACCAGTGTCTCTGTGTTCTGTTGTTAATTTTAAAGTACTGGTTAGGTTTATTGCTGTGTCACGATGCTGTACACATAGTAGCTCCTCAGAAATGTTTTCCAGTGAGTGGTAAGAGAATATAGTGTATGTTTTCATTGTTATTTTTATATAGAATAATTTAAAGATAAAATGCAAAACATTTCTCTCATGGAATCTGAGAAACAGTAAGTTTGTGAGTAAGGAAGGATCTTCGTTTGAATTCAAGAACATTAATAAAAAGCCCTATGTTCCCAATTGTATATTAGAAACTATGGAAAAATGAATATTACTTAACTTCATATTATTTTCAAATGAGGAAGGACTTAAAAGATTCTTCTGAATTGTCATCTTTATCATGTGGTGTCATTTTAGCTTCTTTTGTACTGTAGATTTTCTTTTTTATTTTTAGGAATCAAATTGTAATAAATCAATCAAAATGAAGAGACTACATTTAATTCAGCAGCCATAGACATCATTTAAAATTTTCTAAGTTTAAAGAATACTACTAAAATAAAATTTATTTTACCAAAATAAGATAACTACTTGGGAGTATTTTCAACATCCAGACAACTAATGACAATGATTTTAATTTTTAAGTTAGAAAAATAATGGTTCCTTATCAGAAGCAATCAATTAAAAAATAATCAAGCTGTGATTTCTTGCCCTAAGCAAGGACAACACCAAAAGTGATATTAAAAAAGAAGGGATCAAGTCACAGTGAAAATAAATGTTCCTGTAACTATGACAACAGAATGTGAGAATATTTTCTTCATCTCTATTGCTTGTTCTCCCGGTCAACAGAAAATACTTGGGAATGCCTATAGTTTCTATGAAAAGAAACATTAATTCCATATTTATTTATTATTATTATTTTTTTACGTGGGTTCCGGGAGTCAAACTCAGGACCTTGTGCTTGCCAGGCAGGCACTTGCACTGCTGAGCCATCTCGCTGGCCCATAATTCCATATTTAATTCATCACAAATAAAGAGAATATATGCTTGTGTAAACATACACACATGCATGCAAACATACAGAAAAAAAATACATAGAGAAGCTTATGTTCAATTAAGCACCAAAACAAAATATTTTGTTAGATAACCTTTCATGGCTTTATAAAATATTTTGATTGTTTTGGATTGTGGGTGTTTCTTGATGTACTCTCCACTTTACTCAGATACCCAACCTAGTTAGAAGATCTTTCTTAATTGTTATCTCTTTGAAGATGCACAGTGGCTCTGCTGGTCCTACCAGGGACCCTCTACACTTAGTGCCACACTCTTGGCAGCTCCTAGCCACCCCATCAGCTCCTTGCAGCCCAGGTTCACAAATTCCTATGGAACTAAAAGCTAATATAATGTTACCATTTTCAGATCAAAATCTTTTGTTTCCAACCTACAGTCTTCTATGAAATAAGGATTCCTCATTTTCCAGAGTATTAAGCCAAATTATATTTTGGAGGACATAAACATTTATTTATGTAAATGTTTTTCATTTGGAAGAAATGCCTGGTCAGTTGCACTTTTATTTTAGCTAGGAATATGGATGCTGTATTACTTTTCTATTGCTGCCATAACAAATTACTACAATCATGGAAACTTAAGAGCAATTATTTTTCTTATGATTCTGGATATCAGAACCACAAAACAAGTTTGCTAGAATAAACTCCACATCAGTAAGTCAGTGATTCTTCTGGAAGCTCTAGTCACTTTATAGTTAGTAAATCTGGGAGACCTTGTATTGATCAAGTGATCGAATTTAATGTCATTGGTGATGAGACATTTTATTTATTTATTTATTTTCTAATAGATGCCCTGAGAAAGGCACAACATCATTTTTGTGTCATTCTGACTAAAAAAATAGTAACCCTAATATAATTATGCGGGAGCACTAGACATAACCATATTAAGGGTCTTTCTATAAAGTAGCTTACAAGTTCTCTGTGAATGCGTTAAACTCATGAAAGACAAGCAAGGAACCATGAAAGGTTGGGGTATTAAGAAGACGTGACAGCTAAAACTAATATAGGATCTTGGATTAGATCCTAGGCCAGGGAAAGATCAAGGGAAAAAACTAAGTATATTTTGTGTAGTTTAACCAGTAGTATTTTTGTCAATCAGCTGAGTGTTCTTTTTTCCCAGTTTGTATGGAAGTCACAGATCAATAAGGTACAGCTCCATTAATGGCTTTGGCTGGGCTTTGAGTGCTAATGACACTCATCTCTATGTAACAGCTCTGGGGTCTGTGTACCAATGGCTTTCAACTTTTAGTGCTATAGTTCTTGGCAGGTCCTAGCCCTCCATCAGCTCCTCAACAGCCATGGTTCTTACTCCCCTTGGCAGCTTTCTGGAGTTCTTCAAGCAGCTTCCACTGCCTCTCTGGATTTCTCCCTAGATCCCCACCAATCTCCACCAAATTCTACAGTTCTCTGCTGGTCACCATACTGCACTGGTGTTTGCTAGTCAATGCCAGTCACCTCTAGTTGATCCTGCTAATCTCTGCCGCTGGTTGCTGCCAGTCTGCATTGGTTGCTGCTGGTCGCTGTCTCTGGTCTCCATAGATTGCTGCTGGTCTCTGCTGCCAGCATCTGGAACTCTTCAGGACTAGTAGCCCCTTGTGTTACCGACTCTTTAATGTGACTGCTTTTCCCACATTGCCTGAGATAAAATCACTAGCTGATTTACTGGACCATAGGAGTGAGGCTTTATTGGAACATGTGCTGTAGTATGGGGGTAGTGCACATGAGGGAGCCCTGCTCAGCTGATCTGAAGAGTGTGAGGGAGTGCTGCTCATATAAAGCAAGAACGGCAGCACGTGCACAGTTCTGTATATTTCTCAGACCTTCTTGAAGACCTTTCATAGTAATGACAGAGGCTGGGGGCAGGGGCAGGGTGGAGTTGTCAGGAGCAGCTGCAGGGTAGAGTCTTTTGGGATAGGTTTGAGTTTCAAGCTGGCAGTGGCCAAGGCAGCTGTGTGGTGCCTAGGACAGCTGCGGCTGTCATGGAGACAGTTTGGAAGAACTTTGTGTCACAGCTCCCACATTTGCACAAAAGCGGCAGGGCTGAAATTGTGACTGTTAACCTATATTCCCAGTGTCAGGCTCAACTTGGGCATGACTTTCCCAGCACCCAACCTGTTTTTTAGCAGCCACATCATTCTCGGTAAAAAAATACAGCCCAGCACAGGTGCTGCCCTCGGCAAACGCAGGACGGGATGTTGTAAAGAGACAGGCAGCGCATGGGATCTTCCCAGCGCCAGGACGTCTGATGATAACTTCCATGCATTTATACCGGATGCTCTGAGAACTTTGATCACAAAGTTTGCTCAGATCTCCTCGTGCAATGTCCCTTGCCAGACTCCCCACCCCTTTTCAAGCCCTATAAAAAGCCCCACTTTTCTTTGTTCCCCACTATGGTCATTTTGCCCTACGACTGCCTGCCTCTGGATATATTAAATCTTGTGCCTTGTTGCCTTCACAGAAGCCTGTCTGGTGGTCTCTGACTCACGTTGTTCATTATACCCAGCACTTTTATTTTTATTTTTGTTTTGAACAAGGTTTTGCTAAACCACTAAGTAACCCAGGCAAGCTTGAACTTGTGATACTCTTGTCTCAGGCTCCCATGGTGCTACAATGACACATGTGTGCCACCACAGGTCTCCTTGCCCCGCTGGTGCTTTTGAGGATTCTCAGAGAGGAGGCGACAGGTCCTGGAGTGTGGGAGTGGGGTGGGGCATCACGGATGTCATCAAAGCTGCAGCTCCTGTCAGCATGGCCAGCGACGTACGCCCAGGGTTGTCTGGAAGACCCTGACGGTAGTCACCCCAGGCTGGTCTTGAGGAGGCAAGAGAAAGTGAGGAGGGCGTGACAGCTGCCAGTCAGTTCATGCCCGCTTCTGGCTGTCAGAAGGAAAGGGAGGGGTCAGGTCTTATTTTCTTTTCTCAGTATAGTACTAACATTATTAATTCAGTTATTTGAGATTATATTAAATGCTTCCATTAGGACAGACTGAGTAATGCTAGGGACTCTCTTTTCTGTACTTTGAAAATCATTTCAAAATATGAAGTTTTTAATACCTATTTTAATCATACCAAGATACTGAAACAGTTAATAGTTAAGCTTAACCAGCTTCCACAGATCTGTCATCTTTCTCTCTGTGATTACATGGATACTGTGTCTTTTTGATGATTTTATACCACAATACTCTAATTACTGTTATTTTCTGACCACTAGTATAAGATCAATATGTTAGGAGCTATTTTATTTCTTCTGTACACTTGCCCAACCATTAAATTAACTTTCACAGTTGTAGAATGATTGCTGTCTTATACTCTAAGCCTACAGGTTATCCAAAGATGTGGTTTTACATTGGGAATAAAATATTAGTAAAATTTAATAAATTTTAGTATTAAGACTTATGAATATTAATACCAGCATTAAATAGTCTTCAAGATCAATAAATATATTTAAACATCCTCCTGCTATTTATCCCTTCATGTTAGCCTTGCTTGTATCTATATTGGATACTGCTCTTTTAAAATCTACCATATTTATGACTTTGGGGTATAGTATATTAAACTATTGTGGATCATTCACCTCTTCTGGAAATTTTTGTAGTGTTATCAAAAAGGGGACTTTTGTTTTGTTGTTGGTGTTAGTCTATTAGCTAAAGAACATACTTATTTGGTGGTTTTCCTTATTTGACATTCCTGGTTTTAAAGATCAGTTAGTTGAAATTTTGTACTTCTTTGCTTCTCTTAATAGAAAACATGAAAAAATAATTAAGCTTTTTAAAACGATCAGTTTTCTGAATACATAGCTCTCTTTAGAAACTAAAATGTGAGTCACTAAGTGTTCCAGGTAACCTTAATTGTCAGGTTGGCTGGACTAAGAGAGTCACGGAGAACTGATTGGATCAGAAAGCGGTTCCTAGCTCATTGATGGTGAACCTTTCAGAGACGAGTGCCAGACTGCAACCCAAACCCACTTACCTATTGCAAAGTGCCAACACTGCAATTAAAACTAAATACTGAAGTTTTCGTTTAGGAAAAACAACTCCTACACGGACATCTTTTGTCTTATGTAAAAACACAATAACAGGTGTGCCATAGGTTCGCCACCACTGTAGCTGAACATACTGTTAGGAGTTGGGGAGCTGTTGGAGGTGGGTCCGTGGGAGCCAGGCCCTTGGAAGATAAACTTCTAGCTAGCAGTCTTCTCCTGTGCTCTGCTTCCCTGGATCCCATGAAGTGCCCAGCTTTGCTCTGCAGTGTCCTTATGCCATGATACTTCTGCCTTGGAGCCAGCTGATCATGGACTGAAACCTCTGAAATGGTGAGCCAAATTAAACCTTTCCCACTTTGAATTGTGATGCTTGGGTATTTTGTTCCAACAAAGGGGAAGGTGTCCAATGTACTAAGGATTTTATTTGAATGAAATCTTTCTCTGCCATTCTCTCTTAATAACAAAGTTAACTGGCTTTTTAGCTCCTAGTCAAAAGAGTTTTTGACTCAAGCTACTTGGCAACTGTTATTTATGCTCCTCAGATCATAACATTTAACCATATTTAAACTTAGAGTAACTAATTTAAAAGTAAAGATATAAAGTTATTTGTCATAGTATTCTTGAAAACTCAGTGAAGTTCTCTGGTCCCTTATATTCTTCCTATAAACAGTTGCTAGTAATACTCTCAGTTAAATATCAGAACTCTACAAAGAACAAATGTAGTAAATAGTTACTTTCAGGGGATGTGGTGTGTCTTAGCAATGAGTAATGACAAAAAACCAGGCACTTCTGATACAGAGGCTTGAAATTTTAAGTCACTTACAAGAAATTCATTGCTCTTCTAGGTCTCCTAGCATTTTTCATAAATGAGAAGGGAATTACATTGGATGAATTTAAATATAGAAGTTTTTAACCATGTCCTCAAGAAGCAAGGCAAGTTTGGTGTGGTGGCACACACCTGTAATCCCAGCACTGAGGAGGCTGAGGCAGGAGGATCATGGTGAATTCAAGGCCAGGCTGGGCTACATAGTGATTTCAAGGCCACCCTGAACTACACTGTGAGACCCTGTCTCAAAAAAAAACCAACTAATAAAAGAAGCAGGACAGGACTGGGGTATAGTACACTTTGCAAAAAGCCCTAAGAAGGTCAGGTAATCAGTACTCCTAGGGTGTCATTTTTCTTTTAATTTCCATACCATTTACAATTTTTAGGGTATTAATTTGTTCTTCTAGGCAAAGATGGGACCCTTAGATAGGGTTAGAGTAAGGAATGCAAGCCCTTTCAGAAAGGAGGAGAAAAGTAGCCTCTGTGACTAGAATAGGCTTCTTCGAGGGCCTTTCTTATTCTCACAATGTGAAAATTTCCTTTTCTTATTAGAAAGACTGGGCAGACTCCTATTTTCTTATACCTAGGAAGGATGAGTAAACAGTTCCTGTCTTCTGCTTTTTTATTTTTTATTTTTTATTTTTTTTTGGTGCATTTACCCTTAAGACTGTAAGATAGGGCCGGTGAGATGGCTCAGCGGCGTAAGCGCCTGCCTTGCAAGCGCGAGGGCCCGAGTTCGACTCCCGGATCCCACATACGGAAAAGGGGCCGGTGATATCGCTCAGCGGCACGGGTGCCTGTTGGCACGTGAGGTCCTGAGGTCGACCCCCCGGTACCCACAAAAAAAAAAAAAAAGACTGTAAGATAAAAGTATGAAGATTGACATGCTAAAAGTAAAGTTTGAAAAGATGAAGTGACACCAAAACAAACAAACAAAAATTACAAAGGTGGAAATTGGAGTAGAATTTACCTACTTTAGTAAAGGATTTCTATTTTCTGCGTAACATATCATTTTATCATTTTGAATTTATAGAACATCCATTTTAAGAAGTGATCAGGCAATGGAATTACTGATGATGTTACACATCTGTCAACTAGGTACCCCTTGAGGTCATGGCACAATTTAAGTGAAGAAGCCTTCACCAGAGTGGAAATCCTGAGCTAGTCCAGTAACAGGACAAAGAAAGACTTCTTGAACTATTTGCAAGTGAAAATCTTGAGATTTTTCCCACCAATCAACCAACCCATCACCTCAAGCTCATCTCCATACTATGGCATATCCTGATCATGCTCATGGCATATTGATGAGTAATGAACACCCTCATGCTATATCCATTATAACGTAGTAGTAAATAATTATAATTACTTAAGCTACTTAAATTACTAGCAACAAATTTTATGACCTAAATATTAACAGCTAATTGCACCAATATTTAGGGCATAAAATTCATAATTATGGTATGCCCTTATCACTGGTCTTATAATACAGTGTGCTTGTTGACACTTTGCAGCTCGGTGTCCTATGCTACAAAAATACCCAGAATGAATTCTGACTCTTACTTAAGATAATTTGTGTAAATTAGTTTCATTAGTAATATGAATAATCTGTCTATAAGCTAAAATATAAAGTATATATATATAGTGCATCAGCCCAATTAATTAATGGTTATTAATGTGAACAACTTTACCTCCTTCTTCTTGCTTGCACCCTAAATTTTTATTGTCTATATTTTTCCTGCAGTAAAGAAGGAGATTCATAACTAGCAGTTAGAACTTTTAGAACCAGTTAGAACTTTTTATAAACAGGCTCTAAAAGGCAGCTGGATCTAGCTACAAGACAGCAAACAAGTGACCCAGGACTTTTTTTTTTTTTTTTTTTTTTTTTTTGTCAGTTTTTGTGTAGCTAAGACAAGGGCTTCTTTTTTTGGCCAATACTCAGTAATATGCAAAAAATAAAAGTTTTTAAAGTGGGAGAAGAAATAGAAAAGGTAACTTTTTTTTGCAGAGAAACCTCAGCAAGTTACCTAGGAATACATTATTAATCAGCTTCTTTTGTTGATAGTACAAGGATCAGTTTATTGATATTCATCGTGTCTGTTGATAAAAATAAAAGAGGGTAGGAGGAATTGAAAAACATCAGCAGTGTCACAACAGATCTCTGTTTCTGCTTTTTGCTTGGAAGTTTTAGTACAGCACATGGCTGTTTCAGTAGTTGTGGTATGAAAAACATCTTGGATGGTTTAATGTGTTTATTTCTGCAAAGCCCCATAGCAAATAACATGTACATCATCAGCTCTGTAATAACTCTTAGAGATGGCCTCTAACTACTGAGCTCATATTAAGGGAATGATGTATAATTTATAGACTGATACAAAAATTGTAAAAATAAAATTTGATCTGCTGGAAGTTTCTCATTAAATATCTAGAACTTCAATAGTTGTTATTTTCTGATTTAGTTAGGAAGTCTTTATTTTGTATGTACTTTGAGACTATGAACATTCTGTTCAACTAATGATACTGAAAAAAAATCAGCACTGTACAATTTAACTCTCTGTCTCTTGTCACTTGTGGGATTTTCAAAATGAGGACAGAGACTCTTTGAAAACAGATCTACTCTTTATTACCAAGAGGCTTCCTTCTACTGTATTGCCTCTCTAAAGATTTCATGATCTGGTCGGGAAGAGTTGTGTAATTTGCCAGGCATGGTGGCAAATAGCAATGTGGAGCTACTTATTCAACAATCATAAGGATTTAAAAATATCAATAAGACATTAAACCAACCATGGAACTGCACATGTTGCACACTCAGCACACTGTGAAGCTGCTGTAACCACGGCAAATGCCTTGGAAATCGTTAAAGCCATTCCGCACAAGAAAAGCCCTGCAGATATGTTTATTGTAATATTCTTCACATTACTTTATAGTCATTGTGACATTTCTTCTTGTATGTTTATTATTATTATTATTATTATTATTATTTTGGTTTTTTGAGACAGGGTCTCACTATGTAGCCCAGACTGGCCTCCAACTCACTGCGATCCTCCTGCCTCTGCTTCCCAAATGCTGGGATTGCAGGCATGTGCTACTACAATGCCTAGCTTCTTCTTGTATGTTTAAAAATCTTTGAAAAGCATCAATTTGTGCCAGTGTTTTGTAATGCAACCTTGAAATAAACTAAATCGCACATATGTAAAGTATGACACTGAGCAACTTTCAGCAGATGCATCTACCCAAAGAACCATCACTATAGTGAAAATAACACATATTTTTATCATCCCCAAAAGTTGTCTTGTGCCTTTTTGTAGTCCCTCTTCTTTCTACCCTGTCTCAGGTAACCACTGATAGGCTGTCACTGAGGATTAGTTTGAATTTTCTACAAGCCTCAAATATGGCTATTTGCTTGGCTTTTGGCTTTTTTCATTCAACATAATGATTCTGGAGTTAATTTTTATTGCCACATGTAATAGTAGTTCACTTCTTTTGTTGCTTATTAACATTGACTTAAAATATTTAATCATCATGTTTTAATAGGTGTTGAGGTTGTTCCCATTGTGGACTTCTTATAAGTAAAACCTGTGTGAATATCCATCTTTGTGAGAACTGGTTTTTTTGGTGTGTGTGCCTTTTTTGGTAATTATCTAGGAAAGGAACAGCTGAGCTACATAATAATTGTGTGTTTAAATTTCGAAGAAATAGCCTTATTGTTTTCCAAAGTGGTTATATAACTACATTTTAACCAGCAATGTGTGAGGATTCTGGTAGTTCTGTGTATTCATAAAAACACTTACATGGTCAGAGAAGACCAACTCATAGAATATTAATTCTCTTCTAATATTATTTTGAATTGATTTAGAGAGAATTTCACATGGAATTTTGATTTTTACTTCCAAAATTTTATTGTGAAAAATTTCAAAGAGATAAAAGTTGAAAATATGTGTGGTGAGCACTCGTATATGTATACCACCTAGATTTAATAACTATTGTACTGTTATTTTTGCATTATCACATATTTATACACATCTCCATCTATTCCTGTCTCTATTCAGTCATCACCTTATTTCAAAGGATAAAAGAATACACATGCACAGACACGCACACACTGGCACCTACACACAATGGAGAATAAGACAAATCTCAGGTGTGAATTGTCACCCCATACAAATGGTTTGCTTTTTGAAATTTGCACTCACATCTGATATTTCTTAAATTAAGAAAAGTAAATCTAGAAAGAATTAGAGATCATGTAGATCTAAATACCCTCATTTTTATCATTACACAAATGAGGAAAATATGGCCATATTAAAAGATTCACTCAAGGCAGCTCTTAAGAATTGAACCAGATTTCAAGATGTCTGGATTAATATTCTGTCCACAGATCCACATTTTCTCATACAAGTATAAATATTCATATAGTAAATGAATAAAATGTATTGTTACTACAATATTATAAAAGATTACACTCCACTTATGTAGATGCAATTCTACCTTTAATCATATAAGATCATGCACTTTTAAAACTAGAAAGTATCTTAGTATCATTCAGATTTCAGTCTGACCCTCTTGTACATATGAAACTTGACTGTAAAGTGAGTCTATCAGAACTTGTAAATAATGTTTAATGCATTTCAGTTATTTTTTAAAATTTCATTTATTTGAAGTTAAACATCAGATTTGTAAGTAATTCATGGTTCTTGCTCATCTTTTATCCCATTTTACCCATCTTTGGGACGTTAATGTTTGTGCCAGTACCTCAGTCAGGGGGATTTTCAGATGAAGAAAGAGGAAATGGAACTTAAGAAAATCCAATTTTATTTGTTAATAAAGAGGAGGTTGAAATTAACAGCTAAAATTGGATTTTTAAACTATCAGTGGATGTAATTTATTCCATCATGCCGGTTTCCTATTTGACTTCTCTTTATTGCAGGTAATTGAGAATTAGTCACATTTGTTATTTTTAGCACTCACTGATTTTGCCTGGGAATGGAAACGAAACTATAAAAACAGGTAAAGAAAAACTATCAAAACTCAAAAATATTTTAAAATTGGTATTCCTATTTTAATTAGCTATGAAATATTAGGAGACTAGATAAAAGATTGTTTTAATGTAAAAATGAGGTGGTTTTGTTGAGTTGGTGGTTCACTTTCATTTAAAGAACAAGGATTGGGTTAACTCACTGCAAAGGGCTTTTTAGCATGCATCCTAAATTAGGAGTGTTCTTACAAAGAACAGAGCAATGTGCACTTATTTTATTTATTTTACTAACAAGTTTGATTTTGCAGAACTGATTTTTGAAACTAGAATGGTTATTTTTTCCATTTAGCCCTGAAATTCTACAGTAATACAAATTATTTTTCAGGAAACATGTTCTAAATGCATTTAAAAAAATGGGATGGTTAATTCACATTTTAGGTTTAAACTGTAAAAAAGAAAAATATGAAAGATATTTATATTCTTTGGTATTCTCACAGTGAAAAAGTAGAGCTCCTAAAGCTATTTCTTTGTAAGGATTTAAATTCATGTGCAAGCTACTAATTTGAAGGACATTTGAAGTTTGAATTATAATGCATCAGTCATCCTTAAAAATCCAGGCAATTAATATACACAAACACAAAATTCCCTAAACAATATTTTTGTCCACACTTCATTTATGTATGCTTATAAGAATTACTCATGCTAAACTGCCATTTATTAAATCCCTAGTAACAAAACAAATCACCCTGTTAGACTTAAAAATGTCAATGTTCAATTCTTCTTTCTATATTCAGGTATGACATTTGATGGCAAATACTTAGAGATATGAGGGCTTTCATGTCAATAATGAGAAGGAAAGATGTTCCATTTTAGGAATAACTATACCAGTTAATGTATGTCTGCTGAACAAATTACTATTTCACCTTCCCTTCCACCCCCTTTTTTTTTTTTGCCTATATCAGATTTATTTATTTTATAAGTCCTTATCAAATTAATTATCATAAATACAGAGTAATGGCCAGACTAACAGGGCAAAAAACATATAAAACACATAAGATAATTATACTAAATTAAGGTATGCTTTTAGATACATTTTTATGCTGGATTTCAATAACTTTCTCTCTGTCTCTGTCTTTGTCTGTCTCTGTCTCTGTCTCTCTCTGTTAAAATAATCCTCCAACTTGCTGAGACATATAACATACCTAGCAAATGGAATTTATTCATATATCACCACGGAGATCAAAACATCACTTTCTCTATACTTAAAATAATCACAAAGTTCTATTTTCCCTTACAGAATTTATTTGCCTTTTACAGAAATTAATTAACCATGTGATAATCCTCTATCATTAAAAATAAGTAGAAAGAACTATTGAATAAATTACTCTAGGAAGTAATGTCTGTTTCAGGCATTCACAGTATTTAAGAATCACTTCATGATATATTGAGGGGAACCAAAAAGCCAATACCTTATTCATCCTATTTTTGAATCTTTAAGACCGGTTTTGTTTTTATATTTTATTACCCTTTCATTGTAATTACTTAATTAGATTCTTCATTGTGGATGGAAATTTTTCTAATTCAAATGAAAAGTTATTCATTTAGAGAAGAAATATGGACAATAATCTGATTATGATAAGGATTTAAATATAAAGATTTAATGATTGACAATCATGAAAATTAGCACTCACAATAAATGTGTAAAGAAATTATTAAGGGTCAAAAATGTCTCAGGGATGAGCTTTGAAGGAGGGGAAGGGTATATACCACAAATAGTTATAATGGATCAGAGAATAAGAGATTTTAAAAAATAAAAATATAATTTTACTTGGCTTTTAAGATCTCAATTGACAGTCAATGTCCTTACATTTTCAATCACTTCCTTTTTTAATTTTATTTTTATTTTCAATCACTTCTACTCAGTTTTTCAGCCTGTTTTTCTTAGCACATTCATGTAAGAAGCTTTGGTGGTCCCAAATCACTATAGAAAGATTGGGCATATTTAGAGAGTTGTGGGTTCTTCATGAAGTATGAACTAATTATAAATTCCATCCCCAAAATAAAGACTGGGTTTTAACTCACAAATGTCAACTATTTTTTAACAGAAAAAGTGTTACAGACTCACATTCACAACAAGTGTTCTGGTACATTCCAGTCTGCTTCTGGAAAAATACAGCTCTTTATTTAAGTGGGTATGTTCTTCAAAATTGCAAGATGGTCACGACGCCTCTTCTGACTGCAACTCTCCTGAGCCCTCACCATCATGACTCCTGAACCTACACGTTTGAATTATTTTATTTATTTTAACCATCTCTTTCTTTTTGATTACAGCCTTTCTGAACTTTTTATACTATAATCATTATTATTTTACTTTGAAATTTTGATTGGACCATTTCCACAGTGCCTAATCCATTTGATGAGCCTCATTTCAGTTCTTTTGATTTCCACTTTTCATTTGGAAAACACAGGACTTACGCTGCCTGAAGAATCACCAAGTTCATTCAAGTTTCATGTTTCTAGGATGCATGTAAACTTGTGCTAACAGCTGATGTACTAAAAAGCACATGCTCTGCTTCCTTCTTTATCTTTACTTTCTAATGATTCTAGTAAGAAACACTGCTTCCTAGACGGTAAGGCTAAGACAAAACACTCCAACTTCTCCCAATAAATGTTTGATTTTGCCTACTGCAAGAGTGATTTCTTTTCCCTGAAATCTCAGAGATTTTCTTTTCACTCAGGGATTGGTGTTCAATCACTTCTGTAGACCTCTTCAACCACCTGATCCATTTAACTCCCATACTTTTTCTGTGATTTCATCCTTATTACTATCATTACCTTGTGTTTTATTACTTACTATTTGTTAATTTATTTTTCTTCTTACTCCACTAGAACTCAAGATTCCTGACCCAAGGGATCAGGTCTCTCTTGTTCTCTTGTGCAGATAACAATGTTTAGCCCAGAGAAGACTATCAGGAAATAGTTAAACAACAGAACTTGTTTGTTAACTTTAAGTTGCATTCATTTCTTGATGTCCTTGAGGTAACTTTGGCAATCACTGTATCTAAGGGTTTTATTTTTTTCTCTTTCTGTTGCTGCTACTAGAACCTGCCCTTGACTTTGTATTCTTTCATAACAGATACTTTTGTTCCTGTCCAGAAATCAAAAATAACATGTGACCATTGCATCATAATTTTTTCTACCAAAACATTTGACAATGAGCCTGATTCATTTAATAAAGTTTTATTTCCAAAGCTTTGGAATACCCTAGATTTCTATAGTAACTAACCTTATGTTAAATGCCAGAGGACATGCAGTAAGCTCTTATTTAAAATCTATTCGTGATGCATTTTAAATATTCAGTAGAGACTTCTTACACATGCAGCCTTAGTTTATTGAAAATGGATTTTTGAAAACCAGGAGATTGGATATAAATATCAGGCATTTGTATAAAGACAGGCATTTGTTAACCTATTATAAAGGAGACTGATTATATGATTAAGTATTGTTTACTAGCTCATTTATATTTCTCTGTTCTAATAATTGCTGTAGTCCACCTGTTTAGTCTTTGTCATTTGTTTTCATTAAGCATTCTTTTTAAACTAATGCTTAATTAATTTTTTTGATTGAATGAAGATTGTTCATTAGTACAGAAACTACTGACATTTCTTTTTATTCAAAGTAATAATATTTATACAACATATATAAAAATGATATGAAACTCCTGCAATTAGAAGTTTAAGTAGACTGGTATGTGGCATTAGTATGTGGATGCTTTTAGTATCATGGCCATTCTTACTTTGAAATTTTGTGATATTAACTAGTGGCAATTTTGCCACCCAAGAGACATTTGATAATATCTGGAGATACTTTGGTTGTTGTACCTAGAGAATGTGAATGAATCTGATGAGGAGAATTCTGGAGATGTATTACACATCTGATAATGCATGGAACAGTCCCCTGAAACAAAGTGTTACACATCTGACAATGCATAGAACAGTCCCCTGCAACAAAGAGTTATCTGGTCTAAAATATAAATAATCCTGAGATAGATAAATTATACTAGACAGAATAAGTTTTTAAAATCTGTTTACAGATTTTACATCTGTTTTGAGACTCTGTTTTATTTTTATTTTTATTTTCTCTCTTTAAAATAAAAAAATAAAAAATAAAATTTAAAAAAAAATTAAACAAAAAAAAATCTGTTCACAGATAAAAGTTTCCAAAAAAAAAAAAGCATACTTATTTAAAGGAGCCTTTAAAGATCTTCATAAAGAGTAAAATATTTATTTTTTATTTTTTATTTTTATGTGGGTACCGGGAGTTGACCTCAGGACCTCACACTTGCCAGCCAGCACTTGTGCCACTGAGCAATATCACCGGCCCCTTTTCTTCCTTTATGTGGGTTCCAGGAGTCAAACTCAAGACCTCATGCTTGCCAGGCAGGTGCTTATGTCGCTGAGCTATCTTACTGGCCCAAAATATTTTTAAAGAATAACTAAAATGTCTTTTGCTTGGAGGAAATATGAATTGTAGGGGTAATAAGACATGAAGTCATAGATGATGGGAGAGGAACTTGCATAGCTATTTGTAAACCATTCTAAAATATTAAGCTTTTACTTTGTATAAAAAAAAGAAACTACTATGTGATGTGGAAGAGAAAAGGGAAAGTGTAATTTGCTTTATAGTCTAGCAAGATCTTGTCACTGCTGTGGTAGGTATAATTTTAAAGTTATTTTCTAACATTCCTTTCTCCTGGTTATTCCTTTAAATTCTAATCTAGATACTGTTGCAAAGGAACTTTGCAAAGATAGTTAAGGTTATGGGACTTTGGACAGTCATCATGGATTATCTTGGCTGGACCAGTCTATTCACTTGAGCCTTTAAAAGTAGTGATATTTCTCCATCTAAGTCCAGTCAGATAGATGAAGAGAGATGAGAGAGGCAAAAGAGATTGAAAGTGTGAGGTAGATGCCACCTACCATAACCGCTTTGAATTCAAAAGACTGGCCAAAGTCAAGGAATATGGGGGACTTATAGAAGTTCAGACCCATATTTGACCAAATGCCAGTAAGAAAACAGGGTATTTCAGGCTTACACTGCACGGTATGAACAATCTTGGTGGTTTTGGTAACACTTCCTTCTAGAATTTATAGAAAGGCATGTGTATCTTCTGACTCTGATTTTGACCTGAACAGAGAAACATCTGAGCCATTCCATGCTTGGACTTCTAACTTTTGATAACTGTGAGATAATAAATAGTTCTTTAAAGCCAGTAATTTTATGATAATTTGCTTCAACAGCAATAGTAAACTGGTACTGTTGTTGTGTTGAAAATTACAGACCTTAAAACAAGCTGGTAATGGTACAAATGGTGAGGAATGGTGGAATTCTGTGTATATTTGGAAAGTACAGCCAATAGTATTTTCAAAAATGTTGGAGGTGTGGTGTGAGGGAAACAGCACAGAGCCAGTGCCTGAGCAACTGGAAGGATAGGGTGGCTGTGAATTAAAGAAAGTAAGATTGAACATATTTTGAAGGAAAGATTAGTATATTGGTTTGGGGCATGTTAAGTTTATTACTTTCATTAATCATTGAGTTGGAGACATAGAGTAAACAGTTGAAATATGGAGTTCAGGGGGCATAGCTGGGTTTTGTCAATATTTAAGTAGTATAAAAAAAGCCATGAGATAACCCAAGAAGTAGGCATATGTAGAGGAGAAGAAAGGTCAAAGGGCAGATATTTGGAGCTTTCTAAAATTTAGAGAGAGATGAAGAGGAACTAGAAGCCACCACTGTGTTGAAAGAAAAAAAAGAGAGAATATGGCTCAAGATAGTTTTGTGATCATTAGGAAAACAACTGTAAGTAGTTTTAAATTATTTCAACTCTTAGATGAGGCTATAACTCTATGTGAACTCTTATATGTATATGTGCTCAAAACAAATAGAAATAAACTGTACATTAATGTATAATGAAGTAAGAAAAATATAAACACAAATTTATTTTTTATAACCTGAGGAAAGGTTTGTGATTTTTCTTATTTTTCATCATTTGAAATATTATGTAAACATTTTAAGTGCTACTTGGGCCACTGAAATAAAAAAAAAAAAAGTTCAAATTTCAATGAGCTTTAAAAACATCATTTAATTAGTTTCCTTAGGCTATCAGTCATCCAAGACATTAAGTACTATTTTATCTCCATCTGTTCAAAATCTTAACATCCTGCTAAGTCAGAACAAAGCTACTGCATATTAGCAAAGAAAATCGTAAGATTTGAGACAATTTTAGAGCTCTTCTCCTAAAAAGGAGGTTACTCACCTGCTGCCTTTTTCTGTTAGCCCTCCATACTGTATTAACAGTAACTTATTTTCTTGGTGAAGTTTAAGATTTTGTCTTCACCTGTTCTAGGAACAGAGAGCAAATACTGAACACATGTACTTCCTCAGCCCCTCCCATGGTTTTTGCACTCAGGACATCACACTGGCATTCTTCTTAGCACAGTATTGCATATTACGTCCAAAGAATAAGTATCATGATCCAAAATGAAACCATTTGCCATCCCTGCCCTTTGTTTCCTATTTATTTATTTACTTATTTATTTATTTATTTTATTTTATTTTTTTTGTGGGTACCGGGGGTGGACCTCAGGACCTCGCGCGCCAGCAGGTGCCCATGCCGCTGAGCGATATCACCGGCCCCTTTTTCGTATGTGGGTTCCGGGAGTCGAACTCAGGCCCTCGCGCTTGCCGGGCAGGCGCTTAAGCCGCTGAGCCATCTCACCGGCCCTTTTTATTTATTTTTAATCTTCATTTTAATTATTTAATTATTTTATTTTATTTTATTTTATACTTTTACACTTTGTTTCTTGAACCACACACAAGGGTTATAAAACAAAAATACGTCATCCCCATGTATTAACCAGTAATTTGGCAATGATGTCATTTTATTTCTTTATTATGGAAAGTTGTATTTTTAAATTGTAGAAGATTTCAGTGATTGTCAACAATTTATTTCAATACTACACACATCATCTGCTCTCACAGTCCTTTAGTTAAAAGTGTGTATTTCTTTACTGCTTGTTTAAAAGAAATACTTTAACAGGTAAG
The DNA here is from genome assembly GCA_028451465.1 of Erethizon dorsatum. Taxonomy (NCBI): domain Eukaryota; kingdom Metazoa; phylum Chordata; class Mammalia; order Rodentia; family Erethizontidae; genus Erethizon; species Erethizon dorsatum. The sequence goes on from CM051824.1 coordinate 115,643,969, forward strand.
TTAGTGATATGAGTTCAAGAGATACTTTTGGCAAAGCATCAGGCTGAGAGATGTTTGGTGAGGGTGGCTTCTTTCATGTGTTCATCAACACACACAGAGGAAGTGATTGGTTAGTTGGCCAACATGTTTTGCTTGGGGTAAGTTGTGAAGGACTTAGAGCTGTGCTATTTGGAAAACTGAATTTCTTATATTTGAAAAACTGCATTTAGTAAGTACCATCTCCTGGATCCAATGCCACCTTCCTCCTTGATAGAGTTTCACATTTTTTCACTTACGCCACTTAGCATCACTGTGCACAAATTTCATTTGCTGGGTTATGCAAACACACATTGAAGCTGTCCAGCAGTAACCAGTTTGTATGCATGCACTTTTGGATTTTCTATAAGACCAGGTAGGCACAGAGATTGGATGTCCTCACCAGAGCTAATACCGTAGAATAGTAGAATAGCAACTCTCTCACAGTCCAGTGGTTACTGGCATACCCGTGCTTCATAGACAAAGGCAAGCTGACACACAAAAATCTCCACAGGTACACACACACACACACACACACACACACACACACACACACAGAGTTACTAGTCCATACATGCATATTCTATTTGGTTTTTGCATGGCAATCTTCTTCCACTGGATGCTCTTAAAATATCAAGTCCCCAATTATACTTATGGGAGTGGCTTTTCTTCCTTCATGAATTTGAGTTAGACTGGCTATTCTCTAGCAGAGCAGATTAGCAATCATCTCAGGAAAGCCTTGCTTACTTTCCCAGCCCACAAGAATCTTGGCATCTTCCGAGCTTTCACAACAGTTGTGCTTGCTTTTATGGACTTAAAGAATAAGCTCCTGGGCCGGTGAGATGGCTCAGCGGCTTAAGCGCCTGCCCTGCAAGCGCGAGGGCCCGAGTTCGACTCCCGGAACTCACATACGAAAAAGGGGCTGGTGATATCGCTCAGCGGCACGGGCGCCTGCTGGTGCGCGAAGTCCTGAGGTCGACCCCCCCGGTACCCACCAAAAAAAAAAAAAAAAAAAAAAAAAAAGAATAAGCTCCTGAATGATGGGAAACTTGGATTGATATTGAGCTAATGGTGCTAAATAAATATTCCTAAAAGAATTGAGGTATTAAATAAGTAATATCTTTTTATTAGGATAGGATGTGGTCAGTGAATCAAAAATCCACTAATTTTCTTTGAAATGAAGTTCCAAACTTGTTGGCGTGTTGGTTGATTCCTACTGGATTTGAGCCTGAAAGATATATATTAAACCTTTTATACTGATTTACCTAATAATTTTAAGAAAACTAGAAGGCTTGGGAAATAAGAGAAATATTATGTTGTGGAAATTTTATAAAAAATATTTTGTACTAAGAAATTCTTTTGGCTATTATAAAGCTCACATGATCCTTTATAAATGAAGCCAGGCAGAAGCTTATTTAATTTGGAATGCTTAGAAGTTACCTAAACTAATTTATAAGTGTCACTCACTTTGTTGTTAATCCATTTCACCGACAGCCTTTGAAAAGAAAGTAGAAACATTTCATCACTGGCCTGTGGGCCATACTTTCCACTAAGCAGAGAGATGGCTTGCCACGAGTGAGATACTAAATTATAAAGAAGACCCTCTCATTTCAAGACACTTATTTATTTCTTTTTAGGCATAGAATTCCAAGAGATCATTACGCGTCCTTTGGTAACACCATTTTGCCATTTAGTACGGAATATAATAGCTATCAAAATACCCACTGCAATCAAAGTAAATAACAATCTCAGTTTCACATGGCTTTCCCTTTTATCATTTAAGAGAAATGTCATGTAAATAACTACTGTGAGGAGACCCAAAATAGGAGAGAGATTACTATACAGAGAAAAGCTAAATGCAGAAATTGTGGACAGCTTTATGATGACTATTTACTAGTTTGAAGATAATGAAAGTTTTCCTCATCTAAAGACTGAATAATTTTATAGTCTATGTGAAAACCTTTAATAAACTTCGTTAGTGGATGTGGATTTATTTGAACACTGATTCTTCTAGATAGGAGTCATTTTGCTGATGTATTTGGCTGAAAATGAAGTGTGTCCAAAAAGAATCATCCTAGATAGTAATGTTTTTTGTAAAATACTCATCACTTTAATCAAAATTACTATATACCTCTTGGCTTAATTTATAGAAAGAATTGTACAACTGCTAAAAGCTGTCAGCATGGTTGGCTTGACTCATTCACTCACTGAAAAATATTTAATGGATGTCTACTACGTGCTACTGCTCTAGGCTACTGAGGACACAAAACCCTGCCCTCTTGGAGTGTGTCTGCATTATTGTCTGTAATTACAGAAAATCAATAAAAAGGAATGAGTAAATTTGTTCAGTGTTAGACTGCTATAAATAATATGGAGAAAAATAAAGCCTCAAATGGTGATAGAGACTACTGGAGGCTATGGTTTTTAAATAAAATGATTGGGGAATGCTTCATTGAGGAAATTACAATAATTAAATACCTTGAAGTTGGCAACTGAGTGAGCCCTGTTGGTGTATGAGTGAGGAACATGGCAATATGCATGGGAAAACTTCAACTGGAGTTTATATGATAGGTTGGGCATGAATAAGGAAGCTTGGGAGCTAAAGCAAAGTAACCAAAATTATGCTAGGAGGTGAAATTGGAGGGAAATGAGAACTCAGTCTTATCAAATTTGTATATCAAAATGGTAAGTAAAATTTTCTCAGGGCAAAGTAGGAAGCTATTGGAGGGTCTTGAATAAGACTAATGACACATCTTACTCCTTATGTTAGCAGGATTGCATAATGGTGTGTTGAGGATAGACACAGAGGAGCCAGAGCAGAAGCAATAAGGCCTATCTTATATCCATTTATTCATTTACTCATTCATAACAAAAGCATATTCAACATTGCACAAATACGTGTAGGCAATGATTCTGTATAGAAAAAGAAGAGAATTTTTCTTCAATTTTTACAAAAAGGACCTGAATTTCATGAATAAACCAAGTCCTAGGAAACATGTCTTTCATTCTTTAATGAAGACTCCTCAGTACACATTAACACATTCAGTTCTGATGAGTGAGATCAGTTGATCTAGAGAAACAAACAAGTAAAATTCCAAATGACCACTTCTACTTTTGGTTATCTTTTGAAGCAGAAGAACACTACAATTACTTACCATACATTGTGCTTTTATAAACATACATGTAATGCTACTGATGTTACTTATTTTTGGAGTATTGTATATGTGAGAAACACTGCTGGATACTTTATCCAAAAGAAAAAGCAGTGAGTAGGTTCAAAGGGCATTAAATGTGTTCTCTGGGTAGTATATCAGAGATTACTTCAATAATATTCAGATGCTTTACAAAATTTGTCATTAATAAAAATTTGTGTCTTTTTTGAAGTGCGAAGAAATATATATATTTTTTTATTGCTTAGACTCATTTCTGTTCAGTACCCTGTTTAATCTGTCTTTTAAAGTCTTTTGAGGATTGATTGCTATTTTTTACATTTTTACAGTGTCACAATTCATAATAGCTAAATCTTGAAAGCAGTTTTATATCCATCAACAGATGAATGAATAAAGAATATGTGGTATTTACAAAGAATGGAGTACTACTCTGTCATAAAGAAAGATGAACTTGAGTCATTTGTAGGAAAATGGACACACTATGAGATGATGATGTTAAGTGAAATAAGTCAGACACACAAACTTAACAATTCCTCAACTTAATTTTACTAGGGACTATGAGCCTGTATCCAACTTGCTGCCTTGTGAAGACATAAAGGCACTACTAAAAGCACTATTGGGAGCAATTTGCCAAAACTCTTATAGGCATAGTGAATGTTGCTAGTAGGTATTTTTCATATCTCTATTTGTAATTATTGTATTCAAATTGATTCTATTTTTTCTGAGTCGTATGGATATCTATAAAGTACTAGAATTATGTTAAAACTAGTGTACCAAATATTAATGAAATAATTTTCTGACGTAATAGTGAGCAAGATTGCAATTCTGGTGGAGAAAATGAGTTTTTGACTTTTATTGAGGTGAATTTCTGCAGTAGCAATGATTCTGGTATTCGCACTGTTCTCAAAAAAGCTCTATTGGAAAGTGATTAAGTTCATGGATGTTTATTAAAATATTCATTATTCATAGTCTGGGAACTTACTGTTTGTGCAGTTTCAAATTTTCACCTCACTCTTTTATATCTGTGTAAGTGACACTTCCTCCACCCTACTGCTGAAATAAGAAATGTAGAAGTGATCTGTTTTTCTGTCTGCCTTCACTCTTCTCAAGTCCATCAGGAAGGTGTTCAAATTTTATATCATGAATCCATCCACTTTTGTTCATTTTTGGTACCATAACCTTTCTTAAACTCTGTCTTCTCTAAACCTGGGCCACACAATGAAAATATTATTATTCTCTAATTGGTTTTCCTTATTCTTCTGTCTATCTCTCAAGACAATATAAACACACACACACAAGCACACACGCACACACAGACGGGACATACAAAACAATCCTTTCTCAACATACCAGTTTTGGGGCTGAAGGATTAACCCAAATAATATAATTGTTTTGTTCAGCCTAAAATTGTATTTTTCCATTCCCATTTGAATATTTTTATTTAAAGTTTCTTTCCAGTTCTCTAGATACACAATTTTCTGAGGTCTTCAGTCTTATGTGTAATACATTCTGTTATGCTACATAATATCAGTTCAAGACTTAAGGAAATAAAACGGCTCTATTCAGTGTGGAACATAGTTGAGAGGGACCCCAGAGATCACATAGATTTCTATAAAGAAATAAATTCCATTTTCATATTCAGAAGTATATCCATTGTTTGTTAAAGCTTGGTTTTTACTGGACCTGCTCTGAGCTCCTTCTTCTTACAGTATTGAAACATATAGGGATCTCATTAATGTTAATTTCCTCAGTAACATGGTGGCAATGCTGGAAGAAAACCAGTTTGAGAAGGACTATATAATGAGTAAGAGTGAAGGCTGCACATGTACCCAAGTTAAAGAGAGCCTTGTGCACTTGGGACCCATGTCATTGGGTATGGCTGGGACACTGGCTTTCTTCAGAATTGGGAGAAACTGAATATTAGTCATAAATGGAGGGTTTTTGAAGGCTGTGGGGAGACATTAAAGGATTTTACTATGTCTGCTGTTGATTTTCAAAGTCTGATGGGTTCAATTTTTCTTTGGAATTTGAAAACAAAACTCTCCAAAGCTCTACTTGAAAATGCAAATCAAATCCAGTAGTTTTAAATCAAGAGAGATGAAACATGCCTTCAATCTTGTTGAAATTAAATGAGGATGAAGATTGGTCAGAATGACACTTTCTCCAGTTGCTTCTTCCATACTTTGAAAATAATCATGGAATTTCAGGCTGTGGTAAATATGGAGTACAGATGTTTAGTGATTTCCAATTCAAAGGTTAGAAAGAAGGATATTATCAGAAAGAGATAACTACACTGCCAATCACAATTATTTACCAGCTATAGTTTAATTTATAAATATGATATGAGATTCGAAAATAATTCATGAAAAAGGATATATTTTCACCAAATTTATAACTTAAATTTCTCCCCACTCCTGTATAGGCATTTTCCAAATAGTTACATTAGTAAAATTCATTATATTTAATGGCATTACTTTAAAAATACAACTAAAATATATACAATTGGAGTCATCTATTGGATTTGATAGATTATGTACATTTTATTGACATCAAAATAAAATGAGTCTCAAAATACCTAAAAGCAACAAAATGTGAAGTAAATAATTTTAAAATGCACATCAAACTTCAGACTCCTTCCTCAAATATTATAGTTCCCTATTAAAAAATAGAATCCAGAACATTTATTTAAGCTCCAAGAAGGAACTCTTTCCTCACTTTTAAAAGTATTTTGCAAAAACATTATAAAAAAAATGAAAAATACCTTTGAGGTTTTGAAATTATTACTCTAAAATGTGCTGATTGTTCTGTCAAGAAGATTTAGCATACCGAAGGTCCAGGTTTGTTGGAATGACTTGGAGTAAGAAACAACTAAACCCCAACTTTCTTTCCTGACAGGACATATACCATCTTAGGTCTGTCCCAATCAGCATGTGTGACTATCACAGGGGAAACAGACTGAAAAGCTAACAAACAAATATAAGAAAAAAATATAATGGTGACTTCAAATGACAAAGGAATTGGAGGGAGAGGGAGAATTTCAGCTACAAGAAAAATTAAAGGAAAATTTTGAACACCTGCAAGATATGCACACCTGAGAAATTCTTGTAAAGTGTATATGGAAATGAGAATAGCACATTTTTATTCATTGTAAAGAAAAATAAACTAATTTGGGGGAATGAGAAAAATGGAGTTTACAAACTGAGTTTGTATAGTACTCTTGAACAAAGAGAGGTTAGAGTTTAAATCCTGATTCAATTGTTATACATTGAGCAGTTACTTATTGTCATGTTACTCCTTATATTTATCCTTATAATTGTCATATCAACACCTCCTTTGTGTAATGGTTGTAAAGATTAAATGAGAGAATATATTTAGAGAATTAAGTGAGAGAATATATTTAGAGAATATATTTTAGAGAATATATTTTAGAATATATTTTAGAATGTATTTTAGAGAGAATATATATAGTAGTTTGGAAACATAATAGTGTTGAGCAAAGTAACAATGGTTAGTTATATATTTCATGGATTTGTGTAATGTATCTATTTAAAATAACCTTTGGTCAAAGAGTACATTCTGATGCTTCAATGTATTAATATGTGCTGAATTTCTTTGTTAAAAATAACATCTTTATTGAACTAAAATTTGCATACAATAAAAGTTACAAAGTGTATGATTCATTAGATTTTAGCAAATTGCAGAGTTGTACAAACATATGCACCATCTAATTTAGATCATTGTTGTTACCACAAAACAAAACACTCCACCTACTAGATATCATCTCCCAGTCCCTCCCCTAAATCTAGGCAACCACCAAGCTACTCTATCATCATGGATTTTCCTGTTCTGAGAATTTATTTATTTATTTATTTATTTATTTATTTATTTATTTATTTAAAAATAGACCATAATTACAGCAGAAATAAAGACCCTAACATAACCAAAGAAATGGAATTTCTGTTGTGATAGGAGGTCTTGGAAAGTTGAGTGGCAGATCTGGTGGTGGGTAAAATGCCACTCAGAATTATTTCATGAAATTTATAAATTTATTTATTTAAACAAGGGAAGTGCTGAACTGCACTATTCTAGAAAGATAACAAGTCTCTTGTTCAAAAGAAAGGGGATAGAAAGCAAAAAAAATAGATGTTGCAACATCATTTTTTTTAAAACACAGAGGACTGCTCTCAGTCCTCTGTCAATTGACTGTATAAAAGAAAAAAGCACATTGCCTACCTGAGCCTCAGATTTTTTTTTATTTTTTGTTTCTATTTATTTATTTTTTTGTGGGTACCGGGGGTCGACCTCAGGACCTTGCGTGCCAGCAGGCACCCGTGCCGCTGAGCGATGTCACTGGCCCCTTTTTTCATAATTGAGATCCGGGAGTTGAACTTGGGCCCTCACGCTTGCCAGGCAGGCGCGTAGGCCGCTGAGCCATCTCACTGGCCCCAGGTTTTTTTTTTTTTAATCTATACTATGGGCATGGTTTAGATGAGTGATTTGCAACCTTTTTCTGTGGCAATATATCATTTTTACTTTGCTCTGATTTTTAAAAAAATTTTAAAGCACTCAACCTATGGATTTGTAAGTCCTTGACTTTTAATACAAAATGCTCTTGTTCAAAACTACTTTTAATTTTAAAATCAGTATTTCCCAAAATTTCCATAGTGTCTTTGAAATTAGCCAAAGAAAATATTTATAAGTATATAAAATTCATATAGGGCCACTTAAGAAATCACATACATAAAAATATATTATTTTAGACTAAATAATGTAACCTTTACCTACAGAGCATATATTGTACATTAAAGGGTTAATAAAAAATTTATCTTTGCTAGCAATATTTTAGCATATAGATCACTGATGCTAATTTACATTAATTTCCAGGTGTATTTTAAGGTTTGGGAAAGGTCACTGGAAAAAGTACTAGCTTCAAGAGTTCAAATATCTGAGTTTTAATTGCACTTTTGCTGGTAATTTTAGTAAATATGATTTCTAAATCCTATATTTCAAATTAATTGTCAAGGAGTTTGAATAATAGATGCCCTAGTTTCCCCTTTGAGGCTCAAGGAGACTCAAGCTAACAGAACTATTCAAATGAATTTAAAAAATTAAAAGTGTGACCATTTATTGTGTTGTTAAAAATATGAGCTATAGAATAAAATAAAACTTATTTCTTTTTCCTCCTTTACATCACATACAAATTCCTTGACTCTGTACCTCTGAACATCAAGGCCATTGTTGGTAAAGTGGCGGCAGCAATGCACAGTTTAATAAGAAAATAAAATGAAATAACACATTCAAAAATAACTGATACGATGTCTGGTCCTTAAAAGTTTTCTTAACAAGTTTAGTTTCATTATAATACACTTTAATTTATAAATATATTTAATACAGTTAGTCTTAGTACATCTATCTAAAGGAAAAGACAAATCATAGATTATATTTTCAACAAGACATTTTTGTATTTTTATTAGTAGATGTGTGTAGTACATAATGTTTACATTCTTTGTGGGGCATTGTGATATGTACTTACTATTAGTGCTCCTTAATTCCTTTATTCATCCCCTTTTCCTTCCCACCCTCATCCTTTATCCATCTCTTCATCCCTTTCCTTTTTTTTCATAATTCAAAACATATAATAAACTCTCCCAAAGCAGTAATTAAACATGAAAGAGAAAAACTGTCAAAAAGAGGCAGTTTAAGGAATAAGAAATTGGAATAATCAACAAACAACCACAGGGAACAATTTTAAATTTTCTCATGTTAATAATTGGCCAGTAAACAACAGGGATATTTCATGTCCATAGTGCAAACATTCTCAATTTGGGTAATTATTTTCATCAAAAATAAGAAAAAACAGAAATTCTCATACAATATTTGTTTATTATTTATTTTTTTTATGGTTCTGGGAATTGATCCAGGATTTTGTACATGGTAGGAAAGTCTTCTATCACTAATCTGCCTCCCTAGTCTGACATACATTTTATACCTACTTTGGGTGACTATTTTTACTGCTTAAGACAAGTGATTATGAAGGCATTCCAGTTCAGCAATTCCACCAGTAGGAACGTGTCTAGAAGATATCTAATAAAAATAGAAGAGAAGACTAATAAACTATAATACAGGTAATATATAGGAAGGAAGTCTCAATTATTAGTAGAGTGATATCTAAGACTTTTTATGTATTAATATTGAAAAGCAATTAAAATTCATTAAAAAGATCTATTTATATATCCATATAAAAAAACCTCAAAAACGTAATGCTAACACTGAAAATTAAGTTACAAGATTATGTATATGTAATATAACAGTATGAATTTTCAAAGCAGTTCCAAAGATTTTAAGTTACATTGCTATCTATTTAAAATATAAAAGCACAGTATAAAAGGCCTAAATCAACCTTAGAGTTATGGGTACTTCTGGAGAAATGGCTTGGTCTAGGTTTATACTTATATCAATTATATTTTTTATATTTATACCAGGAATAATATTCACTCCACATCCTAGTGAGGGGGGTATATAGCAGTCATTTGTGACTGTTAAAATTGTCATCTTCTTTCCCCAAATATTTTGATTTTGATTTACTTGATTTTGAATAAGCCCAAAAATCTATGCTGTCATTAATGTTATTGCTATTTGATTAGCAACCAAGTTCAGGAAGGTGCAAATAATGGATGTGCTCTATTTTGAGTGGTACTGTGCTAAAACAAATTTCAGACAAATCATAAACCATAATTTTTCATATGTGCTTATTATGATATGCTATTGTAGCTGGATAAAAATTCTTTTAGGTAGTTTGATTTCTCTTGTACTCTCTGACAAATTGCTGTGTGTTTTTTCAATAAGAACATTAGCTACTAATTCTATGTTTTGATCAGTTCCATCAGGGTTAAAATATTTATTCTGGCTCTTAAAATTTATGACTTAGAACATTTTCTATTTAATCAATTTCAAAATTACCTAACCAGTATTATGATCTCAGAAATTTTGTAAAGATTAAAATACATGATATGTAAACTACAGAAATGTGCTTGGCACATAGTACACAGTCTATTTATTAAAAAAGAAGGTTATGGATTATTATTAGTAATTTCATCAATACTGCCACTGTTACCACTAGGCCATTAGATGAAGAAAGAGGGAGGTAGTGGAGGGGAAGGGCAAGTAAAAAGAATTAAGATGTGATATGTACATGTACCAACACCCCATGATGAATATAATTATTTTGTACAATACTGCAAACATATACTAATAAATGCCTTATAAGTTTTAAAAAAGCAGTATTTAAAATCTTTCTAATTATTAGCTTTTTAAATTAATACTTTTTTTGCATAGTTTTAAAAGTCCTCTAATTTCACTGCACTTTTCTGCAAGTTGGACTGATCTCTTCCATTCTCTTACCTGACCCACCTCCTGATCTTTTATGATCCTTGCCTACAATGTTCTTTCCATTTGTCGATTCCAGTGTTATCTGTCTTCCAAAGCTTTCCTTAAATCTTACCTTGTCTGCACTTTTATTGAATTAACTTGAACCTTCTCACCTAATATTTATATTTTCTGTCAGGTCATTTAGTGCTTAATTATGTTCTACCTCACATTCTTCATTGATGTTTCATATTCACAGCTTTACTGCAAATCAAACTATTGGAAACTATGGGCTGCATCTGTGATTTTTTCACACTCCAATAGAGCTTTGTAACATCATAAGTGAGTAGCAGATACTTGATATATTTTGATTATAATAAAAAATCCTCAACTGTGTCTTTTCCTAGTATCTGACTGTGGCTATCACTCATCAATTTAAGTAAAATCTGATATATATCATGGCTTCAAATAAAATTTATTTCATAAAGCATAATTTATATTGTATTCAATATATCTTTTGTTTAACATAAGCTTTCTAAGAAAAATACCTTTAAGATCTTGTAAATATCATTATAAACACTTTTTGGACTCTTTTTTTTTGAGACATGGTCTCACTATATAGTCCAGGCTGACCTTGAACTCATTATGTAGCCCAGCCTGGCCTTGAACTCATGGTGATCCTCTGGCCTCAACCTCCTGAGTGTTGGATTATAGGCATGCACCACAATGCCTGGCTGGACTTTTATAAATAATTCTTAGTAAAATAAATTAAGTGTGGTCAAATTGGACAATATAGTAAGAATGGTGATTCATGAAGGATAGTCAACAAAAAGGAGCTGCTTGCTATTCATTATGTTTCTCTTGCTCTAATTGATTGATTATTTGAGATATAACCTCAGATTTTGAAGGGAAAAAATATTAAATGCTTCTGACAAAAGGCCAAGTTAAAGTGCCCCAGTAGTCACAGTAGAAATCCTCCCCCTTCTTAAAGCACAAGAACTCTTCACATTGTAGTACTGAAATTTCAAAAAACCACTGTAAGAATTAAATAGCCCAAAAGAAAATCCCAAAACACTGGCAATTACTCTGGTCAAAATCTTCATCAGTCAGAGGATGAAATTTTAGTTTAGAGCAAAATTTCATATGAGATTATAATTTATAACTCTCCTTAAAATATGAATTCTCAAGCTATTTTAAGTTTAGAACATGTTTTAATAATTACCCTTCTGAACTTGTAGAAGCCATCAAATATAACTATAACTTTTGTTCTCTTTGAGGTTTTACAGAAGCATGGTTAAGTTATAAAAAATTAAAATATTCTTTTTAATCAATGCCCAGTATTGAAATCATAACTCTAAAAATATATTTAATTTATAATAGCTGTATTTTTATACACTTCTCAATTTATTTTATACATGTAAATTTTTTAGTCTTTTCTAAGGTTCATCAACAATTTCTCTAAATATTTTTCAGGAAAGTGACTGAAAATATCCACAGTACTGTGTTTTATAACACTATTGGATACCCAGTGATGAAAGTGTGAGCTCATGCACACCCTGTATTCAAAAGAACAGCTTGCCTAGAATGGCTTAGAGGTAAATGATCAGAAGAACTTATTAAAATGTTTACAAATATGTTGTCCACAAAATGCCACATAATAGAAACCTATTTCTTAAGTAATGTCTTAGTTACTTTTCTTGTTTCTGGGACAAAAATACCTGACACTCAAATTTAAAGGAGGAAAAGTTTATTTCAGTTCACAGTTTGTACAGGTTTTAGTCACTAGTCAATTGAGTCCAAGGCAGGTTGGCATTGCCAAGGGGCATGGCAGAGGAGAAACAGTCCATGGCTTGGCAGGCAGAAAGCAGCAAGCACAAACAGCAAGCAGCAAAGAAGGAACAAGTTTCCCTTTCCCTTTTGTCCTGTCCAGGCCACAAACATCTGTGGTGGTGCCACCCACATTCAGGATGAGCCTTCCCATTATCTGCACCCAGAAATATGGTGAACAGTTAGTGCACTAATCCAGTACCACACACCCCAATCCCAGCATCATACACCCTAGATCCAGCCAGCTCTGAAAGTTCCCACCTATGAACACATGAGGCTTTGAGGGACATCTAGATATGAGCCATAAGAAGTAATAATTGATAGTTCACTAATTTTTATTGGTAAACTAATTTGTGTTCTATGTAGGTTAAAATTTAGATTAATATTTCTGTCTAGTTTATAACATCATTTGTATTCATTAATTGTTTATTCATTAACCATTTTTATCAATGAAATTGGACAGTGGAACTCAGAAGTGATTAAGATGCAGTTTCTGCCTTTTAGAGATTCATAGAAGAAGAGAGGGTTTGGGGAAGATGAGGAGAGAGAAAATTATAATATTAATGTCTTAATCCCCTGTTCTACATGTGTTCTGTATAATCTTCATATTTTTGTGATGTTGTTTTCTTTCCCTTGAACGTGGGACTAAATCACAGTAGCCTATTTAAATGAAAGGATATAAATACGTTGAGGAAGAGGGGGAAAACTATTCCCTGAAGGTGCTCATTGAGATAGCCGAGCTGTAAATGGCCTCCTAATATGGAGCCCAAGCATTGATCCAGAATTGCTTCTCCTGCAGTATTGCCTTCCTAGGTGTCTATTCCAGCAGGAAAATTTAGGCTTCTTTGTTCTTGGGTTCCGCTTCTCCAATACATACCCAGATATCCAACCAGAAAGGGATGATGCAGCTTACCACACATTCCATCTATCTTTCCATTCATTTATTTCTCTTCTTAACCATCATGTGTTTTCCTTTGAGATAAATTATCACAAAGTTTTTTTTTTTGCCTCAAATATAACTAGCATAATTTCCCTAATGGACATGAATTTTTGGAAATAAATTCAGAGACTAACAGATGTGTTCTACTTTCTGCCTTGTTGTGTCTCTCCTAAGAGAAGGAGAACCCCTGAGTTCTATCTCTTTAGAGGATAAGGTAGAAATGTTCTTTGCAAAGAAATAGACAAATGTTTTAAAAGTATTGTGGTGCTGCAATTTAACTAAGAGCTGTGGAAGAAATAATGCTGGATGGTCATCTATATACAATGCTAATGGGACAAGAAGGGATCACAATATAGGTTGTATTTTTCTTTGGATATGAAGAGAAAACATGTACACACTGAAGTAATTTCACTCAAGAATGATGTTCTATGCAGCTCATAAAGAAGCAATGAAAAAACTGCTTTCCTTTTCATTGAGAGAAGATTGGACATAATGACATTGTTTTGAAATAAAATTCTGATAGACTTACCAAATGGGAAGCAAGAAGAAGAGCAAGAGGAAGAGACCATGTCAAGCAGATTGTGGTGTGGACTTAGTGAATATGAACAAGAACAGAATGGAATAGAGTGCTGCTTAGGTAGAAAAAATTTAGACTGGCATCATAGATCTCACTTAGAACTTCTAAAGAAAAGGGAATGTCATGAGAATGTGATGCAAATCATGAAAGCCATATGCCCAATGACCAGAGCTTGTGGCTCTAGAGCATCACAAGTCCTGAAAATTACTTACAACATAGGGATGTTTTGCATCCTTTATTCAACCATAAGAAGTCAAAGAAATTTGTGAAATTGTAAGCCCATAGGATACAACCATTTAATTAGCCAGAGGATTTTCAAAATTGAAAGTTCATTTAAAGAAATAGTGATAGAAAATTAAGCTCCACTCCTGCATTATTCAGAGTATCAGGGCTCTTGCCATCACTGGTACATGAAATGGTGCAAGAAAATTTTCATTTTCCTTTCTCATTTCTGGGAAATCGGAACTAGAAAAGGTCCTTTCTTTGAAATGACAAAAAATATGGTGTTTTAGATTTTCTCAGATTCATAATATAATTTCTTTTCAGCCCTTGTGGGATTGAGGATTGAAGTTTATTTATTTATTTATTTATTTTTTGTGGGTACCAGGGGTCAAACTCAGGACCTCATGTGCCAGCAGGTGCCCACGCTGCTGAGTGATATCACTGGCCTTTTTTTTGTATGTGGGTTCCAGGAGTCAAACTCAGGACCTCACACTTGCCAGGCAGGCACTTATGATGCTGAGCTATCTCACCGGCCCAGGATTGAAGTTTATTGTTCCATAAAATTTCCTGTAAAATTTCAATGGTTCATAGAGAAAATGTAATTGAAAACCAGTTCCAATATAGACAATTTACTGCACAAAAATATCTTCTGTACCACAATTCTATAGTAGCTAGAAATTAATTTTGGGTCATTTATACAAGAAAAAATGTAATAAAATAATAATTTTATATATAAGACATTACTTCATCTTTAACTCTCAGAATGGGGTCATCATAATTTTAGCATCTTATGCTGGTGGAATTCATGATAGATGTAAAGTTTGTGTCTGCTCATTAAACATGTGTATTCTCAGATGAGACAGAAAAAGCAAATGCATTGTGTCCCATTGAGTCATACAGCAGTCTAATGAGGCAGGTATCTCCAGCACTGTAGAAGAGGCCACTAAACAGCTTGAGAGGTATGACGACTTGGTCCAGATGATGTATCTCATAATCAGACTCAGAATTCTGAGAATCAGTGTCTAGCAAGTATTGTTCTTCAAACTTGGTTTACAATTATTTTGACATTTTCCCCTTCCTCTTCTATAAAATTATTAAAAATGTTTTAAATTGAAAACCAGAGAAGGATATTTACATAGTTTGGCAGTGCTTTGGCTCCTGGAATTTGCCCCCAAACTTGTGTCACAACTTAGGCATTTCAAATCAGTGACTGCCAAAAAAAAATCTTAGAGCTTTGATTAATATATTTAATATATGCACATTTTGTGTGGCTTTCAGAGCTTGAGAAAGACTCTAAGAGACTATTCATATGAATCAATGGGAGTAGAAAAGCAACAGAATGTAATGTCACTTCAATTAACTATGTAATTATTTTACTCAAGAAACTCTGAGTTGAGTTTTTCTAATTATACAAAATATAGTGAAATACTATTAAACTTTCAGAGAACCACACCTAAAGAACCACTTCGATAATCTTTAAATCATTTTTGTTTCCATCAATACGTGGAGGAGGCCGGTGAGATGGCTCAGTGGCATAAGTGCCTGCCTGGCAAGTGTGAGGGCCCTAGTTTGACTCCTGGAACCCACATACGAAAAAGGGGCTGGTGATATCGCTCAGCTGCACGGGTGCCTTCTGGTGCACAAGGTCCTGAGGTGGACCCCTGGTACCTATAAAAAAAAAAAGTAGAGGAAATAGGACTATGTTTCTCTTTCAATCCCAGTGTTTCATTCATTTTTGCCATCAAGTTGGTAATTAACTTTCCTCTTTACTATATTTATTAATGTAATAATTGTCTAAAGTAATAAAGATTAAAGATAATTTAATTAGAAAAATAAGTTGGTAAATATATCACTAGATTTTTTCACTTCTCAAATATTAAATCAAAATATTCTGTCACCAGTTTTGTGTATCTAGAAATAGATTGTCTACTGTAACATGTAAGAATGACAGTATTTCAGATTTTGCAAATGAAATTGTGTGATTCAGGCATTTTTCTAAGAATCTAATTGACTTTCAAATGATCTAGCTACTTTATGTTCTCTAATCCTTCTTAAAATTAAATGAAAGAAATATGCTGATCTCTTTACATTAGTGTTTCCAGGCAAGAGCCTGTTAAATATATGCTCAAGTCATTTTTATTTCTTTAATTGGAATTGCATTATTTCTTAGTTCCCTTAGTGTCACAGTTTGGTAACAAGTATCCAAATGACCTTCCGTTTATTGTTAGCATTAAGGTTTCAAATCATAGTGCAACTGACATTTTGATAATAGGTTCATTGATGTAAAATAATTTATGCTTATGAAATATTTGTAGATAAGGATGTCCTTATAGAATTTGTGAAAAGCAGCTGAAGAAAATCTAGGTGTGCTACTTACCACTGAAATATCATATCATTTTGGGTTGATTGTATTTGTCAATTTTGATTCTGCCCATAAATATTTAGATTATTCAGATTAAAAAATGAAAATGGTTATATGCTCTTTCATGATATATTAAGCATCCATAGAAATATAACAAGTAAAATACTCATGAAAGAAACAGAAACTAAAACCTGTATGTAAAATGTGAATGATCATTTTGACCTATATGTAAGGATAAGCAGGCCCTACTCAAACCTGGAAATGCAGGTCATTTTGGACCCTATATGTAAGAGAAGATTATGCATAAGAGATCTTCAATAAGAGGATTGCTTGGCTGCTTTTATCTCAACTAATAATATTATTTAATGTGACAGGCTATATTGATGTTGGCTTTGAAGAAGCAGAAGTTCTGAAAAGGGGACTTGTCTACTTATTTCTTTCAATTTTAAATAACCATACACAGCATTATAATTCTAAAGAATACTTTTTGCAAATGTGAATATTAATAAGAAAAAATGAAAAAGTCACAAGTAAGAATGTCATTTAGGCAAAAAAATTATCCTAGAAAATACTTTGATATATAAATCATGATTAACAGTAAGTAGAATAACTATAGATTTTCATAAAAACACTTTTTGCCTGTTACTTTCTTTATAGAAGTCCTTATATAGCAAATGACAGTTACTACAAAGTAAATTTATATTTAGCAATTTTGTTATTTGCAAATATATTTTATACTTGTCT
This sequence comes from Erethizon dorsatum, assembly GCA_028451465.1. NCBI lineage: Eukaryota > Metazoa > Chordata > Mammalia > Rodentia > Erethizontidae > Erethizon > Erethizon dorsatum. The sequence goes on from CM051824.1 coordinate 115,661,191, forward strand.
CAGGTTTGAGAGTTCTGAAATTAAAACACATTACTATGGACTTTACTGTGTCCTTACTTCCATACACATATGTTGAAGTGCTAACCCCCAAAGTGATGGTATTTGGAAGCAGGTAACTAGGTTTAGATATGTTCATGAGCATGGGCCCTTATGATGAGCTTTGTGCCTTGACAAGGGGAAGAGGTGCCAGAGCTGTCTCTGCCATGTGAAAACATCACAAGAATGCAGCCATTTGTAAGTCCACAAGAGGATCCTCCTCTGAACCTGGTATAATTCCCCTCTGATTTTGGACTAACATTTTCCAGAACCATAAGAAAATAATACACCACAAATTGACACAAAATTAATGTATTACACCTCATGGAAATGTGAAGCTTATTAAATTAGTGCATGAAATTTCATCACTTTTATTTCAGGAGAGAAAATATCAGCACATAATTTTAAAAGATACAATTTTTTTTTTTTTGTGGGTACCGGGGGGTCGACCTCAGGACCTCGCGCGCCAGCAGGCGCCCATGCCACTGAGCGATATCACCGGCCCCTTTTTTCGTATGTGGGATTCGGGAGTTGAACTCGGGCCCTCGCGCTTGCCAGGCAGGCGCTTACGCCGCAGAGCCATCTCACCGGCCCCTAAAAGATACAATTTTACAGTCTAATAGTATGTCCAAGAGGCAATTAGTACTTCATTTAATTAAAATATCTGCTCTAGATATAAGGTGTCAGAATTGAAAGAGATATAATACATATATAATACTATTTAAAAATTCTATAGAGTAATTCATGAGTAATATATTTCTTTGAATTTAAAACTACTACAGACATCAATTTCAACTGTATTCTTCTTTGTATGAATTCACTGTTTATGTTTCAAATGTGTCATAATGCATAATGACAAAAAGACTCTACCTTGTCATTCTATGAATTATTTGAAATCATTAGGTGGAATAATGGATACATATGTCTCTTTTGTTTTAATCATAGTAATTAGACACATACTGAATGTCCATTTTTAATCCATAATTTTACACACATGATCTCATTTATTCATCATCCCATTGTTGGAAGGAACATAAACATGTTCAAGTCATGATTTTTCAGATGAAGAAAAAAAATTGGAAGATATTTGTTTGCAGTTCATTTGTCTGAAAGAGGCCTTGCTGCCTCTCAGTATATCTCCTAGTCATTTTCTTAAATTTCTATCTTTTAATTCCCAAAATTTTCTTGTGAATATACCTCTAAGTATTTATAATATATGCAAAAATTCACATATGTAGTCATTATAATTTTGGTTTTATATTTAGTGTAATTAGTTACAGTAATAAAAAGAAGGAAAAATATTAGAACAGTAAGAAATTAGTTACGGCTCCAACATCAGCAAGAAAAATTTTACTTAATTTTCGCTATATATATCTGGCAACACTCACTGAGTATTCTGTAATTTTTTAAATCTAGAAATGGATTAGAAGGCATTCTCTTCATTCATTTTGATATCTTCATTGTAACTGGGATGTTTTTATCCCTAAATGGATAAAAGCTGAAAACTTTCACTATAAAATCAGGAACAAGACAAGGAAGCCCATTATCACCATTCCTGTTGAATATAGTCCTCAAAACAATAGCCAGAGCAATTAGACAAAGAAAGAAATAAAAGGAATATGGATAAGAAAGGAAGAAGTTAAATTATTATTATTCACTGATGACATGATCCTCTACATAGAAGACCCCAAAAACTCCACCAAAAGACTCTTAGAATTAATGAATAAATTTGGTAGTGCAGCAGGATACAAAGTCAACATTCAACATTCAATAGCATTTCTGTAGACTAATAACAAACTCACCCAAGAGAGAAATTATGGAAAAAACACCTTCAATGGTAGCATTTCAAGAAAAATGAAATACTTAGGAATTAACCTAATGAAGAAAGTCAAAGACCTCTACAATGAAAATTATATTACTCTGAAAAAGAAGATTGAAGAGCATATTAGAAAATGGAAAGATATTCCCTGTTCTTGGATAGGCACATCCAAAATAGTGAAAATGGCCAAACTTTCAAAACCGTTATAGAGATTTAATGCCAGCTCAATCAAAATACAGTAATACCACAGTTCACAAAAGCTTCTGTTTTCAAACAATTTGGTTCATAAACAAAAGTGGCCAAATTTTGCTTCCATTCACAAGCTCTGCATTGGGTGACATACAGGACCAAGGCCGTCTTCCCCACAGAAACACAAACTCAGCCATCTTTCCCCAAATCATAAAACAAATGAAGTTCATAAACCAACGTACCACTGTACGAATAACTTTCCACACAGAACTAGAGAAAACAATCCTAAAAGTTGTGTGGAACCAGAAAAGACCTAGAATAGCGAAAGCAATTCTGGGGAACAATAGCAAGGCAGGGGTGCATCACAATCTCAGACCACAAATTATACCACAAAGTTACCGTGATAAAAAAAAAAAAAAAACATGGTATTGAAAAAAAAAAAAGACTTGTTGATCAATGGAAGAGAACAGAGGATGTAAAAACAACTCCAGGAATACTCGGCTCTCTTAATTTTACAAAGGCAACAAACACCATTGCTGGAGGAAAGATAGCTTCTTTAACAAATGGTGCTAGGAAAACTGGCTTTCCACAAGCCAAAGATTGAACCTGGACCCATATATCTCACCAGGCACTAATCTAAAATCAAAATTGATCAAAGATCTAAACATTAAAACAGAAACACTTAATCTGCTGATAGATAGAATAGGTAAAACTCTTGAAGACACAGGCATAGGCAAAGATTTTATGAACAAAACCCTGGTTGCATAGGAAATATTACAAAGAATCAACAAATGGGATCACATCAAATTAAAAAGCTTCTGCACAGAAAAAATACCAACAGAGTAGAGACAACCTACAGAATGGGAAAAAACTTTTGCCAGCTACTCCTAAGATGGAGGACTTATAACAAGAATATATAAAGAACTTAAAATATTAGACCCCCAAATTGAAGGACCCAATGAAAAAATGGGCATCAGAAATGAGTAGACACTTCTCAGATGAAGAACAAATGGCCAATAAATACTTGAAAAAATGCACAATATTGCTGGCCATTCAAGAAATACAAATTGAAACAACACTGAAATTCCATCTTCCTCCAGAAAGTATGGCTGTCATTAAGAAATCAACCAATAAAATATACTGCTGAGGCTATAGGAGAAAAGGAACACTTCTCCATTGTTGGTAGGAGTGTAAATTGATACAACCACTATGGAAATCAGTATGGAGATTCCTTATAAACTAAGCTAGAGGTTCCATTTGACCCAGCTATTCCTTTTCTAGGTATCTTCCTGAAAGAGTCAAAGTCATCATAACTCAGTGACACATGAATACCCATGTTTGTAGAAGCACATTTTATAGCAGCTAAATCCTGAAAACAGCATGTATGCCCATCAACAGATGAATAGATAAAATGTAGTAGTATTTTTTAGAAAATGTGGTATTTATATACAATGGAGCACTATTATGACATAAAGAAAGATAAATAAGGTAAATGGATGTATCTTGAGAATATAATCCTAAGTGAAATAAATCAGGCACAGAAGTTTAAATATTGCATTGCTTCCCATGTGAGAGAAACACAAAGTATAAATAAGGAGCAAAATAGGGATAAATATTAGAAAGTAGGAAGAAATTATTCAAATGGGAAGGGGAACAAGAAATAAGGGGGGAAAGAGAGGGAATGTAGGGAAAAGGGATTTAAAGAAGAAAAGAATTGAAAGAAAATAATGGAAATAGATATTTTGTAAATGGGGAAAGGAAGAAGGGTTCAAGGGAGGAGAGAAAAAGGGAACAAAAAGAAAGAATTAAAATGTGTTATGTACATGTACACATCACCCATGAGGAATGAAAACATATATTAATAAAATACTATGAAAGTTAAAAAAGAATTTTGTTATGTCTTACATGTCTTACTATTCTTTCTTCATTTCTTCTTTCACCTTCTGTTTATCTTGTCTTAATATATAGTTACTGTTGACTTCTGAACACAATAAACATGTTCCATGTGCTCTTAGAATATAAGTGAATTAATGAACGAATGAATCAGTTTTGTCTGTTTTATAGCCCCTGATTTATGGTGATTTTACTTAATGATTTTTGACTTTATAATACTTGGACAAAAGCTATAGCCATTCAGTGAAATCTCTACTTTGGATTTTGAATGTTGATCTTTTCCCACATAGCAATATGCACCACTCTGTCATGATATTAGGTAGTGAAAGTGAAACGCAGCTCCAAGACAGCACAGGATGACGTGTATAAACAATTGATCCTCTAGGGTGTATAGTGTTACTGTGATGTAAATTAGGTGTAGTAAATGCTTTTTAGCTTAAGATACTTCAATTTAAAATTGTTGTATGCTTCTTTATGGCTGAATAGTACTCCATTGTATAAGAAGACCACATCTTTTTTATCCATTCATCGGTTGATGGGCATTTGGGTTCTTGCCAAGAATTAGCTATTACAAATTGTGCTGCTGTAAACATAAGTGTACATATATTGCTGTGGTGTGATGTTTTTAATTCTGCTGGGAAGATACCCAGAAGGGGAATAGCTGGGTCGAATTGGACCTCTAAACCTAGCTTTTTGAGGAATCGCCATACTAATTTCTACAGTGGTTGCACCGATATGCACTCCCACCCACAGTGGAGAAGGGTTCCTTTTTCCCCACAGCCCCACCAGCATTTGTTATCGGTTGATTTCTTGATGATAACCATCCTTTCTGGGGTGAGATGAAATCTCAGTGTTGTTTTAATTTGCATCTCTTGAATGACCAATGATGTTGAACATTTTTTCATGTATTTATTTACCATTTGTGTTTCTTCATCTGAGAGGTGTGTATTCATCTCAGATGCCCATTTTTGGATTGGGTTCTTGAAGAATAAACTTGAGACATTTATAAATAAATGGATGCAATTTGAGAGACCACACTCATAAGTGAAATAAATCAGACTCATGAGTGTAAACATCATACTCTTTCCCTGGTGTGAGAAACTGAAAGAGTAAACAAGGACCAAAATGTACAGCAGATATTGTGAAATGGGAGGAAGTTGTCAAAAAGGGAAGAGAAACAAGGGTGGAGGAAAATGGAAAGGAAGGAAAGGAAAAGGAAAAAAATACAAGATAGTTATACTACTAGTTTCTCTTAATTCATTGAAAAGAAAGGTTTGTGCTAATATCATTTGGAGAAATTTTTATGCCCATATCTTGTACTCTGAGTAACTACTTTGAAGATAATAGTATCCAATGTATTAACTATTGTTATTCCCCTATTATTTTGTCACAAAATTTTATTTTTTCCATTATATATATAGTAACTCCAAACTAAAAATAAATAAACAAACAAACAAATAAATTAAATGTGTTTATGGGATGTAACCCATCACAAGTGGAGACCAACTCTATTCTAATTTATCATCAACTCTTCTCCTAATTCTCTTCTCACATATAATTTTTCCTCCCTTTAATATATTCCTCTCACTGCTATCAGTCATCTCTTGGAAACCCATTCCTTTCTATCTCCTGATACATTTTTTCACTACTTTTATCCAGCTATATCTGAAATATTGCTTCAGTTTCTTCCTCCAGGAAAACAGGTGAACCATACAAGATTATAGTTCAATTTTCTTTAATTACGCACTCACATACTCTACATACATATTCTAAATATTATGTTCCACATTCTCACCAAATGATTACTGTTTTGATGTTTGAACTTTATATTTATTTATAAAGTCCATGAAGTCAAGATGATGTTTTCTTTTCTCCAGTGCTTAGCATAATGCAGTAAATATCCACAGATTGAAAAATAAATCCATTGATTGAGTGTACGAAACTGTCCTTAAAAATGACATGAGACAACTGGAAAAAATGCATACATAGTTTTTAGGTATGAGAAACTTTGGAGTGTGAATAACACTATGATCTCTAAATAAACAATTCTGTGATAATAGAGAATTCTAAAGTAAAACATATGCTTTGCTTTATACATGATGAAAACTAATGTTGCAATTGAGATTGTATTATGCCTCGTTAACTACACTTCTGTATATCAACCAAAAGTTAATTGTAACTGGCATTGATCATTTTGTCCATAGGATATAATGAAATCAAATTGTACAGGTGGTCACTGTTAAAGTTGAGGAACTTGCAGAAAAAAGATATGGTCATATCTATTTTCATCCATTTTCAGCAACTAAGTCAATGATTCTTTTATCATGTTTATATCTTCTACTTATCTATCTTTTGTTTATCATGCCATGTACTTTTGTGAGTGACAACTGCCTACAAGTATTCCACATTGTACAAAATATTGTTCTAGTGTTTGTATTGTTAGGGCAAATTGGAATATTATTTTCACTGCATTGTTTCTCTTACATTAATTAATGTAGTTGTACATATACTATGTAGAGAAAAATGGCATCTTTCTTTCTCAACATAGGACACACATCTTAAGATTAGGAAACTCCTAACACTTCAACTTATTTTAATTACACAGAAAGAATACGACTTTTTACAAGTATTATCTAAATACTGTTTTGCTGTTGTTGTCGCTGTTGTTTCTTGAAAACAGATTTCACTACAGTTAATTAGCTCATGTTAGCCTGTTTTCTACTGGAAATAAGCATTTTAAAATAACACAAGAAAGGCATCATTATAGCAGCATATATTGGCAAAGTGAAGCGGAGTACTCTGTAAAATCTTAAACCAATTATTGTCATATCAAAGTAAATTACATCATTTTGCAATGATTATTTTTACTACTTAGGCAGGCACAGATAACAAGCACAACCTCGACAATATGCATCTTATCAGAATATTGTATAATTAATCACAATTTAAGAGTTTACCCAAAGACTTTATTAGATGCTTGAGGATGAAATATGATTTTTCAATTGCAGTTTAAGTATTAATTCATGGTAATTAAGAAAACGGAACTCATGTTTTCTTTAGAGAAGAAACTTGACTGTGTTCAGTTACCATTCTGTTATTCTGAAAACTGAAAATGTTAGAGACTCATCAAGGTCAGGTATTACTATTTTCACTGGAAAGATGAATTTTAATGGCTTAAACATGATTTTAGGTGTGTGAGTTTTATATATCTATCAATATTTTGTCAATACAGTGTTGGCAAAATACTTTTTCTTCATCAGCTATGTCAATATTTATTATTGTATAAATGAGAAAAAATACTATTTATAGTGGTTGAGAAAACTTGGGCACTAATGAAAAATTGATAGAATAGAATGAGTTGGTTGTCTTCCCATTCTTTGGCGTATTTGAGTAGAGCCAAGTCCCTGGGTTGTATTTTGCATGTGTATGCAGCAATATATTATCAGTAGTGAGGCAAATGCATGGAAATAACTCTTGTCTCCTGCCTAACTTCATATTGCAGTGGATTTTCAGAAACATCATTGTAACATACAGATGATCATCTAAATATAAAGAACATGTTTCCTCATCTTTGAATTGAGATAGTGGCCTTTAACAATAGATTTGCCTATCACGTTTATGCTGGCTTTTTATTTTTATCGTTTACTGTGAATGGTGTTTTTATTTAATTTATTACTAGGGAGAATGCAATTTAATTATGTTGTGAATCTAGACAGGTAACATTTTTAGAGTACCTATTAATATAAAGAACAATATTTCAACCTTCCAATTTTCTTCCTGTAATATACTTACCTCTTTTACATTTTTCTTTATATCCTTCCTTTTCTCAATTTCTGGAGGCAATGTCCTGTACAGATTTTAGGGCAAGTCAATATGAATCGGAATGCAGCCTTCTTAAGGTTAAAAAAAAAAAAAAAAAGAAAACTTGTTGAATGTTTTTTGTTGGTACTGAAATAATGAGTTAGCAAAAGTCAGCCAGTTGGTATTACTAGGTACTTAAGTACATACACCATTCATTCCCTACTTTCCCTTACATACACTGTAGGCCAGAATAGCCCATTATCTTTGTCATAAGTACTGTTCTTATGTTCATAAATACAAATGTCTGAACAAAAATAAAATATGTAAAACTTCCCATCTGAAATACATTGTTAAAGAAACACTGCTTTACACAATTGGTATTTCTTAGTCCAAAGAATTGTCAGGTATTAACTTATTATGTATTACTTTCTGTATCATTAGCTTTATTTCTAAATGTTAAATGTTTGTTCAGTGTTGTAATTTTATGAGTTTTGAGTTCAGAATATCATATTCAAATATTTTATATTAACATTTTAATGAACATTTTACCTTATATTAAGCAGTTATTTTAATGTGGGCCAGGTAACATTTTGGTGAAGACTGATGAAAAGATGATGATCAGGAGGTTAATTTTTCTGGAAATCTGGAAGTAAATAAAATGCCATTTGTTTACTAGTAAAATGTAAAATTTAATCAAAATTTTAATCTAAAATCTTAGATTTTAAAAAATAAATCTAAAATTTGTATCAGAATTATTTCCGTTCCTATTCCTTCTTTTTTTTTTTCTTTATGTGGGTACCAGGAACCAAACTCAGGACCTCACGTTTGCCAGGCAGGTTCTTATGCCACTGAGCTATATCACCGGCCCTCCTATTACTTCTTAATAGACTAAATGTTAATGTGCTCATCTATTAAGTACCTTCTTATTTGAAGCCTAATATGGGTTGAATACTATGCCTGGTGTTCAATTGATAAAGCCAGATTAAGCAGAGTTGCTACCTGTAGGAAATTTAGAGCCTAGTAGTGCAAGGAGATAATAGAGAATTTGATCAATGTCCAATGTGAGGCACTATTGTCAGGTGGAAAGATTATACATTTTAGCATAAAAAAGGTATTTATTTGGATAATGATGCTGGCATTTATTAGCTGTGGGACTTTGGCTTCAGTTTTAGCTTAATAAATGTATAGTTTATATTATCTTTCTGAAAGTGTTGCTGTAGAATTAGAACTTTTTTTCTGTAAAGTCTCTAGCCTGGTAAATAGTTGATAATGTTATTTTAAATGTTTTGAAAGTAGTGTGTGCAGTCTGTTAAGAAAGCACAGGGTAAAGTAATAGAAATCAATTATATAGTTATATATGGTTTGTGTACATTCTCATTTAAAAGGCAGGATAGTTTATAGAAGTGATGTATTAGAATATATGAAGTACAATTAAATCTTTTGTAAAGATTATTTTTTTCTTCAGGATTGGTTATGTTCTCAGGAATAGATTGTTCTTATCAGACAGAGTGGAGAAACCCCTCAAAGCCTAGATAGAATTCTAAGTAGAAGTAAAATTAGTCCACTGATACTCATGATAAATCTTTAAAGAGACCCTTGAAAAAGTTTAGCTGTTTCCAATCACTGCATAACCAAGCACTAAAACATTAAAAGAGAAAAATTATCCAGCTTTCAACAAGGTAAATTTTATTATGTCTGACAATCAATACAAAAATTATCAAGAATGGGCCGGTGATATGGCTCAGTGTCATAAGCACCTGCCTGACAAGCGCAAGGTCTTGAGTTTGACTCCTGGTACCCACATTAAAAAAAGAAAAAAAATTATCAAGAATGAAAGAATTAGGAATAGTTAAGAAGAAAAATACATCAATAAAATAGAATCTGAAATGACTAAATGCCTACTTCTATTAGAAAGATAAAAAGTGTGATGTATTCATATTTTAGAGTACTAGTTAGCAATGATTTTCAAAACATTCTCCTTTCACCTCTGAAAATACTCAGGACATTTTTGGAGACTCCACAAGCTCAGTTTTTCTCAAAAAATATCAACACATATTTTTTCTAAAACATCTATTAAAATTCTCATGTTTTCCAATTACATGTGTGTGGGAGGCTGGATTTTATTACACATTTCTTTATACTTTAAATGCTTTTATGTAGCTATTACAACAGAGAAGCAGATATTAAATTCCAACTCTCCCCTTTTAAGTCATACATTTTCTAAAAAGCCAGGCATGGTGGTCATGACTGTAATTCCAGCACTTGGGAGGCTGAGACAAGAAGGTCACCTTGAGTTTGAGATCAGTTTGAGCTACCTACCATGTTCAAAGCCAGCCTGAACTACATAGAGAGAACCTATCTTAAAAAACAAACAAGCAAAGAAATAAATAATGAACACAATACTACTCTTTTAAAGTTTTCAAAATATGTTTTTTAAAGTTGTATATTGCTTTGTCATAGGATAATTTATAATAAAAATAATTTTCATAGTTAACATAAAGTTCATAAAATGTTTTATTTCTAGTAAAATAAATGTGACAGAACAAATAAAGCAATAATTTCTGTGGTTGCAAATAATTTTTTAGACTGTAAAGTGGACATGCAATCAAAACATCTGATTATTGCTGCTGTAGAGTGGTCAAATTAAATGAGCACCACCTACACAAAACAATCTCAATATTGTAATGACTTAAAAAAGTAGACTGCTTATGAATACACATCATACCTTTCTATTATGTTGCAGATACATAGAGTTTGTAGTTTAGTAGTCATATATAAGTGATAAAACAAAAATATAAATCCAAGGAAACTATATTCAGAAAACCAAGATATTAGAATCTCTAAGAAGAGGAGGAGTAAGTCATTAAGAAGTGTACTCATGGAAACCAGGCAATATTATAAATCAAAGCAGGGTTCAATTGCTTAACCACTTCACAATTATGCTTAACAGAAGGTGTATCTCACAATTAAAAACTTTAAGAAGAATATCAATCCTGGAAAATATTTCAAACTAAAAGAAATGAATATAATGCCACAAATATCAGACACAAAATGTTAGCTTTGAAGATAATCCATCTTAACCTAATACAAAAGAAAAAACCCATATGTTTAGACTTTTTTCTGTACAGCATAAATGTAAATATTTGCTCCCTCATCTAGTTTTTATTCCTTGATACATTATTTGGGTAACACTTTTCCATACCCTCACCACTCTTCACCCTTCAATATTTTATTCCATCTAAATGGTAATACATTGATCCCCAAATGTTCAACTAGCCAAATTCTTTACTTTCATCTAGACAGCCAAAGTGTTCTGAAGAAATTACCATCAGAGCTGATGAGATCTTAATTACTATAATATTTACTAACCTCAAATGCATGTAGACCTCTCAAGCATTTCATTATATTTCTGGTTGTATCTTGCTCTCAACCTCCCATAGTAGCTAATTTAGAGTTTCCCTATGTTCTTTTAACCTTCACCCACCTCAGGCTTTGTACAAGGCATTCCTGTTGTTAATAATAATAATAATAATAATAATAATAATAATAATAATAATTTTAAAAATTCAAAAGGAGCAAACTTACCTTCCAGATATCAAAGAAACAAACCTTATCTATCAGAACACATTATAATGTTCTATTCCATTTTTTTCACTTAAGACTATTTGTCCACTGGTTTTGTGTTCTCTGCAAGAGTTAATAAATAAAAAAGCAAAGTAATCTTGACTGTTACCTCTTTGTAGATATATATTTTAAATTAATCTTTATTGTATTGTATAATATTTTGAAATTGATTTTAATCATCACAGCCCTGTCTCTAAACAAAGGTAGTGAAGAATATATATGTAAAATCTTCTATTGTTAAAATCTAGTAGTATGTAGTTGATGCATAGTGATAAAGTAATATATTGGAGACATATTGAAAAAGACAAATAATTTAAGTATTTTTTTGTAAATTACAATTATATCTAAATGAAAAATCAGTGGATCTTTTGAAGTAAAAAATTACCTAACTCATTTTTAATACATACCTTTCATTTTAATTCAATGTAATATACAATAGAGGATTAATATCCTTTACAGAAAACAGGTACTGATAAATTCTGGAGTATAAGATATTCAAAAACATTAGTAAACAATCAGGATGATGTTAAAATTGTCACTTTGATATTAGAGCTAAGATTTTAAAAATATTTTAAAGTATATTCTAAAAGCAAATAATGTTATTAAATTTTCAGCTATGCAAAATACCACTGGAAATATTTCACATTTTACTGCTTTATTTTATCATCATTTTAAGTGCTATTTTTTAAAACCAAAAGAACCCTTTATGTTTATTTATGATTTAAAAGAAACTATTCTCTAATACTTGTCTATTCTGTACCATGAATCTTGAGGCCAAAAGATCTTAAATTTTTTTTATTTAATTGTTGCATGTCAAGTAATTTCAAACTTCAATAATAAAAAATGAAATGTTTATTTTTGTTTTGCTGATAATATTTCCAATGGATATTTCACAATAATTTTTCAGATAATCTGCACTAGCTAATAAAACACTCATCTTTAAAGCTGAATAACAAACAACAAAAAGCTCACATAATGACATTCTTGATTTTAGAAGAAAGGGCATGACATTACTTTTTAGAGATTATTCATTTTTGATATTTTTCTATGTAGCAGAAATTTTGTATCTAAACACTATTGATCATGTTATATTCAAATTGTGTATGCATTTAGGTTTATTCATGTATGATTGAGTTGTCACTCTGAAGTAGAAAGATCTTGTTTTAGGAGTAAGGAATCAATAGGAAAATTAAAATGAATTGTACAAAATTACAAAGAAAATAACAGTCAATTCTTCCATTACTCAGAATTGACCACTGTAAAACTCCCTGCATGTTTGCTTTGAGACCTTTCTTCTTTCTTTCCCCTCTCCATCCCTCTTCTCTATTTTCCTTTTTCTTTCTCCTTCCTTCTCACTCCCTTCTTTTTTCTACCTTTATTTTCTCTGCCCATTCCTCCCTCCATTCCATTCCTTCTTTTATTTTTAAGAAAAATTATTCTATCTTTTGTACAATTTATATCTTTATCATTTTAATTTTTATTATTTATTTATTAAGGTACATATAACAAAAATTACATATATTTTGTTGTATTATGTGATATTTAGATATATCTAGATGGTGAGACCTTTACCACACTCAAATTAATTAATGTATTTATCACCTTGATAGTTACCCTGTTTTTTCTGTGTGGTTGATCACATTTCAACCAGGAAATCAGCCCATCATATGTCATGTAATGCCTTTTTTTGTTTAAAAAGACTAAGGAAATTGTTTTAACTGTACAGCAAGTAGTAGTAGTTTAGCATTTGGATACAGGGTTTTGAACCTTCAGCAACATAATGTCAAGACTCTACTGATTTTCTCTGTAATAACTCCTACAGGAATTTTAATATACTAAGATTTGTATTTTATTATGATTATTTGAAAAAAATTGGATAATATTTATTAGCAAAATTTCAATATAGAGAATAGTGACATAAAGCACAGATCCAGTTTTCATTTTTAGAATTAAACAGTTCAATGTATTAACAAAGGAGTATTTATCCATGCGATGAAATACATTTATATTGCTTTAATCATAACTAAACACATTGTTTATGTGAAAATCTATCCTCAGAATAAAATTCTTGAAGTGTAAATGTGTTAGGAAACATGTTTAGTGTGGCACAATTCACAATAGCTAAGCTATGGAAACAGCCTTGATGCTTGTCAAAAGATGAATGGACAAATAAATGTGGTATATTTACATAATAGAATATTGTTCAGCCATAAAAAACAAAATCATGTCATTTTTTACACAAAAGTGGATGGAACTGGAGATCATCATGTAAGTAAAATAAGTCAGAATCAGAAAATAAAATTTTGCATTTTTTCTCATATGTGGTTTGATTATTAACCCTGATAGGTCAACTTCATTAGAGTAAGAAATGCATATGAGATCAGTAAAGCATGTTCCTAGGTGTGTCTTGGTGGGTCATGGAGGTATGACTTTGGGTATTTCATATGGTTCTGTGTTAGTTTCTCTCTATCAGTGTTCCCCTGCTCTGCTTCCTGAGCTCCATGAATTGAGCAGCTTTGCTCCACCACACCCTCCCATCATGACTTCTTGCTTTGGAGACTGCCAACCTTGGACTAAATTTTCTGCAGTATGAGCTAAACAAACTTTTCCTTTTTTAATTTATGGGTCAGGTATTGTGTCTTATTGACCAGAAAACTGACTCAATACATGTGGAATCTAAAATTTTTTAATAAAAATGATGACTGCAATGTAGAAAAGAGACTAATAGAAAAGAGGAAAAAGATCAGGGAGGAAATAGTGGAAGGGAAATTAGTAATATCATATGCATATACAAATATGCCAAAATGAAACCTCCTCTTCTGTATATCTAATATGTACTAATAAAATAAGTAAATAAATGGTCCTAGGAAATAAAGGAAGTATGCATATAATCATTATATACTCTAAAATCATAGTATTATTTCTAATTTTTTAAGTTGTCCTAAAGAAAATTAAATAAAGAAAACATGGATATTATTGAAGTCTTCTTAGAAAAGTTCTGTTTTAATCATCTTCAAAAGTAATAGCAAATCTGAATTTTGCCTTTCATAAGAATCCACCTAGACAGAAGCTCTCCAAATTACCTGTTTCCAAACTATACTTATATATATCAGTGGTATGCTCTAAAAAGTGGAGAGAAGGAAAAGTTGAAAATTATTAGTTGAGTTGTAATTTTGAGGAAAAGTATAGTGTGAAGAAAAGCATAACATGTTTACTTAAACAATACGTATGAAGACTAGATTTTTAGTAATAATTATGACATATAATGTATACTATAGAAATAAAAAGTAAAAAAATAATTAACCTCATTAAGTTGACCATGTAGTAGGAAAAGACCGAGGACCCATTGTTGTCAAATGAAGTAGTGAAAAGGAACAGACCACAGTGTTATTATTTAATTCACTAACTATTGAAAAGGAGAAACAAAAAATTAGGGAGCGAAAAGGATTTAGATGGGTCTCACAAATTGTGTGAAATTATAGGACAGTTGAGAGGAAAGTTGCTTTTATGGTTTGGAACTAAAAGGCCGCCCAAAAGATTTGCATTCAGACGTGGAACTTTGGAATATGATTGGATCTTGGGAGTACATATTCTTCAATGTATCAGTACATTGATGAGCTCATAGCTGACTGTGCTATTAAGAGGTGGAGGCTGGCCTAAAGAGGCTGGTTCTAAGAGAATGATCTGAATGGGTGTATTCTTGTCCCAGGTTGCTCCCCTGTCTGTTTCCTGGATATCATGGATTGAGCAACTTTCCTCCATTATACCCCTCTGCCATGCTGTTTCCACTTTGGAGGCAAAACAATGGAATAAATCTTCTGAAACGTGAGCTAAAATTAACTTTTTCTACTTTAAGTTACAGGTATTGGGTATTTTGTCTCAGCAACGGAAAAGTAGCTAACACAGAGAACTGGTATCAGGAGGGGGCCATTGCTGTGACTATACTTGATCATGTGACACAGAAGCCTTTGGAACTGGCTTGTGGAAGGAGTTTGGAAAGGTTTGAAGATGTGATATAGAGAATGCTAGAAAGGCCTAGAATTCTGTAAGCTGAATTTAGTGGGTGATTTGTGATGGAGCTCGGAAGACCAGAATACTGATGTATATGCAGACAGTGGTGGCCAGGCTTATCAAATTTCAGTTGAGAATGAGAATTGTATTGTAAAATGGACTAGAAGCCATTAATACTTCATAAGAATTTATCTACATTTTGTCCATATCCTAGGATTTTGTGTGAGACTAACTTTAAATGTGGCAGACAAATTGATGTGGTGGAGGAAAGTTCAAGGCAGTCCAGTATTCAGGCTGTGGCATGGGTTCTGCTGACTGTTTTTAGCCAGATTTATATCTATAATCAGGAGCAAAAGGTAGACTCACATGATTGGAAGATTGGATAGAATGAAAGTACTTGTAAAGTTGGGGCAAATGAGAGTGTGACTGCCTAAAAGTTTAGCATTAAAATAACCCAAATACTTTATAACAGGATAATAGGAAAGGTAGCTTGAAGGCATCTCAGGAATCAGCAAGAGCCCACCCATCCTAAGCTCACATGTGCAAAAAGTGCAAACCATTAATTTGAAAACAGAGTCCCTGGGCCCCTGTTTTAGAAGTGCTACTTAATGATTTGTTTCCTTGGGATTCATTTCACAATGCTCACTCATCCAGGCACTCAGAGTCTTCTACAGCCACAGTTCAAGAAGCCTAGGCTGTTGCTTGAGCTGGCAGCAGTTCTTGGCATTATATACATGATGCTTGTTTTTTCAGGTAATCAGAATGCAAGAGTTGTGGGGCCATGGAGGCTTCCACTCAGATTTCAAAGAAAGGCAAAGGAGGTCAGGCAATGTGCCCAGAAGGGGAGATGCATGCAGATTTAGGAGTAAAGCTGAAGGTACAGTGGAAAACCTAGGAATGTGGGGATGCCAGGAATGTGGGATGTCTTCTGAGAGTCTCAGTGAGTGGTGCCAGCCTCAGACTGAGGTGATATGGGTTGCAACAGGCAAGGCTATAGCAGTAGGACTGTCCAAGTCCTTGGGAGCTCATTTCTCCACTCTGTGCTATGGATACCAGACATGGAGACTGGGTTTTCATCTTGCTTTGACCTACTTCCTTTTCATTTTCCTGTACCTCCACTTGGGAATGGCAATGTTTACTCTGTTCCATTGTATGTTGCAAGTATTTAATGTTCTTTTTGATTTTCACTGGAGAAAATGGAGAGCTAAGTGTTTGCCTTGAGTCTCAGAGAAGACTTTGGTCTTGAACTTTTAGTAATGCTGGAGCTGTTAAAATTTTCACAACTCTTGGAGATGGACTAAATTCATCTTAGATAATGGGATGAACATGAATCTTTTGGGGGCCCAGGTGGAATATTATGGTTTAGATCTAAAATGCCCCCTAAGTGTCTCCTGTTCAGAGGTGAGGCTTTTGGAAGGCGAATAGATCATGGGGACCTACAATCATCAGTGAATTAGCCCATTGATGAGTTCCAGGCTGACTGCACTGTTCAGAAGTGTGGCCAGGTTGGTTCCTCCCTTCACTCTCTTCTTCCTGGCTGCCCTGAGTTGAGCATCTTCCCTCTGCCATGGCATTATTCCATGTTGTTTCTGCCTTGGAGACAACCATAATCTAAATCTTTTGAAATGTGAGATAAAATAAATCTTTTCTCCTTGTGTTGCCATTGTTGGATATTTTGTCAGGGTGAAAGAAAAGTAGATAATACAGTTGCATTCTCAGTGAAGAAAATGACATAAATAAATCCAGGAAATGTGGAAAATCTAGTATATTGTAGGAAACACAAATATTTTGAAAATAGTGAAACATACTGTAAAATTTGGAGACACAAATGAAAATTTAATACCAAATTTACTTTTTTCCCACATTTTTAGTATTTGGCAAACATTGTTCTAGACGTTCCTTGCAACAGAAAGCCATGTTATTTTTTTTTTCTCTAGATATATACAATAATACCTCAGTTTAGGAACACTTTGGTTTGCAAACAATTCAGTTCACAAACAAAAGATTTTGCCAAAATTTTGCTTCCATTCACAAACTCCACATCAGGTGACAAAAACAACCAAGGCTATCTTCCCTCCATGAACACAAATGCAGTCATCTTTGCCAAAATTGTAAAACAAATTAAGTTCATAAATTAAGGTACCACTGTATATAGTTTAGCAAGGGATAATGGTGCCCAGAATAAATCCTAGCTATCAGGATGCTGAGGCAGGTGGATCAAAAGTTCCAGACCACCCTGACCAAGACCCTGTTTCAGAATAAAATAAAAAGAGTAAGGGGACACAAATCAGTAATAAAGAGTTTCTCAGCATGTATGAGTTCTTGGGCTCAATCCTAGTACTTCAAAATGCGGATATAGCTTATTGATCATGATAGACACATACACTTTATTTACCAAAAATAAAGTTTTATAAGATCTCAGAACATGCATCTAGCTTGAGTAAAGGTGAGATATCAGGATTCAGAGAATTCCTTTAGAGGAGATAGACCCTGAGCTGTTTTAAGTGGTAAATTGATTATTGATTATCCAGGAAAACGTAAGAAAGATGAGGCCATGGATAATACCATGCACAATAAATTGTGTGGACAATGAGATACGAAAGAGGTATAGCAGGGGTATGTGAGAACTGGGAGATGAATAGGATTAGAAATTAAGGGTCATAAGAACAGCAAATTTGAATAAATAAAACTAGGGTTAGGCATGGGCATTTGGTGGGAATTTTTTATGTTATCATGATCACAAACATTACCTCATTGACAAATTATAACTATGGAAGGGGTTGTAAGCAAATGGAACCTTAATCAGTTCGGTCTGGAGGGTGCATAAAAGATGCCTTTGAGGGAGGTGAAATTTTGGAGGTAAAAAGCCAGTTAAGAAGTCAGTACCAAATTCATGAGTGCTTGAGCAGAGTAGAAACTGTTATAGAAGATTTAAAAACATTTATAGAAAGTAAAATTTTTCAAACAAAAATTCTTATTGAACAAAAACCCTTTGTGTATTCAGAGATGATTAAAACAAAATTCCTGAATTTTAGAAACTCACAGTTTGATGGGGGGGGATTGGGATGCTAAGAAAGTAACCATAATACAAAGTGTGGAGGGAATGTGGAACACCTGGTAATATTCTTCGAAACCAAGTATATGTGATATAGAAAACCATCAGAGAAAAATCCTGGGGTTTTGTAAGTCCTAGATCCTCATGGAAAATTTGCAAACAGATAACATTGGCAGATCTGTTGTAGGAAGTTAATTCTAGAGCCCCTAAAGAGGGAGGACTGAAGGGGAACAGAACTGAGGTCCAGTTTAGGGGGCATCAATTTAGGTAAGTGTTAACACTGGCTTGGACTACAATGCCAAAAGTATAGGAAGTTAGAGAGCAAGTAAAGACAGAATAGGACAGCCTTGATGACTAATTTAATGTGGGCTGTAAGCACAAAATGCATTAAAAAATATCTCTGAGATCTTTATTTGTGAAAGTGGGTGTACGATGATAGTTTTAACTAAGACAAAAATAGAGGAGAAATGTCAGCTGTAAAGAGAAAGATAAAAAATTGCTTTGGACATTTTAAGCTTGAAAGCTCTTTCAGTTATAGGAAAGTGATTCACATTTTCAATGTGAATATTCTAATTCATAATTAAGTGAAGAAAAAATCATAAATCTTTTAACTTTGCAAAAATATTTTCATAAGTACAATTCCTCCTATTGGGCTTATCATCTTTGGCACATTTAATAGATTCTTATAATCATGTGTGGATAGTTTGCTTTAACTAGTTTTCAGTTTTTGTTTAAACACAAATGAATTGAAATAGATGTGACTAAACAGAAAAAGAAAAGCAAATTAAATCTTGATATATAACTTTATTAAAATTTTGTATAGAAGAAAGTAATGAGTACTTTTCTATTTTGTTGGACATTGTTCAGAAAATACAAACATAAGTATTGTTGAATGCATTAGCTAGTTGTAGTAACAATTACTATCTTTGATGAAGTAATATTGTTTCATATTCTACAAAGCAAGACAATACACAATAATACTTAGAGGGAAAGAAATTATAAGTTAAAGGAACACAGAAGTTTTTATTTACCACAGATAAAAATAAATGGTGACTGGTTAATTAATCAAAGTATTATAGTACTTAAAGCTATACTGCCATAATTACAAATAATAGGTAATTAATTAGTAAAAATTATGTAAAAATAATGATTTTTTTCTCATCAGTCCCTATAGGTCAATCTAAATTCCTGAGAAGAATTTTTTCCCAATCCTTTTAATTTTAAAATATTAGGAAGGAATAATTTTTCTAATCCATTTAATTTTAGAATATTAGCTTAACACAATAATAAATAATGGGACATGACAAAGGTAAGAACTAAGATTGTACATTTAAACAGTGAAAAATATATGGTTGTAAAAAAGGATTATGAGGCATAGTCAAAAATATGACCACAAATGTTCAAAAATTGGTTGCTTGTTTCATCTAGATTTTTGTTATACTTTAAATATGTGAATTTATTGAGGCAACAACAAAGTGTAAAATACCAGTGTGAGAGTAGCCCCAACATTAGTAAAGATATGTAGTTTTATGATCAGTAATCCTATCCCATTTTGCACTGGAATAAATTTACAGTAGAGGTAGGCTGCTCACTCGGCTTAACATTCCATGAAGGTTTGGATCACATTTGTTAGAACTCGATGGAAATGCAGAAGTTTGTTTGCTTTTATTGCTGGACAGACTGAACACAGCTGGTATCAGGCTCAGCTTTCTAGGCACCTACATTTTCAGATAGTCCAAATTACCAAGTGTTTATCAATAGATTAATAAAACACTAATAGTTATTGAGTAGTTATGAAATTGTATGCACTATTCTAAAATCTTTACACATGATAACTAATAGTTAACAATTTTCTATGGTAGGTTTCTTGTTAGTGTGGAACTATAATTTTAAATAAACCAGTCTGTGTCCATAGCATGTATTCATAAATACATCACTGTCTTGAATCACCAGTTAATATAAGCAGGTAAATAATAGCAATTCTTAGAAAATATTTTATATAAGTCAGCCACATATGGAATGCGTGGTGAAGACTGAGATCGTCATATAGTGTATATATCTTTTAGTTGCCTGATGATTCTTTTCAAGAAGAGAGGTAATAATTAGTGCCTTTGGCTCTACTTTCAAAGCCTGAAAAATTTCTAACTCACTTAGATACATATCTGTCCCCACCGGGTGGTATTCTATGTATTTCTGTGATGGCTGGGCAGCCCTCTTTTTCCATAAATATTAAAATTTAACCATTAAGTTGGGGAAGAAAAAACATGGAGGATTACCTAGTATCCTCAGTGAATGCAGTATTATTTACCCCATCTTTAATTATCCTGAGTAGATACTTGGTTAAATATGAATTTTGTATATGTAAAAATAATATTGTTTAGTATAAATATGTCCTATACTATTTGGACCACAAGTATATTTGAAATATGTGATATTTACCCAAAATTCAAATTTAACTAGTTATCCTGAATTTTATCAGGCAATGATAATACCTGCAGTATGATTTATCAGTATCTTAAAGGAAAGCAAAGGGATAAGTTGGTGATCTTATGTTTTTCCATCCAGCTATTTTGCAACCAGTAATCATTCTACAAAGACTCAGAGCTCCATTTAATTTTTCACATTTCTCACGGTAGCATCTACTTAAAATAGATAAGTTTGAGTACATGTGCTTGATTTTATTTAAATGATCCAAAGATGGGTCCAAAGATCCATCTCTCTTGCCTACAGGAGTCCTTGATTAGGCATATAAATCCCTTTGTAATCTGTATATTGCATGTGTCTCTTACTTTCTCAGCTTTTCTTTTTATAACACTCATTTTCTAGCTCTCTGAAGTTATTTTATATTTCTTGGAAACCACATATAACTGTTCTTTGCCATGTTCTCTCTGCCTTAAATGTCCATTTTAAGATGGTGGAGATTTGAATTTGAAAATAAATGAAAAACAGTGATAACATAGTACATTTTCAACAAATGGTGTTTTATATGGTACATAATCAGTGTGTTTTCTTCTGTATTTCTTCTTATGATAAAATACTACTTTGACATGCCTACAATTTTGAATATTGTAAATATTTGTTAAATGTATGGAATATAAGTTCACTTGTGTTTTTCTCTGTTTTCAAATCTTGAATCATGTTTTCTATACTAATGTTTCTCCCACCATAAAGGTAATTTCTAGTGGAATGTACAATATGAGATTTATATAGCAAAGTCTAAAATGTTTATGAGAAAATGATGCAAAAGATACTGTTATCTATGCCATGTATGCATTATTAGGGAGAGTTGTAATGATTTTTAGGATGCAGTTTTACAATACAAATAGAATTTTAAAAATGATTTTAAATATTTTAACGTGACATTTATGAAAAAAGATCTGAGGGGCTAGCAAAACTATAATTTTAATATTAGTAATTCTCAGGATACAAAAAAATTAAAATCAACTTGTTTTACTATATGAAAAAGGATATGGTATTCTGGTATACTTCTGCTATACTGCTATGTTTTTTATGTAGCCATGAAAATTATTCTAATGAAATTTTATTAGTAACAGAAAAATTATAAGTGAAAACAGTTCATAAAAGTATAAACTTAATCATTCAATAAAATACATTATATTTTTACTAATTACCAGATCCTGTGCTGTGTTCTCGAAATATTATGGTGTGTAAAATAGAAGTTTTCTAATAAAATAGTACAGAGTGTGGGCAAAGGCCAATAACAAACAAAAAAAATTAGAGAGTATAGATTGTGATGCTATAAAGGTAAACTGTAAAGAATTTCTATTGCTAGCTAATTAAAATGTAAATGTCTCTGACAGCATGTATAAATAAAATAATCAGATGCTAGGTAAGACATTTATCCTATAGTGGAGCTGACAAGAAGGGAAGAAGTTTGTAGGTTCCCTCTCACCCTGGCCACAAAGTGAAAACAAGAGCAGGAAGATAAATAAGTATGAAGTCAGATTTTGCATTAAAATCTCCCTGGAGGACTGGTGAGATAGCTCAGTGACATAAGTGCCTGCCTGGTAAGCACAATATTATGAGTTCAACTCCCGGAACCCACATAAAGGAAAAAAGGGCCGGTGATATCGTTCAGCGACACAAGCACTTCCTGGCAAGCATGAGGTCCTGATGTGGACTCCCAGAACCCACACTAAAAAAAAAAAATCTCCCTGGAGTTTTTAGGCTTCCTACTTATAGCCCCAAAGGATGGAAGGTTCAGAGGTAAAGTTTGAGATCTCATTAAAAGAAGAATTTCCTAAACAAACATCTAACGCAGAGAACTAAAAAGTCTATAATCTCTGAAAAGTACAACTTTTCCATGCAGAAAAACACAGAGGGAAAATACTGCTTCCATTTTGGTACTCAAAAGAAAACACACAGATACACCGGCACATAGACTGTCCCTGAAGTAACTCAAATTCAATTTAAGCCAATTTGCAAGAAAAATAGAGAATATCCAGTCCTCTCCCAAAACAGGCAAGATTTATTTGTTCATGGCATTGGGAGATAACTTCTAATTGATGCTTAGTGTGAGCTTCCTTGTTTCTCAAGGGAATATTTACTACAGTAGTATGTTAATGTCTCTGTGACCACCCACTCATGTATGTACTTATACATAGATATGTAGAAAAGATGATCTCTGGTCCCTTCTAGCCCAAAATTTCTGTAATTCTGCAAGTCTTGAATTTATAATGAACAAAATTTTACTTCTACTTTCTATGACATCTCCTTTTATCTATGCATTCTTGAACACAGGAGGAATTCTTTGAAAGATAAGCCTGTAGTAGTCAAGGCCATATATATTTATTTTTAATGCTTTGTCCTATAGGAAATTGATAATGAAACACATACTTTGAGATTTCACAAAGTTCAAGCTTTCTTTTTAGTTATTACCTAGCATTTCTGCATTGGATAGGGTAGAGTATCAGTTTGATTGGCTTTGAGATCCACCCCAGCAAGATTGATGGAGCACATTTCTGGGTGTGCCTGGGTAGGTCATGGAGGCATTACTAGGGTCTATATCTGATCACTTGACTCTTCCTCTTTAGCACTGTTCTGCTTTGCTTCTTAACTACTGTGAACTTAGGATCTTTGCTCCACTTTACCCTTACACCATTATGTTTCTTCCTTGGAGCCAGTCAACCATGAACTGAATCCTCTGAAATTGTTAGCCAAATTCAACTAACTTTTTCTTTAATTTATTGGTGTCAAGTATTATGTATCAGCGATAGGAAAATTGACTGATATATTTATTTCTGATTCCTTAATTCTTTCTCAACCCTCTATTTAAAAATTAGGAAAAGGTAGGTTAACATTTCTAAACAAATATTTTATTTAATTGCAATTAATTAAATTTAAAACAACTTTATAGAAGTATAATGGATATGCAAAATCTCTACAAGTTTAATATATTCAAGTTAGTGAAATTGATTATGTATATACCTATGTTATTATCTCCTCAATAAATGCAGAAGTGAACTTTTAGCAGGTTTCTAGCAAGTTGTATTACACAAATATTACAGGTGGTTTACTAACAAATCCATTATAAAACCCAATTTTATACTTGTAGTTGGTGAACTTTCTTTGGAAAACATTTAAATGCCAGTGCTCCTTCATAATGTCAGAAAAAATGTGAAGGCATCCTCACAGCTCAGGACAAATTCATTAAACAGCCTAAGTAGCAGAAAATATAGGACCTATTTACTCAGGAACAACCTGGTTCAAGTTCCATATGTACTAGATGTGTGATCGTGGAAAACTTGCTTAACTTTACTAATTTTCACTTTTCCCATTTTTAGAGTAGTTATGATTGTACCTTCTTTTCCAGAATATTCACTGGACTTTAATGCTATGTCAAATGTATGACATTTAGTTACCACACAGTAACTTAAAGCTAATTTTATTCATAAATTATTTGAAATAAAACTAAGATAATATAAACATGTACTTTGAAATCCTGAAGATGTCTATATTAAGTACTTCTAGCAGGTATATAACTCAGAACAGAGGAGGAGTCAGAGGAGCTCCTTAACATATTGGTTATGTTTCTTCATTAATTTCAAGTCTTCTGCTGGTATAGCACTTTACTTATCTCTAGGGGAGCTGAAATTTTTCTCTGAAAGAAATGATGCCTACATCGTTTATATAAATGCCTTGGAATTCTTTTAGCTAATCCATCCTTATTTCTTGCTTTCACTCTACTAGAAATATTAGATAGCTTTCTACTTGATAATGATTTATGCATCTCAATTTTTTTTTAGATTTCCTACTGCTGGCAATTGTATATTCCAAGACACTTGCACATATATTTATCCAATCTTGGCAAATAAATGTATACAAAAGGTGTATTCTTGCAGAAAGAGATAAATTCAGACCAAAGAAAGTATTTTTCTTTTTACTTGACACATTAAAGTGCTTCAATTGTATGTCTTTCAACAAGAAATTATGGAGAAAATAAATGAGCCCACCAGAAAGTATTGGAAACTTCTCTTTTAATGTAAGAACTTGTGCTTCATTTGCAATGGCCTGGATATAATGCTGTCTTCAGAGTATTTCAAATGAAAACTAGTCTTGTTAGCATGACAATGTGAATAACATTTCTGCAGTTCATTCTGATTGTTCACAAAAACAATCTGAGATCTGTGATCAGAATAAACATTTCTATCTTCCCCTGGTTGTTCTAAAGCTAGATGCTGCATGAGACAAGGATTGTATTTAGTGAGGTTGAGTTTCAATGACAATAAATAAATCCTTAAAGTAAATTTCTTTCTTGCTTTCATAGCTGCTTCACTTTCTTTGAGGATGTAACTACTGTCTGAGTTTTCATTTTCTCTGAACTTTTGGCTATGAGAGTACTGCTTAATATTTGACACTGTTACATCTGTTGATAAGACAGCTGTGCTTAATACTCTGCTATCATAATATCTTTCTTCTGACACGCTTTCCCTGTCAAAATAATAGCTCACATTTTGCTTTTTACTTTTCAGAACATCCAATAAACTCAAACATTGATCTAGACCTGATTTCTAGAAGAAACATAACACTGGTATCAAGAAATCTAACAGAATTATCAATCCTAAAATAAATAACTTACTACATATATAATTAACAATGCAATGAAAATTTGAGAAAATGATTGACATCTCCTGAGAGTCAATTACTAAATATTTTTATTTATTCCTAAAACAAAGTAGGAAAAATTACACAGTTGATATTTTTGTTTCATTACTCTGCCCTACTTAGATGTGTGTATATTATATCTTTAGTCATTATGCATATACAAGCATAAAATAATATAGATACATAGATACATACATACAAATGTTCACACATATATGTATATGTATGTACTCTTGCTAACTGTATTATTTCTAAATCAATAGTACATAATAATGTTTAAATGTTCTTGGAATTTACCACTGCCTTTGATAGTAATTTCAAGAATCACATTATGGAACATTTCTAACTCAAAGAATGGTACTGAAAAGATCTGTTTTGAAAAGAAGTTTGTATTTTACGGTCAGCCTTCACCAGTGTCAGCAGTCTTGTCAGCATCTTCTCTGCTTGTTCCAAGCTTCTCTGCATAGCCAAGCAGCTAGGCAGGTCATTTGTTACAGAACATAAAGCAAACAATTTGCCACTTTTGAAGTGGGAAATCCAAACGCACCAGCCTGTCAGTAATTTTTGGTGCAATTCCATTTTTGCATGATCAGAGTGATTAGCTGCCAGCGGTGTGCTCAGGTGCAAAAGTACAGCAACAACTTTGAGTTAGTTTTGCATGTAAACCCATAAATTTTTATGAGGGCTATATGTTCTGATTAGCAGCACATTTAGAAAAAAATAAGTATTCCTTTAAAAATTGAACAATGTGTTTTAGTTTGTAATGTAAACACAAAGATAACAACAGACTATTTATTTTGAAGGACATGATTTTAATGAGGGATTATTTTTTCCCAATTTGAAGTTATGTTCTAAATTTTGAAAGACATGGCTCTGGTAGATCCCAGTGCAGGCGTAATACTGAATTCATTTAACATCATAATAAAGAAAACTCAAAAAAATAAAATGAAAACAGTTGAAATGAAAACATATGAAATGAGTCTGCTGCCTTAACACTTGATACTTCACTTAAATTCATCTGGTACGAATAAGTTTCCTTTTTCCAATGATTTCAGTGCATATAAAACCAAATGAGACATGCCTATTTTAAGACAGAATTTTTGGGTCATATTTTAATTGGAAGATATATAGCTAAGCCAAGTCTTTGGAGAAATCTGAAATAAATGACAGTATAATACTATCAAAATTTTAAAAATGATATACAACCTATGATTACTTTTTAAATTTCAATGACAAAGGCCATAGATAGACTTTCAGACATAATGCAGACACAAAATCTGTCATACCAATCAAATGAAAAATAGATGTAACTCACAAAACTAATTAGAATTGTTTAACAATAATATCATTGGTCTTCAAAATAAATTTCAAATAACCTATGCCCTAGTTTTATTAAGGATAGTTACAGTGCAAACTTAACAGTTATATTTTTATAATAGGCACACTAATTCTATATATTTGTGAAGTACAATGTGATAATTTGACACACATACACAAAGTATAATTATCAAATCAAGGTAATTAGCATTTTCATGTCCTGAAGCATTTATCATTTCTTTGCGTTGAGAACCTTCAAACTCCACTCTTCTAATTATTTTGAAATACATAATTTTATTAGTTAAATGAAATCATAATGATTTTGGAGCAAAATTAGATTGTTCTGTGTAGATAATTTTTCTTCCTTAGAAAAACAGCTTCCGGCTTGCTACTAGGCTACAATACAAAATGAGCATTTAATCATTGACTAATAAGTTGCCGTTTGATCTAGTATATCCCTCCTAAACTGTGAAAGTTCCCTGATTCATAAAACAATAAAATTCAGCAATTTGCACAGCAGCATTTCTTCAATGGTGTGGTCTCTAAGAAATTATATTTGAGCATGTCCTGTAGGGACAATTACAAGAATATTGGCTGAGATGCCTATGTCTCTCACTCCTGCCACATTTCTTCTTGCCCCAATCGATGCCAAGGGCCTTGTAGGGAATTCCCTGTAGGTATGAGACTAAGAAAAACATGAGTCATGTTTTTATAGCTCTATATGATAATCAAGAACTACATGGAAATTAATAAGTACAAAAATATAGCCCATTTCTAGTGAGGGAGGAAATTTCTTTTAATGGGAATGATACTAAAACTCTCTGGCAATCTCTCTAATGTCATCAAAGCTGTCACTGTCAAAGCCTCAGAAAACAGCAAATAAAATAAATAGTTAAAACAGACATATTTTTAACTCACATACATCACAGTTTAAGAATTAGGCATAGTTTCTATCAAAGCTGTGATGAAAAAATATTTTATTTTATTTTTTTTTTTTTGTGGGTACCGGGGGGTCGACCTCAGGACCTCGCGCGCCAACAGGCACCCGTGCCGCTGAGTGATATCACCGGCCCCTTTTTCGTATGTGGGATCCGGGAGTCGAACTCAGGCCCTCGTGCTTGCAAGGCAGGCGCTTACGCCGCTGAGCCATCTCACCGGCCCGAAAAAATATTTTATATCATCAGCCTGAATTCAAGTTGTGGGGAAACAGTGTATAGACTATAGACGTAGATCTTTTCATTTTATTTAAAAAGAAAATTGTATTGGAGTGTTTATATTCAGTATTATACTCATGTGTTTTGAGTTGGGTAATTGTAAATGTGAAATGAGTGTCAGAAATGGCCTTGTAGTCTTCCTGCTTTTAAATGCTGTGAATTTCACTACAATTTAAGGTCAGATAAATAGAGAAAAAGCTCACAGCTTTGAAATTGTCAAGCTTTTTATCAAGGAAATATTGGGGCTTTATTTTTCAATCAGAATTGAAGGTAGGATAGGTCATATAAAAGTCCTGCACTGCAAAAGTCCAGGTCTCATTTGGACTTCATCCTTTTCTCCCAAGTCACAGGTATCTGGTTTTTCTGATTACTCAAATGAGAAACTCTAATTTACAAAAAGGAAAGTTAATGAAGTGTTAAGATGGGTGAGCATAGCTCATGCGAATATATGTAAGATTGGTTTCTTAAATCTAATTGATCACTAACAAGGAATTACAATTTGAATAGAAAAATACATTCCCAGTACTAGCCAGAGTGCTATGAAACAAAACTGAGAAAACCCTGGTGTTTTAGAAGCCATTCATTTATTAAGTCATTTACTCATTTATTGAACAAATATTCATTGATTGCCTATTGTGAGCCAGGCATTATTCTATTTGCTGAGAATTTAATGCTGATGATGATAACAAGCAAATTGCCTGTCAGGGTGGAATTTATTATTTCACTACAGTAGATGGAGATAAACAAGTAAAGAAATAAGCAGCATACTTGAGTTGGAGACAAAAGCTATGAAGGATATAAACAGGGTGATAAGTGGAGAGTAGTTGATGAAGGTAATGGATTTCTGTGGAGGAGAAAGATAACTCTCAAAGAAGTTAACACTGCACTGAGGCCTAAAGTTTGAGGTGTTTTGTTTTATGAATCTTTAGATTTGAATTTCAATTAAATGAAGACTTAGAGGTGCTAGTTAGATAAACGTATTTTAAGTGTATATGATTTCTTCCTAATACAATCTGACCTTTTGACTAAATAAGACAAATTAAATATTGGTTTGCTATGGTATTGCTCAAGATATCTTCATGCCGATTTTTCTAAATAATTTTGATCAAATACAGTATTATCCTCATATGAAACTATTGGGCTAGAATGAACAAATTAAAAAAAAAACTTTTTATTTGAATTTACTTTTTTTGAATACAAACTTAAATGACAGAAAAATATTTTATTATGTAGTTTATGTTGTATCTATGTCTTGGATAAGATATACATTCTAAAATTCAGCTTACATTTTATTAACCAAAATTGTATAGCTTATATCAGTTAGGGTGCTCTCAAATACAAGAAAATATACTTCAAACCAACTCTAAGGGTAAGAAAATGCATTACTACACTGTGAGAGGGAGGTCAGGCTCCAAGAACAGGTTAGTCAATGTTCCAGCTGTATTTCTCTGAGGATCTTCTTGACTCTGGTCTTCCTATGCTGACTTAGCCTTTAGTTTGACTTCTGTTGTTGTTACAAGGAGACAGTTAGCAGTCACTAGACCAATAAACTTCCTTGTTTATACTCTAAAAAGAAGAGAAAAATCTATTCCTCAATGTGGAAGAAAAGTGCTGTCCTGTCATCTTATCGTGTCACCTACGGATGAACGAGTCACTGTGTCATGTAATAATTGCAGGAAATGATAGTGAATTTTAATGATTGGTTTAACTTAGTTTAAGCAATGTCTCCCTGGAACTCAGCATGTTTTAAGATTTCCTTCATGGTGTCTTAGTCCCCTTTGTGTTATATAACTGATGTATAAAGGAAAGAGATACATTTGGTTTATGATTCTGGCAGCAGGAGGGTTCAAAAGGCATGGAGCTAGCATCCTTGTGAAGACCCTTTAGCTGTGTCACAAGAAGACAGAGAAATAGAAAGGGAAGTGACCACATGTGATAATGGCAAGAAGCAGGCATTAGTGAACAGGATGGTCTCGATTTACAACAACCTGCTTTCTCAAGTACAAATCATGCCTTGATCCCTCTTCTTTGAGTCAGTATTAACCCATTTATGCAATGGAACTTTTGTGACCTAACTACTTTCCATTAGGCCTCACCTCTTAGTGACTCCACCTCCCAAACACTGCCATTGTAAAGACCATGTGGAACTCTGTGGACAAATCATGTCCATCCAAGAGCACGATGGCAAAGAAGGGAATTCCTCCTACTTTCACCTTACAAATAAATCAGTATTCCAGAAGGAAGGAAACATGGGAGTTGAATTTTGGTGGTGCAACAAAAGTATTTAGTACCTAGTTATATGGAAATGGTTTTAAACTATAAATAAATTCAAACTACATGGATTGTATGTGTAAGTAAAAACACAATAAATGCTGACCAAAGTATAAAGGTAAATAAAGTAAAATATAATAGAAAAGTGTAAATTTTAAAATGATAGGAATTGGCATCAGAAAGTTCTAGAAATATCTTTGTGGATAACTTTCATTGGGCTATTTTATCCAACTATAACTGAAGATATGGGGCAATTTATACATGAGAAAGGCCATATTATTTTTCTTTCACAATTACTTTTCTGCAGATATTCATATGAATTTGTGTGCTTCATTTCTTTGTTTTTAGTAATATCTATGGAATATTACATGAAAATATGGACTTTAAAGCAAGTAACATAGGTTTGATGGTGGTTTTACCTCCCATTAATACATTCCATCATGGGTAAGTAAATTACTTAACCTCTAGCCCTCTAATGAGATAAATGTTTATAAAACACTCAGAAAATGTTTATAAAATAAAAGCAATATATTACTGTTTTTTATGGATTATTATAACTTTGGCTCTTTTAATTTTGAAAAATTGTATAATATTTCTCACAACACCTGGTTGCAAGACACTTGGGTGTTTGAGGTTGATAGGATGCCTTTCATAGGTGAATCATGAATGTGTGATTTTGAAGACACTACTATTTAAAAATATAATTTTCTATTTATAATTTTGGGCCTTTCATAGATTCATTAGTTTATGCACTTGATTCTCTGATGATTCTTCAAAGGCCTGGAACACTTTTGAATGAATTTAGTTTCTGGAACTAGATGGTACTATAAGCTTGCCAGTTTTAAAAAGTTGCTATCACCTCTTTAAAGTGACTCAAGGCTTTCTGGTGCTA
The DNA here is from genome assembly GCA_028451465.1 of Erethizon dorsatum. Classification (NCBI taxonomy): domain Eukaryota; kingdom Metazoa; phylum Chordata; class Mammalia; order Rodentia; family Erethizontidae; genus Erethizon; species Erethizon dorsatum. Next base: position 115,692,438 of record CM051824.1, read on the forward strand.
ATGCTGTTTGTTCATTACTCTTTTTTTTACACTACTTGTAGCTATCCAATTTTGCTTTCTTAACATTTTTTAATGTGAATTAATTCTATTCTGTTAGGGCCGGTGAGATGGCTCAGCGGCATAAGCGCCTGCCTGGCAAGCGCAAGGGCCCGAGTTCGACTCCCGGAACCCACATACGAGAAAAGGGCCGTTGATATAACTCAGCGGCACGGGAGCCTGCTAGCGTGCGAGGTCCTGAGGTCGACCCCTGGAACCCACAAAAAAATAAATAAATTCTATTCTGTTAATTGTACTTTAAGGCATCAGTCTCAGAACATGCCAGCTCCTGATGGTAATAATAAATAGCTTTATATATCTTAACTATTGAAATTTTTAAGACAACACATTTAAACAGCACATTATTTAAGAGCTTTTTAAATATTACGCTGACAGAAATTTCTGTACAATCTTCTTGAATCTTTCCAGGATCGGAATTTACTAAAAGCAACCCCACTGTGCCAACACAGCAGTATGCTCAGCTAATGATAAGCATCAAAAATATTTTAAAATTCTTCTTTTCCGAATTTATTCTTGTTTTGTTTGCTTATGTGAATCATTCTCAATTGCCTTTCCAGTGCTGGTTTTTAGTGTTGCATGATCTGGAAATTGATATTATGGATACTAAGGCTTATTTTCTTTTGCACACTGATGTGCCAAAGAGAATATGCTATAAAAATCAAACCTTCTCAAGTATTTCATCTGCTGTTAAGGAAGATCCTGTTGAATAACAAAAGTTTCTTATCCATGTAGACAATAAAGCTCTCTCTCTATTCCATAGATATGTGTTATTGAAAATCAGTATAATTAGGAAGCAGTTTAGGCAACTTCTATGAATAAAGTAAATGAACTAATGATTTGGAGTCTTAGAATAGATTACTTGTTTTTTGCTTTTAAAATAATTCAAATTGTAATTAAGATGCTTATTAAAATTTGCCTTGGTATCTTCTTTATTCACTCACTCAGGCAATATTCTTTGAGGTTTTTGAGATATAAAAATCTGAATGCTAGGTACTAGACATAAAATGTCAAATAAATCACCTCTATTAACATGTATCTTATCTACTAGTGGGGAGGTGAGTAGTGGTAGCAAAATATATAAAAATAAGTTTCTATGAATTTAATAGTGAAGAAACTGACCTGGCTCTCTTACTTGAAGAGGTGATGATTAAACTAATGGAGAAATAACAATTAGTTCAAGAGGGAAGGAAAGAGCCTTCCAGTAGGGAGAATCAGTTTCTGTTAAGTCTCTTTGATGCAAGGTGGCATGAGGGACTGAAGACAATTTTTGCCATAGGAAATGAATGGTAGAGAGAGGCTATAAAGTAGGTAAGTGCCAGGCATGGGCCATGCCTTGAGTATCGTATTAAGGCAATTCTGTATCTATTGTATGAGGAATAAGCAGCCATACAAGGTTTCCATAGGAAGAGGTAAGATAATCAGACTCACATTTTGAAGGGGCTATCAAGTTGGTTTTATAAACTGCATTTCTCTGAATCTAAAAGCTCAGTGCTGATTTTTCAAATGTTTTTTATATATTTCACTTTTCCCAGACATAAATATAGGTGTTTTCTTCGCTGATTATCTTTTGTTTTTCACAGGTCACACTGATTTTCTATTTGATTAAAGTCTCCACCTTGAGAAGTAGAAGGTCATATATTTGAGTCTTGAGATGATGAAACTTGACTCAGTCGCAAAGAACCACATGTACTTTCCCAGGGACAAAAGCTGGCTCTGTATGATGTTGCTTTGACATTTGATTAACTGCCAGTTTTCTGATTAACTGCCTTTTGTCTGATATTTCCTTTTGTTTCTGATATTTGAAACGTTTTACAGATTTGTTCTTCATAACAACATCCTGTCCATCATCTAGTTTCAATGCTGAGACTCATCTGTGCAACTCCTACTGAAGTCAGTGTCAGTCCTGGGAGCCAGTCCAAGAGTGGCCTTGGCTCAGTGTGCAGTCATCTTTAGGGATGGGTTCACTCTCTCAGTTTGATAGACATAGACCACTCTTAGAATTTATTGACTGAAGACATCAATATGCCTAAAATCTAATGAAAATCATAGTATGTTATGTTTTCATGTCCACCAAGTATGAGATATTAAATAAAGAACTCCACTTTTAACCATTTTCCTCACAATATCAATCTTTATGCATAGATTTTTTTCATTTAAATATACACCAGGTGATGTTTCAAATTAGAGCTTAGAATGCCCTGTTTGGGATTTCTCGCATTTGCTGAGGCCTTATACCACCTATTAAAATCCATTAAAACCATATCTTTATTTTCTGAATCTGATTGAAGAATTTATCTTATTTTTCTCTTTCTATACCTGTATTTTATTATCATACAGTGAAACACAGCTTAATTTAAAAGACTAGATCTTTTAGAAGACTTTTTCCATTTTATAAGTACATTTTGTTTTTTTTTGTGTGTCTCCAGCTTATACATTTTAAGCTCTCAGTGAGTACTTGTCGAATGTGTGAAAATTATTATGGATATAAATAAAGGAAAATAAGTGTGTCTATATTAAAAGAAATCAAATATTATTTGTAGATATTGCTTATTATTTGAATTATGAATAATGTGAATATAAAGAATGTAGAAGTTACACAAATAGTTAGAAATGCATATGGAACACTTAAAAATTCCTGTATGTATTTTAGCAGAGAGAAGCCTATAACTAAGAGGTCCATGTTGTTATCACTATTAAAAATCAGTTAAAAATAAGAAAACTTTAACAGTAGAAAGGTAATAGCTTTAAAATATAATTCCCTGATTTTATTTTCTAGTGAGACATGCTAGACTGGTCTCACAACCATGTTTGGCAACTAGGCACTTTAATAAAAACCAAACCATGGGGCCGGTGAGATGGCTCAGCGGTGTAAGGGCCTGCCTGCCAAGCATGAGGGCCCGAGTTCTACTCCCGGAACCCACATACAAAAAAGGGCCAGTGATATCACTCAGTGGCACAGGCGCCTGCTGGCGCACGAGGTCCTGAGGTCAACCCCTGGTACCCACAAAAAAAAAAAAAATAAATAAAATAAAATAAAATAATAAAAACCAAACCATACTAACAGACTAACCAAAAAGCCCTCCAGACTCAGACACTTGTGAATTAATAATTGAATTTGGGAATAGAAAAGCAAACAAGACAAGCGTGGGTGCATTCAGGGTAGTATGACTGTAGACTGCTTGACCATAAAGAAGAAAAAATCTGAGTCATTTGTTGAAAAATGGATGCAACTTCAGACCATAATATTAAGTGAAATAAATCAGAGAAGCTTAAGTATCACGTGGTTTCTCAGAATATAAATTATTTAAAGAATAATTATAAGAAACAAGGAGTCAAACTTTGTGGAAATGGGAGGGGACAAGAGAGATAGGGAGAGATGGGAGGATGGGAAGGAGAAGGGAAGGTAAAAATTATTAAAATGCTATAATGTGTATGTGGACCAGGTCCCCAATATGAATTAATTATTATGTATCACAAACATAAACCTATAAACAAGCAACTACCAAAAAGAAAAGCAAATAAACAGAGTTAAAATTTCTAATCTTAAAATAATCACAACTACATGTCATGATTTTTCAGTCATCTTGTGGCTTCATTTCTTGGACCAATATCTTATAAGAATTACATTTATTTAGGCTGTTATTTTCTATTTTCACTCTTTTTCCAGACTATGAGGTGGTAAACTAAGGATCAGAGCACTAATCTCTTATTTTTGTCCGGAGTACGTTTGCCTGGACAGAACACTTAGATTCACAGTTTCTGTTCATGGAAGTTGAATACAGATGGTAGACAGGAGAAGTAGGTAGAAGCCTTTGTAGGGAGGAGGCATTTCTTGGTATTAAGCTGACTTCTTTTTCACATGAATCTGGTACCCCAAAAGACAAACCCCAACTTAGAGTAAGGGTGGACTAAAATGAAACTCATTATCATTAACCAAGAATAGAAAAATTCAGGGTAAGTGGCTTTGAAGCAGGGCAGAAAATAAAAGAAAGCAACAGAAACACTACCTAACTTATAAATGCTGGGGTATTATTAGACTTTCAGCTGGATTTAACCCTGATATGCAAGTACTATGTGGACAAAAACTCTTAAAGTTTAAAATTGCTTTCAAATATTATAGGGCCTGGTACTGTGGTTGAAATGATCTAAACCAGATTCTTAGATTGTTTTGATAGGGACAACAAATTTGGGAGTAGTTTTTGGATCTTTACTTGCTTCTGAAGTACACACATGCACATACACATAACAGAAACTAAAGTTTAAATAGATAATAGGTTCCCTTACTACCTATATTCTCTGATACCTCTTGTTTTATTATATTTCATAACAAAATACATGGTAGCCCTAAAACTGATATCATGACTCAATAGTGAGTCATATTGTATGGTTAAAAAGGAAAAACAGTGATACACCAGGAAGCAAATAGGAAGGATACTCAGTCCTGGTTTGTCTTTCCTCCCATATACAGTAATAGCCATTTCTGGAAAGAATTCCTTTGACTTGCCTTAACCAAAATGGCATGTTTGGGGCTGGTGAGATAGCTCAGGGGCATAAGTGCCTGCCTGGCAAGCACGGGGTTCTGAGTTCAACTCCTTGAACCCACATAAAGGAAAAAAAGGGGCCAGTGATATCGCTCAGTGGCACAAGTGCTTGCTGGCAAGCGTGAGGTCCTGAGTTTGACTCCCGGTACTCACATTAAAAAAAAAAATGGCGTGGTCACTTGTGTTTCTCTTCCCTCTAGTGCAAATCTGTGTAGTTATACAAGTTACAGCATTCTTTATTTGAGCTATTTTTGCAGACTTTTATAACTCTGTATAAGGCCACTTGCATTTATTTGTGCCATTTTGTCAAAAAAAAAAATAAATGAGCCCCTAAATACTTAACAAAAAAGAAAATGTACTTGGAAACAAATATAGTATATTACCTGAGTTAAATAGCTATAGCAGACACTACTGGTATGAGTGTTAAATTTCAAGTATAAAGTGTAAAGTATAAAATAGTGGTTTATTCAACTTAGACACTTTGATAATTACTTAGTAATTATGAAAGAAAATGTTTTTCTTGAAAAATATGTATTGAAATAGTCTGAGATAAAGATTTGTGATGTCTACACCTCTCAAATTTTTCATTGAAAAAATGTGTATTAGGATATGTCTGTGTAGAGAAAGAGAAAAATCAATACAAATAAGACAAAAGGTTAGCACTCATTGAATCTTGTTAAAGTGTATTAGAGATTTCCAATTTTCATGCATTTTTGAAATTATAAAAATTAAAAATGAATAAAAAAGGAAATGTACTTCTAAATAACCTACAATTCATCATAGAAATCACAATAGAAATTTAAGAAAATGTTTAAAACAAGTGATAATAAAAGTGGTACCCATGGGACATAGTTTGAAAAGAGGAAGATTTTTCAGCTTTAAATGATTAATCTTAAACAGATACACAATTGAAAGAATAAAATGAAAAAGAGCATAACTTACATAGAACAAAAAATAAACAGTACAACCAATAAACCCAAAAATTGGTTCTTTGAAAAGCCAAACAAAATAGAAACCTATGTGAGGATTCATCTAGTGAAAAAGACAAAGCAACAGCAAGCAAATCAGAAATGAAAAAAAGGATAACTCTGAAGGTGGTGAGGGCTTACAGATCAGAAGTGCACTATGAACAAATTAATCTTAAATATTCATATTTAATGAAAAATTTTTTAGATATGTACAAATTACCAACCCAAGTGTAAAGGGAAAGATAATATAAAAGAGAACATTCATATGAGAAAAATTGAGTGAATGGATATAAATATTGAGGCAAAGCAAACATCAGGCCAAATGGCTTCTATAAAAAATTCCAAACCATTAAACAAAAATTATTTATTAAGCTTATCAAAATTTTCCAAAGAGTGTTAAGAAATTCTCCATTTTATAAGACAGGCACAAACCCACATTTCAAAGTCAGATAACCATATGGAAAGGGAAAATTACAGGTCAAAGACATTTATGAACATAGATGGATACATCTTAAATAAAATGCTAAAAGAATGAATCCAGCTGTCTGTAAAAGTACCCTACATAGTGAAGAAGTTGGTTTATCAAAAAAATGTAAGAACAGGTCTTTAGTATGATGAAGGGTATCTATAAATTACTTATAGCATCAGTTGCTTAGAATCTCTCCTTTTGAGATCAGTAACTAGAAAATTGTTACTATCACCACTTCTACTTCACACTGTGCTGGAGAATTAAGTCGCATGTTAAGGTAAAAAGAAAAAAAAGAAGAAGAAAAAAGAACAGTACTCTCATACTGAAGTTTACATGTGATCTATATAGTCAATCTAAGATAAATAGTTGATAGCTATTTTAGGAATTAAAAAAAAAATAAACAGGTTAGAGCCCCAAGACCTCAGAGTTTAGTTGAGGTATTAAAAGGTGCCTCAAACAAACGTAGATTAAGTGACAGAGCTCTAACCAGATTTCAACAAATAAATCGGTGTTTCAGATTGCCTATTTGGTAAGGAAAGGAGAGCAATATTCATCTTAGTGATTGATTTGTAGTAAAGAAAAAGAGAAACATGTAAGAAATTATCTCATACACTAGAGACTGGGTGGGTATTTTTTGTGCAAGGAAATTGAACTATAGTGAAGGTAGTTAACAAAATAATGGCAAGCAAATTAAGTAGCTCTCATTATATGTATGTTAATGTATCTAACATTTTAGATAATAGCTATTGACATCTTCCAGATTTTTAAATGTTATTTCACACATTTTGACATTTTCACACTATTATTAAAGGAATTGTTCAAAATTGCTCAGAATAGACCCAGATTTTACAAGCTTAAGAGAAGCTTGTGTGATTTATTTATATATAGTGAAAGAGTGTTAATTAGGCCTTTAATGCAGCAAACAAAATTTCTTCAAAAAAGATGTTACCATTACAGCACATATAGTATTTAAAAGGACATGGAAGAAAGGAAAACTATGAGTATGGCCAAAGAGAAGATTAATATGAAATTTAAGTATTCTTCAGAATATTTCAAAATGACATTCTCAGTTCTAAAATTTTTAAGGAAGTTGAAACTATGCATAATAAGGGCTGTGAATAACGGTCCCTGGGATGAAGTGCATTGTGGCTAATGGCAATATTGCTCAAAGGAATGGATTTAAGATGTGCAGAAAGCATTGATTCAGGCCACAGTGGTGAGTGTAAAGAAAAAATGATACAAATTTTAAGTTGAAATGTGTGTTTTTGAAATAGTAAAAGGCATTTTGTGTGCGAATGCACAAACAGCAGAGTGTGTAGGAAGTTCTCAAGACATATCACATTTTATGATCATAAAACCAGGTCATAAGACTCCTGGTGTAGGTCTTCTTCCCTTCTATTCAAAACATGAGAAGTACAGAATTGTTATTGAATTTCATATCTCTGTGATTTTAGATTTAAATATAATTATGTAGTTAAGTGATTTTCAGTTATCACTGATTTCTTAGGAGCTGTTTAAAAGCTAGCTGTGTCTATTTTGTTTTGTGAGCTCTGTGTACAATAATGAGACTGTAAGTAATAAATTATAAATAATTACAACATCATAAAAACTGATCCTTAATGGAGCACATTGAAATAACATTTTCACACCAAAATGTATTGGGAAAACAATCCTTTCTAGTTTTAGCTCCTTCTTTTAAGACAAAAAAAAGACTTCTATCTAAATATATTTTAAAACTTCTTTCACAATTTTTAAATGAATGGATATTCAGTATTACTAGAGAGCACAGCATCTTTTTTCATTAAGTGATACTTGACATCTACTGAAGTATTGGAAAATGGAAAAAGAAAACCACTGGGTGGGAAGTTAGGTCAGAATTGAGACTCGTAGAGTTTTTTATGTAAGTATGACATGTGATAAAAATTTCAGTGAACATCACAATTTTGAATAAAAAGAGAAGATACCTTGCCATTAATCTCCAACTCCTTCTCATTTTATATGTACAATTTCTATTGTTCTTGCCACTTTCTGAAGCAGTTCTGGAAGTTTTCATAAGTATCTTTAGATGCACTGCCATGGCTACCTTGATGTCCTGAATTGATTCAAAACATTTGAGGGAGGCCAGAAGTTGCACAGTGCTAGATCTGGTGAATAGGTGAATAAGGACACAACACAATGTTTCTTTTTGACAGAAACTGTAAATGTTTGATCTATGGGGGGAAATCAAATGATACAATGAATGCTTAAATAAAAATTATTACAATAAAAGACACTTTACCATTAATATCCCTCAAACTACTCAAAATAATCCCCTTCACTTTAAAAACGCTTATCCCAATGTTCTAATTGATATGTACTTCACTTAATGCTTTTTAAAATTTAAATATTTACTACAATTTTCATTCACCACTTGTATTTGTAAAAAACAGATTGCTATTATAAATGAATAATCATCCATGCATTTCTTATGTCTTGATCACTAATATAAATGCGTGTTTGGAGCTGATAAAATTATGCTGAGAAAACACAGTTTGTACTTTCATAGTTGTTCTTGAATAGTATAACTCAGTAAAGGAGCCAGAACTTACATTATATATGTGATCATAGAATTTTGTGTATCCTTTATAACACTGGTCCCATTTTTGCCATTAAGGATATTGAAGATTGTCAGAGTACTCAGAGTAAAAGTCAGTGATTCATCTAAGAATACAATTCAGGCATTTATTATGGAGTTTATGAACCAAGAAGACAAAAGTTTTGGGAGTTGGAAACTACATAAAAAAGCCCAAAGAATTTAAAAAGAATATAAATAAATGGAAAGACCTCCTATGTTCAGGAATTGGAAGACATAATATAAAGATATCGATACCATCCAAAGCACACCTACAGATTGCATATGATTTTTATCAAAATTCTGATGCATTTTACACAAATAGAAAAATCCAACCTAAAATTCCTGTGGAATTTCAATGTTCAAAACAATCTTGAAAATGAAGAAAGAAGTTGCAGGTTTCACACTCCATGATTTCAAAACTTTCTATGAAGTGTGGTACTGATATAGAAAAAAAATATATGGACTAATGGAATGTAATAGAGGGCAGAGTAACAAACCCTCACGGACATAGTAAAATGGATATTGACCAGACCATTAATGGAAAAAGGACAGTCTTTTCAACAAATAGTGTTAGGGAAACTAGATAGCCACATGCAAAATAGAAGAAGTTGGGGGAGGGAGAAGGAGGCAGAAGAGAGGAAATTGGAGGAGGAGGAGGAGGAGGAAGAGGAGGAGGAGGATTCTTACTTTATACCATATACACAAATTAATTCAAAATTGACCAAAGACCTAAACATAAGTGCAAAAACTATAAAATTCTTAGAAAAGAATGCAATGGAAAATATTCATGACATTGGATTTGACCCTTCTTTCCTAGATACAAAACCTGAAGCTCAAGGTATAAAACAAACAAATAAATAATTTCAACAACATGAAAACTAAAATCTGTACATCAAATTATACTATAAACAGAGTGAAAAGGCAATAAGTTAATAAGAAAATTAAAAGCATACTTTATAAAAATTAATATGTAGACTTAATAAAAAATTCTTACAATTTAAAAACAAAATAAAAAGCAGTAACCTAAAGAATTTAAAGAGACATTTCTCCAAAGAAGGAATATAAATGACAAACAGGTACATGAAGAAATTCTCAGCATCACTAACCATTAGGAAAATTCAAATCAAAGCATTAAGCAGATAACTATTCCACAAATATTAGGATAACAATTATCAACCCCCCCCTCACTAGAAAATAACATATACTGGCAAGGATGTGGAGAATGTGGGATACTAATGCACTGGTGGTGGAAAGATACCATGGTACAATTGCTATGGGAAAGAGTGTGGAGTCTATTATGTACAGGTAGCAACTCCCAAGATGAACATAATCATGATATTTTGTAAGCATGTACTGTGATAGTTAACTGATTGTGTCAGTTTGATCCACATAGTTCTGAGTGTGGCTGAAGGGATTTACTAAAAACAGAAGACCACCAACCAATAAGCATGCTGGCATAAAAGGGAAACGAAGAAAGAAGGCTTGCTTCTGCTTCTGTTTCTTCAAAGGAGCTCCAGGCTTCACCTTCATCTTGGACGTCCTTGTCTGACTTCCAGCACAGACTCTTTAGCCTTGTGAGGTAGACCCTTGAGCCCTGCATCACAGACCCTTTGGTTTCCTGATATGGACTCACACAGGACACTTCAGTGAACTCCAGGCCTTCAACTGGATCTTTCAGTTCTCTAGTTCACAGACAGCCCCTTGCACTGTTCCACACCTGACTGTGGGCAGCTGTTATAAGCCTATCTTGTAAATCCTTATATATTTGTATATCTTGCATTAAATCTGTTTCTCTAGTAAACACTGATAATTTAAAAAAATTTAAAATTATTTAAAAATAGAATTACTATGTGAGGCAGCAATTCTATTTCTGGGTATATATCTGAAAATACTGAAAGTAGGGACTCAAAAGATTTATTTGTAGTGGTATTATTTATAGTAGGCAAAAGGTGGAAGCAACTCAACTGTCGACAGATGAATAAACAAAGTATAGTATGTGTGCGTATAGCAGTCAGCTTTTGGTTACTGTAACAAACACCTGAGATAAATGAACTTATAAGAAGAAAATATTTTCACTTGTGGTTTCAGAGGTTTCAGTATGAGGTCAATTAGTTCCATTGATTTTGTGCCTGTAGTGATACAGGAAACTGCTCACCTCATGATGAGATAGATAGATAGATAGATAGATAGATAGATAGATAGATAGATAGATAGTATACATAGATAGATCATAGATAGATATACATAGATGATAGATAGATATAGATAGATGATAGATAGATAAATGATAGATAGATGAGAAAGAGAGAGAGAGAGAGAGAGAGAGAGAATACCCTTTCAAGGAATTTAACTTCCACTAGGCTCCACCTCCAAAAGGAAACACCATTTCTGTGGACTTGGGATACAAGCCAGCAACATGTAGGCATTGGAGGACATCCAAAATCTAAGCTATAACTTCACATAATAGAACATTATTCAGTCTTAAAAGGAAATTAAAATGATGATTCCTATACATGTTTCAACATGGGTGAAATGTGAAGATATGAAAGGTGAATTAAACCTGTCACAAAGAAACTAATAATGTGTAATTCCACTTGTATGAGGTTCCCTGAGTAATCAAATTTAAAGGGACAGAGAGTAGAAGAGGAGGAATAAGGGGGAAGTTATGGTTTAATAAATCTTCTACTGAGAAGATGACAGTGGTTCTGGAGATGTGTGCTGGTGACAGTTGCACAGCATCACTAATGTACTCAATGACACTGACCTGTACAACTGTTAAATATAGTAAATTTTATTATGTTTATCTTATCACAGTAAAAAGTGTTTTAAAGCAATGTATGTATTCCTGGGGTCACACACAATCTTTCTAAATGGTACACTGAACCAGAACTTGCAAATCCAAATGCTGGGATTACAGAGTTGTACCAGTTACTACCGTATATCTACTACTATAATCTATTCTCACAGTAAAAAGAATACATCTCTAACCTATACTGAATATTGTTATGCATTGTTCCAACCTATAGATACTTGAAGGGCACAGAACCAAACTATAATTCAAAATACTGATGTCATGAAATCTTTAATCAAAGTGTGTCTTTTTAAATTATTTCTTTGAAAAGGTGAAGGATGACTTTACAAATAGCACGTTTAAGCCCTTCTTCAGCTATTCCAAGTGCTGATGTAGATTGAAACTGATAGTGAGGTTAATTTTACTTAGAAATTGCACCACTGTGATCTTTTGACTATTTTCAAGAAAAGAGGGAAAATTCCCTAAAATCAAATACGAGAAATTTGTCAGTAAGGAGTATTGAAAGTAGTAAAGCCTTATGTCTTCTATCAAGTACACTCACTGCATGGGTAGTTCAATATTCATCCATCAGTCTTAGGATATTCAAAAATTTAAAGAGCATGATGGGAAATACCGATCCACTATGTGATATATCCTCAAATTTTCACATTCCTTTTAATAATATTATTACTAACAAAAGAGATTGTCAGTGTATTCATTCAACTATGAAGTTTTTTGTGGATTTCAAGATGGAAGTGAAAAGTTCTTACTTTCTTCCCACCGATCAATGTTACATCATTTAAAGAAAGGAACATACATCAAAAATAATTTAGCATTTCATAATTTCATGAACATTTATCCAGGTTCATATGAGAACCATTTTCATCAGCATTTGACAAAAGGTTATTTTATACTCTATAAATTCATATTCTTTTTGCTTGAACTCATGTCTCTTGCTCTGTGAATTGCTTGCAGATAATTTTCTATACTGTATTCATTCTGACAAAATATATGTTAGATGTAAACTAATAGCAGGAATATGTTAAAGATTCCAATGTAATAATGTACTTGAAAATAACTATTTAAATACTTTTTGAAAGTCCCACATTGATAAATAACGGCCCATTATTTTTGAAATGGCCATAACATTTTGAAAGAATCTATAAGGAGAAAAATATGGAGACCCCTCACCCTGCAGCAGCCTGTGCCATTTGTTCCCTCCTGATCATGCTTGTTTTCTATTACTATTTTGCATATTGACTTTATTTCCATCTCCTGGCTTCCTTAATGTACTTGGAATATAACATAGACCTTAGGGCATTTGTATTCATTGTTAGTCTGCATGGGATGCTTTTTTCTGAATACCACAATGACTCTCCCCACTATTTCTCTACCTTTCTTGTTTTTGGTCTTCAGGCATTTCTTCTTTGCTGACTACCTATTAAAATAACTCCTTGTCATCTCCATCTTTTCCTATTATTTTATATTTTTTATCTTTATTCATCATCACAACCAAATAATTTTACACACACACACACACACACATGCACACACACATACTGTCTCTTTCCAGTAGACTATAAGCTGTTTGTGAGTTGCTTTTTCTCTATCATTTGGTATTTAGTAACTTCACGAAACATATTCATTTAATGAATGGGTAAGGGAAACAGCAAAAGGGAGGAAGAAATGGAAAATGAGTTTATTTTTCTTCAAATATAAACTATATTGAAAACTTATCTTACACCTCTGATTCAATGTTTTGCACCTTTCAGTAGTTCTTAGCTTCACTTGTGCTTTTTGTTTAACTACACAAAATTATGATCTCATTGCAGACTTTATATTATACTACACTATTTCACTTCTGAAATAGCCAACTCACTTTCCCATCACATCCTTCTTTTGTTTTCACTACAAGGTCTGCTCTCTGCCACTAAAGAAACCTTAAATTATGAAGGTCTGTGTTCATCACTCCTCCCAGTACTATTCAAATCCTCCAAAAATCTTAATTACTCCACCCCTCAGTGATCACTGTCCTGTCCCTCTCCCTTGAAGCTCATATGGTCTGTACTTTTCCAGCTACTACTGCATTGCCAGCTTTTCTTAGTGGTTAATTTGATGTTTCATGTAAGTTGTTCTTAATCCCCCAAATATTTTGAGAGTGAGAGTTTGGAAGAGACCAAGTCTTCTGTTCAGCTCCTGTAGGACACATTAAACAGAGACATTACATATTTTATTCTTGCATTCAAAGCAAACCTATTCCAATGGTGCTCATCTCAATGCTCAACATTTTCAGCTTCACCTGCTTCAGTGACTCTTATCTATTATTCTCAGTCTTTTTTTTTATTTTAAAGAGAAGAAAAAACAAAACAAATCAAAAGAAGAACAAATTTTCAAAACAACATAATAGGAGGGTAACAATGGTTAATACATTGCGTATTACTATCTTTAAGTTATTCAGGATACCAGACATTAGCATTCAATTGTCCAAACATTATTGGCACAAACCTTACTCTTCAATGAACTAAGTAAAATTGGTAGTGTGTCTATCTTAACCATCTTATATATATATACAATTTTTTTCCCTTTCCCTTCTTTCTTTTCCCTATTCCAGTCTCTCTTTCCTTTTGACGAGTTTCTTTTTGATTCACGATGTCTATTGTACATTTTGGATCTTATTTACTCTTTCAGTTTCTCATACTAGAGAGACAATACGATGCTTACACATGTGCTTCTGGTTTATTTCACTTATGAGTATTTTCTCGAGTTGCATCCATTTACCTATAAAAGTCTCCAGTTTATCCTTCTTTATGGCTGAATAGTACTCCATTGTATAAAAATACCACATCTTTCTTATCTGTTCCTCAGTTGATGGGCATTTGGGTTGTTTCCAAGATCTGGCTATTACAAACTGTGCTGCTATAAACATGGATGCACATATATCGCTGTGGTACGATGTTTTTAATTCTTCTGGGAAGATGCCCAGAAGGGGAATAGCTGGGTCAAATGGGACCTCCAACCCTAGTTTTTTGAGGAATCTCCACACTGACTTCCACAGTGGCTGTACCAGTAGACACTCCCACCAACAGTGAAGAAGGGTTCCTTTTTCACCACAGCCCCTCCAGCATTTGTTAGTAGTTGATTTCTTTATAGTAGCCATTCTTTCTGGGGTGAGATGGTATCTCAGTGTTGTTTTAATTTGCATCTCTCGAATGACTAGTGATGTTGCACATTTTTTTGTATATTTATTTGCCATTAGTATTTCTTCATCTGAGAAATGTGTATTCATTTCAGATGCCCATTTTTGGAGTGGGTCTTTAAATTTGGGAGGTCTGATTTTTTTGAGTTCTTTATATGTTCTCGATAGTAATCCTTTGTCTGAGGAACAGCTGGCAAACATTTTTTCCCACATTGTGGGTTGTCTCCTCACTCTGTTGGTGGTTTCTCTTGCTGTGCAAAAGCTTTTTAATAAGATGAGATCCCAGTTATTGATTCTTTGGGATAGTTCCCGTGCGGTTGAGTTTTTATTCATAAAGTCTTTGCCTACACCAATGTCTCCAAGGGTTTTACCTATCCTACCTTCCAGCAGATTTAATGTTTCTGTTTTAATATTTAGATCTCTGATCCATTTTGAATTTAGTTTAGTGCATGGAGAAAGATATGGGTCTAGTTTTAATCTTTGGCATGTGCAGAGCCAGTTTTTCCAGCACCATTTATTAAAGAGGCTATCTTTCTTCCAGCGAATGTGTTTGGCACCTTTGTCAAAGATAAGGTGGTTTAGTATGTCTGGGGTTGTTTCAGCATCTTCTAATCTGTTCCATTGATCTTCAGGTCTTTTTTTTTTTCACAGTAGCTGTTTTTATCACAGTAGCTTTATAGTATAATTTCAAGTCAGGGATTGTGATGCCCCCTGCCTTGCGTTTGTTGCCCAGAATTGCCTTTGCTATTCTAGGTCTCTTCTGATTCCAAATGAATTTTAGGATTGTTTTCTCTAATTCTGTGAGATATGCTGTTGGAATTTTGATTGGAATTGCATTAAATCTTTATAACAATTTTGGAAGTATGGCCATTTTCACTATATTGGTTCTTCCTATCCAGGAGCAAGTGATATCTTTCCATTTTCTGATATCCTCTTCAATCTCCTTTTTCAGAGTACTATAGTTTTCAGTATAGAGGTCTTTTACATCCTTTGTGAGGTTGATTCCTAGGTATTTCATTTTTTTGGATGTTATTGTGAAAGGTATTGTTTCCCTAATTTCTCTTTCAGTAAGTTTGTTATTTGTGTACAGGAAGGCTATTGACTTTTGAGTATTGACTTTGTATCCAGCTACACTACTGAATTTGCTTATTAAATCTAGCAGTTTTTTAGTGGAGTTTTTGGGGTCTTCTGTGTAGAGTATCATGTCATCTGCAAATAATGATAATTTAACTTCTTCCTTTCCAATCATTATTCCTTTTATTTCTTTCTCTTGTCTAATTGCTCTGACTAAAGTTTCCAGAACTATGTTGAATAAGAGTGGGGACAGTGGACATACTTGTCTTGTTCCTGATTTTAGAGGGAAGGCTTTCAGTTTTTGGCCATTTAGTATAATATTGGCTGTTGGTTTGTCATAGATAGCTTTTACCAGATTGAGATAAAGACCCTCTATTCCAATTTTCTGTAGGGTTTTTATCATGAAAAGGTGCTGGACATTGTCAAAAGCTTTTTCTGCATCTATTGAGATGATCATGTGATTTTTGTCTTTGGTTCTGTTAATATGCTGTATTACATTTATTGATTTACGTATGTTGAACCATCCCTGCATCCCTGGGATGAATCCAACTTGGTCATGGTGTATAATCTTCTTGATGATTTGTTGGATTCTGTTTGCCAGTATCTTATTAAGGATTTTTGCATCTATGTTCATTAGGGAGATTGGCCTGTAGTTCTCTTTCTTAGTTGGGTCCTTCTCTGGTTTTGGCATCAGGGTAATGCTTATTTCCAGGAATGAATTTGGGAGTATTGCTTCCCTTTCAATTTCATTGAAAAGTTTGAGAAGTAGGGGCGTTAGGTCTTCTCTAAATTTCTTGTAGAATTCGGCAGTGAATCCATCAGGGCCTGGGCTTTTCTTTGTTGGGAGGTTTTTAATTACATCTTCAATTTCATTGGTTGATATTGGTTTATTTAGGATTTTTAAATCTTCTTGATTCAGCTTTGGTAATTCATATGAATCTAGGAATCTGTCCATTTCTTCTGCATTTTCCATCTTAGTAGAATATAAATTTTCAAAATAGGTATAGATGATCTTCTGGATTTCTGCAGGGTCTGTCGTGATATCACCCTTTTCATTTTCAATTGCATGGATTTGAGTCTTTTCTTTTCTTTTTTTAATAAGGTTGGATAAGGGTTTGTCAATCTTATTTATTCTTTCAAAGAACCAACTTTTTGCTTCATTGATTCTTTGTATTGTTTTTTAGTCTCCAATACGTTAATTTCTGCTCTGATCTTTATAATTTCCTCCCTTGTATGGGCTTTTGGCTTAACCTGCTCTTCTTTTTCTAGAAGCTCGAGGTTCACCCTTAAGTTGTTTATTTGCACTTGCTCTATTTTCCTGATATAAGTATTTAATGCTATAAGTTTCCCTCTTAGGACTGCTTTCATTGTATCCCATAAGTTCCGGTATGTTGTACTGTCATTATCATTCAGTTGTAGAAAGTGTCTAATTTCTTCTTTAATTTCATCTGTGACCCATTGGTTGTTCAGGAGAGTGCTGTTTAATTTCCATGTGTTTAGGGAGTTTTTGTGAGATTTTTTGCCATTGATTTCCAATTTCATTGCACTATGGTCTGATAATATGCATAGGATAATTTCAATTCCTTTGCATTTACTTAAGCAGGTTTTATGAGCTAGTATGTGGTCTATTTTGGAGAACGTCCCATGTGCAGCTGAGAAAAATGTGTATTCTGATGTTGTGGGATGGAACACTCTGTAGACATCTACTAAGTCCATTTGTTCAAAAGTTTGGTTCAGTTCTACTATTTCATTATTGATTTTCTGTCCAGTTGATCTGTCTTTTTGTGACAGTGGAGTATTGAGATCTCCCAATATAATTGTATTAGTGCTTATTTGATTTTTCATGTCCTTTATTACTTGTTTTATATAGCTTGGTGCATTGGTATTTGACGCATATATATTTATGATCGTTATCTCTTCCTCTTGGATTGTTCCCTTTACAAGGATGTAATGACCATCTTTATCTCTCTGAATCCTTTTTGGCTTGAAGTTCACTTTGTCTGCAAAAAGAATAGCTACCCCTGCTTTTTTCTGGGTTCCTGTGGCATGGAGTATTGTTTTCCATCCTTTGACTTTCAGTCTATGAATTTCTTTCTGAATTAAATGTGTTTCTTGTATACAGCATATTGTTGGATCTTGCTTCTTGATCCATTTCACCAGTCTGTGCCTTTTAATTGGTGAATTGAGACCGTTAACATTGATGGTTAAAACTAATATGTATTGACTTATACTTGTCATGATATTTTCCTGTTGTTGGTTCCCACTCTTTGTTTTTCCCCTTTTCTGCTATTTAATTATCTGCCCTGCCTGGTGGATTCCTTCTGTTGGGGTTCCTATCTCTTTCTAGAATGTACTTCAGAACATTTTGGAGTGCTGGTTTGGTGGTCATAAATTTTCTCAGATGTTCTTTGTCATGAAAGTATTTTATTTCTCCATCAATTTTGAAAGATAGTTTTGCAGGGTACATCAATCTGGGTTGAAAGTTATTTTCCTTTAGAGCTTGAAATACATCATTCCAAGCTCTTCTTGAATTGAGGGTTTGTGCTGAAAAGTCAGCTGTGATTCTGATGGGTTTTCCTTTATAGGTGATTTGTCTCTTCTCCCTAACAGCTTTTAGGATTCTGCCCTTCTGTTGAATTTCTGGGATCTTGACTATAATATGTCTGGCTGAAGTTTTTTTTTGATCATGTCTAGTTGGTGTTCTAAAAGCTTCAGTTATAGGGGCATCAAATTCCTTTTCTCTTCCAGGAAAGTTCTCCCTGTTTATGTCTTTGAACAAGGTTTTAATGTCATTGATGCTATCTCCTGCTTTTTCATTTATTCCAATTATTCTTAAGTTGTTTATCTTTGAGTCATCTAGCAGCTGCTGAATTGATTTTTCATGCTCCCTTGCTGTTTTTAAGAATTCTTCTTTTTCATGATCACTAATTGCAAGCCTGTCTTCTATATCTGAGATCCTGTCCTCGCATTGGCTTAATCTGCTACAAATACTTTCAATGGAATTTTTGTTCTCTTGGATATCTGCTTGAATCTGCCTTATGGATTCCATTTCTTTCCTATGCTGAGCATTCATGGTTTCTATAGTTTTCTTAAGCTCATCTATTTTTTTATCTGTATCAGCTATAGTGTCCTTAAGCATGGTCTTCAATGTGGACATTATCTCTGCAGTTATCTGTGAGATTATTTCTGTTTTAATTTTTTCCAGAGCCTCATTCAATTGCTTTGTTGTTACCCCTTCAGAGAGGCCAGGTGGGTGGCTTTTGGATTGTCCCACCTCGTTGCCCCCTAGGTTTGCCTTTGGTGAATTGGATGTGTGGGGTTGCATCTTGATTAAGTGTCATCTCATTTTTTCTTTCTTTAATTCTTGGAGTGATGTTTGCAAATTACCTATGGTAGGTTACTTTATTGCTAGTGTTTAAGATCTTTAGAAGATGACTACTTCTCTGCAGTATCTTCCAAGTGGAGCTTGCTTTTGGGTTTTGAGCTTTCTGCCAGATCCTACCTCTTCAATTCATTGGGTATGCGAAGTTGCTACCTTTTTGGCCCAGTCCTTGATTCTTTGGTAGTGTGCCACTGTATTTTCTGTGTCCCTTAGTCAATCTCAATCATGAAATATCAGGAAGGAAAGATGTTTAGAACAATTATTTCACATTTGGCTATAATGTTAACTAAAGCATCAAACACAGCCTAGAAAATGACAGACTGAGCTAACCAGTTATTTACCACTTTTAGCTGTATAGAGTTGCGGTTATATAACAAAATCTAAAACACACCAGAAAAATTATATGCAGTATACAAGTCCTAGGTATGTCAATTTTTCCCTGAGGAGTTTAAATTTAAAATGAGTTAAGGAGGAAATAGAGTGTTGGAAGAATAGGAAGGAATTAGATGTAAGGTTAGAGGACCAAGAGGGATCCCACTAAAATTGGGACACTGGTGCAGAGGACTGGTGGTAAAAAGAGAAGGAAGGGATAAAAGGAAGAACAGATCACAACCACAATCACAAAGAAGTTAGAGGCGCTGTTTACACTCATATAAAAAACCAGAGAGAATAATGAAGGAAAGAGCAAATACACATACAGAAACAAAAATGAAGATAAAAATAATAAAACAGACAAAACAAAAATAAAACCCCACCAAGGAAAAAAAAAAAAAAACCCTTCGCCAGAACAAAAAACAAATGAGTGAGAAAAAATATATATATAAAAAAATAAATAAATAAAAAGAATCAGTTCCAGGTGTTGACTCTGCTGTAGGCAGGCACCGTGTGGTGACAGAGTCCTGTTCCATGCAGGTCGGTCCCAGTAAGCCAGGAGCGGCCCTCTGGTGGGGCGGTGAGCAGAGGCACGTACTTTCAGGCAGAGACCAGTCTAGCTCGCCCGCCGCTCTCAGTGCCCTTTCACTATCCCTGGGCCTGAGAGGCGCAGCACGCTGTCCAGAGCGTGGGTTCCCTGCACTGGCTTCCCTCTGCTCTGACTTTCACCATGCCCCCCATGATGGAGCCGGGCATCGCTCTCTGGCGTGGGACAGGTGTGGCTGAGAGACCAGTCTCGTTCGCCTGCTGAACTCAGCACACTTTCGTGGGCCTGAGAGGCCCCGCGCTGCCCTGTCTGGAGCACGAGTGTCCAGCGCTGTTTTTCTTTTGCGCCGCTCTGAGTTTCGCCACACCCCCCACAATGGCGCCCGGCCGGTCGCTCTCTGGCGCGGGGCAGCTGTGGCTGAGAGACACTCACCACCGGCCAGCACAGTTCTCCGCCGCTCCCCCGTCTCGCCACTGTCTCAGGATCCTCCGTGGGGGCTCCCTGGGCGCCAGCTGTCACCGTGTGTCCGTAGAATTGAGCTTCTGTCGCGCTGCGATTCCTGGGATGGTAGAAGGTGTGCACGCGCGGTCTGCTCCTTCTTCTTTATTCTCAGTCTTTGAGTTTTACTCAATTCAGTGCATTGATCTCTCTCAGGATCCCTCTCTCCTAGTTTTCTTATGGTTGCATTGGTCTGGTTTTCTGATTTGCTGAGACACACTATTAATTTTCTATATTGTTTCTTTCACATGTTTCTTCTCTCTAATTAAAGGTAGTCCACATAGTTTATGATTTGGACCTTCTGCTGTTTATAATAGATTAGATATATGGTCAAACAGTGAATCATTCAGTTCAACAACTTAAGTTTATCTTACTATATCTCTTACTCTGATATCTACTTTTATTCTTCAATATATGTTTATTAATTTCTCACAATGTATAAGACTTCATACTCAGTATCCCACTCACTGCTATACCTATAGTATGAGGACAATAAGATTTGAATATTGAATAGAGACAAAAGATAATGAATAAAGATATTTAGTAAAATGAATTCTTATACATTGCTGGAGGGAATGCAATTAAAAAACCTCTTTAGGGGCCGGTGAGATGGCTCAGCAGCATAAGTGCCTGCCTGGCAAGCGCAAAGGCCCAAGTTCTATTCCCAGAATCCACATATGAAAAGAAAAGGCTGGTGATATCGCTCAGTGGCACGGGCACCTGCTGGTGGGCAAGGTCCTGAGGTTGACCCCCGGTACCCACAAAAAAAAAAAACTCTTTGGAAAACAACATGTAAGTACCTAAAAAGTTAAAAATAGAAATACCATATCATTCAACAATAGTATTACTGGAAAATATATACATACAGACAGACATATATATATATATATATATATATATATATATATATATACATAAATATAAACCTATAATTTATATATCTAAATTATATATACATATATAGTAATATGTATACAATTGCACCCATACAAATACATATATATAAACTATATCCATGTACATATATATACATATATACATATATATACATACATATAAACTATCCAAGAAAAGTGAAATCAGTATGTCAAAGTTATAGCTGCATCCCCATGTTCATTGCAGCATTTTTCCCAATAGCCAAGATAGAGAATCAACATAATTGTGCATTAATGAATGACTGGATAAAGAGAAGGTAATGTATATACACAACACATACTATTCAGCCTTAAAAAGTAAGGAAATATTGCCGTTTAAGTGAACATGGATGAACCTGGATGTCATTATGTACTATAAACTAGAGAGAGAAAAATGCTACATAAGTATATATAGATTCTGAAAATATTGACCAGATAGAAGCAGCAAGTAGCATGTTGATTGCCAGAGGCTCCCCTTGGGACCTGCTAAAAAGCAGATTCCAGAGCTCTGTTGCTAGAGATTCTGATTCAGTGTTTAGGGCACATGAATCTTCATGTCAACAAGCACCTTGGGTTACTGAAATGCAGGTTGTTCTGTTCTGTAATTTAACACTTCTTTGCTTTTATGGACAGGATAATACTTACTGACATCAATGTCAAGGAGACATAGTGCATCTGGGTCAATCCATGCCTATCTCATCATCCCAAAATCTGTGATCTCAAAAATGTGTGCAGTTATACTGAAGATATTTTGGCATCCATTTCAACTGTCTCTATTTTTATAAAATGTATTTTTCTGGGGTCATTTGAAGAGTCCTACTGAATCCTGTACATCAGTCCTTTCCTCTAAAATTCTTTAAGTGATATTATTACCCAAAAACTATGTATCATTCTGTCTTTCACCTCTCTGACAACAGAAGCTTATATGTGCTGGACCTGTCAGGAATGTGTCATACTGATTTTTTCATGCATTCTTTCTTCCCTTTTCACAACATTTCTTTTTAAAACATGATATTATAAAAGGTCAAACTCTCTATAGCAGCTCCTAAGGGGATTCCTTTATATATTAAACTTGAAAACTACTAAGGTGACAGATAAGGTGACAGATAGATCTAGATTATGAATTACTTCATCCAATAAATAAGTCTTTTGTAACGCAAACTCTGTGTCATATTTGTCTTTGTTATTGCCTTTTATTATCTGTAAATACCATTAATAATGTTCTTTGAGCTAAAATTAATTAAACGTTGATTAATTTACTTAATGTATAATGGCTATTCTGGACTATATGTATCTTCTGCCTCTGACAATTCATGATTCCAGGTCTTTTGTCAGAGAAGGGGTATATTCAGCTTCAGATAAAGCAGCTTCTGCCTTTTGGGTCTTGGGTAACCATAGTACCTAGAACAGTGATGGCGAATCTTTTAGAGCATGCACTGATACAAACAGCCCGCTGTGGTATGCATGCTATAGGTTCGGCACCACTGACCTTACAGTGACAAATTTGAGAATCTTTGCCTTTTCTAATATGTGTTTTCTGGAGTTCAGGGACCTTACCTTGGGCTCATGGCTGTAAAATCCAAAAAATAAAAAAATCTGGTTTAAAAACATTGAATAGATGCTGCACTGGGGCTTGCCTGTACATCCAAATTACAGTGAAGGGTTCAGTTTATAGTGAGGGATGCCTGAGTATTGTCAGCTCCTATCTGAGTGGATCAAAAAGAGGTGCACAGAGATTTTAGCTGAAACATGGAGATAGAGCAGTGATTCACTACAGGAAGAACAAATCTTCAAATCCCTGACAAGCCAAGTCACAGAATTAAATCACCATAAAAGTACACAGCAAGTAAAATTCACCTGGTCTGTTCCAGCTCTTTGACTTTGTAGGAGTCTGCATTGGCTAGTGATGGGAGAATAGGATACTCACAACCCTCAGCCAGTACAGGAAACAGACTGAAGCAGTCCCCAGTTCCAGGAAGGGAGGGTTAACTTCGAGGGAGTTGCAGAGTTTGAGTATTATATGGAAATAGTAGCTTTACTTATTAAGTTTCAATTGTTTTAGGGATTAAAGAGATGACAGGATTTAAACTGGATTTCAAACTAGTATAAAAGTGGAAAAATAGTCTTAAAGACTGGGATTTAATAAGTGATGAAGGAAAATAATAAGATCATTTTAATTGAAATATATTACTATTATTGTTGTTGTTGTTATTGACACAGGGTCTTGCTATGTCCTTCAGGCTGCCTTGAATATATTATGTAGCCCAGCCTCAGCCTCCTGAGTGTTGGGCTACAGGCATGTGACATGATACATGACCTTGTAGAAATATTATTTTATAAGTCTAAATTTTTGAATTTTACACTAACAATTAACCCACAAAGCTATTTTGAATATTAGCATATGAAAATAACCCCTCCTGGGCTTTTGGGTCTAAGAAGATGTAGATGACATTTTCTCTAACCTCAGTGAGATTCTACAGTACTCTATATTTGCAGGATGACACAACAACGATTGTACTTCATTGCACAATAAAACAAATATAATTACTGTAAGGCAGACTTGTGAATTTAACTGAAAGTTCTGGTGAGTTTTCACAAACAAGGGTATTATCCAAGTTTCTTGGAGAATAGGTAGCTTTTTTTATCTAACACAGAAGCAAAAAATAAGAGCTTGATGAGAGTGGTGGAGTAGTGAAAATATCGGGGATTAGGAAGGGAGAATTGGATAGTGAGAAATGACAGTATGGTGGTTAGAGAAATGTCACAGGAAATGTCTTGGAGAGATAGTTTTGAATAAGAACACAAAGGCTTTGAATTTTAGAAAGTTTCTTATTAAGCCTCTTGAAAGTAAGATATCATTTGGGGGCTAAAGAGAAAGAAGATATAATTTTAAGAGATTATGGACATTTGCATTTTGCAAAACTTCAGAATAAAAATATATATTTTATTTAAAGATTCTAAATTATCAATTATATTCTAAAAATAAGTAAATTTCAAGTGCTCCCATGTTTACTCTAAAAAAATTAATGAAAAATAGGTCCTTTTTGGAAAGAATAATATACAAATGAAAGATAAAATACTAATTATTGTTGGGACCAAATTATTGACCATACACAAAATACTGAGGCTGAGAGTTGTATTTCAAGATAAACTATGAAACTGGAAAAAACATCTGTAGAAGCAAATTATAATATTTTTCCAGGCAAAAACAATTTCATTTCTTTCAGCTTTTTTTAATTAATTAAGTTTATTGGTACATTTTAGGTATACATAATAATCACATTCATCATAGGGAATTTGTATCTGTACATGATATACCTTGATTCTTTTTTTTCCCATTCCTCTACCTTCCCTTCACTCCCTCTTCCCCTCATTTACAAAAGCTTTGTTTTCTTTTTTCCCTTTTCTCTCTTTTCCCTTCCTTCCTTTCTCCCTGCCCCTCCATAGTTCCCCTTCCATTTTGAACATTTTCTTCCTATTTCACAACAATTATACATTTTCGTTCTTATTTACAGTTTTGGTTTCTCACACCAGAAAAACAATGTGGTATTTAAATTGTGTGTCCAATTATAATGTGTATCCTATTTATTTCACCTAAAAGTATGGTCTCAGGATGCCTTCATTTACCTAGAAATGTCTCAAATTTGTCCTTCTTTATGGCTGGGTAGTACTCCAATTTACAAAAAAAAAGACATCTTTATGCATTCATCGGTTGATGGGCATTTAGGGTGTTTCCAAGATTTAGCTATTACAAATTATACTGCTATAAACATGGGTGTTCTTATATCACCATGGTATGATGCTTTTAAATTTTTCAGGAAGATACCCAGAAGGGGAAGAGCTGGGTCAAATGAGACCTCTAGTCCTAATGTTTTGAGGAGTCACCACATTGATTTCCACAGTGGTTGCACCAGTCTACACTCCCACCAACAGTGGAGAAGAGTTCCTTTTTCCCCACAGCACCACCAGCATTTTTTTATTGGTCAATAAAAGCCATTCTTTCTGGAGTGAGATGGAATCTCAGGGTTGTCTCAATTTACCTCTCTTAAATAATCAGTGATGTTGAACATTTTTTCATATATTTATTTGCTGTTTGGACTTCTTCATCTGAGATGTGTCTATTCATTTCAGATGCCCATTTTTGTACTGGGTTTTTAAATTTGGGGGGTCTGATTTCTTTGAGTTCTTTATATATTCTAGATAGTAGTCCTTTGTCTGAAGAACAGCTGGCAAAAATTTTTCCCACACTGTGGGTTGCCTCTTCACTCGGTTGGTGGTTTATCTTGCTGTGCAAAAGCTCTTTAATAAGATGAGATCCCAGTTGTTGATTCTTTGTGATATTTCCTCTGTGACTGGGATTTTTTTCATAAAGTGTTTGCCTACATCAATGTCTTCAAGAGTTCTATTTTATCTTCCAGCAGATTTAGTGTTTCTGTTTTAATATTTAGCTCTTTTATCCACTTAGATTTTAGTTTAGTGTATGGTGAGAGATATGGGTCTAGTTTTAGTCTTTGACAAGTGGAAAGCCAGTTTTTCCAGTGCATTTATTAAAGAGGCTATCTTTCTTCCAGTGAATGTGTTTGGTTCTTTTGTCAAATATAAGGTAGCTGAGTATTTCTGGAGTTGTTTCTGCATCTTCTAATCTGTTCCATTGACTGTCAGGTCTGTTTTTTTGCAAGTACTGTGCAGTTTTTATCACAATACCTTTGTAATATAATTTCAAGATGGATTGTGATGCCCCCTGTGTTGCCTTCATTGTCCAGGATTGTCTTCACTACTCTAGGTCACTTCTGGCTCCAAATGAATTTTAGGATTGTTTTCTCTAATTCTGTGAGGTGTGCTGTTGTAATTTTGATGGGGATTGCATTAAATCTGTGTAATTTTGGGAGTATGGCCATTTTCACTATATTGGTTCTTCCTACTCAAGAACAAGGGATATTTTTTCATTTTCTGATATCCACTTCACTGTTCTTTTTCAGAGTACTGTAGTTTTCATTGTAGAGGTCTTTTACTTCCTTCATTAGATTGATTCCTAGGTATTTCTTTTTTTTTTTTTTTTTTGATGCCACTGTGAAATGTGTTGTTTCCCTAATTTCTCAGTGAGTTTGTTATTCGTGTAGAGGAAGGCTATTTTTGAGTGTTGACTTTGTGATGGCAGTAAATTAGAAGAGACAAAAGAGTTCTAAAGTGTTTCATCTGGGAATGAAGCATGAGAGCAGTTATGAATGCCCTCCCTAAGAGAACAAGAGAAGTTTTTTCACCAAATCACATTATGAGTGACTCACCTTCCCCCAACCTGTGGCATGGTCTCCACCATATGTAAGTAAATACTAGTTAAAACTAACATTGATATGAATAAAAAGGATTACAGTTGTGCAAAATGCTGTCATGCAAATGGTTATTAACCTGTAAACACCCTCTGGGATAGGAATAAAATAGTGTTTGCTTCCAGCAGAGAATTAGCAGAGTAAACCAATTGCCTGAGTTCTCTGCCTTTTGTGAACTTGGCAGGGCAGTGATGACCTGTGTGCACCAGGACTGCAGGCCCAGTAGAGGGCACTCTGGTCCAAAATGATCTGTGCCTTCACAGGTAGAGCAGACAAGAGTATCCACTTGGTATGGAAAGTGGCCTCTGAAAAGGGAGGATCGCCAGAGAGAACAGCCCAGTCTTCTGCTGAGCTCACTCAGGGCAGCTGGCCAGCTCTCTACCAAGCTTCCCTCAAAAAGGAAAGAAATGATCCCTCAGATTATGCAAATTAAAATACAAGATTCCCATTTAAACTTGAATTTCAAAAATTTTTAAAAAGTAATATATGCTTAGTTTCTGGCAATATCTAGGACACACTAAAAAAACTTTTTCTGGATGGTAGATTTAGTTGAGCATTCATTTGTAGCTTGTCAGTCTTACATGCTAATGCTGACACAATATTTTTGTTACTTCATTCTCTCTTTTGTTGGGTCTTGAAATCACTCCACGTGATCCTCAGATTCCTAATGTTCCCCAAAGTGGAGTCAAAAGTAGAAAAACAGAGAGCATATTCTTTAGAATGTAGCAGTTTTGGGGTTTATTGTCATTTTTTCTATCATGGACAAGTTGCTTCGCCTTTGTAAAGATAAATTTTGTCATCTGCAAAGTGGATTTGTATAGTGTCTGACATAAATGTTGTTATGAATAAATAATATAATCTATACAAAATGTACATACTGGTGCATGCTTATAGAATGGCAAGTATCATTAATAAGATTTGTCTTAGAAATACATTTCTAATTTATAAAAATTAGAGAATATAAAGATTGAAATATGTAAGTTTAAAAATGTGAGAAAATGACATCTACATATTAGGTGGAATAAACTGAAACTGTAGTTCCCCAAGTTTAAACAAGAAGTCCACAGTAAAATCAAAACAGAATACATAAAGGAAAAAAGGATTTCACATATATCTCCCTGCTGAAATATGATTCTATGATATATGATTTCCACAGTATGGTCTTTCAGAGCATGTCCCTTTTGTAGCACTATGCAAGAAAAAATACCATATGTTCTCTCATGTTTTCATAAGTAGAATCAAACAATATTGTCCAACAATTAACATCACTTAAATGAAGACACTGAAGTAATTGTTCTTCTCTCCCTCCACCACCTTTAATATCATTCTATATAGATTTTGATGATAAAAAATTTACCTCAATTAAACTTTTAAAATGTGGAGTGGGGGCTTTAAAGGCCTTACATTAACTTATTATTTGAATGAAAATCTTTCCTCTCATGAGGCAGATACTGAATGTGTAGTTGAGATTTCAGGTATGGCATAAAATCATTAAAATTTAAATACATTAAATACATGGTTTCATTTCTAAAACAGTAACAGTTGCCCACTGATGACATGTGAACACTTGAGGATTTGAGCTGCAGGTTATAAATTAGTGCAGTGCAAGGGCCATCTTCTGAATTATGATGCTATAGGCATTTGATGATCATCTATTATGCTATACATCATAATCTTCAATCTCTAGGCTTTGAGTGCATAATTGAAATAATACATTGATCTTACATTATTAGAAATACAAATCTATAAGTTATCCACTCTTGCAGAGTTTGGAGAAAATTTATTAATATATGTCTCACTAAATTGATGGAATTCATAAATACTGCTTACATAAATATATTTTTAAAGCTGTGAATTTTTTAGTACAATTTTCTAACTCCTTTTTGTCATCTGATTTAGAAGAAATGTCTTTTTTCTCACAGATTAAATAACTGAGCTGTGAAATTAGTTGTTCACTATATATATATATATATATATATATATATATATATATATATATATATCAGATGAAAGTAGAACAAGGCAAGGGGGGGCAAAGGAAAGTAACTTCTTGCAGCTTCAGTGTGCTGTGTTCCTGGGAAATGCTTAGTGAAAAACAATAAATTAAAAACAGTGGAAGGAAGTGCCTTTTGTGCAACTCATAATTAACACTTGGAGCCCTGCCATAACATTTTATGAAGGCAAATAACTTAGCAAGACTCAACAAGAAATTAGATACTATATCTGAATAGGAATGTCACCTGAAGTTACTCTGCCTGTAGTGAAAATTATAGAGTTATTGATGATTAGGTGTATACTTTGAATGACCACAAATGAATGCTAGCAAAAAATATTCTTTGAACTGTAGCATCAGAAGCTGAGCTAAATAATTTGGAGTTGGATGAATTGTGGTCTCACAAAATTTTTAGTTCTCACAAAGATTATTCTTCTAAAGTGCATAGTAGTATTGTATAACAAATGAAGCAGATTAATTTCAATTTTTTCTCTAAATCTAAGTATTATGTTTTTCTTCCACCTTTTTTTAACTCCCCCTTCACTCATATTTTTATTATAATGCCAGTATTTTCATTATGCTCTTCAACTTGGATAGTAAGACAAACTGAAATAAGTACTGAATAGATTGAAATAAGTAGGTAAATTAAAGGATTTAAAGAGTCTTTAAAATGTTTCCAGTGTTGGAATAAATGTTCACCACATCAATATCTCAGACAGTAAATTAGGCTATGGCTGAGTCTTTGCTTGGTGTGGTAGCTCTATTGTGGTGGACGTGTGTCAGAAGCTTCTATGACAAAAATGAGGTATGTAAAAACTTCACCACAAAATAAAGTACATCATAAGTTTTGAAGGATTAAATTCAACCACAAGTTGAAACATTTTATATTAATTTAATATCTTTTTAAAATTTAATATCTTTGAAAAGTGGTTGATATTTTGAAATTTGTTTTTTATTAGTGTATGTTTGGGTTTCTTAATAATTATATTCATCTTAGGGAATTGGTACACATACATATCATACCTTTATCATTTTTACTTTTCTTCCCTTCCCTGCCCTCCAGTCTAGCCTCATCACCAGATCCCTTTCCCATCTCCACAAAGCCTGCCTCCCTGCTTTCTGATCTGTATCATCCCCTGCCTAATCAACAAGTACTGGCTGTTGTTTTGAGTATTTCAATGTTGTATTTAGTATGTGACTTTATGTGTGATTTTTACTTGTACCATGAGAAAGAACAGGTGATGGTGTAGGAAAAATCAAAACAGAGCAAAATTGAGCCCAAATTGCTGATGGGGCATTCTGAATAAAAGAACAAAGCAAGAAGGCAGAGAATGAAAGTGTTTGACTATCATGACCCAGGAACTTTGCTTGCTATTCTATATCACATGTATCTATACATTTAAAGTTCACACAAACTCTGTTGAAAGTTAATTTCATTTACATCACCTGTAAAATTAGGATTATGAGTTAGAGGAGTTAGTTTTCTGACATCCAGAGAATAATCTTTTTTTCTGACATGAGTGTAGTGTCACTTGGTGGCTCATTATACACTTTCTGGCATTATATTTGCTGAAAACACTGAATTCTGGTTTTGTTCTTATTTTCTACTGTGTATGACTTTGTATGGTTTTATTAGGCCTCTGATTTATCAGTTATGGAGAGTAATAAACCTGCATATTCCATATGGTGACTCGGATAGAATTAAATGAGGTAATATGTGTAAAGTACTGAGCGCATCTCCTGGCCCATGCAAACATAAATTCTATTCAAATTGAACTATTAATTTTGTGAGTGCACAAATATATCATCTCTTGTGATTTATGCCTAAAATTATATTCATAGTAATTAAAAGTAAGAATTTAATATAGAGCTTTCAGTTTAATTTTTCTTGTGTTTTTATATTTTATAATACAAAATATTACAAAACAAACTGAAATGTTAAAAAGATAATATGATTGAACCTCATGTAACTTATGTCAGTACCCAGTGGTTAATGTGTTGTCTCGTTTTGAATTGTTCATGGTAATATCATTATTTCTTAGTACAATTGCTGAGGCTTCCTTTATACCCCATATCTACCTACACACATTTCACACTCTGTCCCATTCACTTCTTTGTTTCCTAGAACACAGTAATGCTTGGGTGGTTCTTTCCCACTCACAATTTAAAATTAGTGCATTCCAAACCATAAAATTCAGTAATCTCAATTAAGGTATTTTTGAATTTGTTGATTATTTCTTCTGCCAGATTCAATCTGTTACTGTTACCTTCTAGCATATTGTTTATTTCAGTTATTTTACTTTTCCATTACAAAGTATATCAATTTCTTTTTATATAAATCTATCACTTTTTTGGTATATATTTTGAGGCATTGTTTACATATGTCTCACTCTTTAAATATAGTTTCCTTTTGTTCTTTGAAATAGCTCATGTAAAATATTTTATTTAAATTACATGTATAGTAAGTTCATCATGCAAGACATCTGGCTTTCTAAGGTAGAACATCTATTTTTTTTCTCTTCTGTGAGCCACACATTCTGGTATATTTGTATGCCTCCTGATTTATTTTTGTTTAAAACTGGCCTTTTAAAATAATATTTGTGGGCTGGTGAGATAGCTCAGTGGCATAAGTGCCTGCCTGGCAAGTGCGAGGTCCTGAGTTTGACTCCCAGTACCCACATAAAGGAAAACATGGCTGGTGATAGCACTCAATGGTACAAGTGCCTGCTGGCAAGCCTGAGGTCCTGAGTTTGACTCCCGGTACCCACATAAAAAAAAATAATAATAATATTTGTGAACTCTGTAAATTGTATTACTTCCTCCCAAAGGATTTATTATTTCTTGTTAGTCTTTTTAATAGTTTAGTGAATTTTCTAAACTAATTTCATACATTTTTACCCTGGTTGTACTGAAGTGTCTGCTTGATTAGTTTTATGAGTATTTAATTCCCTTACTATCGCCAATGATTTAAATGATAATGTGTGTGGCTTTTGTTCATTAGCCACTTAATGTAATCAACTGAATTGCTCACTTTTTTAAGTATTGAGCACACTTCATATCCCAGGAAAAACTCTCACTTGGTCATGGAGAAAAATAAAGAAATTCATGTATTCCAAAAAATAATATAACAATACTATTTTGTATGCTTTTAGATTATATAAATGGTAGCAGTTTATATCATTTTGAAGAATGTTTTTGCCTGTTATAGTTCACTTTGAGATGTATTTATGGTGAATTTTAAAGATATTGTTTAACTGCTCTAGAAATAACTTTCATACTGTATCCATTCTCCTAATGATTGGTTGTTGTCAAATTTCAATTGACAATTTAAGTTGTCAAATTTTCTCTACTACAAAACAAAAATACAGTAACATACAACTTTATTAAAGAGCTATGTTTAACAATATCACAAAGACTCCCTGATAAATAGCACAAAACACTCATTTTTTATTACAATAATGCAAAGAAAGTTATCAATTTCAGATGTTATCATATCACAGTTCCTTAAGGAAAATATTAAAAATGGTATAAAAGAATTGTACTATAACTAATTTGTGGTACAGCAGTTGTAAATGCATACACCAGCAGGAAAGACCTGTAGATTACACTCAGCACATCCAGCACAGCTAACTGTGGCATGAAACTTGAAAGATAAAATAAAGGATATTTTCTAAAAGTGCAGAATGTTTAGTCTACAGATAAAAGTATTTCAGAGAGGCAGTCAAAGTGAATAAATTAAAAAGTAAAGAGAGGAATTGATTGGACCCACTTCTAATGTGTTAATGACGCTTAGATTCTAAAGATGTCACATGTTAGATTCATCCATCTTTGATTCATCCTGAATTCATTTTCATTGTTTGTGCTACAATTTCTTCTCCACTTCTTAGATCTTCACCCACTGTTCCAGGAATAGTGAATTTTAAATATCTCATATAAAGGCCATGTTCTTTGACTCCTGCCCATGCTGTTTTCACTCCCTGAACTTTGCTCCATCTTTCACTGTGCCAATGGGTAACCACGCCATCATCTGTGTGTCATTGACTGTTATCTATATTTATATCACAGCCCTTACCACTCATAGTTTTCTGTGTTTCTGTAGATTTACATTGTCAACAACTAGTGACATAAGAGTCTTCCGTTTAGGATAATCTCATAAAGTGTATAACCATTGAGTAAATTGTGTCCTTCACTTTTCTTAGGAATTTTCTTCAATTATTCTGCCAGACTAATCCCATCAGTCAATACAGTAGTTTTCAGTGGCAGTATCATGTATTCAGGTCAGGGTAACAGAGAGCAATAGAAATAATTTTGGGAAATTCCAATTGCAAAAGCATGTTGGACATGGGGTCATAAACTTTGTCTTATGTGATGACAGTTTGAGTAGTTATTATAGCATGTCATTTCTAATAAGAGAGTAATCAAGCCTTTTAATTAATTTAGAGATAGTAGAAGAAAAATAGAAGACGTTTTTTATCATTGCTGTGAAAATAACATTAATACAATGACTTTAAGCAACACAATGCAGCAGACCACTTGACTAATGGTAAAACTTTGAAAACAGAACCCTTACAAGTTTTTGTGACACCTACATACTTTAATAGTAAAATTAAAATGGAATAGTAAAATGGAGGTCTGAATAATATTTCCTTATGGTATTCCCTGGGGTGTGGATTCACACCTATTTTTGTCATAAAACAAATAAAAGATGACTTACATAAGAGCTTTCCTGACATGAAAATGAGCCAGGACTACAAGTGTTAGAGAGGTACACAAGCAAACACATAACCCTAAAAGGAATTTTTATACTTGCTAGTAGAGAGAATGCAGCATCAAGGGCATAAATTCAAAGCAGAATTATATATATATACAGGCTACACAGTTTACAGGATAAAACAAGGTAGAAGACAGCAATATCCCAGACTTTCTGGATGTATGTAGTTAATTATTTAATTAATTTATTTCAGGCATCCTCTTCAGAATGTTCAACAAAGTATTATTTGGTTGAATCTGATATTTGACTTTGAGAGGTACTTTTAAAAATCAGAGAGCTGAGTGATTGTTTGATTTATGGGATGAATGGGTTAGGTTAACTAATCTTTTTTTTGTGGGTACCAGGTGTTGACCTCAGGACCTTGCACACCAGCAGGCGTCCATGCTGCTGAGTGATATCACTGGCCCTTTTTTTGTATGTGGGTTCCAGGAGTCGAACTTGGGCCCTCGCGCTTGCCAGGCAGGCGCTTACACCGCTGAGCCATCTCACCGGCCCAGGTTAACTAATCTTTGAACGTATATATATTTATCTTTGAGGAACTTAGACAAAGAGAACTAGATATATTTTGTTGGGATGGTTGAAAATAAAATAGAAGCAATGAAGCCCAAAGAGGAAAATCAAACCAGAGGTAGTAGAGAGAATGATAATATAATGAAGTAATACTGTAAGTAAATATTTGGATATATTATGACATATAAACAGAAAAAATAGTAAAACTCATCTTCTGTCTTGTATAAATTGTTTATGAAATCCCTAAAGTTTCTAGATATTTTATTGGACATTCTGATGCTAACTCCCTTTCCCTCTATTCTCATCTTTTCCCCTCCCCTTCCTTTTTTCCTTTTCTCCTAACTCTTCTCTCCTCCTGTTTGTAACAACCAGACTACTAATATTTTTGTGCTACCTTCCTGAGCCCCATTTCCTACAGGACTTTATAAAGAGGGCAGATGACACATTCATACTCAAGGAGATACAGGACAGAATACGGACTATGGGAATATGGACCTTCTCTGGGCAGTAGTCATATGTGCCATTTGCTCCTGAGGGAGGCACTATCACACTATCTATCAGGGTGATTCCCTACACAAGGATCCTTGAAAAAACTGTTCAGAGCAAAGGGTGGTCAGTGCCATGCTCACAAGACATGGACATTTAATAGACCCACAGAAAACTTACTGTGTACAAACATTAGTGCACCGCAAATTATCCCATGCCACATGAGTAAGTATTCATGCCTCAGAGTATTACACTCAACATAGAACAATAAGAACATTTATATGGAGTATGCTATGACTTTATACTTGGTAACTCTGTTCTTAAGTAGAAAAGTTATCTTATGTAAGATACATCCAATTTGAATCTCATATACATATCCTTTATCAAGATAAAAAATTATAAACTTGTCTGAACACAGAGTTTTAAACTTTCAACAAAGACAATCACAAATGTACTTATAGTTGTACTAAGGTTGTTAATGCGGAAGACAATATTAGTGTAAAGCAAATCAAATCTTTGTTTTGAAACTGCTCAGTGGATAGGATATGTTTTGTGGTTCAGTAAGAGTTTATTGTTTTGTGTTGCTTTTTATTTGATTATTATGCTGGGCATTGAACCCAGGGCCTTGTGCATGCTAATCAAGCACTCTACCACTAAGCTACAGCCTCAGGCCAGTTGTTCTGTTTTAAATGAAAATTTTCACTGTTTTTTTTTTTTAAATAGCTAGGATTTTAACAAGCAAACATACTTGTTGAAAATTATTAAGAGTTTTCTCCCTATTAGCCAGACATTCTGCTGTATAATATATCCATTTTTTAAGTATATATACAAAATTATTTCTTAAATTTATTTTGTCTTTCCATGGTTATGTCACTTTTATTTAATTAGAAACTGTATAGCATTTCTGGGTTATGCCCATTTTCATGAATGATACTGATGATAGTATTAGTTCCAGATACACGAATTAATTTGAAAATACAAATTCTGATCTTTATATCTAATGTGATCAGCGTGGACTGCTACCCTTCATGGTGTGACATAACAGCTGTTTGAATAACTGACTGCAATTAATCATCTGCAGTTCCCTGATTCCTTGGAGCTGAGTTGCACTGAAATCTTTGTCTCAGAGAGAACTGGTTTTACTCTGAAAAGTAGTAGGTAATGTTTATCCCACTGTGTATGGTTTTTGAGGGAATCTGATGAAGTTTTTAAAAAGTAGAATGACAATGTATTTGTAAAGATATAAAAGGCAGTTTTAAAAATATAAAAGTATGTCATGAACCATAATTAAATTTACTGAACTGGAGATTACAAACTTAGAATGGCTTTTCTAAGGACCAGATATAGACAAGAAAATCTAAGCTGAGCAGGACATCTAAATCTAAGCTGTGCCCATCTTAGTGGCATAGCAATTCCCTCTCTCAAAAGGAAAAAGGAAAACAAAGAAAGAAAACAAGAACAACCTAAAGTGATTTTCAATATCTGTTACATTCCCATATTATTAAACTCATAGTAAAACTGAGTAATAGGTGAATGTTTTCCAATATGTAAAATGGAAGCAAAGATAGAAATGTGTCATTTTTAAAATGTCATTCTATATATACTTTTCATACTTGGACAGGGGGATGCAGAGAATGTTTTAAAATACTATGAGACTCTCAGATCATTGGATTCATGGCCATTGTTTCATGAACTTGAAAACTGAAGAAGAGAGATATTAAATGGCATTTCCATTATCAGTGGTGAGACCCGTGCAGAATTTTAGGTCAGTAACCTGTCAGAGAGACAGGACATGGATCAAAGCAGAAGTCTACTCAGATACACTTAGGAGAAGGAGGGTGAAAACCTCTAAGATCCCACTCTCTACAGGGCCAGGCACAGAAATGTCCTGAACTGTAAGGGATTTTCAATGTCTCATCTGCTTAAACATGCAAGGTATTGATGCAGATATGAATACTGGTATCTCTGTATACACAGTCCCAGTCAGATCCTAGTGATGTTTTTGTGGTGCCTGTATGATTACAAATTTGTAATTCCTCAGAGAAGTTTATATTATCTTGAGTTTTCATGATGAACTTGCTATGGTTTGTGTCTAGATGCCCTCTGAAAGCTTCGTGCAGTCGTGGAGTGTAGGTTTCCATAGGTGGCTGAATCTAGAGTTTGTGACTGATTCATAGTGCAATGCTGGGATTAAGGGTTCTGGGATTAAGTGTGGATGATTTCTGGGTCAGTCCCCTGATTGGATTGGCACAACCCTAATCCCAGTAGACAAGATACAATATAAAGGACAGAAAAAGGCTTCTCTCTCTCCTCCCTTGTGGATTTTGCTCTCTTCCACTGCCATGAACTGTTGCCCCTCTGCCACGCCACCCTGCCTTGGAGCCAGCTGATTATGGATTGAAACCTTTACAAACTGTGAGCTAAATAACCTTCCCTGCCCTTAACTTTGGGTGTCAGGTAGTTTGTCTCAGCAACAAGAAAAGTGACTAAGCCAGAATTTGATACCAGAGAAAAGCGGTCATTATTATGACTATACCTGACCATGTGCTTCAAGAGCCTTTGGGAATGGCTTGTGGGAAGAGATTGGAAAGGTTCAGAGATCCTGGCTGAAAAAGTAGATCTGGAATACCTTAGGCTGTTCTATATGGTAGATTTTGGTCAGAGCTCAGAAGATGACAAGGCTGATAGAAATCCTGCCAGTAAAGACCAGGTTCAGGAGGTTTCTTCTGGGAAGAAGGACTGCATTGGTTGTTGAACTCCAGATGATGTATCTAATGGCTTGACAGAAAGTTTGTCTGCATTTTGCTCATGTCCACAGATTTGCCTGAGACTGACATTAAGGGTGGCAGGCTAATTAATCTGGCAGAAGAAATGTCAACATAGTCTGATGTTGAGGCTGTGGCATGGCTGCTGTTGGGGGCTTTTAGCCAGATCTTTGTTGAGAATCAAGAGCAAAGAGCCCAGCAGAATGATTTAAAATGTTTTGAGTTTGGCCAGAAAGGAAGCTCCAATAAAGCTGGGGACTGCAAAGATAGAGCTGGGGAGATTTTGATTTCTGAGAAAGAACAGGAGGAATATAAAAGATGGCCTGAGGGCATCACAAGAAGCAGCAGGACTCCACCCTTTGCAGCCTCAATACTGCAAAATTGAAAGACTTTGCTTGAGAAGAAAGCCCCAGAGCAGCATGTTCCAATATGGTGGCAGCATAGAGAATTTGTTCCTCAGAATTGGATTCAGAGTGGTCAGTGATCCAGGCACTTGACCCCTACAGCCAAGAGAGGAGAGAGCCTGGCTAGTGCTCTAGCTGGCAGCAGACATTGGCATCATCCATGTGGTGCTGGTTTTAGGTGCATGCAGAATGAAAGAATTGTGGGATTAGGGTAGCTTTCACCCAGATTTCAGAAGGTGTGGGAGGCCAGGCAATGTGCCCCTGAGAGGGCAGTGTGTGAACCTGTGAGTGTGAAGCCAAGGGTACATTAGAAACCCTAGAAGTTTGGAGAATCCAAGAACATGGATCACCTGAGGAAAACTGCAAGGAGGGAGCAGAGCAGCCCATGAGAGAAGCCATGGGAACTATAACCACTGGCAGTGCCATAAGGGCAGGGCCACCAAGACCTTTGGAGTTCACATCTTGCCATAGATTGCCTCAGATGCTGCACATGGCACAACAGGACTTAATATTTGCCCTGCTGGATTTTGGACTTGCTTTGGTCCCATTACTTTGTATATCTCTGTTCACAACTTTTGGAACAGAAATGTTTATCTTCTGTCACTGAATATGGGAAGCGTTTAACTTTCTTTTCATCTGTACAGGGGCTCACAGCTAAGAGTTTGCCTTACATCTCAGAGGAGACTTGGGACTTGGAATTTTCAGCGGTGCTGAAACTGTTAGGACTTTGACATCACTTAGAGATGGACTAGAAGACTTTGCATAAAGGGATGTGCATGAGTCTTTGGAGGGCCGGGGTGTCTAGATGTCCACCCAAAGCCTCATGTGGCCATAGAGATTTTTCAGAGGCAGCTGAATCTCTAGTCTGTGATTGATTCATAGTGCAATGCTGGAATTAAGGGAGAGTGATTGTTGGATCAGTCTACTGATTGGCTTGGCACCACCCTAATCCCAGCAGTCTGGATATGATAAAGGAGGCAGAAAGAGCCTTGTTTCCCCCCTTTTGCTCTCTCATTGCTTTTGCTGTCTTTTGCCACTGTGAACTGTTGCCCCTCTGCCATGTGCCACTCTGTCTTGGAGGTAGCCCATTATGGACTGAAACGTCTACAAACTGTGAGCTAAATAATCATTTCCCCCTTTAACTTTGGTGTTGGATATTTTGCTTCAGCAATAAGAAAAGTAACTAAGACAGATCTTTTACTATGTTTGTTGTTTTCTTGGTTAGTTTTTTGTTTTTATTTTTGTGAGATAGAACCCAGGACCAGGCACATGTTAGGCAAACACTGCTATAATACTTTAAACTGTTCATTATTTTGTAAGTAAGTAGGTTTTATAAAAGCCGAATAAGGAAATTCTTTTTAAAAGTTAAATAGGGACATTTTAGCTGGTATCTTTTTTTTCCACTCAGCAACTTTTCTTGTAGCAAGGAGCTGAATTTAAAATAATTTCTTTGACCTTAAGGTTACACAATGCATGATAGCAACTGATCAATACTTTTATGTTGTTGACATAATGATGTTAACATTTCTTCAGTTGAAAAGCCAATTACTTTGCCACTCTTTTTATCACAAGGCAAGGTGTCTCCTCCTACCTCAGCTGAAAATTGTACATTAGGTACTTTTTCATGTATTTAGATGCCTTACATCTTATTTGACATTACTTTTGTCTGCTAAGCCCACAACATGTACACAGGGAAAATTACAAATGAATGAATTCCCATACATAGTCCATATCAATATGAATAGCACCTATTATTGTTGGTCAATATTAATAAAAGGGGCAATGAGGAAAGTGATGATTGTATACATATATACATTGTGCTTATATACACACACATGATTATATTTGGTAATAGGTTACCCCATGTCTACTTATTTATCTCCCCACATGTTTTGAGAACATAATTACAACTTTTATTATTACTTTGTAACCCATTAACATTCTGTCCCAACATTTTACTTCATATACCAGTAACACTTAATGAATTAGGTACTTTTATTTCAAAATACATTTCTCTCCTGTTTCTCTAAAAATATACTTGGACAAACTGGATTTTTTACTTTGTCAAGTCACTCAGGAACAATCTTACTTAAATTGGTGCATTTGGCTTTGGCAGTTAATAGATACCTTATTTAACATACAATCAATACTGCTCTTCTGTCTTCTTTGCCCACTCCACATTGTGAAATGATTAAATTTGTCATCTTTTTTGATGAAGGAAAAAAGTGTACTTAACTAGAATTATGGATTTAGAATTAGAAGGAACATCTCAGTAACTAGCAAGGAACCTAGTAACTTCAGTGACTCATGGTTAAAAAGCACAGCCAAAGCTGTAGGTTCTAAATTCAGGCCAGCAGCTTTTTCAAGATGCCACACTAACATTAATAAATGGTGGGTTTTATTAGTCAGGAATTCTATCCCAGTTCAGTGCTTACTACTGTGTCTCTACACCAATTGTTTTCTAAGGTTAGCTTAAGTCATTTACCTCACTGAATTTCAAGTTCTAGCTAATTCCTGTTATTTGTCAATACTAAGATGACCCTATGCATTTCACAGCTTTTGCTGTAATGTGACCCTAGAAGCTGTTAGTGAAGAAGCAAATTAGAGTTTTCCTGTTCATCTACTCCCTAGTGTAAAGTTAAGTGCTCCAGAACATTATTTTGGAAAGTGAGGGCAAAGGTCTATTGGTTTGCATTTAGTTGAACCTGTTCAGGCTGTTGATATTGGAACTAGCTGGTAGCAAACTGTTAGGGACTATTACAAAACACATTATACACATTGAAACTCCAAAAAGACATGTGAAATGGGAGGAGAGAGTGGAACAAGGGAGGTGGGGGTGAGAAATGATTATGTTATGTGTATGGAAAATTCTGTCAAAATGAAACCTACTTTCTGTATCATCAATATCCACTAATAAAAATGTAGGGAAAATAACTATCAAGTACTCATTAATGATGCCCCTGGATTACAGCCATTGTGGCAAATAATGTCATTTAATAGTAAATATTAAAGAATATTTGTGAATAGAAGACAAAGGCAAGCCTGCATTATTTAGAAGGAGAAAATAGAAGAGTTGAATTTAATTGGTATCAAAACCAGGTCAGAGACTGATTATGATTTCAGTTCCAGGTAACTTTACCTTCTCAATTCTTGACTTAGTAATTGTCTCTGGCAGTGCCATGACTGGGAGAATAAAGTGCTTTCAGAAATGTGAGCAGTTTAGAATCATTATTAAACTCAGGCTGCCTGCACAATTAATAATTCAATGTAATTTTATCTGTAGTAGTTTTCAGAATGGTTTGTTAGGAGATAAGGTAGTATTAATCCATCCGCCAGGGAACAGTCTCTGAAAAACAATGGAACTTATACAGCAGTTAATTCATTCTTACTTTGGAAGTGCATGCATGAACTGCAGTTTGGCGTGCTAATTATTAATGAGTAAAATTTGTGTGAATTTTATTAAAGGACAGTAAAGCAAGGACAACAGGACAAGTTGAAATGTTGGCACCATTGCAACCTCAAACTTGTATATGAAAATTGGGTCTAATTCTAAGCATCAAAATAAAATCTATGGGTTATTCCTTAAAATAGTTACCAGGATTTATGTGAGCTTTATGTGTTTAAAGTTTCATCGTAATGAATGTATAATTAAATTATATTATTCAAACAGTGTGCACATGTGAAGACATTAAGTGACCATTTGATGTAGTTCCAAGTCCCTTAAATCTTATTAGCTCTCCTTTCCTAAGTGCTCATCTAGAGGCTGTTTATCACACTTTTAAAAACAAAGCAAATTTATTCTTTTTGAAAAGTTGAACATTTTGTTTTTATATTTGTTTTCAAATTGTGCAATTTTTTCTTCATATCTAGAATATTGGATTTAACCTATCAGTGAAGGGAAAATAATTAACACATAAATATACATACATAAATATAAATGCATATTTTAGCATATATGTATGCTAAACATATAAATATAAATACATAACATATAAATATATAAATATTTAGCATATAAATATGAATACATTCTATTTATACATAGATTTTAGAACTGGGAACAATGGAAATCTTCTGAATCCTGATTTACATTAAAAAGTGGAAAGACTGGGTGGGTGATATAGCTCAGCGGCATAAGCACCTGCCGGGCAAGCATGAGGTCCTGAGTTCAACTCCCGGTACCCGCATTAAAAAAAAAAAAAAGTGGAAAGACTGAAATCCAATAAAACTGATGCTTTATTTGGCTTTTTATTTAGTTTTATTTAAAGCAAATTTTTGCTGTTAAGTTACTGTGTGACCATATGGACATCAATTTTCCTATGTATATTAATTTCATCATTTCTAAAGTTCAGTCAGTAGCTTCTATTTTGTTGGTTTGTAGTGAGAATGTAAAAGCAAATTATAGTATTTTACTCATTTAGTGTTAGGCATATTAAAATCCCACTAATATTGTGAGAGTCATTTACTTTTTCTGGTTCTGTGTTTCTTTATCTGCAAAACATGGTCAGACTTAGAATATGTAAAGTATCTGGCACATAGTAGATATTTAACTAGTGTATTTCATTCCTAATTTTGTGTGTGTGTGGGTACCGGGGGTCGACCTCAGGACCTCACTTGCCAGCAGGCGCCTGTGCCGCTGAGTGATATCACCGGCCCTTTTTTTGTATATGGGTTGCAGGAGTCGAACTCAGGCCCTCACACTTGCCAGGCAGGTGCTTATGCCGCTGAGCCATCTCACCAGCCCCTTAATTCCTAATTTTATTACACATGACTTTATAAAAAGATCAATAGCCTATTACAACCCTCAAGATTTTTTACTAATATTGAAGAACACTGTTATGTAAACAAGGATATACATATTTCTATAAAAACCATATAATTTCAACATGTAATTGAATGAAACTGGTAAGACAAATTAAACTGTATAATAAATGATTACACTGTTAAGTATTTTGCCTTTTATCAGTATCCTCATTTTTATTATGAATTTTATCCTATAATGTGTTGGATGCTGGAAATTCATAATACTCTTTTCACAGAAAGTTTTGAGAGTCTCAGCCCAAATTTATGTTTATAGTAGACATATTAATAGCAATTTGGATTCCAAATACCTATAAAGTTAGTTTGAAATGAATAATTTACAACAAATTATTTTAATATGTTTGAATCTTGAGCACTAAACGCCCAACTCAAC
The DNA here is from genome assembly GCA_028451465.1 of Erethizon dorsatum. Lineage (NCBI taxonomy): Eukaryota > Metazoa > Chordata > Mammalia > Rodentia > Erethizontidae > Erethizon > Erethizon dorsatum. The sequence goes on from CM051824.1 coordinate 115,735,311, forward strand.
CTAGTTTCAGCACTGACTCAACTAGTGAATGGGCTTAGAAGGGTTGAAGATATTGGTGACTTTAGCAGCATGAAAATTAAAAACAAGACAAGTTGTTTCCCTTGACATAAAAAGACAAGTTAATGATGGAAAAGTTATTTAGCAGAAGAGCAAAAAGCAAATATTGAAGCACATAGTTATTGATGGTTGATGGTTAATTGAAAATACCTATCCTTACGGTTTACCACTGTGTGTACATTATTCTAGATCACTTTGGGATACTGTGCACACCATTCGTCATATATTTCCATATGTTAAAAGTCATAGAATCTCATACTTGGAGACAACATTAATGGTTACTTAGTTAACCCTTGTATAATTTCAAATCTCATATAGTCAATTTACAAAGTTTCCCTTGGCTGAAACGGTGACTTTAGAACTGCTATCTATCTATCTATCTATCTATCTATCTATCTATCTATCTATCTATTTATTTATTTATTTTTCGTCTGTTTTCGATCTTATCTTGTCACTTGAATGAGGATATATGTGATTTGGACTTTGCATCAGTTGGTTCAGTTTAGATTGGCAGCTTCTAAGAGCACAAGAAGCCCTGTGGGAATACTGGTAGCTGGCTGGTTGGCAACAGCAAAATGAGTTAGTGAATGGCTGGCAACCTAGACTCTGCCATTCCTAAATTAAAAAGTGAATAAAGCAATAATAATGAAGATTCTGTGGCAACCTATATCTGGTTAGTTTATATCCACTTAAAATTTAGCTGTTTTTGCTTAAAAGAAAAATCCATCTAGAGCACACAAGGATAATTAAAGTGAACAAATCTGGAAAATAAGTAATATTTTTGCAAAGGGTCATTGAGGGTTTTTATCCAGTCTGGAAGTGACAGCAGACAGTTTTATGGTATCATTTGCTGCAAAGTTGAAGAGCTCAATTTTGTCTCCTATATCAGCCGACACACGCTTTTTGCCAAAGGAAAAAAATCAGTGTCTTCCAATGGATTTTTAAAAATGCGATAATTGCTACTGTTTCAAGCAGCTGTGATGTGTCTATTTAAGCATTTTAAAATCAGTATGTAATGCCTTTGTCATTAAAATTTCTTCATTGTCTAAGGTAGAATTCATGGATGATAAGGTGATAATCCTGTCCCCTCATTAAAAGGCAATAATAAAGTGTTGATTTGGGCTTTTGCCTATGTTCTCTTGTGTTTTTAACAACAATTTAACAATTTTAATAAATTTTAGGTATTTTTAAAGACATGGATTATTACTGGTAGAAAATACTTAGCTAGATATATAGGATAATAAATCAAATTCCTTTAGCTGAATTTAATTACCAAAAAAAATTAAAGTAGATATTAGTCTGAGGCCTTTTCTAGGCTCATGAATATCCACAATGTATGGAAGTTTTATATATTGAAAAACTATGAAGTAAGAACAGCTGATGTTATAGAACCTTCACAAAGTATGAGCATTGCAAAATTAGGAGAGAGAAAATAGGAAAATTTGGAGGCATCCAAATGTTAATTTCTATTTTCTTTAGTTATAAGGACTTTAGAATTGTTATTAGAATCTTAAGATACTAACTCTTTAGGCATGAGCATGTCTATGTCTTGATTTTAAATTAATTGTTAATCACACCAAAAGAAGTCAGTGTTTTATGAGTTTTGTGCCTCTTACCACACTCTGAAAATATGCTTAGAGTAGGTTAACCAAGAACTGAATATTTGTTCTGTGTTAATTTCATTCTAGGATGATATAAAATTTTACTATCCAACCACAGTCTCTGTAGGTTTACAAAGTCACCCTCTGAACTCTCCTAAATATCACAAAAGAATCAAGTATTTTTTTTATTATTATTTGGGAACCACTTTTAATGTTTTCAATATGTAACCTGATGAAATTTACCATGAGATGGTTAAATATAGGGAGGTCTTAGTAAAGTTCCTAAGAAGATTGTTAGTATATGATATCACGGAAAGTGACAATAAATTTTGTAATAAAATTAAAAGAATTGTGACAGTACAAATTTTAAATATTTCCCAACATGTTGGTGACCACAAATTCACAATGGCTAATTTTGCATACTTCCCTAAGGGATGAGTGGAGGCTTTCCACAGCTCCAATTTCCAAAGTAAAACACTGAGAGCAGCAGATGCCACACCATAGTTGCATTAAAAAAGAGGAAATGGATGCAACTCGAGAAAATACTCATAAGTGAAATAAACCAGAAGCACATGTGTAAGCATCGTATTATCTCTCTAGTATGAGAAACTGAAAGAGTAAATAAGATCCAAAATGTACAATAGATATGGTGAATCAAAAAGAAACTGGTCAAAAGGAAAGAGAGACTGGAATAGGGAAAAGAAAGAAGGGAAAGGGAAAAAAAAATTGTATATATATATATATATATATATATATATATATATATATATAAGATGGTTAAGATAGATACACTACCATTTTTACTTAGTTCATTGAAGAGTAAGGTTTGTGCCAATAATGTTTGGACAATTGAATGCTAATGTCTGGTGTCCTGAATAACTAACTTAAAGATAGTAATACGTAATGTATTAACCATTGTTACCCTCCTATTATGTTGGTTTGAAAATTTGTTCTTCTTTTGATTTGTTTTGTTTTTTCTTCTCTTTAAAATAAAAAAAAAAAAAAGAGGAGCCTCATGAGGATCAAAAACATGTTTACTTTGTGAAATGGAGGAGGCCTTTATTAGTTAGAATTTCCCTGAGAAATGCATCCAATAGGAAATACACAGATATATAAGCAGAGATTTGCTATAGGATTTGACTCCCATATTTTGGAGGCCAAAGTGTCTCTATATAAGCTGTTGGCACCCTGGAGAATGAAAGGCCAATGGTATTAGTCAGAATATAAAGGTCTAGGAAGGCTTGGGCTGCTGGTTTGGGTCCCAGAGTCCAAAGCTTCAAAACCAGGAACTCAATGTGTAAGGGCAGGAGAAGATGGATATCATAGCAAAGGATGACAGAGAAATCAACCTTCTTCTGTCTTTTTCTTATATTTGGTCTCTCAGTGGATTGGATAATGCCCATGCACATTGGTGAAGGTGACTCTTTACTTATTTTAGCAATTTAAATGTTAACCTATTCCAAAAACACCTTCATACACACCAGAAACCATGTTTTATCAAGCATTTGGGCATCTCTTAACCTAGTAAGGATGCCGCACAAAATTATCAGTCACAGAAACATAATTTTTATTACACTGAGCAGTAAGTGTGCTTTTTCTTTATTTCCAAAGAACAGCAAAATTATCTCTATCTTCCAACACTTTAAGCAGACCTGCCCTTTCCTAAGGACAGAAGAGAGTATTATTGTCTTTCATTGCTTTTTGCTATACAAATATTCTTAAAAAGATAACGCACAGCAAAGAAGAGTCAGTGACTCAGTTTACTAGATTAGCAGAAGTATATAAAAGTTGGAGAGAATTACATCTCCACAGTAAAATACACAGCAGATATTCCTCAAGTAAATGCAAGATAGAAATAAATATTAGAGCTATAATACTGTTCATTTATAATGCCTCAACTGAATGCAAAGTTGGAGAGCAACATTTTTAGCTTCTTTTTGATACAGGATATTCAAGCAGTAAGGCTCAGGTAAACATTGCTATCTTTTCAGCTTTTTCCACAAAATCTGAAATATAAATAAATGGTATCTAGTTTTGTGAATTTATGCTAGATATTATGACATTACCAAAAAGTTACTTTCTCTGAAATGCTTTATCATTTCTTTGGGGAGACATTATATTCACATATAAAGCAATGAAAGAAAAATCTATGAAGGTATATATCGGAATATATAGCAATATTATGTGTACAGAATTAATATCCTATTGATTGAGTTCATAAGCCATTTTAAAACATATTGCCTTATTTTGTATCCATGCTTCATTTATATTATCATATTTTATTGATTTTATAATTTAAAATTTTTATCATCTCTAAAATAACTGTGAATCTTATATATGGTGGCATCTTATAAATAAAATAGCTATATTTTCTGTGTGGTACATATTCACATATAATGTGATGTTGCATTATTCATCATTTGAAATATATCTTTCCCATTTGGAACAGAAAATGAAGGTAAAAAATGTGTAGTTATTTTCATAGGATTACATACCCAACAGATGTCAAGGCAGAATTTGAACTTAGTCCTTTTACTCTAATACTTTATAACTTAATGACAAGTGCTTTATGCCTCATAGTTTAACATGTCCCACTTTTCCATTATTGATGACACTGAAAATTTCAAAAGAAACAGCATTAGCTGAATACCAAAAGAATCATTTGTTTCAGTTCCAGTGAGAATTTCTTCAAAGAGTTAAAATATAATATATGTAAAAGAGTTAAATATAATATATGTAATGGGAAAAAAAAGAAGCAAAATACTATATTTGCCTGTAGCCATCTGAGGTATGTTTTTCTCCTTCTCAGTGTATGGGTATTTTTTTTTTTTAACTTAGCACCATGAACATTTTGTCAGAGTATCTTAAAAATTTTTCCAGTTTATAGTTTGTCTTTTAATGTTCTGTCTTTTGCTGCCAATAGAACAATTCTATTTTCCAAGTTTTCAAAAGGACTTTAAAAATGTATGCATAATATTTTCACATATTATGTGTTCACTTTCATGTTTGTGGTTTACTTTTTTATTATTGATGTTGCTATTGTATTTCATTATTTATTTATATGTTTGCTTACTCACTTACGTAGGTCAAGTTTTTCTGTTTCTGAATTCTTGGATGATCTGTGAGTCTGTATAACCTAGAACAATCCACAATGTTGTCCACTTTCTGGACTCAGCCAAGGAAACTGTTTTCAAACAAGCATTGCAAATGCTTTGGATGCTTTCAAATAAATCCAACAAGTGTAAAGGTACTTTACAGATGGGACAACCTGGTGCCTATCTTCTTCCCCCTTCATTTACTATGAAAGTTAAGGCTTAGCAATCAATGCAGATTAAGCACTTAGAAGGAAGTTGCTCACTGACATATAGGAATGGAAACACAGTGTAGCCAGATTATCTGGACCTTATTCCAAACTTTCAACAGTACACAACTATATATTCTAATTGTATAATGTTTACAAACTCAGTATGTTTATATTTGATTTGAAATTATATCTCTGGAGGCTAGTTATGACCTACCACATTAGGATGCTGTGGAGAAGTTAATTATAGGCTTCTGTATAAGAGAAAGTCTGAGTAGAAACAAATCAGAGAGATGTGGCCTATTTTGGGACTACCTGTGGCTGATGACTCACAGGAGTACCAGACACACATTTTCTCTTTCCAGTTTTCAGTCTCTTCACATTCTCAATAAGTAGAAAGTTCCAGAAAATCTCCTGTCTTGGTGCCTTTGAAAGCATAAGAGGGCAGGGGATATAGCTTAGCGGTGCAGTGCTTGCCTGGCAAGCACAAGGGCCTGAGTTCAATTCCCAGTACCCACAAATAAATAAATAAATAAATAAATAAATAAATAAGCATAAGAATTTTTAATTTTTAAACTTTTCCTGCTTTTTTATTACATTATTTTGCTAATTTGACTTTTCTTGTCAGAAGCACAAAATCCCCTTTATGTCTTCTATTCACTGTTTTCAAAAGAAAAAAACACCCTTTTATCACAGTCACTTGCTAAATTATCTGGAAAGACGGAGTTCGTGGCTTCTTCATATTCTCAAAAGGATCTTTATCCCACAGTTAACAAAGATTTCTCCGGATATATAATCTTTATGTTAAATGGAAATGTTGAAAGAAGGAAGTGTACGAAAGGGCAACATGATATGACCACTTAATTTTAACTTAATATATAGTGCTTTGTAGTGGGTGCTATGAAAAATGTATCAAATAGGAAGGGAAGGATTTAAAGAAGTAAAATGTCCTGATTATCTGTGTTAGGCAGAGCATTTCTGTCATGGCTAGTTTCCAGAAGCAATTTACTAAAATGATATATTTTCAAATACTATTGAACATTTTTCCTGAATAGTCAGATCAACAGCAATTTTTAATATTCATGATTCATTTCATATTCTCAAACAGTTTTTCAGAGATATCGTGGAAGAGCAGAAACAATGGAGTCTTCTGGATTGTCCTGGGGTTGATCCATTTTTAGATCTAACCTCTTTAACAGTTATAGTAACAATATCTACCCTTGACTATGTATGCAAGAACTTTTCTAAGAATAGTAAATTGTGAAATATTGATCACTGTATCTTTTTGTAATTGAAATCCATTGTCGAAAAGCTCTTTGCTCATTCTATTTATGTGACATTCAGAGAATTTGCTTTAAAAGATGGGTTTATTGCCTTATAAAAATTAATATTTCCTGCTCAAATCTTCAGCCTGCGTTGACAGAATTGAAGAGACCTGTATACGTGGACCTCAGTGTTTGAGGTCATTTCCTTGATTTCCTTGCTTTTTTTTTTTTTTTTTTAGTTTAAACATAGATGTGTCCCTAAATATTCTAGTTCAGTTTTTCTTGCTTTCCTTGGTGTTTTACATAAATATGATCGATCATTCACTATGCATTATTTTTCATGTCTGACTTAATGTCACTTGTGAGGTTCTTCCACATAATCTTTTTAAATTCATGCATTTGAGTAAGAACTTGATATTCTAATTAGCATTCTCTTAAAGTATTTTCCTTTGGATAATCTTCATATCAGTTTTTTGAGAAGTATGCTGTTGTTTAATGAAAGTAAAGAAAAGAAAGGAAGAGGCAGAAAGGAAGAGGCAGAAAAAAGGAAAATGAAAATAAAGCAAAAGGAAAAAATACCAAGAGAGAGTAAAGATATGGAAAGAATAAAGAAGAAAGTAACCTGTGACTTACAGAGACAAAGGCTTCTCTTGCACACTAACACTGGGCTGTCTTGGGTTGGCTGTCACTATCCACAGATCCACACTCTGGGACCGCGGCTGACTGAGAATGCACTCTCCGTCGGTGTTTACTTCATGGTAGAAGGAAACCTAATAGCTACTTCCAGTGGGTTAAGCTTTTTCTCAGAAGTGTTATGTGTCACTGACATTCACACTACATTGATCAAAACAATTTGTTTTGTGAAGTTTCTTATCAATTCGGCAGAGAGGAGTGGTGAAAATTTTGTAAATAATATAATACAGAAAATCTTTTGTAAGGTACCAGTTCAAATCCTTTACTCATTATTCTCATTTATTAGCATCTCTCAATTTTTAAATGCTTTCACTGTGGCTTTTGAAACCCTCCTTTATTTCATTTCTTTCTTATTTTATTTATTCAACTTTTGTGTTTATAATTTACTTTTCATCTTAGATTTAATTTTAGTCTAACTTCTTAAGATAAATTCTTAGACCATTTTACCAATATTCTCATTTTTAATACATACTTTCAATGGTATATATTTCCTTTTAAGCATAATTGAAATTGTATCCTACAAATTTTAGTATGTGCTGTTTTTAGCATTCATCTAGTTTTGTAAAAGTCCCATATGATTGTTCTTTAACCAATGAGTTATTAGATAAATTTCAAATATATTGAAATTTTCTAGTTGTCTTTTTTAAATTAATTTTTCACATCATTGTGGTTATATAAATAGTTTGTATGCGCTCCATCCCTTCAACTTTGTTGCCAAACATAGGCACACTGTTATAAATGTTGATTAATGTAGAAAGAGCTGTGTCATATGTTCTTAGTGGGGACAATGTCCTGTAAGTGATCATTAGGTAAGCTCGCTATTCCTCTTGGCTCAGGCTGCTATGCCCAGTTGTGAGTTTTCCTGAGTCTGTTATGCTAACTTTTCCCAGTTCTGTATCAATGATGCTCGTTTGGTACTTGAAATCAGGCATGGTAGTCGAAATTACACCCTAGAAAATCAACAAATATTAAAAATAAGGGCTTTTTATTCTCAAGATCCAGATATTCAACAACGACTGGCACATCTTTGGCTATATCCTTATGCATGTGTGCATACATAGTACTGGGACTGAGAATGGTTGCATTAGGATTCCTCACCAAGAACATGCATATTTTGATTTTTCCTGTTAGATATTCCATTTTCCTAATATATATTTTGAATATATACCATTGCAAACTTGATTTTTTTAGCTTCTGAATTAAGCTTTTTATAACAAATGAACCATTTCTCTTTGTCTCTAGTAATGTGTTTTAATTTAAAGTCTGTTTGGGAAACGTGAGGATTTTTTTTTTTTTTTTTTTAGTGCATGTTAGTAATACAAAATTGTTAGGTTCCTTTTGATAAGTTGGTACATAGATTTAAAATATCTTGATCATTTTCTATTCCATTACTCCCAATTCCTTCTCAACTCAAATTTCTTGTCCTTAGCTCCAATCATTTTCTGACAAAGGGCATGATTTCATTCATTTTTATAGCCAAGTGATATTCCATAGTATATATATATATACTATATTTTCTTTACCTGCTTATCTGTTGCATGGTATCTAGTTGTTTTACTATTTAGCTACTGTGAGTTGTGCCATGATAAACATGGGTATACGTGTTTTTATGCATGAATGATGACTTTAAGTTTTGGGGGTATAGAGCCAGAAGTGGTACAACTGGATGAAATGGTATCCTATGTTTAGTCTTTTGAGGAAATTTCCATAGTGGCTATACTATCTTATATTCCCACCAAGAATAGAAGAGGTTCCTTTGCCCTGGACATCCTCAACAGCACTCACTCTGTTTTGTATTCTTGAAGACAGCCATTTTGATTGAGGTGAGGCACTCTCAGTGTACTTTTGATTTACATTTCTTCTTTGGCTTAAGATGGTAAGCATTTCTTCATGTATCTGTTGGCAATTTGTACTTCTTTTGAGAAGTGTCCATTCAGTGCATTTGCCCACTTTTTAATGAGGTAATTTGTTTTCTACAGGTTATTATTTTGTTATCACTTCCACTTTATTTCTTTTATTTCAAGTATTATTTTTTATTAGTGCACGTTTACAGTAAATAGTGATAACATTCCTCTTGTGGAGTTGATAAATATACATAATACATCTCCGTTCTTTTTTCATCTCCTCCTTCCCACTCTTACCATCTCTCGGTCCCCTCCCACTTACAGAAAATCTAGCTTCCTACCTCTTATTATCTTTTACTTTGCTTTTTATTTATATTTTCAGTTTCTCATATAAGATAAACCCTGCAATATTTAAGCTCATCTGTGTAAATTATTTCACTTAGCATTATGGTTTCAAGGTGCATCCATTTTCCTACCAAATGACTCCTCAAGTGTATCAGTCTTTGTGGCAGAATAGTACTTTACCTAGCATGGATTTTCTCCCATTTAGCAGGCTGTCACTTCAGTCTATCGGTTTTGTTTTTGTTTTGGGTTTTTTTCTGTATGGAGACTTTTTAATTTGATGTGATCATACTTTTTGTTCTTGTGCTTTTTGAGAGCTATTTAGAAATACTTGTGCCTACATATGGATTCAAGTGTTTCACCTATGTTATCTTCTAGCCAGTTTCGTTTTTGATTTTTTATCAAGATCTTCGATCCATTTTGATTTTAGTACAGGGTGAGAGAATGGGATCTAGTTTCAGTCTCCTACCTGTGGATGTCTAGGTTTCCTCACACCATTTATTAAAGAGGATGTCTTTTCCCCAGCGTATGTATTTGCCTTCATGTCAGAATTTTGTTATTGTTAGGTTTTTCTATAGAATATATTTTTCCATCCTTTGCTTTCCATCCTTTGAACCCCTATTGTATATGTGTTTCTTGTAAACAAAGTGTGGTTGAAATTTTATTTTTTATCCTACCTGAAAATCCTATTTTATAATTGAAGCATTTATATTATTTACATTTAATACTTTTATTCATATATTGTAGTTTAAATTAACATTCTATTAAGTGATTTATTTTTGCCTCATCTATGCTATATCTTGTTTATTTTTTGGAGCCATTGTGTCTATTTTACTGCTTTGTTTTCCTTTTTCTTCCAACCTAGAAATATTCTTTAAGATTCACTTTTAAGAAAATGTGAGATATATATATATAGAGAGAGATAGAGATAGAAATTGAGAGAATATTGTATATACTTAATGTAAATAGAGAAATGGGTAGAGGGAAAGGAGGGTTATCATGTTTAGGGAACCTTTAATTTGCAAGCTAATGAAAATAAAAATAATTCAAGAAAAAAAAGCACACAGTAATTCCTATAAGAGGCAAATATATGAGGGGAAAACACAGCATAGACAGAGCAAAGGGAAATCACTTACTAAAACGAGAGATTTAAGGGAAGCATCTGACTAATGATATGGAATGCAGATAAACTACATGCCCCATTTATAAGACCAAATTGTCAGCATGCATAAAGATAAAATCTAAATTATTGTCTATTTAGCACAGGACTTATAGTTCATTGTTTTAAACCTATGACTAATAACTGCAATATCTATAGTACCCATTGGTCTGTTTCTATTTTCTGTTCTTTCTCTGGAATTTGTTACTTTCGTTCATTCACTTGGATCTCTGATTGTCTGCTGGAAATTGAATTTGCAGTTGAGAAATATTTTGCACCCTGGGATGATATTATTCTTCTCTGGAGGATTTATATTTGCTTCTTGCCAGTCAGCCATGTGCTATGAGCATCCAGAATCACATCAATCAGTGTCAGATATGGAGCTGATCTGAAGCTTAGTATCAGTCCTAAAGACAGTCTATCATTTTCTGTTCAGATTTATGCCTAAATTATAATACTTCATTACTTCAACATAAATCGAGAGAAATTATTAAACCCTTCTAATGAGTCCTCTCATTCTAGCCCGTTACCCAAGCTTGTTAGCCTATTAAATGATTCCCCAGCCTCTCAGCATTCCAACTCAGCTGGCCCACTCTTCAGTGTGCAGGAGTGATGGAGAGTGAACCAATTCTCTGGTTTACTTCCCTGGACATTGTCTTTCTCCTTATACATTTTACCACTCTTTATTAAATGATTTATTTCAGTTATTGCATACATGTAAAAATTTAAAAAATATTGTTTCAGCAAAATAATTTGTCTAGTTTAAGTATACTATCACTACTGACAAAGCTCTCAGTATCAAGAAATTATGTTAATTAAATAAAAATAATGTTTGCATGTCCTTTTTTTCTTTAAATAAACAGTTCCAGTCTATTTTATGAAATCATATTTGAATACTTGGGGTGGGGATAATAAGTATCTTTATTGTATGTGCAAAATTATTAAGAGGAATAAAAGCTTTTTTTAAATTTAATTACATTTATATTTGTTAGTATCTATCACTAACATGGACAAATGCAAATAAAATTTGACTGTTTAACTTCTGTCTAAATTTCATTCATGCTTAGAACATTTCAATGTTGTAAAATTTGAATGACACTAGTTTCTTTCTTTCTTTCTTTCTTTCTTTCTTTCTTCCTTTCTTTTTTTTTTTTTTTAGAATTTTGGTATCCTTTGCTGCATAGCTAAGTTAAATATTAAACTAAGGCTAAAAATGTGGCAATTTATAGCAATCATTTCTCTTTTTACTAGCTTGCTAATAATTGTTTAGATTATACATTTTAAGATAACTACCATGGTACTATTTTCATTTTGTTTTTGCATTTTTAATAACTATTTAGACAATGGGATCATCTCAACAAAATTCTAATAGATTTCTTTGCGTGATATAATTGAAGCTAGTTGTTGTGGTGTGAGCCTGCAGTCCCAGTTACTTAGTAGGTTGAGGAAGGAGGGTGGAGCATAAAAAAGATAGTCAGTGATCGTATAAATCTTAATATCAACTTTATTTGATACAAATCAGTTTTGATTTGTGAATCATGTTTCAAGTGGAAAAAACATGGGGAAAAGCACAATATTAAGTTTTCAAGAAGCAGCACCTCTATTATTTCAGGAAAGCTTACATCTGAAGGAGAACATAGGTATACAATACAAATTGAAGAAAATGAACTTCAAGGAAGGTAATGTAAGCAAAATGACTGTTGTGTGGATTGTGGGGTGAATATTTATTGTCTCAAAATTTGGGAATGCCTTTTGAAGACATTTGTCTTTAATACAATTCAGTAGCATGATACACAATCTTGGCTACAACTAGTAGTAGAAAAGATTTCTTGCTTTCATTAGTCCACTAAACAACTGGTTGACTTTAAGAATAATATGAAATTCCAAGGCATTTGTTTTATTTAGAAAAGTGTTTTCATATAGTATATAGTAAATAAATGTGATTGTATTGCAGTAGATCTTGCTAATGTTGCTATTTCTTTTCTAGCATTATTATTATTTTTTTTTTTTAATGCCGGTACCGGGAGTCGACCTCCGGACCTTGTGCTTGCCAGCAAGTGCTTGTGTGGCTGAGCGATATCGCTGGCCCTTTTTTTCCTTTAGTGGGTACCGGGAGTCAAACTCAGGTCCTCGCGCTTGCCAGGCAGGCGCTTATGCCACTGAGCTATCTCACCGGCCTTCTAACATTATGTTTTGAAACTGGAATTCTTTAAACAATTTTGTTTATCTTCTGCACATTAAGGACGTGTTATAATATATTCTATAAGTTGTTGGATTTCTGGTTACCTAAAATTTAGTTCTTTCCATGTGGAAGATAAAAATATGACATTGATATGTTGTGGCAATTTAGATCATTTGGAAGTGTGTGACAGATATTGGTATTTTAATGTGGTTGAGGTTAAGATTTATTTTGAGACAGTACAGAAGTATTTACAATTTTATAACCTATACGTGTTATCCTATTTGATGTATATTACCAGCCATAGGGCTTCCCTCACTCTTTCTAGCATGCATTCTCACAGCTGTAGAGTAAGGTACTGCTTATATTTACAAGCTGTGTTTATCTGGGTTAAGTCAGGAAATAAATGTCTTTTAAAAATTGTCTAGTGACTAAACCTAATCTGGGGAACTCACAACTTCTATGTATCCACAAATTTACCTCCTCCACTAGATTTGGTAAAATGAGATTGAAACCTATAGTGACAGAGTCAATGTAGGATTATTGCACACAACTCGAAGTATCAGGATATAAAAAAATACATGCATACTCTAGTTCTACTAGCAGACTATCTACCTTCCAGGACATCAGCCATTAAAGGTAATGTAATTAATGATACCAGTTCTCATGAATTTATACTGTCATATTAAATTTGAGAAAATTATCTAATAAAACAGTCTAGGAAAGACCTCTCCTATAGTGGAAATAAGTCATCTCATCATTTGGTTCTCTCTTTGATCTATTTCCTCTTTTCTTAAAGGAAATATGACAAGTTTGCCAAAGTGATGTTACAAAAATTAGGAGTGGTCCCACTGAGAGGATATATAATAACCTACAATTTAAGTAGTATAGATGGAGCAAGAGGTATTGCTACTTTTTATCCAATTCCAGGAAGGAAGGTAATCGCTAGTTCCCTATGTTTTGCCATTATAGAAATGTCAGTACAGTTTTAAGATTTTATATAGCTCGTGGGTTTTAAACTTAAATTGGATCCAGCAAGAATAGAAAGATTTAAAGACAAGGCAGGAAATAGTCATTTAGTGTGGTAATCAAGCAGAATTCTTCTAAAACTGAGCAGTATGAAAAACATTTATGTGTTTCCAGTTTAGTGACTAACAAATAATTCACAAAATGAACCTACTAAAATTAGATATTTTACAAATTTATAGAGTTTTTTTCCTGAATAATGTATAGACTGTGGCTTTTATAGTTCATGCTGCATTTTTGATTCTCAAATAGCATATTTGAGATTTAATGGAAAAGAGGCAGCAATTAGAGACATCAAGATTGCTCTGGGCATGACCTATACAGTTTTTAAAACTGTTGTCTCTTTCTTAATGACAGTATGATATCTAACCCAGACCACCTAGGTAAGAACTTTGCCAAGAAAAATGAGATAGAATAGCACAAATCATTTTGTACCTTTTTGCAATTAAAATTCAGCATCATCATTGAATATTTTTACTCTATTTATGCAACATGTTGAGAATTTAGAAGATAGGTTTTTAACTTATGATAATCTATTTTTTGTGTCTGTAGAGTTCCATGGGTTTTGAGGTGGCTTACAGATATATGAACTTCAGGAACCACAACCACAATATTCTGTAATTCATGGTTTTCCAATTTCTTGAAGAGAATTGAACAGAGAATTTCTCTGTTCCCCCAAGGCTGGCTGATATTCTTGGGAATACAATCTTTACATACTACACATCATTTTTGAAAGAAAAGAGTGTGAAGAATCATAATCTAGGACCACTTATTTTTCACTTGCACACAGAACACTTTGTAGTTCAAAATGGATGTTATTAAAGCACGTCAAACTGAGAAGAAAGATTCTAGGAATATAAAATGCATTAATCCCCTACTATATGTCAGGCATTCTGTTGTGTCCACCTTACAAATGTCATTTTTATATAATGAGTTGTATGTTTGAATGTAACTAAACATGATGACTGTTGGAGTGAAAATAAATTGAACACGAGCATCATATATATGTTTATGAAAACCACTGGAATTTGCAGAATTTGAAGCTCAGTTGTTCTCAACATTTACCGCATGGTACAATCATTGTGGAAGATTTAAAAATACTCCAGAGTATATGCCCCACCCCCAAACAACCAAATCAAAAACTCTACAGGAGGGCTTGAGAATGTGTATTTTTTAAAAATCTCTACAGCTATTCTATCGTGCAGACAGTATTGAGAATTGCTGCAAATCTATTTAAATGAACAATACCTAATTATATCCTTCAAGCAGTAACTACATTCAAGTATAATTTTACTTAATTTATTCTGACAAACTCACAATTCATTCATTCATTATTCATTAAATACACATTTATAGAATGCCTGCTGACAGGTGAGTATTTTGTAAGATGTTGACAATTAGGGATAAATGTTTGGGTTTTATCCTCCAAGAGCATACAGACATAAAAGTAAGATGATTATTCTGTTCTGGCTAGAATTACCATTCATAGAAAGTTGCACAAGTAGTTTTGAGAGAAAAGCAACTCATTTCTAATTCTTTGTGGTTTCGATGTATTCAGGTTTTTTTCTAGTATTTTTAAGACTTTGTTCCCATAATTTTCTTTGTTCATTTCATCCAAACTTTGAACATTTAGCGAACTTTAATAATACTACCTACATAGGCAACTGAACTAAAATTGAGTAAAACCTTTTACATTGATTGTTCTATTCTCTATAAATGCATTACTCTAAAATCTTACTTGAAGACACAAAAAGTCTTAAGATTCTACAATATTTCTCTGGCAAACTAGATTTTCAAATTATCTCATAGATTAGAAATTAAAAAAATTAATTCAGTCATGTTGCAAAGATTAATAATAATCAATTGTATTTCTATACACTGGAAATGAATAATATAGAAATGAAATTAGTAAGTTGAGTTAAAATAGCATCAAAAACGAAGCATTAATGTCTAACAAGAAAGCACACAGCTTATATTATAAAAACTACAAAAAATATTGAAATCAAAGAATTTTCAAATAAATGAAAAGGCATCCCATGTTTTTGGATCCAAAACAGTATTGTCAAGAAGATGGTTTCCAAATTGATATGTATTGACCACAATATCTGTTAATTCCCAGCTAAATTCTTTGCAGAAATCAGCAAACTGTTGATAAAATTTAAGTGACCAGAATAGCCAACCTTTAAGAAGAACAATATTGGAGGACCTGCAGTTCCTAATTTCAAAACATTCCGTAAAACATTCCATCCCTAAGGCAATGTGGGTTCAGCATAACCCTCAGACATATAGACCACTGGAACAGAATTGATAACCCAGAAATCCTCACATTTGTGTTTGATTGATTTTGATAATGGTGCCAAGAAAACTGAATAGGAAAAGAATAATCTTTTCAACAAATGATGCTGGGACAGCCAGATATCCACATGTGAAAAGAATGAAGTTGGATCTCTTCCTCACACCGTATATGAAAATTTACTCAGCATGAATCATAGATCAAAATGTAAAAGATAAAATTTTACAAGTTTTAGGAAAAAAAGGAATGAATTTCCATTACCTTGGATTATGCAAAGCCTTCTTAGATACAACATCCAAACCACAAATGACAAAAGAAAAATAGATAAAAATTTGAGAGTTTCAAATTAAGAGCTTTTTTCCCCCAGAAGATACCATCAAGAATATTCAAGGACAATCAACAGAATGTGAAAGAATATTTAGGTATCATAAATCTGACAATAGACTTACTCAGAGCACAAATCTCGTAATTCAACAACAAAATGACAACCCTATTTTTAAAATATGGGAAAATAAATAGACATTTCTTCAAAGGCATACATAATAGGTTAATAAGCACATGAAAAGATGCTGAACATCATTAGTCATTAGAGGAATGCAAATCAAAAGCAAAAATGAGATTTAAAAAAGTCACAAGCATTGTTGAAGATATAGAGAAATTGGAACTATCATGCATTGTTGATAAAATGTAAAATCTTCAGCCACTTCAGAAAACTGCCTGAGAGCTTCTTCAAAGGTTAAAACACAGCACTGGCATAAGATCCAGTAATTTGCATCCTTGGTATATTTCCAAGAGAAATGAAAGCATATAACCATGCAAAAACTTGTACATGAATGTCAATAGCAGCCTGTCCACTATAGCCAAAAATAGAAACAGAATAAATCCTCAATCAGAATGCACAAATAGGGCCGGTGATATAGCTTGGCGGCATAAGTGCCTGCCTGGCAAGCACAAAGTCCTGAGTTGGACTCCTGGTACCCACATAAAAAAAAAAAAAAAAGAATGCACAAATAAAGTATCATACATTCATGCAATTGAAGAAAATTCAGCAATGAAAATTAATGAAGTACATACACTACAATAGTGATGAAACCTGAAACCACATTTTCTATTACCTCTTCAGGTTTTTTTGTTGATTTCTGCTTACCCCTAACCTCTATGCAATGTAGTGTTCCAAGTTCATCTAAAGGAACTCTATGTGGAAATCTTTGGTAATCACAATCAGTTTCATTACTTTTAATACTATCAGTATACTCATGAAGTCCATGTATATGCCTAGCTTAATGCTCATTTTAAACTCCAGAGCTGTACATACAGCTTCTAATGCAACACCTAAAACTTCACATCCAATGCTTGGCTCTTGTGAATTTTAATGATGATATTTCAACTACAGTGGATTAAGAAATGCCCAGAACATTAGTAAAGCACAGTTCTGGGTGTGTCTGTGGATGATTGATATGTAAGCCAGCAACTGATGGCAAAAGACCTACTCCAGATGTGGGTCATACCAATCAACAGGCTTATAAAAAAGGGGAAAAGAAAGGAAGTGCGCCTGTTTCTGAACAGCTCAAGTCTTCACTATTGCATTTGTAGGTCAGTCTCGTTTCCTCAGTCTTCTGACACAGACTCACACAAGCAACTCTACAGTGAGCTTCCAGGCCTTCAACTTTGGACTGATCCTTCATCCTGGACCCCTCTTGTTCTGTGGCTTCTAGCTTCTAGGAATAAGCAGCTGCTGGATCCTCTGCTCTGCAGTATGCATTTGGCCATTGTAGACTCTTTCACCTCTCATACTGTAAGGTACCTAATATATCCTTTTGCATAATTACACAAGATATTTTCTAGTGATTCTGTTTCTCTGGAGAACCCTAAATAATACAACTCCTTATTCCTCATGCTTTTAATATATTTTTTCCTACATGCTCTTCCTTATTTCAGTAAATGGCAGCTTTATATTCTATTTGTTTAGATTCAAAACCACATCTCTTTTTTCTTTCATTTTCTTACTAAATCCTGCTTAAGTACTTAATATTTTCCCTATTGCTCTCTTCCTGGACTAAACCACATTCATCTCTCACTGGGATTACTGCACCAGCTATAGGTCGCAGGCTTATTGTCTCAATCTAGGTGACAAATAGTGAAAAGGAACTTACAATTTTAGTATTCTGAATGCACCTTTGTTTCAGTACAACATCTCTATTTCATAATCCTGTTTATTCAACCTCCCTGGGAAGAAATCTTTCAGTATTCTAGGGAGAATTAGCAGTTTTCTAATTGGCAAAGTAGGTAAGGAAATTTTAGAATCGACTTACCTTTTATATAGTACTTCAACAAATATTTCTATATTTAATTCGGCCTTTTACATCATTTTCAGGAATACCTGGTATTATGTGGTATTATCTGGTGTTATGGCTTGTATCTAGATGTCCCCCCAAAGCTTTCTGCACTCACAGATGTGACTTTTTGGAGGCAGCTGGATTTAGGGTATGTGATAACTAACGGGGTTTAACATAGTTCTGGGTGTGGTTAATGGAAGCTTCACTCTGGGTGTGGGTGGCACCAAGCAATAGGCTTATAGCCTGGATGGAATAATACAAAGGGAGAGAGGGAAGGCAGGCTTGTTACTGCTGCTTGCTGCTTCACTGTCTCCTGCCAGCTGTGCCCTGGACTTTTTCTCCTCTGCAGTGCCCCTCTGCCATGTCACCTTGCCTTGGAGCCAGCCAACTATGGACTGAGACCTCTACAAATTGAGCTAAAATAAACTTTTCTCCTTTAACTTGTGCATGTCAAGTATTTCGTCCTAGCAATGTGAAAATTAACTAAGACATACAGTGTTTGAGAATTTTCCCACTGAAATCTGAATATTGTTTGTCCAGGTTTACTTATTCAATTTAATCTTTTTTTTTTTTTGTGGGTACCGGGGGTCGAACTCAGGACCTTGTGCGCCAGCAGGTGCCCATACTGCTGAGCGATATCACCGGCCCTTTTTTAGTATGTGGGTACCGGGAGTCGAACTCAGGACCTCGCGCTTGCTAGGCAGGTGCTTATGCCGCTGAGCTATCTCACCGACCCTCAATTTAATCTTATTCATGAAACATATGTCTACTATTTCCTTTCTTTCTCCTTTGATTATTTTTCTCACTCACACACTTTTTTAAAAAAACTCTTTTGTGTTATTGGAGTGGGGGCTTTGGAGAAGCACTAAACACATATTTTCAATCTTTAATTTGTTTACATCCCAATTATGTTTCTGATGTGATTTAATTAAACTTTCACCTCCACCATTTAAATTGCTCTTCTTACATCCAAAATTACTTCAGTTTTACCAACCTAGTGGTCCATATCCCAGTACTTTCAATAAAATTATTTCTCTACCTAGCATTAAAATACTTCTAATGCATATCATTCAGGACACCACTTAAGCCACTTATTTCTGATTTTTATTCTACTTCAACAGATCCTCCAGCCATATCCACCATCTTACTGGCTTCTAATTTTCTTCCTCTGATAACCATGAGTCAAAACATTGTGTTCTTAGACTTGTCTTTTTTACTTTCATATTTAAAATGTGTTCATTTAGTCAATAATTTAAAAATTGTTTAAAGGGTTAATTCTTTTTTTTTTTGTGGGTACTGGGGGGTCGACCTCAGGACCTCGCGCGCCAGGAGGCGCCCGTGCCGCTGAGCAATATCACCGGCCCCTTTTTCATATGTGGGATCCGGGAGTCGAACTTGGGCCCTTGCGCTTGCCGGGCAGGCGCTTAAGCCGCTGAGCCATCTCAGCGGCCCTAAAGGGTTAATTCTTAGATTTACATGCAGCCCTGAATTCTCTGTTGATCATATACTTTTCTGACAGTTCTGCATGATTATCTGTAAAACACATAGACACACACATACATGCATACACACACACACACACACACACACACACTGTGCATTTTCCCATTTTTAAATATTGTGTTTTGGATCAAAAATGTCCCACAACATCTCATGTGTTCAGAGATGGGGCTTTTGGAAGGTGATTAGATCATAAGAGTGCTAACTTTATCAGTGGATTAATCCATTGATGGATTAATTCATGTCTAAATGTGTTGCTAGAAAGTAAGCCCTGGCTGGAGGAAGTAGATCATTGCTGGGCATGCCTTTGAAGGGTATATTCCTATCTTCTTTCTTTTCCCTTGCTTACTGCTACCCTGATGCCACAAATTGAGCAATTTTCCTTCTCTATGTCCTTCTGACATATTTCTGCTTTGGAGCTAGCCAACCATTGAAAGTTCTGAAACTGTGAGTTTCCTCCTTTAAGCTGTGTGCTGCAGTGTTGCCCCAGTGTTGAAAAGACAACTGTATTAGTTACCTTTTATTACTGGGACCTAACACATTATTACTACAATTTAAAGGAGAGGCTTAATTGGGCTTATGGTTGAGAGAGTTCAGTCAGTATTCAGCTGATTCCAAGGCAAAAATGGCATGGCAGAAAGGCCTTGTGGAGGAAAGATAATAATTTCATGGTGACTGAGAGGCAGAGCAGGGGAACAGTGCCAGAAAAGACCAGAGACCATATACGGACCCTCAAAGCCACTCCTCCATGACCTACCCAGACACACCCAGAAATATACTTTAGTAATTCCTTAGATGGCTTTGAAGCCAATCAAGTTGACAATCAACCTTAACTATCACAGCGACTAATACAGAAATTTGGTACCAAGAAGTAGCATTGTGTGACTGTACAAGACCATGTTGTTCAAAAGCTTTTGGGACTGTTTTGTGGGAAGGGTTTAGAAACATTATGAGATGCAGGCTAGAGAAGCCCTGAATGCTATAAGCAGATCTTTATTGGCTGTTCTTGTGGGATAGAATACAAGAATATTGACAGGAATATGGCCAGTAGATACCGTACTTCTGTAATTTCAGATGGAAAGGGGGTTTTTCCTGGAAATTGGACTACATTATGGCAAAGAATTTGTCCACATTTTGTCCATGACCTTATAATTTTAAGTGAAACTGAGTTTAGAAGTGAAGGACTAATTGATCTGGTACAGGAAATAACAAAGGAGGCTAACATTTAAGCTGTGGTATGACGAATGCTGGCTGCTTTTAATCTGATTTATAGTAATAAAAGGCATAGCAAAAGGCACAGCAAAAAGGCTTGAACAAATTTCAATTGGGCCAGAAAAGAAGCAGAGGTAAAGTTGGGCCAAAAGAGGTATAGTCGCTGAAAAGATTAGTGCCATCAGAATGAAATCAAGTAC
Source organism: Erethizon dorsatum (assembly GCA_028451465.1). Classification (NCBI taxonomy): domain Eukaryota; kingdom Metazoa; phylum Chordata; class Mammalia; order Rodentia; family Erethizontidae; genus Erethizon; species Erethizon dorsatum. The sequence continues at coordinate 115,756,319 of CM051824.1, forward strand.
TTTGAAATTGGAAAAGAGAAAGAGTTCTTTGAGGGCAATTTAGAAATCAGCAAGACTGCATTCATGCAGATTGAGGGTACAGAAGTGTAAATCTTTCCTTTGAGAAAATAGCCCTGGACTCCTCCTCAATAAAGACCACCAAGAGAATTGGTTCCCCAGGATTCATTTTGCTATGCTCAGCCATCCATTCACTCGGCCATCCATTCACTCATGCTGTAGCCGTGATTCAAGGGAGCTCAGCTACTGATCAAGCTCACAGCAGACTTCAGAGTCACTCATGAGATCCTGATATTTTCAGGCATGTGGAATGCATGAATTATATGATCAAGGGAGCTTCTACTGAGATTTGAAAGGAAGGCCTGGGAGAGTAAAATTTTACAGGGCCAGAATCTCTCCATGGAGCTCCTAAGAGGGCAATGTGCAAAGCTGTGAAAGTTAGGTTGAAATTGCAGTGGAGACCCCAGAAAGCTAAAGAAGCCAGGAATGTGGAATGTCTGCTGAGGCAACTTCAGGCAGTGAACAGAACCACTGCAGGAGAGTAGCCAAGTGTGTCACAGCAGGCAAGGACATAGGTGTGGTGCTGCCTAAGTCATCTGAAGCTCACATTTCACTATCTGTGCTCTCAATACTGGCCACAGATGTAGAAGACTTGATCTTTGCCTTGTTGTGTTTTAATCTTGCTTCAGTCTAATTCCTTTTTATGCTCACATTCCTGCCTCTTGAAATAGGAATGTTTGCCCAATAACACTGTATTTTGGGAATATCTAATTTATTTTTTATTTTTATAGGGACTCATAAGTAGGAGTTAGATTTGAATCTCAGAGGTGATAGGGTACTTGAAGTTTTGAGCAAGGTTGAAATTGTGGAGGCTTTGAAATTCTTGGAGGTTAACTGAATGGAATTTGCCAAAGGAGATAGACTCAGCATTTTGGGGCAAGGAGCAGAATGGTGTGGTTTCTCATGTATTTGGAGGTAGAGCTTTTGAAATATGATTAGATTATATTTGCAATAACTTCAGCATTGGCTTAGTCTGTTCATGTGCTCAAAACTAAATGTGCTTTTAGGAAGTGTGGCCTAGTTGGAGGAAATAATTTAGGGTTTGTGTCTTTGAAGATCATATTCCTTCCTTTCCCCCAGTTCCTCCCCTGCTCTGTTGCTCCTGTCATAAGGTGAGCAACTTTTCACTGCCATTGCTTTCTGCCTTTGATCAAACCAACCATAAACTGAAACCTCTGCAAATGTGGGGAAAAGAAAACTTTTTTTCTTAAAGTTGTATCTGTCAGTATTTTGTCCCTGAAATAGAAAGGTGACTAACATAGCTTTGATAAAGTTAATTTATAAATTAAACACAATAAGAAAATGATGAGCATGTCTAATATGAAGACAAAACAATTATGAGAATAAATATTATAAGTTTGCACTTTGGGGCCACCATCAAGTAAAATAAGGGTTTTTTGCAAACAAGCACTGTGCTATTGGGACCGTCTATTTGGTAACCAACTGAGAGGTTACTAAATGGCTTTTCAGGGCAATAGCATTAGAGTGTGAATAGACAAAGGGATGATCCATCACTAATACTCAGAATGGCATTCAATTTTAAAGTTATGAACTGCTTATTTCTGGAATTTTGCACTTAATAGTTTTCAGATTGTGGCTGACTGCAGATGCCTAAAAACATGAAAAATGAAAGTCTAGATAAAGTGGCACTACTATATTCAAAATATAAGTGTTGATTTAAATACTCAAACGTTCCATAGGTTCTCAATTCCCAGTGGAGTCAATCATGTTTTTTTAATCTTCTGCTTAACTGCCTCCTACTTGTTCTCACTATGCTAGTAAAAACTACGGTCTTATCATAATCCACATGGCCCTTGTACATCCAGCCACTGGTATATTTTTAAATCTCAGGCCACTGTATTTCTCCTTCACCTCACTTTCATTCTTTCCTCATTGTCACTGAGTTTAGCACTATAGGGTTCTATGGGCTTAGGGACTTACCAGTCTTTACTCTTTGTACAATTGAATGCTCAAATTATCTTCTTGCCAACTCTAACTCACTTTTAGCACAGCAGTTACTTATTTGGCACCTCTTTATTTCCCAGTCTGTCTCTTTTTTACCATTTTTTTATTTTCTTCATATCATGTCTCAATCCTATCTCATACCTGTTATCCATCCCCAGATAGCTTTCTTCATTACTTGTTTTCTTTTGATAAACCTGTCTCTTGTCCCTACCACATATGTTTGAATAAAAGAAAGAATAAATGGATACATCAAACAGTGAGGAAGGAAAAATAGTGATTAAGGGAATTGGCTTGACGCTGAGTCACCTAAACAGTCACATATGAACATTAAACTGGTTGGCTAACTGATATATTTAAATTTCCTTATAATTTAATACAAAGCCTTTTAAAAGGGAAATATTGGTGACAGTTAATTTAATCAACAAGTTAGTCGTATATCTGAAAGTGTGGTGTTATGGAAGTCAGGAGTAGTTTTTCAAAAGGAGGACACGTTCCACAGCTGTTCATACTAAGTTGTCAAGTTAGGTAGGAAATGAGAAGGGTTCCCCAGAACAACCTGAAGCACAAAAAAGAACAACTGAATTTATCTTCTTATGGTTTTATTTCTGAAAAAAATATGGAAAATGGTGTCATGTAAGTGGGGAAGAATTTGTACTCTGAGCATTTCATTGTATACTGGAAGAGCAGTTACCATTTTGGGATGGAGGAACTGCTGCCGAATTTGTTCAATGTAATAAATTTTGGTCTATGAGTCCGAAGATTAACATCATACAATGTCTTTTTATTAAAATTTCAGGTAACCTCTATTTCCAAGATTGGCTTTTCCAGGATATGGATTCCGTTTTCTTAAATCCATTTCTATCTGCTTTTTTTTTTTTAGCTAAACATCTATATCTTCTTAGTAAATCGTACTTTATATTTAGTTTTTGATAGCATGTATTTTGATTGTTTTTCCATAATGTATATATACTTCAGTAAGAAGCCTACATAGATGATTATATTCTGAAACCGTATTAATTTAGAAGTCTACAAAGACTCTCTTAGGATTTCTGTATTCTCCATTACTGCAGTTCTTCCTATTTAATTTAGATCATACCACAGTTAAATGTATGAATCATATTTTCTTTTATTTTTGCAGAAATAAAATTTTTATTTCTATGTTTGTGGAGTGGCTTACTTTTCTCTCATTGTTGAGTCAAAATATCTGACACGCAAGTGTAAAGGAGGAAAGGTTTATTTACCTCACAGTTTGTAGAGGTTTCAGTCCGTAATTTGCTGTCCCCAAGGCAGGATGGCTTGGCAGAGGGTCAGCTGTTTATGATGGCAGAAGTCAGCAAAAGCAATAGGAGAGACTGAGCAAAAGGGGAGGTGCAAGCCTCTTTTCTTCCTTATATTATATGCAGGCTACCCGCACTAGGGGGAGTGTGGCACTGACACCCCCAATCCCAGCACTAGACAATGAACTAATCACAAACACTAGATTCAGCCGCTTCCAAAAAGCCAGCTTCCCATGACCACATGAAGCTTTGGAGGGACATCCAGACACAAACCATAACATGGACAAATACAGATACTCATTTCACTGAGTTTTCTGTGGCTTCTGCAAAGTATGTAATAATTTCATTTGCAAATACTATGTAATCTACTCTATAATAATTGTTATGAAGTGAAATAAAGGAGTACACAGGCTGGAAGAGATTGAATAGTGCCTCTGAGTGATCCTTCTTAGCTTTCATTGTAGAATGTTATTTGTACAGCAACTCTGTAATGGCTCTACATAAGAATTCAGATCTACGTTGACCTAATGTAAATCAAAGGAGGACTGCATGAAGTTATTTATCTTAATCATGTTGAATGAACTGTCTTACCTCCTTTCTGGGGACAGAAGCACATTTTTAAATATTTAACAACATATGTCATCAGTATAATTTTTAGAAAAATGTGTATAATCCCCACTCATTATTTTGAGTTTAATTATCCTTAATACATTTTAGTCCCTGGCTTAATGTCCCTGGTTAATATTTTATAACAATATTATTAGACTAGGTGAGACCAAATTGTTAATGGCAAATTGGGTAATGACAGGGACAAAAGAAAAAATTAGCCCACCTTACACAGTGAGTCTTTGTAAGCTTTTGTTATTATTAAAGCTTTAGCCAATATTTGTTTAATGATTAGCTTACATAAATTTCTTTTAAAAATTAACATACAGGGGCCGGTGAGATGGCTCAGCAGCTTAAGCGCCTGCCCGGCAAGCGCAAGGGCCCGAGTTCGACTCCCGGATCCCACATACGAAAAAGGGGCCGGTGATATCGCTCAGCGGCACGGGCGCCTGCTGGCGCGCGAGGTCCTGAGGTCGACCCCCCGGTACCCACAAAAAAAAAAAAAAAAAAAAAAAAAAAATTAACATACATAGTTTACTTATCAGTAAATCCATATGTACTTTTATAACAAGATTTTTAAAAAATATTGACATATATTGCTTTTTGTTTTTATTCCCAGAGTGCTTGGGTAAGCCCAGAACCTTAATGTATTTACCAAATAACAGATGACTGGTAACAACTTCCCTAGTATTTAAATGCTTTTTATGAATTCCAATTTCAGTTATTCTGATTCATATTTACTCAATTTCTGTGCTACTTAATTGGCTAGAAAAATTGGCTGGACATAAATTTCATATACATCCAAAATATATTTTTATGAATAATATTAAATTTTATTTTTTAAAGAGAACATCAAACTTAACAAATTAAGAATTTTGTGGATGTCATTCTCACTGAATGGGAAAATAAGAATTCAAAAATGGTATTTTAACACTGTTTATTCTAAATTTAACCCAGATTTCTTTTAAATCAGTTTTAAGAATGAGAAAATATGCCTCAAGTCTATTAAGTTATAATATTAAATAGAAAGGAATAAAACTGAAATACCAATTACAGAAAATATTATAAAAATGGTATAGTTCAAAGAATAAAATATAGAAAATTGATTTTTACAATTTAAAAGGTAGATTACTATAAATAATCTAGACTATTAAAGTTATCCTCACTGTATGCAGCTCCATGACTCAAGTGTTTACTATAACACTATGAGAGCTAAACACTGGGAGGTAATAGTTCATATATGTTTACTCTATAGCCATTGTTAAGGAGCCATACTAATATAAAAAATTAAAAATATTTCAAAAATAAATATTCTTTAATTATCAGGATATTTGGGCCCCTTTGTTTCAGAGAGGCATCCGGACTCTAAATAGAGAGCAGGCAATCCCCCTTCTGTTTCTGGCCCCAATCGGTCACCCGCCATGCCTGATACATGTTCTTTTAGGTGAGGACGGGGTGTGTGTGTGTGTGTGTGTGTGTGTGTGTGTGTGTGTGTGTGTCTTCCATATAACCACCTTTTTAAAGCCAGAATGGAGACCAACTGAGAAAAGCTTTAGTGAATCACACCAATCTTCACAGAACACAGCCTTCCTGCAACATTGGGGTAATACTGAACGAGATAGGTTTCCTTCAGAAAACGTAAACTACAGGAAGCAAATCTTTACAAAAAATCATGCGCTATTAAAACGCATGTACTAATCAGTTCTCTGGAGATTTAGTGGCACTGACTTCTTTCAAAATAAATTCACCCAAATACACACAAACACTAACTGTTTTCCATGTGAATGAAGAAAACTTACTTGTAAACAGAATGTCTTGGGAATGTCCTTAGAACAATTTATACTCTTTTATTTCGTTTTAACAACATTGTGTCAGGCACTTTTTTTTTTTTTTTTTTTTTTTGGTAAATCATGCATTATTGAATACCGAGAATAAGCCTAAGAAGAAATTACTGTTTCTACTCTATTTTAAAGGTGAGAAGACTGAGGCATGTAGAGTAATTTAAAAATGATCGTTGCAGTGCTCATGAGAACTCACCAGGTATTTTATTGCTACATAGAGTGTAGTTCAATAAGGATTCTAGATGCTGTGCTTTAAAGGCAGTCACTGATTGTACCAGGCCGCCCGTAACACGACCTGGTGTAGAACGACTTAGTTGGCAGAACAGGACTGCGGCAGACCCGAGATATGCGTGACTTCGCGGTGCCTCGTTTTATCCGCGGACTTCCCAAAAGCTGTGCCAAACTGTGGAGAGGGCTTTGAACAGTAAGTCAATATGCTTCTCAGTATCCCCTAAATTCAATTATATCTGACTGTCCTAAAGTATAAAATATATGGAATGCGTATTTCATGATTTTAGCATGTCCCTGATATTATACAAATTTTAAAAAATATATAATAAAGGGAAATAAAATACATATGAGAAGAGATTATTATCTACAATATATAATTTTGCTTCCAAAGATAAACCTAAAATCCTAATTAGTATTCCTACGTATAAGTCAGCACCATATTAAAGAAGAATCAGAAATGCATATCAATTGTTTTCTTTTTTAAAAACATAGTATCAAAACATACTTTCTAACATTAAAAATCCATTCTTCAAAATGGACATTAAACTGGAAATATGAGTTGACTTTTTTAACGTGATTAAAGGAAATTATCTCAAATTGTAATTTGATGTAGTGACATTTTGTTTGTAAATAGGACCAGTTATTCTTCAAAGATCTTTTAGAAATAATTGCCAAAACCGCTAGGCTTATATATGTATAGGATCTGTAAAATTAACAAAAGCAGGAAGGAAAAATAAGTTTTTAGCTTTTAATGTAAATGTATTAAACATTAGTTCAGTTGTCTCAAAGGAAAAAAAATCTCTGGTTTGTTTTAAGGGCAAAAAAGTACCCTTGAATTATCAAAAATTCTAAATTTTATACGATAATACTATCAAGTCAGCTAACATTATTGGATGAGTTTCTATAATTTTTTAATAGAAAAAACAATACTTGGAAATACAAAACACAAGTATGGATTTTAAAGTGTTTATAAAAGATAATTCAATTGTTAATTCAAAATGCAAATAATAATTACTAATTTTGTTGTGTCATTACTGTTCATGTTAGACTTTATGACATAAAATATACAAATATATTTTTATCCTTTTATGCTAAATTTTCAAAAGTTTCTGAAATTCCAGAATATTTCAACTGAAATATAGTGCTCATAATAATATAGCCAGAGTGAGGTAATATTATTTTGCTTATTATAAACATGATTTTTACTCAGCGAAGTTCATATATATATAAGTAAATTAACTCAGCCTTGTAGCCACATTTCAAGTATTTTGCAAACATGTTATGTTGAGTCATGTCTTCTATACTAGATGATTTATATAAAAGACCCAAAGGTTATTAATTTTGCATTGGCATAGAAATAAAGCCTGTAACACTTTCACTTTTTCAGTGAAACTCTATGTGGTGTTTTATTTAAATGTTTATGTCACTAATTATATAATGTACTACTAAGATAAAGGAAACAGTCAGTTCTATGTAAAAAACCCACCTTTATTTAGAGATAGTACATATGCAGAATTTTGCATCCTAGATTTGATTAAATATGACCAACCCCTGGATCTTCCATGAAGATTTACAATTAAGCAGAGATGATCTTGACTCTATCCTTTTCTTTAAGCTCTTGAATACAGTCAAGACATAATTAATACCTTTCAGAGAGACAGGAGTAATAATATCCACAGGTTTTCAGTCCCTTGTACAGTTTAATCCACAGGCAAACCATAATTGTCCTGATTGTCTCATCCCCCACCCCTACCTCCTCTCGACTATGATACCAGAAGTTACTCTGTTTAACCTTAATTCCACCATTCTGCATTTTCTTGGCCTATGCTAACAATGTCTGCTTCTTTGATCAATCTCTCCTTCCCAAATTGTCCTTTTGGTTGAAACATTATCCTACTTTTTATCTCTCTCCTTTTTTGCTTGTCAACCAAGTTTCTATTCTGTTATTAGTTATTAGTTACTATTCACATTCCCCAGTGTCCATAACTGTAACTTTGTTTTCCTATTGTTCAATTTAACTTTTATTTTAACCTTCATTCCACTTTGTAATGGAACATTTAATTTTACCGATTCAAAGTAAATTCAGTCAAATTTATTGTTTTATTATGGGCTTATAATTCAATCACATTAAGATTTAAATGTACTTCTGATGTTTTCTCCTCGCCCTTCCATAATGAATTTAATTAAATTATAAGTTCTTCCAGGCACACTTGTTGCCAGAGAGGCATTGCTATATAGGAATCTCTAGAATTTTTAGAATATAAAATGCATCTATAGTTCTATTCATGAACACAAGAAAGACAAGATGAGTGGTATTAAAAATATGCAATTCTCTTCTTATTTTGCCTACAGGTGCCACTGTCCTACTAATATGCGAGCTACACCCTCAAGAGACCTCCAGTAGAAGTATTTCAGGTTCTATTGGGCAAGGGGTTTAGCAGCTTCAGTGTGTTTCTCAGTCATCTGCACATCATCATCTGGAGATAACGATTCTCAGATACCTCTCTGCTCTGCAAACTCAGACACTGTGAGTGGTCTCTAGTAATCAAAATTCAACATCAAATCCCACATGCCTTCATAGTTATATTTATACTCTTCAACATCTGGATTTGTGTTTCTGTCTCAACTGAATTCAGGTATTGAGTGCAAGCTATCTTTACTCTTGGAGTCCTAACCCAAAGGAGTCCAGTCTGGAAAAGTGAAAATTGCAAATTTATACCTGTCCCACTGTGTACACAAATTACTTTTGATACATTAGTTTTTCTTTCCAAAGCATCTCTCTCTCTCTCTCTCTCTGTCCTCAGACTTTCGCTCCCAGAAATAAAAATGTGCTGTCTTTTTCTTTGTCTTTAGTCTGACAATTCTTCTCTTGTAAATGGTGACCCTGCATCCTGTGCCCTAAGTTTCAACCATTACGGGGGGAATCAGAGAAAAAGATTATAAAACTAATATTTCAAATTATTATTCTGCCACCATTTAAAATCTTGCACTTCTCTGGCTTTATCTTTTATTTTCTAAACTAAGTAGAAACAAGGCTTTTCCCCTAGGGCACTACTGCCTTCAAGCTCACTTAATTCTATATTTTCCTGCACCTCATGTGGTTCAGGGTCAAGCAGTGCGCCTTTTACTTTGTGATGTGATAAGGTTCAGCTATTATCTTTCTAACCTCTTGTAGAAGCTCTTGCTGCTTAAAGATTCAGGGCATTCATATCAGAATTTTAAAATGGACACTGATATAACAAGACATAATTGATACCATTTTTCAAACTAGACAGCAAAGATGAGAATTTTCAAACTACATAAAACCAGTTACATAACTTTAAATACCCACTCAGTTTAAGGGTATGGAAGAATTGAGAGTGAAGAGGATTAATAAAAAGGGCAATGTTTTTGTTTTTAGAGTTAGTAAAATATTTTTTTGTTAAATTAGTTTTTAAGAATATTAATTTAGGGCCGGTGAGATAGCTCAGCGGCACGGGCGCCTGCTGGCACGTGAGGTCCTGAGTTCGACCCCCGGTACCCACAAAAAAAAAAAAAAAGAATATTAATTTAAGATTCATCAGTTAGCCATGAGACCAATATGATCTTTTACTGGGAGACAGTTGAATTAGCCCTATGAACAGATATAAAAAAAAAAGAGGAAGAAAAAAAACAAAACAAAACAAAAAGGAAAAAACCACCAAAGTTTTATGCTTTCAACCCCAAGTAGTATTTTGGAATGAAAAGTAGTGTTTTTACATTCTGCTATAATCTTTGTCACTATCAGTCTCAGCGTTGATCATGATCCCAGCTCATTCAATGAAGAAATGACATAGTCTTCAGATTCTTCCTTTCCTCCGTAATTCCTGCCGCCCGTATGGGACACTTACCCTCCACTAGAGAATCCAGCCCAGACTCAAGAGATTCATTACCGCGTCTCTGCTGATCACCTCACCTCCGCCTTTTAAATTCCCTTCCCAGTGGCAACACTTAGTGCAATGGGGTCAGTCATAACTGTTCCACTCGTAAAAAGTGCTTTGTTTTTTTTTTTTTTTTTTTTTGGGTGCCGGGGGGTTGACCTCAGGACCTCGCGCGCCAACAGGCACCCGTGCCGCTGAGCGATATCACCAGCCCCTTTTTCGTATGTGGGATCCGGGAGTCGAACTCGGGTCATCGCGCTTGCCAGGCAGGCGCTTACGCCGCTGAGCCATCTCACCGGCCCCAAAAGTGATTTGTCTGACTACACCTTCTGTTCTTTCAGTTTAAAAAAAAATTAATCCATCTCTTAGTATATATTTATAATCTTCAAAATCCTCTTATTGTTCCATAGCATATCTCTCATCAGAAGTTTTTTTCCTTAATCTCCTTCCAAAGTTTTGATGTTTCATTCAATTCAAATACCCTCTTCTTAGTGTCTTCATGTTCTTTGTCCTGTGCAGCAGCATTCCTGTCTAAAAAAGCATCCAATTTAGTTGGTGTTCAAATATCCCATTTCCACATCTGAACATGTACTTCTGTGGTTAGTGATCACAAAATCATGCAAACTCCTAGTCAAGACATTCATTGGCCTTCTTCATAACTGGTTTCTTCCACTTTACTTTAAAGCATTTATTTTGAATATGTCCCCTTGTCCTGAAACTCCTGAACTCTTTCCTCTTCCCTTATTTTAGCAGATGATTTCATCTTCCTACTTCATAGAGAAAATAGGTATTTACTTCCTTAACTTCCTTTAACAACTCTGTAATTTCATGTGCTCCCATCTTTGACTTCTCCCTCTTAATGAGGTATCTCTCAGCCTGTCTACAGCTGCTACCTTTACCTTCTCTTTGGGTAACATGAATTGTCCTAGACTACAGCAATTTATTTTTCTCTGTTTCCTTTCTTAAATCCTCTCTTCTTATTGATTTTATGCTCTCCAACTTTTTTTTTTTTTTTTAATGAGAGACAAGAGGGAGGAAAATCTCTTTCAAGCATACATCTCCTTTCAGTTGTGCATTATGTCTTTCCTCTCTGCCAGAGACAAATTTCTGGAAGGATTTGTCTGCTTTTATTCACTTTCTATGAATTCCAAATTCTACAGCATTTTGCCTCACTCTTATCATTCCTGATACTCTTCCTGTCTAGGCCACAGTGACCTCTTTGCTGCTATGTCAGTCTGGAACTTTAGAATATACACATGATTTTCACTTACTTTATTTTCTTTTAGTATTACTTTTCAGCTTATAGTATTATCCTTTTTTTTTCTGAACAAGAAACTGATATTCTGAAACCTAATTTGCTTGAAACCACGAAGTCATAGCTTATAGTTAATAAATGTTGACTTGCATAGAAGGCCTCTGACTCAGATCCTATACTAAACTATAGTTATCTTCTTGTATTCATTATTCTATGGATATTTATAATTTATTCTTATTTAAGGTCATATGTTTCCATGGCTAGTATTGAGAGCAGAGGCTGTAATGCCTGAAGTTATTAATAATATAAGGTAACACAGAAATTTCTAGGGAACAGGGAAAGTTAATGAGAAAAGTTTGCCTTGTTAATATCTAAGTAAAAGTAAGGAGAGCACCCATGTTAGAGACATATGATTTTGCCTAAGTAATATATATTAACTCAACAAAAGTGTAAAGGGAAATACTGAAAGAATAAAACATCACCTGTTATTAAGCACTAGCTTCATTGGCTTAAAAAGCCAAATACTAAGTGAAAGAGCTCTGATATATCTTTGATCTGATTTGAAAACAATTTCAAATGTTTCTCTTCCCCTTTATAACTATTTTTCCATTGAAGAACTTACTTTTTGATAAAAATATGCAAAACAGTTATAATCTATAATAATTTTCGGTTAATTGCTATAGTAAATGAATGTGTAAAATGAACTTACTGCAGAAGGAAATAAGTTCTCAAGGACTTTTTTTTTCCCGGAAGAGATGCCACTTGAGCTAAGACTTGATGGACTGCAGATGCTTTTCAGACAAAGGAGCAAAGGGTGTCTGAGGAGAAGAATCAGCATGTGCAAAATGCTGAGACGTGGAGGGTGTGTTTGCAGAGTTAAAACCACTCCCAGTGAAGTACTAGACAAGACTTTTAGATTATAATTATTGGGGAGATAATTCAAAATAATTTGGAGAAATAAAAACAGTAGTGTTGATTTACTGTTCATTGAGTAGAAAAGGACAGAGTGACAGGTTTCAAGCCCAGATGGATCTGATGGTTTAAAAGATGTCACTAGTTCTGTTCTCTTCTCCCTCCCATTCTTGTTTTTTCCCTCCTCTTTTCTTTTTCTGCTCCCCTTTTTGCTTTTCTCTTTTTCTTCCATGGTAGCTTGATAAATATTCAGGCTCTTACCAGATACTGCTAGTCATCTGTAGTGCTGGGCTAAACTCATCCCTATATTACTGGATCCCAAAATGTGTATAGATCTTATGACTAATCTTCTCTGCATGGAATGAAAAATGATTGAGAATGTACTTCCCATTGCCTGTCTCATCTCATTTTCTGTGTTCTATATATACGTCAGTCACATACTCACCAAGTTAAGCAACTCTGATCTAGATGAATGAGGTGACTTTCCTGAGTGTGCAATAACATATGAGAAATATAAAATAACTCTAGTAATTATAGGAGTGGAAACTTGGATAAGTTGCACATGTTTTGATAAAGGCAGAGGAAATTCTCTATATTTTATTGTTTTTATGCAATACTTTATTTAACCAGTCATATTAATGGAAATGTAAGTCTTTTTTTTTTCATTACTATAAAATACTACAATACAATGCTTGCACATACACAAAACAAAAGATGTCTACTTACATAGCAACTTTAAATTTTGGTTATATTTTTTAGAAATTAAATAAATAAGAAAAAAATAATGTCTATTTAAAAATGGGAACATATTGGTCAGTAGCCCTTGAAAAAAATTTTTACCAATTTTTACTTTTTAGTTTACTGTATTTGTTACAATCTTCCAGCATAAGGGACTCTGAAATTATCTATGCTTATAGTTGCCAAGATGATAATAAAATTATACTGGAAGAGAATTTCTTTGTGCACATGTTGACAAAGTAAGATCTAGCCATATTTGTCTTCTGTGTCCATTCATATTTTGGTTAGTAAAGCATGGCAGAGATTGTTGTTTAAGCCTGATTAATACCTTGTGACATAATTTCTAATCATAATATGTATCATTGTAGCTACCTGAAGCAATATCACAGGTGTGAGAGAATTGATAAGTCCTACAGTTTTACAAAGCGCAATAGGTTAACAGTGCAGATGAAAAAGGAGCCAAAATGAAGATGGCATACATTATATATTACTGGTAGCTTGTCTGAGATGGAATGGCCAGAAAAACAAATGAGTGAACCATTTGGATGTAATTAGAGAGCAGGAGGCAGAGAAAAGAAAAGGAAAGTCTGTAAAGTAAGGAACAGATGATGCCTCAGTCATCCAAACCTTTCAGTTTGCCTTTCCTGCCCGTTCTGCTGTAACAATATATGTGGACACTCGCTGAAATGTACTCAGCTTTGAGATTATTAATAATTTTGAAATTGAAACCAGCTGCACACAAAATATTGTAAACTACATGCTTGAATTGATTCTCTTGGCTTTATTCATCTCTGATTAAGACATTTATCCCACTAAATTGTAGCTTTATTTGCAGTGTCCTTAACTAAACTCTCAGATCCAAAGAAGGGTTCCATTTGCACATTTTTAAAGCAGCTCTGTGTATTCTATATACTTGGTGATTAGTGATAATTTTTGATGGATTTGTGAATCAATTTTTACATCTTGATATGGTCAAAGCCCCACTCAAAGCAATTGTAATCCAAAATAATACCCACTACATTTACTATTTGTCCATTCAGCACTATTATGGTCTGAGGTGCAAAAATTGACAATGGAAATTTCTATGCCCTTAGTGCTCTTATTATGGTTTTAAATAAGGTGGGACAGGCAAAAGGGGAAGTGAAAAGTTTGAAGAGTTGCCTACCTCAAACGAGGTGTAGTACTAGCTACGTTACATGGATTATCTGTAGGTTTAAGTATATCCTCAGGGTCATCCTACCTGGACTTTTGGGGAAAATGTGACTCAGATATTTATGGAGTTTCTCAAGCTTTTAATACCAGTCATTGGAATGTTTTGAATGTGAACATGTACTTTTATTACCTTATTGGATATGTCTGGTCTTTCCTTATTTTTTTGTCAAGTTAGGCAACACTCTCCTATTTCTCCTCAATCATGTAAAATAAGAGGAGAAGTGGTGGAACTCTTATCAACACAACTTTCATTCCTAACAATTAGTAATAACTCTATTTTTGTTTACTTTAGGTTTTCATGTCGTGAATGTGCTTTTCTATAGTTTTAAAAAGTATTTTCCTTCTTCTATATTTTATATTTTTCCTCCTTAGTAGGCACCTATCATATTGGCAGTTGAGACATATTTTATAGTTCCTGAAAATGAAAGCCTACTAAATAATTATATCCTTTCCTCCAGTAGCCATACTTGAAATTTTTGTCATCCATTCTCACTTGTGCCCTCTCTACTGGACCACTAAAGATATGTAAATGATAGGGCAGATGGACCAATTCTCATCGCATGCTCTCCTCAGAGCCACACCAAAATTCGATAGCCATGCCTTACATGTCAAGACACAGTGGTTTTCATGTAAAGTACACAACTATTCTAATTTATCTCTTAAGGCTACCTGCCATTCATACATTCAGCATACATTTTTGTGGTACCCTTTTTATTTATTTACCAGACTTTATTCTACTTTTGGAAATTATAGAAGAGGAAGGTGGAGAAGAGGGGTAAAAAAGAGAAGAGGAACAATTAGAGGTAGAGGAAAGTGAGGAAAATAATGATTTCAGAATTATTGTGCCTTTCAGTATTATATTCTTTCTTTTTGGTACCGGGAATTGAACTCAGGACTTTGCGCTTGCTGGACAGGTGCTTGTGCCGCTAAGCTATATCCCCGGCCATCAGTATTATATTTCAATAACTGTCCTAGAATAAAATATCCAGAAAGTAGGAACAGACATGCAGGTTACCATTCTGTCTTTTTTTTTTTTTTTTCTTTTTTTTTCTTTTTTTCCTTTTTTTGGTGGTTAAAGTGTTTTTATAACAGTGGGCAAAAAGAAAGATCATATTCATGTTAATTTATTTGTGCAGTCTTTAGATTATATTTTAAATATGTCCTATTTTATAGTAGGATGGAAGTGCATGCCAAGTTGAATATGTGCTAGATTATCAAGTGAAGGTGTCAAATTACAGAATCGTAGGACTCCAAACTGGTAATTCTCAAACTTTGCTTCATGGTCGAATCACTTCAGGAATTTTAAAAAATTCTGATTTCCATCTCATACTCAATACCAATTAATTAGAAAGTCTGGGGGAGGAACCCAGTCATCCAGTGTTTTTGTTTGTTTTGTTTTATTCTTTTTCAGCTCCCTAGGTTACTTTAACACACAAAGCTTACAGTCAGTGCTTCAAAGACAATTCTATCAAACTTTAATGCATGTGCAAATCTCCCAGTAGTCTTACTAAATGCAAATTCTGGTTTAATATATCTGGGGTGGGTCCTAGATTCTTCAAGTTTAAGCATCTTTCAGGTGATGCTGCTGCTACAGATGTGCACAGCATACATTGGGTAGCAGAACTCTGAACAACTCTTTTCACCTTGTTGAGACTGTAAAAGATATAATCTCTTTTGAGCAGTGGTTACCTGTAACTCCTTTCAGGATGTGAAAACTTCTCAGTGCTCCAGGTCCAAGGAAGGCTTAGAGAAGAGACTTTGCAATGTCATAGAATTCTTAGATATTTGAAAATAACCCCTGCCTTGATTCAAATGTTCCTGTCTTCCTCCAAAATCATACTTTGAAATCTTTAGCAATGAGGGTCGGGGCCTTCTGGGGAGTAATTAGGTCCATGTGGGCAGAGCCAACACAAGTGAGATCATTGCTCTTCCTAACTGGCACAAACACAGCGAAGTTTCTATCTGGGAAACCAGGCTCCCACTAGACAGTGAATCTGCAAGCACCTTCCTATTAGACTTTCTAGCCTCTAAAACAAAAAAAGTTTTGTTTTTTTGTAAATCGCTAATTTATGGTATTTTTTCATAGCAGCCTAAATAAACTAAGACACTTGCCATTCCAAAGCAAGCATGACTTCTGGGACATATACCCAGGGATACTGGTGTTCTTTCATGTTCTTTAGGAAGCACCATCATCACATACTTGGTCAGAGTTAATCAATACTAAACTTCTGGGAACAGAAGAAAAAGCCAGGTGTCAGCTTTGTGGAAACCCCGTCTTGTAGCTTCTTCATACCCCAAATGTATTTTACAAGTGAATAACCTGAGTACAGGTTGTTCTTCTGCCTAGCGGGTGATTAAAAAAATAAGGAGAAAGAAGGCAGTGTGTGTGTGTGTGTGTGTGTGTGTGTGCGCGCGTGCACGTGTGTGTGTACAGAAGATGTTTAGGAGTACAATATCTACCTCTGTAAGTGATCATTCCAAATTCTTTCTAAAATATGATCTAAACTATCACATAAGACTTTCCTTTCTCCATTTCAGTTCTGTCCTCATCGATTCTGTGAAATTTTTCTTCTTGAAATATATTTTCTTGTTTGGACTTTAAATTTGCTTGAATCAATGCCCTTAATTATTTTTTCTTAGATTAGAATTTAGGATAAAAGTTTATAGTTATCACAAATGACTGACATATACAGTGAAATAAAATACACGTTTAAGAAAGAAACCTTTCTGCAAAATGAAGAAAAGTAAAACAGCATTTTAGCAATTCAGTTGGAAGAGCTCTGATATGAATTGAAAACAGTTGACTGCACTTGCAAGGCGATATACTGTTACAAAATGTATTCTATAATATAGTCCTATGTATTATGTATTGGATACACCAATAGTAAATGGCTAGTGGAAAGTCAGTGCATACTAAATCAATATTGCGATGAATTTCATCTTCTGTGAATTTGTGGTATAGAGTGAGGCAGCTTTTGAAGTTGAGTTGGTAAGAGAGTAGAACAAGAACTTTTCTTTTAATTCCCCTAAGTGTTTGTTTTCAGAGCATTAGAGATTATAAGTCACTTCAAATGATCCATTGATTAAGGAAAGTCATCCATTAGAAAGTCTGTTTTGTCTGCAATAACCTAAAACAAGGTACAATTTAACATTTATTTTTTTTTCTTATCCAAGAAGCTTTTTATGTAGGCAGTCACAACACATCATTTAATTACAAATACTGGTAATTCACTTCATCTTATCCCTAATGGGGTCTGAGATGAATTCAACATTTTAATGCTATTCATCCCAGCTCTAGTTAACTGATAAAGTCTTCTGTAGAAATAAAAACACCTCTAGTTTCCTGTTCATTTCTGTGACTTCGTTAATAAAAACAAAATGAATGTGGAGTTGAACAGGCAGTGTGTAGCAGTGTCTGGAACACAGTGGGCTCATAATACCTGATTTTATTTCCCATTGATAATTAATCTAAGATCTGTGTTATTTCCTTTGCTTAGCAAGTAATTGAATATGTACCGAACACCCTTGTTTGGGAAAGAAACATTCAAATATGTACTGTAAAATTTAGTCAAATAAAACAATGCTTTGTTACAATGAGTCAATTAAGCTTGGCCTCTAATGATGCTTAATGTATTTTTCAGAGTAATGTAATAATTTCTACTACTGCTGTTTACAAATTGCCACAACTTTAGCAGCTTAAAATAGCATCCACTTGCTAGCTACCCATCTTCTAGTGGAAGTTTGGCTAGAGTGACTCACCGGGTCCTGCTTAGATTTCTGCAATGCAGAAGTCAAGGTGTCAGCAGGGCTGTGTTTTTGTTTTCTTTTTTCCTTTCTTTTCTTCTTATTTCATTTTACTTTATCTCTTTGCTTGTGGATGAATCCATTCCAAGCTCATTCAGATCGTTGACTGAGCTGGGAGACTTTCTTAGTTCCCTGAGCCTGGATGATAGCCCTAGTTTAAGGTCCATATGCTCATTACATTTGCAAGGTAAATGTAATTAATTTCCCTTTTGCAAGTAGCTTAACATAATCACAGGTTGCATGGATTAAAGGATAGACATCTTTGGGGGAATACCCTGCCTTCCAGTTAGACTGATAAATGGTTTCTGAGAATACTGAATTTACCCAGTGAAAGGCCAACAGCATGATAACCAAGTATTCTCAAGGGAGCAGAAAGCTGAAGCATTAGTATTTAGAATTCCTCCTCATTCCGTGAGACAGATGTTTTGTACATTTTCAGAATTTTACCTTTCTTTTCACTATGTGCTTTCATTACTAAAGTCTTTGAAAAATCTTCTCCTATTCAACTAAGTAGCATTTACCCAAATTCCTTAGTTGGAAATTTTGATACATCCTGGCACTTCCAACAATGTATCCTGAATCAAACATAAAATAAAATAAAAGGAATTAATTTACTTCAGGAGGTTTTTTTATATCTCTTATTTGAAAGACTCTTATAGGCCAACATATACTCAGTTATTCACAAGAACCTGTACATTTGTGTACTACCTGTATTTGTAAATGAGAAGAGTATGGGTGTGTTCTACATTTTTCATAAGAAAATAATCTTTTGAGGAACTGGTTTGAAATATCGAACATATGTGGGATAGTTGGCTTTGCTAAATTTGAATGCTCACATCATTCATTGTAAGTATTTTAGGGATAAACTAAATACAAGTTAAATACAAGGAAATTCTTCTTGCAAATGGAACTTTGTACTGTTGAAAACATGATTAAAAAATCATAAATGGAAAACTATCTCAACATAATGCAATACTGGTTTTTTAGCACCTGGTTTATGGTTAGCATTGCCCACATTCATTTGAATTTTAAAATGTTTAGTATTCTATAATTTAACTAGTGTGGTGGAAACTAGTGTCCCAATTTAATAGAGCTGTAGTATAGGGGAGGGAAGCTGCTGAATAATGTTTTGCGGAGGATGGGGGTGGGAGTTGTTCTTAGAATAATTGTATTTACTTTTAGAATGTTTAAGATTTTATGGGGCCAGTGAGATGGCTCAGCCGCATAAGCGCCTGCCTGGCAAGCGCAAGGTCCCGAGTTCGATTCCCGGAACCCACATACCAAAAAAGGGGCCGGTGATATTGCTCAGTGGCACAGGCGCCTGCTGGCGCGTGCGGTTCTGAGGTTGACCCCCGGTACCCACAAAAAAAAAGAGAAAGATTTTATTTTTCCTCTTTTTATTATTGTACCTTTAAAATACATTTTTCTTATGAATTATGTAGAGTTACCTTTTTGGAGTAATTTTTTTCCTTCATAATGAATACATACACAGTAATTTCATATGTTAATATTAAAATTTCCTTTCATAATACATTTTATCAGATATAACATTGAAAAATAGTAAAAAGTCCATTTTATATTCTATTAAATCAAAACCTCACACTGCCAAGAAAGCATAGTGAGAAAAAACTAAATTTGAAATGGTGCAATGAAGTATATTTCCAAAATAAAAATTACCGTTATTTTTTAAATACAGTGGTATCTCAGTTTATGAACCAAATTTGTCCCACGATTCTGGGGTAAATGGCCATATCCCTGTCTGTGTGGGAAAGGTGGCCACGGTCATGTTCATCACCTGATACAAACAAAAACAACATTTTCCCAAGGAAACCATCATATAGTGGAAGCGTTATTTATACATAGGTATAATCAATAAATACAATCATTATACTTTAAATGAAAAGTAAATTTGTGATACCTTTGAGAGGAGTAGCTGGCTCACAGTGCCCACTACATGGATGGATAGATAGATAGATAGATAGATAGATAGATAGATAGATGATAGACAGATACAGTTTAAGGACTGTTGGGCTTGGGAGCTACAGGAAATTCTAATTTTCTAAATGAGCAGAAGATATACATGTTATAAAAGTCTATAAATTTGTCCTTTCATATATATTGTAAAGATTATATTCTCCCAACAATTTTAATCTCCTTTACTAGTTTCCATATGTAGTAAATACATCTAGGTGGCACTTTTATCTGTCACAGTGATCCTGGTCATTCCCCAGTAGAAGTGTTCATGTAGAGTTTCAGGTGGAGAAGAAATGACAGGTGAGAAATATTCCACCGTATAGTCAGGCATGGTGGTACACTCTTGTAAATCCCAGCACTAGGGAGGCTGAAGCAGGAGGATCACCATATGTTCAAGGCCAGCCTGAGCTACATAGTGAGTTCAACACCAGCCTGAACTACATGGCAAAACCCTCTCTAAAAAAAATTCACCTTATATATGACAGTTTTTACTAGTTCTTTCAAGCTGGAGAAATATTCTGAGAATGTAGGGAAGCTTGTGCCTGTACCTAACATAATGACTTGCTTTCAATAAGCATAAGCTAAAGTAAATATATTTCATAAATTACTGGTTAATGTATATAGTGTTTATCTTTGTTGAAGCCTCAGAGTAGTATACCATAAATTGTAAGGAATAAGATAATGTTCCTAAATTCTTTCGACGTTGAGAACTCCTATTACTTAGTGAGTACCTCCTAACCTTTTCATCCTGGGTTTACCTTCATTTTCCTTACTACTCATATGCCTGATCATTTTCTCCCTTATTTTTTTTACATTTACTATGTTTTACTAGCTGTTATATCCTATGTAATGATTCCGAATTAGCTAATGACAAGTGTATTATCATTTTTCTTTTGCTTTTTTCTTCCGTTTAATTCCATTGGCTAACACTTCGCTATTCTCACTTTCAAACAAATCACATGCCTTTTTCCACATTCAAATCTGACTTTTCTAAACCTGATAAATATATAATTTTTACATAAGTAAATATTTATTACAATATTATAAACCAAGTTTATTACTTATATCTTTTTTCACAACTTAAAAAACTGTCCTTGATCATTCTTACCTATTATTCATTCCCTTGAATTTTTTCATTCTTTTCAAATATTTAATTTTATATATTTCTATTTTTTACTGATCAGATACAAGTAACTTTATTTTAAAATCATGTTGTTTTTCTCCTCTAAGTACAGAGAAACTATTTGACCTCATTTTTAGACGAGGTTTATCTCAGAAAATTCATTTTAACAACAGAATATTGTCTTTTTAAGTTCATTTTTTTTAACCTTCCAATTAAGATAAAATTAAAAGTATGTGGGGCAAGGGATATAGCTCAGCAGCACAAGTGCCTGCCTGGCAAGCACAAGGTCCTGACTTCAATTCTCAGTACCAAAAAAAAAAAAAAAAAAAAAAAAAAAAAGGGTTTTAGGGGAAACATTTGAAGAAAAACCTGTCTCCAAGCCATTTTCAGTAGGATTTATGACTGTTCTCTTCTAATACCTTCAACTGTAAATTTTTTCTTATTATTGTATGTCTTAGTTTCTTCAACTTTAAAATGAGGTTGGACTAAGTTATCTCTAAAATTCCATGGTTTGAAAATTTAGATCATAATGCTGGCCATTATGATTTTCAATGGAAAAGGAGGTATGAACTCACCATGTGAAAAAAAAGAAGAAAAAAGTGAAAGTCTATGAAAAGCACAATGAGGGAAAATATACTGTGTTGAGGATATAGGCTTTTAATTAAAACACTGTTAATTTTGTGGTCTTTGATCTGTAGTAAAAATATTACTTGAATGAATTTGACCAAAGAATAAATAAACTATTAGAACTACCTCACATCACACTTTTGAATTCCAATGACAATAATAGCAAATGTTTGTGGAGTACTTGTGTAAATTATCTTTCATAAATAATCTTATTTAATTTCAGTTTTATACATTGATAAAGAATATGTTCATGATTTCCACAAAGTAGAGAAAATTGATTAGAAGGAAGGGCAAGGAGAGATTTCCTGAAACTAGGACTGCCCACAATACTGTTTTTACATGTACTTGGTTTGTTTTGGATTTAAAAATTTCACCAGTGAATATTAAGCACTATTAAATTCTTTATTTTAAACAAGACTGAAGCATAAGGTACAGTGAGTGATTTGTTTCTTCCAGAACTGATGTTAAACCTCAAGGTCTGATAACTTCATGGCTATCATTAGTTATTTCTTGTGTTCATGTTTCCTAGACCTTGTTCACAATGACTTGTGACAGTCTTATTCTTTCTTGGTATTTGCACAATAGCTGAAGTTGTGTTTATACTGTATAATGTTCACTGATATTTTATTGTCTTTTTTTCTTAATTTTTCATCCTGACTCTTCTGTATGTGTATATATTTAGTACAGCTACAAGCAAATACTTAAAATGCCTGGGATTAAATATTTGTGATGAGGTCAACGTCATAATTGGATATCTACCACATGGACACACTGTAATGTTTGGTAAATTGAATAGAATTGACAGTCGTAAAGCTGAAATAAACTGGGTTAATTAGTATCTTTATAATTCTATCTGTGTTATAAAACCCAACACTACAGAAAGTGGTTATTGCTCCAATTATGTTATTGCTGTTTTAATGCTTACTGGATGAGTTCCTTATCTTTTTCAAATTTGGAAAAGTGGCCCCAAAACAAATTTTAGGAGCTATATACTTTCTGATCACCATATGTAGATCAACTCTATACTGTCTCAAGTTTTTTTTAACCAGCTCTACATTATTTACCTCCTATATTATGCTATAATATATCTAATATTCTCTGATTTGAAGTCCTATCTTTCACTTAAAATGGCATTGAAACTATTAACCATTATCTATAATCTTTCTCAAGACAAACTCCAGACATGATTAAATGGTCTTTGAAAACACAAACTCCTTGGTCAAAACATTTTTAAATCTCTACCTCCTCTTTCTGACTTTGTTGTTAATAATCTATTTTATTCTTTTTATCCTTTCAGCCACAAAAAACTGTACTATTTGTGGTTCTTCAAGCAGGACATATTAACTCCTACATGTGTGCCAAGGACACTATTTCTGCCTCAAATACCCTTCTTTCCTCTCTGCTGATTTCCTCCTGGCTAATGTTTCCTCTTTAAGATTCAGTTTGGACATCGCCTCCTCTGAGGAGGGCTCAAAACAGAAATCACTTCCATTGGCAAGAGCTTTCCAACCTTCTAAGACTGGATTAGGCATTGTTTACATGGCATCAGGGAATAGGCATTTATCATATAAAATGTCTGGATATTTTGTGTTCTTATTGGACTTCCACATCATGATGCAAGTTTATTAAGAGATTCTTTCTGCTTTTCAGTTAAATCCCTGTTAATTATGGATACTAAAATATGGAATGAATGAATGAATTTTTCATATCACCACTGTGTTGTTTTAAAATTCACTCGTTTTGTTTTATACCTTAAAAGGAGGCATTCCAAATTTAGGTGTTAGTTTGTTTATTTATTTATTTATTTATTTATTTATTTATTTATTTATGAATCACAAGGTCTTGCCCAGTCTGGCCTTGAACTTGCAGTGATCTTACTGCATCAGCTTCCTCAGTGCTGGGATTACAGGTATGAGCCACCATACCTGGCTTAGTTTATTACAGAAAAGCAAAGTGTTAATATTTTCAGAACAATTATGAATAAGCAACATTTGAAAATGTTTGTAGAGTACATGTATTCATGTATATATTATTTTTAAAATGTACAGTATCTTTTCTTAACAGTAATAAAAATAAGTGGAAAAAAACCTTAAGGGGGATCTTTTTGCTCAGTAATTAGGAATGGCTTTAATCGATTTTTTTCCTGCTTTGAGCCCACCTGCATGGCTGTCAGTTCTCTTCCTTTCATAATATTTATTGACTCTGCATATAAAAGCGGAGATCGTACAAGTCGGCAATGTGGCATTTCGTACAATAGACCGCGCATGAGCAAATCTAGCTGAGAGAGAAAAAAATGCTAGAATGCTGGAGTCTCTGGCCTCCATGCACTGAGGCTGCCCAGTGACGGTGAACAGCATCACGTGGCCACCGCTGCACTGTATTACATTACCCATTGTCTGCCATACTTCAGGACACCGGACTTTCACCTCACTGAGGACAGCTAAGAACCTGAGTCTCCAGGGGACAGGGTTTCTTTCTTTTTAAAAAGAAAAAATAAAAACAATGGTACAAAATTTCAAAACAAGATTCTAGGAGCATAAGAATGGACAGGATTTCTTGATTCTTCCTTTTACAGCTGCCAATTTAAACAATTTCTGGAAGCACAAATTACCATCGTTGTGAGAGATCTTCCTGCAATGAAGGTACCTTCATTCACTGTACTTAGCACTGCTTCTAGAGATGCTATTTCATAGTAAATCGTGCCTGGTATTTTCATAAAATGCACGCAAAGTCAACTAAAACACTAGGTATTGGGATTTTTTTTTTGAATACCCTAACACTATAAAACTGTTTTAAACAAGTGTTGGTACTTTTTCCTTTCCTTTTCTACCATTGTTGATAAAAGTATAACTACAAGATATTTTTTTTTTAAAAGATTCAGTAAATCTACTCTAAAGAGTCAAATAATGTATGATATGTAAATTGTTTTTTCTCCTGTAGCTGAAATTACTATGTTGGGTTTAAATTTCCCAGTTCACACTAAATGAACAATTTTTTCTGTAGCATAAAGATGTATTCGGCAGTACAAAGATCAGAGCAACCTCTTCTTCATTAAATTGGGCAAGGGGAACTCACTGGATCTCCAACTGTTAAATGGATATTAGGATTTTTAATGAATGGAACATTTATTTTTGTGCCAGCTCAACTAACATAGACATGATTAGCATACATTTTGGCAACTGTTCTAGCACAAGGTGTTAGTAAAAAGAGGCTTTTATTTTTCAGCTTAATTTACTTTAGCTTTCCCTGTTATTAATGTTTTTAATGTGAATGAGATGCTTTTGTAAAGGAAATCCTGCAACAAGAAGTTATTCAGAAATACAACTTTTTATTAAGGTTACAGATATTTCTCATGCTGGAGATGAAGTCCAATCCCGAAACACATGAACCTCCTTCATATTAAGAAATGAACAGAATATTTATTTTTTTAAAATTTATATTGAAGGTAAAAGTCATTGCATTTATGGAGGACTTAGTTTTTTTTTTTTTTTAATTAATGGTGCTACTTGTATCTTATGTTGTTTCTTCCTTTAAAAAAGGAAAAAAGAAGTATAATATGAACGGAAAAGAATGATTTCCTCCAATGCTCTACATCAATTACAAATAAAAAGTTTTTGGGGTTAAATTATCTTAGTCTCTTAGCTCAAGTGCCTCTCCTACAAAAGGAATTTACAATAAAAATATATTTATTTTTGTAACAGATCCTATTGCCTCATATGCTTATTTTATTCAAATTCTCAAATTGAAGAAAACAAGAAAAATGAATACAAATAGAAATGATCTTGGTTGTTTCCATTCAATTCTTATTTTGCAATCTATTTTTACTTTAAAAATTTTTCCAATCTATTAAAACATAGCAAAGAACTTGTTATATGTGATAAAAGAAAATTTATAATCAATATTAAATCTATAATAAATTAATATACATTTATATGGACATGCATAAGTGCAAATTTTCATATGAATTTATATTCAACATATAGGCATTCAGTATTTCTACCATTATGTTTATAACTACCTATGTACATAATTTACCCACTGTTTAGTTGAGTAATAAATTAGTTTAATATAAACTTTAGCATAGAAGAATGCTACAGTTTGCCCACATTTAACCCTAAAAACAAACAGATGCCAATAACAGGCACTTCAGTGAAAGAATAAGCCCATGTTCAAATATAAAATGGTAAAAATAAGAAAAAATTATGAAAATATATTCCTTTAATTTGTAGACGTATAAACACTTTTGGTACAGTACAGACACACACGATGCCAAAAAGTAAAATGATCCAGTTTAAACTACCACATTTCTTGTTTATACAGATACTTTTACTATAGTTCTTATGTAAAATAAAGTTTCTATCTCACACGACAAAGTAAAAATGATAAATCACTGATGAGCCAGTTTTCTTCATTGCAAAGGATTCAGTAACAACTAAATTATCAAAGGAATCTGCTGCTGGGCTTACAAATAAACTCTTGGACCTAAGCCATAGCCAAAGAAAGCAAGCCAGAAATGGTAGCCAAGAAACCTAAACAATGACAAAAAGAAATTATAACTTTCATATAAAATGTCCAACTAAAACAACCAGTAGTATACATTAGCTTCTAGAATAATTCAATTGTAATATGATTTTAAAATTTTTCTTATATGATGGATGAGTTTAAGCATAGAGAAATCTAATATATAATCCAAGTACAAAATAGTACTGACATATTGTGAAAGCACTAAAATGTCATGAACACCTAGGAAGCAACTAAGGTTTGAAACATTTATTTGATTCTGGCTGTTTTTCTTGGGCACAATTTCTAGTTACATTTTCTTTAAGAATAATATATTTTCTCCTATAATTATAGCAAGTGCAATGGTAAAGTAAACAGAAAGCAATTTGAGTACACAGAAAGTAAAATAAACTTCAGCAGGTTAAATTAGTAACACACAACAATGTTTTAATCCTTGCTAAAAAGGAATTGCACTTCTTTTTAATGCCTTCTCTTTCAAACTATACATAATGTACCTATGAGGTAATAAACATTCTGTTAACAAGTACATTTTATCATATATTTAAGTAGGGCAAAATTCAATTTCATATTTACTTAATGTTAAAAACAATATATTTAAAATATATTCTCTCATTAATTTCACATACAACAACTATCTTGTACAATACTTCAGACATTTCCCTGCAAAGGAACAGCCGATGCCCTCTTGTGGTAAAAGAACTTTTAGGCCAAAAAAGTACCATTTTCTTACCTTACTCTCAGGTTTTGTCAATCATGTGCTTGGTGTATGAAAGCTATAAATCA
Organism: Erethizon dorsatum; assembly: GCA_028451465.1. Taxonomy (NCBI): domain Eukaryota; kingdom Metazoa; phylum Chordata; class Mammalia; order Rodentia; family Erethizontidae; genus Erethizon; species Erethizon dorsatum. The sequence goes on from CM051824.1 coordinate 115,783,144, forward strand.
TGTCCAAGCTTTTTTTTTTTTTTTATAAATAATGATTCTATATCCGTTAGTACTAATTTTCATTTAAAAATGCTGTACATACTTTATAACCTCTGAATTTGAATTTAAAAACCAGTTAACAGCTATTTACAATATACTACAAGTTATAAATTAGTTGTCCTTCATTGGATCTGCCTCAACACACTCTTGTTTATGATGAAAACTATCCAAAGTCAGTTGAAACATCTCTATGCATTAATCCACAATAAAATATCAAATATTAGAAATATCCATTGGTTTCCTCTCTCTCATATGCAAGTCAAGTCTTCCTTTTAGTGGAATTTGCACTTCCAAATTTTCATCTTCCCTGTGATGTCTTTTCCCGTTTCTTAAGCAGATGTATATGCCCATCCCTGTCACTAGCGTGATGGAACCCAAGCTTATAACGGACAGAGCTACTAATGTGGGCATACAGGACACAGATTCTACTTTCCTGTGAGTTGGTTGCATGGAGATTTGTGGTTCTTTCTCTTCTATCCTAATTTCTGGTTCTTTTCTTAGAAGACTCTCAATATAGCTCTCATTACTGACCGTGTCATTGACAAACAAGTTTACCATGACCGTAGAGTGGAGTGGCTCGGGATAACCATGGTCACTCACTTTCACCAGCAAGCGATGCAGGCCATAATCTGTCTGCAGCAATGCCTCTTCCAAAGTAATGTTACCAGTTTTAGGGTCAATCCTAAAGGACTCAGGCCTGGGACCTCTTCTTCCTATGATGCTGTAAGCTATAACAGCATTCATTCCTGTGTCTTTATCAACAGCATAAACCTCTGTAACTGGGGAGCCAGGGAGAGTAGAAGGCAGTACCAACAGGTAAGACATATTAGACTGAGGAAATAAAACAAGAGGAGGGTTGTCATTGATATCAAGAAGAAGAATTGTGATTTTTGTGGAAGAGGAGAGGGCAGGATCACCCCCATCAACTGCTTCAACCCACAAAGTATAAGAGCTTTGCTGCTCTCTGTCTAAGGAGACTTTAGCTCTCAACATGCCCTTTCCTGTATCTATGACAAAAATGTCACTCTGGTTCACCACTGAGAGGGCGACCCATCCATTTCGTCCAGCATCAGCATCTGTCACACTAATTATGCCAATTTCTCCATATCCTGGGAAGTTTTCTGGCACAAAAAAGCTGAAGTCCTTGTTGATAAACCTAGGACTGTTGTCATTTTTATCCAACACTGTGAGAACCACAGTGGCTACTGATTCTCTGGGAGGCTTTCCACCATCAACAGCTCTCACTGTGTACCTGTACTTCTCTTTCTCTTCTCGGTCCAGCTGAGTAGAGACTGTCAGAATTCCTGTGACACTGTCTAAGGAAAAATATGATGGAGCATCAGGTCCCAGAAAATATGAAACTTGGCCTCTCTCTCCACTGTCAGCATCTGTGGCATACAGCTTAGTCAAAAAGGCATTGGGTGCATTGTTTTCTTCAATGGTTAGTTCTATCAAGGGCTGAAGGAAAACAGGAGCATTATCATTATCATCTAGAAGTTGCACTTTAATAATTCTTTTGACATGAAATCCCTCCGAGTTCCAGGCTACCACAGCTACTTCATAGAACTGCTGAAGCTCGTAGTCCATAGGTTTTGTGGTCTCTAGCAGATATTCATTATTGTATGGTTTGTAGGGTGATAACCTGAATGGCCCTTCACCATCCAGGTAACAGTTAACCTTATATTTGCCTTCTGGATCTCTTATGGTAAAGAATGCAATTGGAGTGTTAATAGGTTCCAGTTCTTTCAGATAAACAACACCATCTACCTCATTTGCTATATAACGTGGGACAATTTCAGGTGGCCTAAAAATGACTTTGATAATGGACACCAGAGCAGTGATCACAGCTGGGATGCAGCCTGGTCCATTAGCAAGGATGGTGAGCTTGTGTGTTTGTAGAACATTTCCTCCAATTATATTGAAGAGTTTAATGACTCCAGTAGTCTCATCCAGGTGGAATAAATCCTTGGATGCTTGTGGAACTTTCTGGCTGTATGTATAGGTGATTAGAGCATTGGTTCCCAAGTCTCTATCCACAGCTCGGACAGCTGCAATTGGAGTGCCCACTGTAGCATTCCCATACACAGTTACATTGATTTGTGAGTCCGTGAAAAGAGGGCAATTGTCGTTAATGTCACTTATGCCAATGGTGAGGGTGGCACTGCCCAACAGTGGTGGAGACCCACCATCCTCTGCTATGATGATGCTGACATACTGGTCTTGAGTTTCCCTGTCCAGAGCACCCATGACGATTAGGTAGGGGGTGCGCTCTCCGTTCTCATTCTCTTCTACGTCCAAGGTGAACATGCCATGGTAGTCCAGTAAGCGATAGGTCTGCACCCCATTAGTGCCTATATCTGGGTCCACAGCGGGATGCTCTATGGCCATCCTGGTGTTCACAGGTGCATTTTCTGGGACCCAAACTGAGATTTGGGAAACAGGGAACTGGGGAGCATTGTCATTGATGTCCCTGATGGCAATCTTCACCTTCACAAACCTAAAATATTCCTGAGGCAGGACCAGCACATCCAGAAGCAAAAGGCAAGAGTCCGAGGAAGGAGAGGAGGAAATAGAAATGCTGCCGCCCCCGGCGGCTGCTCCGCCCCCTTCAAGACACAGGGCCTCTCGGTCGATCTCCCGTGCAGAAGTGTGCAGCTCTCCAGAACGGTTGTCTAACGTCACGTACTGGCCGCTCAGTCTCCCGGAAGCCAGGCTGAAAGACAGAGGGGGGCTCCGCTCGGTGCCAGCGCGCTCTGGCGACTGCGCCTGCTGGTTCTGTCTCCCTGAGGCTCGCGGCACCAGCCTCAGGTCCTCGGCCAGGCTGCCGATCAGCACACCCGCGGGCAGCCCCTCGTTCAGGCTGTACAGAAGCTCCGTGGCCCGGCTGTAACTCGCGAGGCAGTGGAAGGGTCCCACGAAGAGGACAAACAGAAACACATGCTGGAGCAGAGGGAGGGAGAAGGTTCGTTACACACGGAAACGGAAGCCAGTGCCCCCGGGGTCTGTGCTGCCTTCACCCCTGTTTCCAGGAGTAAAAGCCTCTGGTCAGAATGGGCTGAAGAGGACACTTGATTCGTGGGGCAGCACTGTCTCCAGAACTTTTTTTTTTTTCCTCCGTTCCTTTTCTATCCCCATCCCCCAAGCTCCCATCGCCACCCTCATCTAGCTAACCTTTGGAAGCCAAACCATAAAGCATGCCTGGAAACACGCGCCAGAGTGGAGGGCACTCCAATTCGGGGCTGCGCCACGCGACAGGGCAACCGCCACAGGCGTGGGGACGGAGGGGCTGCGCGTGGGGGGTGGGCGACTTATCTCTCAGTGGAAGGATTCAGTTCCTTTCCATGAGACCAGCGAAACCAACCATAGCGATAATAATGATAACGAAAATAATAATGATGATGAAAACATAGCAACACTCCCCACCTGCTATCCCTCTCCCCCTCAACGCCGTAGGTCGGAAAAGGGTTTTTCATTTTACCACACATGTAATATCAAACATAAACGATCTGGGTCTCCACCCCTTACCCAGCTCTCACTAATCCCCCCTCCCTTGGGATTAAACGCGGAAAATGATTATGCAAAAGCAATTTGTCCGGCACGGGTGCCTGCTGGCTCGCGAGGTCCTGAGGTCGACCCCCCGGTATCCACAAAAAAAAAAAAAAAAAAAAAAAAAAAAAAAAAAGCAATTTGTCAACTGCAGCGGACAAGCAGAGCCAGACGCCGGCAACAGGAAACAATCTCCAAACCCCGGTGCCTAAAGCGGGTGAGGGCACCCTTGTCTCCCTCCACCTCATCTGACTATATTTCTTCTTCAGAAACTTCCACTCACTTAAGACCCAAGGACTTGGCTGTTGCTTGCTAAAATGTAGACACGTTTTCCCAAACTCTCTTTCTCTCCCTCTGGCTTTCCCATGAAGTTTGGATTAAGGCAAAAGATTTGGAAAAGGAGCAAGGAGTAGGAGTTGCTTCACAGTACTGCAACTCATCTCGGTGGCGGGGCTCCCAGTCCTTACCGGCAGGTTCCTGTGGCTGGTGCTGCTCCTGGGACGAGGTAGACGCCCCATATCCAGGCGCGGGTGCCAGGTCGCCGGGCGCCAGCTCACTGCCAGGGCCCGCGAGCTGCGCGCATTCCTTCGGCAGCGCATTCCCAGGGTGGCCGCAGTCAGCGCGCTCTTGAAGGGAGGGCTACAGAAGACACTCCCTCTCTGTTCATGCAAATCGCTGGGGAACTTCAGCCAATAGTCATTGCCTTTTCAAAAAGGACCGGAATTAAGGGGGAGGGGGTAGAAGGGCGAAGGACCGAAGGGCAGGTTTGCAGTTTCCAGCCTCAGTGGTGAGTACGTCCAAATCCCCCCAGAAGAGCCAGAATGTGGGACTGGCGTCTGAGGACTGCGACGAGGTGCCACCGGATCGGGCATCGGAGTGCGTGCCTACCAGCCTCCCTTCCTCGCTGCACCATTCAGATCCCAAGTCCACAGGTTGCTAGCAGAAGAGCGAAAAGCGAGAATTAAAATAAATAAGTTAGCCTGCATTTGTGTCAGAGATGGGGGGGGGTGCCTGACTGTGTCACAGCAATCACAAGCGAGGTCCCCTGAAAGCCTGCTTTGCCGCCAGCCAGTTCCTCCCAGAGACTGGCATCCTGCAGCGTTTGTACACAGAAAGAAAATGCACTTTTCTCAGGGGAGAGGAGTCTCAACTTCTTTGTTGCAAACATAGGAATTGAGTGAAGGTTTCTACAACCTTCGATTTTGAATCTTCCTTGGTGGTGGTGCCAGAGCTTCTGCTAGTTTCCTAGTTTTGTAGGCACAAGTGTATCTGGGTGTCTCTCTGCCTTGTGGTTCTATTTTAGAGGTTCAGGTCTTCTGGATGAAAGAAAGAATGGGGGAAGGGGTGTGTGGGGAGGTGCCGTTGTAATGCAAGTGGTTCTGCCTGCAAGCAACATCTTTCTCTAATGGGAATATTTAAGGGAGCAAGGCCACTCTCTGAAGCTTACGTAAAAAGTGGTCACTTTTCAAATTATTACTTCTCTCCATTCCACACCCCATCCCTCTGAATGCCTACTGGGAAAGTGCTCCTTTAAAAAGAAGTCCTGGAAGAGAGTGATGCAAAATGCTTGGATACCCTTTCTTAGCTCTAATCCTAAATAGCCATGTGACCCCAGAATCACCTAACCCCTAGCCTTGCTTGCTCATTTATAAAATCATAGCTGGTGGGACACCTCAGTGCATTTTTGATCTGCGGGATGCCGTATACCATGTAGGTAGAAGAAACCATTCAGCTTTTCCCTGAATAGCAAATTCTCTTCATCACTAGGCTTCCAGATATGTCCTTCACTGCCCTAAACGAGAAACATTTCTTGCTGAATGACCAGTGACTGAGCCTAGAATAGAAAAAAGTCTTCCTTTTGGGTTGGGAAAAATACTAGTTCTCTGTGCTTTCCAAAGGGAATATCTTAATATTCTACCATATGATAACTTGAATATAAATTGTTTGGGTGAGATACTTGTTTTGTTTCTGACCCTTCCTATTTTCTGCACACTTCCACTAACCCTAAAGGCAGAAACCTAAATACCAACAATACACTACATCAGAATACCTGGGGTATAACAAGTTGCCACTGAGGAAGTATCGCTATGAATAAAGTTGACAAACAAAACTCTGTAGTACGAACCTGATGTATGATATGATCCTGGCTCATAAAATAAGCTCTTTCAGACTCTTCACAGTGGAAATGAAATGCTGACCAAGTGGTAACTCACATACATAAATTGACACCCACATCTGTGTTTAAGGCCATTATATAGGCAGTAAACTGCAGTCAGGAAGGCATGATTTTTCCTCCTTCCCTTTGATTCTTCATCTGCCAGTTCTGTCCTACAGCTGAACTTTTACCATTATTGGTAAATATTTACACTGAGGTCTGATGTGGAAATATATCTGACTCCAAAAATCAGTAACAAACTGCTTCTGAAGTGCGTTTAGTTTGTGTCTTCAGGCAATACTTGTAGCGTCTAGAAGTAAGGGGCACATGGCCAGAATTAGGCAGTTGATAAAGAGTGGGGACCTACAATCTGAAGTAATTATGCATCTAGACAGATAGCAAACACGCTAGGCTGTATATCCCCATACAGCTCATGTCGTCTCCAAGTGCTTACTCTTGGAGTCACCCAGTTTTTTGTTTGTTTGTTTTTGTGAAAACATAGGGAATTTTTTTCTTAGTTCTTTTCTTTATTTATAAAGATGTCACTCCGGAGCTATTGTTTATGAAGACAGAAGACAGCGCGACTGGAGTAACGTTCTCCCTTTGTAATTAAATTTTCAAATGTCTATCACTTTCCTGAACTCCGAAGCTCTCTCTTTTTCACTTTGCAGTGAATGTTTTAGTATGGATAAATCTTTAAAGGTGTTTTCCCACCCTATCCCAGAAGAATCTTATCTTCTGGCCATATCAACTAGCTGTTCCCTATGGAAAGGGTTACCGATGTTCTCCCCCTTTGTTAAGTTGAAAAGAAATCTCCCTATTCAGCCATAATTTGTTTTAGATTGTTTCTAAAAAGTATGAACATATGAACTATAGCAAAAGCTATTCACGTACATTGAAATACAGGAACTGAACACATTATGGAAATAATGTTTGGAATGACAATAACAACCACCTTTGTTTTATGTTACTATGCTGCTTGCAAAGACCTTGAATGGAAGTGTGTCATCAAGACTGGTGGATCTTGGCACAATGCTAGGTAGTCTTACATGCCACAAGTCAAACTGTTAACTGAACTGCTTATTGTCTTCCTCTTTGAAGATCTGAGGAGAGCTTTCATGAAGCTTTTTGCTTCTTAATTGGCCTAAAGAAGTATAAAAAGACCTAGATTCTTTTTATCTATAATCTTCTTGGGATTGTGAAAGCTTTCCCAAACTCCCATTCCTCATGATGCCAGCCCTGTGACCTGCCATCTGGTGTCCCATACTTTTTTCTAAAGACGACTTAGAGAGCTTTTATGCTAGTGATTCCTTGAAAATAATACTTGTGAACTTCTCAGATATCTCAGTTGCTCTGGGCCTGCTTCACAGGTGTTTTTTTTAAAAACAAATCTAGAAGAATAGTTAGATTATGCGTCTCTCAAGCCTAATTTTTCTATAGACAAGGAAAACGTGATACAACGGCTGGTATTCTGAACTGAGGTAGGTGATTTGTATTTCATTCTACAGCTGTTGCTAAATTTCTATGCATCTTCAGGCAAGTCCTCACATCTGTTTCAATATCCTACAAAAAAATTTTCCCACATACTAAATGCACATATATACATGAAATGGCTTATTTCATGTCTGTCTTTATCAGATACTCCATAATGATACACAGGTTAATTTGACCGTTATTTATCCCATTATATCAGTAAGGGTTAATAGTGTTTATCATTTACTGCAAGCCTTCTCTTGGTTTTATTTAATTACAAGAAAGCCTGCATGATTATATGTATCTACCAAAATATCATTTTTAAAATTTGTACATTTAGGAAATATACTGCCTGTTATATAAAACACCTAAATCTTTGCTATCCTATGTTTTACAAGCAGCTTTAATATATATTTTTCATTGTACCATGTAAAGTATTTTAATAATTGTATGATACCTCAAAGTTCTACATAATTAATATATACATTGATAATTAAAACTATTTGTGAACTATAATACAGTATATGTTCTGTATAATTCAGATGCAAGCAAAGATAAATTTAGGACATTACCTTATTTTAAGGCTATTTTATTTGTTTGTCTTGTTAATAGAATTATGAACTCAGAAGTCCCTTTCGTGAAACTCAGAAGTCCCACATGTGTGTATATAATGTATATATTATACATGTAAAATGGGTATAGTGCAAAACATGTTGTGTATAATATAAACAAAATTAAAATATATGATACTTAGTTAATATTTCTTTTTCTGACTCAAGGTTAAAGGATGATCATGTTTTAATAACCAACACGACATTTGAGAAATGAAAAAAAATAACTATTTATGGAGTGTCCATTACATTGCAAACATGCTACTGGATGGTTTATGTATTATTTATTTAATCCTCATAGTGGTCTTATAGTATAGTTGTTATTCCACCAATTTAATAGCCGTACATTACATGCTTGTCCATTGTCTATGATTAGATCTGTGGCAAAGTACATGCTTGATCTTTTTACCCTGGTATAGGCTTCTTACTTGAATGAGTGGGTATAGGGCCTCTATAAATTTAAATGTATTTCAATTCAGCAAACATTTATCATTTACCTATAGCAACATGACTGGGGACATGGATTTGTGATATGATGACTTTTTGAATTGAAAGCTTCATTAGTTGATTATTATCCCTTAATAGATACATAGACAGCAACACAACTTACCTGTGTTTGGCTAGCTTAGTAACCCAACTTGTTGACTTCAAATATATTATGTAGATATGTTTGTATATATACTTGAGTGCACTGGGAAGTTCTGAATAATTCTGACGATCACAAAGACATAAATTTGCACATTAGTTGACAGTAAAAGAGATGACCCATAATCAATTCGAATTCTCAAAATTCTCTTTTTTTCTTAAAGTAGTACTAGATTTTGGTTTTAGGATTGATATTAGGATATTTGATATTAGGAGATAAAACAGAAAGAGCAGTATTTTTTCCTGGTATCTATTGCTAAGATCAAAAGCCTTGGTCTTTATCATAACTGTAATCATTCACTTTTTTATATTATTTAGTAATTTTTCATACTTACAAATATTTTTAAAGAAATTACTCATTTGGCTAAATTATTTTTCAAGTGTAATAGGCAAATTTTAAAAACCTATTTCATTTACCCTATATAATTGAGAAATTAATTGTGAGACTTAGGGGATCAACATATTGGTTTTTTGCTAAAAAAGCCCGACAGTTAATTTAGTAAGTACATCTCTGTTTTCATTTCTTGTATGAAAAGCATGAAAATAAGCTAAATTATTGTCAGAGGAATTTGCATTCTCAAACACATAGTGCTGTATTATCCAATTCATAAGCATTAACTTGTTCTAATTAGTACCTCTTTTAAGTTTTAGAAAACTTTGTGTTAGTAGATTGGATTTCACAATTCTCCTCTTTCTATACATATTCCAAGAGGAAGGGCTACAATAATGTTGAATGGTCCTTGTTTTTTCAGAATTCAATTAACATCACTTTAACAGGGATAAGTATAGCTGGGTGAAGTCACTAGAAATTCCCAGGTTTAATTTTAGCTAACATTTTCTACTTTCTCCTTATCCTTAAAATAAATTCAAAAAGTCATTTTCATCTCATTTGAATTTCACATTCTTCCTTCTCACTTATGGTAGAGGTGATAATGAACAGTGAAATCATCAAAAGAAAGGTAGAGGGAATGAGGAGGCGAAGAAATGAAGGGCATTTAGTAGTATAACTATCTTAACTATCTTGTGTGTATATATATATATAAATATATGTATAATATATATAGATATTTACTAATTGCTATTTGTTCACTGAAAAGAAAGGTTTGTGCCTATATTGTTTGATCAATTTTTCATGCCTATATGTTGTAATATGAGCAAATACTTTGAAGATAACAGTACGCAATGTACTAACCATTATCACTCTCCAACAATCTTGTTTTGAAATGTTGTAACATTGTATTTATTTATTTATTTTTCTCTAAAATAAAAAAAATAAAAAAATGAAGGGCATGGAAAATCCACAAAGTGGACCTGAAGTTGCTGAATAATGAACACTTAGCTGAATGCCGTTTGTTGATGATGTGTGTTCCTTGCTCCCTGGAGTCAGTCCCTTGGAGACTTGAAAGAAGAGAGAAATATAGGCTGTGCACAGAATAAAGCAATGGTAAACCCTATAAATTAGCATGAAAATTAGGTCAGAGCCAAAGCAAATCCACTGAAGGAGAGAAAGCATTTTAAATATTTTTGTAGGGCAATGATCCTGTCTTTCTTCAGATGTCTATTCTTCATTCTCAGAAACTGAAGTATTACATATGGGAAAGCATAATGAAAATTTATGCTCAGGTAATATTTTTACACAGATCACCAGCTCTTTTGCCTGGTTTTATAAAATATCTTTTTATTTTATTATGTAAATCTAGGCTGGGTTGCTAAAAACTGCACTACTGATTTCAGTGTGTGCGGTACATGAAAGCACGAGCACTTATTGTAGGATCAGTGAAAAGCTTTATCAGTGGTGTCATTCATCAACGTTTTTATGGTAGTATAACTATGATCACTAGCTGTTTCTTTCTGGAAATCTTTGTAGGGGGAGATTAGAGGTAGCTGACCTCAGTTTTATTCACTGCTAACAGCTACCAATTATTTAGCACCTTCTTGCCAAGTGCATGGTGGGTATTACCTCTCCTCTTTATATACTTCTCTGCAACTTAATGATGACTCCATTTCACAGACAATGAATCAGAGGCTTTCGAGATGAAATAAGTCACTGAGGTCATACAGCTAGGAAATGTTAGTTAGTATTGAACGAGGGAAATTTGAGGACATTTATTATGTTAGTGAGTCGTTTTTTTGTACATAGTATAGTTATTCTAATATTCATTGAGGTAAGCACATATGCTGAATATCGATTATGTGCTTGTCACAAACACTGCATCCAATCTGATGGTAATAGCCGTTTCAAAATACATCAAACTTCTGGAAAAATTGAATAATTATATATTTCAATAAAATATATATACATTATATTTATGAAAGAATGAATATTTTCTTCTTTCCCAATTACTTTTGACTATGAAGAAAAGATGTGGGCTGGGCATGGTGCCCATGCCTGTAACCCCAACTACTGGGAAGGCTGAGGCAGGAAGATTGAAATGTCATGGCTAGGCTGGAAAGAAGGGGTAGTTGGGGATGTAGGTCAGTGGTACAGCACTTGTGCCTAGGCCTGGGATTCAATCCCTTATAACATATACACATGCACATGCCTTCACACACAAAATAGAAAAGGTAAAGGAAATGATGTGGATTTGGTATTTTTATTAACTATTTAGAATTACATGGCAAAAAGCTTTTTACTTGGTGAAAATAATGAGCTTCCTGAAAATGAAACTATACATTTCCCAAAGAGCCATCAATTTTCATTTTAGATAATCTTTAAAACTGGTCAAGTTGATATCAACTTTATTTAACAATGAAATAATTATTACTTGTGGATTTTTCTTTGTTATGAATAACTAAATTCTTTGTTAGCTAGATTTAAATGGAATTGACTGCTACTAACAAATTTTTATTAGTAGTTTTATTTTAAACTTTCATAAGCTCTTATAGGATTTAAAATAAGTCAAAGGAACATAAATAAAATTAATATTGTTAGACAATATTTGTTAATACCTACAATGTATAACTTATGCAATTCAACATATCCATAGACAAAGGAGAAAAGAAAGAAGAGATTGAGGAATTTATGTGGAAAGCAATATTTTCATGGTAGTTTTGATTAAATGAAAAGAATTAAAAATTTCTGAGTGTACCAGAAGTATATTCTCTGTAGGAGCAATTCTCTTTATCCTAAATATGGATATACATGCTATCCATTCTTTTAAAAAACATTAAGGCACAATTACTACTATTTCCAAATCCCAAAACCTCTAGTGGAGGGGCTTGAATCAATTAGAGTCTTTTCAGAGCTTGTTAAACTATTCAGTAATGATTGCTAAAAACATTTTACACACAATGTACACCTGTTGTAAAGATTAGAAACCTCAAGTATCCATGCTAGCTGTGAGCAAGACTATTTTAGCACTCCTGTGGGGTTTCTGGATCAAGATTGATTGATTCTAGGTTCTGTCTCCATATAACAGGCTAGTCATGGATCCTTCCAATTTGCATCGTTGCCAAAGTTTCTTTGAGATGTTATACAACAGGCTACCACGACCCTCTCCTCTGTTCTTTTGTTTTGTTTTGTTTTGTTTTTGCTTTCAAAAAGAGCAGGTTTTTCATTTACCACTAATCATTCATCATAAAATATTAGAAATCTTGAGTCAGCTTTGTATTTTTCTCTCCACTAGGCCCTGGCAAATAAACAGAATCTTCCTTAGGAAATCAGATACTGGAGAACAGTAGTAGCAACCTAAAAGGTGCCTGGCACTTACTGTTTTTGCTAACGCTGTTTTCATCTTTTACACTGTCATAGTCTAGTTTCCCTGACTTCTGTGACATCACACTTAATTGTGTTTTGTACATTATATCTTTGCCCTATTTTGTCTTTGCTGGAGTTTTTGTTTCTCTTTTCACCTTTTAGTTATAGGTTCTTCCCAGAGGACTTTTCTGTTTCCTTCTATATTCACTCACTGAGAGTCTTTCATTATAATTTAGCCACCCCAAATCTACTCCCAAAGCCTCAAATTCTATGCATCCCCAGATTTTACTGTCATTAGGAGAAATCATTTCCCTGGGTGATGAAGTTCTCCCCAAGGATATTTGCTTCCTTTCCTACAAAATAGCCTGTTCTACATGAAACAGTATATGTGACAAGGCTTATAGCAGAAAACAGAAAGGTCCATACTTATAAATGTATTAGCTACTAAATGGTAGTTCAGTATACGTATTTCTACATGAAAACTATTGCAAAACAGTAATTATTAGTGCCATCTTTTGGTAGAAGGCAGAATTGAAATTCATAGCTTCTCACCATATTAATAACTAGAGAATTGACTGTTCTTGGAACATAGCAGATGTAGAAGTTTGAGGAAAGCACAAAGTGGAATAGGGCACTGCTGCCTGTGGAAAATCAGCTGCCTGCCTCATAATAGGCCTCAGAGAGTGGCATTACAGAGGTGAGAAAATAATAACAACTACCAGGTGTTAAGTATTCATGAACGGTGTGTATGTGTACATAAATTCTCACACAGTCCTATCAAATGTGTACAGTTATTTACAATTTAAAATGGGTAGATTATAACTATGTATCTTATCCAAGATCATACAGCCATTATTTAAATCCCCCCAAGCATTACCTTAATCCTGGCACTGTTATCCTCTGAAGACTAGTATCATACAGGCTGAAATATATAATTTGGGCAAGGAAGGAGGATAGAAACAGTATTTTCAAATCTCAGCTCTTGACTCATATTTCCCTAACCTGACTATGTTCTTTGATTTTTCCAGGACACTTTGTTTAGATTATTTTCCCAGGGTATTAACAGTGGCTGTTTCACTCTTAAAACACTGTAGTTTAGATAATAAAATATGTGGTCAACCCCAGTTAACCATATTTACAAGTGTGTTACTGAAAATCAAGATGAAATAAAAATATAACACTTCTAAAGACATCTGTGTTCATGTGGCATGATTGTTGTATTTTTTCCCCCCTGAAGATAGATAGAAGTGGGAAACAAAAGGAGAATGAGGGGGATCAGATTGTAAAATGAATGAAATGTTTATTCACAGCAGGCTGCCCCTGGAACAGTCCAGCCAATGGAAATGGAGTATTAGAGCCATTTGGCTTTGATTCCCTCTGCTGCTTGCTCTGTGCTTCCATGCATACTTCCTCTGGGAAGTTCATTTTGTGTTTCAAAAGCTCGCCCGTTTCTGCTACAGAACACAAAATTTCTCTAAAAGCACGGGACCTTTCTCAACGCATAGAAACCCAATGTCTGTGAACCATTCTTTCACTGACAAGGACTTTCATACTTTAATTTTGATAGTGTATCAAACTAGGGGGCAGAGAGTTTTTAATTATTTGCAAGTCAGGAGAGGACATTTTACTGTTGACAGTGGATATGGACAAAGAGAAAGCATCTTGTTTATGAGACTATGGTTTATAATCCAACAGATCTGACTCAATTCCCTATTCTGCAAGTTCCTAGTAGAGGTACCTTGAATATTACTTAGAATTTTGAAGACTCAATTTTTTCATTTAATAAAAGTAGTTGAGAGTTTTCAGCACTGACCATTTGCCAGGTCTTTTCCTAAGAATATTGTAAATATTAAAAGTAATTTTCATAACAATCATATAAGCTAGGTACTGTCATTTTCATTACTTTAATATGAGGCATCGAGAATCTAGGGAACTTGCCCCAGGTTAAACTACAAGTAGTAAGAACCTGTGACAGGCTATTAGGCAAGTTGCCGTCACAACTCTTACTCACCCATTCCCCTGTACTTTGTTCTGTAAAACAGGGTTACTAGTACTGACTTACCTCCTGGAATACTGGTACACATTTAAGTAAGAAACTATTTCAAGTATTCATCATAGTTCTTGACACTGAATAATGTTCAACAAATGGTAGCTGTATATTAATTCCATTCTCCCCTCCTCCTTCCCATTCATTTTTATTCAAACTTGACCAGGTTTTTTTCATTTATAGCTTCTTATGGAATTATAGCTATTTATGTACCTTTATCAGTACGTTTTTTTCAATTCAAAATTCCTATATTCTGCTTAGCTTTTTCCAAAACATAGTTATTCTCCATATTCCAGAATATGAGTTTTACAAAAGTTTTTGCATGTGTTTTTATATTCTTCTATATTATTTCTTGGCAGCATAGATTTTATTCATATAGGTATGCCACATTATATAAGCATTTTTCTTGTATCAATATTTTATTCAAATAGCTTTTCTGTGAAACTTTCTGTATCCACATCTTTGTAAGTGTTTATGATTATTGTCTTTCTTGTTTCTGGGACACAGTACTCCACATGCACACACACACACACACACACACACACAATTTAAAGGAAGAAAGGTTTATTTTGGCTCACAGTGTGTAGAAGTTTCAGTCCATAGTTGGCTGGCTCCAAGGCAGGGTGGCACGGCAGAGGTGCATGGGAGAGGAAGCTTGCTTATGACTTGACAAGCAGGAAGCAGAGAGCAATCAAGGGAGGAGAGAGGAAGATAGACCCTTCCAGGCTATATCCCTAGTGACCCACCTCCTCTGACCAAGCTTCACCTCCCAAAATCATATTTAACTGTAAACTCATCAGGGGACTAATACTCTTATGAGTGTCATGCCCCCATGATCCAATCACCTCTCAAAAGCCCCACCTATGAGAAAATGAGGCCTTGTGGGAACATCTAGATATAACCATAACAATTATTAACCCTGAATTACTAAATATTAAGCAAGCTTTTTTTGTGTGTGTGGGTACCGGGAGTCAAACTCAGGGTGTCACACTTGCCAGGCAGGCGCTTATGCCGCTGACCTATCTCACTGGCCCCCTCAGTAAGCATTTTAAATGGGATGAAATTTTTAAACTTTGCTAATATGTTTTCAATAAATACACTTCTAATAATTTCCTTTGGAATTTGCTATATTCATAGTAACGTATAAATGTACAATGATTATCACTAGTTAATATAGTTTAAAATTTATTTTTAATACGGTATGCCCAAAGAATACTTATTTTTATTGAGAGACAACTATTTTGAAAATAAGAAAGATTTTTGCCATGGTTTTATATTTAGGAAAACTGATAATTTTCCTTATTGCTTTATAAAGTATTAACAGGGCTGCATATGGATGTAGCTCAGTGGTAGAGTGCTTGCTTAATGTGTGAGAGGCCCTAGGTTCAATTCCCAGTACAAAAAAATGCATATATAAAGTTTATTATACAATACAGGTGCCATTTTTTTCAAACATTAGATAAGTTTCTTAGAATTTGCTCTGTGTTGTGGTACATTTTCCCATCTAAATAATAAACTATTTAGGGGCATGGTAAATATAAACTGGGCAGATATTTAATGTTCAATTAATAATTTTTAAATGTCTAGCAGGAATCATCTCTTAGCTTTTAACATTTATGAAATATTTGATGAAGTTTAGCTTAATTGTCAATTGGATTAGATTAAAAGACTCCTGGAGAGCTGACTGGATCACGGGTCACTATACTTTTTAGTGGATTAATGTATTGGTGTCCATAACTGAATGTGCTCTTAGGAGGTCGGGCCCAGTTGGAGTTCAGTCAATGCGGGCATGTCTGGGCAGGGTGTATTTCTCCTTGGCTCTGCTACCCTGGGTTCTGCTTCTAGCCACAGTGAGGTAAGAAGCATTTTTCCACTAAGCCCTACTGCTATGATTTTCTGCTTTGGAGCCATCCAACCATGAACTGAAACAATGAGCCAAATAAACCTTTCCTTCTTTTAGTTGTGGGTGTTTGATATTTTGTCCCAGTAATGGGAAAGCTGGCTAGTACAGAAAATAGGTACCAGAGAAGGGGGTCACTGCTGCAGCTATACCTGACCATGTGGTTCAGAAGCCTTTAACACTGGTTTTCAGGAATGATTTGGAAAGATTTGGAGATGGAGAGTAGAGCCCTAGAATACTTTAAGCAGAGCCTGATGGGCATTTCTAATTGGAGCTCAGAAGGTGACAATGAAGCTAGAAATGTGGACACTAAAGGCTATGCTCATGAGTTCCTGTTGGCTATAATGACTATAGGGAATTGATCTAGAAATCATGCATGTAATACTGGCAAAAAAATAAGAAACTCTATGTTTTGCCCACGTTCTCAGATTTTGTAGGGGTTTGGTGAACTAATTGATCTGGCAGAGGAAATTTCAAGACAGCTCAATGTTCAGAATATCTCATGGTTACCACTGGCTGCTTTTAGACAGATGCATAAGTGAGAATCAGAGAATCAGGAGGAAAAAGTAGAGCAGAAGTATTTTGGCCCCAAACAGCCACACATAAAGTTAAGGACAAAGAAAATGAGATTGCCAAAGAAATCCATGCCATTAAAAAAATCCAAGTACTTTAAAAGAAGAAGAAAGAAGTCTGGAAAATATCTGAAGAATCAGCAAGATTCTACCCATCTCAGGCTCAAGGATGCAAAAATGTACTTTTTATTTCAGAAGAGAGCTCCTGCTCCAGAAGATCTGCCTAGGGAAATGAATTCATGGGATTTATTTCTCCATGTTCAGCCATCCCGCCATTCAAAGCAGTTGCCCTGGCTAATGCCCAAGCTGTTGTCAGACTTTGGAATC
Source organism: Erethizon dorsatum (assembly GCA_028451465.1). Classification (NCBI taxonomy): domain Eukaryota; kingdom Metazoa; phylum Chordata; class Mammalia; order Rodentia; family Erethizontidae; genus Erethizon; species Erethizon dorsatum. The sequence goes on from CM051824.1 coordinate 115,800,156, forward strand.
ATTCCTGGGGTCCTGTTCTTTCAGGCATGCAGAATGCAAGAACTATGGGTCATGGAGACTTCGCCCAGATTCCAAAGGAAGGTCTGGAGCCAAGGCAAAGTGCCCCTAAGAAGTGTGTCTACAAATCTCTGGGAGTAAGTTTGAGGGTACTGTAGAGATCCCAAAAAGTCAAAGATGCTAGGAACATGAGAGATCTGTCAAGGAAAGCCACAGGTAGCAAGTAGAGCTATCCAAAGAGAGAAAGACCATGTGGGTTTCAATTGCCCAGGTCATAAGAATGGAATCACCCATGTCCTGAGGAACTCACATCTTAACACCATGTTCCCTAGATGCTGATGTACAACTATAGAACTTAATGTTTTCCCTGCTGGGCTATGATATTGTTTTGGTTTTCTATTTCTCCATTCTTCCCCTTTGGTATTAGAATATTTATCTTTTACTTTAGGAATATGTAACTTTTTAAGAAATTTACCATGGTTCCCAGCTGGAGCTTGCCTTGAGTCTCAGAGGAGGAGACTTTGACTTGGACCTTTTTGGTAATGATGGAAATATTGATACTTGGAGGAAGGGATTAATGTGTTTATAGGTAAACATAGGATAGTTAGAGCAGGTTAGGTGAAACTATGACCTTGTTTCTGCCTGTATTTGAAGACTGCATTAGTCACTTTTCCACATCTGGGATAAAATACCTAGCACACACAACATAAAAGAGGAGAGGTTTAATTTGTGTTCCCAGTAACCCACTTATAATCAGTTCCTACCTCCTAACAGCACATTCAGCTATGTACTCATTAGTGCCTCCATGATCCAATAAGCTCTCAAAAGTTCTTCTTCTGAACATATGAGACTTATAGAGGCCATTTTAGGTCTAAGCATTCCTTCCCTGTCCCCCAAAAGTCTCAGATTCATCTCATTTGCAATATGCATCTAGTCCATCTCTTAAGTGTTACCAGCATTCTAACAGTTACAGCATTGCTGATATGTCCAAGTCCAATGTCTTCTCTGAGAATCAAGGCAAACTCAGAGCTGTGAGCCCCTGTGAAAATCAAGAAGAAAATTAAATACTTCCAAAATACAATAGCACAGAGTAAACATTCTCATTCCATAAGGCAGAGATAAGGTGATAGGAAGTAATCAGGCACTAGCAAGTCCAAAACCCGACAGGGCAAACATTAAATTCTGAAGCTTCATGTCCAACTCCCTGGGGGAGGTTGGGGTGAGATGTGAGCTCCAAAGGTCTTGGGGACCTCTGCCCTAATGACTTTGTTGGTTGCAGTCTACTTGGGCTCTCTCATGGCCTCACTCCACTTGCTGCCTGTGTTTTTTTCAGCAGACATTCCACATTACAGTCATCTTTCACTTTCTCAGATCTTCATTGCAGCTTGGGCTTAATTCTCACAGATTCACATATGACAAGCCATCTCATTGACTTCCAGCAGCAACTGTCATATATTGTTGCCTGGCCTCTCAGGCCTTCTTCTGGAATATGGGTGGTAGCCTTTGTGACCTCATAACTCTTGCATTCTGTATGCCTGGGAAACAATATCACAAGGATGATGCCAAGTTCTGCTATGAGCTTAAGTAGTCATCAGTCTCCTTGGACTATGGCTCAGCTACCTCTCGGTACCTGGATTGCTGAACTCAGGTAGGCAGCCTTGAATGACTAGGACACACTGAGATTCTCTTCTTGAACCAACATCTTTCAAAGGCATACCCATTTACACTCTTGAGCCTAAGAAGGACAGGGTCTGGTTAATTCCTGAGATGCCTTCAAGCCATTTTTCTCATTTTCCTGATGTAAAGTATTTGGCTTCTTTTAAAATTAATCTTTTCAGAAACCATATTATCCTTGTTGCCAACTTTGCAGTAGCTACTTTCATGCTGAAACTGCAAACTTTTCATATCTTTCAGTTCTTTCAGCTCTAGTTGTTCCCAGTTCTCACTGCAGATTTGGCTAAAAACAGCTACAAATACCCATGCCACAACCTGAATGTTGAGATACTTTAAAATTTTGTCTGCCAAACCAATTAGTCCACTCACCTTAATCTCAGTTTCCTGCAAATTCTCAGGACATGGGAAAAACGTAGGCAAATTTTCTACCAGAGTGTTACACACATGTCCTCTACTCCAACTATCCATGGGCTCCATGTTCCCAACTAAAACCTTCTGAGCCTGTTCTTTACTGTCTGTATTTATATCAAACTTCTAGTCTTCTGAGCTCCATCCAGAATCACTCATCAAGTGCTACTTACACTGACTGAGGGCTTCTCTAGCTTGCATGTTCAAACTTTTCCAAACTTCTCCCATAAACAAGTTCCAAAGTGTCTGAATCACATTCTCAGGTACAGTTACAGCAATGGCCACACTTCTATGTTACCAATTTTCTGTATTAGTTACTTTGCATCCCTGAGATAAAGTACACGACACCCACTATTAAAACAGGAGACTTTTAATTTGGCTGACATTTTGGAAAATTCAGTTCATGGTCAACTAGCTCACCATGCAAAAATGGCATGGTGAAAAGGCATGGTAGAAAAAGTTGCTTAACCCATAAAAACTATAAAGCAGAAAGTGAAGGGAGGAGCTGAGAAGGAAGATATACACTCCAAAGGCATGTCCCCAGAGACCCACCTCCAATCAGGCTCCACCTTCTAACAGTCCTTCAGTTCATGAATATAGTATCCCCATGATCCAATCACACTTCAAAAGCCCCACCTCTGAACACATGAGACTTTGAGGGTACATTTTAGATCTAAACCATAACTGAGATTAAGTATAGCTTAAGGAGATGTGTTTGGGTGTCAAGTCAAGTAGGGGGAGAATGTGACAGTTAAGCTTAATTGCTGGCTTGACTTGGTTATGAGTTTCCCGGAGAGGTGATTCAATCATGGGGGACCTATATGAATCATTGGATTAATCAGAGCTGAAAATGCTGTTAGGAGGTGGAGACTAACTGGAGGTTGGTCAATGAGGGTGTGGCTATGGAGGGTGTCTCACTGATTCCCTTCCTCTGTGCTCTGCATCTGGTCATGAGGGGAGCAGCATTCTTCTGTCAAATCCTTCTGCCATGATATTCTGCTTTGGAGCCAGCTGACCATGGAATGAAACCTCTGAAATCAAATTAAACCTGTTCTTCTTTAAGATGTGGGTGGTATTTTGTTCCAGCAATGGGAAAGTGACTAATACACATTCTTAAAATATCTTTAAGTATCCCCAGGACTATATACAGGAGACTACACTTATTTTGGTAGTACCTACCTAAATGCTATTTTTAGTGGTTATGATTGTGTATAAACAAGAAGGTTCTTTGCCTACTATATGATATATAGTTTTCTAATGTGAGCATAAATAACACAATTAACAATCTTTTACTGGAGTTAAAATAAAACATGGTGAACTTCATTCATGTAGGAAATATGAAACTGTTCCTCTCCAAATTAAGTGCATTGGAGACATTGTATTCTCATTTTCATTTCTGCTGGAAGGTCTTCCTAGTATTCACTGGTTGTTGGCTCATGAAATGTGCTAATCCATTTTTTTCTTACCTTGGTCAAATTCTTTCCTGGAGTTAAAAAACAGACAATAAATAAAACTTCCTTGCTTCTCCAGCGAAGGTTGTTTTATGCCTGGAGAAATTATTATTTTCATATTTGATCTAGTTTAATATGTGAGAATGAGCATTGGTCACAGATCTCACTGTATCTCTGCTTGTCTATCAAGAAGACAAGTCCTCCCTTTTGCACAGAGAGAGGAGGGTAGTCAAATTTGAACACTACAGATAATTTTGACAGGAAGTTTGAGTATCCTCTTTGATGTTCAAGTGGTGCTGGTCAATCGTGGGACTGGGATTTAAATCCAGCATTCTTAACTAAACAAGTATCCTTAAGATCTGCTAAGAAAATATCTGATTTCTTTTTTTGTTGAAGTTTTCATTGGAAATTATAAGCTTATGATTTATTTTGGAACTATTTATTCTAAATATCCATTGCATTATAAACAAGTAAAGAAAAGACTGCTTAAAAATAGCTTTACTTTCGTGGCCAGGGATGTAGCTCAGTGGAACAGTGCCTGCCTGGCAAGTGCAAGTCCCTGAGTTTGATTCTTGTCACACACACAAAATATATATATATATCAAAATAGCTTTACTTTTATCTAATATACATCTACAACGGAGTGCAGCCATTGAGTATATTCTGAAGAAGTACATTGTATATAGTTTTAAATATACACACATGCAAATAATATATTACAAATATACCATATGACAATATACCATATAATTATAATATATGTCTTATATAATATATAAGACATAATATACCATAAAATTAATATATTTTTGTAGAATATATACACCCATTATATATGTGTATCATATACAATGTGTGATAAAAAATGTTAAATATCTAAATGTAAAAACAATTACTCAGAATTTGGAGGTATGGATGAAGTTATAGACATGCCATTTGTATGAGGAAAGGCATTAACAAAGGCTTTGATTTAATTACTTGACCATCTTACTCAAGATTTAAAGTTAATGCTCTCCTTTTAGTTTTCTCTACTTCCTGATTATACAAAGGTAATATTGTGGCATCATTTTTCACTGTTATTTTTAGTGTCAGTCTTGGAATATCAATAGAAGTAGATGCAGGAAATATTTTATAAATTAATCAATGAGCATTGAAAGCTGAAGCAAATGATACTTTCCTAGAACTGAAACTTATCTTTCCAGTTTAACTCTTAATCGGTTTGCATGAAGACTTCTGTACACAGAGATAGTTCATTTGTCTAATAGATTTTTTAAAAAAAATAGTTCTGGTTTTGTAATTGATTTTAAATGATTAAATATTTGAAGTTAAAATATAAATAAATAAATAAATAAAATTAAAGGATAGATAATAGGAAAATAGAAGGTAGATGCATGGAAATGGGAAAGGGGATAGGGTGGAGAGAAGAAAGGGAGAAAGAATAAAGTGATTGAAAATTATAAAGATGTATTATTTGCAAGGAGCAACCACCAGAATGAATATTATCATTCTGTACTACTAACATGCACTAATAAAAAATATAGAGAATAAAATATTACTAAAAATAATGCCAAAAACAGTTATGTATTAAGACAGTTCACACAATTATTTTCTACTTTCTTCTGAAAGAGATTGTGTTTGTAAACCGTCAAAATATAAAAGTACATGTTTTCTCCACTGGGTATTTTTAGTGTTTTGCATTTACTAAATGTAATTCGTCTAGCATTGTTTACATTGCATATCTTCATTATTTTCTATTTTCAAATATTTCTATGCCACTGGTATTTGTATAAAGTTTTCATTTAGGTAGCAAATAGTGGAAAAGCAAAAACAATGAAAGGAAATAGCTTACCTTGCTGAACTGGAGGAAAGAAACTGAAGAAGTAAGGAACTAAAAAAAATGGAGACACAGAGAAAGAGAGAAAGGAAGGAAGAAAAAATCTCTGATAATGTGCACAGCATTAGCTCGTAAACACAAAAACTGGGCTCACTCAAGCAGATGATTACAAGTCTCCCCATCATTGTTACACAACCTCAAGATATGTGAAGATTATTTTGTTTCGTTTTGTTTTGTTTTAATAAATTCCTGAAAATTTGGGGATTAGGTTAAGAACTAGGAAGTTATGATATTCACCAAATTCACAAATAATCTGTTTTAGACACCGTCAAAACTGAAGTGAGGTTATCAAGAAAGGATGTCAAGGTTTTTTTAGTCTAACTGCCTTGTTATAAATATGAACAAATGAAATCTTGGGACAGTAAGTAACTGGTCCTTATTCACTCTGTACCCAGTGCAGAGAGAGTAATCACTGACTGACATATTCTGAAAGTTGATCTGATATTTCTTCCACTGCAAGTTTTCCCAATACCTGTCTTTCAAAGGGATTGAAAAGAAAAGAAGGCAACAAATTTATCAGTGGAATCACACAAAGCCAGTCAATTTCAGAGATTTAAGCTTTATCCTATAATACCTCCTTTAAGTCATTTCTCTGAACCCCGTCTTCAGTTTTTCTTTCTCGATATGTCTATATGTATATATAGAAAGTCTATAACTTTCTTTTAAATATGTATATTATAAAAATATATATATTTTATTATCATAACTCAGATTTCTCCCTTGAATTCTTTCTCTCATCCCACCAGCCATCATTCATTGAAGATTTTCCAAAGTCTATAGTTTCACCTAATATCACATAATAATAAACACTTTCCTTGTTTTATTTCCATCATACTACTTAAGTACATCCCTGATGCAATCATTTTCAAAGCCAAATGTTTAGAAAAATCAGAATCTATATGGATTATCTCCACTACCATATTTCTCACTTATTCCTCAGAATCTAGTTTCTATTTACCTCATGCTTCAAAATTTGAACTCAGCAAGGTCACATATTAACAGATAGCAAATATTATTCTTATTTGAATTTCTGTTAGATACTACTCACAGTGACAGGAGATTTTATGTATATTAATTAATCCTTCCATCCAAAATAATTCAAGAATTTTCAATTCTTATAGGAAAAAATTGATGTAGAACTATTTTTCTAATGTTGAAATATTGCCTGGTTTGTCCATTATTGTTTGAGGTTTGTCTATACAAATTATTCTGCCTGTTATCTTTGCCTTGTAACTTTCCTTGTGATTAATTACCTTCAAGATACATTTTATAAAATATTTTTCTATAAAATTCCTAAGACTTAACAGATACCTTCTTAGACACTAAACTTGCCAAATTGAATGTTTTGATTTTTAAATTTTGATTCTAACTATTTCCACTTGATTGTTACCTTTTGGCTTTTTGGCTGTGGACATTAGCAACTCCTGTTTTGGCATAGAGGGGACTTAAAAGAGTGTTAAATGAAGAACTTACATATTACTTCATAAGACTGTTGGGTGGATTATATGAGATAGAGTACACAAAGAGCTTAGTATAGTATTTAAAAGAAGAATTCTATTATTTGCACCTTTTATTCCCCCTTAATACTTTCTTCATTCCCTTGGTTTTAAAACCCCATCTTTTCAGTTGCTGTCTCAACCTTTCACTGGGGATTATTTTTTAATATTGTAACTCAGATTTCTCATTGAACTCTTTCTCTCATCCCACCAGCCATCATTCATGGAAGATTTTACAAGGTCCATAGTTTCACCTAACACTTAAGTTGTTTTATATACATTTATAATTTGATTTCTAAAATCACCCCTTCCAGAAATTGGTCTTTAGTTTTAATTACACTTAGAATGCATTCTCAAATAATGATGTGGAAAACAATTAGGCAACTTACTGTCACTTTTCTGTAAAAAAACAAAAATATTTCTAATCATGCAAAAACAGAGAAGATAGAAATCATAGTCATCCAGAAAATTTCTCTACTCCTTAACAGTTACCATCAAATGTGTTAGTATAGGACATATATACTTCAAGACTTGGTTTTTCTCCTCTGTTATTAACCCAGACCACCAGACTACTTCACGACCTCAGTTCATCATCACTGGGCAACTTGTCCTCTCAGAAGTGCTTTACTCTACCATCCCTGGAAACGTTTAAACATGCTGTTCTATCTCTTTTCTGCCTGGTAAATTCTTTTGTAATACAGTATTTTGTAATACAGTATTAATGATTAAGTGCCCTTCTTTACTTTCCTTCATAAGTTCCCCAGGACTTAACGGATTTCTTTTGCAAACATTTTGTGAGTATTTCTCACATGACATATTTTACAATCATTTTAAAAGAAATCTGAATATTATTCACTTTTCTCTAGACCATGATCTCTAATTCCCTTTAACACTGAGTCACTGAAAGATAGTTTATTATGAGTTATAATTTTTGTACTTGAAAAAAAAGCAAGTTCATTTTTTATATATGACTTTTTATAGTATCATTTCCCAGGATCGCAAGTCTATGCCACCATGCCTGGCTCACGGGCATGCAATACTGCAAGATAAAGTTTCAGAAGTCAATGTCCCATGAGGTAGTTATTTTAGGACAAAATAAAAAATGCAGATTTTTAAATCATGATAATTCTTGCAACATTAATACAAAATATTTCTCCATTAAGGTAAGATTTATGAAGTCTGATTTTTGAGTCTTTAGAACATTATTTGCTTCTTGAATGAAGGACATATTCCAGCTACTTAAGAGTTAAAAATATTGGATAATGATCACTATTTTTCATTTATATTTTATTCTTTATTGTATAAATCTGAAATTTATTTCAAAACAACTAAGAATATTCAGACATTGCCCATGGAACTCCATTCAAATAATAGAAGTATGATTTTCCTAGTAACAAGTTCTTCCTTGACAGTATAATTACATGGCTTATTTCACATTCTCAGCAGCTGCCTAAACAATAACTTAGAATGCTACAGAGTGAAAATTGAGTTCACTTAAGTAAATATGTACCAACCTACTTAAATTAATATACCCTTTTGCATATGTGAAACTCAGAATTTAGCCAAGGTGAGGGAATGGAGAAAATTTTTTTCCATCTGGGTTTATTTTAACTCCATTTCAAAAAATGGTCAAGCTATATAATTTTTAACACTTTGTATCGTATTTTTTGTTAAGGCAAATTATTTTACTTTTTATTTATTTTTAATTTTTTTTGAGGGAGTGTCTATATATTCCAGGCTAGCCTTGAACTCACTATGTAGCCCAAACTGGCCTCACACTCAAAGCAACCCTCTCGCTCAGCTCCCAGAATGCTGAGATTACAGGTGTGTAATATCATGCCCAGCTCTTATTTTAATGAGGTGATGATGCACCTGTGGATTTTTTAACAAAGTTTAATTTTGCTGGAGGTGCATGTGTCTTATGATTATACACCTGTGGATTTTTTAAACAAAGTTAAGACACATTGTTTTAGTGAACACATTGTGAAGTTGTTTACTTTGACAATTTTAGAACTTAATTCAATAAACCTAACAGTGATTGTCCTTTAAGGGATACTTGGTCCCTTGTGTGCAAAATAACTTTACAAATCGGTAATTTTGTCACTATTCCTTGCCATTGACCTAGTCTTGTTTTATTTTAATAAAGCAGTAAAAGTATAATTTTCTCAGACAAGAACTACCAAAAGAAGTGATAGGAAAATTGATACATGAAATCAATATTTTCCATTTATTTTCATATAAAAATTCTCTAAGTTATATAGACTTTTTCTTTTTTAAAAAACTTCTTAAAGCAACAGAAATGCTAAGCATTAATCTCCAAATTCTAAGAAAGACAAGAACCCAGATATTCAAATCCAGCACTTATAATTTGCATTTGCTTTCAGGGCATTTGCCTATCTAACTCAAGCAGCTGTGAAACTGAACAATGTTTTGGGCAGCTTTAAGAGAAAAAATGGTAAATGGATTTTTTTCAAGTACTCAGGATTTTCACGAAGCAAAGAATCTAATAACTTTGCTAGGATCCTGGTTCACTACAACTTCCTGATAAAAGTAAACTAGAATTATCAGTATATTACCATTAATAGCCATCCAAGTTTCTGTCACCTGAGAGGTACAATGACCTTAACAAGTTATAACTGCACTAAATATATTTCCTGAAATTGTAGTGCCCATAGAATACTAAATAAAGCTAATAAAATCCCCTTCTGGGAAAATGTTTCCTAGTCTAGGCCTCAAATTATCCCATAAAATAAATTTTTACACAATTTCCAAGCTGCAGCTCAAAATAACTAGGCACACAGGGAAGGAAGATACAATGAATGAAAACCATTGAAACAATAGATAAAAGAGACAACAGTACAAAAACATCAGATAGTGAAATTGTGAAGCAGATGTAAAAATAACTGGACTTAGTACTGTCAAAGAGGATAAGGAAAAATTTGAAAATATTTACAAATAACACGAAAGTACCAAACACAAAATTCCACTCTGGAAAATAATTAAATAATAATTTTAGAATTGGAGAAGACAACAAATGAAGCTACAAATGGCAGATCAGACTAGATGAGAGCTATTGAGAAAAATTATTGCAGAATATATCCACTATAAAAGACAATAGAATGCGCAAGTTAATTTAAAAATTAACCTGTAGTACTTTGCACAATGATACACACATCTCAAAATCACAGCAAAGATACATTCTCAAACAAAAACAGAGTTAACTACACAGAGTTCTAAGGAATGAGAAAAAACAAATTTCAGTCTAAAGAAAGGGGATTCTCAAATCAAAGATCTGAGGAGGTAAGAAGGAATGAAGGGCAGAAACAAGATAAATACATGGCAAAAACATAACACATTAACATTAATCATAGAAAACTATCAAGAAAACAAGAAACATTTGCTTTTTTGTATTATAAAAGAGACATAAATACAAAAATGGTACCCTTTTAAAATTTTAAAGTAATTATTTGATAGATTTTGATAGATTTTTAGTAGTAGTATGTTGACAAATCAGATAAGCTAATTCATAATATCAGAATTACAAATCAAACTGATGCTGCTTGTCAAGCTTTACTATTAATTTCAAGGTCAGCAGTGATGGAGATGCTTTGGCAAAGCAGAAAGATCTCTTTGCACAAAGGTGGGTCTCCAAGTCTTTCCTTTACTTCAGAGACACTCAGCGTCAGAATATGCTATGAGAAATAAATGAGTTATTGTCTCCCACAGCGAATAGTGCTCATTCTATGATCTATATCCATTTCACATCCCCAGTTTACATGACAGAGAATAATGCTTCATAAATCCATGGACTCCAAAAGTTTCATTACTATAAATAATCCTTTAGTCTGAAATTTTAGCATATTAAATGGTCAAGACTTACCTTCTTGCACATATCATTTGACTGTTTACAGAATGCACTAGGTATCATGTTTATTAAAAAATTATACTAGGATGTTTGCATTATTTTCTTTTCCCCAAGGGCTTTCTTCCAGGAAGAAAGGAGGGAAAGAATGAAGAAAGTAGAGTTTAGTTGTTTAAATCCTTCCTGTCTATTCCTGTGGTAATCAATAAAATAACAGAGGCAAAATATATAAATTCCATAGTGGTGGAAGGATGAAATGAAATGAAAGCCAAATATTTATTCAATCCTACAGAAGGCACAAGCAGGGAAATATAAGAGAAGGAAAAAAATCACAAAATATATGTTAAAATTAAATACAAAAATTATGGTCATCATATTTAATCTTATTATACAGCATACTTCACTTAAGTATAATAATTATTTGATTCAAAAATAAAATCCAATCATTTACTGTTTATTAGAACTCCAAAGTACAGTAATATTGAAAGGTTTAATGTAGCATTTGTAATCTGATTGTCATATAATACCATCCAAAAGAAAGCCATATTAAGTATATTGATGATGTTCAAAATATTCTTAATTGCAACGATCATTACAAGAAATAAAAAGTTACTTTGTAATGACAAAAAGATTCAATTTCCTAGAAAAGTACACTATTTTTTTTTGGGGGGGTGCCGGGAATCGAACCTAGGGCCTCATGCTTGCCAGGCAGGTCTTGTGCAGCTAAACTACATCCTTGGCCCCAAAAGTACAATATTTTATTTTATTTATGTGGGTACCGGGAGTCAACTTTAGGACCTCACGCTTACCAGCAAGTGCCGCTGAGCGATATCACTGGCCCTTTTTTTCTTTATGTGGGTACCGGGAGTCGAACTCAGGACCTCGTGCTTGCCAGGCAGGCGCTTATGCAGCTGAGCTATCTCACTGGCCCAACAGTATTTTAATTTGTATGTTTCAAGAATTTTCTTAAATTATATTTATAAATTGTAATAATTAAATCTGTTATAATAGTAGTTGATTTCAACTCATTTCTATTTTAGTCATCGTGAAATAAACCAACAAAAAAAATCAATTAAGTGTATGCAAGTTCTGAAAAACATTTTAACCATTTTGACTTAAAGGAATATATAAAATATTTTACTTGACTGTGGAATATTTTTATTTGAAGTACATAATACAATTATAAATATGAAGTATGTGTTAGTGTGTAAGTCAAACCTCAGTAAACTTTAAACAAATCCAATCATACGAAGTATATTCTCCAAGAACAGTGTACTAGTATAGATATTTATAATAAAAGATAACTACAAGTTCTTATGTGTATTGAAACTACAAAATATAAACCTAAATTTATATTTATAAAGTAATCTGCAAACTAGGCACTAAAATCTAAAAGCTCCTGGGTTTGGGTTGGTGGGATGGAGGTGAGAGAAGGAAAACAAATAAAATTAATTTTCATATAAAGGCAAAAGTGAGAGCCAAGAGAGCACAGATTGATTTTCAACTCATAAATTTGTTTCCAGTAGAACTATGAAGCAAGTGTAAAGGCAGAATAAGCGTGAAAAGTTTCATAAAATTTACCTCCTATGCACTCTTGCTTACTAAGGTACTGCAGAATGTAATCCACAAAAGTGAGTTAATGAACCAGTGAAGGTAAAAAGCTGAAATTCGAGACACTAAATAAATGGACAGAGTAGCGGCAAGGCATCCCAAGATGGACTGTAAATCTAAAGGTGAGAGCAAATTGTAGATTAGAGATAGAAGATTCCAGGGGAACAAACAAAGTGAATGAATGAATGAATGAATGAATGAATGAATGAATTATAATTTAGAAAAGAACCTTGGTATACCAGATCAATGTTATCAATCTTGAATGCCTTTCACATTGTGTTAGAGGGATCTTTAAAGTAAGAGCAACACCAAGCATAAGTAAAAAACTTTGGATTTAATAAACTTGAGTGGTCTTGTGGTAGATGGGTGGGTTTGGGGAGAGGGTGTACTTCGTGAACAGGATGAGTTCCTCATCATTTTAGGGCAATCATTATAGTTGGTCCTTTCAAGATCCCATTTTTCCTTTTCTGTCCTTTTATGCCTCACTACATTTCCTCTCCCACCACAGGAAAACTGTTGACTTTTTTATTATGTATTATTTGAATCTATAGTAAGTACTCAACACAGATATTATTTTTACATGTGTTTTATTAATGGAAATGGCAATGTCATATATGTCATTCTGCTTATTTTTGCCGTTGAGCACTGTATTATGCATTCACTCTGTTATTCTGTATTTTCTCACACTTATTTTTTGTAGGATGTACAGTTTCTATGAATCAGCAAAGAATTATTATTTCTCATGATTTGAGGACAGTATTTCTGTTGGGTCCCATGATCTCATTTACGTGTGCTTTTGGATGGCAGGTCTTTTAAGGTCTGGAGCAGCTGGGGTGACTTTGGACCTCTATCTCCTTGTGAACTTCCATCTGCGTTTCCTCACATCATATTGTCTGATGGTGTCCAGAGGGCAAAAACAAATGCTATGATGACTCTGAAGGCTTTGCCTAAGTAGAACAGTGTAATTTCTTTCACGTTCCATTCACCAAAAAAAGACAAAGTCCGACTCAGATTCATGAGGTAGGGACTGAATAATCTAATTGGAGGAGTAGCAGAATAAGTCACATTGCAAAGAGCATTGACAAACAGGGGTGTTCTTCACTTGGATTATCATTATAAACATCAGCCACAGAGTAAAACAAACATAATAAATCAAGGAAAAGGAAGAAAAGATAAAATAAAGAAAAATCATAGACTACCAACTCACTCTGAATATGAACACTATTTATCAATTTAAGTCACATGCATGAAAACTCTGGGAAGGTTAAATGCTTAACACATAATTTTAAAAATCAGTGAATTAAGGAAAAGTAGCAGGGTATATTTGTTTTACAAACTGAGTTGAATACTTGAAGGAATGACTTGCAGAATAATGTTGCCTGTGGGGTGTTGTTTTATGTTTGAAAAAACATGTCAGGAGCACCTGTTTTTTTACTGTGGGCTTACAGTCAATTTTTTCAAGTGTGCACAGCATTATTATGACTAGATTATAAAGAGAAATAAAAAACAAACAAAACAGGGCTGGTGTTATAGCTCAGCGGCATAAGTGCCTGCCTGGCAAGCACAAGGTCCTGAGTTCGACTCCCGGTACCCGCATACAAAAAAAAAAAAACCTAAAGCAAAATAAAAACAAACAATTTATTTTTTTGCTTAAATTGCCACCAAATTGGCCTCACTAGAACCAGTTCTTCAAACACCTAACTACCTAGGAAGATGCAGAATACTGTACAAGCAAACCCTCTACACAGCATAAACTAGGATTTAAAATTAGTGTATTGTCAGACTCCAGGAGAAAGTTCTACTAATTATAAGGGTAAGGAGTCCACTGTTTTAAAAAAGGTATATTCCTTAACTTTTAAAAAATATCTTTTCTTTATCAATCTCTGCTCCCTGGCTCAGAATTTGACTGCACTCAGAAATTCAACCTGTTTCTTCAGACAAGGTGGATGCATTTAGACAAATAACCAGAGAGTCTCAGGAAATCTTTGTGGTTGTGGTTAAAGTATGAGATGGGAGAAGTGAGGATTCTCAGTTATGCTTATATTTTTCAGAAGTCCCAATAAGCAAAGTTCTTTAGGCAGATTCAAGCCAGGAAAAAAGCCCTAGTAACAGTCTAAATCGTTTTGCATTTTTGTATGGTATTTTGCATTTAGTTTGTATAGAATTGTATATTATAATTTTGTTTTTATGAATCCCTTTCTTTTTGAATATCATTGAACCAAGCATGCACAAAAAGAATAACCTATTTCAATTCAGGTAAGCAATAGTAAAAGAAAAACTGCATGATATAGGAGTTGAGATGGATGCTACTGAATATCTTTGCAAGCTGTAGACAAAAGAGTAATTTGAATAAAACATTTTTTTGCATAGAATGAAGTCAACAAATAATATATTCAATTTTACATATTCATTTTATCACATTTTTGGCAAATACACATGGCAAAAAATATATAAAAACTATCTCTGTCATTTTAAGGAAAATTGTATCCGAATTGTAGGATTCTGGATTTTTTCTGCCTCTAATTATTTTTATTTTCCATTATCACCATACGCAAATGTTATAGTAGGACAAATCTGTATTAAAAAGGATTTAATAGGAGAGTAAATAATTTGAGAAAAATAGGGAAAGAAACTCTGAGAAATTCTGCATAGAACTTAGAATGATTATATCTGATAGCAGAAATAAAAGTCAATAGTTGTGGGGCCAGTGAGATGGCTCAGCGGCATAAGCGCCTGCCTGGCAAGCGCAAAGTCCTGAGTTCAACTCCCGATACCCACATACAAAAAAAAGGGACGGTGATAGTGCTTAGCTGCAGGGGCTCCTGCTGGTGCGCCAGGTCCTGAGTTCGACCCCCAGTACCCACAAAAAAAAAAAAAAAGTCAGCAGTTGTAAAATGTGAGCAACTATCAAATGGTTTCTTTTTATCTCTTTTCTTTTTATTCTCCTTGCATTCTCAAATACTTGATTATGACTCTATCTAAATTTTTGAAATTCTGTTTCTAACTTTAGTAGTTGAGTGTCTTCTAATATAGATACTTGATATGCAGTCCATTTGTATGTCCTTTACAAAGTTATAGCATTTTGACTATGTAAATAAATATTTTGAAAGCTAGTCAATTTGATCTCATTAGATAGAATAAATTATTTATTTAAATAACAAGCATTATAGGTATAAAATTCAGAATAACTTATAATATTTAAAAAGTAATAAATATATTTGCATTAATAATCTTGCCTTCCATTAAGGGTAGTATATTTTCCTGTTTATTGACTTTGGACTCAACAATTATTTAATTTGACCAATGAATATTATCAGATATAAAGAAATCAGAAGTTTGAGCTGTGCTTTTGTATAGTTGGGTTCATTCTTGCACCTCACTCGTGCCATAAAGAGAATGTTTTAAAGCTGCCTCACTAGTCAAGGAAGATTAGAAGCATGTGTAACAGTGCTGTCCCAGATCAGCCCTCTCTCAGTCACTCAGCTACCCAGGCATATGAGCGATAATAGTTTATTATTATTTTAAGTCACTGAGTTTGGAGATACATTGCTGTACTTGCATAGAAATTAGACTAGTAGGAAGCTGTCAGAATAATAACATATATAATAAAACATTAATATTATATGTAGAATATTTGTCCAAGAGTTGCCCATGAGTTCACCAGTCTTAACTCTGAAAACACCACATTCAGAAACCTTTATATCCTGGGCAAACTGTTATAATTGATGATCCTAGTACTATATAACATATATGAAAATACTTAAGCATATTATAACAACTATCTTGCATATTGTAACAGATGTCTCATGACCCATTTCCCAGCTATAAAGACAATTTATATATATATGAAACAATATATGACCAGATATGAATTACATAAGACTCACATATAACTATAATGTAGAGTATTATATATGCAAGGATATTATTTATGTAGAATATTTTAATGTAAAACAAGAATATTAATTGCTAATTTAAAAATTATGAATATACAACACAATGGTATATTTCATTTTTGCTTCTTTTAAATGGGCCTTTCTCTTGTAAATGTGTAAAAATTAATTTTTCTTTTTTTCTTAAAACATAGTTCAACCAAAGACAAGAGACAAAATTTAGTGTACATGCTAAAATCAATGAATGAAAAAGTGTTTTTTTTAGTAAGAAAGCATTTTATAATTTTCCACTATTATGATACAGATTGGATTATAAATCAAAACAATTCATGGAGTGCTTTTTTGGATCAAAGTATTGTGGGAGTATATGAATGCTTTCTTATCTTTTGAAATGTCATTTAAATAAAAGATGCTGAGAGAAAACTGACTGAAATGAAATGACCAAGTATCAGGAATACATGCTACGTATATAAATTTCATCTGTAAATTTTATTGAAAGATCTAAAGAGTGAATGGGGTGAATATAATTCAGGAAAACTGCTTTTGGTTATTTCATTACTCTGTCTTTATGCCATTAATGTATAAAGACTGTTTAATTATCATAACTTTGTAATGTATTTTGAAATCAGGAAGTGTGATGCCTTCAACTTTGTTTTTCTTTTTCAAGATTATTTTTCCTACTTGGTGTACTTTGATCTTCTTATGAATTTTAAGACTTTTTCTATTTCTGTAAAAACTACCATTGGCATTTTGATACTGATTGCATTGAACCCCTGGATAGCTTTGGGAAGTATGGATATTAACAATATTAATATTAATATTAACAATATTGTCTTCCAATAGATAAACGCAGAATGCCTTTCCATTTACAATGGATTAAAGACTTAAATGTATTTTTGTTCATTTTTTTAATCAATGTTTTATAGTTTTAATCATGTAAGTATTTTATTTCTATGGTTAGGGATTTTTATCCAATTTTATTCTCTTTGCTGTTATTATATACCATTGTTTTCATTATTTTCTTTTGATACAATTTATTGTTAGTGTATAAGAACAACTGGAATTTTTAATTGATTATATTGGCACACTTTTGATATACATAATGATCACATTCATTGTAGGGAATTTGTACCTGTAGAGAATATATCTTGATTCTTCTTTTTTCCCATCCCCCTCCCCTCCCTTCAACCCTTCTTCCCCACAAAAGCTTTGTTTCCATTTTTTCCATTCTCTTTTTTTCCCTTTTCTCTTCCTTTCCCCACCTCCCTCCCTTATTCCCCTTTGCATTTGAACTTTTTCAAAAGCACAAATAAGGACCAAAATTGATGATAGATATTGGGAAATAGGAAGTCAATGCTGAAAAGAAAAACACAACTGAAATTTTATGTTGATTTTTATCCTGAAATTTTCTTAGTTGCTTTATTAGTTCTAATAGTTTCTGCGGTATTTTAGGGTTTTCTTCATAAAACATAACATGTATTAACAGATGATATTATTTTTTCTCTTTCAGCTGGGCTGCCTTTCATTTCTTTCTCTTGCCTACTTGCTCTGGGTAGGACTGCCGGTACTGAGAATAAGCGGCGAACATAGACAGCCTGCCTTTTTCCTGATCTTGGAGGAAAAGATCTATTTTTCACTGTTGGGTGTGATGTTAGCTGTGCACATTTCAGATATGGTCTTATTGTGTTGAGATATTTTCTTTCTAATTTGAATTTTGGAGATTCTTTTTAAAATGAAAGTATGTTGAATTTGCTTGTATACCTTTTTCTGTACCTATTGAATTGATCATGTAATTTTATACACCATTTTGTTAGTGCAGTATTTTGAATTAATCGAGTTCACTATGTTGAACTATGTTCTATCCCAGGTATAAATCATACCTGGCTACAGTATATGAGCCTTTTAATTCACTGGTGAGTTTACTTTACTAATATTTTTTGAAGACTTTTGCATTTGTGTTCATCAGGGCATACTGACCTGTAGTTTTCTTTTTTTTTAGTGTCTTTTTTGACTTCGGTATAAAGGTAATATTGACTCCATAAAATGAGTATGAAAATATTCCATCTACTTCACCTATTCGCATGAATTTGAGAAGTGTTAATATTAATTCTTCTTTAAATGATAGAATTCACCAATGACATGGTTATTATTAACATAGCAGATTGAATTAGCTTCAGGGCTCTACAAAACTCTCTACTACCCCCAAACATTTAATGTAATTAATAGAAAAACTTATCTTAGTATTAAATGTCTACTAATGCATATTTACCACTATACTTATTGTTATATATTTATCTTCTAACTTGTATACAAGAATAAAAAGTGACTGGCATACCATGATTGCAGGATTATTCTGTATTTATTTATATATTTACCTGTACTACTGCATTATATATATTCATATGCTTTCATAGTGCTCTTCAGTGTCCTTTGGTTCAAATTGAAAAACTGACTTTGGCAGTTCTAATAGGGCATGTTTAGTAGTGGCAAGCTCCCTCAACTTGTTTGTCTGATAAAGTGTTTATCATCTTCAGTTTTAAAGAATCCTTTATTCACAGAATAATATATTTGGTTGGCCGTGTTTGTAGGGAGAAAGAGGATCCATGGCTTCTGATCTGCCATATTGTTGATGTTATCTATGCAATACAATTTTAAAAGATAATAGTAACCCAAAATTTATTGCTTTGTCAACAAAGGAATCTATTTAGAATGGTCACAATTCTCTGCCATATAGGATAAGAGGTGAAAAATGGAGACACTTTTTCAAGTTGAGAGATTGGAAATGGTAACTAAGTGCTCTCAAATTTATTGACATGTAGAAGAGGTTGTAAAGGTATTGTGTGAGACTTTAGAAGGGAAATCACAGCAAGTTTAAAAGACGGGTTTCTGAACACACATTGTTCTTGGTCTTTTCTACCTCTCTACTTATGCTTTTACATCTTCCTTCTTGTGCTGTTTTCTTAAGTCATGTCTCTTTTTCAGTTTCTTCAATAATGCAGCTGCCCTCCCTAACCAACATATATGCACACTACTTTCCTTATCCTGACCTCTCTTTTCCTCTCTTCCCCTCCTGTGAATGTAGCGCATTTGTTTTCCTCAACCCTCCACTCAACTCATGCTCACAACTTTTATAGGCATGTTATTTGTGGGCACAGGAGAGCATCAGGGTTCCCACCTCAATATTAATAGCAACTTCTGTTTGATCATTCTCTGCACTTAATTTATAATATTTGTCTTATTACATGTGTAATCTATTAGACTGTAATTTCTACTTCTCTTACCTATTGGAATATAAGTAAATAGTTATGGAAAGAGTACATTAATATATGGAAATAGTTTAATAGCTGGAAATTTAATAAAAAATCCAGCTGTCCAGATACAAAATTGTTTGCAAGTAAATTACTGAGCTTGTGATCACTTGACATTTTAAACCAAAGAATGCATAACCATCTGTCAGTGATGAGGTTTCACAAGGGTTTATACAAATATTGGAGAGGGGAGTTGATGGCCCTAAAGTCATTTCTGACATTTATATTCTGTGATTTATGTTAACTTTGTAATACAACTTGCTCATTATTTAGAACTACCAGTATTTTATAAAGAGTTTTAATCATTCTACAGTATCACAGGTTGAGATCCATACATTACTGCATACTAAGTTGATAATCAATGATTGGGTAAAATAGTGAGGTTGAAAGATGATTTTCTTCCCAACAAAGTTCTGAAGCCCCTTTTTAAGTCAGTGGATATCGAATGTAAATCTTGAGGCAGATTTTGATCTATTTTTATTTATCTTTAACTGATATATAAAAACATAAAGTTGTACATATCAATGGGGTACCATGGAATGTTTCAATACATATATACTTTCTGTAATATTTAAATGAAGATTGTCACCCTTATACCCCACTTAAGAGAAACATCCAGGTGGAAGGAGAGAGTCATTTAATTACTAGAGTGACAATAACCTAAGGAAAAACAGTGGGAAATGATACATGCTTCACTAGATTAAATCTATCAGCATGTATATTTTATTCATATGCAGAATTATATTTTCTTTATAATTTTTTGTTTAAGAAAATTATTTACTCAATTTCTTCTCTTTAACTTTGATTTTATTGCATTTGATTTATTAAGATATATGAGTTAAAAGTGGCTGATAAGCACAGTATAAAGTGTAAGCTTATATGACAGATTGGAGTATTTTAGGAGTGGTTTTAAATGAATAAAATGCCCTATATAGTTCACTTCAGAGTTTCCATGAAGGTATTTTCATGTAATATTATGGCACATGAATAATTATGCTGAAATATTATTAATGGATGTTCATAAGAGAAAAGTTCAATATTCACTGAATAACCAGAATGCTTTCACACTTATAATATTTTTAACTTTTACTAGTACATGTTTGCAGTACACAATGATTGTATACATTGTAGAGGATTGGTACATGTATATACCACATTTCAATTCCCTTTTTTTCCCCCTCCCTCCACCCCCTTTTTATTTTTCCATCATCAAATTCATTTATTTATAAAATCTTATAAGGTTAATTATCATACAAAAGGATTGAAAATGAGACTAATATGCCAAAGAACATATAGAACATGTAAGACAAGGTAAGTGGAAGTACACTTACGGATATATTTTTGGCACTGGACTACAGTAACTTTTTATCTCTTTTTTTCTATGATCTTCCCTTTATTTCATATTTTATATATACTGAGCTTATACAAGGTTAAATATTGCATGGTTTCTCTTATAAGATTTTTGAAAAATAACCTAAATAAATAACTTTTAGAAGTTAAGTTACATAATGTCTAATGCCTTATTGATAAATGTTCTAGTCACTAACAATCTGACAATGTTTTGACACACAAATTACTTGTAAATCGTTTATGTATATTTGTTTATACAAAAATAATGATAGCTTTTATTAAAGACTTCATTGGTTCTTCGCAGCTTAGGAAAATGCATGGGGTGGTCACTATACCACCAGTGGATTAATTATTGATGAATTTGTTTCTAAATGTGATATTAGGAAGTGGGGTCTGGTCAGAAAAGGTAGGTCACTGGGGTCAAAATATGAAAGGGTGTGTTCTTTTCATTTTTTTACATATCATAAAATTCTCATTTTTTTAATTGAGTTTATTTGTGCAACTTAGATATGCATAATGATCACTTTCATCATAGGCAATTTGTACCTGTACATGATATATTTTAGTTCCTCTTTTTTCTCCCCCTCTTTAACGTCTCTTCCCCTCCTTATTTACAAAGCTGTGTTTCCATTTATCCTTTTTTTCTCATTTTTTTCTTTTCCCTTCAATCCCCCTCCCCAATTCTCCTTTAGCTTTGAACAATTACTTCCTATATCACAATATCTATTATACATTTTGGTTCTTATTTACAATTTCAGTTTCTCATACCAGAGAGACAATGTAATATTTACACATATGTGTCCAATTTATTTCACTTAAGAGAATAGTCTCAAAATCCATTCATTTAGCTATAAATGTATCAAGTTTATCCTTTATAGCTGAGTAGTATTCCATTGTATAAAAAAAACAAATCTTTTTGTCCATTCATCAGTTGATAGACATTTGGGTTGTTTCCAAGATTTAGCCATTACAATCTGTGCTGCTATAAACATGGGTGTGTATATATCACTGTGATATGATGCTTTTAATTCTTTTTGGAAGATACCAAGAAGGGGAATAGCTGGGTGAAATGGAATCTTTACTTTTAGTTTTTTGAGGAATCTCCATACTGGTTTCCACTGGTCGCACCAGTCTACACTCCCATGAAGAGGGGAAAAGGGTGCCTTTATCCTCACAGCCCCACCAGCATTTGTTATTGGTTGATGTGTTGATAATAGCCATTCTTGTTTTAATTTGCATCTCTTGAATGATTAGTGAAGTTTAACATTTTTTCATATATTTATTTGCCATTTGCACTTCTTCTGAGAAGTGTCTATTCATTTCAGATGCCCATTTTTGGATTGGGTCTTTAAATATGGGGGGTCTGATATTTTTCAATTCTTTGTATTTTGTAGATATTATTCCTTTGTCTTCCAAGACAAGGATGCCCACTACCACCACTCCTATTCAGCATAGTTCTGGAAACATTAGCTAGAACAGTTAATTAGACAAGGGAAAGAAATAAAAAGAATAAAGATAGGAAAGGAAGAAGTTAAATTATCTTTATTAGAAGATGACATGATACTCTACATGGAAGACCCCAAAAACTCCACCAAAAGACATCAAGATTTAATAACCAGATTCAGTCTCATAGCTGGATACAAAGTCAACATTCAAAAATCAAGCTTTCCTGTACACAAATAACAAACTCACTGAGACAGAAATTAGGGAAACAACACCTTTCAAAATAGCATCCAAAAAAATGAAATTCTTAGGAATGAATCTAAGAAAGGAAGAAAATATTTTTACATTTAAAGCTACAGTACTCTGAAAAAGGAGATTCAAGAGGATATCAGAAAATTGAAAGATATCCCTTGGTCTTGGGTAGGAACAACCAACATAGTGAAAATGGCCATACCACCAAAATTGTTATACAGATTTAATGCAATCATTTAATGTGATCAAAATACCATTAGCATACCTCACAGAACTAGAGAAAACATGCCTAAAATTCATTTGGAACCAGAAGAGATCTAGAAGAGCAGAAACAATTCTGGGCAACAAAAGTAAAGCAGGGTATATCACAATCCCTGATTTGAAATTATACCACAGAGGAGGACCTCAAGATGGCGGATGAGTAAGAAGCAGGCAGTGAAACTCTCTCTAAAAGTTACCATTGGAACACGGGAATATAGCCACCCGGAAAGCACAGGAGGGGGGGAGATGCCTCCCCGAAACCCAGAGAAGTTCTGAAGCGCAATCTGGGACCCCCGGCACCAGTGACAGGTGACTTCCAACAAAGAAGAAGGAAAGAAGGAGCAGACCGCGCGCGTGCACCTTCTACTATCCCGGGAGTTGCAGCACCGCGGAAGCTCAAATCTACGGACACACGGTGGCAGCTGGTGCCCAGGGAGCCCCCACGGAGGATCCTGAGACAGCGGCGGGGCAGGGGAGCGGCGGAGAACGGCGCAGACCGGCGGTGAGTGTCTCTCAGCCACAGCTGCCCCGCGCCAGAGAGCGACCGGCCGGGCGCCATTGTGGGGGGTGTGGCGAAACTCAGAGCGGCTCGAAAACTGCTCTGGGAACTTGTGCTCCAGACAGGGCAGCATGGGGCCTCTCAGGCCCACGAAAGTGTGTTGAGGTCAGCAGGTGAATGAGACTGGACTCTCAGCCACACCTGTCCCGCGCCAGAGAGTGACTGGCCCAGCGCCATTGTGGGGGGCGTGGCGAAAAACCAGAGCGGCGGGAACCAGTGCAGGGAACCCGCGCTCCAGACAGCGCGCTGAGCCTCTCAGGCCCAGGGATCGTGAAAGGGCGCTGAGAGCGGAGGCGAGCTAGACTGGTCTCTGACTGAAAGTACGCGCATCTGCTCACCGCCTGCCAGAGGGCGCTCCTGGCTTACTGGGACGGACCGGCACAGAACAGGACTCTCTCACCACAGGGTAACTGCCTACAGCAGAGTCAACACCTGGAACTGATTCTTTTTATTTTTTTTATTTTTATTTTTATTTTTACTTTTTATTATTATTATTTTTTTCTCACTGATTCGTTTTTTGTTCTGGCGAAGGGTTTTTTTGTTTTTGTTTTGTTTTGTTTGGTTTTTTGGTGGGGTTTTATTTTTGATCTGTCTGTTTTATTGTTTTTATCTTCATTTTTGTTTCTGTATGTGTATTCGCTCTTTCCTTCATTATTCTCTCTGGTTTTTTATATGAGTGTAAACAGCGCCTCTAACTTCTTTCTGATTGTGGTTGTGATCTGTTCTTCCTTTTATCCCTTCCTTCTCTTTCTACCACCTGTCCTCTGCACTAGTGTCCCAATTTTAGTGGGATCCCTCTTGGTCCTCTAACCTTACATCTAATTCCTTCCTCTTCTCCCAATACTCTATTTCCTCCTTAACTCATTTTAAATTTAAACTCCTCAGGGGAAAAATTGACATACACAGGACTTGTATACTGCATATAATTTTTCTGGTGTGTTTTAGATTTTGTTATATAACCGCAACTCTATACAGCTAAAAGTGGTAAATAACTGGTTAGCTCAGTCTGTCATTTTCTAGGCTCTGTTTGATGCTTTAGTAAACATTATAGCCAAATGTGAAATAATTGTTCTAAACATCTTTCCTTCCTGATATTTCATGATTGAGATTGACTAAGGGACACAGAAAATACAGTGGCACACTACCAAAGAATCAAGGACTGGGCCAAACAGGTAGCAACTTCACATACCCAAGGAATTGAAGAGGTAGGATCTGGCAAAAAGCTCCCCAGGAATTAAAGAAAGAAAAAATGAGACGACACTTAAACAAGATGCAACCCCACACATCCAATTCACCAAAGGCAAACCTAGGGAGCAACGAGGTGGGACAATCCGAAAGCCACCCACCTGGCCTATCTGAAGTGGTAACAACAAAGCAACTGAATGAGGTTCTGGAAAAAATTAAAACAGAAATAATCTCACAGATAACTGCAGAGATAATGTCTACAATGAAGACCATGCTTAAGGACACTATAGCTGATACAGACAAAAAAATAGATGAACTTAAGAAAACTATAGAAACCATGAATGCTCAGCATAGGAAAGAAATGGAATCCATAAGGCAGATTCAAGCAGATACCCAAGAGATAAAAAATTCCATTGAAAGTATTTGTAGCAGAATAAGCCAATGCGAGGACAGGATCTCAGATATAGAAGACAGGCTTGCAATTAGTGATCATGAAATGGAAAAATTCTTAAAAATAGCAAGGGACCATGAAAAATCAATTCAGCAGCTGCTAGATGACTCAAAGATAAACAACTTAAGAATAATTGGAATAAATGAAAAAGCAGGAGATAGCATCAACGACATTAAAACCTTGTTCAAAGACATAATCAGGGAGAACTTTCCTGGAAGAGAAAAGGAATTTGACACTCCTATAAGTGAAGCTTTTAGAACACCAACTAGACATGATCAAAAAAAAACTTCAGCCAGACATATTATAATCAAGATCCCAGAAATTCAACAGAAGGGCAGAATCTTAAAAGCTGTTAGGCAGAAGAGACAAATCACTTATGAAGGAAAACCCATCAGAATCACAGCTGACTTTTCAGCACAAACCCTCAATTCAAGAAGAGCTTGGAATGATGTATTGCAAGCTCTAAAGGAAAATAATTTTCAGCCCAGATTGATGTACCCTGCAAAACTATCTTTCAAAATTGATGGAGAAATAAAATACTTTCATGACAAAGAACATCTGAGAAAATTTATGACCACCAAACCAGCACTCCAAAACGTTCTGAAGGACATTCTAGAAAGAGATAAGAACCCCAACAGAAGGAATCCACCAGGCAGGGCAAATAATTAAATAGCCAGAAAGCAGAAAAACAAAGAGTGGGAACCAACAACAGGAAAATATCATGACAAGTCAATACATATCAGTTTTAACCATCAATGTTAACGGTCTCAATTCACCAATCAAAAGGCACAGACTGGCGAAATGGATCAAGAAGCAAGATCCAACAATATGCTGTATACAAGAAACACATTTAATTCAGAAAGAAATCCATAGACTGAAAGTCAAAGGATGGAAAACAATACTCCATGCCACAGGAACCCAGAAAAAAGCAGGGGTAGCTATTCTTTTTGCAGACAAAGTGAACTTCAAGCCAAGAAGGATTCAGAGAGATAAAGACGGTCATTACATCCTTGTAAAGGGAACAATCCAAGAGGAAGAGATAACGATCATAAATATATATGCGTCAAATACCAATGCACCCCGCTATATAAAACAAGTACTAAAGGACATGAAAAATCAAATAAGCACTAATACAATTATATTGGGAGATCTCTATACTCCACTGTCACAAAAAGATAGATCAACTGGACAGAAAATCAATAATGAAATAGTAGAACTGAACCAAACTTTTGAACAAATGGACTTAGTAGATGTCTACAGAGTGTTCCATCCCACAACATCAGAATACACATTTTTCTCAGCTGCACATGGGACGTTCTCCAAAATAGACCACATACTAGCTCATAAAACCTGTTTAAGTAAATGCAAAGGAATTGAAATTATCCCATGCATATTATCAGACCATAGTGCAATGAAATTGGAAATCAATGGCAAAAGATCCCACAAAAACTCCCTAAACACATGGAAATTAAACAGCATCCTCCTGAACAACCAATGGGTCACAGATGAAATTAAAGAAGAAATTAGTCACTTTCTACAACTGAATGATAATGACAGTACAACATACTGGAACTTATGGGATACAATGAAAGCAGTCCTAAGAGGGAAATTTATAGCATTAAATACTTATATCAGGAAAATAGAGCAAGCGCAAATAAACAACTTAAGGGTGAACCTCGAGCTTCTAGAAAAAGAAGAGCAGGTTAAGCCAAAAGCCCGTACAAGGGAGGAAATTATAAAGATCAGAGCAGAAATTAACGTATTGGAGAATAAAAAAACAATACAAAGAATCAATGAAGCAAAAAGTTGGTTCTTTGAAAGAATAAATAAGATTGACAAACCCTTATCCAACCTTATTAAAAAAAGAAAAGAAAAGACTCAAATCCATGCAATTGAAAATGAAAAGGGTGATATCACGACGGACCCTGCAGAAATCCAGAAGATCATCTATACCTATTTTGAAAATTTATATTCTACTAAGATGGAAAATGCAGAAGAAATGGACAGATTCCTAGATTCGTATGAATTACCAAAGCTAAATCAAGAAGATTTAAAAATCCTAAATAAACCAATATCAACCAATGAAATTGAAGATGTAATTAAAAACCTCCCAACAAAGAAAAGTCCAGGCCCTGATGGATTCACTGCCGAATTCTACAAGAAATTTAGAGAAGACCTAACGCCCCTACTTCTCAAACTTTTCAATGAAATTGAAAGGGAAGCAATACTCCCAAATTCATTCCTGGAAGCAAGCATTACCCTGATACCAAAACCAGAGAAGGACCCAACTAAGAAAGAGAACTACAGGCCAATCTCCCTAATGAACATAGATGCAAAAATCCTTAATAAGATACTGGCAAACAGAATCCAACAAATCATCAAGAAGATTATACACCATGACCAAGTTGGATTCATCCCTGGGATGCAGGGATGGTTCAACATACATAAATCAATAAATGTAATACAGCATATTAACAGAACCAAAGACAAAAATCACATGATCATCTCAATAGATGCAGAAAAAGCTTTTGACAAAGTCCAGCACCTTTTCATGATAAAAACCCTACAGAAAATTGGAATAGAGGGTCTTTATCTCAATCTGGTAAAAGCAATCTATGACAAACCAACAGCCAATATTATACTAAATGGCCAAAAACTGAAAGCCTTCCCTCTAAAATCAGGAACAAGACAAGGATGTCCACTGTCCCCACTCTTATTCAACATAGTTCTGGAAACTTTAGCCAGAGCAATTAGACAAGAGAAAGAAATAAAAGGAATAATGATTGGAAAGGAAGAAGTTAAATTATCATTATTTGCAGATGACATGATACTCTACACAGAAGATCCCAAAAACTCCACTAAAAAACTGCTAGATTTAATAAGCAAATTCAGTAGTGTAGCTGGATACAAAGTCAATACTCAAAAGTCAATAGCCTTCCTGTACACAAATAACAAACTTACTGAAAGAGAAATTAGGGAAACAATACCTTTCACAATAACATCCAAAAGAATGAAATACCTAGGAATCAACCTCACAAAGGATGTAAAAGACCTCTATACTGAAAACTACAGTACTATGAAAAAGGAGATTGAAGAGGATATCAGAAAATGGAAAGATATCCCTTGCTCCTGGATAGGAAGAACCAATATAGTGAAAATGGCCATACTTCCAAAATTGTTATACAGATTTAATGCAATTCCAATCAAAATTCCAACAGCATATCTCACAGAATTAGAGAAAACAATCCTAAAATTCATTTGGAATCAGAAGAGACCTAGAATAGCAAAGGCAATTCTGGGCAACAAACGCAAGGCAGGGGGCATCACAATCCCCGACTTGAAATTATACTATAAAGCTACTGTGATAAAAACAGTGTGGTACTGGCAAAAAAACAGACCTGAAGATCAATGGAACAGATTAGAAGATGCTGAAACAACCCCAGACATACTAAGCCACCTTATCTTTGACAAAGGTGCCAAACACATTCGCTGGAAGAAAGATAGCCTCTTTAATAAATGGTGCTGGAAAAACTGGCTCTACACATGCCAAAGATTAAAACTAGATCCATATCTTTCACCATGCACTAAACTAAATTCAAAATGGATCAGAGATCTAAATATTAAAACAGAAACATTAAATCTGCTGGAAGGTAGGATAGGTAAAACCCTTGGAGACATTGGTGTAGGCAAAGACTTTATGAATAAAAACTCAACTGCACGGGAACTATCCCAAAGAATCAATAACTGGGATCTCATCTTATTAAAAAGCTTTTGCACAGCAAGAGAAACCACCAACAGAGTGAAGAGACAACCCACAATGTGGGAAAAAATGTTTGCCAGCTGTTCCTCAGACAAAGGATTACTATCGAGAACATATAAAGAACTCAAAAAAAATCAGACCTCCCAAATTTAAAGACCCACTCCAAAAATGGGCATCTGAGATGAATACACATTTCTCAGATGAAGAAATACTAATGGCAAATAAATATACAAAAAAATGTGCAACATCACTAGTCATTCGAGAGATGCAAATTAAAACAACACTGAGATACCATCTCACCCCAGAAAGAATGGCTACTATTAAGAAATCAACTAATAACAAATGCTGGAGGGGCTGTGGGGAAAAAGGAACCCTTCTTCACTGTTGGTGGGAGTGTCAACTGGTACAGCCACTGTGGAAGTCAGTGTGGAGATTCCTCAGAAAACTAGGGTTGGAGGTCCCATTTGACCCAGCTATTCCCCTTCTGGGCATCTTCCCAGAAGAATTAAAAACATCATACCACAGCGATATATGTGCACCCATGTTTATAGCAGCACAATTTGTAATAGCCAGATCTTGGAAACAACCCAAATGCCCATCAACTGAGGAATGGATAAGAAAGATGTGGTATTTTTATACAATGGAGTACTATTCAGCCATAAAGAAGGATAAACTGGAGACTTTTATAGGTAAATGGATGCAACTCGAGAAAATACTCATAAGTGAAATAAACAAGAAGCACATGTGTAAGCATCGTATTATCTCTCTAGTATGAGAAACTGAAAGAGTAAATAAGATCCAAAATGTACAATAGATATGGTGAATCAAAAAGAAACTGGTCAAAAGGAAAGAGAGACTGGAATAGGGAAAAGAAAGAAGGGAAAGGGAAAAAAACAATTGTATATATATATATATATATATATATATATATATATATATATGATGGTTAAGATAGATTCACTACCATTTTTACTTAGTTCATTGAAGAGTAAGGTTTGTGCCAATAATGTTTGGACAATTGAATGCTAATGTCTGGTGTCCTGAATAACTAACTTAAAGATAGTAATACGTAATGTATTAACCATTGTTACCCTCCTATTATGTTGGTTTGAAAATTTGTTCTTCTTTTGATTTGTTTTGTTTTTTTTCTTCTCTTTAAAAAATAAAAAAAAAAAAAAGAAATTATACCACAGAGCTACTGTGATAAAAAACAGTCTGGTACTGGCAAAAAAAAAAAAAAAAAAAAAGACAGACCCGAGTATCAGTGGAACAGATTAGAAGAGACAGAAACAACTTCAAACACACTCAGCTGCCTTATCTTTGACAAAGGAGCTAAACACATTTATTGGAAGAAAGCCTCTGTAATAAATCGTGATGGAAAAACTGGCTTTCCACATGCCAAAAACTAAAACTAGACCCATGTCTCTCACCATGCACTAAACTACAATCCTAATGGATCAAAGATCTAAATATTAAAATAGAAAAACCAAATCTGCTGGAAGAGAGAAATAGGTAGAACTCTTGAAGCCACAGCTGTTGGCAAAGACTTCATGAACAAAACCTCGACTGCACATAAAATACTACAAAGAATCAACAACTGGGATCTCATCTTATTAAAAACTTTTTGCATTGCAAAGGAAATCACCAGCAGAGTTAAAAGACAACCCACAGAGTGGGAAAAAAAATCTTAGCCAGTTTTTCTTCAGAGGAGGGGTGTATTCTTGTCCCTGACTCCTTTTGTTTTTCTGCCTCCTGGCCACCATGGGTCTAGCAACTTCCCTTCTCTATACCTTGCACCATGCCATTTCCACTTTGGAGCCAGACCTTATCCTGTGAAACCATAAACCAAAATAAACCTCTTTATAAACATATAAAAACAAAACCTTAAAAACCTACTGAGCATGACATTTCTAAAAGTGAATACAGTTTTTTTTTTCTCTTTCAGTTTAATGTTCATGGTATTACCAATCAACCCCACATTCAAGGCATAGAACCACCCTTATATTCTGAATTGAGCTGTAAGTGCTCAAATAGCAGGTACCTGTCTTCACTCTCTGCCTTTGACTTTAACCTTGAAGACCCAAAACAAATGCATCTTTCTCTCTTTTAGGTGAATTATTCACTACCTATTCTGAAATAGCAAACCACGTTTTTGAAATCATTACTATAACACAATGCATGTTATTTTAAAGAAATTTTTATATCTAGTCTGTGAATTCCCAGATGTCTTATGTTAAGTTTTTATTCATGTTTGCAACTATGTTTCCCAGGCACAGTAGAAATTCTAAAACTTTTCCTTTTAATAAAGGCTGATGTTATAAACTAACTTTTACAGTTCTCTATCCAAATGGACCTGTTTATGTGTGTGTGTTTTTACATATGTAAATTTCTTTTTAGTAGTGTGTTTAAATTAAAATGACCATATGTTAGTGGAAATAAGGGATATTAATAAAGATGTATTAATATGTAACATTAAAAGCAAAATAAATTTGCACTTCAATCACATTTGTCTATTTGTGGGTCCTCATTAAGCCATGCAACTTCCATTTCTGGGTTTTGGTTTTTGAAATCTTAGAAAAGTAGTATTCTTCAAGATTCAACTCAAAATCCTATTGTTTTCTTCCATGGTTTTCCCAAATTTCAGTGTATATTCAAGTTGATATCTAGCACACATCATTTTATTTAAATTATAACCATATCTATATCTATACCTATATATATTCTAAAATGCTTTTCCATCTTTGCATCTTCTGCTGCATCCATCTTCTTCTAGCTCCTTAGGATGATGATGCTCTACATCAATGTATAAAGGCAGAATGACTGCCTTTGGAGTAAATGGGCTAAATGTTTACCTCTTATCCTGATTGCCCTTGGTAAGTTTGAGCATAATTAATTAGAATATGGCATGTTTGCTTTAAGCATTTTTTAAACTTTGTGCCAGAATATTCTGTTTAGAATGACCCCAGGACTTCATATTTATTTTTGCAAATTTATGCATATAAGATATGTAAATCTCTCTCTTGATTTGCTAATAATTGTGTGTTTAGGCTCAATTCCACACAGGATTTGATGGTTATAAGTATATGTATGTATATATAATATGCAAATATATGCTCATTATATTCTATAGTGCATATATAATATAGATACACAGATGACATATATGCATATTCCTGTAAGTGTATATCTGTATTATAAATGTACACATATATATGAATATATTTACATTTTTATTTACTACTGTACTTATGGGGAGTTACAATATTCAAATGATTATCTTACCAAAAAATAATATTCATTGTATAATAATGTAGAGACTATAAATTCAACAATTGACAAGCCATCTTACATATAATTGAGGCAGGGCTAATTAGATTTTGAAGATAGAAAATATACATAAATAATGGATGAAACATTAAAAGATTTTCATAACTATACCTAACACACTTATATAATTTTCACATATCAAAATTCTGTATATATTTCCAATAGGGTAAAGTAATCACTTTAAAATACTCATGCTGCAGTTTATAAATATTGCTATAAATAATATTATTTCTTTATTTTAATTCAAGCATTCTTCTTCGATATCTAGATATTTTCTTTACATTCATATTTTATAAGTTAATCAAAATCTCTGTTCTGACCAATATAAATAAAGTTACTCTGAGATAATAATGTCAAACATTCCCAATTTTACTTAAAGCAGTGATTTGCAAACACAGGTGTTTCACCTTCAAGGAAGTATTTGACAATGTTTAGATATATTTTGGTTACCATGACTGGGGAAAGATCATACTTACATAAAGCGCGAAGAGGCTATGGATGATACTAAACATTTTATAATGTACAGGACAGTCTCTCACAAAGAATAATTATTTAAAACAAAATGTGAATAGTGCTAAGGTAAAGGTAAAAACACCTGCTTTCCTCCAGTTTTTCTCCGTATATTCACTTTCAACATTTAGAGAAATATTTAACTTTATTCAAAGTGTCCCAAATTCCCATGTGACCTAGGAAACATTAAGTAGAATCAAGGCCTGTTATCATTGCGTACTTCAAAATCATTTAAAGCACATTCAGAATCTTCAATTATGTAATAATTTTCATTTCTCTTCAATTTGGTAGATTTGGGAGTATTTAATATTATTTTAATAATGCTTTTTTCCCTTTTATTAGTATGTGTTTGCAGTACATGTTTGCATTCATCTTGGAAATTGAGTACATGTACACTATACAGCTTCTTTCTTTTGTTAGACACCTTCCCCTTCCCATGCACCTCCCTCCCTTCCCTTTCCCTGTTTTCATTCTTGTTATTATACTCATGTTTATGATATATAATGTTTACATTCACTGAGGTTATTAGGTTCCCATACATGGTATATATTAATTCTGCTTACTTATTCTTCCTCTCCCCCTGGGTTTCCTGAACCCCTTCTCATTTACAAGAGGTGTATCCCTTCTTCATTTCTATCCATCCTCTATTATGCTCTTTGTTTTTACTTTGCCTTACTCAAATGAAAGATACCATATGGTGTTTAAGCTTCTGTGACTGGTTTATTTCACTCAGCATTATATTTTCCAGATGCATCCAGTTTCCTACAAATACGTCAAATTTATCCTTCTTTACATCTTGGTAGTTTTCCATTTTGTATATATACTACATTTCCTTTACCCTTTCATGTTATGTTTTGCTTTTTTATGTTTTTTTGCATTTATTTGGTTTTTGTTCCTGCGTATCTTTTCTTGTATTAATTTCAATTTAGTTGATGTCTAGGTTCTCTCACTCTTCTCATTTCCCTATCCAGTCTCTACATCTCAATCTCCTCCTATTATTTCTTAATTCTTTTTCTCTGTACATAATCTCCTCCTACCATATTTTTAATTTGGCATATTCTGCTTCCTCACAGTCCTTCCTATCTTCTCCAGTGTTAATGTTCCATCCTCCCTATACTATTCCTTCGGCTCTTCTGTATTTTATATAGGCCCCTGTCCTCTCATATCTCTTTTCCACATTACAGGCACATGAATCTATCAATAGGTCTGGCAGCCACAAAGCTTTCCTCATTCATAGAGTTCAACTCCCTCCTCCTTTATCTCACCCTTGCCCCCACAAATATCTTCTTTTAATGATTCTTTACCTTAAAATCAAGTCCTTAAAATCACAACCCAAATAGATGTATAATACAATGAATTATGCATACCTGTTTTCAATAGAGTGGATTTTCACAGAGGACACTGAGCCTTTATATTGTAATCCATTTGTTCCTGGAAACATACCTTGTAAACAGTCTAGAAAAGAATTTTGGACAGATAATATGCTATGCCCCTCTTAGACACCATTATAGCTAGTTTATGTCATTAATACCTAAAAACAATATATTCTTTGAAGAAGTATTTCCCACCTTTTTCATTTTCCAGCTCAATTTGATTGAGTAGATTTAATGCCTAATTGCAAGGTAAGACAGGATGGTTGACACCCTTAATTTGTTCTCAAAATAACTTGTGGGATGAAAGGTATGAAACTAAATGGTTTGTCACCATGACACCAAAGTATTCTGAGTAAACTCAGAGAAGGGCACTGTACTGAAATCCATTAAGAATTACATTCTGACTATATTTGGAATTAAAAGATATCTCCTGTGTCTTAGCCTTAGTACATTTGTGATTAAATTCTTAATCCTTTTTGTGACAATAGATACATTTTTGATTCCCTTTGAGATTTCTTTTTGTGAAAAATTTCATAAATAGTCTCTGGTAGTCTTTGAGTTATATTTATTTACATTTATATATGTGCATATCATGAACTATATATGTAGATATACTAACATGGCCAAAATATGAATGTGTGTATAAAATACATAGAGACATATATGTATGCTTTCACTTAAAATGACTAAATTTTATTCTATGTAAAGAATCAGCTTATAATAGGTCATGTTGAGCATTTGTATTATAGTAGTTATCTTAGTTACTTTTCTTTCATTGCTGAGACAAAATACCCAACACCCAAAGTTAAGGGGGGAAATGGTTATTTAGCTCACAGTTTGTAGATGTGTCAGTCCATAATGCACTGGCTCCAACACACATGGCAGAGGGGCAACTCTTTGTGGTGGCAGAAGACAGCAAAAGCGACAAGAGACCTTAACAGTATCTTTTTACCCCTTTTATGTTATCCAGACTGTCAGAATTAGGGTGATGTCAAACCAATCAGTGTACTTATTTAGTAGTCACACACTCTTAATCCCAGCATCACACACTCTAGATTCTAGAATCTACCTCTGGATTTTCCTCATAGAGAAAAATCCCTATGAGTACATGAGGCTTTGCGGGGACATCTAGACACAAACCGTAACAGTTGTTTTTTCTTTTTTTTGTGTGTGGGTACCAGGGGTAGAACTCAGGACCTCTCACACCAGCAGGTGCCCATGCTGCTGAGTGATATCACTGGCCCTTTTTTCGTATGTGGGTACCGGGAGTCAAACTCAGGACCTCACGCTTGCCAGGCAGGCGCTTAAGTCACTGAGCTATCTCACTGGCCCCAGTTGCATTTTCATGACAAGCCATGTTCTGAATAAACAGAGGTAAGCCTTGTAGTACATGTTGTTTTAAATTTTTATTTGTTGATTTATGCTTTTTAAATAAAGTATAGATCAAGAAACTACATGCAAATGTAATATTCATTATATGGAAAATGGTTGCATTTTTTTGTAATGTTATGTCTAATCCATACTAACTTACTTCAAGGAAGATATAATTTGTTATAATATATAGTCAACAAAACTATTTTAATTTAAAGCGGGTCTCACATTAGAGTTAGAATTAATGTAAAATGAAACTAGGAAGTTATTATGTGTGATTGGACCCTAAAGCTAACATCATTAAAGAGATAGCTTTTGAAATAGGTTACGAAGAATTAGATAGATTTCTATAAATAAGAGATAATGTTGTCAAAAGTAGTTTTAGGGAGCACATTCTTGTAATTGCTTAAATTTGTCTGCTAACAATTCTTTTTTTGTAAAAATTTCAATAATATTGTAGTTCATCTTAATGACTGATCATGTTATATGGTAAATAGCAGTGTTCTTTGTATTTTTTAGAATATGACATTTCTTCAAATTAATATGTAATAAAATAATAATTATAATAATGTATTAGACATGATTTTAGTTTTCCAAACATAAGGTAGGTTTTTAGTAAGTTAATTTATTTATCTTAGCCTTTTCATGGTCAAAGGGTATATAAGAGTCATATATATATTGAATAAACAAATACATATACATATATTTTTTTTTCTCAAAGTAAGGGGGTATAGTGATAAATAGAGATCATATTATGCTGGAATTTAAACTTGAGTTAAAAAGTGTAGAGTTAATGCTGACAGAAGGTAGCTCTTACATAAGGGACCAGTGAATAAAGTATACCAGAAATACCAAGACAGAATAAACATATCAAGAGGTGTAGCAAACAAACTTTATGTATGCATGTGTGTTTAGAAAAATAGGCAAAAATTAAGGATGACTCCTTATTTTGAGTTTTGGAGACTAGATTGAGATGGTGTCCTTTTGAAGATAGTGAAAGGAACAAGAAAGAGGCTGAATGCTAAATTCAATTTTTGGTATTTTCAGGATGAGTTTTCTCTGGGCAGTCAGTAAACATGTAAATATTTCAGTTCAGGTGAAAATGAGGTAATATAGAAATTCTCGTGATGAACATATAAGTAACATATGAAGTGGTAGGAATAGATGTGAGTTCAGGGAGAATAGTCTGGTAGGAGAAGAGAACTTGGTAGGAACATCACACACTAAAATAATTAGGACATTTCATTCTGTCTCTCTTTATTCCTGCTTTACAGTTACACTTTTTCTGAAGGTCAATATAATATGGCTCTATCAGCACCTAGTAACTCATCTGTCTGCCATTTAAAAATTCACATTTCTTATCTCACTTAAAGTATCAACTGAGGACATAAGTCTTTTACTAGTCTCTAATAAATTGTGTGCTAGTTTTTGTAAACCTTCCCTGATAACAAAATGCTTTTATCTTACTTAAATACATTCCCTTCCAGATTTTCTCCCACCTCCCTGAACACATCACCTCGGTGCCCCTGCCTGGTTCTTCTTCCTATTCTTAAGTGGTCATTTTTATCCTGTGCTTATCTGTGTTCTTTCCGTATTGTGGTATTCAGAATATCACAAGCTGTAAATAACTTTGATGTGGTGATTGCTTCATCCAAGAGTATAGCTCAAGACTCTGTCACCTTACTTTATCAAATACTACTCATACAAGTTCCTATTCTTTTATACAACTGCTTTCTTAATAACACTACTTAAATGTTTAGAAGGCATCTCAAATTAAATATACCCAACAACTAACTTTATTCTGTGCTCTACCTGATTTTCCCAATGTCAATAATAGCAACACTAAAACTTTGTAACTCAGGTCACTATACTGACAACATCTTCTACTTGTCTCTTTCCATTCAGCCACGTTGAACTAATCTTCTTTTACTATTGCTAAAATTTTCACACAAGCCTTTCAATCTAATTGTTACTATTTCCAGAACTCTTGCTCTTATCTTTTTTTTTTCACCTCTTGCATAGAAGCAATAACAAACTTGTAATGCGTACCACCTCATCTTCGTACTACCTAATGCCTGTCAAGATAATCCAGTTCATTTCTTCATCAAGATTTTTTAATTCATTTTTTTGGAAGTTTCTTCTCTTACATCTTTGTGGCACTATTCCGTGTAACTCTTGACTTCATTCAATTCAGGTCTCTGCTGAGATGACAACACTTCAGAAAGGGCTTAGGTGATCATTCTTTGTAAATTATCTCCCACCCTAGTCATATTTTTCTGAAGATTCTGCTTTCTTTTTCATCCGAGCATTGATGTTTGGTTATATATTTATTTACATTTCTATTCATTTCTCAATTTCCTTTCTAACTAGTATTTAAGTGCCATAATGTTACAGATTTCTCCTCCAAAATTTTATTCCAAGAACTTAAAATGCTATCTGACTATAAATACTTAGAATTGTTTGTTCAGTCAAGAAATGAATACATGAATGTGTTATTCCAAAGATTATGGAATGCAAGTCTTTTTTGTTTGATACAGCTCTGCTTTTAACTTTCCCAATACTGTTGCAAGGAACAGAGACAAAATATTTAAGGATAGAGACAAAATATAACAACATTCTCTGGTTAGTTCCAGTAATGATCTTACATGTTTGTGTATGAAAAGCCTGTTTTTACTAACTGAGCATTCATGTTTCATTTTTTGCCCTTATGTTGGCGTTAAGAGTCTTTCAAAAGTGCAAACAGACTGCTGTCTTCCAAAGGGTTTTATTTTTCTCCTACTGAATGTAGGACTTTTATATTTAGAAGCACAAACTCTCTCCTAATTATATACAACCTACTGTTCTATATTTTGCACACTGCTTTGCAGTTTAGTGCTATACGATTTACTTGGTACCAATTTTGGTGTCAGAAATTTAAAATTTAGATTGCTTTGAAAAGTAATGTTACCCTGAGTTCAATTTCTGGTACGCCCCAAAACAAAACAAACAAAAAATGATAAAATCCTGAGAAGTAATGGTAAAGTGGAATTTGTACTGAATGAAACTTAGCGTTCACTTTCCTGGCTTTTTAAAATCATGCTTTCATTCACGTGTAATGATATATCCACAGTGTTATAATGATAGATCAAATACTTATGATTTATAAGTTCAGAGAAACATTTTAATCCTCAGTAAAGTAATTTAGCTGAAGCTTTTTTCTCCTAAAAACAAAAGAGTAGAATGAAGTTTTCATAGTGCATTAATGAACACCTGTATATGAAGTCAAAATTTTTAAAGAATTATAATTTATAGACAGCTCGTAGAATGTTGGTATGCTATGGAATTTTGATATTAGCTAGGTTATTATAGTTTTGAATTTAACTAACAGTTGAATTATCTCTAACTGTGAAACAGCATCAATTGATTTCTGAGGTCATGTGTTAATCCCCCTTCTCTTTTTTATCTCTGACATGCATCTCTCTTTATATATATACAGATAAAGAGACATGTATTATACATAAACTTATAATTTAGGTGCACATGCATAATCACACATAGATATTCAATGTGTAAATTTAAAACTTCATAACAGATTAAATTTCAGATAATTCAAATCCTTTCTCTTTTGCTTAATGCTTGCTCTACTTACTGATTCACAAAATCAAATTTGTGGCACTATTTTAAATATACTATAAAATCTGTATGATGAGGTATAGTAATCCTTTTTAAAGGGACAAAATAATAGTATTATTCAAAATTTCCCTCAGGGAATTGTCAAATTTTAGTCATACTGTGAGGAAGCTTGAAAAAGAACAAACTCATCAAAGTATTTCATTGTGAATGTTTTTTCAACCTGTAAAAGAAGAGTGAAATTATTTTATTTAGAGTCTTGCCTTAAGCTATTTTCCCTTCATTGTAAAATAAGAGAAATTAGCTATCTTCCCAAGTGTTACCCTAACTGAAAATACTCACACTTCTTTTTAGTTTTTTGACATTATCTTTAGATATCACAGATACATAATGAGAATTGCCCTGGGCATTTGAAAATTGAAGATGAAAAGAGCTCAAATACTTAAACATTTTATGAGTGATACATTAAATTACTTTAGGAAAAGTTTTTGAATTTTAATGAAATCTTATTTTCCATTAATCTTCATGGTCTTTATCCTAAAAATTTTTGTTCTCTGTTCACAAAGTGAAGATCAGCCTTTCAGATCACCATTGTCAATGTATACTAGATTTAAAGGAGCTACCCAATATGATTTGTTTTCCATTCTAATAAAATATTTCAGGATGATTTTTTGAGAACAGAACATGATCACCTGATTTCCTCCAATAATTATATTACATGGCATGTTTTCTTCTCATAATCTTCAAATAACACCAAATTTTTTTATTGTAAAGAGAAAAAAACAAAAATGACACAAAATTTCAAAACAAGATAGTAGGAGAGAAACAATGGTTAATACATTGCATATGGTTATCATCAAAGTAGTTGCTCAGATTATAAGATATAGGCATGAAAAATTGATCAAATAATATAAACACAAACCTGTCTTTTAAATGAACTAAGAGAAATCAGTACTATATCTATCTTGTATGTACATGTATGTATGCTTATTTATTTATTTTTCCATTTCCCTTCCTTCTTTTCTCTTTCCCCCTCCCCGGTTTCTTTTCCCTTTTGAACAGTTTCTTCCCATTTCCCAATATCTATTGTATATTTTGGACCTTATTTACTCTTTCAGCTTCTTACACTAGGGAGACAATATGATGTTTACACATGCAAGTCTATTTCACTTATGAGTATGGTCTTGAGTTGCATCCATTTACCTATAAAAACTTCATGTTTGTCCTTCTTTATGACTAAGTAGTACTCCACTGTATAAAAATAACACATCTTTTTAATTCATTCCTCCTTTCAAGGGCATTTGTTTTGTTTCCAAGATTTAGCTATTACAAATTGTGCTGCTATAAACATGGGTGCATATATATCACTGTGGTATGATGTATTTAATATTTCTGGGAAAATACCCAGAAGTGTAATATCTGGGTCAAAAGGGACCTCTAAACCTAGATTTTGAGGAATCTCCACACTGCTTTCCATAGTGTTTGCACCAGTCTACACTCCCAGCAACAGTGGAGAAGGGATTCTTTTTCCCCACAACCCTGCCAGCATTTGTTATCAGTCAATTTTTTGATGACAGCCATTCTTTCTGGGGTGAGACGGAATATCAGTGTTGTTTGAATTTGCATCTCTCAAATGACCAATGATGTTGAACATTTTTTCTTATATTTATTTGCTATCTGTATTTCTTCATTTGAGAAGTGTGTATTCATCTCAGATGCCCATTTTTGGGTTGGGTCTTTGAATTTGGAGGTCAAATTTTTTTTCAATTCTGATGGACAGTTGGCTAAGATATTTTCCCAATTTTTGGGTTGTTTTTTCACTCTGCTGGTGATTTCTTCCAATGTGCAATAGTTTCTTAATAAGATGAGATCCCAGTTGTTGATTCTTTGAAATACTTCCCTTGCAGTTTGGGTTTTGTTCATGAGGTCTCTGCCTACCCCTATGTCTTCAAGATTTCTACCTACTTTCTCTTTCAGTAGATTTAGGTTTCTGTTTTAATATTTAGATCTTTGATCCATTTTGACTTTAGTTTATTGCATGGTGATAGACAGGGGTCTAGTTTTATTCTTCAGCATGTAGAGAGGCAGTTTTCCCAGCACTGTTTACTAAGGCGGCTATCTTTATTCCAGTAAACATGTTTGGCCCCTTCATCAAAGATAAGGTGGCTGAGTGTGTTTGTGTTTGTGTCTGCATCATCTAATCTGCTCTACTGATCCTTGGGTCTGTTTTTCTGTGCCAGTACCATTCTTATTTTATTTATTTTATTTATTTATTTTTTGTGGGTACCGGGGGTCGACCTCAGGACCTCGTGCGCCACTGAGCAATATCACCGGCCCTTTTTTCATATGTGGGTTCCGGGAGTCAAATTTGGGCCCTTGTGCTTGCCAGGCAGGCGCTTAGGCCACTGAGCCATCTCACCAGCCCCAATTCTTATTTTAGCACAGTGGCTTTGTAGTATAATTTCAAGTCAGGGATTGCGATGCCTCCTGCCTTGCCGTTGTTGCTCAGGATTGCTTTTGCTATTCTAGGTCTCTTCTGGTTCCAAATGAATTTTAGTAATGTTTTCTTTAGTTCTGTGAGGTATGCTAATGGTATTTTGGTTGGGATTACATTAAATCTGTATATCAATTTTGGAAGTATGGCCATTTTCACTGTGTTGGTTCTTCCTAGCCATGAACAAGGGCTATGCTTCCATTTTCTGATATCCTCTTCAATCTTTTTCAAAGTATTGTAATTTTCAATATATAGATACTTTATTTCCTTTGTTAGAATGATTCCGAAGTATTTCATTCTTTTGGATGCTATTGTGAAAGGCGTATTTTCTCTAATTTCTCTCTCAGTGAGTTTGTTGTTTGTGTGTAGGAATGTTATTGATTTTTGGGTGTTAACATTATATCCAGCTATGCTACTGAATTTGGTTATTAAATCTAGAAGTCTTCTGGTGGTGTTTTTGGGGTCTTCTATGTAGCGTATCATGTCATTTGTGAATAATGATAATTTAACTACTTCCTTTCCTATCCTTATTCCATTTATTTCTCTCTCTTGTTTAATTGTACTGTCTAATGTTTCCAGAACTATATTGAATAGGAATGGTGATAGTAGACATCCTTATCTTGTTCCTGATTTTAGAGTGAAAGCTTTCAGTTTTTATCCATTTAGTATGATGTTGGCTGTTGGTTTGTCATAGATGTATTTTATCAGATGGAGGTAAAGTCCATCTATTCTGATTTTCTGTAGGGTTTTTATCATGAATGAGTGTTGGGCCTTTTTGAAAGTTTTTCTGGATCTATTGAGATGATCAGGTGAATTTTGTCTTTGGCTGTTGATATGGTGTATTACATTTATTGATTTGCATATATTTAACAATAACTGCATTCCTGGAATGAATCCCACTTGGTCATGGTGTATAATCTTCTTGATGATTTTCTGCATTCTGTTTGCTTGTATCTCATTGAGGATTTTTAAATCTATATTCATTAGGGAGATTGGCCTGCAATTATCTCTTCTGGTTGGGTCTCTCTCTGGTTTTGGTATCAGGGTAATACTTGCCTCCAGGAATGAATTAAGTAGTATTACTTACCTTTCAAATTCATTATACTGTTTGAGGAGTATTGGCATTAAATCCTCTCTAAATTTCTTATAGAATTCAGCAGTGAATCCATCAGGACCTGTGCTTTTCTTTTTAGGTAAGTTTTTAATTTTATTTTCAATCTCATTAACTGATATTGGGTTATACAGAATTTTTATATCTTCTTCATTCAGCTTTGGTAATTCATACATGTCCAGGAATCTGTATGTTTCTTCTGTGTATTCCATCCTATGAGAATAAAGACTTTTGAAGCAGGTATTGATGATCTGAATTTCCACATGACCTGTAATGATTTCATCCTTTTTATTCCTCAATGCGTGAATTTGAGTGTTTTCTTTCTTTTTTTAGATAAGGTTGGCTGAGGGTTTATCAATTTTATTTATTCTTCCGAAGAACCTATGCTTCGATTCATTAGTTCTTTGTATTCTTTTCTTAGTCTCCATTGCATTAATTTCTGCTCTGATCTTAATAATTTCATCCATTTTATAGGCTTTGGGCTCATCTTTCTCTTCTTTTTGTAGAAGTTTGAGGTACAACATTAGTTTGTTTATCTGTGATCATTCTGTTTTCCTTATTTGAAAATTCACCACTATAAATTTCCCTCTTAGGACTGCTTTCATTGTCCCATAAGTTCCAGTATGTTGTATCTGCATTCTTGTTTACTTGTAGATATTGTTTAATTTCTTCCTTAATTTCATCCATGGCCCATTGGTTGTTTAAGAGGGTGTTATTTAATTTCCATGTGTTTGTGGAGCTTTTGCAGTTTCTTTTGCTATTAATTTCCAGTTTCATTGCACTATGGTCAGATAATATGCATGGGATTATTTCAATTCCTTTGAATTTACTTAAGCATGTTCTGTGGGATAGTATGTGGTCTACTTTAGAGAATGTGCCATGTGCAGCTGAGAAGAATGTGTATTCTGATGATGTTGGGTGGAACACTCTGAAAATATGTACTAAGTCCATTTTTACACAGGTTTTGTTCAGTTCTATTATTTCTTTCCTGATTTTTTGTCTAGCTGATCTCTTTGTGACAATGAGGTATTAAATTCTCCCATTACAATTGTGTTATTGCTTATTTGATTTTTCATGTCTATTAGTATTTGTCTTACATAGTTGACATATTTGGTGCATACATATTTATGACTGTTATCTCTTCCACTTGAAGTTTTCCCCTAAGAAGTATGTAGTGACCCCGTCTACCTCTTTTGATCATTATTGATTTGAATTTTACATTTTCATAAACAGAATAGCTACCCCTGCTTTTTTCTAGGTCCCTGTTTCATGGAAGATTGTTTTCCATTCTTTGACTTTTTCAGTCTATGAAAGTCAAACTTTTTGAGTTAATTGTGTTTCTAGTATACAGCGTATTGTTGGATCTTGTCTCTTGATCCATTCTGCCAGTATGTTTCTTTTGATTGGTGAATTGAGGCCATTTACATGATGGTCATAATTGATATGTATTGGCTTATTTTTTTCAGTTATTTTCCTGCTGTTGTTTCCCTGCCTTTCCTCTCATTTAATTTCTTGCCTTGCCTGGTGGTTTCTTTCTGTTGCTGTTCTTGGAATTGTGGTCATTTTTATCTCTGTCTAGAATATCTTTCAGTACTCTTTGTAGGGTTGGTTTGGTGGTCATGAATTTCTTCAGTTGTTCTTTGTCATAGAAATATCTTATTTCTGCATTAATTTTGAGAGATAGCTTTTCAGGGAACATCAATCTGGTTTGGAACTTGTTTTCTTTCAGGACATGAAATACTTCACTTCAAGCTTTTCTTGACTTGTGGGTTTGTGTTGAGAAGTCTGCTATGTTTCTGATGGGCTTTCCTTTATGGTTGATCTGTTTCTTTTCTCTAACAGCTTTTAATATTCTGTACTTGTGCTGAATTTCTGGAATCTTGATTATTATATGTCTTGGTGTAGTTTTATTTTGGTCATGGCTGTTTGGAGTTCTATATGCTTCATTTATTCATATGTCAAATTCTTTATCCAAGCTTGGGGAGTTTTTGCCTTTATTTCTGTAAAGATTTTTTTATGGCATTTGTGCTGTCTGCAGCATTCTCATTGACTCCAATCAATCTTATGTTATCCTTCTTTGCTTCATCATGTAGCTGTTGGATTGATTTTTCCTGATCTCTTGCTATTTTTAAGATATCTTTCTTTTCATGATCACATGGTCTCATTCAATCTGTTGCATATACTTTCACTGGATGTTTTCATCTCTTGGATTTCTGTTTGGATCTGTGTTATGGATTCTATTTCTTTCCTATTTTGGGCATTTTTTGTTTCCATCATTTTTCTAAGCTCATCTATTCTTTTATCTGTGTCTTTTCTAATACCTTTGATTTTAAGCATCAT
Source organism: Erethizon dorsatum (assembly GCA_028451465.1). Taxonomy (NCBI): domain Eukaryota; kingdom Metazoa; phylum Chordata; class Mammalia; order Rodentia; family Erethizontidae; genus Erethizon; species Erethizon dorsatum. The sequence goes on from CM051824.1 coordinate 115,845,146, forward strand.
TTTTTTTGTACCTGAGAGGTTATTTTCTCTATAGCCTTTTCCACTGGTTTTTCACTTCTGTTGCTATCATTTCAGAAAGTGCTTGACTTCCAGTTTCATCTATCTCATTGTGTTCTGGGCTTGTCCTGGGTGGGCTGGGGTTCTGGGGTTGCATTTTACTTCTGTGTCTTGTCATTTTCTTCTTTCTCTTTTTTCTTTTCTTTTCTTTTCTATGTTGATGCTTGCTGATTTCTTTTGATATATAGCTTTATCACAAGTATTGAGGCTTCCTTAGAAGATATCTGTTCTTCATGGATGTCCTCTAGATATGGGTGGTTCTTTATGGCTATCTCTAGAACTTACCTTCCCAATTTGTAAAGGATGCAAAGTTACTATTTTGCTCAGCACCCAATCCTTTGGTACTGGGATGTGGTGATGATTATGACCCCATACAATTAGACTGTTGTCATATAGAGGAGAAAAACTGATTATAACATGTATGACATCCTGCCTAAAGTGGTACGGTTAGTAATAACAATAGTTCCAAGTACAGCTTAACTACTGACAAACTATGGTAACCGTTAATCTGCTATCTCCAACCAGAGGAGCAAACTCTGAAGTTATATAATAAAATCAAACATATAACATGTACTTGTATGCAGTGAGTAGGGGGCAGGATAAAGTGATGAATGAGGTCAAATATAATATATTCAAGCCTGGAAATCAAAGGATGATCACCTGAGTTTTGGGAAACTGGAGGACACAGGAGGGAAAGAATGAAATAGAGTATGAAAGAATAATCAGAAATGGAAGAGACAGTGTTTACTTACTTGAAAGTTTAAATTCAAAAAATAGTTGAGGAAGAGAGAAAGAGGGTCAATAGAAGAAAATGAAAAAGAAAGATAAGAAACCTAAACAGTGAAAAAAAGAAGGAAGAAAGTGGAGAATGAAAAGAAAAGAAAAAAAGAAAGAAAAAGCAAACCCAAGGAAGAGAGGAGAGGAAAAAAGACAAACAAAACAAAACAAAACAAAAATAAACTCAAAATTCAAGACAAAACAAGATGAATTTCAATGAGACAGGAAAAGGGTGGCCAATCAGACAAACAAGGGAGAATAAAAGTAGTAAAATATCTCTGGTGTTTACAGTTCTGTGACATTGTCAGTGTCAGATCCCAGAAATGTTCTGTGTACTCTAGCCACATTTTCCATGGGAACTGTGCTGGGTATGAAGCTGATCTTGGCCTCTGCATGTGGGGGCTGGGACTGATCTTCTGTTGGTGAAGTTCTCCAGAGCCCAGGTGCTGGCTCCTTGCTGCTGTTTCAGACACTTCCATGTTTCTGGTCTCACTGATTACTCTACTCACCAAAGGCATGTGTGTGCCCATGCACCTAGCCCAGCTCTCCACTACATCCAAATTCTGTGTCATTTTTTCAATAACAGCATCTCTCAGAATAAATTTTTTCAATTCATTCCATGAAAGTTTATTGATATCATTTTTCTGATAATCATTGGTAATTATCTTCTAAATAGTCAATTAGAAGTGTAAAACTTGTCCATTGAAATTTCATTAATAGTTATATTATGTGAAAGCTTCAAAATGTTGGTAAATGCTATGAAAGATAAACTGCCGTTCCTCTATAACATGCTACATGCTTGAAAAATGAGGCTTATTTGTAATAGGGAATTACTTCCTATTTTTTACATTTGGGGTACAAAATAATTATGAAATTATGTTTCTAATCTTCCAAATCTTTTATAATCTTATAAAAATGTATCAAAAGAGCATTCGGTGTGTGTAAATATAAAGACCCATTAGAGAAATATGTTTATTACTTGATTTAATTCATTTTATCTAATGATAAATTATATTGATAGTATTTTAGTATATTTTTCTCTTTTACTCTCCTGCAATATTTTAAAGATATTTCCACTGTTCTCCTTCTTTTGTAAAACATTTTTTCTGTGTCTAATTTCTCTCTGGCAAATTTTTATTTCACATAATCTGTGGATTTATCAAATCTATCTTATTTAATTAAAATTCTTTTACTAAATTTCATTTTAAAATGGAAGCTATGTAGATACAATATAGATACAATATAACTACAATTAGGTAAATTTTTTTCTTTTTTTATTTTATAAGAACTAAAATTCCTTTAATATAGTAATCAAGACATTATCTTATATAATGATAAAGCCACATGATTTATTATTATTTAGACAAAACTTAATGCAGCAGATATATTAATTTTATTAGAGCTCCATTTGTCTTCATCTCCTGCATTTGCCTTTCTCTGTGATGGTTTCATTTGGAGGCACACTGTATATGAAGTGCAAAAAATGGCTTATGTGCATAGCAGAACTTTGCTTAAAATTAGAAAAAATAATAATACTTCTCACAATACCAGCACACAAAAATAATTAGAAGTGAAGAATTCAGAGACCTACTGATAAAGAAGGAAGGACCAAAAGAAAGAAAGAAGGAAGAAATAATATCTTAGAAAATAAAAAATAAATATTTTAAATTCTATTTTATTTTAAATGATAATCTGAAGTATGCAAACTCTCCCAAAGCACTTTATGAGACACTAATACATTGAAAATAAAACCAAAAATGTCATGAGGAAAATATTCCATTTATAGAGGTTTGAATTATAAATTAATTTAAAAATTATATGTGAAATGAGGGTTTAATGGAAATAAATCTACAAATACAAGTTTCCCATGAAGAGATGAAATAATTAAGACATGTGACTATCTCAACATATGCAATAAACAACAATAAAATCAGCATACATTCCTGACAAAACAATTCTTATTAAACCAAGAATAATCACTTTGATGAATGGAATCCAACCAAGTATATAATTAGCCATTCAAAATTTTTGTTGATTAAATATATGTAACTTGGTCATTCAGGATATGGCAGTAATTCTTAAATGAGTTACAAAATTACAGAACAGAAATGAAAGGTTTGACATAACAAAATAAAGTAACTATTGTGATGGTTATATGTATGTGAAAGAAGTATAGACATTTGGTTGAGGCAAAAATAATCAATTTCAGCCATATGAAGAGTATGGGAATTTGGCATGTGGAGCTTTATTTATTATTTAAAACTATCTGTAGCCTATGGCAAAATGTTAACACTTGTTAAATCTGGATGATGGGTTTATAGCTTCTCATTCTACCATTTCCCCCATAATTTACAATTTCACTATGAAAAATTAAGAAGGGAGAAACTTATTCAAGTAATTTTTTGAAAATAATTCTGAGTTACTCATATTTGAATAATCAAAACTATTCATGGACCAAAAACATAAGCGAGGGCAGCACAGAGTCTGCCTGGCAAGTGTGAGGTTGTGAGTTCAATTCCTGGTACCAAAACAAAAACAAAAATGAAAAAAGAACATGAGCTAATGAGGTTGTTGCGTACCTTACCTATATTCTTTAAGCTTGCATTACTGAGTAATTGCCTTCAAGTGAAAAAAGAACGATAAAGGTAGACTTGCCCAAATAACACATCCTTGATATTTGGATGAGCAGCAAGTACAACAAAATTCCTTTATATGTCATATAATCTGGTTGTTCTTCCAAATACTTATGGTTTTACATTTCAGTTCTACATAAAGGGAGTCTATGGGGCACTTGCAAAATTAAATGGACATTTTTACTAAGAACTGTATTATGGTATAAGTGTCACTATTTTGGCACTTACAGGGGAACTCCAACCATAAAGAAAAACACAGGTATTATTTCTGCTTCTAAATGGAACAGAAGTGATTTGTGTTGAGAAATCAGTGCTCTGATACACAGATAACTCTAGCCCCCTGATTCCAGGGGATGAAAGAAATGGGATCAAATCAGGGTGGATGGAAGAAAACAGCAGTGCCAAGTAGAAATAGCCAGCTACCAGCATTAAAAATAGTGTCAGTGAGGTGGAGCATCTTGAAGCAGGCTGCACAAAAGGCAGATCAAAAGAGAAGTGGAAAAATCATTGTATGTAATTTTCAATCTTAGATACAAAATTTAATACATAACTTTCAGCCTTTTATAAATTAATTATCATGAAATAATAAGGACATGGAGAATTAGAAGGAAAGGGCCAGTGCTAATGTCTTCATTTCAACTTTAGTAGAGTCCGTAGATCTCATTCTATTTCCATGTTGGTAATCTGGTTGATAAAATTTTTGTGTTTTCAGAAAGGAATGCTCCAAGAGACAGAAGTATATGAAAGTCCAGTTGCTCCATACTTTTGCCAACACTTTGTTGTCAATTTTTAAACATTTTTTAGCCATTTAATGGATTTTCCTTAAATCCATTAGTAGTAGTTCTTTTGGCTTTAATTGCACTTTTCTGATGACCAATAGCACTGAGCTCATTTTCATGTTTATTGGCTCTTTCAATACTTTCTTTGTGATATATCCATTTAAGTGTCTTGACCAATTATCTATTAGATTGTTTACTTTTTCTTTTATTAACTTACCTGAGTTATTTTTATACCTCATGTATCAGTCAGTGCTTACTAGAGAAACAGACTTAATAGATATAGATATATATATGGATGGATTTAGAAGATAGGATTAAAATGGCCTCCCTGAAGAGCCAGATGAGGAAGAGTACGAAAGGGTTGTCTGTGCACTGGAGGTCTGAAGGATCCAGTCAAAAGTTGAAGACCTGGAGCTCACAGTAGAATGCCATGCAAGTACATATCATGAAGCTGCAGTGTATGTGATGAAAGGTTGAAGTGTCTATAATAGAAGGCTGGAGGCTTTGCAGAGTCTGCGCTGGAAGCTAGGAGACAGACATCCAAGGCAAAGGTAAAGATTGGAGATCATCTAAAGAAACAGAAGTGAGCCTTCTTTTCCTTTTTAAAAAATCCTTTCAGGCTACAAGCCTATTGATTGGTGCCACTCACACCTTCAGTAGGTCTTCCTTCTTCAGTGCATCCATTCAGTAACACCCAGAACTATGCTAAGCCAATCCAGTGTTTCTTACTCAAGTTGACACAACAGTTACCTATTGCACCTGGAATAATAGTGCTTTTATGGAAATTTTTAATGTGAATTGTGTGCTACAATTCTAGGTTTGGCTTTTTACTTTCTTAATGGTAGCTTTTTAATGGAAAAAAAATAATGCATTAATGTAGTAATAATATTGGTGTGGATGCAGGTGACTAATTTCTTTTTATTTATTTTTCATTTTCTCTATAATTATCATGCCTAAATATATATTGATTATAAGTGTAGCATTTGAAAAATGGATGTTTTTTACTACAAAAACAAGATACTGTTAAATTGCCTTTATGCAAGGCTATTGTTTTGGACTAACTAACTGCACTAGGCCATAGCAGTCCAGACCACAATCAAGTCACTCACCCTAAGTTCCACATAATCAAAGTGAAACTTTAAGGAAATAGGTAAATCTCCAAGTAGACCAATATTTCCTGAAAACAAGAGATTGACAACAAAGAATCAGAAATATCGCACTGTACATGAGTCAGCACAAGAAAGTCTGCCCTGCTTTAAACCTTACAATAAAATTAAACACTAATGACCTTAGGTTAACCAATTTGCTTTACTAAAAAAAGTGTCTGGTTTCTTGATCTGTCTTTATGAAAAACTATTCTCTCATCTTCATTGACACAGTCATCCTATTTTCTAGAATAAGGTGTTGTACAATTCTAGAATCACAAATAAAAACCAGTTATAAATTTGTTGCAGTTGTGTCTTTGGATGCCTATTAGAATGATTAAAGTCAGAACATTGATGATGAAGGTGGAGGACAGAAGGAACCCTCATATATTGTTGGTAGGAATTCTACTTTGGAAGGCAATTTGGAAATTTCTTAAAAATATACCCTTACCCTATAATTGATTAATTGCTCTCATTTTACTCAAAGTGACTGAAAATTTACATACATACAAAAACTTGCATGTGATTGTAGCAAGTTTATTGATAATGGCCAAAACTTAGAGGCAAGCTGATTGCCAAGATGTCCTTTGGTAGGTAATTGACAAGCTGTAGTATATCCAGACATTAGGATATTATTCAATGCTAAAAAGAAATGAGCTATCAGGCCATGAAAGACATGGAAGAAGCTTAAGTGTATATTGTTAAGTACAAGAAGCCAATCTGAAAAACCTACATATTATATGATACATACTTTGTAATATTCTGGAAAAATGCAAAACTATGGAGAAAATATTAAAAAAAAACAGTGATTTGTAGGGGTTAGATAGAGTGGAGGGATGAATAAATGGAACCTAGAGTGTATTTAGGTGAATCAGTGAAACTACTTTCAATACTGGCTTCATGACACATACATGCCATTTGTACAAAGTCATCACCTATATAACACCAAAGAATTGTGGATTCTGTGACAATAATGTGTCAATGTAAGTTCATCAATTGTAAAAAATGCACCACTCATTTGAAGGAGATAATGGGGAAGCCTATGTATGCATTTGGGCAGGGCGTGTATGGAAAAGCTTAGTCTTTTTTGCTCAGCTTTTCTTAAAGTTAAAACTCCTCCAAAAATTCTCTTTAAGAATAAAAATTTTTATTGTGTGAAATACTTGCCAAAGTTAAGCATAAGTGATTTGCTCCAAGCTCATAAAAGAATATGTCTTAGTAGCTAATGTAGAAAACAGTGTCAAAGGATATGGCATACATATACATTTCTGCATTTTGTTAAAATCTTATTTAGGAACCTATGTAAGTTGGAACAGTGTTTTAAAGATGTTATTCAGTATGGGCCAGTGAGATGGCTCAGCGGCGTGAGCGCCTGCCTTGCAAGCGCGAGGGCCCGAGTTTGACTCCCGGAACCCACATACAAAAAAGGGGCTGGTGATATCGCTCAGCGGCACGGGTGCCTGTTGGCGCGTGAGGTCCTGAGGTCGACCCCCCGGTACCCACAAAAAAAAAAAAGATGTTATTCAGTAGTGTCATATGATAGCAACTTTATCCTTCTGAAGCTTATTTTCTAATACACAAAGCTTGTCCTCCAAACAGTTACAGCTTTCTGTCAGTCAACTGAGAAGGCCACCCTTCTGTTAGTTTTCCATTGTTTTTAAATTTAAAAATTGGCACCAGACATCTAATGATCAATTTATAACTATCTTGATGTTTTAATATATGTATGTTCTTGCACAACTGATTTACTAAATATGAGAAAAGGAAGAATGCTAACCAGGAAGTATATCATATATCAAGATTTAGAGATAAAACCTTGAATCATGAATTTTATTTTAAGGCACAATACAATACCAGTTGTCATAAGATTAGCAAATTCTTGGTTTCTTTTATTTTCTAAATGTAAAATTTCATAAACAGCTCTTTTTTCTCAGTGGAAAGTATTTTTTTATGGTTTTGGAAGATATTTTTTCAGCATAAAGATATTCTTTTAATGCAGATATTTTAAAGAATGGAAGAAACTTAAAATGCTTACTAGTATGAGGCAGATGTGAGTGAATATGAAGATTTTTCCTTTGCATTATTTCTCTGTATTTCATAATTTTATTTTATTTTATTTTATTTTTAATTTTTTTTGTGGGTACCAGGGGGTCGACCTCAGGACCTCGCACGCCAGCAGGCACCCGTGCCGCTGAGTGATATCACCGGCCCCTTTTTCGTATGTGGGTTCTGGGAGTCGAACTCGGGCCCTCGCGCTTGCCAGGCAGGCGCTTAAGCTGCTGTGCCATCTCACCGGCCCTGTATTTCATAATTTTAAATAAATGTAAAAGTGTATATTTTATGATATATTGATTTTATTATTTTCAGAATAATTTATTGGGTTCTATTTTACTCCAGAGCCTCTTTGTACACATTGTGATATAAAACCAAAAAGATATCTTTGTGACTTCTTTTTCTTTTCTCAATTCCAAATACATTCCTTTGAAAATTGATCTTGACTCAGGCCCATACATAGCCTAAGGTAGATGAATTTAAATATGAATCTGACTTTTATGACTTTATGTGCTAGACCTTTGATTTGGAGTTTGAAGAATAGGGTCTAGAATGTACTTATTTTCTAATTTTCCCCCAGTTTATGAAGTTAAGTTTTCTCAGGTACCGTGTTCGTGTTCTTTTGATTATATTAGTCTTGTCTAGAATTTTAGGTTCTATTAGCTTTTAAGTAACACCTCAGATTTAGATATCAGTCGTATTTGGGATTTTTTGCCTTTTGATTCTCAGCCAGCTGTACCCTGTGTCAGCTCTGTTTGAACCCTAACCAACTTCTCTGAGAGCAGCCATAGGGGCGAGTATCATATCATGCCCCGTAAGCCCTACTGATGCCAATGTTTCAGACAGCAGGGACGTCACTGGTACACAAAGATAAAGTTCAACCTAGGAGTTGATCAATAAGACCACTAGAAAAATTCTTCTTTCTTTGTCTCTAAAGGACCCTTGGAAATGCCGCAGGTTGTTGGAGAATGAGAAACTAGTCATATATGACAGCAAGCAGTGCTCAGCCCAGTAATGGATACCTTATTGTTTTTCCTTCCACCCCTCATTCACTTGCCTTTTCTCTGCCTTTGCTTTCTGATGGTTTATTCCATAGTAAAGTAATAACTAGAAGTCATTGCTTCAGGATCTGCTTCTAGGAAGTGCAGGTAAAAACATTATTCTTTTCTGCCATTTCTGCCAAGTAGATTTAAACCTCTGGAATCTAATAAATCCCTCCCCTGTTCATTGCCTCATCTCTTACTGCAGGCAGAATTACCATAAAGCTATTAAAATTGGGTTTTTTTTTGTGGGTACTGGGGGGTTGACCTCAGGACCTCATGTGCCAGGAGGTGCCCGTGCTGCTGAGCGATATCACCGGCCCCTTTTTTGTATGTGGGTTCCGGGAGTCGAACTCGGGCCCTCACGCTTGCCGGGCAGGCACTTAAGCCGCTGAGCCATCTCACCGGCCCTAAAATTGGGGTCTTTAACATGCACTGACTCCTTATAAAGTCTTGTGCCTAATTTGATATTTGTAAATTTTATTATTTAAGAGAAGAATTTCACTGCACAGATTTCATAAAAACTGGCCCTACTCCAAACTATCACACTGATACTTGACTATCAACACATTCTAATTTCTTGAAAATTTCTTGTTTTCTTTATTCCTTGCATCCTTTCCTCATATCCAATTATATGTTCCAACACTATCAAACCCTTAAAATTCCCCTTATTAATTTTTGCATTGAGTTCTTTCTCTCCAAATATAATGGGCACTATTCTAAAATTTATTTAATCAACTTCCTCACTTTATTTAGTGTTATTAAGCATTCCCTTTTTAAATAAACTTCATGTTCTTTTGCCTTCTCCAAAAGCAATTCCAAATCAAGAAAGGTCTTTATTTTTCTCACCTCCCTATTCAAAGTTTTCTTCTGAGTCTCCTCTAGGCATGTGCTACTTCAGGTATTTCCTTTTCTTCTGTATATAGCTATGAGTTCTGAGTGATTTTGTGTATTCTGATATTAATTACCAGCTATTTAAATTTGATTCCCAAATAAATACATAGAATTTAGGACACTCTCTTAATTTCTAAATACATATATACAAACATTTATATGGCATCTTTACTTGAATGTTTCAAATGAAAACATATTAAAAATATCTGAAACCAAAGCCATTCTCTTTGAACTCAAATCTGTTTTTAAATTTCATTTCAATGTTAATGGCACTATCATCCATGTAGCCAACCAACTAAAACCTGGAGGATATTCTATTTATTTCCTATCTGGTAATTTGTCAGATCAGTCAGTCAGCAAGGAAAATAACTACTTTCTCATTATCAAATATTATCATATCTCTCCTTTAGTTTTAAATTCTTTACCATGGCTCACTAAGCCCACCCATACCTCTTCACTCTCATATATCACCAGTTTCATATATCACCAGTTCTTACACATTTCAGTTAGTAATTATAATATTGTGTATATGCCTTGACTCTTCTAAGGTTTGTAAGCTTTTGGACATCATGTTCCAATATCTGGAATATGTATTCTTCTTTGATCTCCCTCATCCTCCTAACCTACATATGAAAAAAAAGAATCAGAAGCTGAGTATTCTCTAGCTTTTTGTTCCCTGAACTCGGTGGACTTGACAATTATCTCAATATTTATTCAGGTTTGTATCTTCCTTTGCATCAGGACGATACTTATTGAGGCAACCTATCAAATATTAGCCCTTGCTCCTTCATTTCCTCACAAAAATTTGAGTAAAATATTTAAACTCATCTTCAAGAAAATCAACTAAAAGTTACATCCAGTTACTCAATAAGCCTTAAGAACTTGTGTTGATGTCTTCAGTTCCATAGCAATGCTACATTTGTATTCTGTATCTTGTGAATGAAGTGGTAAAAGATATTTGTACATGTATATAAGATAAATCATATAATAAGATGGGAAGTGCAGGAAGAAACTACAGTTACATTTTCTGTAATGGTTATACAACATCATGATTAAAAGCCAGTGTTTGCAGCTCCATTTTATATATATAATTTGCTTAGAATATTCTGTCATATTTTCAATTAGAAGAGGTTTCTTTTCCAAGTAGGATGTCTTCAAATTTTCATCTTTAATTCTTGTTCCATCAGTGTTCCCTTATTTAATTTTGATCATTTTTATTGAGCAATTCTACCTACTTACAAGGATTGATATTTCATGATTTTTATTGTTTATTAGAAGTCTTTCAAAAGTGGAGAAACGATTTGAAATAATTTTTAATTTCATTATCCTAGAAATTAGTTCAGCATTACCTGATAATTTTTCACTCATGCTAAAACTGAGTACAGTAACAAAGAAACCAGTGAAGAATGGAATCATCAACTAGGTTCATACAATAATAATGTAAGGCACGAGAGTATATAGAATTTTAAAATCATTAGCTGAATACAAAGTGACCCATAGCAGCACCTAGATTCTAATAACAATGGTAATATTGATGATGAAGTGATGGTGTATTTTACAAGCCTTCAATAATTCTATATCAAATAAATTTATCAAATTAAGTAAAAGGCCTACAGATATTCTTCTCTTATCACTTTTTGCTGAGACACAACAATGGGGAATGGAGGTGCAGGAGATTTGAAAAAGGCATGGAACATTTAAATAAGTTATTATGATGAGTAGGAGAGCAAGGTAAATCAAAATCAACATAGGATTGTTCGGCTGTTGATGAAAACATAATTATAGTGTACATTCTACCCTTTCCTATGCTTTTTTTTCTCCACAAAAGACTATTATAAAAAGTGGTTTTGTTTTCATTTTCTTAATACAAAAGCCTTCAGGTGGCAAAAAGTCCAAACACATTTTATTCTCTTTTTTACTCTTGTTAGAGGGTTCAGAAACAGTTTTATTGTTCCTGAAAAGGAACATGTGAGTTCCAAAAAAGTGGTATTCTGCCTCTAGATTTTAAAAAAATCTCTAAATCTAAGATGAATATATAGTTGCAAAATAGCCCATGACAACTCTTCTAAATTCTCAAATATTTCAAGTTTCATTTTTGTGACAAGAAAACTTCATGTTTGTTGAACTTTGAGAAAATAGCATTTCCTTTCTCTATGCTTATAACACAATGAGGAGTTAATCTTAAGTATGTAAATCTTAGTTTGTCTTGTAATTTTTATATAATTTGAAATAGTGTGGTTTATTATCTATATGTTGTTCTAAATAAAATATTTATAATGCTCTCTTACAATTTTTGTAAGTCTACTCTCATTATGAAAGAGATGTAGCTCATTCAAGAAAGTTTACTGATATCTTAATTTTAGAATGCTAGGATTCCTTAAAATACTCAAATGCCAGGCTATCATTAGCCAGGATAGCCTTGTAATCACTCTAAGTAGAAGTAAATATAAATCAGGCAAAGTATTATGTTGATACGATTAGGGTTAACTGATATCTTCTTGAGACAAGTGGTATAATTATCTTCATTCAGTTATTTCTACACATAGTTATAATGAAGAGTTAATGATGTTTATTGTAGAAGTTGAAAGCAGCTGAATGGATTAAATTAGATAATTACCAGCTGTTACTCACTTCAGAAATTGGCTGGAACTCAGAAAAGAGACACTTATAAGTCCAAGGAGATCTGTATGACATGGCTAGATACTTAGGTATCAAGGAGTTGCAAGAAAAGAAAGATTTATGAAGTTGGATAATTTGACTATTAGGATAATATGCAAGTTTCATGAAGATTTGCAAACACCATCACAAATCCCAAGTCTCATAATTGTGAGACTTGGGTAACAATCATAGTTTTGTAGAATTAATATCTGTTCATATATCAGATATGCAGCCTGACATATTTTTATGGACTTCTTATGGACCTTAAATATCTTTATGGAGTTTGAAAACACACAATACACAATATACCAAACTTTATTTACAGTTACATGATTATTCTGAACTTATGCTGGTGATAAAGCTTTCATTTCTCTGTCATGGATGATTACATTTCTGTATTTGTATGGCTGCTCATTATATTTTTAGGAGTGCTGGTTATTTCTTAGCACTGTTGATTAGAGAGATGTGGGCAATTTAGTTTTCTCCATTTTAATTAGTTCTCATTTGATGTTATTTTTCCCAATCTCTCTCATCACTTGTATAATGTAACACTTGTGGACTTTTTTCAACAAGTGAAGTAATTGTTATTGATGAGTTTCGAGGGCTCTCACTTATGTTGTAAATAAATTGTGCTGAAGGGTTTTTGGTTGGTCATACCAATTTGTGAAAATAATACACCACACCTTCTTTCTATACTTACTACATTATGATAGTTTTGGAAGAAAATTTCAAGCTTTAGGATTCTAGAAAGCTTTAGTGATCTTGGTTTCATTATATAATAAAACAAACAAGTGCTTAAAGTGTAGAAGGAAGAAGTATTTGATACACCTTATAACACATTCTCTTGTTTAGTCTAGACCTGAATTTAATAAAGACTTTAAACATGGATAATTTCAAAGGGTTCCTTTTACAAATTGTCTTTGGTTTTCCAGAACAACAATTATTTCATTAAAATGAATACAACTTGAATATGAATCAGAGACAAAGAATAAATTCTGAGAATTTGTCATTTACACATGCAGACTTAACACAATGGTTTTTTTGTTGATGGGATTGCCTAGAAGCTGCTCAATAATGGGGTCAATTCTTCCCTCTCTTTTGAAGCATACATAAATTCAACTTCAGGGAAAATATGCTTTTTCTATATTTAGTGTCATGATTTTCCTTCATAGAAGTCACATTTTTCATACAGCATCTCTTTACATAGAGGCGTAACAGACTACACAGGAATACCAATTAATATAGGAAAGAATTTGGACCAAAATATAAAAGCATTGACTATGTTCAGCAGAGATGATTTAGTGAGAATTTTGGCTTTCTTAAAATCATTTCACTTGTTTTGTACTTGATAAGTTGTTTGTTCAAGATAATATAACATCTGAGCTTTGCTTACATTTCTATTAAGCTACATCTATTAAAACATAAAAAGTCCCAATAGATTATGTTGAATGGTTTGGGTTCAAAAACCCAATACATAAATTAGGTATTTCACTCCACACATGTTTTACAGGACTAACAGTCTCTTCTAATTAAATAAATGTAAAGTTATAACTCTCACCACTTTAAGATTGGTCTAGAAATGTCTTGGTATTTCTCCAGCTTTGGCTCTTAAAAGGAAGAGAACAATCTTCAATTTGTAACATTATAATACTGTAATAATATAAATGAACTATTTATAGGTTATACATGATGAATCTATTATATCATTCAAAGTTTACAATGAAAAAATTCTCTATTCTAAACTGTCATTTCAAAGCTTGTCCTCTTCCAGATAGAGTTATCCTGTACACATGCTGAGCATGTTAACTCAGCTATTTGCTCATGGTATCATTTATTATACCCTATTCTTTTTTTTTCTAAGTTTGTAATAATTCTTTTTAAATAAGTTTTTTGACACATTTTAGAAATGCATAAGGATCACATTCATCTTAGGGAATTCGTACCTGTACATGATGTATCTTTATTCTTCTTTTTTCCCCCATTCCACTCCCGTACTTTCAACCCCTCTTCCCCTCCTTATTAACAAAACCTGTGTTTCCATTTTCCCTTCTTTTCCTGTGTTTTTTCTCTTCCCTTTCTTCATTACCCTCTCTACCTCCCTAGTTCCCCTTCCAATTTAAATATTTTCTTCCTATTTCACAATATATATTATAAATTTGCTCCTTATTTACACTTATGGTTTCTCACACCACAGAGACAATGCAATATTTACATGTGTATCAGATTTATTTCATTTAAGAGTATGGTCTCAAGATGTGTCCATCTACATATAAATGTTTCAAGTTTATCCTTTATGACTGAGTAATACTCCATTGTATAGAAAAACTGCATTATCTTTATCCATTCATTGTTTAATGGGCATGTGGGCTGTTTTCAAGATTTAGCTATTACAAATTGTGCTACTATAAACATAAGTGTACATATGTTGCTGTGGTATGATGTTTTTAATTCTTTTGGGAAGCTATCAAGAAGGGGAATAGCTGAGTCAAATGGAACTTCTAATTTTAGTTTTTTGAGGAATCTCCAAAATGATTTCTACAGTGATTGCACCAGTCTACACTACTGCCAACAGTGGAGAAGTGTTCCTTTTTCCCCACAAACCTTCCAACATTTGTTATTGATTGATTTCTTGATAATAGCTATTCTTTCTGGAGTGAGATGGAATCTCAGCATTGTTATAACTTACATTACTTAAATGACCAGTGATGTTGAAAATATTTTCATGTATTTATTTGCCTTTTGTACTTCTACATCTGCAAAGTTTCTATTCATTTCAGATGCCCATTTTTTGATTAGGTCTTTAAATTTGCAGGGGTCTGATTTTTTTTGAGTTCTTTATATATTCTAGATATTAGTCCTTTGAGGAACAGCTGGCAATTTTTTTCCACTCTGTGGGTTGGCTCTTCACGCTGTTGGTGATTTCTTTTGCTGTGCAAATCTTTTTAATAAGATGAGACACCAGTTTGCAAAGATTTTTGATAAGATTTGATCCCATATGTTCATTCTTTGTACTATTTCTCAAGTGATCAGTGTTTTGTTCACAAAGACTTTGCCTACACCTATGTCTTCAAGAGTTCACCTACTCTGTCTTCCAGCTCATTTGGTGTTTCTGTTTTAATATTTATATCTTTGATCCATTTTGATTTTAGTTTAGTGTATGGTGAGAGACATGGGTCTAGTTTTAGTCTTTGGCATGTGGAAAGCCAGTTTTTCTAGTGCCATTTATTAAAGAGGCTATCTTTCTTCCAGCAAGAGTGTACGGCTGCTTTGTCGAAGATAAGGTGACAGTGTGTCTGGAGTTGTTTCTGCATCTTCTAATCTGTTCCATTGATCTTTGGGTCTATGTTTTTGCCATTACCATGCTGTTTTTTTCACAGTGGCTTTGTAGTATAATTTCAAATCAGGGATTGTGATGTCCAGGTCCTTGCCTTTTGTGCCCAGGATTGCCTTTGCTATTCTAGGCATCTTCTGGTTTCAAATGAATTTTAGGATTGTTTTGTGTAATTCTTTGATGTATGTTATTGGTATTTTGATTAGGATTGCTCTAAATCTGTATAACAATTTTGAGAGCATGGCCATTTTCACTATATTGGTTCTTCCTACCCAAGATCATAGGATATCTTTCCATTTCTGATATCCTCTTCAATCTCCTTTTTTAGAGTACTGTAGTTTTCAATGTAAAGATCTGTTACTTCCTTCATTAGATTGATTCCAAAGTATTTCATGTTTTTCATTGCTATTGTGAAAGGTGTTGTTTGCCTAATTTCTCTCTCAGTGAGTTAGATATTTGTGTATAGGAATGATATTGACTTTTAAGTGTCAATTTTGAATCCAGCTATACGACTGAATTTGGTTATTAAATGTAGAAGTATTTTGGTGGAAGTTTTGGGGTCTTCTATGTAGAGTATCATTTCATCTGCAAATAAAGAGAATATAATTTCTTCCTTTTCTATCTTTATTCCTTTTATTACTTTCTCCAGTGTAATTGCTCTTATTAATGTTTCCAGAAATATACTGAATAGAAGCAATGATTGTGGACATCCTTGTCTTGTTCCTGATTTTAGAGTAAAAGCTTACAGTTTTTGATCACTTAGTATGATGTTGGCTATTGGCTTGTCATAGATTACTTTTATCAGATTGAGATAAAGACCATCTATTCCAATTTTCTGTAGGTTTTTTTTTTATCATGAATGGGTTTTGGACTTGGTCAAATGCTTTTTGTGTGTCTATTAAATGATCATGTGATTTTTGTCCTTGGTTGTGTTGATATGGTATATGCAATTGAGACTAAGAAAATAATATAAAGAACCAATGAGTTGAAGAGTTGATTCTTTGAATGATTAAATAAAATTGATAAAACCATAGCCAACAGTTATGGTTTGTGTCTGATGTCCTCAAAGCCTCATACAGTAGGGGAGGGGTGGGTTTTCAGAGGTGGTTGAATCTAGAATGTGTGATTGATTCATTGTCCAAAGTTTGAATTAAGGGTGTGAGTGCTACACCCTCCCTAGGGCGAATAGCCTGAATCCAATATAAAGGACAGAAAAAGCCTTGTCCTTTCTTTTTCTCTCTCTCTCCCTCCTCTCTTGTTGCTTTTGGTACCTTCTGTTGCCATGAATGGTTTCCTCTGTGCTACACCACCCTTAGAACCAGCCAATCATGGACTGAAACTTCTACAAACAGTGAATTAAAAAAAATTTTCCTCCTTTAACCTTGGATATTTTGTCTCAGCAATGAGAAAAGTAACTAAGTAACTAAGACAAAATTTGGTACCAGAGAATTGGGGTCATTGTTGTGACTATACTTGACCATGTGGTTCAGGAGCATTTGGGAATGGCTTATGGGAAGAGTTGGGAAAGTTTTGCAGATAACAGCTGAAAAACTAGAGCTGGAATGCTTTGGGCAATTCTCTATGGGAGATTCTGGTCAGAGCTTAGAAAATCAGAAGGCTGATAGAAATCCTGCTGGTAAAGACCAGGTTCAGGAGGTTTCTGGTGGGAAGAAGGACTACTGTGGTTTTTGGACTCCAGATGATGTATGTTATGGCTTGGCAGAAAGTTTGTCTGCATTTTGCTCATGTCAAGAGATTTTGCCAGAGATTAAGGATGGCAGACTAATAAATCTGGGAGAAGAAATTTCAAGGCAGTTGAAAGTTGAAGTAGTGGCATGGCTACTGTTGGGACTTTTAGGCAGATCTATGTTAAGAATCAAGAACAAAGAGCCCAGGCCGGTGAGATGGCTCAGTGGTGTAAGTGCCTGCCTGGCAAGTGCAAGGGCCTGAGTTCGACTCCTGGAACCCACATATGAAAAAAGGGCTGGTGATATCACTCAGCAGCATGGGTACCTGTTGGCGCGTGAGGTGCTGAGGTTGACTCCCAGTACCCACAAAAAAAGCAAGGAGCCTGGCAGAATGATTTAAAATGTTTTGAGTTTGGCCAGAAAGGAAATTCCAGTAAAATTGTGGACTGAAAAGATAGAGCACAGGAGATCTTGATTTCTGAGAAGGAACAGGAGAATAGAAAATTTGACCTGAGGGCATCACAAGAAGCAGCAGGACTCCACCATTGGCAGCCTCAAAATTGCAAAAGTGAAAGACTTTGGTTTGAGAAGAGACCCCCAGAGCATCATGCTCCAGAATGGCAGCAGTTTAGAGAATTTTTTTCCTCAGTATTGGATTCAGAGTGGTCAGTGATCCAGGCACTTGACCCCTACAGCCAAGAGAAAGGCTGGCTACTGTTCCAGGTGGCAGTAGACCTTGACGCCATCCACATGATGCTGGCTTTAGGTGCATGTAGAATAGAAAAGTTATGGGGTGAGGAAGGATTCCACACAGATTTCAGAAGGTCTGGGAGGCCAGGCTGTGTGCCCCTGAGGGGGCAATGTGTAACACTGTGAAAGCAAAGCCAGAGGTGTAATGGAGACCAAGAAGTTTGGAAAAGCAATAAGTTTGGAGAAGCCAGGAAATTGGATCATCTGAGGAACACTCTAAGGAGGGAGCAGAGTGGACACAAGAGAGGAGCCATGGAAGCTACAACCACTGGCAGTGCCATAAGGGCAGAGCCACCCAAGCCCCTTTGGATTTCACATCTTGCAACAGATTGCCTCAGATGCTGCACATGGAACTACATGACTTAAGGCTTTTCCTGCCAGATTTTGGATTTGCTTTGGTCCCATTTCTTTGCATCCCCTCTCTTTGTAGCTTTTGGAATGGAAAAGTTTATCTTATGCCATTGAATGTGGGAAGTGTTTAACTTTCTTTTCATTTGTACAGGATCTCAAAAGGTAAGAGTTTGACTTAGATCTGAGGACTCCTGGGTCTTGGACTTTCAGCAATGCTGAAACTGTTAGCACTTTGGCAACTCTTGGAGATGGATTGAATGCCTTTTGCATAAAAGAATGTACATGAGTCTTTTGGGGGCAAGGCATGGAATGTTATTGTCTGTGTCTGGATGTCCCCCCAATGCCTCATGCAGTCATGGGGGAAGGCTTTTCAGAAGTGGTTGAATCTAGAGTTTTTGCCTGATTCATGGTCCAATGATTGGATTAAATGTGTTAGTGCTACACCAGCCCTAGGCAGGTAGCCTGCATATGATATAAGGGACAAAAGGAGGGTTGTCCTCTCTCTCCCTATTTTCTTGTTCCTTTTGGTATCTTCTGCTGCTATGAACAGTTGCCCCTCTGCCACCACACTCTGCCTTAGAGCCAGCCAATTATGGACTGAAATACATCCCTACACACTGTGAGCTGAATAAACCTTTCCTCTTTTTACATTGGGTGTTGGGTATTTTGTCTCAGTAATTAGAAAAGTAACTAAGACACCAACTTTCAAAAAAGGAAAGAAAAGTCTCACATCCCTGCTATTAAGAATGAAAAAGATGAAAACACAACAGATCCTGCAAAAATCCAGGAGATCATCAATACCTACTTTGATAAACTATACTCAAATAAGATGGAAAACAGAAGAAATTGATAGATTCCTAGATATATATGAATTACCAAATCTGAATCAAGAAGAGATACAAATTATAAGTTACCCGATATCAATCAGAGAAATTGAAGATATAATTAAAATCCTACCAACAAAGAAAAAGCCCAGGTGCTGATGGATTCACTGCTGATTTCTACAAGAAATTTGGAGAAGATCTAATGCTACTACTCTTCAAACTCTTTAATGAATTTGAAAGGGAAGCAATACTCCCAAAGTCATTCCTGGAAGCAAGCATTACTCTGATACCAAAACCAGAGAAGGACCCAACTAAGAAAGAGAACTACAGGCCAATCTCCCTAACAAACATAGATGCAAAAATCCTCAATAAGATACTGGCAAACAGAATCCAGCAAATCACGAAGAAGATTGTACACCTTGACCAAGTTGGATTCATCTTAGTGGTTTAAGGATGGTTCAACATATAAAAATCAATAAATTTAACACACCATATTAGTATATCTTATTCTTCTGCACAACTGACATTTCACATTTTGACCATGGAGGGTGCTTTTACTTTGGCTGTATACTCCTTTGTTTTCACTATGTTCATTGAGCTCCGATATTTCAATTTAATTTTTTTCAATTCCTTGCAGTCGAGTACCTTAACATTTTCTTAATTTAAAAATGACCTTTTCTATAAAATGTGACTCCTAATCTTAATCATACGGCAAAGAGATTGTATTTTGCATATGAAAATTCTGTCCCATTACTCTTTATTTTTCCACTAGGAAAATTAATTTTATTTTGATATTTATCCTATAATTATATTTTAAATTTTAAATTTTATTTTTAATTGGCAGACAATAATTGCATATATTAGTGCATTATAAATATGATATTTTAATTTATATTGATTATTATTTTAACTTTGTATAATTAGGGGTATAATATAATTTTACCTGTATATAATGCAATGTTCAAATTGGCATAGTTAATATTTCCAATTTTTTAAAATGGTATTTTGAAATGTTCTGATTAAAATGTAAGTGTATGTATTTATGAGATATAGTGTGACATTTCAATACATGTATACAGTGTGTTCTGATCAAAACATGGTCACTAATGTTTCCATCTCCTTATCATTCCTTTGTGCTTGAATTCTTTAAGCTCCTTATGATTGTCATTATGAACCATAAACCCCTATTTTGCTGTGGAACTCTAAACTTCAAAACTTCTGCTGTTTTCATTCCTCCAATCTCCCTCTATCTCTTCTTTCTTCCATCCTTCCCAGCCTCTAGTATTTGCAAGTCTATATTCACATCAACTTTTCCTAATCACCCTCATTTCAGAGAGAACAGGCAGTTTTTGTCTTTCTCTGTCTGACATTTCATTTAAGGTGATGTTCTCCAGTTCCATCAATTTTCCTGCAAGTGAAATATCCCACATTTTCTTCATTCATTCATCCACTTAGGAGCATACATGTTAATTCCATATTTAGTTATTATGAATAGTGCAACAATATACATGGTCAGAAATATATCTCTTTAACTTACTGATTTTATTTCCTTGAGTGAATACCCACAAGTGGCATAGTGGAAACATGTGATGAACCTACTTTTAGTTTTGAAGGAATCTCCACACTCTTCTCCATAATTGTTGTACTAAGTTTCATCACCCGCAACAGTATATAAGATCATTTTTATGCAATACATCATAACTTATTATATACTCTCTTTTCCCTTCCACAAAAATGTAAAATCTGCAAAAGAGGAGACTATCTCTTATCATCACTGATTCTCCTGAGCCTACAATGGTGCTTGACACTGCTCTATAAATATTTGCTGATTCATTGAGTAAAAGACTACAGATACATATTATATTATTTCAAGGATGTTTAAGCAGTTTTCTTTGTGGGTACTGGGGGGGTCGACCTCAGGACCTTGCTCACCAACAGGCACCCGTGCCGCTGAGCAATATCACCAGCCCCTTTTCCATATGTGGGTTCCGGGAGTTGAACTCGGGCCCTCGCACTTGCAAGGCAGGCGCTTATGCCGCTGACCCATCTCACCGGCCCTGTTTAAGCAGTTTTTTAAAGAAAATATTTGCTACTCTCATTCTGTACCTCATTAATCCATCATATTATGAGAGACTGAAGAACTTTCCTAAATAATAAATAATAAATATGACTGCTTATATTTCATTACTTACCAAAAGCAGTTTTTATAAATAAAATAAGATAATTTTAGGAGAATAGGTCTATTATTCTTATTTTGTTTCAATATTTGAGCTAATTCTATGAAAATTTGTATAGCACCCCCCCTCAGGGAAGTCTGACATCATTTACCTTAATATAATGCCTTTAACATTACTTCACTTGGAAATCAATGTAAAACATCTTCAAGTAATATAATTTTATTGGTGGACTACTAGTGCTCCTCTCAGTAATTCAATTTTTATTTGCATTTAGTGAAGGAATATTAAAAAAAGTTCAAAAACCTTAAGAAATATTTCAATTGAACTTTAGAATTGGCATACAGCTTCCGCAGTTTTAAAACTAAAATCTAGTAACCCAAGTCAATCAATCCACAAGTAACATTACTCAATATTTAAACTTCTAGTTTCTTCCTTATGATCATCTAGATTGATATAATTTATTAAAGAATAGATTATTATTAATCATGAAACCATTAATTTTTTTAAAATGCTAGTTATTCTGTTCTTTCTTTTTTTATTTTAAAGAGAAGAAAAACAAAACAAAACAAATAAAAAAATCCAAAATTTCAAAACAACATAATAGGAGGATAACAATGGTTAATACATTACATATTGTTATCTTTAAGTTAGTTATTCAGGGTACAAGATATCAGCATTCAGTTGTCCAAACATTAGTGCCACAAACATTACTCTACAATGAACTAAGTAAAATTAGTACTGTATCTATCTTAACCATCTTATATATAAATACAATTTTTTTCTTTTCCCTTCTTTCTTTTCCCCATTCCCCCATCCCAGTCTCTCTTTCCTTTTGACCAGTTTCTTTTTGATTCACCATATCTATTGTACATTTTGGATCTTATTTACTCTTTCAGTTTCTCATACTAGGGAGACAATACAATGCTTACACATGTTCATCCGGTTTATTTCACTTATGAGTATTTTCTCAAGTTGCATCCATTTACCTATTAAAGTCTACAGTTTATCCTTCTTTATGGTGGAATAGTACTCCATTGTATAAAAATACCAAATCTTTTTTATCCATTCCTCAGTTGATGGGCATTTGGGTTGTTTCCAAGATCTGGCTATTACAAATAGTGCTGCTATAAACATGGGTGCACATATATTGTCGTGGTATGATGTTTTTAATTCTTCTGGGAAGATACCCAGAAGGGGGATAGCTGGGTCAAATGGGACCTCCAACCCTAGTGTTTTGAAGAATCTCCATACTGATTTCCACAGTGGCTGTACCAGTTGACTCCCCCACCAACAGTGGAAAAGGGTTCCTTTTTCCCCACAGCCCCTCCAGCATTTGTTATTAGTTGATTTCTTAATAGTAGCCATTCTTTCTGGGGTGAGATGGTATCTCAGTGTTGTTTTAATTTGCATCTCTCAAATGACTAGTCATGTTGCAGATTTTTTTGTATATTTATTTGCCATTTGTATTTCTTCATCTGAGAAATGTGTATTCATCTCAGATGCCCATTTTTGGAGTGGGTCTTTAAATTTGAGAGGTCTGATTTTGAGTTCTTTGTATGTTCTCGATAGTAATCCTTTGTCTGAGGAACAGCTGGCAAACATTTTTTCTCATGTTGTGAGTTGTCTCTTCACTCTGCTGGTGGTTTCTCTTGCTGTGCAAAAGCTTTTTAATCAGATGAGATCCCAGTTGTTGATTCTTTGTGATAGTTCCTGTGTGATTGAGGTTTTATTCATAAAGTCTTTGCCTACACCAATGTCTTCAAGGGTTTTACCTATCCTACCTTCCAGCAGATTTAATGTTTCTGTTTTAATATTTAGACCTCTGATCCATTTTGAATTTAGTTTAGTGCATGGTGAAAGATATGGGTCTAGTTTAAATCTTCGGCATGTGTAGAGCCAGTTTTTCCAGCACCATTTATTAAAGAGGCTATCTATCTTCCAGCGAATGTGTTTGGCACCTTTGTCAAAAATAAGGTGGCTTAGTACGTCTGGGGTTGTTTCAGCATCTTCTAATCTGTTCCATTGATCTTCAGGTCTGTTTTTTTGCCAGTACCACACTGTTTTTATCACAGTAGCTTTATAGTATAATTTCAAGTCAGAGATTGTGATGCCCCCTGCTTTGCCTTTGTTGCCCAGAATTGCCTTTGCTATTCTAGGTCTCTTCTGATTCCAAATGAATTTTAGGATTGTTTTCTCTAATTCTGTGAGATATGCTGTTGGCATTTTGATTGGAATTGCATTAAATCTCTGTAACAATTTTGGAAGTATGGCCATTTTCACTATATTGGTTCTTCCTATCCAGGAGCAAGGGATATCTTTCCATTTTCTGATATCCCCTTCAATCTCCTTTTTCAGAGTACGGCAGTTTTCAGTGTAGAGGTCTTTTACATCCTTTGTGAGGTTGATTCCTAGGTATTTCATTTTTCAGATGTTATTGTGAAAGGTATTGTTTCCCTAATTTCTCTTTCAGTTTGTTATTTGTGTACAGAAAGGCTATTGATTTTTGAGTATTGACTTTGTATCCAGCTACACTACTGAATTTGCTTATTAAATCTAGCAGTTTTTTAGTGGAGTTTTGGGGTCTTCTGTGTAGAGTATCATGTCCTCTGCAAATAATGATAATTTAACTTCTTCCTTTCCAATCATTATTCCTTTTATTTCTTCCTCTTGTCTAATTGCTCTGGCTAAAGTTTCTAGGGCTATGTTGAATAAGAGTGGGGACAGTGGATATCCTTATCTTATTCCTGATTTTAGAGAGAGAGCTTTCAGTTTTTGTCCATTTAGTATATTATTGGCTGTTGGTTTGTCATAGATAGCTTTTATCAGATTGAGATAAAGACCATCTATTCCAATTTTCTGTAGGATTTTTATCATGAAAGGTGCTGGACTTTGTCAAAAGCTTTTTCTGCATCTATTGAGATGATCATATGATTTTTGTCTTTCCTTCTGTTAATATGGTGTACTACATTTATTTATTTATGTATGTAGAACCATCCCTGCATCCGTGGGATGAATCCAACTTGGTCAAGGTGTACAATCTTCTTGGTGATTTGCTGGATTCTGTTTGCCAGTATCTTATTGAGATTTTTTGCATCTATGTTTGTTAGGGAGATTGGCCTGTAGTTCTCTTTCTTAGTTGGGTCCTTCTCT
Organism: Erethizon dorsatum; assembly: GCA_028451465.1. Taxonomy (NCBI): domain Eukaryota; kingdom Metazoa; phylum Chordata; class Mammalia; order Rodentia; family Erethizontidae; genus Erethizon; species Erethizon dorsatum. Next base: position 115,869,452 of record CM051824.1, read on the forward strand.
GGTTTTGGCATCAGGGTAATGCTTACTTCCAGGAATGAATTTGGGAGTATTGCTTCCCTTTCAATTTCATTAAAATGTTTGAGAAGTAGTGGTGTTAGGTCTTCTCTAAATTTATTTTAGAATTTGCAGTGAATCCATCAGAGTCTGGTCTTTCTTTTGTTGGGAGGTTTTTAATTACATTTTTTATTTCATTGGTTGATATTGGTTTATTTAGGATTTTTAAATCTTCTTGATTCAGCTTTGGTAATTCATATGTATCTAAGAGTCTGTCCATTTCTTCTGCATTTTCCTTCCTAGTAGAATATAAATTTTTAAAATAGGTATGGATGGTCTTCTGGATTTCTGCAGGGTCCATCATGATATCACCCTTTTCATTTTCAATTGCATGAATTTGAGTCTTTTCTTTTCTTTTTTTAATAAGGTTGGATAAGGGTTTGTCAATCTTATTTATTCTTTCAAAGAACAAACTTTTTGCTTCATTGATTTTTTGTATTGTTTTTTTAGTCTCCAATACATTAATTTCTGCTCTGATCTTTATAATTTCCTCCCTTGTACAGGCTTTTGGCTTATCCTGCTCTTCTTTTTCTAGAAGTTCGAGGTTCACCATTAAGTTGTTTATTTGTGCTTGCTCTACTTTCCTGATATAGGTATTTAATGCTATAAATTTCCCTCTTAGGACTGCTTTCATTGTATCCCATAAGTTCCTGTATGTTGTACTGTCATTATCATTCAGTTGTAGAAAGTGTCTAATTTCTTTAATTTCATCTGTGACCTATTGCTTGTTCAGGAGGGTACTGTTTAATTTCCATGTGTTTAGGGTGTTCTTGAGATTTCTTTTGCCATTGATTTCCAATTTCATTGCACTATGGTCTGATACTATGCATGGGATAATTTCAATTCCTTTGCATTTACTTAAGCAGGTTTTATGAGCTAGTATGTGATCTATTTTGGAGAACATCCCATGTGCAGCTGAGAAGAATGTGTATTCTGATGTTGTGGGGTGGAACACTCTGTAGACATCTACTAAGTCCATTTGTTCAAAAGTTTGGTTCAGTTCTATTTCATTATTGATTTTTTTGTCTAGTTGATCTGTCTTTTTGTGACAGTGGAGTATTGAGATCCCCCAATATAATTGTATTAGTGCTTATTTGATTTTTCATGTCCTTTAATACTTGTTTTATATATCTGGGTGCACTGATATTTGATTCATATATATTTTTGATCGTTATCTCTTCCTATTGGTTTGTTCCCTTTGCAAGGATGTAATGATCATCTTTATCTCTGAATCATTCTTGGCTTGAAATTCACTTTGTCTGCAAAATGAATAGCTACCTCTGCTTTTTTCTGGGTTCTTGTTGCATGGAGTATTGTTTTCCATCCTTTGACTTTCAGTCTATGAATTTCTTTCTGAATTAAATGTGTTTCTTATATACAGCATATTGTTGGATCTTGCTTCTTGATCCATTTTGCTAGTCTGTGCCTTTTGATTGGTGAATTGAGACCGTTAACATTGATGGTTAAAACTGATATGTATAGACTTATACTTGTCATGTTATTTTCCTGTTGTTGGTTCCCCCTCTTTTTTTCCCCCTCTCCCTCTGTTTAATTATCTGCCCTGCCTGGTGGATTCCTTCTGTTGGGGTTCCTGGAGTTTTAGTCCTTGTTATCTCTTTCTAGAATGTCATTCAGAACATTTTGGAGTGCTGGTTTGGTGGTCATGAATTTTCTCAGATGTTCTTTCTCATGAAAATATTTTATTAGTCCAATTTTGAAAGATAGTTTTGCGGGGTACATCAATCTGGGTTGAAAGTTATTTTCATTTATAGGTTGAAATACATCATTTCAAGGTCTTCTTGACTTGAGGGTTTGTGCTGAAAAGTCAGGTGTGATTCTGATGGGTTTTTCTTTATAGGTGATTTGTCTTTTGTCCCTAACAGCTTTTTTTTGTGAGTACCAGGGGTTGACCTCAGGACCTCATGTACCAGCATGCGCCCATGCTGCTGAGTGATATCACTGGCCCTTTTTTCGTATGTGGGTTCCAGGATTTGAACTCAGGACCTCATGCTTGCAGGCAGGCGCTTACACTGCTGAGCCATCTCACTGGCCCCCCTAACAGCTTTTAAGATTCTGCTCTTCTGTTGAATTTCTGGGATCTTTACTATGATATGTCTGGCTGAAGATTTTTTTTTTTTTTTGATCGTGGCTAGTTGGAATTCTATAAGCCTCATTTATATGAAGATCAAACTCTTTTTCTCTATCAGGGAAATTCTCCATGATAATGTCTGTGGACAGGGTCCTGATGCCATTTATGCTATCTCCTGCTTTTTCATTTATTCCAATTAGTCTTAAGTTATTTTTCTTTGAGCCATCTAGCAGCTACTGGATTGATTTTTCATGGTCCCTTGCTATTTTTAAGAATTCTTTCTTTTCATGATCACTAATTGCAAGCCTGTCTTCTATATCTGAGATCCTGTCCTCACATTGGCTTAATCTTCTACAAATACTTTCAATGGAATTTGTGTTCTCCTGGATATGTGCTTGGATCTGCCTTATGGATTCCATTTCTTTCCTATGCTGAGCATTCATGGTTTCTATAATTTTCTTAAGCTCATCTATTTTTTTGTCTGTATCAGCTATAGTGTCCTTAAGCATGGTCTTCATTGTGGATGTTATCTCTGCAGTTATCTGTGAAATTATTTCTGATATAATTTTTTTCCAGAGCCTCATTCAGTTTCTTTGTTGTTACCACTTCAGATATGCCAGGTGGGTGGCTTTTGGATTGTCCCACCTTGTTGCCCCCTAGTTTACCTTTGGTGAATTGGATGTGTGGGGTTGCATCTTGTTTAAGTGTCATCTCCTTTTCTTTTCTTTCTTTAGTTTAATTCCTGGGGTGATGTTTGTAAATTACCTATGGTAGGTTACTTTTCTGCTAGTGTTTAAGATCCTTAGGACATGACTACTTCTCTGCAGTATCTTCAAAATGTAGCTTATTTTTAGGTTTTGAGCTTGCTGCCAGATCCTACCTCTTCAATTTGTTGGGTATGAAAAGTTGCTACCTGTTTGGCCCAGTCCTTGGTTCTTTGATACTGTGCCACTGTATTTTCTATGACCTTTAGTCAATCTCAGTCATGGAATATCAGGAAGGAAAGCTGTTTAGAACAATTATTTCACTTTTGGCTATAATGTTACCTAAAGCATCAAACACAGCCTAGAAAATGCCAGACTGAGCTAACCAGTTATTTGCCACTTTTAACCATATAAAGTAGAGTTGCGGTTATATAACAAAATCTAAAACACACCAGAAAAATTACATGCAGTATACAAGTCCTTAATATGTCAATTTTGCCCTCAGGAGTTTAAATTTAAAATGAGTTATGGAGGAAATAGGGTATTGGGAGAAGAGAAAGGAATTAGATGTAAGGTTGGAGGACCAAGAGGGATCCCACATTGGGAAACTGGTGCAGAGGACTGGTGTGAAAAAGAGAAGGAAGGGATAAAAGGAAGAACAGATTAGAACCACAATCACAAAGAGGTTAGAGGCTCTGTTTACACTCACATAAAAACCAGATAGAATAATGAAGGAAAGAGCAAACAGACAAGCAGAAACAAAAATGAAGACAAAAACAACAAAACAAATAAACAAAACAAAAATAAAACCCCACAAAAAAAAGAAGAAAAAACCCCTTCACCAGAACAAAAAACAAATGAGAAAAAAAAGAAAAAGAATCAGTTCCAGGTGTTGACTCTGCTGTAGGCAGGCTCCATGTGATGACAGAGTGCTGTTTCATGCAAATCTGTCCCAGCAAGCCAGGAGCAGCCCTTTGGTGGGGCAGTGAACAGCAGCCTGTACTCTCAGGTGGAGACCAGTCTCATTCACCTGCCGCCATCAGCACAATTTCTGCAGGCCTGAGAGCCATGGCACTGTGCTGAGTCCCAAGCACTGTGTTTTGGCACTGTGCTGAGTCCCAAGAGCTGTGTTTTTGTGCCATGATGAGTTTCTCCCAACCCCCCACAATGGCACCTGGACAATGACTCTCTGGTGCAGGACAGCTGCACCTCAGAGGCACTCACCACCAACCAGCACAGTCTTTCACTGCTCCCCTGCACTGCCACCATCTTGCGATCCTCCTTGGGGGGTGCTCCAGGGGAGCCCCAGGGTGCTCCAGCTGTCACCGTGTGTCTGCAAATTTGAGCTTCTGTCTCACTGCAGTTCCTAGGACAGGGAGAAGGTGCCGTGGTTTCCTCCTTCTTCTTTGTTAAAAGTACCCTTCACTCGCTCCCTGAGTCCCAAACTCTATATGGATTCATTTTTAACTCAAAATCTAGAGGAATTTTTATATTACCATTAAAATGTGAAACAATGTATCTGCCAGACATAGAAAGAAAATATAGAGAAATAATTATCAAAAGCTGCTCCTAGGAAGCTCTCTGGCACCACTAAGCATCATCTGATCTTTCTTCTTAGGTTTTTAAATGTAGATCCTGGGCTGGTGAGATGGCTCAGCGGTGTAAGAGCCTGCCTGGCAAGTGCAAGGTCCTGAGTTCGACTTCTAGAATGCACATATGAGAAAAGGGCCAGTGATATCACTCAGTAGCATGGGCACATGCTGGTGCACAAGTTCCTGAAGTTGACCCCTCGTACCCACAAAAAAATAATAAAATAAAATAAAATGTAGATCCTGAAATTAGAGATCAGGAATTATTGATTTTGTTAATTTAGAGGAAATCCAGTTCAAATAACATGCACATAAATGTCTACATACACTTAAACATAGGATATATTTGGCAACAAAATTGAAAAGTAGAAATTTCAGTGATATACATATTACAAAATTATTTAAAATAAAAGCTAATATGCTAATAAGTTGTTTTTTATTTTCCTACTTCTGAACAAAATGAAGTGCAATATCGATCCTGTGCATCAATTCTTTGATTTAAGTATTTAGCCATTGTGAGATAGTGAATATCTCACTTTCATTTTTGCTCAGTAGGAAAATCTCAGGTAAGCACACTTAGCTACTTTACAAACAACACTTAAGCTACCTCTGTGGTTCAGCAGTCATCAGTATCAATCTGGAAAGAAACCTCATCAGGTCAAATTTCAGACAGCACATGCTTAGGAAAAATGGTGTGCTCTGGTAAAATTTTATATGCCTATTATCTGTGCTTATTTCCATTTCTCAGTGTTAACATACAAAAATTCTTGTGTCTGGAGGGTGGAATGGAATAGTTTATCCATTATATACATATATTTTCAGGGGGGTACTGGGAATGAAACTCAGGACCTTGTGCTTGTCAGGCAGGTGCTATGCCACTGAGCTATACCCCCAGTGAATATCCATAAAATATAATAGAAACTATACAGCTTAACTTCTGAGTAGTCATGTATATCAATTTTGGAGAGGAAATTTTAGAAATCATGAGAAACATAGAAAAGGAAGAATGAGGAAAAGAGGAGATAGTGATAGAAAAATATTAAAAGTCTAAGGATGACATTGAATATTTTAGAGATTAGAAAAATGTAAAAAAGTTTTTGAGTATTATAATATTCTTAGAAGACACAATAAAAATTGAGGCTAATAGCAGAAAAAGATTTTCTGTCAATCCAAGTTAGAGTGTAAGCTGTTTCAGGGACGAATACTTTTGTTCATCAGTGTAGCCTGATTTTCCACAAGAAATCTCAAACATATCATAGTATGTTTTCAATAAATATTTCTTGAATGAATTTAGTATATGAATTAAAACTGATAAATTATTCCACAAATACTTTTAAAATAACTGCTTGATTATATAGATCCAATGGTTTCAAAGGAAAGATACATTACCTTGTGTTAGTGGAGTGTATTTAAAATGGAGTGGGAGATTTTAGGCTAATTTCAGATAGAAGAGAGGAAAGATTAAAGCATAGATCTTTAATTTTTAGTTTTAATGCTGTGTTAATTTTTTAGGATTTTCATAATATGTGCCATTGAGTGGGTGGTTTAAAAAACAGATACTTGTTTTCTCACAGTTCTGCAAGTTACAAGTCTGAGATCAAATTGTCAGCTGCTTTGATTTCTCTTGAGGCCTCTATATTTTGCAAATTTTTGTCTTCTCCTTACATGATCTTTTCTATGCATACATTTATCTTTCCTCTACTATCTGATTGGGTTGAAGACTTTCTATATGAATTCACCGAGTCTTAATCATCCCTTTAAATTTCCTGTCTTTAAATACAACTAATTCTTAGTGGATAGGACTTCAGCATATGAATTTTGGGCAGACATAGTTTAGCACATTAAATAACATTATTGGAGGGATGCTATCCAACAGCCAGTCATTGTGATAAGTCCTATAGACACACACAACAAAAAGTGCCACCTCTGGCTTCAAATGTCACACATTCTAAACCAAACCAAACCAAACCAAACAACCAAGAAGAAAAATAGAAAGTCTAGTTTAAACCTCCAAATAACCATTCACAATTTCTTGGAAAATGATATGCTAAAGATTGAGGTTTATGCAGGATGTGAATGTCTAGTGAAGCCTGATGAGACAAAGAGGAATGGCAGAAGAAAGTAGTAATTTTGCTGAGTCTGGAGAAGAAATTAGGAACAATCATAAGGAGGAGGGACAAATGTTCCCTTATCATCAGAAGTAGCACTCACAAGTGTCTTTGAGAAAATGTAGGGCTTCTGGTAACATGAAAGTAAGGAAGACACCTGTGGAGGAGACTGAGTCTGGTATGCCAAGCTACAGAGCCAAGGTTTGGAAATGAAACTCATGGAGTTTCTGGTAACTGGTATCTCATGAAGATTATATACATCAAGAAGAAAATAAGTAATAGTCTCTGATATTTAGCAGGTAATTTCCATGTGCTATGCATTATGAATGTTTTTTTTATTTATTGACCATTTTATTTCGTAGAACAATCCTATATGTGATGTTATATTGTTGTCATCCCCATTTTGCAGATACGAAAATGAGCCCAAGAAAGATTAAATGATTTACTTATGATTGATTCATGATAAATGATTCATTCATTCATCATAGGTATTACCCAGCTAGTAAGTGGCTGAGACAATATTTAATCTCAGGATGTTCGGCTCTAGAATCTATGCTTTTTAACATTGCTGTAGTCTGCCATTATCTATGGATAGTACTAAATTCTATATATACTGTGTTTTTTCTTATGTGTATAGCCCTATGAAAAAGTTTAACGTATACATTAGGTATGATAAAACACTAGTATCTTACCAGACATAATAGGAGCTTCAGTTATACATTCCAAGAACTTTTTTATCTGTTCACTTAAAGGAAGCGAATTTTGACTTCTCTTTGGCCTGGCTTAATTGCCAGGGTCATAACTCTATGATTTGCAGTCATTATTAAGTGAAATGAGGGTTACTTCAACACAAGCACTGCAATACTCTGTAATAACTCTGATCATTGAGATGGCTAGTATCTGACTGATAGTTGTATCATATATACTGTGTGGATATACTGGACAAAGGGATGATTCTCATCCTAGGCATAATGGAACACCCTTCTCAGAACAATATTCATTTTAAAACTTATCAATTGTTTACTTCTGGATATTCCTGTATAATACATTCAGAGCACAGTTGACCACAGTTAACTGAAAATATGAATAAAGGGGCACTAATACATATCATAATGTCTCAGGAGAGATAAATTATGTTAAAGTATAATCAACTGCTTTTAACTGCATAGACAAATGGTTCAGAAGAAATAAATTTGAGGTGACTTCTAAGTGTCTGAGTATGGATGAAGGTTAGTGAGAAGAATAATTTCACTTGGAACAGGTCGACTATACAATGAACATTGTGGCAGTCATATTTTCATTGCCAGGAGAAAATATCTACTATACATGACCTAAAGGATGAAAGACTTCATTTGGCTTACATTTGTAGTTTTTGTCCATGGTCAAGTGGCTCCAAGTTAGAAAGATGGCAGAACAGTGTGGTAAAGGACAACTGCTCTACATGGTACATAGGAAGCAGAACAAGAGCAGGAAAGCCAGAAAAAAAATAAACCCTTCCAAGACCTGATCCTAGTGACCTTCTTCCTCCAACAGGCCTCACTTCCTGACAGCACATTTAGCTAATAACCTCATCAATGGATTTGATGTGGGTAGGGCCCTTGTGATGAAGTCACTTTTCAAAAGTCCTGCCTCTGAACAAATGAGCCTCTGGGGGCACATTTTAGATCCATAACATACCACAACATACTGTAACAAGCATGAAACACCAACATAAAGTTTCAAGTAGGCAGTGTGCTCTATAAGCATGAATCTAACAGGGTAGTCTGAGCCAGACACCTAAAAGTTGCATTGCAAAGCAGGTACCTGAAGCCACAGCATTCACTATGCCCCACTTATGGGGCAAAGATATTCTCTTGATAGGATGCTTAGGGCTGTAAATATCTGGAAACCTCATTAAGTTGTAGTAAACAACAACAAAAAAAGAATTGTGTCAAATAATAAGAGCTTGACAACACTGGCAGTTTTTGCAGTTGTTTCATGTAACAGCTAAATACTGTGGAGGGCATATTTTTCCTTTCCAGCTCTATGATTCACCATCCTTATTTTTAGTACTGCCCTTAGGGTGGCTCCACTAGGATTGTAAAATGGCTGTATCAGTTAAATATGTTCTGTTAAAATATGACAAAATCAAAATAGAAAAATATTCATATTTGTGACCTATTTTTTAATAAGTTAGTTTATCCCAGAAGTATCCCAGCAGATCTGTTTTAAAGTCTCCTTGAACAGAACTAAACCCCTCATTCTCAAGGCTCTTTAAATCAATCTCTAGCTAGGAAGAAGAGTGACTGTGACTGTGACTCAGGATCAGCTCTACACAGGGAGTGGAGTTAATATCTGCTGAGTTCTAAAGGCAGAGGGCATATTTCTCAAGAAAATTGAGGTTTCTTCAGCAGGTGTCCAGAGTGAAAGTGAATGTGGGGCAAATGACAAATATTTTTGCTATTCTTAAACAGCAGCCAGAAAGAAGAAAATGAGTAAGCAAGGAAGAGAGGAAAGAAGAAAAAGGTACTATATAATGGCTGTGGTGGATTGACAACTGGTGGTCAACTTGTAACACCCAGCTGAACTGAATCAGCATGGTGCCTGGTGTGGAGGACCCACCTGAGGACTGTTGCCAACAACATAAAAGGAGAACTGGAGAGGAAGAGTTGGTGCTGTCGGTTCTCCTTGAGGAGCTTATGCTGGATTTCCTGATAGGAACTTGGCTGTTCTCATTGTCAGAGGAGCTCAGGACCTCATTGTCACTGAGGATGGCTGTGGTGCCTTTTGGAGGAGCTCTGGTCCTTACTCTGAGTGTTGCTTCCTGGCTCTGGGGCAGATCCCTCCGCCTGCTGGCACAGGTCCTTCATCCCACTGGTGCAGACTTTCTAGCTTCCACCACTGACCTTTGGGCCTTCCCGGTGCAGATCCATGAAATATACTGGCATGAGACATTGTTGTGGGCCCTAGGCCTTCAGCTGGACTCATGAGGGCATGGCCATGGGCTGTAGGTCTTCAGCCAGACTCATGCAGGACACTGCTGTAGGATCCAGGCCCTCAGCTGGATTCTTTGGTCTTTAGTGTGTGGACAGATTTCCTGCACTTTTTGTATATGACTCTTTGGGTGACTATTACAAAATAATCCTAAAAATTATGTGTCCTGTATTGGTGGTTAGGTAAAATAAGAAAGGAAATGCTAGTGTACAGAACAAATGGGAGCTAAAGAACTGAATGCCAGTAAAGAAATACTAATACATTTAGCATGTCACTAAGAAGGAAATGGGATATAAGATGATTACTAGAAAAGTTCTTGAGGTCTTAGGGAAATTACTGATCATCTGTATAATTTTCTGGCCCCCAAGTAAGTGCATGTACCTATAAAAATTCTTAGATTAGAAAACATGTATTTTGTACAGAGTAATCTTCCCCCAAATTAGAGATAAAATAATTTAGTCAATATATATTCCTCTAGTTATTTGTGTTTATGCTTAGTGTACAAGTATAACCATGATAATAATTAATCATTATTATTTGCTTTTTTCCCATTAGTAAGTCAGATATCATTTTAAAATAATACAGATAATTTCTCCTTGTTCCTTATAATGGATAAGTTTGCCATAATTTGGCACATAGCAAAATGTGCTTTAGGATGTGTAATATAAGCAAATATCTATTCATGGATATTATTTTCTTAACTTTAAAAAAATGTGCTCAGTAAGGCAATCTAACATTTATGAATTCAACTTCCCTATGGATTAACAACTAGATGTAAAATATTCAGAAAAAATAACTACTTTTTACAAAGATATTGTCAAAATTTCACTAAGTGAATTTGATCAAAAAATATTTTTCAAATAAAGAAGATATCTATGAACTATTCTACAATATCACTAGAATGGGTTAATCTCTCTTTTTGTCTCATCTGCAACATGCTACCTATGCTTCAAGAAACATTGTTCACCTAGCCTTATAACAGAATTATGCTAAATGTGAATGTTTCAAATTCTATGAGGCATTATGTCTGATTCATCATTTTTATTTCTCAACAGCTCTTAGATGACATCAATTGGTGAATGAAATAAAGTTAATAAAAACAAAATGATGGTAAAAAAAGACATAATCTTAAGGAGAGGAAAAGCATAGTTATATCTTAATTTGTTTACAGATGATTAAGACACTCAAATGTGTAATTGTCTATTATAAGTATTTTATATAATTTCACAGAATTTTATTCTATATAAATGTTTTATGTTTTATGATTTCTTAAAAAGCTGGATTTATTAGAATGCTCACTTTGTAAAATTAACCAAAATATCTAGAATTATGCAAGTAGCACCACTGATCGTTTGATCATAATATCTTTAAAAGGGAAATAAAGGCCATAATTAGACACAAAGATTCCTTCTTATAAAAATGTATATGGATATTAAGCATTTGCACTGTGAAATGTTTGTTAAAATTGCTTGTGCTAAATATATTCCATTTAAAATTGGCACTTTCCTTTCATCTCTGTGACTTTGGGTTTGATTGCAACATGTCCTGATGAGGCCAATAAAAGTTTTAATAAATCCAGTTGAAAGTGTAATCCACAGAAATAATTTTTTTTCTATTCTGAGAGCAGGTTGATCAATGTCTACTTTTTTTGGACTGAATGAGATCATTATAGACCATTCAAAGTAGCTTCACAATGAAGCTTTTGGCTTTTTGCTTTATGCTAATAAGTACGCATCTGATAATTAAAAATGGAAACTTCTATCAATCCACAAATATTTAATTGTCTCAGTAAACTCAAAGTCAGCTTTGTTCAATCTCCTAAAATAATCCTGAGTCATTGAGTCAAAGCACAAGTTGAGACAGCAAATTGGCTTTGCTGAATCCTTCAATTATGCCACTGTAACAAATATAAGTTACAAACATAATTAAACAAACTTACTATGAAGGTATCCAGAAACTTTTATGCCATACTAGCACCTTCTCTATTTTTACATATTTCTTTTAATTCAAGTAACATAGGTAGAAAGCTAAAAGAGAAATTCCTATACTCTGTTTTTATGTGACTAAGATACATCTTTAAATTTTCTTTTCAGAATATGAGGTGATGCCATCTCACCTGTATCTTCCATTTCATACGCCTCATGTTTTATTCTTGTCCAGGAACTTATATATCACAGCTGGAATTTGTTACCTTAGTTTCCCCAATATCAAATATTCTATCCTCCACTGATTGCATATTAAATTAGCAATTCTTACAGGACTGGGTCACGTGTTCTGCAAACCAGTAGTAGCTCTGCTGTGGTAAGATGGTTTGGGGTTGGTTACAGGCTCACACTGGGAAGTAAGTCAACAAAACTCCACATAGTAAAAGCTTACTCTATATAGAAACATTTACATAGTTGCTGAAAATAGAAAAATGAATATTAAGTCAAAACAAGTGTCTAAATTACACTTTAAGAAATGCTATGCAGACTCATCTATTTTGATTCATTTTAATTTTTTATGGATAAATGAAATATCTTTAGTGTAATAAATGAATAAAAAGTAAATTGTTTATCAAATATAAAAGTTTTGATATATATGCACATATGTATATAATCCATAAATTTATCTATTCTTATACTTTCTTGTTTAAATTGCATACTTATTACTAAATATAACTTATACTATATCATATAATTATCCAAAATTCCTTTATGATATCTTCTAGCACACTCCTATTGATCCTTTTGAGTAAAACAGAAAACAAGATATGATTTGGAACTTAACACTTGACATTAAGCTGTAATTTACAATCTTTATTAGATTTTTTGGCAGCAAAAATTGATCAAACATATCACTTTAAGATTAAATGCAGGAATTTTTACTCTTTCTTAAAATAATTTTAAATATATTACTACAATTTTGTATTTTCTCTTAGTTAATAGTTTTTCAGCTTTACAGTTAATTTTCTTATTTTTCCTATTTTGTATTTATTATTACTCTGCGCAATTGCATTTATAATTGCAGTTTGAGAAAACTAATTCTAAGATGATGAAAAATATTGATAAAGAAATAAACCAAATAAAGTATGAGTCTTTATCTGATTCAATAGCCCAAAATTGTTTATAAAGAAATTGAGAGATACAATTAAAAAAAATTAGTTTCATTTATGAAATACCAAAATTAGTATTTCATACTAATTTAATTAATCTTTGGGAGACTATATTACAAACATTATATATGAAAGTATATGAAAATTTACTTTGAGAACTTCATAAATTGTCTCAACATTGAACTAATGCCATTTCATTAAAACACCTTATTGATCCTCTAGCTAATAAGTACATAATAGTATTTTAAAATGAAATTAACCTTTTATCCAAATCTACCAGCTAAGTTTGCAAATGTCACATGTAACAAGGATGAACTAAGTAAAATATTATTTTTGGAGCAGTCAAATCATATGCTTTTTCTCCTTTGAATTAGAAAACACATGACAGGATAAAAAAGAATGTATTTATGGTTGTGTTAGCCTCTCCCTGTGGGGAATGTCTTATGGCTTTACTTAAGAATGAACCCAGTGTCAAGAAGTTGAAAAGTGCTCCCAAACACAGGAAGTGACACTAGTCATTTTAGAATTGATTCAAAATACTTTCAAGAGGAAAATACATATTTCTTCCTACATGAGTATAGAAGGTGGATTTTGAAGAAAAATCAATATATTCATGCATATTGTCTTTGTATTCAGTAATTCACACACATACACACTCAGAAAGGAGAGATACAGCTTCCTTCATCTCCCCACATCTCATTGGATCCATTTCTTCTCTTCCATTTTTTGTGTTCAATGTAATGTGGGCAAATTGGCCCCTCCTCTAACATTGGGGTAGGTCTTCAGGTGGCAAAATAGAGACAGATGACTAAACCCTTCATCTGGTGTGACTAGATGCAGAATTAATTACTACAGATGGATTCTTGGAGCTGGGTACTATTAGGAAAATGACAAGCACTGCAGATGTGGAAGATTAAACCACCAGAGAGTGGGCACCAGAACACACTCCAATGGCCGACACAAGGTAGCCTCCTCCTTGCTCTTCTCCTACTTTCTGCTGAGATACATACTGAAATACGTAATGGATGGAATTAAAAACAGCAAGTTTTTTTTCTGAATATTTAGTAAAGCAATTTAAGAAAAATAAGTTAGATTCAGTACTATCAAGATTCAGTACTGATGGTCTGCTTTATTTATACTCATGATAAGGGTATCCTGGAATTTAATTTGGATATTAAGTAACAGTGACATGGATTACTAAGCTTTTAAAAATATAGTCCTATCATATTCCCACCACAATAAATAAAAATCACTTTCTCCTAAAGTCCTCTGTAATTTCCCAGTGTCCTTAAAATCTGTAGGATATCACATGTTGAAAGACATGAGGATTCCGAAAGTTTTCTATAGAAGAGGAGGGTATGCAATCTTTCCCAATTCTCCATTTCTTGGAATTGGGTATGATATTGGATGTGCAGCAGCCATCTTGGACCACAAAGGGAAGGGCTGTGCTTCAAATGACAGGCACAGATTTGAAAGTGGCCTGAGAAGTCATAGACTGTCCAATTTCCAGAGAGTTTTAATGGAAGAATTAAATAGGCATCTGTCTTATTTAAGCCACTTATTTGGAGTTTCTGTCATATGCATCTATACCTAATTTTAATTAGCAAACTGTCTCAAAATAGAAAAAAAAATTTAAGTATGGTTATGTAAAGGTTCTGAATGAATTAAAGTTAATGAGATGTTACCAATATATCTTTACTATCTTTCCAATTATATGTGAGTATCTACAACTTCAGAGGGTTGTAAAATGGTTATTTTAATTTTCTTTCATTTTTAAGTAACAATTATTTCTATTGAAAACTCATTTACACGATAAATGGAACCTAAACAGACATAAACTTCAAGACATGGGGCAAGCCAACTGTCACTAAATCTGAATAAAAAATTGACTTAATAAAAATTGGCCATCACTATTACTTTCTGAAATAATTATCTCCCTGTCTCTTTTAGAAATAAGCCTCTGTAGGACGTAGAACACACAATTATTTTCCAATTCTAAATTAGTTCTCAAGTTCTTGACATGAATATGAAATCTGTTTCCACAATGTATTACAGTAATAGATTAGTGGAATACATTTTTATGCAGATAGTTGTTCTGAGGAACTGAGTTTGAATCAGTGATATACTCTTGGAATTCTTAAAAATTCTGTTTTTACTTTATAAACACTTGTATGTAATACTTTATGAGAGGGGCCATTTTAAAGTTAATAGGAAAATACAAAATTTTGCCTTCTAAATTATATAGATAAGAAAAGCACTTGAAACAAGAGTCTAAAATTATATTGTAAAGTTATACTTGAAACTTAAAAACTTGTCTTGACAAGGGGGAGTAGAAAATTATATAATTGTAATGGATAAAGATATATAGCAGTAGACACAGGCTAAAGCTCAAAAAAAAGCAGGATGTTGATTTGGGCAGAATAATGAAGACCAAAAGATTCATATGCATGCATGAGAGATGCCTAAGATTGACAACATAAAACTAGAGACTGAGGCAGGCTGTATTTTCTGTAAAAAGAAGTTGAACCCAGAAATTACTGAAAATTAAGGTGCTATCCTAACTGTGAAGCTGTGAGTCCACAGAGGTAGAAAGGGTAGGGAAAGCTGCCTTTTGAGTTCTGGTCTAAGTCCCAGTGACTAGGTATCTTTCATATGCATATTTACTCTGGCATAAGAGGCTTGAACCATCATCGTAAGAATTTCTGGATGGAAATTTTAGGTATTTAGGTACAGTTTCCACAAGATCACTAAGGAAGAAAATAAAATGAACAGAGCAGGAAAAAAATATAATGAACTTTTTATTAAAGTAAGCCTACAAAATACTAAGTTAAAGACAAATGAAGAAAAATTTTATGAGAAATAACTTTTAAAACTTAATAAGACATGAATACATTTGCAAAAAATTATACCAACCAACCATATAATGATGGTGTATTAAATTTATATACATTTAATACTCTAAAAAATAAAATGGTATTTGTAAATACAAGAAGTATGGGAAATCCATATTTCAACACCAGATAATTATGAGACTTAACCAACTATAAATTGCATGTGTGCATTTTTCATAATTGTTTGTTTATAAAACTTTATGACTTGATTAGTGGTGTATTTTCAAGACAGAACAGAGTAAGTAAAACAATTAGTTACTTAAAATTTGCTATTGAAATATTTTTTAGGAAGCAGCACAGAAATAAACACATGGGGAATATAAAGAAGAGAAAAAGTGACAATAATATAAAATCAGAGATTTATGTTAAGAAGATACAACATGCCAAACAGCATTTTAAAACATCTGCCCTGAGCTGGGTGTGATGATGCACACCTACAGTCTCAGCACTCAGGAAGCTGAGGCAAGTGGATTGTAGAGAGTTCAAGGCCAGTCTGGGCTACACAGTGAGTTCCTGTCTCAAAAACAAAAACAAAAAACAAACACAAACAAAACAAAACAAAAAGTCTACTCAAAATATTTAAATTAAATAATAGAACAGTACAGAGAGGAAAAAAAATCAAACAAAACAAACAACATTCATTTTAAGCATAATGAGAGCTTTACCTAACATTGACCCCTGCAGGCTTATGCATAAATGATTTACAGAAGTATCATATAAAATATAGCAATTTTAAAAATATGGTTTGGTGAATCTTCCCCTAAAGATACAGAAAAAGAGAAATGCTAATATCCTAACAATTTGGGGGGCAGGTTTCAGATTCATAAATGACTAAGAACTTTTTAAAAATATGCAGAGGTACAAGGTAAAGCTTAGAGGGAAGAAGGGAAGAAAGAAGGAAAAGGAAGAGTCTTGTATTAAAGCACGTAAAACTACCTGTAAAGCATGTAAAACTACAGGTTATAGTTAATGGATTGTGTCAATTTGAGTAAGAAAAGCCCAACTACATTGGTTTAGCATCGTGCTGGGTGTGGAAAACCCACTCTAGGGAGGCTTTTCACCTGAATGTTATAAAAGGAAAGATGGAAGGCTCACTTCTGTTCCTTTGGAGGAGCTCGTCTTCACCTTTACCATGGACATCATCTCCTGGCTTCCTGTGCAGACCCTTCAGCCTCCATAACAGACACTTCAGCCTCCTGATATAGACTCACATGGGACACTACAGTGAGCTCGAGGCCTTCAGCTGGATCCTCAGGACCCTCAGGGTGTAGACGGACCTTTTGCACTATTCCACACCTGACTGTGGGCAGCCATTGTAAGCCAACCTTGTAAACTTATACTTTTGCATAACTTGCATTAAATTTGTTCTCTAGTAAGCACTGGTTGATACACTACACATTCAGTGCAAACCTATTGGTGAAATGCCAACAGCCTCCCTACCCATGGATGATATTTGATATCTTGGAAATTGACTTTCAAGGTACTAGGTTAAAAATTCTTGGACATTGGATTGGGGGCAAAGGCTTAGAATTAGGGATTTTTTTAGCTGCTTCATTTCTTTTAAAAATATTTTTATTAGTATATGTCTGCAGTACACAATGGATACATTCATCATGTGGAGTTGATAAATCCACATAGCACATTTTAATTCTTTTAAGTCAACTTCCCTTCCCACCCCTCCCTGACAGAAGCAAATAAAAATAATCAAAGAACAAACAACCACACTACACAAGACTCCCACAAACTCCTCTAACAGAAATAAGCTCTTGATAAAAAATTAAAAAAAAAAACTGAAGAAAACAATCTTCATATATACTTTGGAAAATTCAACAATAAAAGCATTAAAAATAAAAACTAATTTTCTTTTATATTTAAAATAATCTAAAACTAATATTTAAACAATCAAAAAGTCTGAAATGATTTAAAATAGATAGATAAAACTAACAAATTGAAACTGAGGGAATACTTTTATTAGTTTTGTATATTTTACTTAAAATGTCTTTTCTATTATAATATGTTAGATATATTTTCTACAAAAGAAATTTTAACAAATTATTATACTTGAATGTAATATTATGTTATAATATATTTTACAAGTTACTGAGTTTGGACTTTATATTTTATTGTTATCATTATTAAATATGCTGGGTAAACATCCTGAAAATAAAATCTCATCATGTAATTGGGATGATTAAATAATAAATTCAAAGAGGAATGATGAATAATAACGTGAATAACTAAGTAGATGCTAAAAGGAAATGGGAAGTAAAATTAAAACTTATAAGAACTTAAACATGAAAATAAGTTATTTTGAACTGAATGAACATATGAGACCAAGCAATTGAAACTATATTTGGTAATGGCTTAGTGCACAAATTAGGGCATAAAATGCAAAAATTAAAAAAATTAAGGAATGTCAATACAATTTAGAAATAGTGAATATATACCAAAAGAAAAAGTCTAAAATAATGAAAAGTATCCACCTCCAAGGTCTAGGAATCAGGAATGGAAAAGTTGGAACCAAAAGCACTATTTCTTTTACAGAACATGCCACCATTTGACTTTTAATTTTATTTTTTTCGTTTGGTTAAAAACTAAAATCAAATAAAAAATGAAACAGTGTGTCACAGCGCCATAAGGTACAAAGGAAATGTCTTGCATAGGAAATATTACATTCCTACAGAGCCCAGGAAATATTTTACAAATAGAAAAAAGGTGTGGTCTTAACATCAGAGAGGCTCTTGTCATTACCTGCATTAACCTTCATTTTGTCCATCAAATTCTTTTTGTGTGTGTGTGTGTGTACCAGGGGTCAACTTCAGTATCTTGCATGCCAGCAGGCACCCATGCCACTGAGTGATATCACTGGCCCTTTTTTCATATGTGGGTTCCAGGAGTCAAACTCAGGCCTTTGCACTTGCCAGGCAGGCATGTATGCTGCTCAGCCATCTCACCAGCCCTCAAATTCTTGAATAAGATTGCAAAAGTATATTCAACTTTTAATGGTTAATTTTTGTTTATAAATTTACTGAAAATAATTTAAATTTTGCTTCATAGATGTGTATATGAGAAATATAATTATTTTATTACATTTTATACTTAGTTTTACATAGGCATATAAAGCTTTTACCTGTTTAACAACTTCTATTCTCTCCCTCACAAACACACACAAATGCACACACACAAAAAAATACCATTTATATTATCCATATACGAGTTTATTTATTTATATTGTATTATGTAGTGTAAAACTGAAAGAACTTTATTACCCAAGAAAATAATTTTTCTTAGAAAATAAACTAAGTATCTTCTAAAACCAGTGATTTATAAATTTCTCAATTCTTTTAAAAATACAGTAAAATACTATATAGAAACCATGAGTAAAAAGATCAAGAAATAGTAAAAACTGATTGTTTCATTGTGTTTGCCTGCTCTACAATGTTCAAGCAGTGCTAGATTTAGTGTTGCCTATTGTTCCTGTCCTCAAGCCTCTACTTCTATATATCAAATAAATCAGTAAAGTTTTCCATGGTACTATATTATCTGATTATTATTCCATCCAGTTGCCTAAAGAAATGTGTTTTAAAATGTATTATTTTCTAAATTTATCATTTGAGCTATTTATACTTATATCATTAGTGTAATCTCTATTTCAAGTAAGAAAACCACCGTAGCAAACATTAAGTGAAAAATACCTGAGGGAAAATTCTGATTTCATTTTTACAATTTGGTTGAATTTTCATTTAAACAATACCTTATGAGGAGTCTATGATTTATTCAAAATACAAATATGTAAATAGCATTCTACATATAGAGTTATAAATTCCTCTGAGAAATTACCCCAATGAGTTAAAAAAGTCTTTCAGTAGTAGGTGATACAAAAGCATACTTCCCAGGAGAGATATATTATTTTTCACACTGTGAAGTATTTTTCACTGTCATCAAGATATCCTCAGGGAAGTTTTTCAAATATATTTTTGATACATAGGTATTCTTGATTAAAAATATAAAAAAATTGTCTATGTGGATTTAAATTCCCTTTTACATTTATTTTATTTTTAGTTTGCATTATTAATGAAAGCAAGACTTCCATAATTAACTTTAATTACTGTTAATTAATATGAAATGAGGGTTCTCCATTTTCTCATTCCATAACCTGAATGTATTTTCATCCTTTCTTACCACTATCGTATTTGATCTTTTGGCCACACATTTGGCTGGAAATTATCTCCTCTGTTCTTTTGCAGAAAATGTTCTCTTCTGACTTTTTCTGTTTTTCTGACAGTGCTATTTATGAATATTCTTAAAATTTAAAAATTATTCATTTTAAAATTTCCCTATAAAACTCATTGCTTTATCAGCTTTTTTTGTCTAGTTCCACCAAATATTATCTGTTATTATAAAATGTAAAGAGCCCAACAATGATATAAGCTTAGAGAAAACAGACTTAAATGTACAAATGAGGTTCTCTAGTGCAAAGCTTCTCACAGACTTTTGCATGTTGAAACATTAAATGACATACTTTTAAGTGAAATTGTAATCTGAAAGAGGTTCATATATTTCAAATCATGATTTAATGTGCTGACCTTATAAAGTCATACATTTAGAAACTCTAGTAAAAATGGTCAAAGATTACACATTTTCCAAATCAAACAGATTATTTAAACTATTTCCTTGCTCCTACAGCTTGGAATTGGATGTGACATTTTTCCAGTCAGGTTAGAAATACTACAAAACCTGCACTGCTCATAGAGGACAGGAATATTTATATGCACTAATGCTTTCAAGGTGTATTGCAGAGTCTGACTTGGTACCTCCTCCCATGTGAGTAATTTTCAAGATATATTAAGCTTTAAAACTTGCATTTCAGTTGCATTTATACTTATGTGATGAAATTTATTTTTGAGGATGTTTACCAAGAATACTTAATAGTAATAAAAATTAAACAAAACTAATGCCCCCAAACAAATAACTGGCCAAATAATATATGACATATTATTTAATGGAATAAATTATAATAGTTGCAATATATTTGGTAGAAGAAATATTTATGGAGTATCATAACATAAGAGAAACACTTTTAAAAGGAAAATGCACCATTTTGTATAATTTAACAATATCTCTATATTCATGAATATATGAAAATAAAATGCCTGCATATGTGAAATCATTAACTGATATCTTCTGAATCAAGCATTGACATGTGTTTTTCACTATCTTTTAGTCTGTGCATCCCAAATTCTCTAAAATGGCCATGATTCATTTGGTGATTTGATAAAATATATTCATAGTTATATATTAATCATTGCCATATTACTGTTTCTGTTGCACATACTTTGAAATGTTTAAAAAAAGCATTTGTGTGCCTTAAGGTACTAGGTATATACTAAACAATAAGAGTAAAGTAGTAAAGAAGACTTAGTTCTTCTATGTGTATATTATAAATATATCTTGGTAAGTGCCAAGAAAAAATTCATTGTGGGTGATACGAGAACACTAAATCCAAAAGTTTGGGAAAATATTTGTAGTGGAACAATAGGTAAGTTAAAATTGAAAATTTCAATTTTAATTTACAGTGATATGGTAGCAATAAATCATTCCAGGCTAAAATTGAATCATAAGGGCAGAAAAGTAGCTATGCAATGGAGACCACGTGTAGAAATATGGACAGTATCTTATTAAAGTTTGAAAACAAAGAGACAGTTACTGATGAGGAATAAGGCTTAAGAGATGTCTAAAGTTAGGAGTAGTAATTCATATGAGTTGTGCAAAATAAACTGTACTGTATTCATTATGAAAAAGAACATTTTAAAAACAGTAATTCTCATGTGAAAGCTTTTCTTCATCTGCTCCTTCTATTCACCCAATCTTATTTTGTGAAGAATAATTTTAATTTTGATCTATGATTTATATGTCTTTCTTGAGATTTAGCACTATATTTTTGAACTATATGGTTAGAATATTGACAAAATGGTACTGGAATATGTACAATGTTATGGCTTGTGTCTACATGTCCCCTCAAAGCCTCATGTAGTCATTGGTGGGACTTTTTTTTGTGGGTACTGGGGGTCAACCTCAGGACCTCATGCACCAGCAGGAGCCCATGCTGCTGAGTGATATCACTGGCCCCTTTTTTGTATGTGGGTTCCAGGAGTCAAACTCGGGCCCTCGTGCTTGCCAGGCAGGCGCTTATGCCACTGAGCCATCTCACCAACACTGGTGGGGCTTTTTAAGGGGTGCTGAATCTAGAGTGTGTGATTGATTCATGGTGCAATGCTAGAATTAATGGTGCTAGGATTAAGGGTGGGTGATTACTAAATCAGTAGACTAATTCATTTGGCATGCCCCTACACCTGGTAGCCTGGATACAATATAAGGGATGGCAAGAGACTTGTCTTCTTTCATCCTCGTTTGTTGCTTTGCTGCAGTCTGCCCGCCATGAACTCTTTTTCTCTGCCAAGCCACCCTGCATCAGAGCCAGCCATTTATGGACTGAAACCTCTAAAAATTGTGAGTTAAATATACCTTTCCTTCCTTAAATTTGGGTGTTGGGTATTTTGTGTCAGCAATGAGAGAAAAGTAACTAAGACATACATTTTATGAAAAAAGTCAATAATTCTTTACTTGGCATCTTCCCTTGATTGATTTCAATCTGTTAATCACACCTCTAATGACATAATTCCCAAATGAGAATTCCTAGATGTATTGCCTCTCAAAGATTTTTACCTGTTCTGTCCATTTTCCCCTTTATAATTTCCTTTTTGTGTCCTCTGATTTCTCATCATTATCCTGTCCGCCTTCAGTAAACCTTGCTTAGGTTCTATGTATTCTAGTCTTTTCAATTCTACTTTATTTTCCAGATCAATATCTCATTATTTCTGAAGTTCCAAGACTACTAGTTACTGTCATTAATTTGCCTTTCAATTGGTTTTATCATTATTGTTATCATTTTATTATTATTATTTTCCTTTTTAATTTTGTCTCCACCATGTTTTTCTTTTTAGTTCCTACTATTATTATTAGAGATAACTGTATCTTCTCGTACCACACAGAATGTGTAACATAAATCAATAACATTTTCTCTAGATCAGATGCTTCAACCATTTTCATAGAAATATCTACATTCATGTTCTTCCTGAAATGAGGCTTTTCTTTTTTTTGCAGTGGAGTAATTTTTCATAAAACATCAATTGCTATTAGAAATTCTTAATAATAGAGACCATACATTCTTTGTTCATCATTGCTTCCTAAATTTATAACAGTGCCTGGTAAATAGATGTTAAAGAAATCTTTCTTGCATCAATGATCTATACTGTTTCATTTTTTACCCTATCACTTCTAAGCAAAGATAAATATCTCCAGCCCTAGTGATTGTATAAGAAAGGAGTGCGTGTGGTTTGATCTTGGTACTATTTTTTGTGAGGGGTACTTCATGTTCAATACTACATTGCAGGGAAATTAGATGTGTAAATTCTAACCAATTCTCCATGTTTAATATATATTATTTAATAATGAGCTCTTTATTTTTCTATACTGTGGATTGAAACAAGGACCTTCACACCAAGCTATGTGTCCAGCCCTTTTGTATGTTGAGAAGGGGTCTGTTTTTAATTTGCCCAAGCTGTGCTTGATCTTGCTATTCTCCTACCTCAGCTGAGCATTTTATTTTCCTTTAGTAGTACTGAATTGAACCCATGCTAGGCAAAGGCTCTACCACTAAGATGTAGCCCAGGCCATTCTACCTATGTATTAAGACAGAACATAGGAAATGGTAAATATTCCATGTTCTTCTCCTCCTGAAAATGTGGGCCTGTATCTTCTTGTCCATTTGTTTTTGGGATTCTTAGACTCAGGATATAAGAAGGGAAATATTACTGGGAGTAAGGACGGAGCAGAATCAAAGGGATTCTTTAGTATCAAAGTAAATAAACAGATTGTGAATAAGAGAAATGAATAGACAATAGTGTTTAACAAAACAGTTTCAGAGGAAAAGTACAGCTTGGTAAGGAATCGGCAATCAATCTAAAAGCTTCAGGAAGATAAATTTTATTAGTTTTTATCTACATAGCACACCTTGATAATGGGTTTTCATTCTGCTTCTACAGCATGGAATTTAGTGTGAATTGCACTTAAATTATGGCTCAGTGGGCCGGTGAGATGGCTCAGCGGCTTAAGCGCCTGCCCGGCAAGCGCGAGGGCCCGAGTTCGACTCCCGGAACCCACATACAAAAAAGGGGCCGGTGATATCGCTCAGCGGCACGGGCGCCTGCTGGCGCGCGAGGTCCTGAGGTCGACCCCCCGGTACCCACAAAAAAAAAAAAAAAAAATTATGGCTCAGTATTAAGTCTGCCATCCATTCATTTATTCATTCATTTATTCACTGAACTCATAGTTGTATAACATATACAGCAAACACATGCAATACTTTGAATAAAATATAGTATTAGAACGATGGAAAAGACAGACAAGTTTCTTGGCTTTGACAAAATTATGGTGATAAAAACAGTAAGTGGGGCCGGTGAGATGGCTCAGCGGCTTAAGCGCCTGCCCGGCAAGCGCGAGGGCCCGAGTTCGACTCCTGGAACCCACATACAAAAAAGGGGCCGGTGATATCGCTCAGCGGCACGGGCGCCTGCTGGCACGCGAGGTCCTGAGGTCGACCCCCCGGTACCCACAAAAAAAAATAAATAAAAAATAAAAACAGTAAGTGATAAACAAGAGATAGAAAACATAAGTCCTTCTACAGGTCAGGAGGCTGCAGATGAGTTAAGTCAGCAATTTCAGAGATATGAGGAAGTATGAAAGATCTATTATGGATTGGAAAAGACCTGCTCCATCATAGACAAAGGAGCTACTCTATGTATCTGTCTATCTCTATCTATTTATTTATTAAATTATTCTATGCAAAGTGACAGATCATTGCTATGAGATTTTTCCTGGTTTTAAGTAAAGTCAGAAATCAGTATTATTGGGGCCAGTGAAACAGCTCAGAAGCATAAGTGCCTGCCTGGCAAGCGCGAGGTCCCAAGTTTGACTCCCGGAACCCACATATGAAAACAGGGCCGGTGATATTGCTCAGTGGCACAGGTGCCTGCTAGCACATGAGGTCCTGAGTTTGAACCCTTGTACCCCCCAAAAAAAGAAAAAAAATCAGGATTATTGCAAAATTTTCTTCAAATTTTATTAATGGTAAATTTGAATTTTTAAAGTGAATGCTGTGTTAGCCAATTGACTGTGGCCTTAGATAACTCCAGGTAAAATTTTCACATAATTCTACTTGGAAAAAGTGACACAGAAGCTTAGAATTGCAATACAAATTGAGGTATGTGTTTCTGATGGAGAAAGAGGATACAGTAGAGTTACCTGATAAATGCCTTTTGAGAAGTTGATGGTTGTTCTGAGATCCATAATGAAAAACAGAAAAAGGCAAAGAGATCAAGCACAGAATAAGGACACATTTAAATGACATCATTGGACCTGTTTGAAGCTGGATTTTATTCTCAGTGTAGAGGGATGTCATTGGAAGGGTGATATTTATTCATTATAAATATTTTGAATGGAGAGTAGATGAGGCTACATGGAGAATTCATCACCAAATACATCACAGATTTCAGACCCTGGACTTTTACAATAATTTATCCTTGAACAATTAAAAGAGCTGATATAGAATTAGGAGATTAGCATATTTCCCTTTGTGCTACTCAAAATGTACAATTACTGTTTTTGCAATATTATATGATATTCTGTTCTCCGTGAATGATATATTTTCATTGTTTCTTATTTTGTCTAAACCAGTCATGAACTCTGAAGAAGGTGGACTATGTCATGAAGAAATTGCATGTCTACTTGGAGCATTTCATATGTTGGTATAATATTGTCCTTTTGTGTAGTGAGGAAAATAGGTTTTATGCTTGTAAAAATATAATGACAGTTCTTACAAAAAATGCTGTTTATAAATTTTTTTCTTTTTTTTTTACAGTTCAGAAGCTGTGACATAGTTTCACTGAAATTGTTTAAAATCTGCTTAGATAAGTTCTTTTGTAAGTATTAATAGCATGCATCAGAGTGAGAGACAGGATCAAATGAAAATTTATAGACAAAGAAAAATGTCACTGGTACTGTAACAGAAATTCCCAGAAAGAGATATGTGTAAGCCCATTATACTAAAGGTTACTTATATTCTCTCTTTGACTCTAAATTTAGTCTGTTTCCATTACCTCACCTATTTAGATGAAATGTTACATATAATAAAGAAAATGTCTCTTTATTTTAAATGTCAGTATCTCTGTTAGCATGTTTTCCCTCAACTTAATGTAATCTTTACATGGACATTTATCTAATTTGATTTTGGATACTTAATGTTTTCCATAAGCTTACAATTCTTACTAGCTTTCTAATTTTAGATTATGCCTCCTAATTTAATATTCTTTTTAAGTTTTATGTGTACTTTATTTGAGTCATTTTTGTAGTCTACTTGATCATATTCAAAGCTTCAAATAAATCATTAAAACACAAGATGGTTTTATTTTTGGAGATCTTTCAATGATGTCTATTTATTCAGAAATATTTACATATTGCACTGAAAGAAATGTCTCTATTGAAATGACAAATTATTTTTCTCTAACATTTTTAAGCCCAGCTGTAAGTCATTATATCATTGTCAACAAAATTTAATATTTTTGTCAATCTCAAAAATTCTTGAACATAAAATGAATTGTATGATATATTTGAATAACATTGACTCTAAGGAAAGAAGTTTGCAGTTATTCTGCAATTACAAATTTGATTAACAAGAGAAATAAAAATGTAATAGCAGTATTTATTTTGCTGAAGCCTATAGTGACTTTTTCTTCAAAATTCATAGGATGTCTCTAAAAGACTCCGTACTGGAATGAATATGTATGTTTTATGTATATATGTGTGTGTGTATGCATAAAGTCATCCAGTGGAATTGTAAATAATCACAGTAATACTACAAAAAGATGAGTGAATTTGAGATTTTTATTGAGGTGGGAGATGAAAATCAAAGGACAAAAACAAAGCAAACATTTTAAACAGTTTTCCAAGAAATAGCTTGAGCTTTGGAGTAAAGTGTTTGTTCCAGTGAAATAAAACACAGTTTTTCATCCTGCTATAGGATATAAGATTATGATGACCTGGAACTTCATCTAATTTTACATAGTGATGGAGAATAGTTTACTTGGAATAGACTGTAGCTTTGTTTTTATAAACATATGAATTATTTTAATAAAATTATGTAGATAGTGAGCTATATGTAGTATTAATCAATATTCTATAACTTATTATTATGTATGCCAAGTCTTTTCTATATTTCATAAAAGTGTTCAGATAAAATAACATTTGGAGAATCTCTAATTTAATGTTATCTCACCAGATTATCATTACATTTCAAAAAGAGGTTCATGCAATCTTCATAAAATTAATTAAAACCCCATAATGAAAATATGACCACAGGGCCAGTGAGATGACTCAGCAGCATAACTGCCTGCTTGGCATGTGTGAGGTTCTGAGTTCAACCCCCAGTGCCCACAAAAAAAATATGACTACAAATATCCTAGAAAAAATTAAAACCTTAAAAAATAATGTGGTCATCAAGTACATTGAAATTTTTGAATACATTTAGAAAATTTTATCTTACCAAATGTGCAAAATATTGGTATTGTCAGGTAGCATTCAAGGAATAGATAATCCAAAAACTACCCTGCAAGGGACACTTTTCAGAATATCAATTTTTTAACAGTTTTTCAGAACATGAATTTTATTTCTTCATTACCATTATTACACATAGCTGGTCAAAGAGAGCTGATAGTGGTCAAAGAGAGCTGATAAATGTAGAAGACTACAATTTTCAATTGTAAGTAGCTAGTATATGGATCATTTTCTTTCATCTGAAGTAAAAATGTGTTTCACATGAAGCAAAAATACTAGCAGTCCTCTGTAACCTGACTGAAGCTACTTCATATCATAGAGGACAGGGACTGATTTTTAAATTATTATTAATGAACTTCATTTTTAAAAGTGTTTATATTTCCAGAAAATTAAACAAGTAATATAGAAGTTCTGTTATCCCCTGTCGTTATCATTCATTAGTACAATAACTTTGATAAAAGGAATGTGTCAATACCAAAATATCATTATTAAATAACATCCCTAATTATCCATATTTCTTTACTTTTTGCTTTAAAGCAATTGTAGTTTCAAGATCTTGCCTAGGACTCCTTACCTTAAAAGTGACATGTCCCTTTAAGCTGCTCCTGACAGTGATCATTTCTCAGAATATATTTTTGATGACTTTTTTTAGTCTCAGGAGTAGTGATTGGGTATCTCGGAGGATGCTGTTTTACTAAAATTTTTTTTTGGTCATGATTATACTGGCTTTATGACTTTAGGAAAGAAAGATCATAGGGTTAAATTGTAATTTTTGTCATATAGTATAATGAGTAGCATGATGTATGACTTCTGATGCTGACATATATCACTTCTGAATGTTTCAACTCTACATTCACCCCCCCATGCACACCCACGCACTCATACTGTATTCTTTGGAAGCAGGTCACCATGTACATCCCACATCTAAGGAGTGATGGGATATATTACTCCCCCACTAGTGTAGAGTGGCACTCCTTGTGCCATCAAGATCTCCTTGGAGGAGCTGGGGATATAGCTCAGTGGCACAGCACAGCATCTGCTGGGAAGCACGAGACCCTGGGTTCAATTCCAGTACAAAAAAAAAAACCTTTGTAGAGAAATAGATGATTCTAAGACTAGGGCAGGAAATATGTGAGATGAGCCAAGAACATATGGTGTTTTTGTATTGTCAGAAAGTAAGGAATTTACTTCCAAAAAAATTTATTTAATTAGATGTTTATTTCATAATGTGATTTAAATTTCTACTTTATTTTGTTGCTGAAATTGTTCCAGCTTTGGCATTTGGGAGCTTTCAGTTGCTTCCTGTGCCCTTGGGCATCATTCATTAATGTAAGTCTCAGTTTTTATTATTGTTATTGTTATTATTGTTATTGTTATTATTGTTATTTTATTATTGTTATTATTGTTATTGAGCGCTTTCTTACTTTCCTGCGGTACAAGAATGCATGAGGCTCCTGACTCATCTTGTGTATTTTCTGCTTGTCTTAGAATCAGCTATACCTCCCAAGAAGCATTAATTCCTGTAATTGCAATAAAGTATTAGAAATCAAATTGTGGATGCTAGTGTTTGTTACTACAGGAGTGGGGTGTTGTTTCTTTTAGGACCTTTCAGCAGACAAAGCAAATGGATACCCAGCCCATGTATACACACATGGAAACATATTCACTTATGCATTTCTATATGTAACAATGTAAATCTACATTAAGTTAAACATGAATTCCCACTTATGAATCAAAATAAAGATTATACAACGTATACCTGTTATTGAAATATCACAAGGTACCTCAAATGTGTACAATTTTTATATTCTTATATATCAATTAAAATATATTTAAATTTTTAAAAATTCTGAATACATTTTTTCACAGATTTAAGATAAAAAATGATAGAATGTTGGAATGTTTTTGAAGTAGTTCTTTAAAACTACTCTTTCTTCAGTGTGTAAATCATCAAAAGTGAAACATTAGAAAGGGCTCTTTGTTACTCTACTTTGAAGCAAATTAAACCAAAAAGCATAAATGAATGTATATGTAAGCATACACATATCCACATGCACACAGGTACGCACAAAGAAAGATTGTGCCATATTTGAACTATCTTGAAAACTAATCTCTACTTTTAACATAATCCCACTGAAAATATATGCAAATTATCAATTAATATGGAAGCTATTTTTTAAGTTTTATTTTATTAATTATGTTTGCAGCACATGAAGTTTACATCCATGTTATGGAATAGGTACATGTGCATAAAACATCTTGATTCTGTTTCATTCTCCTCCCCTCCCCATCCACCACCCTCACTCCATCTCTAGATTCCTTTTCCCCTTTTTGACTATTATTGCTATTACTATTATTTTTGTTCATGTTTATGACATATAATGTTTACATTCATAGTGGGTATTTGGTACATGTACTTGACAAATCTTAAATCTTTTACTTCCTGCCCCTTTCCTCCACTCTCATAATTTTGGACTCCCTGTTTGCTAAAAATCTGTTTCCCTTTATCAGTCTTTTATTTTGCTTTTTACTTATTTATTTTGCCTTACTGAAGTGAAAGATACCATACAGTATTTGAGCTTGTGTGTCTGATTTATTTTGCTAACATTAAATTTTTCAGGTGTATCCATTTTCCTACAAATGTCTTGAATTTATCTTCTTTGTTGCCAAATAGTATTCTATTATGCATGGATACCACATTTTCTTTATTCATTTGTCAAGATCAAGTGCAAATTAATGTTTAATCCAAAACCACCTAATGAAATGCAATGCAGGGCCAGAGATATAGCTCAGCAGCACACCTGGCAAGGGCAAGGTCCTGAGTTTGATTCCCATTAACAAATAAATAAATAAGGTGCAGTGTATATTAATGTTTTTATATCTAAACATTAATATACATTGCATTTTATTACATATATTATTTCATATATACATATCACTTCATATGTATTTACATGTGTGTAAAGTTAGCTCTGACAAGTAAATTTTTGTTATGAAACTTTTTTCTTTGTTGAAGAAATTAGTAGTAGATAACAGTCTTGAGCATGGTAAAACAGTCCCTAGCTGTAAATACATTGATAATTTATTCTTCTATGCTCTTCTCTTACATCCTATGGAAGAAATCTTAGCCCTTCTCCACCCTCTCTTTTTTGCCAAAATAAGATCAGTCAAATGAGTAAACTCAAATATACTCAATATAAGGAGATTTTTTTTTAACCAACAATTGAAGATGGTCACTCCAGGATTATGCCCTATTAAGGAAAAAAAGTCTATGCATGGATTCTTAATGTATGGTGAGATCATTAACGTATAGTGGACAGAATCCTTTTATTTCCATGTTGTTTGGGATTTGCTATTTTCTGTCATCTGAATAAGAGATACATCATTATTTACATCCATGCACATTTTTGGCAATGAAAATATGAACTCAAAGAGAAATGGGATTTTGTTATGGTTGTTGTTATTTTTGAATCCATTTTAAGTTTTGGAAAACCTTTCTGTGGTTATTATGATAAAATCTGTTTAAAGTTTATCACTATTACAATCTTCCTTACAGCTTTTGACCATTTTGTTGTGTAAGAAGGATATTTCTTTCCTAGATACTATGTGATGCTTTGAGTGTGCATCATTCTGTATAAACCTAAACTTCAGTGGGTTATTAGAAAAATATTTTATTTCTCATCCGTGCTATTTCCTGTGAAATTTTCAGGTATGCTGTTTATTGAAGTCATTCAGAAAACCACACTAGTGCAGATTCTACCTTGGCACAATGAAACAAACCTGAAAAATATGTAACTCACAGAATCAGTGATGACTCAAAATAGTGATCAGACAGACCACCTCTTGGAAAAAAGTACAATGGGGCCAATAATGAACAGTCTGCCTTCTCCTAATTTAAAGAAACTAAACTTTGAGTTTTCCAAAATTTGACTGCCCTTAAAAAACGGAAAATGTATTTAGTCTCTGTTTTCAAATTCCAAATGCCACAACTTTTGAACTTGGACGCTTTATCTTTTCTCTATCTTCTATGTTATGTTTGCCAAATGTAAGTGATCCCTCTATCCAAACTAGTGTTGGGCAAGGAACACCTTAATTTATGTTGCTTGTAAAACAACAGAAAAATGTTAAAATCTCTCTTCAGAGGCAGTATATTCCTTTGGTGGTCACACTGGCCAGAATGCTTGAATTCTGTCCCCTGATTTGCTGCTTATTTGCAGTGTTTCTTTGTTCAAGTTGCTAAACCTTTGGATGCCTCAAGGCAATGTCTTTATATAAGTGGTAAGATGGCTACAGGTGAACAATTATAAAACTCAGGGAATAGCTCTCAATATTCACTTAACTGTTAGCCTCGTAAGCCTATTAAAGATTCCCATTTAATAGGCTACAAACTAGTCTTCTGTCATTTATCTGACACAAACCTTTATTAGATTAAACATCACAACTACTATTTTCTAAATTTTTGATGTTATTTTAGTATTTTTCTAGCAATGTAGTGCATATTTTCCCTAATTTTATAATGTAAAAAAGGTTAATCTTACAGTTTTTTTGTAAACTACAGAGGAGAAAATTTCATATATTTAAAAGATGGACCACTTTTGTTATTTTGTAGCATCAAAATATGTAGCAAATTGCATATTTTATTAATCATCTTACAAAGAACACTTTTCATGTGAGGAGTAAACTACCTTATTTCATTCCTGAATAACCATAAGGAATCCAAAATTGCATGCATGCTATTTTAGTTAAAACATTATAAATATTAAGTATACTGTGGATGTGTTAAAGAGGATAACATCATTTTGTGATTTAGATATTTGAAATTTTTATAAAATTAAAGATTATTCATGCAACAGTTCAACTTAGTATATATATTTCAAATTTTAAAAAAGATTGCTTGTATTTCTTGAGAGATACAATTGTACTGAGCATCAAAATGATAAATCCAAGGACTCTTCCATTTAGACAG
This sequence comes from Erethizon dorsatum, assembly GCA_028451465.1. Taxonomy (NCBI): domain Eukaryota; kingdom Metazoa; phylum Chordata; class Mammalia; order Rodentia; family Erethizontidae; genus Erethizon; species Erethizon dorsatum. The sequence goes on from CM051824.1 coordinate 115,901,590, forward strand.
TATAGATGGCGGCTTACTAGACCATTGGAGTTTAAATTCTCCATAGAAATAGAAAGCACTGATGTTATTTATGTATAAATGAATACGCATCATGTTACATCACATCCAGAATAAAGAAGGGCTCTTATACTGGCACTAGTGATCCTTATTTGTTTTGTGGGCTACAAAGGCTAATCTAAGTTTTCTGTGCTAAAAATCTTAAACACCATTTAATAGTCATTTAATATGAAAGTAAAAATAAAAAGACTATTCAATAAAATATAGATTTGAATGCACTAATTTGAAACATTGCTAAGACTGAGCTATATGTGGATACTTTTAAAATAGCAAGTAATTATATTCACAAAGGGAAGAAAGATTTTTTGAATGACTGAATTTGTAAGTGGGAGGAATGCTATAGTTTGTAATGTCATTTTAACACTGATAGAATTGCATAACTTATGTAGTAAATGACAATATATTATGTCACAGAAATTCTGCTGGATTCTGCCAAATTCGTTGTTGTACATTGGTATGTAACAATAGATATGTTTAATGAAACCAGATATATACTCAAACTCACATTTTTCCAAATATTTATCATTATTTGCATGTAGAATTATTTTATTGTTAGAAAATGTCATAAATTATATCATACCAATTATAGTACTTCAGAAAAACATATTTCTAATTGGTACTAAAGAATAATAATATATTTTGAAAGTACCAATAAAACAACTATGTTTCCATAGCTGTACTATTTTTATATTATTTGTGATTTTTATTTTCAATCTAAGCAATTACATTTTGATACTTGGGTATATTAAAGTATTGGAAAAGGATAAAACAGAAGACAAAAGGAAATGGAAAGAAGATAGAAAAGAAGTAAAGAAGGAAAAACAGAAGAAAGGAAACCAATCAAACTACAGTTTCTGAGAAATTACATTACCAAAAGAAAACAAATTTATTTGTTTATGGAAATAATGTAATTTGGATGTGTCATAGTGACTACTTTTTTTTGTCCATGAAAATCTCCTTTAGAGAAATTCAGTTCTGTGGTCAATTAAATAATTTAAAATTTCTGCAGCTTGGAGTTGAGGTATAACTCAGTGGTAGAGGCTTGCATAGCCTGAGTTCAATTTCCAGCACCAATGAATGAATGAATGAATGAATGAATACAGACAATTAAATGTGTGTGCAATACATGAGTATACTGATATTGTAGAAACATTATTTGCTTGCTTTATTGTGGAAAATGACAGAATGTTTCAGTAGTGCAGTCTCAATTTTCACTTTTAAAATATTTATATTAACATTTATCTTCAAGATACACTGCTGCCTTCTATTTTTGGTATTCTGTCACTTTTTTCCTGTAGGTTTGTAAAGTAAATGCTGTGACTTATATTCTGTAGCAGATAGCTAGGAGTTAAAATAATTTGCTTAAAATTTAAATGTAGATTTCCAGTTATGAAAAAGAAATGCTAAAACTAGTTCTTTTTTCTTTCTAATCCTGCAGAGCACTTTGGCAGAAATCAGTAATTGTACTTCTAATAGTAGTTATGAAAAATATTTGTTCATGGATATACCAATTTGATTTTGGAATTTAATTTGTTATTTTTCCTTTATTCTTTTAAAAAGAAAAAGAAAAATTCACAGTTTATAATTTTAGAGATAAAATTAATTCAGAGGTGCTGTGGGAACTGTAATCTATCATTGTTAAGTCAAATATCACATAAAAGTAATAATTTATTGGTATACAATTACCTGGTGTTTGTTACATGATCATCTTAATTAATTTAGTTATTATCTTTGTCCTTGACCACTGAAAGACTTTCATGCTGGCTTCCAAGTTTGGGAGCAATTATATAACAAATTTGCTTCTGTAAAATGGTGGAAATTGTTTTTCAACATAGTGTCAAATTTAGTGTAATTCTTTGCATTCTACGTTCCTGTCCAATGAAGTCACTGTGATGATGGAAACGTTTTTGTCTATTTTGCATTAACATTAATGTACTACAACTGAAGCACAGATTTTTAAATTATTTTGTTTTAATTAATTTAAAATTTAAATTTAAATGGCCAAGTTTCCAGTGCCTCTCACATCAGACAGTGTAGCTTCATAATTGACATAATTCTGGCCTTAAATCAATTTATCTAAAATTTTAGGAGTTGTTTTAATACTTGACTTTCTTATTAAATTAATATGATAATTTGCTTTGGAGTTATATAATTTTTACACAATTTAATTCACCCTATAGAAGTGATAGAGGGATGTAAGAAAATGACATTTTCTATGTGAAATATTTCAGTTTATGATGTTCTTAGTGTCTCCAGAGTTTGTAACAACCCCATTGACAGTGAGATCCATTTTGAAGGCACTAAATCCAGTACTGCTTGCCCAGGCTTGTTATTATGATCTGGCTGAGGTCCTGAAAGAAACAGCATGGTGAGATCCAGAGAAAATTCTCTGGTTCTATTTGAATATCTAGTGTAATTTAGAAATTCTAAGGGAATCAACATTTCAAAAAGTAATTTTTAGAATATTAAAAATTTATCTCAGGATCAGGTGAGAAGGAAAGTGCAAGCTTTTCCTGTAACATTTAAACAATTTGGAAGAGTAAATCTTGTAAAATGACTGTTGGTCCTCTCCGTATTAGAACTTACTTTAAAGGAAATATGGCCTATGACAGTCTGTGACAGTACACTGATAGAGGCTCAGAATGTGTCCTAGTATTGTTTTGTGTCAAAATATAGGTGTAGATACACTGAAAAAATAAGGCACAATGGAAGAATGACAGTTTTGCATAAAGGAAATGAATGAATCTGACAGATTACAGGGTATTAAGGAGCAGTGGCTCTATTAGACTTGAATGTGAGACTTAAAATCACATTGAATTGGTTGGTTAGAACTGGAAAAGAAATAAAAGAGTGAAAAGTCAAAGTAATTTCGGTTGCACTCCCTATTAAAGCACTTCCGGAGCAGCATTCGTGGAGAAGACTGAGCTTGAAATTCACGTTTATACCTTCAAGGGGCTGCCGGACACTTTAGAGGAAAAGAGTAAAATTCAAACATTTCTTTATGGGAATACAATTTCTTGTTCAATGATTTTGCTTAAGTATAAAATTAGTGCATATAAAGAGAACATAAGAGTGGAAAGTAGAATTATATACATAGTTAAAGGTACTGTTTTTAGAAATAAACCCTATGTAGAAACATTTCAACTTTATAAAGTAGAAGATTGATTTTTAAATTTAAGGATAATTTTTTATAATAAATAAAATATTTTTCCTTAAGTATGGGAAAATGTACAGACTTTGGTAAGTGCTCTTTTCATAGCTCGGACCACGATGTTCAGTCTTGATGTACTGCCCCACCAGAGACCTTAAAACAGGCCCAAGTGACTATGGGCTGAAATTTCCAAATTTGTAAGTCAGAATATAATTTTTCTCTTTATAAGCTGATTGATGTCAAATATTTGTTATACTAATAGAAAGCTGACTACCACAAATATGTAACTTCCAGTGTCTCTTACCAAGCTTTAGTAATGTTAGAGGACAATGCAAAAAAAAAAAAAATCATGCAAATGAAGTATCATACTGTTGAAGTTATATAAATGTATTTTTAAGATAAATTGATTTAAGAATTAATTCTGAAAATTTAGGGACACTGCTTATGAATAAAATATTTTCTCATTTTTATGAATAATTTAGATTAGTACATAGTCTGTAGTTTTTTTCTAGTATATATTACATATATTAAAAGGCACTAGTATAAATTTCCTTACATATTGACCTTGACATTTCCTGAGACACTAGACTTTTTATGTATCTTGTAGAATAGAGTGAACCATAAATTTTGCATCAAAGCATGAACTGATCCTAATGACTGTCTTCTAATACTTGGGATGGCAAGAGTTACAAGCACTGACCTCCTTCTATCTCTATCACTTACCATTATTTGACATGACTTCAGTGAATGAAGAATTATGTCAAATATTTTTGTTTCTATATCAGACAATACAGGGAAAATTATCCCTTGCAAGTTAAAAAGTATGCAAGCTGTACACATATCAGCTGCTTCTTCCAATAAGTAGTCACTCCTGAAAATTCTGTGAACGTACAGAAGTGACTTGGCCATCAAGACATCTAAAAACATAAGGTTTGAGGCTGCAGAGAGTACTTGCAAAAGTATCTGAGGCTCAGCCATATCTAAGTTATAAAGAGCCAGTGTAAAATATAATCAAATTGTGGGAAAATGGAAGGCGCACACTTGATCTATTTATAAATATTAATATTCTATCAAGTATGCTAGATATTTTCAAATGTTGACTATGATACCTTGTTTGAGATAAGGAAAAAGAGCAGATGCAAGTTTGTATTTCCTAAAGTTTTACCAAACCATAAATAGAATACTGATTACTAGAGGCAGAAAAGGGCAAGAATGGAGGGACACTGGACAGTAGTCAGAAAAACAGAGTAATAAGTTCTAGCATTCCACTGCACATTTGCATGACTAAATTCATAATCTTCTACTATGTATTTTATGGAGAATGAGTAGTGAGGAGAATACCATCATAGAAAACATTTAGGAGATGGAAATATTATTTAGCCTCATTAGATCCATGCAAATTCTGTACATGTATTAAAATATCACACTGTACCTTATAAATGTGTAAAATTATTACCCTAATTTAAAAGAAAAAAGAGTATGAACAAATGAAGATTTTGAATACAGAACACCAACAAAACATGAACAAGAATTCTTTGGAAACATGAGTGAGAGTGTGCAACTTTGGGAGCATTAGAATCTAAATGTGAGGAAAAGATGGGAGAAGTTCTAAATGTCATTGGTGGCTGTGTTATATAATCCTTGTAAATGCTCTTGAAAGAATTAGCATTCAATACTGCATATTCTCATTTGTCTTGGGCTTTTTAAGAGAAGTTCCGATATGGAATTAAACTGCACAGGTGGCTCTAGGGCTATAGCTTAGTGGCAGAGCTCTCGCCTAGCATGCATGAAGCCTTGGGTTCAAGACGCAATACCCCCCTCACACACACACTACATCAAACCCTAATAAAGGTTCAATGAAACAAAAATTGCACAGCCTTTCGTCCTGTAAGAAAAGATAATCAATAACCATAAATAATGTTTTTATTGTCATTTGTCATTGTAATGTGTCCAAAGGTAACAGAATATACTTGAAAGTCTAGTTCAATAGGATGGAATTTCTAAGCCATCTATTTTTAATATCCTGAACTCTTTCTGTATTAATTAGATAGTGTTTATTATAACAAATAATCCTACAATTTTATAATTTTTAAATAGTGAATGTTTATTTCTTATCCTTATACCGTTAAATTTAGATGTCCTGGACAGCTGGTAGTTCCATGAAATGAATGAAAACATGAGCTCTAAGATATAGATATCTTAGATATAGATATGGATATAGATATAGATATAGATAGATATAGATATTTATTTTTTTAACTAGCCACTATGATCTCGGATCTTTTTACTCAGATGACAAGGCAGGATGCAATGGAAAAGATTAAAATCTAAGCTAAAATTGCTGAGTCCTTTCCATTCATGTTCTGTTGATAAGTAGTTGTCTAACACTACCTTGACAAATAGAGATTAAGACTGTTCCAGTTTTAGTTTAACACATGATGGCAGGGGTTAGAAATTTGTTGAAGGAAGTATTCCCATGTCTGATGCAGTGTTATTTGCTACTTGTTCTTTTATAAGATTTTAAAATGTAAATTTATCATAATAACTAAATTTTAGCTGTTTTAATGTGCTGTCATAAAAATAATATCAGAATTCAGAAGGCAACAAATGGTTTCACTCCTGACTGGAGTCCTGAGAAGAGGTCTGTAGGGGAACCTTCTTAGACTCCCACAAATCCTGCCAAAAACACTTCCTAAAACTAATTTTCTGAATTTGTCTACATGGAAATTTAATTTAATTTCATAGTGGCTAGTTAAATTAATTTCTCCCATCCTTTAAGTTCTAATGTATTGTTCAAGTGGAGATGTTTTATTAATAATATTTAAATATCAATAATCATTATTGAGTGCAAGAAATGCTCTGTTATAAGAGGTTCCCAAGCCTACCCTCAGTTGCAGTGATTCATTAGATGGACTCACAGCCAAGCTTTACTGCAGTGAGCAGGAGGAGGCAGAGTAAGATGGTGACCACTTAAGATTCTGCAGTGAGGGCCGGTGAGATAGCTCAGTGGTACATGTGACTGCCTGGCAAGTGAGAGTTCCTGAGGTTGACTCCAGGTACCCACATTAAAAAAAAAAAAAAGATTCTCCAGTGATTTTCTCCCCACAGGCATACTAAGAGGAACATCTCTTCACACACCAGACTACCTTTCTGTGAGTTAAGGGTCTCAAGTAAGAGAACATAGTGAAGGGATCCATTAAGATCAGGACAGGCTGTGTCTATAGAAATCCACTTACAAGTTTCCCTTAACTTCTTTCCATGTTTCCCTTAACTTTTTTCCATGAAACTGAGCATGATGCTTCCTCAGCAATCAAAAAATGCAATAAAATGTGTGCAATCTTTCTTTACTGGGAATCTCAGTATGCATTCAACATTTAAGGTATTTTGAGCTGGTCACATGGGCATTCTCAGCCTAGTATGTTCGAAATTTTAGATTCCAAGAAGGAAAGCAAATATTTATCAAAAGTCATATTATTTGTACAGGGTACACACAATGATTTACTGTTACTCAGGGAGTTCAAAGCCTAAGTTCTCAGAAGCCAGCCAAGGACCAGCCTCACAAGCAGGCCCTTCTACAGATAATAATTTTAGATTTACTGTGCTAACTGTTTTCTGCACATCCTTCAAAACATTAGTAACTTTTTATCTCTTTAAATGCCTCATCTTCCACAGTTGAGAAAATATGTCATTGAAAAGGAATTCAAGGTAAAAGGAATGGATATGTTTTGAGTCCTCAAAATGTATCAAATTTTTACCACATACTTTAAATATGTTAACTCAGGAAGTTAGACATTTGCCTGTAGTTGCATGGCTAATAAAGGATCAGGAAGCTGAAACTGAAAACTCGTGTTGTGGGTTTGCAACTATACCTTTGTGGCTTTTTAAAAAACTGCTTATGAACACCACCACCACCAAAAAAGGAAGTACTTAGGAAACACTCTTCCTCTTGGTTTTCATCTTACAATTCTGCCCACTAGTATCTAGTTCATTTCATACTATTCTGTGCTTTAATTTTCTGTCCTGTCTGTAACATTAATGCCACTTAAAGAAAACAGCTATATCTGATTTGTTTTCTGTCCCAACACATAGCATATGCATTCTAATTGAGAAAGTCCAAATATTTGTGAAATAAATGAAGAAAAAACTTCTCTGAAATAATCCAGATAGAAAGTGGTAGATTGATGTTTCTAGAGCTGGCTGTCTGATATGTTCAGGGCTTTTGTTGCTGTGGTACCCATCTACATTTTGGACTTATGCTATTGGAAGCAGCAAGAAAGAATGGGTTGAGATATATAATTTAGGGTGACAGAATTTAGTTTTCTATTTTTGCTGTAAATTTCATTATAATTTGCAATATTAAAATGCAAATTTCTTATAGTTCTATCTATCAGAATTCTAAAACTGGTCTCCCTGGGCTAAATTCATTGGGTTGACAGTGCTCTGTTTCTTTCTGGAAGTCGTATGTGAGAATCTGTTTATTCTGTTTTTTCATGCCTATATTCCTTGACTCATGGCACACTTCCTCCATCTTACAACACCTTTTCATTTCTCTGATTATTCTTTCTAGTTTCTTCTCCTTTTCTCTGATACAGATATGGGGGTTTTCCACTTCTAAGCACATATGTGATAAATTTGGGTTTGCATTCTTAACTCTTCTCATTGTCCTTACCTTTAATCATAGATGAAAGGAATCTCTTTTACCAGGTACTAAAACATATACACAGCAAGTTGGCTTTGGGACATTCATATCTTTGAGACCAATTATTCAGCCTACCACAATACCTAAATCAGTAGTTTTCTAAAATTTGTTAATGTCCACATTAATATATTTGAAATGGAGTATTCTGAATAGCCTTGCTTACATAGCTGAGAACTTGAATCAGAAACTGAAGATGAGTTCCAGAAAATTGAGTTTAGAAGCCTAGATATTACTAATGTACAATAAAGTTTGAGAACATTCTAAACTATTCTTATACTTAGCAAGCTTCCAAATATTCTTCAATAGCAAGCACTACAGCTGGATAGCAATCTCAGGAATCAGGTAGGTCACTGTGCAAGAGCTTAGTAAACTGACTGTCTAAGCACTGATGTCATTACAACATTTTCAAAGACAGCTGGAACAAATGAAAAATTCATCATGTTCTGTAGTAGATTAGACATTTTTGAGGAAGGTTTTCAAAGAACTGGGAGATAAAATAACATATTCCATAAATTACCCTTTGAATCTGTTTCAGAAGGAAATGATCTCCTGGAGTTGGTGGTGCCTAATACTATGAATTATAATAACATTGGAGAAACTACTTCTACTTTTAATTTATCTCTGCTTTCTTCTTTTAAGTGTTAAATCACCTAAGTGTTTATTTGCATCCATGCTAAGACTATCATTGAGTAGGTAGGATACAGTGAACAGAAATAAGTACACAGTGAAAGGATTTATAGTCCCTCCTTTTCTTTAGGGTATATATTCTGAGACCCTCAGCAGATGCCTAAACCTCAAATAGTACCAAACCCCATATAGATCATGTTATTTTTTTTTCCTATTCATACATAACTATGATAAAATTTAGTTTATAAATTAGTCATAGGAAGATATTAATAATAAAATAGAAAAATTGTATTGTAATAAAAGGTATGTGAATGCTCTCTTTCATTCAAATTGATTTATTATAATTTCAACTTTTAAGCTTCACTTTGGTATATCCAAATTATCAGCATCTGTTTCTTGTGATCCATTTTTAAAATAAAATGAGGGTTATTTGAGCACAAGTAGTGTGATATTACAACAGTAGATCTGATAACTGAGATATCTACAAAGTAACTAATGGGTGGGTAGCATATACAGTGTGAATACACTGAACAAGGGAATGATTCATGTTTTGAAGGAACAGAGCAAAATGGCATGAGATTTCATCACACTGCTCAGAATGACATGCAGTTTCAAACTTATGAATTGTTTATTTCTGGAATTTTCTTTTTAATATTTTTGTACTGCAGTTGTACTGCAGCACAAAATTGAACCATGGAGAGTGAAACCATGTATATGGAGAGACTGCTACAGGGCACAATCACTACTACTGAGCAATTAATAATGTTGGGTAAGAAATGAGTATTACATATTCAAAATATCGAAAACAATATTCTGCAACATATAATTATGCATGTTTTACATAGTGTTTACTTAGTAATATAATTAAAGTGGTTGTTAGGACCTGTGCAGATCTCAGAAATATTTCCAGGACTCAATAGTGCTTTTGAGAATAGTTTTGTGAAAATTTTGTTAGACATGTATTTAATTTGATAAGGTAAATGATTCAAGAGAATCCAAATAATGTGTTAGATCCACAGCTCATTCAACGCCATCATTCCACTCTTACTCTGCTTTTATGATGTTATAGATAAGTTTCACAAATCTACTTTTCATAGGAAAGCAATTGCTGGCAGCTGGGAGCAGGCTTGGCACTAGAAGCTTGGCCTTGGAGTTGTTAGCAGCCAGTCTGTTTCTAACTGCAAGATCATCATGTTCTCCTGTGGAACAAAAACAGTTTCATAGGACACTAATATCAGAAAAGGCCACCCTGTAGCTTTGGTGAATTAGGAAAAAATAGAGTTTATGATCATGCTTGAACAGAGACAAACAACAATATCAAAGCCAAAAAAAAAAAAAATGAACAAACCATGTAATGCACTATATTGTATGGATAATAATGATATGATTTAGTTCTAAAATAAAGACTATTTTTATTTAGCAAAAAAGCATTATTTTGTATAAATTTGAAATTTCTCTAATTACTTATTCTCTAATTCGTTACATCATTTGTGTTAAAAATAAAATAATAATATCCCACTCAATTGTCCCTGGTTATTTTGAACTGAAACCGATATGGAGTTATTACTATATGTATCAAATCACTGTATAACATTTCTTTAGTCAACAAGAGGAATGGTCAGGTCAAAGTCCTGAGATCCTTTTACAACTCAATGGAAGCCTGGCAACTTAAAATGCTAGGCACGACACCCCAACTTTTTTTTTTTGTGGGTACCGGGGGTCGACCTCAGGACCTCATGTGCCAGTAGGCGCCCATGCTGATGAGCGATATCACTGGCCTTTTTTCGTATGTGGGATCTGGAAGTCGAACTCGGGCCCTCATGCTTGCCAGGCAGGCGCGTACACTGCTGAGCCATCTCACTGGCCCAACACCCCAACTTTTACTTTATTTATTTATTTATTTATCTATTTTGGTACTGGGAGTCAAACTCAGGACTTTGCACTTGCCAGGCAGGCGCTGTGCTGCTGAGCTATATCTCTGGCCCAACACCCCAAGTTTTAAAACACAGCATAATTTCATATGTCATCATATTATGATATAGACCTATAGTGTAGTTTAAAATGTGTTTAGTCTTTTATTTAGGAAGTATACATTTAACTCCTACATATATAAATGCTACTTGATTACTTTTTTCTCCATATATGTATTTGAACACATATATTTTAATGACAGCTTATAGTTCCATTTTTTGATAATGTGGAGAAGTTTCATGTCTCAGTTACCAAGACAACTTAGTCATCTGCAATTTAAAAAAGCACAGATGACATTTCAAATTTTGATTATTTATTTTCCTTGGTGATTTAAAATGTTTTTCTGAGTTAATTGAATAAAATAGAGGTAATAAATTTTTACAGTTTTGCATTTTTTGATGTAAGATTGTTTCTTACTAAACATATATATATAGCCATCAACTCAATCTATCTTCATGAATATACTTGCATATACATACAATTATACATTTTATTTGTATTATTATGTATGTTTCCATAAACATACATCATGTTATTATTTTTAACCTTAAATGCTTTTTGAAGTTCTAAGTGGAATTCTGAAACAATTTAATATGAGGTCCTTCTAAGTATTGTTTAGTCATTGTTATGCTTGTGTAGTATTTTTCTTTTTATAAGTAGTGTACTCATTATTGAAAGAATATTCTCAATTTTATGTCAACATCATATTCCAAGAATGAGCTACCAATTTTATTACATTGCTCATTTCATTCTGCCTACAATTTTCCTCTTCCCTGATAAAACCATATGTTCTAATATATACTGATAGCTATAGTAGAAACCAAAGTTGAAAACAACTAATCAAAGATATTAAATAATATACAGAGATAAATAGGAACAGGCAATAGAGACAAAGTTTGAAATTATAGTTGAATTTATCCTTTAAAATATACTAGAAGCTAGATTGTATTGCCATTCCTAGCATTAGGTATAGGAGTCAGGAAATATATTCTGCTTTTCCTTAACTGTGGAGCTGTTTTGCTTTAATCACGTTTAATTTTTGTAAGAATTTATTTAAATTTTATAATAATGCATTGATTTTTGTGGTTATTTGAAATAAAACATTCTAAGGAGAGTATACTAAGTAGGAAATATTCATCAGCCCAGTCACATATAATTATTTAATGCAAGTGCATGAGTTGTATGTGTGCTTTCATGAACCTATATAGTATTTTACAAGAAGGAACACTAAAATTAAGCTTGAAAAATGGAAACAAATTTAGGAATAAAAATAAATTTGACAAACAGGCTGTATAGATTTAAAGAACTGGTAAATATGAACAAAGACACAGTAAACCTGCTCATTGTAAAGGCCAGTATGGAAAAAGCAGTGACCAGAACTTTGTGACCCTCAGATATCATCGTCATTGGATAGCTAGCTAACAGTTTCAAGAACTGACTTAGATTGGTGAACTGCTTATCATTAATTTGTATAACCTAAAAATCTTTAATTCTGGTGAACAAAATTCCGACTTCAGTAAGATAATAAAGAGTTACAGCTCCACAAATAATTACAGATTTGAGCTACTTCATTGCCCAAAAGTACACTAAATCAAGGTTATAGAAGGATCTTTATAAATAGCCAAATGCTTTCTACTGTATATCTCCCAAGACTTCTTAAAGGGATATGCAATTATTTATCAAGGTGGCTATACATTGGAGAAAGAGAACTTACCAAGAGTGTTCAGGTGTTGCTGGATGTTTTGCTTTGAATTGATCATTCCAGGATGCCTAAAGCACAACTGTGATTTATAATCCTACTAGGGGCTTGTAAAGGCTCTGGTATGGATGGAATTTTGGTTTGATCCATTTCGCAGTGGATTCAGTGGCCCATGAATTCTCTCTGTGTCTGTGCTGTCAGTCAAGAATGCCTGAGAGGGAAGAACTACTTAGATACCTGCACAATCACCACATGGGTACCCTGATCTGTGATATGAGAAGTATGGTGTTAGAGTAATCTACATGGAGCCACCAAAACTGCCTCTCAACTACAAATATTTTAAAACAAAGTGTATAGCACATTATTTGACTGATGGCAGAGATTAATGTCACCATTAGAAACTTGAAAAATGTAGGGGTAATGATTACTACTACATTCCCTTATAACTGACCTATTTTGTCTATGCAGAAGCCAGACAGATATTTTATATTAACAGTGGATTATTATAAATTTAATTGACTCTTTAATTACAGTAGCTGTTTTAAATGTGATTTCATTGCTGAAACAAATCAGCACATCTAATGAGACCTAATATTTGCTATTAATCTGGTGAATATTTTTTTCTCCATATTTATTACTTAGTGAGCATCAGAAGCCAGATTCTCCCAGCTGCCAAGGTCAGCAATCGAACTTTTCACTTCTCCTTCAGGACTATTTCAAATCTCCAAGCTTTATTGTTTTTCTACTCCATAGGATTTCATGTTTCTCTATTTTTATCTAAGTTACACTTTTGATAGTGCAAACAGGATTTAGCAAATATTGTAGAATCCTTTGTAAGACTTATGTATGCCAAAGGGTGGGAAGCAAATCCCACAAAAGTTGACATAAAATCTCTTGAACTCCAGTTGTGTAGGATATGAAGATATATTTCTTCAATGTGGAGGGACAAGTTTCTGTATCTGACACCGTGTTTGGAGTAGAAAGGACACAATACAGAGTGGTTCTTTTTGGATATTGAAAGCAACATAAATCCCATTTGGATGACATATTTATCAAGTAAGTTCAAAAAATGTCAGTTTTGACCAAGATTTTGAATAATAACAACCCATACAACAGTCACTGTGTTCCACAGAACTATTTTGTTACTGGCAATATGACTTAGAAGAACCATTTTTGCTTGAAGTGTCTTTGGTAGAATAAGGATGCTTCTTAGAGCTTTGGGTTTCTTAAAAAATTGTAGTTACATGATAGCATAACTCTAAGCAGATAATTACTTTCTTTTTGAAAAACAACTTCTGGCTTTCTCTATGGCTCTAAGAAAGACAAAATACCTGGTCATTAAGCATAAAGATATCTGAACTTTCATTTGTGAATTGAGTGTTGTATGTGCCAAAGGATTGTGGACTTAGCAATATTCCATAATCAAATATAAGTAATATAAGACTGGGTTTCAGTAGGTCCTAAAGTCTGAAGCAGTTTGCATGCCAAGGGGCCTTGATATCATAGCCTACCTTTGTACTGCATTTCATCTGTACCTATGGTCTCAGTGCAATTCAGTTGACCATTAGAAGCCAATTCATGGCTTTATAATATTTCTATATATTTTACTGAACAAAGACAATGAAGATGTTGTTTTACTTCATCTATTAAAGGATGTTAGCATAGAAAACATTGGGAAATAAAGATTGTGTTTCACTTTGGACTAAGTAATTTGGAGTGTAATCCAGTACAATAATGGTAATATATTTATCCAGGACAAACAGCAGGCAGGCATACTGATCATAATAAAGGTTTTAGATTTCCTGAATGTAGGGCTTCCATTTACCATTATACATTGTGTAGTGTATGTAGGCATTGTTTAATAACCTTTACCCTGTCATAATTGGGAATCAGAGACCCAACATAAATGGTTAAACTCTGGCTTCTATTATTTTTGTGATTGATAACTCTTTATTGCTGATCCAGTATCTTTAATTCTTTCTCCAGCATCCATGGAAAAGTGGCAAAATAGCTTGTTTGCAAGTAGAGAAAAATTTCAGATTCTATATAGTTACTGAGATTTTTGCAGTGAGGAATGAGTGCTGATAGAGACATGATTTTTTCAGGAAAATGGATGGAGAGCTTGTGAGATAATTTTGCTGATATGAAAATTCTTAATTGAAGCTGCTTGAGAATGTGCTCATTAAAGTGGTGAGTACACAGGCGGGGTAAGTTAGGTCCTTCACGCAAATATTTAAATGATAAACAGTGAGAGGGTTAAAACAGGCCGCTAAAATTGTGCTTTAATTTTTTCTCATTTTACACAGGAGGAAAAAGGTATGTCAAGATGATAAGACAGCAAATGTTATAGCTTAGACTAAAGACAAAAGGCTATAGGTGCTGAATCAAGAAGTCCTGAAGTAGGCCGGTGAGATGGCTCAGCAGCATAAGAGCCTGCCTGGCAAGCATGAGGTCCTGAATTCGACTCCCAGTACCCACATATGAAAAAAGGGCCGGTGATATTGCTCAGTGGCACGGGTGCCTGCTGGCATGCAAGGTCCTGAGGTCGACCCCCGGTACCCACACACACACATACCAAAAAAAAGAAGTCCTGAAGCTAAATATATATGGTGTGAGCAATGAGGAGAGAGTTCTAAATAGAGGGACAACATTCAATGTTTTGACTGAGTGGCACCAGCAGCAGTTTACAACCAGAGTTAAATGCAATGCCTTGGTTCCTTGTATGGAGTGGCTGTCTTACTCCACATCCCTACCCTTTCCTCCCACTTTGCCCTGGTGTCGACCACATTTAAGAAAAAGATGCTTAAAAATTAGGCCCACATTTACGTTTAAAGTACTCTCGGTTGCACTAGCTAAAAAGGTATCATGTTAGATAGAAAGATGCTTTTGCTACTATTTTTATTTTGAATTTATGTACAGATAACTCCTAAATAAAATATATGGATAGATGCCAAGTTAGATTTGTTCTGTGTCAATATAGCTGAAATGAAATTACATTTCCCAGAATTTCTTTCCTCATATGTTGCTTGCCTAGGACTTGTTATGAGAAAAGGCCTGTACAATATTTGGAAGATGAAAAATTAAACAGCTGCCATTTTCACGATTAAAAGTCAGCATAAATTTAGATACTCACAGCACACACAGGCTGTCATAAGTCAACCAGCTCACATTATTGGTGTGGGGAGCATTTCCTGCAGCTTCCTCTAGAGCACTGTTTTCTTCTAGTCCTACCAGTGGATCAGTTATAAGGGCTCCCGTCTTTTCCTATCGGTCAGTCAGGTCACTGACTGTGGATACTTAGGTATGATGAGAGAGTAACCTGGGTTTCAATGTATCTTTGTGGGCTACAGCTTGTCTTCCTGGATTCCAGTTTGTCCTCAGTCTTTTATGCACCTTCTGCCATCTTCCTTCTTAACTGCCTCCCCTACTGTTGCAGGTGCTGCCCTGCGATGGCCCAGACTGAATAATTGTAAGCTGTTTATCTACTTATTCCAGTTATGTGCAACCAAATCCACATAATAATCTTTCTACTTGATATCACTTCAGTGACTTTACTTCTCTGATTAAATCCTGACATAACAGAGTAAAAGAAAAATAAGACAATATTAAGTAGATACTTTTTCCCATTAGATAAATATGTGAAAAAACCTAGTAAAATAGAAATGGAAAATAACTCTTTAATTTGTTAAAGTGCATTTTTTTTTTCTGTGGGTACCAGGGGTCGACCTCAGGACCTTGCACACCAACAGGCGCCTGTGCCGCTGAGCGATATCACCAGCCCTTTTTTCGTATGTGGATTCCGGGAGTCAAACTCGGGCCCTCACACTTGCCAGGCAGGCGCTTACGCCACTGAGCCATCTCACCGGCCCCTAAAGTGTATTTCTAAATTACCTCCAAATTTCAATTAACACTGCAAACTTTGAAAGTGTACATTTTGAGATCAGAAATAAAACATAGGAAGCCAGGCAAATGTTCTGAATAGAACTCCTCAAAAGAAGAAATACAGGGTTTTTCTTTTATGAATTGTGCTGCTATAAAACTGGATAAAGAAAATGTGGTATCTATGCATAATGGAATAGTACTTGACTATAAAGAAGGACAAATTTGAGACATTTATAGACAGATGGATGCACTTGGAAAATATAACGTTGAGTGAAATAAATCACAAACTTAACACTGTATAGTATCTCTCATTTGAGTAAGGCAAAGTACAAACACAATAATGGATGGAAAGGAGACAAGGGGGCAGATCTCTTGCAAAACAGAAGGAGTCCATGAGACTAAGAGTAAGAGGAGAAGGGGTGGGAAAGGGGAAATAAATATAATAAAAATATATCATGTTCAGGAACCTAGTAAACTCAGTGAATATAAAATTACAGTATATGTCATAAACATGAGACAAGATTAATAATATCAACAATAATGAAAATGTGGATAGGTGACTTAGAAGAGAGAAGGAGATTAAAATTAAAAAAATAATCCAGCTGTATTATGTACATTTACCACTCCCCGAGATGATTGTAAACTGCATGTTCTGCAAACATGTACTAATAAAAAAAGTAAAAAAAGAACTATAACTGACCAACAATTACATGAAAAATGCTTATTATGATCAGTTATCTCCATGCCAAAGAAATACCTGCATATATATTTATTATGGCACTATTTACACAGCTAAGGAATGGAGACAATATAAGTGTTCATCAACAGTTGAATAGATAAAGGAAATATGGTATATAACAACAGTGAAATATTATTCAGCCACGACGAAGAATGAAATCTTTTCACTTACAGAAAAATTGATAGAACTGGAAGACATTTTGCTAAGTGAAATAAACCAGACACAAAAAAAATAAATAACACATGTTCTCACTTTTATGTGGAAGCTAAAACAAGTCAACCTGAATGGAGACTAGTGATTGGTAGAGATTTGGAAGGGGATGTGTGGAGAGGGGGTTTTAAGTAATGTTTGAGTGCACTGATTAGTGCACACTATATGCTTGTGTCGAAATATCACACCAAACCCCCCTTTACTTAAAAGTCTCCAATTTTTCTAATTATCTAAAGTTTTTAATTATGTTACATGTTTCATTTTATAATTTCAGATGCATTTTTTTCTTCCGAATAATTTCAAAGTTATATTCCAAAGCTAAAACAGATGCAAACATGTTTTTAGTGGGATAAATGTAAATATGAAATCAAGGCATAGATAGAATACAAAATAATTAAAGCATCATATAGAGAGGAAAATATAGCTAAAGTACCTAGAATGATTTCTTTAATCATTTCTTTGTTGGTTGTGCTGCTTTTAAAGGAAGAGGACTTTTTTCTGGATATAATATTTAGATCTGAAAAACACTATTCAAATACTACATGTCATTCCAGTTAATGTTGTGTTATACATTTTCATTTTTGAGAGTACATGTTGTCTCACAATGTCGACACAGAAAATAAGTTCATGGCATGGTTTTTGTTCAAAGACCTGAAGTTGAACTGTTTCATCTGGTTGGATGCTATGTAATATGATAAAACACAAAATGCAGTACATGACAATGTCACACTTAATAGGGTTTCCCTTCAGTATTCAAATTCCTGTGTTTCTAAAGCTGGCCACTGTTTCAGATACTGAATGGTCTTTAAGGCTAATTTCTTGGCTAAAATAATTTCAAGGCATAACTATTATAAAGCTGCAATTTGTCTGACTCTTTAATTTTATTCAAGGTCAATCAGAAATATCTGAGGAACTACAAGCTGAGATTTTCCCCAGTAGGCATTATCTAAATCAAGAAATATCATAAATAGTGATACTGTGTGCACCTCACAAATGACAGGGATTGGCATTTGATTTCTTGCAATCAATTGTTAATAACAGCTTTTAACGGAAAAAAATGGTTTGATACGTTTATAAAGAAACACATTTTGAATAAATTCACAGAGTCTAAAGCTCTTTTTTTTTTTTTTTGTGGGTACTGGGGGTCGACCTCAGGACCTACCCGCAGGCGCCCGTGCTGCTGAACGATATCACCGGCCCTTTTTTCATATGTGGGTACTGGGAGTCGAACTCAGGACCTCGCACTTGCCAGGCAGGCACATATGACACTGAGCTATCTCACCGGCCCTAAAACTTGTTTTTAAAATATCTCTGTATTCCGGAATTTTTTATTTACAGAATAGTTTCACAGCACCATAAGATCCCATATATCTTCCTCCTACTATTATTTAATGTTAACACCTTATATAACCATGCTAAATATTTTGCTTTCATAACAATTTTTGGAATCTAAGAAAATAACACTGATACAATACTATTAAGTAAATCATAGGTTTTTCTTAGAGTTCATCAATTTGTCCAATAAAGTTTTTTATTCTATTTTAATGTCAAATGCATGATACTATATCGCATTTAGTTATCACGTGTTAATGTCTTCTAATCCTCCAGGCCACGGCTACAGTGACCCTCCTCTTCCGAGCAGATCCTGTCTCCTGACTGCAGGTGAGCTACACTGCCCCCTTGATCCAGGCACTCTTCAAAAGCCCTGTGTATGAACGCATGAGGCTTTGGGGCCTTGTTGATCTAAACCATAACAATATCTTACCAGCAGGTACATGATATAAATATGACTTATTAATAGGGATGTTTAATCTTGATCGTTTGGTTAGGGGACCATTATTTTTAAGTGTAATTTTGTTTCAATGGAAGTATTTTATATTTTATGTAATTCAATGCTATGAATAGCATTTTGACTAAAATCAGCATGAAAATTCAGATAATGACAGTTCTCCACTGTTAATGCACTATTATAACATAAACAGTGAAAAATTCAAGCTGATGTCTATTAAAGGCTGACACTTAAGATATATTTTCCTGACTTGTGTCTTTATAAATTTGAAATGTTTCTATTTGCTATTGAATTTCCCTCAGAAAACAGAAGAAAAGATCATTTTTTTGTTTTTGTTTTTTTGGTACCGGCAATTGCCAGGCAAGCGCAGTGCCGCTGAGCTATGTCCTCGACCCAGAAGAAAGAAAAACAGCAGAAATTTGTTACTGATCTGCAATTGAGTAAAGCACTAGATTATTATTCACAGTCTGTAAAACCTGTAGATTCCAAGAGCATGAGGTATGTGCTAGGCTGATGATGATACGTTAGAATATACACACATTTCTCCTACTTCTTTAGACCCATTGTATTGAGTTGTATGTTTACCAAGGGTTTTCTTATTGGTTACAAAATAAGTTCATGTTATTGAAAATGCTGCTCTTTAAATTAATTAAACATTGCATACAAAGAAGCCTCATACTAAAAGAGAAGAGAAGACAAGCAAACTCTCAAAAATATTTTCAAATTCAGTGAGGATAAAAACTGTAATTGAGGGCCGGTGAGATGGCTCAGCGGCTTAAGCGCCTGCCCGGCAAGCACAAGGGCCCGAGTTCGACTCCCGGAACCCACATACGAAAAAGGGGCCTGTGATATCGCTCAGCGGCACGGGCGCCTGCTGGTGCACGAGGTCCTGAGGTCGACCCCCCCGGTACCCACAAAAAAAAAAAAACAAAAAAACAACTGTAATTGAGCAAATGACTTGTAAATTGTTGAATAATTAGGTTATAAGATTTCTAAAATAGGGCCGGTGAGACGGCTCAGCGGCTTAAGCGCCTGCCTTGCAAGCGCGAAGGCCCGAGTTCGACTCCCGGAACCCACATACGAAAAAGGGGCCGGTGATATCGCTCAGCGGCACGGGTGCCTGTTGGTGCGCGAGGTCCTGAGGTCGTCCCCCCGGTACCCACAAAAAAAAAAAAAAAAAAAAAAAAAAAAAAAAGATTTCTAAAATATACTTATTCTATAGATTTAAAGAAAACATAATGGGAAATCATAAGTGGGGTAAACAGCAGTTAGTAATAACTGAATGTGTGTTCTGGCCCTGCTTCTTTGATTTCTGTAAGGTTAGTCAGAACTTCCACACTTTCAGTTTAGTCCTTGTTAAATGCTTTTGTGTGTGTGTGGGGGGGGGTACCCGGGGTCGAACTCAGGACCTCGCATGCTAGCAGGCACCCATGCTGCTGAGCTATCTCACCGGGCCCCTTGTTAAATGTTATAGGTATTTCTACACAACCAATCAATGTGGGAGATTGAGAAGTAACCCGTGCATAATGTAAAATCACACATTATAAATAATTCACATATCCCAAATTAAGTGTTGCTATTCTTATTCTCCAAATAAACAAACAACCACGTAAATATCTGTGTTGCTTAGATTATTTTTGTTGTTGTTTTGCTTTGTTTTGCTTTTGGATGGGGGTCTTGCTATGTTGCCACGCTGAACTCTAACTTATAAGCCTCCTGCCTCAGCCTCCCAAACAATTAGTACTGCATGTGTGTCCCAAGCCCAGCTCTTCTCTTTTTTTTTCCTAAATAAGTCTTACATTTTAATGATAGTCACAGTTTAGTAGGGTTGGATGGAAGTCTGTGTAAATATTTCAGTGGATATTTTCATTAATATTTTTAAAGAATGTTACAGTATTTCTTCCTGTGCATGTAGCTTTAGTTCATGCTTATTCTGAAGGAAAAATTGACATCTTTAAACACATATGAGCTTTTCTGAAATTCTAAATTGCACTTACCTGTATTTTTTATACCACTCTTCCTGTACTACCTGACACATGACCAAGATCTCTGAAATTTAATAAAACTCCTTGGCCCCAAATGAAAATTCTAAGTGCAGTTTAAATAAAGTTACACAGCCACAGATTTAACAGCATCTATTTTCTTTTGGATGTTGTTATGTTTTGGACAATAAATATATTTGCAATGCAATATACTATAAGCAATTAAACTGGTAAGTCAGGGTATTGTGTGTAGGCATAAGAGCCATATGAAATGTCAGGATAAAAATGAAACGTAGTCATAGGAAATAAAACAATGGATTTACGTGGATATAAGTAGTGTGGAAAATATTTTATCTTCCCAGGAAAATGTCTACACATCCCCATATACTCAAGGATCACAAGAGAAAGAGAAAGTATAGAAGGAAAGGTAAAAACACCAATAACCATTTGTGTATGAATAGTGCACAATTTTACAAGCATGTAACATACTATATATTGTGTCAGCTTTCTCTCAATCTAACAAGTACATGAGGTCATCAACTCATAAAGAGGAAAGGTTTCTTTTGGGGCACAGTTGTGGAGGTTCTAGTCCATAACTGAGTGGCCCCATTGGTTTTGGGACTCCGGGAGCAGCACATCATGAAAGGAAGCACATGGCAGAGTGAACCACTCACTTCCTGCTTGGATGGGAAAGAAAACTCGAAAAGGGGCCAGGGATCCACCATCTCCTTCAAGGCACACCGTAAATGACTGGATGAACACTAACCAGACCCCATCTCTTAAAGTTTCTGCTGCCTCTCTATGGCACCAAGCTGGGAACTAAGCCTTATCAAATGGGCCTTTAGAGGACATTTAAGATAAAAATATTAGCAGATTTGATGCACAACAATGATGTTGACCTCTTTTTTCCAATTATAATTATAATCAAGAGATTATTATCCATAAATAATACTAAATATTATAGACCCCATATTTAATGTATATATACAATTTCAAAATGTTTTGAAGTAGTCTACTAAGAAAAATTCATGCCTAATTAGAAGGTGGGTGAGGGAGTTGATTTTTCTGGAGTACAGTATGTACTACTTAGGCAGCCAAACAAATAAAAGATAAAGATCATTATTCTGACAATCCAAAATCACATCTGCTTTGGTAATTGAGCTAATTCTGGCTTGAGATGATAGGAAAGAGTTAAGTAAAAAATAATTCATGGGGGCCGGTGAGATAGCTCAGTGGCATAAGCGCCTGCCTGGCAAGCACAAGGTCCTGAGTTCGACTCCTGGTACCCACATACAAAAAAATGGCTGGTGATATTGCTCAGTGGCACGGGCTCCTGCTGGCGCGTGAGGCCCTGAGGTCAAACCCCGGTACCCACACACACACAAAAAAAATCATAAACAATGACTGTAAAATTTTTAAATGTGTTTTTAACTTACATGCATTTTAATACTTCAATGTTAGATTTTGCTATAGTTACAGTCATTTTGTTGATCTATATAGAATATAATGAATCATATTAAAGAAACTTGTGAGTGTTTTGGTGTTGTTATTTCTAAATTTGTATCTGAATTTGTGTGCTGAATATTAGCTCAAAAGTCTTGTGATTCTGTTCAGTGCAGTGAAGTGGATAATTGAGACAAATTGCTGATTAGTGCTGTTTCAAAGAACAAGTTTTTACTGTCATGCAAGGTGTGTTGGATTAATCTTATAAATTTGAATTTAGACAATTACTTCCATTATATATGTTTGCAAAAGGCTTTATAAGTTTTTTTTAAGTTTTTAAGCATATATTTGTTCATATCTAAAAATTCTATCTAAATTTTCAGTATTTTTTACAATCTTATGAAAAATGGTATCAGAATATATGCTTTGCACATTGAGACCATAATGTTAAGTGAAATAAATCAGACACACAACCTTAAATATCCCATGGTGTCTGTTATATGGGAAATCCAAATTATAAATAACGAGTAAAATAAAAGATAATAGGAAGTAGAGAGAGATTTCTCAAAGGGGGAGTGGATCAAGAGATGGATGGAGGGGAGGGAAAGTGGATGAAAAAAGGAATTAAGATGTGAACATTATGTGCTGAAATCATCTGTTCATGAACTCTTCTGTTTGTGAACAGTTCAGTTAGCAAACAGCAGTGTTTGCAAAAATCTGCTTCCGTTGGCTAACTGTGCATTGGGTGGTGAACATGACCACAGTCATCTTCTCTAGAATCGTGGAACAACTTAAATTTGTGAACAAGGCACCAGTCTACTAAAAAAAGAAAGAAAAAATAATAGTTAATACCCCAATAGAATTTTCATTTTGGTTTCAATAAGCTCCACCTTGGTTTTTTTAGTTTATTCTTACTCTGTAAGTTAAAAGTATACATTCATGCATATGAACTAAAATATATTTATAAAATAATTTTAGCAATTTTTCTCATAAATTTACATGTTTAATGAATGACATAATAAATAAACTAAAAAATTGGGAAATTATAAATTATCTTCCAATTCATCTATAACTATTTGGACTCTGTTACTTATAGTTGTTATTATAGAACCCACAATAAAATTTTCTTGATAAATTAGGCGATCAAGATGAGTTTTAAATTTACTAAATCATGACTTTATCTCATTTTGTTATGTCATCTTTAGTCATTTTATTTCCTTTTCATAGTGGTAGGGATTGAACCCAGGGCCTCCTGCAAGCTAGGCAATTGCTCTACCACTTAGCTATACTCTGATCTTTCAATGATACAGCATATATTTAATGTAGATATGTGCTTTAAAATAGTTACCAGGGCCAGTGAGATGGCTCAGTGGCATAAGCGCCTGACGGCAAGTGCAAGGGCCCGAGTTCGACTCCCAGAACCCACATATGAAAAAAGGGCCAGTGATATTGCTCAGTGGCACGGGTGCCTGCTGGTGTGCAATGTCCTGAGGTCGACACCTGGTACCCACACAAAAAAATAAATAAAATAAAATAAAATAGTTACCAAAGAATTAATGCTTTTTACACTTGTTATACATTTACTTATTTATTTCTTTGGATACAGGGTCTCACTATGTAGTCCAGACTGGCCTTAAATTCACTGTGAAGCCTAGACTAGATTCAAACTCATTAAAAGTGAATGGTAATTGTTTCTTCCCTATGCAAATAAAACTAGAAAATGCCAAATACCACAATAGATGTCATTGCACCTTATTTCCCTTTGATTTCTTTCAGAGAACTAGGTGTATACATAGTCATAGCTGTTACCATGAAAGCTCATTTTGCCTTCAAAAACTTACAAATATACAAAATGCAAAACAAACTGCTTAATATTTTCAAATACTATGAGGAAGCCATCTGGACAGAAATCCCTTGAACTTCAGTTATTATCTTTTATCTAATATACTGAGAATACAGGTTTTAATCATTATCTTGGTAGTATATCACATTTAATACAAATTATGTTGATTAATGTTAAGTTGTCAATTAGCCAACTAGTGTATTGCAAATACATTTCTAAAAACTTGAATAGAACCTCATTTATATACCACATGAGGTCTTTATATGTGTTATTTACATTTCCAGAGTCTTTCATGGAGCTAGGTATAAACAATTTAAATGACTGTAAAAGTTTTCAGATCATTCCCTTACTATATTTTTAATTTTAAAAAGGTTTTCAAATATGGAAACAAAGTTCATATTTTGCTGTGGCTCGGTATCAGAAGTGTGTTCCTACTGATTTAGGGACAACTTGAGCAATACAGAATGTAAAGAAACTTGATGAAAGAAAGTAAACAACTATGGATAATAGGGTTCTTTAACTTTAAACCAACTTAACTACTCACTCTTATTTTGAATTTTATTGTGACTGTTCAAAGGTATGTTATTATTCAGACCGAAGAACTAAAAAATGAGCACTTAATAGAGGAAGTATTCATAAGAAGCTAGGAGATAAATATGCGTGTATCATAAACCTTTTCATTTTGTTGTAGCAGAACAATCTACCTTCCATCAAATAGTTATTTGATTTGGTTGCTCCAAATAACTATTCCACCAGTAGCTCTTTCTTCACCTATCATCTTCTGTCTTTATGTTAAAATTTTGACTATAGTTTCTTAGTTAATATATGAATAATATTTATTTGGAAATTTAAGACAATTCATGATTCTTAAAATCAGGCATGAATGAAAGCATTCCAAATTCTAACAATTTAAATTACTCTTTGTCTACTATTATTCGATATTATTTTAAAATTTATACAGTGAATTAAAGACGTGTTTAATGAAGCATTTCAGGAACTGGCAAACCAGAGAATAAAAACACTTTTGATTCCTGTTTTTGGATTACTGATCTATGACTAACTAGATTCTGTCAAAATATTCTGCCTCAATAAAGGCAAAATGAAAATGAAGATAAATTACTGGTTTTCACGAAGTTAGTTATGTTCAATTTACATGAATTTTAACTTTTGGGATGATTCCCTCACTGCATTTTTAATTTTAAAAACTTTTTCAAATATGGAAACATAATAATAATTTGGATAGTTTTATGCCCATGATCATAAACATTTTTAAAGCTAATTCTGTATGTTCTGTTGACATGAAGGGTTGTATGTACAAAATTTTATTTGCCTTTCAAATACCAAAACTCAGGAACAGTGTTATTGATGACTCAGTGGCTCTAATTTAATTTAATTAATTTATTTATTTTGCACTGTGATGCAGATTGAGAGTGAACTCAGGGGCTGACGTGATAGATCAGCAGCATAAGCGCCTGCCTGGCAAGCGCAAGGTCCTGACTTTGACTCCCGGAACCCACATACGAAAAAAGGGCCAGTGATATCGCTCAGCGGCACAGGCGCCTGCTGGCGCATGAGGTCCTGAGGTCGACCCCCGGTACTCACCAAAAAAAAAAGAGATTGATCTCAGGGCCTTCACACTGACCTAAACCTCCAGCCTCCCCATCCCTTTTATTTTAATTAATTTTGAGACAAGATCTTATTAAGTCACTAAGTTTTAGTCTGGGCTGAGTTTGAAATTGCATTCTTCCTGACTTAGTCTCCCACTCCCAGACTGCTGGGATTACAGGCTTCCACCATAACTCCTGTATTGGTGAATAATTTTTTTTTTTTTTTTTTTGAGACTGAATTGCTATGTAGTTCAAGCTGGCCTTGAACTCTGGCAATCCTCCTGCTACATCCCCCCTAGTACTAGGATGACAAGCGTGCACCACACCCAGAGGCTGAACCTAATTCTTAAAGTTAATTTAAAAATTAGTTTATTCCTTTGCCCTAAATATTGTATACTGAATATTGTTCATTGCATTAGATATAGAAGATCTTTTACACAAGGTAATACAAAATTAAACTCAAAATTTATCTGCACATATTCACCTTTTACCAGTTAATTTTTTGTTCCTAGGTTACTACATAGTTATGTGTGTCTTTGTAGTCTTAACTGATTGGATATAAGTGCAAAAGAAAGTTTCTTTAAAAAAAACTACTTGATTAATGTCATAATAAAACTTCCATTAATGCTGCCTCATCTTGTCCAGTGTCCAAAATTACTTGGATAACCTGCTCATATTTTGTACCAGAGAACATAATGGAAGAATTTAGGATTTAGGACTAATACTTCATGCTTTCCTGTTATCTCCAGCATTGTCTGAAGTTCCTTTATCTTGTTTATGTAAAACATTCATTCAGACTTTCATTAATCCACAGTGACTTACTGAAGATTTAACTTCTATAATCACAATCTGTGCAATAATATTACACATTAACCAGGCAGAAAAGATCCCTATTCTCACATAAAATATTAATATCATCATAGTCCTAAAGATTTTAAATTGTGCATTTAGTTATAAAACATATCACTGAGGGCTTATCATCTGTCAGATATTCTATTTGTGCCTGAAAAGTCAGTAGTGAACAAAACAGACTAATATTTCTCTCCTTTTGCAGTTTAGTTTTTATCCAGAGTGCAGTGGTTGAGAAAATATACAAATAAGATATCCCTACTTCCTAATATCTTTTATTTTGCTCCTTATTTATACTTTAGAAAAGGAACAAGAGATGAGGGATGGGGAAAAGAAGGCAGAGAAAAGTCATTTACAAAAAAAGAATTGATGAAAAAAATGGAAACAGAGCTTTTGCAAATGGAGAAGGGAAGAGTGTTGGCAGGAGCAGGGAGGGAGTGGAATGGAAGGGATCCCAGTAGAAAAAGAATTAATGTGTCACATATGTGTTCAAACTCTCCAAGATAAATGTACTGCAAAAATGTACTAATGAAAAACAAACAAAAATACATGAATTTGAAAAAATACACAAATAAATACATATCAGATGGGAAGAAATGATGTGACCAAAATATGTACCATAGAGAGAGAACCAATAGAGTCCCCCATAAGTGTGGGAGTCAGTGAAAATCTTTTTGATTAATCAAAATTTGGACAAAAACTAGAATAGTATATCAAGTGAAAAATTCCAAAAAGAATATTTCAGGAAAGATAAGCCAAATTATTCATTACCAGCATACACTTATATAAAAATATTCTTAAAGAATTCATGTAGATAGAATGTCAGTGATCAAAAATGAAAATTTTGATTTGCAAAGAGAAACTAAAACTAAAAACTGCATAAATAAAATGTGAGAAAGTGTAAAGAGCCAGAAACACTAATTTAAATGAAACCACATCCTTGAATCTCCTTCTACTCTAAGACTTTCATATTTGCTTCTGTACCTTAAAACATTTTTTGTACCCAAATATCATGCAAATATCTGCCTGGCTCACTTGTCCACATTATATAGATCTCTTCTCAAATGTTACCTCTTCAGCAGAACCAGTCCCATCACATAACCTAGACAGCCCCCTCACAACCTGCCTTGAATCCTCTACATACTCTATCTACCTCATTTT
Source organism: Erethizon dorsatum (assembly GCA_028451465.1). NCBI lineage: Eukaryota > Metazoa > Chordata > Mammalia > Rodentia > Erethizontidae > Erethizon > Erethizon dorsatum. Next base: position 115,929,299 of record CM051824.1, read on the forward strand.
TTCCATTCTTGTCATTTGCTAATATTACATATTTTTGTATTTTTATTTGTTGTTCCTACCTCCCATTTGAATGCAAATTGTTTGAGGGCGGGGACTGAATTCTTTTCACTTTTGTATCTCCATGGTTTTAAATAGTACCTGATATTTGTATTACAGTCAATAAATGCTAATGGCAGAAGGAAATGAATGAATCCAGTTGTTTTTGCCTAAAATCTAGGCATCCATCTTCCTCCTTTTCTGTCACAGCATACATTGAGTCTCAGTACTGTTAATTTTGGCTCTGACTATATTTTGATTTTGTTTAAATCTTTTACATTCTGCCATTACCCTACTCCAGTATAATGTTATCAATTATCATAGCTTCATAGCTTCCTACGTGTTATGGTTTTTACACAATTCCTTCATTTCTATTTAATCTCTTCAAACATATTTACTTCTTAAAACCAAGATTGTCTTTTAAAAGTGAAATCCAATATCGTTATTTCCCATAGCTAGTGGGAAATAGCCACTTTCCTCCTTTTAAAATACAGGAATCCAATTTTATTTAGAAAATCCAAACTTCTTCAAAGTTCTTAGCCAATCCCTGAGGAATCTATAGTATAATATGGTCCCTATGAACACTTCTTATACAATTTCCAAATACTTTTTCCTTTTTTTTGGCTTCACTCTGGCCATATTGTTCTTCTGACATTTGGCTTTTTATTAAATCTCAGAACCCTTGGTTTTGATGTATTGTATATCTAACACTCCTTTCTCATATTTCTGATGGAAGGCACTTTCTTATAATTTATGACTCAGTTTAAATAACACTTATTCAGACATTTTTTCCTCACTATCTCACCTTCTATGTCTGCAATTATTCTCTCTCACAGATCCCAGTTGACTTCTATTATAACGCTTACACAGAAATGTGGCTATTATGGGCTTTATTATTTGCCCAGGTTTTTCTTTGTCTCTCTCTATAAAATGCAGACTTCATCATAACAAGGGCATATGGTCACTCGTCATTGTACTCATAGCAACTGAAATCAGTTTGAACATGCAATTGTCAAGAGCTGTAAAGGATGGGGGTTTCACTCTGACTGAAAGATAAGTTAGTTGGCCTTGATGTTATAGATACTGGCAATATGAACAGATTTGGGGTCAAAAGTGAAGGATTTTAGGACAAATATCACAGGGTACAGTTTGTGGTTCCAATGTGCATCAGTTTTCCCTAATCGCTCTTCTAATCTCACAGGAATAGTAGTTGCAGCCTAAATGCATTGTGCAATTAGGTTAGATTGATTTCACAAAAGAGGAATTCTGATGTTAGGGAACCACCACTCTTTAAAGGTCTTTAAATCTACTCAACTTTTGTTTTGGAGTGAGACATTTTCTTTACTTTTTTGGACAAAAAACCAATCTACTCTGGTATTTTGACTGAGGCACTGTCTCTACTACCAATGTTAGTTCCTGTGTAAATATTCTTAGAAAGATAACACAGAGCAAAAGCTGGCAATGCAGTCATTCAGACTACATGAAGAAATGCAAAAGCCGCCTGCTAACAATAATGAGAGTTCAACAAGTGTTCCTCTTTTCATTAAAAATCAACCTAAATATTTTGTGTGTGCACTGGAGTAGTTGTGATGGTAAGGATTTGGATGAGTAAATGGAAATTTAGCCAAATTGGGAAGGTTTTACAAATGATTGCTGGTAAAAGTACATACTTTGAAGTTCCTAAGGTTTTATCTGACAGGACAACAGAAAGATATGCTACTAGTGAACTGTTCAGAAAAATACACATAATGGGAACAATTCTGTTTGTGAGCTATTTTTCAGGTTTCTTTTTTAGCCTAATTCTACATTACTCCCTAAAGCATTTCCTTTTTTTTAATCATTTAACATCCATTTCTTAAGAAAACTTTAAAAAATGTTATTAGTACATGTATTGTAGTACATTATGCTTACATTCCTTGTAGGGAGTTGGTACAGTGTATAACACATATTAATTTTTTTATCCCCTTTTGTTCCCCTTGTCTTCATAATGCATTTCTTTGTGAATAATTTTTATCAAACTGCTCACTTCATTATAAAAAGGATAATATCCTCAAATAAGATTCTCAATATCTAATTTCTCACATTTCAGTCTTCAACAATGACTTTATTATTTCTGTACATATTTTGAATTTTGTTTCTATTGCACATTATCTGTGCATACATCACTAATGAGAATTGGCTTTCCTTCTGCATGGGTTTTATTTATTCCTGTCCAGATGCCAAGAAAATTGGCTTTTGTTCAAACTTTGGAATAATAGGTTTTGTTTATCACAGCAATCTGTAAAAGAACAGGAATATTATAGAAGCTAAGTACTACCTTATAGTGTCTATACTACTACTTTTTATGTCTTTCAGCCAAAACCTCTCTTTGTCCAATGTAGTAAAGAATTTTGTATTCCACCTATCAGTCATGGTGACATATGATCTCCTTTCAGCTAGCCGGTGAGCTTTGCTTGTGTGTCCTTTCTGTAATAGAAGGTTAGTTAAGCACAGGGATTCACCTACAAGTTCAATAATGCTCCTACCCAAGGAGAGCTTACAATTAAAGAAAGACTTCAACAGTCAATTGCAGTAGACTTATAATTTTCATACTAAACTTATAAGTATATATAGGTGCATTGCAAGGACAAACCCAGTGGTAGCAATTAGTGGGCACAGGCCTGGTGCAGGGAATGTCTCTCCCCTTTAAAACAGTGATATTATGTTTGAATATTCGAAAATGAAAAGGAACTCACTAGGCAGAGTGAGGGCAAAGTAGAAGAGCAGTGGGAAAAGAAACATTACAGGCACAGGAAATAATGAAATTAAAGAGTCACTTGAGAATATGGATTCTGCTCGATATTATTAATGAACTCTCTGACCTAATTATCTCAATTTACTTGTTGAGGATAAGGTGCTGTTGATAAAAATGAGCTTTAAAACTCTATTATAACAGTGTTAGTGTTATCAATGCTAGACATTTTTACATGTTCTGAAATGGGTATGCCTCTCTGTGTATGACAAGGTAACTGTTGACAGTACTCTGGCTTACTAAGGAGACTCCTCAGTGTATGGGACATGATCCACAGTGGGAGTCTCTAGCTTGAAAAACAGTATGATGTCATCGTTGAGAAATGTTTAACACACACTAATTAACTTCCATTGTCTCTGAGACAATTAACATGGACTAAGTTCATCACCAAAAATGATTTAATTGTTCTAAGACTGTCAGAAATTAACTGCTCAGTCAATATTTGTTCAGAATGCTTGTCTTATAAATGTTCAATCAGAAAATATGTATTTGATCTCTACCTATCAGTGCACGTACAGAATATACCAGAATAATTATCTAAATTGCTGATTCTTCAAGAGCATGGAAAGCCCTCAGTATAGTCAGAAATAAAAAAAAAAGAACTTTAGTCAGCTTTTGGTGTTTTTTTTTTTTTTTTTTTTTTTTTTTTTGTGGGTACCGGGGTGTCAACCTCAGGACCTCGCGCTTGCCGGGCAGGCGCTTAAGCTGCTGAGCCATCTCACCGGCCCGCTTTTGGTGTTTTTTTTACTATGAAGTCCTTTGGCATTGTATAAAGCTTAGTTCTCATTAAATAATTTATAATGAAAACATAAGTAATTTATTTCAGGGACATATTGCAGACAATATAATGTGCTTTTTCTTGCATATCTATATATTTTTATACTACTTTATTTCAGAATTATTCCATCAATTTAGATCAGTTATACTTAAACAAATTTAAGAGATATCCAAATATTGAGATGTGACTTAAGAAGCTTTAACCTACTGAACTCTTCATGACATTTCATGACTTCTAAACTCAAAACTTAATTTCCTCACTAACAATTATGTTATTAAAATCACCAAACTGCCAGAAAATTTTGGTAAGAACATCACAATGCAAATTCATTTGCTCCATAGATGCACATTTTTATCACCTAATATTATGTGTAGGTAGATAATCATTACTCTCTAATATTCCCATGCATGTATGTTTCTGTTTGATATTCATGAAACAGGAAAGCTAGTTGAGCATAAAAAATGATGTCAGGATTAAGGGGATTAAGTTTTCAGATCCATTTTACCTTTCATTTTTCAAATCAGCTGCAGAGGATAAATGTTGCTGTGGATTTATCAATCCAAGAATGAGAACTTAACATTTTGTCATCACAAGGAGGATAAAACCAAAATCGAGAAGGATTCTGGGGAAGGAGTGATCTCATTTACTTTTAGTCCCTTTCCTGCCTCTTTTCCACACACTCTCTCATGAAGCCAAGTGTAATAAGTACAAAATTTGAGGCAAAAACAGTATAAACAAAGTGTTACCTCTTTTTCTTTGCTTTGCTCATTGCACGTGGGTTTCATCAGGAACTATTCACAGTGACAGCCAGATGATGAGTGAACAGTAATCATTTTTCAACACCCAATTACTCAACCTCAATCTATGTTGGTTGATATGGAATATTACTATGAATATAAAATCAATAGTAGAACTCAAAGATGGCAATTTAGATAAAATGTAAAATTTCAATATTGAATCCTTGAATTATCCAGTAAATTTAGCCTAGGCTAAATGCAAATAAATTCAGAAAAAATGTATTTTGTGAAGCAGCATTATTAAAATGAAATCAGGGAGGATAATTCCTAATCCTTTATGCTTACATTAAACTTTATGGTTTTCACTATACCCTGACATAAATAATTTTATTTGATTCTCAAAAAATATTATGAGGTCGGTAGTAGTTTAATGATAGTATCTAAATTTGGAGATGAGAAACTGAGGCTAAGAGAAGAGTGGGCAAGAACATAGAGCTACTCAGTGAAAGGACTGTTGTTCAAACTAATTAGTAGTGAGTAAGCACTTACTGTATGCCAGGTCTTCTGAAGCATCGTGGAAAGGGCTGCATGTGAAATAGACATATGTGCCTTCATGGAGAGAACAACTTAATCATAATAAAATGTAATATCTACCTTAGCTTAAGCTGCTAGGGGAAATTACTGTAGACTGGGTGGCCTGAACAATACACATGCATTTCTCACAGTTTTGGAGGCTGGAACTCCACGATTGAGGTATTCACCAGTTAGGTTTATAGTGAGGGGTCCCTTCTTGCCTCAAAAATGGGTATTTTTGCAGTCTTTTCACATGGTCAAGTGAGCTCTACTCTTTTTCTTTTTTTAAGACTTTTTATTTATCAATTGGAAAAAATACAGATATTTTAAAAATAAAACAAATATAAAACAGATTAAATAGAAAATTATGCAGATACATTAGCATTGATTCAACAAAGCATGCTGAACTATGTTAATTTGACACTATCCAATTTGTACTTCAAAGTAAACAAAGATTCCAGTAATCATACAATGAAATAAAAGTTCTTTAACCAGAATTAATAGTTCTTAATTCATATTTCATTAAACAAAGCACCTAACTACATAATGCAAAAACATAAAATTGAAGTGAAACTATAGATCCTTAAATATTACTGAAAATTCCAAAACACTTCCCTCAGTACTTGACAGCTAAAGAAGGCAGAAAAATCTCTAATAGAATAGTCAAATTCAGGAACATCATGCCTCAAGTGGAGTATTGCACTGTATGCTACAACTGCAGAGTATACAGTCCTCTCAAAATCACAAGAAATATCCACCCTAATAGACCTCGTTCATAGCAGTAAAGACCTTAGCATATCAAAAGAAATGGAAAACCTGCAAAGTAAGCTCTCACACCATGTTGGACTGAGAAACTAGTCTAGTCCTTTTCTTTAAGAAAGCCACAAATTCTTTCATGGGTCTGCACCCTCATGACTTCATTTAAACCTAATTACTTAACAAAGCACCATCTAATAATATCATTCCATTAGAGATTAGGCTTTTAACATCTGACTTTCAAAGGGATACAATTGTACTATGTATTCATTAATTGTAATTAATCTAATCAATATGACCAATAACATACAACTGGGAAAAATAAGCCAGAAAGGACTATAGAGAGTGTAAGAAATATTAACTGTGTTCTGAAATCAGATGTTTAATGAAAATATTTCACTGACTGACATTAAAAGGAGGGAGCATGGATATTCAGGGAATAAGTACCAAGGTAGAAAAAAAGAACCCGTACAAAGGCCTTGAGTGGAGAATCTATGTGTGAGTCTGAAGAACAGCAAGAAGCCCAGGGCAGCTGGAATGCAAAGAAAGAAACAAGAAATGGGGAGAGAGGGTGGTGAGGCCAGGTCCTCATGCAGTGTCAAGCCAACCACTGGAGTAACTATGGCCTTTTGTATTCATCTCCACACAATGACTCTAAGTCCAGCCTATACTGTTTACATTACTAAGTTTCTTTAAAACCTCCTATTTTTCCCTCTTTTAAAACAAAAGTCAACATGCAATAATTTTACCTCTTCACTGGTATGATAGCTATACCTCAATAAGTAATTTTACCTGCCCTACATTTCCCTTCATGAACTTTCAAGATGAGAAAAAGATCATTCTTAACTTTATCTCACCTAAGAGATCACAATCTCAAAATTTAGGTTTCATATGTTATACTTTATTTTACATGTTTATTTCCCAAAAAATTATTCTTCCTATTTGGTACCAAAATGCACACATTATAATAAAAAATAAATGCTCAATATAAATAGCCTCTAATTCAGTTCCTACCTTTAATGAAAATAAATCATTATTACTCCAAGAGATAATAGTTGAAGTGTATTGATTTGAAATATTACAATCTGAAGAGAAGATTCTTTAAATATTAATTTCTTGTAGAAATATAAACACAAATATTTGAGAAAGAGGACTGCAGTTGTTTGAATATGTTCCCTAAAGTTCCTATGTTGTAAATTTGATTACAAATGTGGTATTGGAACGTGAGAATTAAGAGGTGAGTAGTTCGCCTCTTAAAGTTTCTGTCTGCAAAAATGGATTAATACTATTATAATAAAGTGGGTTTTTTATCTTGGGAATGGGTGCCTTGTAAAAGGAATAGTTCATTCACCTTTTGCTCTCTTCCTCCCACTCTTACCCATCTGCTTTTACCTTCCATCATGAGATGATACAGCAAGAAGACCATCAGTATTGGAGTTTTCACCATCATGACCATGAGAAAAATAGATGGATGTTCATTATAAATTACTCATAGCAGCACAAAATTAAGATGGAGTTTCACTGATGGTTGAGTTGCTGAATAAATTTATATATACTGTATTTCCCCCCAAATAAGACCTAACTGGAACATAAGCCCTAGCATGATTTTTCAGGATGCTTGTAATATAAGCCGTACTTCAGAAATAAGCCAGAGTTAAAATCTTCAGCCAAACGCATTGAGTATATCTATTGTGACACAGAAATAATGTATTTAATTATAAAGTAATAATTTATACTTTAAGTAAGTAGTACTAAGAAGTAGGAAGTAAAGGATATTATCTTTCACTTCTTTTAGCTGTCATGCTATCTTTCTTTGTAACCAGACCTTTTATGTGACTGTGATTTACTAAAATTAGATGGATAAATAAACATCTTTACAGCTCTAAGATTCCCAGTAAAAGTTTAAAAGTTTGACTCAGTAGTAAAGTAATAATGATAAATAATTAAATATAAATGAATAAAATTATTGACATTAATACTTAAAACAAGTGATAATATAAATTGTAATTAAATATTTGTAAATACCCATAAGGCTTCCTTTGCAAGAGAGTTAAATGACTATGTAAACAGATGAATTTGAGAATTATTGCTGAATGATTAATTGGAGTACAGACACATCACATGAATAATGTTCACACTTGATAACAAATGGATGTGATGTGTCCAATATGAATATTCATAATTTAATATGTCATGTGTTGTAACGGACTTATTTAATGCACAGTGGTGAAATAAAAATGTTTTCTGAATTTTGGTGCCTGCAATTTTTCATTACTTTTGCGTAGACTATCATTCTATCATTTTTGTTGCCACTCCTTTCTCATAAGTCTTCAATTAGTACTTGATTTAGTGGAAATTTTGTGAAGCTTCACCTTCAGGAAGATGAAATTTTGGTGAAGAATTTATGGGATAAAATCACTGACAGCATTGTTGTAAATTCAGTATGAGCAGGCTACATGGACAAGAAGTATTCATTTCAGGATAGCTCTATTCTCTATTGCTGGACATGAGAGGTTGGGGCCAGCTGTCCTACAGGAAATGGAATATATATATGTATATCCATTGTTTTAATTCTCACCAAGAAGTTATGAAAGAAGTCAAGGCTATTATCTTTTAATTCTCACCAAGAAGTTATGAAAGAAGTCAAGGCTATTATCTTTAACTTCTTTTAGCTGTCATGCTGTCTTTCTTTGTAACAGACCATTTATGTGATTGTGATTTACTAAAATTAGATGAACAAATAAACATCTTTACAGCTCTAAGATTCCTAATAAAAGTTTAAAATAAAAGTCTGACTCAGTGAAGAACGTGCCTAAGACACACGGCCAGTCATAGCAAGTAACTGAATAAGAAATACAGTCAAAAGAAATACTACACTATTTTTCTTATTTCTGAAAGCTTAGCAATTATTTTATTGAACAGTATCTATTCCCTGTAAGCTCTGTGTAAAGTCAGATTTTATAGTTGATTGCATGTTGCTCAGTAGCTTCTAAGCAAGGTGGAGACTTATTTCTGTCTTACTTATAAGTTCTATCTTGTATGGTGGCTACGTTCTTTCTATCCTGTAGAATTGTTCCCGTTGTTTGAGTTTTTCTTAAACGTACAAACCAGAAATTTTGTAGAATAACAAGTCTGAAGTCTAAGTAGCACGGAAGAGAAGAGAGGTCATCAAAGAATATTCACTCTTCCTTTAAGGATCTGAGGTAAAAGTTGTTCCTGCCATTTTCCTTTACATTCCAGTGACTGGAACGTATCCTGGTGGTCATAGCTGAAGAGAGGTCTGAAACCATTTCCCTTTCTCCCCATACTTATCCTCCTCCCCCTTCCTCTTCTCTTCCTCCTTCTACTCTTCCTCCTCCTCTTTGCAGTTTTTATTGTTTATTGGAAGGAGGTAGGTGGATTAAAACTAGAGGATTTATGACAATGAAATAGAATGAATAATGAATAGTGGAGACAAGTGAATGATCACTTTAGTAGTATCATTCAGAAGCATTGTATTATATAATCTGTTCTAAAAAGCTGTATATACAGAATTTCCAGTGATTCTATTTCCCAAAAATAAACAGATACCAATAAAAAAATATAAATGTAAATTGATACATAGTCATTATCATATGTTTATCTTTAACAGAAATTATACTCATCTTATTACCTGAAAATTACTATGGACTTAATTAGATGATTTTATTATTTAGGATGTTTTTCTTTTTTGGATTCTTCTCTAAGAAATCCATTCTGGTCCCAGTATAATAAAGATATTATTCTGTTCTTTTGTCTTAGATATGTAGGTCGTAAGTACTCCTACAATTCCCTTTAATGTATGGTATAAACTATATATCTGGCTTTTCGTTTTATTTTTTTGGAAGCGGGAATTGAACTCAGGACTTCACGCTTGCCAGGCAGGCGCCGTGCAGATGAGCTATATCCCCGGCCTGGCTTTTCGTTTTATGTAGTAAGTAGCTTCTCCCAAGCCTTCTGATTTGTGGTTGAACTTTTATCATATACTTAGGTTATGAGCATACAAGATGGAAAAAGAGTCTACTCTAACTGCACCAAATTTTGTAGTGGGGCACTTACACTATAATCAAAATTTTAAAATTTAAATATGAAAAGTATAATAACAACAATAATAAAAATCTTTTTAGGGAATCTCTGAACTCTGTGTTTTGTACCAATTAGTTTATTTGCCTTTTCTTTTTGTTACATTTATATAGAGTAAAATGCAGTTTATATAAGGCATTTATTCTTTTCTTGATCTTTTCAATATTTTCTTTAGTATTTGTTTAATCTTTTGTATGAATTAATTTTAGCATCAATTTCATAAATATGAAAACAAATATTTGGAGTTCATATATGAATTGTCCTGACTTTATAGTTTATTGGGGAAAATACACATATTTAAGTTACCTTTTCATCTATGTGGACCTATCTCCTTATTTATTTAGGGTCTTTAAAATGTATGCTAACTTTTGAAATTTTGAACAAAAGGCCTTATATACTTCTGGTTAAGTCACTTGTTACCTAATATTATTTTAATATTGTCTAGTCATTAATACTTACATGTCAAAGACATTTTAGCTTTTGAAAAGAATTTCGTATCTTGCAAACTTTATGAATATTCTTTAATTCTGGTAATTTCTTAACTCAAATGGAGTTTTCAACTAAGTGCATACATATGTTATTGCATTGGTCGACGCTAAGTCATAATGAATTGAGCTTTAAATATGAAATAATGCACTTTCTTATATTCAGTATTGAGTTTTCTATGTTGCATTATTGTTTTTCAGAATTTTCTGTTTCTTGGGCCCAATTTGATAATATGTGGTTTCAAGTTATTTGTGTACTGTATTTAGATTAATTTATAAACAGAAATATCATCTCTCTGATATCTTTTTGATGGTTATAGGGTATTTAGGGATTTCTGGTGTAATTCTTTGATAGTCAGACAATTTAAAATGTATAATTTAATATTATTTTCATTTAAATTAATTATTTGTTTCATGGTTCATCATGCTGTCTTTGCTGTTTAATGTTTCATATTCCTTAGAAAAGAACTTGTGTTTACACTTAGTATAACTATGGATATGGTTGTGGGGTTTAGTTGTAACATTTTATACTATAGGTTCTTTACCTAATCTCTCCTTATTTTTTCCCTTTTCCTGATATATTTTGGATAGAGTATTTACACAATGGATTGAGTACTCCATTTTAGTATCTGTTTACTAACTATATATTCTTGGATTTAGTCATAGTAGATTCTCTAGGGCAGTGTTCTCTATTGGGACATTCAATGATGGAAATATTCCTTATCTTTTTGTCCAGTTTAGTAGCTACTAGGAACTTGTGACTCTTAAACAAATGTGCAAGAGAAAACATAAAACTAAATTTCCCAAAACTTCCCTGTTTTTGTACTAATCATTTGAATTCTTAAATCTTCCTTTAAATTTTGAAGCAAGTATGATGCTGAGTTCTGGAGAGATTAGGAGTAATTTAACAATTGCTTCACCATCTTGTTTTATCAAATGCCCACATACTGTTAAAATCAAAGAGATAATTTTAAATTCTTAGCCCAAGTCCCTAGATATCACAGTAATTTATGTTTTCTTTATTGCACGTAGAATAAATAGGTTAATCAAAGTATTATTGCCTTTTTGAATTTATAGTAATTTGTGAGGTACAGGGACTTAATTCCATTTGCTTTTGATCACAGTGATGCAAGAGCTATGCAGATTCAGACAAACAGGAAATACCCAGCCACAAAATAACTACTTAGGTTTTCTTTTTTAATGTGGGTACTGGGGGTTGAACTCAGGACCTTGCCCTTGCCAGCAGGTGCTTGTGCGGCTGAACGATATCACCGGCCCTTTTTTCCTTTTCGTGTGGGTACCAGGAGTCGAACTCAGGACCTTGCGCTTGCCGGGCAGGTGCTTATGCTGCTGAACTATCTTGACAGCCCACTACTTAGAGTTTTTAAAAATGTGAATCTTTTATATGAAAGTGGAGAATTCTTGGATACTGTAAATATTTTTCCACATTTTATTTCTTGTTAACTGAAGTATGAGTGATATAATTTTCATATTATTTTGTTGGAACTTTAACTAGGCTAGGCAGTAAAGAATTTATTATTGAGTATGAGTATTTAAACTAGGTTTCTGGATGCTTCATTTGAGTTAACTCTGAAACTAAATCAAACCAGTTCTGAAAAAGATTTTACAATTAAGAGGAAGATGATGGAAATGGTTCCACAATGTCTTTCTGGAGCTGCCCAGAACAGAGTAGCTACCACAGCAATCAAATATTCTGCATTCCCCTTTTTCTTTGAAAGCCATTGTTGGAGGTGTTTCTCCACAGTAATTGTTACCATGGAGATGAACAACAGCATCATTTTTGGACGTCCTTCTGCCAGCCACCATCCTGCAACCTAAGGGAGAAATTTCTAGTGATTATTGAAAACTCTTTCAGGAAAGTTTAAGGAGCAGAGGAGTAGGTGATCTTAGTAGCTAAGATAAAATTCACAGTAGCCACTTTTTTAATTGGCTATTTATTAGGATATTTTTTTCTTTTTCAAGTCACATATCCAAGCTTCTGACAAGACCTAGCAGGTTCTTGTTGTCAAGGTTACCATTTTAAATCAAAATATTGTTTCTTAAACTATTTCTAGTCAGGTACCAATTCTCCCCATTAATCATGAGGCAAAATTTTTATAAAACAGTGAAAAATTGTTTAAAAATGAAATTAAACAAAAGGCATAGAAAATGCAAACCCTATTTTCATTTTTATATTCAACAGATAATTAATCTGCCATTGTTGTAAGGTTTCTAACTACTTGCTCTCAGTTACTACATTATTCTCATTTAGATCTAATGAACAATTCAGGCATGAAAATTGGTCATTTGTTCTCAAAGAGTGAGTTAGCTTATCCATCAAATGGAAAAATATTACCTGTACCTTCTTATTCAGAAAGTTCAAGAAGAGGATAAATTAGAAAAATATATACAATTATAAATTTAAAGATAAATGTAAAGATTCAACATTACATTTACTTAGTGGGATGAAAACAACACTCATTTCAAAATCTAAATAAAAAAGCGTTTAAAGTGTATACTGGTACATTATGTTTGTCTGTGCAAATAATTTTCAGTGATTTTCTCCCCCAAACTGTCAGATGTCACAGTGAAATTCTGCCATAAACATATGACACTCAGCCAGCTAGCAGTGACAATCCAAGATGTTAACCATGAAGCTGACATGAGTAGAATAAAAATACAGACTTCACAATATTCTTTCTCAGAAGAAAGAACAGATTTATCCTTAAATAGCTTTTTTATATTATCCATTCATGTAGTGAATGGGGGCAGGGAAGTATGTTTTTTAATAAGTGATTTTTTTTTTTTGTGGGTACCGGGGGGTCGATCTCAGGACCTCGCGCGCCAGCAGGCGCCCGTGCCGCTGAGCGATATCACCGGCCCCTTTTTCGTATGTGGGTTCCGGGAGTCGAACTCAGGCCCTCGCGCTTGCTGGGCAGGCGCTTAAGCCGCTGAGCCATCTCACCGGCCCAAATAAGTGATTTTTCTAAGGGAATAAAACTAATTTCTTCTCACATAGGAGAATAATAGAGGTATTCTTAATGACAAACTGATATGGAAATATGATCCCATCTATTATTTTGATTAAAATTTACTTGAAAAAGATTTTCAAATTAAAAAAAAAACCTGCACAAAGTTGCAATATGGAGAGTGGTTTAATATTTTTGCTGTTTGAAGATGCTGAAATAGAAAAAGAAATAATGATTTTTTTAGAAAGTATTCATTGTTTTTACATTTGAAAAAACTCCCAGATAATCAAAATAAATCAATTCAAAATTTATTTTAAATCATGTATGGTTCCATTAATTCACAATTACAGATCATAGTATAAATATTTTGATGTAAAACTTAAGGTTTTTGTAAAATTAAATACAATAAATCAAAATTTAAATTTTTTCAGTGAAAATACTCATATGAAAATAATAAAATTAAATAATTGAAAAATTTTACATTATTTGAACACTTGATTTTTCTTATAAGGAACAAAAGTGCCATGAATCAATGGATGAGTTAATAAATGAAGCAGAAGTGTTCAGGGAGAAGGTTTTATTGATTTAATTAATTAAGGCCCTACATCAAATGATATGCACCATATGAGACAGTCAGAGAGATTCATGAGAGGAATACAGAGAAGAACACATGAAGATGGTGGCAAAGATAGGTGTTTTGTAGTCACAAGACAATCAATGTTTGAAACCACCAGAGGATGGAAGAAACAAAGACAGATTCTCCAGAGCCTCTGGAGGGAGTACAGCCCTAATGATATCTTAATTGTGGAGGCCTTCTTGACTCAACAACTATGAAAAAATTAGTGTCTGTTTTGTTAAGCCACCAAGAGAAGCCCTAGAAAGACAATATTGAGTATGTTTGCAGATTCATAAACAATATCTGATAAAATTTCACATATTCATGATGGAAATAGCTACTTACAATGCTAGAGAAAAAGTCAGTTTTTGATGTGTACCTACCAAAATCCTTGAGCAAGCCATGTATTTTATAATAAAATATTGAAATTTTTTCCAATAATTTTTATATGAGTTGACTGTTATGATAATTTTATCCCACATCAAATTGGTTGTTTCAGTTAAAGCAATGACACCAAAAAGTAAATGAGAAATGAAAGGGAAGAAATAGATTATGAATATTTCTTTTGAAAAAGATCATGTATACAGAACTGACAGCTATTCTATTAAAATAAATATGTGGATATAGCAAGGTCAATTTAAAACAATGTATTTTAATTTTACTTAGTAGCAACTGACCGTGAGAATGTGCAATTTAAAATTAGAGCTGATAAAATCAATTTGGAAAAACTGTAACAGTATTCAATAAAGATGAACTAATGCAAGTAACCAATGGTCTAATTTCTCTACTTCTTGGTATATAAGCAACAGAAATGTATACAAATATTTTCCAAATACAAATAATTTTCATGGAAACACTATTTGTAATAGTTAATAAGAAGAAATAAGCCAAATTTCCATGAATTATGAAAATATACTATCTGAAGTAGACTGTGTGAAGATAATCACAACTATCTATTACCTATAACATGTATAATCTTCAAGAAGTGCCCCACATACAACAATATATAATGTTTGATTTCATTTTCAGTGTGCTCTGAAGCAGGCTGCAATTTATGGTGATGAAAATCAAGTTACTGGCTCCCTTTGGGTTGAATGGAGACCAGGAAAAGGACATCAGGGAACTTGAGTTACTGGCAGCCCTACCTTGATTTGTTTAAGAGCATTTTCACTTTATGAAAAATCTTTGTTTTGAAGGAATTAGAGCATAAGTTGTTACATGACTACTAAGGGCATACATTATTTCCTCAACAGCTATGAAATGTATAACAAGTACTTAGGCAGTGAAATAGATGACAGGAAAGCTTATCCATTACCTTACACCTTTTGGCAGAGGACTGAGAAACTGGGGTAAAACATTTAATTCTACTCAAGCACAAAAAAGAATTTGTATTCCTAGATAGCACCCATGATTTTTTGGATCATACAATATTAATGTCTGGGTAGTTTGTGATATCACATTATGGAAGCCATCATAGATTTCATGGGGAATAAAAGCAAGAACAGTACTATTTTCTTATGCTGAGAAGTCATAGGAGCATAAAAGCCCTGTGTACCAAATGTTATAATTGAATTTCCAAATTAATCATCTAAACTTATTTGTTTACTGCCATGAATTCCATAATCTCCATAAGAAATCTATGTCTGTCTGATTAACTCTTTTAATTCCAAAGTGTGGCTTTGAGCCTTGCATCAAGGAGAAAACAGACCATCATTCCCTGCTCTGCATCTCATTAGCTCACCAGAGACTGTGAAGCTACTGACAGTTCACAGCCAACTAACTCCTGTTATTTTCCCTGTCAAAGGATTTTCTCTAGTAGAGATAGGGCATACTGGGGTACATACCATAATGTGTACACGCTTTTCACATAAGGCAGAAAAGGTGACACCACCATGGCAACTTTCAACCCATGGGAGCAGTGAATGAATGACTCAGCTTTCTTTCTTCATCAGATTGATTCTGAGGTGTGATTCACACAATTAAGAATCCCTAGTGAAACAGAGTCCCAGTCTCCCTCATTGAAACCTTGATCATAAGCATCCAATTTAAAGTTTTTCTTTCTTTCCTTACTTCTTCATTTATGTTTCTTGAGATCATTTCTCAAACAATCTGGACTCAACTTCTTGTTTTAGAATCTATATTAAGAAGGGGCTCAGCTGGGACAGTTGCTATGATAGTGCTCAAACAGGGAAACTGTTCTTGTAGTTGTCATTTCACTTCTGACACTAGTACTATAGTTGTACTCAAATACTAGAAATTTGAATTGAAATACCAGCTGTGTATGGGAAAAGGGAGAGAACACGTGAAAATAATTTAAAGTGGGTTCTTAAGCAAGGATTGATGGTGTACTTGTTAAATACCAGCAATGAAGGAAGCTGAAGCAGGAAGACTGCAAATTCCACCATGGCTGGGCAGCCTAGCTACTAAGGGAAAGCCTGCCTCAAAATGAAAATTTTTAAAAAGAGTTTTGCAGGGCCAGTGAGATGGCTCAGCAGCATAAGCACCTGCCTGGCAAGTGCAAGGGCCTGAGGTCAACTCCCAGAACCCACATATGAAAAAAGGGCCAGTGATATTGCTCATCAGCATGGGTGCCTGCTGGCATGCAAGGTCCTGAGGTCGACCCCAGGTACCCACAAAAAAAAAAAAAAAAAAAGAGTTTTGCAATGTAGTATATTGCCTAGGGTCTAGGTTCAATCTCCAGTACTGGTAAAGAAAATGGTTATTAAGTAAAGCAAAATAAAGTTAACTAATTCCTTGGTCGGATTTGCTCAGAAATGAAGAACAAATCAACAATGAATGAAAAAGAATAATAAATAAATTAATGACAAAGATTTTTTTTACATTTGCCTTTATCTATTCACTTCTGATTTACTAAGACATTCTTTCTTGCCCACTGTTAAAAATATCTACCAATTCAATGTTTAGCAATTATCAACAACTTATCATTTCTCTAAATTTTGCCCCCATAACCAAAGGAATGAGAAGACCAGAAAAGAGAAAAACAAGCAAACAAAGAAAAAAAAAAGCAACAATAAAAAATACATTTTGGCAGTTTTGTGAATCTGATTTATATTTGATTTGTAGTCTGAGACATTAGTTAATTGAATATAGAGGTTATTAGTTTAACTTGCATAATTTTAATTGAAATATTGCCATAGCAACACTACCAAAGATGAGATGCTACCTTAATCACCAAGATCAAAATCGGCATCCACATATAAATATTCAATCTGAATACAGCAATGATTTTGAAGACTTCTTATTGCTAGAGATAATAAGCTCATTTGGACTTTAGTTAACTATGGCAATTCCATCTAAATTACTCAGGCTTCTTGAAAAAGTGATAAAGGAATTCATGTTACTACATTAAAAATCATGTTCCTTGTGCACAAGAAATGTTAATCACTGTGTAAAATTTGTTAATCCTGTGTTGATAAAGGGATTAATTTTTAATAACCATTTCCTTTTTTAATCATGTAAGTGGAAGATCAAAGGAAGCAAAGTCTTCAAGATAATTATTTTGAAAATTGTTGTTAACATATTTTCCTAAAATTTGACATATTTTACTGGTTTCAAAATGTGCTAGGGCCGGTGAGATGGCTCAGTGGCATAAGTGCCTACCTGGCAAGTGTGAGGTCCTGAGTTCCACTACCGGAACCCACATACAATAAAAGGGCCAGTGATACTGCTCAGCAGCCTGGGTGCCTGCTGGCACGTGAGGTCCTGAGGTCGACCCCCGGTACCCAAACACACAAAAAAATACATATTCTAATCAGAGAAAAGAATTCCATTCACAACTGACTACAAAATCTAAATGTAGCTAGCAATAAATCTAACAAAGGACGCAGAAATCTTCTTAAGAAATTGTTCTGCAAATAATAGAAATTTTAGTAAATAGTAAAGGTTATTCTTGTATTTAGGGAAAACTGATTTAATGTTTTAAACAATTGATTCAATAAAATTAATTTTAAAAATAAAGTTTATTAAATTATGATAGTTATTTTAATTGTTGGTTACCACTAGTAAACTGCAATTTAGAGTAGATTTTTATTGTTATTTTAATTATAGATTAAATGACACTGAAAACCTATGTGTACAATGTATCTTGGGATAAATTTCAAAAATCAGCTCCAATATCTGATTTTTGGAATACTGGTTAAGTACAGAAAAAATACATTGATATTGAAATGTCCATACAGTCTTATTCTGTCTACTGTCTTTATTCCTCCACAAATAAAGAAACAAAATTAGAGCTTAGTGACATGTTGAAGTAGTTTCAGTGAGTAGAAACTTACTGCTTAGCATGCTTTAAATGATGCATTTTTAATATATGTTTCATTGTACTTATATATATACTCTTTCATTCAATTTAGCCATTGCTTGAGAGGTTATTTAGATTCCTATAAACATCTTCAGCGTTCAGGTAGAAGATGAATAAATGAATTAGCCATAAAATTTAATGAAAACATGTTAAAATGAAAGTTTCAAAAATATCAAAGCTGTAGCAGGCAATTAAATTTATTTTACCTAGTCTTTAATAGCTCTTTTCCAATTCTTTGTCTTTACTTTTTTAAATAATGAAACCTAGTTTTTTGACAATATTTAAAAAGATCATTCCAATATCTAAATTATTCAATAACAAATGTTTGAGCTTACATCCAAATCAGATTGCTTGATCTGTCATCATCAAGATTTTCTACACACAAACTTCTAATCCTTCATTATGTTCTCAATATTGAATTTTGCCCTCCAACAATTTTTCTATTTGGATTAAAAGAATTTTTCCCTTATAAAACTTTCTGTATGTTACATAAAGTTTTAATATTTAATATTTAATACAGAATTTAATATTTAATACAGAATTTCAAAACAAGCTAATATGGGATTAACAATGGTTAATATATTGTGTATTGTTATCTTCAAAACTGTTGCTCAGATTACAGGATATAGGCATGAAAAATTGGTCAAACAATATAAGCACAAACCGTTTTTTTCAATGAACTAATAGAAACTAGTAGTGTAATTATCTTAGCTGTCTTGTATATATATATATTTTTTTCTTTTCCCTTCCTTCTTTTCTCCTTTCCCCATCCCAGTTCTTTCTTTTTGAGCAGTTTCTTCCCTTTTTACAATGTCTACTGTACATTTTGAATCTTGTTTACTCTCAGTTTCTTACACGAGGGAGACAATACCATGTTTATACATGTGAGTCTGATTAATTTCACTTATGAATATGGTCTCAAGTTGCATCCATTTACCTATAAAAGTCTCAAGATTATCCTTCTTTATAACTGAATAGTAAGTACTCCATTGTATAAAAATACCACAACTTTATTATCCATTCTTCAGTTGATGGGCATTTGGGTTGTTTCCAAGATTTCACTATTATAAAATGTGCTGCTATAAACATGGGTGCACATGTAGCACTGTGGTATGATGTTTTAATTTTTCTGGGAAGATACCCAGCAGGGAAATAGCTGGGTTGAATGAGTCCTCTAAGCCTAGTTTTTTGAAGAATCTCCACATTGATTTTCCCAGTGGTTGCACCAGTCTATGCTTCCACCAACAGTGGAGAAAGGTTCCTTTTACCCCACCTCCCTCCCTAGCATTTGTTATTGGTTGATTTCTTGATGATAGCCATTCTTTCTGGGGTGAGATGGAATCTCAGTGTTGTTTTAATTTGCAATTCTGGAGTGACCAATGATGTCGAACACTTTTTCATATATTGATTTGCCATTTGTATTTCTTCATCTGAGAAGTTCATATTCATCTCAGATGCCCATTTTGGATTTGGTCTTTGAGTTTGGGGGGACTGATTTTTTTCAAATTTTTATGTGTTCTAGATAGAAATCCTTTGCCTGAGGAACAGTAGGCTAAAGCATTTTCCCATTCTGTGGGTTGTCTTTTTACTCTGTTGGTCATTTCTTTTGATGTGCAAAAACATTTAAATAAGATGACATCCCAGCTGTTGATTCTTTGAAGTACTTCCCATGCAGTATGGGTTTTGTTAATGAACTCTCTGCCTACCCCTATGTCTTCAAGATTTCTAAATATTTTCTCTTGCAGTAGATTCAGTGTTTCTCTTTTAGTATTTAGATCTTTGATCCATTTTGACTTTAGTTTAGTGCATGGTGATAGATATGGGTCTAGTTTTAGTCTTCAGCATGTGGAAAACCAGTTTTTTCAGCAACATTTATTAAAGATGCTATATTTCTTCCAGTGAACATATTTGGAAACTCTGTCAAAGATAAGAAGGCTGAGTGTGTTTTTAGTTTTGTCTGCATCTTCTAATCTGTTCCACTGATTCTCAGGTCTGTTTTTATGCCAGTACCATGCTGATTTTATCACAGTAGCTTTATAGTATAAGTTCAAGTCAGGGATTGTGATGCCTCCTGCCTTGCCTTTGTTGCCAAGTATTGACTTTGCTATTCTAGGTCTCTTCTGCTTCCAAATGAATTTTAGGAATATTTTCTCTAGATATGTGAGTTTTGCTAATGTTGTTTTGATTGAGATTGCATTAAATCTGTATGAGAGTTTTGGGAGTATGGCTGTTTTCACTATGTTGGTTTTTCCTACCGTTGAGCAAGTGATATCTATCCATTTTCTGATATCTTCTTTGATCTCTTTTTTCAGTGTGCTGTGATGTTTAATGTGTAGATCTTTTACTTCCTTTGTTAGATTGATTCCTAAGTATTTCATTTTTCTGGATGCTATTGTGAAGTGTGTGGTTTCCCTAACATCTCTCTCAATGAGATTGATGTTCATGTACAGGGATGCTACTGATTTTGGAGTGTTGACTTTGTACCCAGCTATGCTACTGAATTTGGTTATTAATTCTAGAAGTCTTTTGGTGGAGTTTTTTGGGTCTTCTATATAGAGTACCATGTCATCTATGAAGAATGATAGTTTAAATTTTTCCTTTCCTATCCTTTTTCCTTTTATTTCCCTCTCTTGTCTAATTGCTCTGGGTAATATTTCCAGAGCTATACTGAATAGGAGTTGTGATAGTGGACATCCTTGTCTTGTTCCTGATTTTATAGTGAAAGCTTTCAGTTTTTGTCCATTTCGTATGGTGGTGGCTGTTGGTTTGTCATAGATGGCTTTTATCAGATTGAGGTAAAGTCCATCTATTCTGATTTTCTGTAGGGTTTTTATCATGAATGAGTGTTGGACTTTATCCAAAGATTTTTCTACATCTATTGAGATTGTCTTGTGAATTTTGTCTTTGGCTCAATTGATATGGTGTATTACATTTATTGATTTGTGTATGTTGAACCATCCCTGCATTCCTGGGATGAATCCCACTTGGTCATGTTGTGTAATCTTCTTGATGACTTGCTACATTCTGTTTGCTAGTATCTTATTGAGGATTTTTGCATCTATGTTCATTAGGGAGATTGGCCTATAGTTCTCTTTTTCTGTTGGGTCCTTCTCTGGTTTTGGGTAATACTTGCCTCCAGGAATGAGTTAGGGTGTGTTACTTCCCCTTCAATTTCATTAAAGAGTTTGAGGAATATTTGCATTAAATGTTCTCTAAATTTCATCTATAATTCAGCCATAAATCCATCAGGACCTGGGCTTTTCTTTGTTGGTAAGTTTTTAATTACATTTTCAGTCTCATTAACTGATATTGTATTATTTAGAATTTTTATGTCTCCTTGATTCAGCTTTGGTAATTCGTATGTATTTAGGAATCAGTCCATTTCTTCTCTTTTCTATCCAATAAGAGTAAATATTTTCAAAGTAGGTATTGATGATCTTCTGAATTTTCACATCATCAGTAGTGACTTCACCCATTTCATTCCTTAATGCATGGATTTGAGTCTTTTCTTTCCTTTTTTTATAAGGTTGGCTAGGGATTTATCAATTTTATTTATCTTTCAAAGAACCAACTCTTTGGTTCATTAATTATTTGTATTGTTTTCTTAGTCTGTATTGCATTAATTTCCAGTCTGATGTTTATAATTTCCTCCTTTATATGGGCTTTGCACTTGTCTTGCTTTTCTTTTTCTAGCAGTTGAGGTGCAATATTATGTTGTTTATTTGTGCTAGTTTTATTTTCCTGATGTGAGATTTCACCACTATAAATTTCCCTCTTAGGACTGCTTTCATTGCCTCCCATACATTCCTGTATGTCCTATCTGCATTCTCATTTAGTTGTAGATATTGTTTAGCTTCTTCCTTAATTTCATCCATGACCCATTGGTTGTTTAGGAGAGTGTTATTTAATTTCCATGTGTTTATGGAGATTTATGATTTCTTTTGCCATTAATTTGCAACATTGTACTATGGTCAGATAATATGCATGTGATAATTCAATTCCTTTGCATTTACTTAAGCATGTTCTGTAGGCTAATATGTGGTCTATTTTAGAGAACGTCCCATGTGCACCTGAGGAGAATGTGTATTCTGATGATGTTGGTTGGAACAATCTGAAGACATCTGCTATGTCCATTTGTTCACAGTTTTAGTTCAGTTCTGATATTTCTTTGCTGATTTTTTGTCCAGTTGATCTATCTCTTTGTGACAATGAGGTAGTAATGTCTCCCACTGTAACTGTATTATTGCTCATTTGGTTTTTCATGTCTATTTATGTTTCTTATATATTTGGGTGCTCCAGTATTTGGTGCATACATATTTATGATTGTTTTCTCTTCTGCTTGTAGTTTTCCCCTCACAAGTATGTGGTGAACTTCTTTATCTCTTTTATCACTCTTGGTTTGCAGTTTATATTGTCTGCAAACAGAATAGCTACCCTGCTTTTTTGTTTTCCTGTTGAATGGAAGATTGTTTTCCATTCTTTTACTTTCAGTCTATGAAAGTAAAAATTTGAGTTAAACCTGTTTCTTGTTTACATTATATTGTTGGATCTTGTTTCTTGATCCATTCTGCCAGTCTGTTTCTTTTGATTGGTGAATTGAGGTCATTTACACTGATGAATATAATTGATATGTATTGGCTTTTCTTTGTCATGTTATTTTCCCACTGTTGTTCCCTTGCTTTTTCACTGTGTTTAATTGCTTGCCCTGCCTGGTGGTTTCTTTCTGTTGTTGTTCTTGGAATTATGGTTATTTTTCATCTCTCTTTAGAATATATTTCAGTATTCTTCATAGGGTTGGTTTGGTGGTCATGAATTTCCTCAGTTGTTCTTTGCCCTGGAAATATCTTATTGCTCTGTCAATTCTGAGAGATAGTTTTGCAGGGTACATCAATTTGGTTTGGAAGATGTTTTTTTAATTTGTGTTGGCTCCTAATTTTTCATTGACACCAATTATTCTTATATTGTTTTTCTTTGCATCATTTTGCAGCTTTTAAGTAGTTATTTCCTGATCTTTCATTATTTTCATGATATATTTCATTTCATGATTGCTAGCCAAGATCCTGTTTTCAGGGTCTGAAAGTCTGTCTTCAGTTTTGTTCAAGCAGTTTTGCCAGCTTTCAATGGAATTTTTAATTTCCTGCATATCTGTTTGAATCCATTTCATGCATTCTATTTCTTTCCTATATTTATCATTCAAAGTTTCCATCCTCTTCCTATGATCATCTTTTTCTTTATCTAACTCTAGATTTGCTGAGCAATTCCTTTTTAAATGTTGACATTTCTTTTTTTTTTTTTTTACCTGAGAGATTGTTTCTAATCTGATTTCATCTGTAGTCTCATGGATTTTTTTCTTAACTTTGGTTGCTATCATTTCAGAAATATCAGGTGTGTGTGTTCCATTTTCCTCTGTCTTGTCTCCTGGACTTGTTCTGGATGGGCTGGAAGTCTGAGGTTGCATTTTGCTTCAGCATCTGTCATTTTCTATTTCAAATTTTTTATTTTGTTTTCTGTGTTGATCCTTGTAAGTTTTTATGGTAGATGGCTTTCTCACTAGTATCAAGGCATCTCTAGGCAATGTTTGTTCTTCAGGCCATCTTCCATGTGTTGGAAGTTCTTGGTTTCTGTCTCTCCAATTATCCTGCCTTTCCTATTAATTAAGAGTGAGAGGTTCATATGTGTTTGGCTCAGTCCCTAGTCCTTTGGTGTGGGGTTATGGTGAGGTTATTACCCCAGAATTTCCCATTATTATTATAGAAGTAAGAATAACTGTTTAAAACAGAGATGATATCCTAGCTAAAGAAGTAAATTTAGCACTGACAATAGTATCAGGCACAGTTTAGAATCTGACAAACTGTTGTAACTATTAACTTTCTACCTTTAACCATAAAAGCAAATCTACAGTTATATAACAGGACTGATCATAAATTGGGAGCTTGTATGCAAAGTGTTTCCTCTTGGTAGAGAGGTTTTACCCCATGATGTGGAAATGTAAGAAGGATAGTGGATAGAACAGACATAACTGAAAATAAATAAGGTAGAAGCCAGGCTGGAGGACAAAGTTTGAGCATGCAAGGTTTGGGAAACTAGAGAATAGGGCAGAAGTGAAAGAATGAAGGAGTAAGCAAGGGATTATTGAAGTTGACCAGAAAAACTAGATTATTCACTCATATGAGAATACAATTAATTCTAGAGGGTAAATTGAAGAAAGGGGAAAGAAGATGAAAATATTACAAGAAAGATGTAGGTAAAGGACACATGCAAAAAGGAAAAGGAATGGGAAACCACAAACCAGCAAAAAAAAAAAAAAAAAGATGAAGAAAAATAAAATAAAATAAATTCCTCTGGTGTCCACCAAGAGTCCAAAACTACTGGAAAACACTGCCAAGCCTGCAGTAGAGTTTGTGGTGGATTTGACGCTGATCTTGGCCTCCAGATGTGGGGGCCTGGGGCCAGAGTTTTCAGCCACTACTTTCTGTGTTTCCCTTACTGGCTTCCTTCTCCTTACCCTGTTTCTCTTGAAGATGTCTTTCTCTCAGTTGCTGCATTATATTCAGACAGAGACAGGGGGCTGTTCCCTGTTCTGTGAACCATTGGTTCCTCCTGGTCCTTGCTCAGCCTTCTGTGTTCCTCTTCCACTGGCAATTCTCTGTCCCCTCAGGTCATTCGTTACAGGGTGGGGTGAAATGATGTGATATGGTCTGGTTTTCTGCTCCTGCTGTTTCAGTCCAAGGCTGCTCAGTTCCAATTCTTACTCCTTTCCAGAGGTGAGGTGTTAACTTCCCATTCATTGCTTTACAAGTTCTGCTGCCACAATCACCCACCTCTGCTGTAGTCTATAACTTCCTCAGGTGAGATGTTGGGGGTGCTGTGGGGTACGTTTCTGCTCCCACCTCTGGCAGGCACCATAGAGACAGCCCAGGGCTGCACAGTCCCAAGATGCAAGCCTGTTTAATTCTCTGTGCCTTTCTATTCACAGGTCACAGGGGAGGAGTTAGCTGTTTCATTTACTATGCACACACCCCTGTAGTCTTTAATCTTGTTCCTGGCAGTTCCAGTTAGCAGTCTGGTGCACAAAAGGAACAGGAAAAAAAGAAAAAAGTAAAGGAAAAGAAAAGAAAGAAAAATAAAAAGAAAAAAAAACTAAGAAAGGAAAACTGGCCAGTCATCAGGAAGGGAGCAGTTCGTGTTGATAGAATTTACTGCTAGACTGTAGCATCTTCTGTTTGGAGGAAGGCAGAAAGGCAAGGGACCTTATATCCCAAGTCTATCCTGTATGGCTTGATTTAGCCACACTATTTTAGTTTATCCATTTTTTTTCCCTCTTCTTTAAAGATTCCAAGTATGGCGGGCAGTTGTCCCGATCCAGCAACTCACTGGCAGCCAGGTGGGCTGGCTGGCCATTTTATTACCTCCTTATCTATGTTTTGCTTTATCTATTGGTGTCAAATGTCAGAATGATTTTATTTTCAGGGTGTATGTCCCTCCCTTTTCTTCCAATTACCTGTGTTTTAGTTGAATTTCTCTGAGTAGCTCTGAATGAGGCTTCTCCTTTATTCAGCCATGTTGAATCTTCATCTGTGGTTGTTTTACAGAGCTCACATACGAATGGCAATTTACTAGGACAGAAATTATTGGTCTAGCAATGATCTCTTTCATACCTCTTCACAAGCTGCTAAATTATCAACTGCTTTCTTTTATAGATGAAGTCTAAAGCAAAACTGAAATTACTTATTTTTAAGCTTGCTTTTTTATGCTTATCTTGTTTTTAGCTTATATTCATATTATATATATTTTTGCTTTCTATTTTAAAATGAATTACAAAGCTAACAGTAAATATAAATACATTAGCATACCACCAAAACTGGTTAGAAATCTTATTTTTGATATTAGGACCTCTAGTTTTAGTCTGGCATTTTTTTTTTATTATACCTGAACCATTTTAAAAATGGGCTACATTGAGGAAAACAGTGTGATTAAATAGAAAAAGCATGGATTCTTAACACACAACCACAAATTATTATCCAAATGAACTTGGACAATTTAATCTTAGGAAATAGCAGAATGGTAATATTATCTGGAGTTGTGGCATTAAATAAAAGACTGTATATAAAATTTCTGTGCTGAACACTGATGGATAATGCTGTGGTTCATTTGATATTCTTTTAGAAATATTTATGAATTCTCTCAAATCAGTATCCACCATTGATTTTATATTTTATATTATCTATCATCTATTTATCTATTATCTGTAATCTGTCTCTACACGATAAGGATTAGTAAGTATTACGTTGCATCATTACAATGGGCATCATGTTGCAACAAACTTGTTCTTGTACATTATTACATGTCTTTTTCTGCAGCATACTGTTGTGATTAAATTCCAATATAAGCTTCTCTTCTTTAGCCATAGTGGTAAAAGAAGATTTTGAAAGTTTATTTTCTCTTTGACTCCTGAGGTGGGCATCCAAAACCCTCTTTTACATGCTACTCTAGGAGTGTTTGGACCAAGGCATGAGCTCCAACAATTAACAGCTGAGAAATATTTTTGGATTAGAAAAATAATTGTGGAACATATGACTTGTCTTTGCTAGATGGACAAGAGTCTTATACAGAGCATTCACATTTTAGACCGGTTAACAAGTTATTTGAATCATAACCTTTTGATGTCTTCAGCTTGCTTTGACAGTATTTCCAGAACCTGACAAACACAAGAGCATTTTTTTGTGGGTACTGGGTGTTGAACTCAGGACCTCACACACCAGCAGGCCCCCATGCCACTGAGCGATATCACTGGCCTGCATTTTTTGAAAAGTCATTATTTTATAAAAATACAGTCTTCCCTCTGAATGTACAGGTTTTGCACCTGTGGATCAAACCTATGGAGGAGAGAAAGTATTTTTAATAATGCATCTGTATCAAACTTGTTTAGAATTTTTTTTGCAGTCATTCCCTATATAACACAGTATAACAACTATTTACATAATATTTGCTTTGCATTATTATAAATAATCTAGAGATGTTTTAAAGTATACATAAGAATATATGTAGATTATGTGCAAATACTGCATAAGTTTATATGTGGTACTTGAATATCTTTATATTTTGGTATTGACAGGAAACCTGGAAAGAACCCAGTCATAGATAACAAGACTGATGTATACATCCAATCAATATCCACATTCCACATTCACCTACCTGTGTTCTACAATGTAAATGTAAAAATATTGAGCCTATTAACAACAGAAAAGTATTCAGGCTATTAGTTCTAATTGTGGATGACAATTAGTGTCCACAAACTTGATGCATTCATATGAGGTTTGGACAATGGAAGTGAACCAGAACTTCATTTTCTTTTTCTTTTTTTTTGGGGGGGGTACCGGGAATCAAACTCAGGACCTTGTGCTTACAAGGAAGATGGTGTGCCTCTGATCTACATCACTAGCACCAGAGCCTCATTATCTGCTGCTATGTGTAATTTCTCACTCCTGGCAGTTAAGGTTATGATGATGGAGAGTTTTTCATCAAAAATATTACAACATTTAATCTCCAGCTTTATGGATATTTTAGCTTCCTTATGTCTCAGTTTCTTTCAGATTGTATCACTGGTGACTACGGCATTTTAAATTTTCATCTTTTTTAATTGCACACAGGAAGTATTCTGGATAAGAGAAAGATTTCTTACTAATCACTTCACAATAAATGCTTTGCTTACCATTAATAAATGCTTTGATTACCATTCTGCTCAAGTGCTCACTTATGCCAAGAATAATGTAAGAGCCAGTGAAGAATTTTCCAGACATTTCATAGGTGAAAGCCAAGGAAATATAAATTTTCCCTGTTTTTAGAGGGAAAGGAGATGGCTGTTCCTCTCTCTTCCTGAAAGTATCTCCTTGGAAATGTAATGAGCCTAAACTCTAACTATGTCCCTTAGGTATGCAAATATACTGCATACACCCTTTAGTTTTCTGACATCTATTGTTTTGCTACTTTATCCTTGTTGTAATATAAATAGGTAGAAATAGATTTCAGTGTTCTTGGCAATCTGGAGATTAACTTCAGAGCCATGTCTGAGCTCTATATGATTCTTTTTGTGAACTGCTATAAATTTTAGTACTCTTTTAGATCTCATCCATTACAGAGCCAAAGGATGATAGAACAAATTCTCATGGCATGTAAACAGTCTCAGGATGAATATATTCATTATGTAGCACAAATATACACTAATGAAATTTTTTTTTTTAATTTCAAGAAGAGTCTTAGGAGTAGAGGGCTTTTTAAAAGAGGACTTAGAAATTTCTCAGCAGTGGTTGATTTTATTCTGTATCCACCATTCTATTCATTACACTCTTTTACTTGAATTCCAGGCTCCTTATTTCTCTCTCCTGATCATGCCAGTGGTATTAGCTCCTTGGAAGATGATTTCTCCTATTTCCGGAGATTTATTTCTTGAGGTCTAAAGACTTAAAGAAGAGCTTTTTTCCTAGACCATTCAATGATTTTATAATCACATAACCTTTGATATTAAATTCTCACTGAAATACCTAGAGCAGTTTCAGGTTTTTCACTGACTTCAATGTTCTTTTGAGTGGAGATTTTTGGTTTTCAATTTTCTGGTTTTTCTGTTTCTCTCTCTCATATTAGTTGAAGATTTTCTTTGAGAGATGCATTTATTTTTATTTTAATTTTCTATAGCTTTGTGTGTTTTTAACTAATTTAGGTGGATACCTAAATACCCAAATGATACACATCTATTGGGAAACATGTATATATTTCCTAAATATATATTATATATATATATTTTGTATATACATACTGTATATATCTCAACATTTAAATCAGGATAAGTTTTTCTATCTCCTTAAATGTTTATCATTTCTTCCTGATGAAATATTCAGATTCTTTTTTTTTTTAGTAACCACTGATCAGAGTCCCCTTTAATTCCAGAATTGGAGGCTCAGGACAGAAATTCAAATGTCACCCTTCAGTACACATTGGGAGAGCTCTAGGGTAAAGGGAGAGAGAACAAGACTTAAAGGTTTTTAACAATCATTGATCCATCTTAGTGAATACAGTGAGGCTCTTAATGAAAGGGGCAGAAAAATGTGGAAGAGTTGACAATAGTCATTTATGTTTTAATTTTGCTTAAACATTGTTGTTCACATATACATAGAATTAGAGCCTGGCACACAGAGACCAGGAAAATGAGGCCCTCCATACAAACCCATTCTCTTATATTACCAAATGCAGACTAACTATTTGAAGAGTTTTGTTCATTTATAAAATTATTCTTGGCTTAAATACTTACTCAAATTGATCTTTCTAATTTTTGACTTTTCTCCTTTTTTATTTTAATCTAAGAAGTGAAGGGCTTCTTTCTTAACTATATATTTTTCCAAGTATAAAATATATGGTAGATTTCTTGGAAAATACAAAGTTTGTGAACAAAAGCTGTTTTTAAAAAATCACCTAGTATGTCACAACCAACAAGAAACCACTATGAACCACTGAAAATTATTGAAATTTTTTGCCATTTTTTTTCCTTTTTACTGTTATGTGCTATTACATGCAAAGGTAAGCAACCAAAATTATGTTGTAAAATTTAATTTACAAACTTATTTTTCACTGTTCAAAATTATCAATGTCTTTTGTCATTTTGTTCAAATGTATGTTTTCTAATGGTTAAATAATATTCAAATATGTATAATGAACATTATCAATTTCAGAGTTCTTACAGGGAAGAATATTCAGACTTTAATTTTTTTCTCATAAAAATAGTACAGCAGATCTTATAGTACATACAATTATGACCTCCTCTATAAATGTCATTTTATTATAATTTTCTAAGTTTAATTACCAAGTTGAAATGTTTAAATTATATTGCTAAATTTTCTTCAGGATTGTCATAATATTTTTCCACAATCTCTGGCAAAAATAATAAAGTATAGAAGCACACTTTTATTAAATTAAACACAGTAATGTGTAATTCTTTATAAAAGTTGCAATTTAATGCAAAAATATTGTTGCATTTAAAACACTTGAAATTTTCATGTTTTTTGAACTTATATTTTTCATTCTTACATTTGTCTATTTTAATTATGAGGCCATGTGAATCAAAACATGCACTACTTAACTTTGTCTGCTTTATTTCACTTAACATAATGATTTGAACACTACACATTGTAAATCTATATGGGAATAGAACAGAATATCCTATAAATATTTATAATTTTATGTATCCATTAAATATTTTTAAATACTATTTTTTAAAATTATACTTTCTTATTTTTAAATGATGTACTTTATATATTCAGGTTCTTATTTAAGCTAAGATGTTTACATATGTAGAATATTTTCCCTGTTTCCCACTTTAGTTTTCTTACATACAATCGGTATTGATATACAGGTTGTTTTAATTTTTATTAAATATGACTTATCAGTTTTTTTATAATTTCTAAATTTAATGTTAGCATTTTAAAATCGAATATGAGACAAGCATTTGCTTATCTATTCAATTAGCACATCTGGAGGTTCATTTACCTTTTAAATCTTGCTGCTACATATTTGATTGCATATTGACTGTAAGAACTCATTCCAAGCATTGTGTTTTGAATATTATTGGTGAAGACAGGAAATTTTAACAGTCTAATTTTGTTTTCTTATATATTTTATGTTTATCCAGGATTGTACTGATACCTCATTATTTTAAATTTCTTCCATCAAAAAACATGTCTTGGATGCATATAATTGACAAGTTAGCCCTATTTCTCTTCTTTTGTCCTCTTTGTTATAGTTTGTGTCTAGTTGTCCCCCCAAAGTCTCATCCAGTCATGGGGGCAGGCTTCTGTTTGTGATTAATTCATGGTCCAATGCTGGGATTATGGGTGTGAGTGCTACACCCACCCTGCAGCAGGTAGCCTGCATGCAGTACAAGGGAGGGAAAGAGGCTTGCTTTCTCTCTCCTCCCTCTTTGCTATTGCTGCTTTTACTGTTTTCTGCTGCCATAAACTGCTTCCCTCTGCCACGTGCCACTGTGCCTTGGAGCCAGCTGATTATGGACTGAAACCTCTGCAAACTGTTAGCTAACCTTTCCTTCCTTAATTTTGGGTTGTGGGTATTTTGTCTCAGCAATGAGAGAAAAGTACCCAAGACACTATTATTTTGTTTTTATCAAACATTTATTCAAACAGGTACATTTAAATTCACATAGAATTTTAAAATTTGCATTAAAATTAGAATTTCAGATATTGGGTCAATTATCAATTTCATGACTGGCTACCTTGTTTCTAGTAAAAATGCTTTGTTTTTGCTACATTGGAAATAATTTGCTTATTCTATCCTTCAACATTTCTTCTTCCTCTATAAATATATTGGGTTCTACTCCACTGTTAAAATAACAATTTTGTATTTATATAAAGAGTAAACATTCATAAATTTTTGATTTACAGCTTCTATCCTAAAATCTAATTTTGTGTCTGCTAATGAAAGCAAGAAGCATCACATATTAGTAGCTATCACTGAAAATAAGGCAGACAATAATGTGTAAGCTTGAACAGATTTACTTTATCTGTATGTCAACAAGAATTCTTAGTTTTTTTAAAAAAGGAAAGAATTCTGATTTTGACTGATTTATGTCAAAATAAAATGAATTGAATAATAACAGTAGGATCCCACATCTCAAAGAGGGCTGGAAAATCCTATCACAATCTAATAATAAAGGATTCCACCAGGATTATTAAGGGCATCACTGGACCTGTACTGCCTTTTTCAGTTCTTGGAAAAATTAATCCATTCTTTCATTTCACAAATACTTATGAAATGTCTACTAGGGTAATAATAGGCAATACAATGAGCAGAAAATGTCCTAAGTTTACAGTGAGTGGTCAGAGAAGTTTTTTCTGATGAGAAGAAAACCTAAAATCCATGGAAAAGGAATACTCATAGCAGAGGAGAAAATAATATAATGCTTCAGGACAGGAACAGATTTGGAAAATTAATGTAACAGAAAGAAATCTAGTGTTACAAGAATGTAATTAGAAGTTGCAAATGTGATTGGAAAAAGATAAAAGAGCAGGAAGAAATCAGATCATGTTGGACTATAGTATAAAGGTTGGATTTTATATAAGGACAGGGAAATATTTGGAGGTTGTCTAAAATGGGCAGTAGCAAGCAGTAAATGATGGCTCTCAGAAGGTATTCAGCCCAACTACATTCTGTCTTTCATCTTATTAATGTATATTTTAATGTCCTATTACCATCCTGCCATATAATTCATACATCTATTTTAATTTATTTACATTTATAATAACCAAAATGAATGTAGTGCCTTTCCTGATAGAAAAAGAAATAAAAGCAAATTAAGATAACATATATTCTAAGATGAAAATAATGTCATAACATTACTAGCCAAATGCTTGCACCTACATACAGTCAATTGATCCAAATTTAAAATAAATATGAAGTTTAAGAGTCAATCCACTATTAAAATGAAGGACAACATAACAGATTATTTGGTATTAGGATAAATATTGACAAAATAAAATAGTTTATAAAAAAAGAAAGTAGGAATTTTTTCTTGGGATATGAGTAATATTGGAGAAGAAATTATATTTTAAATTGCAAGACAGTGCCTTAAAATGCAAAAAGGATATTTTGAAAATGAGTATCTTCTAGTTGTTTCTGATTTTGTACTTTTTGTTTAGGTCTATGATTATTTGTGAGTTAATTTTGCTAAAAGGAATAAAGTCACTTGCTAGATACATTCAACATTCTTTTTGCCCTGAACTCATATTCATTCCATCACTACCTGTTGAAAATAACATTTAATTGCCTTAGCTCCTAGGCCAAGGGTGAGTTAACTGTATTTCTGTGGGTCTAATTCAATCCTCTCTGTTTTATTTCCATTAATGTATTTCTTGTTTTTCTCTTTTTGGCCTTTTTCAAGCTTGTACCTTTGGTTTTTCTGTAAATATTCTGCTCGAAGTTTTCATACTTCTGATTTCCTTGGCCTGTAGTTTGTAATCAATTTTGAAAATAATCCTGTCATTTTTTTTCAAATATTTCTTCTCCCTTTTACTATTTTTCTGATTTTCATATTTGTATGTGTATCATACTTCTTTTTTCTTTTACCTAGTGTTCTTGGGTATCCTGGTTTATAATGCTTATTCTCTTTTCTCTTTGCATTTCAGTTTAGGATGTTTACTTTAACATATATTCAAGCTTAGTGATTCTTCCCCTTGTCCAGTATGCTAGTGTATCTGTTAAAAGCATGTTTCAAGCTGGGATGTAGCTCAGCAGCACACCTGCCTGGCAAGCTCAGTGTCCTGAGTTCAATTCCCAGTACCAAACGAAAAAAACAAACAAAGCATTTTTCATTTCTGCTGCAGATTTGATTTTCTTCTTTGATTCTTTCTTAATGATGCCACTTCTCTGCTTACAATTCCGATCTACTCTTGCATTTTTTGTTATTTTTTCCATTAG
Source organism: Erethizon dorsatum (assembly GCA_028451465.1). NCBI lineage: Eukaryota > Metazoa > Chordata > Mammalia > Rodentia > Erethizontidae > Erethizon > Erethizon dorsatum. The sequence continues at coordinate 115,962,939 of CM051824.1, forward strand.
AACTGTTATCATGTTATTCATACTTATTTTAAATTCTCAGTCAGATAATTCTGAACTCTGTGCCTTATTGAGTCTGGTGATAATGCTTTCTATATCATTCAGATTGTCTTTTTGTCTTGCTTTCCAGAATCCTTGGTGATTTATTACTGAAAGTCAAAAATACTGGATTGGGTGATAGTAAATATGCTTTAAGTGTGAGCTTTTACTTTTTTCTTTTCAGAGTTATACTGTGTTTAATATTTATTTTGACTATAAGTATTAAAGACTGCAATTTCCTTTTGTTAGAGTTCTGGTGTTGTCTTTGGATTTCCCTGTAAGCTCTTTCTTATACAGAATCTATGTTTTACAGCTTCCTAAGTTGTTACCTAATTTTATTTTCTATAAATAGTTAAGCTTAGTTGTGGGCTTCTAGTGCCAGTAACCTGTGGTTCTCTGAATCCACTTGTTTGGACTATAAAGTAGCAGGTAATTTCATTTTTCTTTGTTGCTGTTGTTTTGTTTTTTTAATTCTCTGATAGATCTAAGTAGAATTGTTCTTAAATTTGTTCAGATATTTTTCCACTTGAGGGTGAGAATGATGACTTCTAAGCTCTTCATACATTTGATGTAAAAGAAGTCTCCATATCCTTTAGAAAATGAATGTCATTCAGCCAATATTTTCAGTTCATAAGGACACTTAAAAGTATTTAAAAATTAAATTATCCAAAATAAGAAAACTATATTTCTAAACTCATATGCTTAATCTTAATTTTTTTGAATTTTCTGAATATAAACCATAAAACTTCTTAGCAAGATTGTTTTTCTTTACACAAAATTATTATCATTCCCTTCATTATGTATAGATTATACATATTTCAACATTTTTTGTGGAAAAGTACCCATCTATTTTACCGATACATATCGAACACACAAGTACTGCATTACAGTTTTAATATATGTTTTAATTGATGACTTAATATATATGTACAATATTTCAAAAGGGAGAATGAATAAAATCTGTTCTGTTCTGAGTATGTCCCCCCAAATCCATTGTAAATTTAATTCCTCATTTTGGAACATGGGGAATTTAAGGAGGTGTTAGCATCATGAGATTTCCATCTTCAGGATTAGATTAATTCTGCTATTAGAAAAATCTTACAGGGATGGGTTTACTCTTCTGCCCATCTGCCATGTGAGTGCACCGTGGTCCTCCCCACTACAGAATGCAGAGTTACAGGTAGCATCTTGGAAACAGAGAGACTGCACTGTAACCTGCCTTGATCTTGAATGGCCCAGCTTCCAGAACTATAAGAAATAAATGTCTGTTCTGTTCTCTGGTATTTTTTTTAATAACAAAATGGACTAAGACAATGTCTTCATATAGGGGAAACTCATCAAGAATTGTATCAGTATAGGCAAAAAGGTCATGGATAGGATTTCAGAAAGCACAAGTAATAAAAGTGAAAATTGACAAATGAGGCTATAGCAAACTATGAAGCTTCTGCATAAGAAAGGAATCAAGTGGAGTGAACATACAGCCCACAAAATGGAAGAATATATTTGTAACTCTTCATTCAACAAAGAGATAATGTCCAGAATATGTGACAACTCAAAAGAGTCAACTGCAAAAATATATCACATAATTCAATATAATATTGGTAAATCAATCTGAACAGACATCTTTCAAAAGAAAATGTACAAACAACCAACAAGTATTTGAAAAATGCTCAATATCACCCATCATGAAGAAATGTGAATGAAACCTATGTGATATCATCACACTCAAGTTAGCTGGAAAAAATTTTAAAGATGCATGCAAGAACGAGAACTCTTTTATACTATTGATATTTTAACACTCTTGAAAATAGTTTGAAATTTCCTCTAAAATAAAATCATTAAAAAATGACTATCATATATTTGATCTGCCTGTGCTATTATCCTACTATTTAGTATATATCCAAAAGAAATGTAACTATATAAAAAAGATACCTCACCTGCAACCCCAGGACGCACAAGACTTAATAAAGCAAATCACAAGTTCAAAGACAGCCTGAGCTGCATATTGAATTCAAAGTCAGCTTGAGCTACTAAGAACCAAAATACCATAAGATAGGAGAAATAGTGTTGTATAACACAATAGGTTGACAAAAATTTACAATGATTTATTATATAATTTAAAAATAATGGTGACAGAAGGATTTGAAAGACCTCAACAGAAAAAAATCATAAATGTTTAAGAAGATGGAGAGGGAACTACCTTGTATTGATCATTATACACCGAATACATGTATTAAATTATCACATGGTTTATAGCATGTTTATAGAATGTTTACAGTAGAATAATTTGTAAAGCTAAATCTTGGAAACAACCCAAGTGCCCATCAAATGATGAATAGATATAAAAGATATGGTCATTTTAGTACAATGGAGTACTGCTCAGCCATAAAGAGGGATGAACTTGAGACATTTATGGTAAATGAATGGACCTTGAGACCATACTTTTAAGAGAAATAAATTGGTCACATATATGTAAATGTCGCTTTGTCTCTCTGGTGTGAGAAACTGAAAATATAAATAAGAACCAAAATGTATAATAGATATTGTAATAGAAATAGGAAGTAATTGTTCAAAAGGAAAGGGGAACTGGGGAGGGGGGTGGAAGGGAAAAGAAAAATGAGAAAAAAAGTATAAAATGGAAACAAAGCTTTGTAAATAAGGAGGAGAAAAGGGGTAGAAGGGAGGAGAAGCATGGGAAAAATAGAGGAACTAAGATATATCATGTACAGATATAAATTCCCTATGATAAATGTAACAAAATCATCATATATATCTAAACTGTACCAATAAATGTAATTTTAAAAAAAGGATGGTTCAACATAAAAAAAAAAGTAAGGGAGTATAGAAGGACCAGAAATATTATGATGGAACACTATGCAGTTACACAGTTATGAAAAACAGTGAGTTTATGGGATACAAGTATGTGGAAATGTGCATACATATCAAAAAAGTGGAGAGTCATGATGAAAAAAATTATCACATTGTACACCATAAATATGTATGGTTTTGAAAAATAAAAAAAATAAACAATGATTTTCCTCAAAGAACTTTCTTGTATGTGAGATAATACAAATTTTTCTTGTCATTTTACAGTGGAGTTAATAGCCAAGCTTTTGTTTTTAATTTTATTAAAACATTTTCTTGATTTATAAAAAAATACTTGTTTGAAAATTTGGCACCTACATACTGCTTTTAACAGTATAACAGATGATTTCTAACACTTGATTCTCTTTTCCTTTTTCTCTTTAATATTGTCTGCAAGCACGTGTTGCAAATCCTCTATAACTGGTTTTCTATCTATTGCACAATCAATCTGAAAATAAACACTTTTTTCATTAATTATTCTAAGATTTAAAGATTAACTAAGTTTTATTGTTATATGATATGTAACACTTTTTCACATTTCATAAACATTACCTAATTGAACAATGAGCTTTATTACTGATTCATTCTTAAACATTCATTCCATAAATATAGAACAATACCTGTGTTCCAGGTAGTGCTAAAGCAAGTATGTGTTATTATTCTCCTTATTGAGCTTAATTTCTAGAAGAATAAAGAGGTAATTGATTTGTTGTACTATAAGAGCTACTTCCTATAGGAAAAATTAAGACAATGAGGATGATAGAAGATGCAAGGAAAGTTAAAAGATTTTTTGCTAGTACATTTTTTATTAGTACTTGTTTATAGTACATAATGATTACATTCCTCATGGGAAATTCATCCATGTACAAAATGCATCTTAATTTTTTCATCTCCTTTCCTTCCCATCCCTCCTCACTGCAGACATCTCTTTATTTTTTTGTTCAATTTTAAAGAACATTTCAAAGTAGACATCACAGAAGAGATAGCAAGTGATCAAAGTCTTGAAAGAAACTAGGGAAGGAACTATAAACATAACAAATGAAGGAACCTCAGGCAGGAAGAAGTAGACCCAAAAGGTCCAAGGTGACATTAACTGTATTGAAAGGCAAGAAGTTGCATAATAAGTTTGATTGTCCACTAGATGAAGTCCGAGACAATCACGGAGATCCAGGTAAAATCTTGGGCATGGCTTTTAATTTGAGTAAGGTGGAGAGGATTTTGAGCAAAGGTGACATGATGTGGGCATGAGTTTAAAGATAGTGTAATTAGTGTATTGAGAGTAGATTTAGCATGGGAAGGGCCCAAGATGGTAGTAAAATACTAATTATGAAGCTTTTATGATCAGGAAATAGTTGGTAATTCTGTTAAATGTGTTAACAATGGAGTAATGAGAAGTAGTCAGATACTGTATACATGTAAAAGCTAGATCCCTCAGTTACATTTAATTGCTATTTTTAGTTATGAACAAAGCAGAAAAATCACAGGTATATCAAATACTGTATCTTTAGTCTGAACAATTGAAAAAATGAAGTTGCAATTAACTAAGACAGAAAATTAATAGTCGAAGGATTGCGTGTGTGTGTGTGTGTGTGCATATGTAAAAGGAGTTCATCTAAACAGGTAGTTTGATGAGCTACATAGAGTTGTTCAATGTAGAATTACTTATACACATTTAGACTTAGTAAAAATAAGCTGAAAATGAAAAGTTAGGAGTTGCTTACATTTTTTAAAAGTCATGAGGCCATGTGAAAATACAAAAGGAGAAGTTTTCTGGAGAAAAAAAGAGAAATGAAGACTATGTCATGAATAGCCAAAAATTTTGAGGTACTTTTTCTGTAAAGATGAAGTGGAGAAATGGGGCAGAAGCTGTCTGTGTGAAAGTAAACTATATATATATATATATATATATATATGTTATATATAAATATGTTTTTAAAGATGGATATAATAACAGGATATTGGTAAATAGAATACTTTCTTTACCTATGTGCAGTGAAAATTTTCTTTGACAGTATGGTTAATTTTCATTTTTTTTTCTTTTTCTTTTTCTTTTCTTTTCTTTTTTTTTGGTACTGGGGATCGAACTCACAACCTCGCACCTGCCAGGCAGACGCTGTGTGGCTGAGCTATATCCCCGGTAGTATGGCTCATTTTCAAAAACTTTTTATCACATAAATAGTTTTGAAAGAATGGTGTTGCTATTGGAAATTTTATTGACATTTAAAAAAATCTCTTTGTAACTATAACCTCTTGTATGGATGTTTTTCTTTGTTTTTGTGTGATATTGTGTAGCTTCAAAACTTTTCTATAATATGTGCTATAAAGTAAAAAAGGAAAGGATTTTGCATTCTAATTAAAGACAAGCACCACATTGACAGTGTTAAGGGTTACAGATGTTATATTACCTGAAATATAACTTATTTTTAAAAATTACTTCTAATGTTTCTTTATAAACTTTTTACATAATATTTTTTATATAATTTGCTTCAGTAGAAAAACAAAAACAAAATCCTGTTGCTATAACAGCCATTGTAACTTGTGAACGATGTTAGGCAACATATGATCAATGATTAATTGATAGTTGTTGACACTTTTGAATCTGTTTTAATTTTTGAAATATGTACTAAATTGGACTATTAATATGTATATATAGTTATAGTAAATATAACAGATATAAAAGTAGGTTTATACAGATTTTATGTTGTATCAGTGATCCAAATATTATTAGTGTCACTGGTGTCAGTAATAATATGTTTTAAAATAGGAATTCCAAAATAATAAGAAAGTACAGGTCTCCCTCATTTATATGGTAGTTGTTGCATTTTTGAAAAAAATTAAGTGGTATCAGAATAATTACTATTTAATATTCTGTTCATTAAAATTACTATATGCAAAAATGTATCTTGTGCTGTATGTGAATTGCACTTAAATTCTATTCTCAGATAGATGCAAATGCACTATTCAAACTGTGTCCACATCTGGAAGGACAATTCTTTTGTGTAAAACTCATCTTTATGTGGTAGACTATCTAATAAAGTTGACTCACATTCAATAAAACCAGTGTACACCAATCATTGTATCACCTGCCTTTACAAATTTCCCAAATTCCTATTCAGAGTAAACCATTCCAGATCAAAGCCACTGATTTATTCTTTATCTCCTAACAGTCAGTTCTCTGAATAAAATCTTGATTTATCACATAAGAAGACAAATTTCATTATACTGGTAATCTTTCCAAAATATATTAACAGAGTCCACTCTTTTTAAAATAAAAATAATTCTTCAAAATTATGAACTGGTCTGGATTTGCAGTGTAGTTTTTAATGCTTATTTTCTCCAGCTATATTTGCTTATTTCAATATCTCCCATCTCCTAAGCAGAATTGTTCCACATGGCCTTTGCCTGTCCTTTTCCTTTTTTGCATATGGAACTGTCTCTGTTTTTCTTTCCACATAGGCAAACTCTACTCTTCTTTTTAATCTTAAATATTGGAAAAGGCATTTCTGAACAGAGTGGTTTTGGTAACTTCTCTAATTTGTTGTTTTTAATAGCTACTTCTCTTTATTTTAAAATTTTAACCATTAAACAATTTTTAAATTTTTATTTATTTTAGTACATATTTATGGTACATAATGAATACATTCATTGTAGGCTGTTGGTATATTTGCACAACACATCATAATACATTTCATATTCCCTTCTCTCCCCTCCCTCCCTCCCTCCATCCATCTCTTGGTCCCTTCTCCATTTTTAAAAGATCACATGCTTTATAGTACCATTTACTTGTTATGTCTTTATTTGATTATTTTATTTCACAAGTTTCAAATAACCACATCTATTGTTATTTACCTGAGTCTTGCTATGGTATCTAATATACTTTAGTTTTTTCATAAATATGTTATAAATAAATGTATGTTGAATAAATTATAAAATTCATGAAACAATGAGACACCTCAAAATTCAAGGGTTTGAGTCATGAAAGAAGACACAATATGTCACTAGTAAAGAGAAAAAAGGGAGAGTAATTCCAGATATAAAGAAGATGAGGAATGAAGGCATGGAAATCAAGACATTTTGACAAAACAAATTATGCCATGTACCAATAATGATAACCCAGGAATTCAGACATTAAAAGATTTACAAAGTTTGGGATAAGAGATCATGAATATCTTTATAGCAGGGGAAATATAATGTAATATTAAAAGTCAGGAATAGCAATTTGAATATCATAAATGTACTGAAACAGCATGTCAGATAAAAAGAAATCAAATCATTTACTTATCTACTAAAATGATCCAAGGGAGTGCATTGAGTCTGAGACTAAGGAACTTTTATTGAGAAGGCTTGGGGTGATGGAGGTCTTTGGATGGCTATGTGCAAGTTAAATTTTGAATTTCAGCACTCCTCTTCATTTTATGACTTAGAAGAGATGGAAATGTTCATATTCTTTAGAAAAATATTACATAGGTAGACCAAGTAATTCTACACAGGGAATTATAAACACAATTTTGAGTTCATATTTATATGGAAAACTTCTAATAGGATCCTAAATGACACAAAAGAAAAGCAATCAAATTATCTTTCAGCTGAAGCATGTAAACTAGAAATGAAGTCTTACACCACAGGGTCTTGTTCCATGTGGCATATAAAAAAGGTATTTAAGGGGAAATTAAATTGAAGTATATTCAGTATAATGTTTATTGATATAGGAAATGTCAACTCGAGTTGCTCATAATAATTAGAGATGAGCAAATGATTCAAAGTAATTTGGGTTATGATGATATTGATCACTCAACTTTTTCACTTCAATTCACTTTATACTATATCCTTGAGAATGCAATAAAATAATAATAAAAAAGTAATTTAAAACACATTTAATCAAGTTTTTATTTTAGGTGTTCTGAATTTCCTTTGACCTTACTAGAAAGAAATATATTTATAATAACCTTTTAAAAGTTAATACATGAGCTAGTATCAATTCTGCAAAAATATATAATAATTTTTATACACTGACCCATTCTCAATTTTCTGTATTTTTTCCTGATGAAAATCTCAACACATAATCCAAAAAACCATGAAAATACAGGCATACTTATATTAATAGTATATTAAAGCTAGTACAGGCAAAAAGATTTGTCTGAATACTAAAATATTCATTTAGATTGAATTTTCAACAGCTATTATACTAGCATTTAGGAAAAAGTTAGAGGAAAACATACTGGGAAGAAAACAAAAAGTACCCAAACCTCAAGTATAAAATCACTTAAATAAATACCAAATCAAGCTGTGTATGGAGTGCCCCCATACACTATGGAAATATTTAGGATTATAGGCAACCCCAAAGGGCAATGCCTTTTGTTATAAAACTTTTACATAATTGATGCAGAGAAAAAAATTAATGGCTACAGGCATAGGAAATGAAGGCTAAAATACTTTGATTTTGAAAACTCTTTTGATAAAATTTTGGAAGTTGAACATCAGGATAGTAGGATGCAAGGGATTTGGAGCCAAGATAATTTTTTTATTGCTATTCTAGAAATAATTTTATGCTAATACAAAAAGTAAGATGAGATCAAGGGGTTGACAGTACAGTGATTTTCATCAAGAACACCATGGGGGTGGAGCACGAAGTCAAAGCAAGGGACTTAGATTGGGTGAGTGATGCAGAAATGAGGAAAAGCATTTCCCCAAGAAGAAAGGCCAATTAACTCATAAACATGAACAAAGGGTAATGGTAGGAGGTGAGAGTGAGTGGTATATCCAAAGATCTTAAATTTTCCCTATCCCTGACCAAAATTTTGGAAGTTTTCTCCTGATTTATAGGCCTCTGACTTCCTTTTTCTCTGAAGTTGGGAAATTTTCAATTGTAAATTTTATTTTGCCCCTTTGTGCTGTATATATTCTTCAGCTCTTGCCAGTTTTATATCCTGGGAATGTCTTCCTCAAGAACCTAGGATGCATTCTTTGAATATGAAGTCATCAAGTAGGGTAGTTTCCCTGTCCCTCAGTGTCTGTGAAAAGGAAGAATCTAATGTCAACACACATAATTTGACAATCTGAGCTGTCCTCATCACATGGACCACCCTCCTGTCTGGTGTTGTGCTCCTGTACTTTCCTCTCCCTCACATCAGGTGTAAGAACCCCCTTCAATGTTGTTTTAACAGAACTGAGTTCAAATTTATTTTCTATGTGAATAGTCTTTCCCCAATTAACAGTTTCTGGTGCATTTTTTCCTTTAACTGTTTCATGGGGAATTCAGAAAATGAGCACCTTTATGGAACAGAAAAATATTTGCCTAGATAAAAAAATATATAAGGGATAAAAACAATTAGAATTATACAAATTTATTTTGGAGCTTATCTACAGTTTTAAAAATATATATTATCATATCTATTAACATATACGAAGACATCAAACAGCTGGACTTATGTAAGATATGTATGTTGGTATTTAAAGGTGTTGACAGGAGAATATTTAAAGTAGTAAGTCATGGAAACTGCTGAAAGAATGACTTAGGACTGTATTAGTGAGAAAAATTAAAGCAACAAAATTTGTTTTAGTTCTTTAAATTCTAGTAATTTCTGCCATTGGAGTAATTGTGAAAGAAGGATAGAGGAATCAAATGTTTGTTTCTTCCAAGTCCAATTAATTTTTAAGACAATATCAGTCCTATTTGCTCTTTCTGAACTCCTTAATAACACCTTATATATCCTTACACTGTTTGACTATTTGTTTTATTTTGGTCACTAAATAAGTTGTTCTATGATTCAAATACCTTTTCATACAACTTGTCAGTTTTTCCCTTTGAAGTTTTCATTGCTGCCTTAATATTTATAATTGAAGATATCATTTCCAACATGTTTACTGGTAGTTCAGCATATTGCCATCTTGCAGTTATTATTTCAACTTATTTAGAGTAAGAAATACTTGGGAATTTTTTTATGTATGGAGTTTGCCTAAATCTCTGCCTTTGTTTGTTTTTTAATGTCATGTTATATTTATAAGTGTATATTGAGGTATATTTTTCCCAAACTTGATTTGATTTATTGTATACTTATTCTTTTTCTTTTTTTTTTTTTTTTGTTACTTATGATCTAGTTGTCAATATGGGTGAAGAAAAGTTACTTCTGTAATCCATTAAGTAAAGATAACTCAAATTTTTAGCAAACTATATTGTTATAATAGTTCAGTAAAAATGCTCATAGAAGAATAGCTGTGGGAGATGGAAAGGAGAAGGGAGCAGATTGGTTTTGATTAGCCAAGAGGCCGCTCCTAAGTCTTATTGAGTTTCACAGCAAATACAGGCTTTGCTGTCAGGACAATGACAGTTTCCTACCCGTATTTACAAGACCATATTTAGTTTTTCAATGGAACTCACCAATACATCTGAGGAATAAATGCTGTCTCATAATTGATTCACACTGCAAATCTCACATCACACATGCAAATACCATGATTTATAAATCATAAAAAGTATAGTCTAAATTCTAGGTAAGACAGAATTTGTTAAACCACCAACTTTCTTGGAATAGCCAATTTGTTTAAAAATTCTTTAGCATTTTAGACAGATGATATAACTTACAAGGGTTTATGAAAAAAAGATGGACTTATTAATAATTTATGATAAGATGTTGCCTTCTAGGCTCTAAAATTATAAGCATTTTTCTTTTTTTCCCCAATTTCTAAACTTACAACACTCTTAATATTTACTTATTAATATTAAATAAAGTAAAATAATTTTATTACTATAAATTTTATTGTACATCTTTGTAATATACAATGTCAGTTCTAAATGTGAAAATAAGAGGATTTAATTTGTGTGTGAAATCACTAGAATAATACAATTAGTATTTCATATCTTATACATACATACTACAGGAAGTATGGAAATACTGTATAAACTAACTCAACCACTTTTCACTTTTTGATATGCCCTCATGTTAGCAACATTCTACCTTCAGTTTGCTGATGAATATAAAAACACTGATGGGAAAAATTTGCCCTATTTATGCCTTTCTTTCTCTGTTATCATTTTTGGTGCTAGTCATTGGATAATAGAAGTAAAAAGAGTAGACACTTCATGATAGAGTTTTGTGGTGTTTCATGTTTCCTGGAACAACTTTGCTGGATTCTACATACGCTTCTTCAGACTGTGGAGCCTCTCAGCATTACAGGGCTGTCAAGATTGCTCTGTTTTCAAGCAGAGACATATTAGACACATGGATCTTGCTGAACTCTCATACGTAGAGTTTTATTAAAATTCTGTGCTCATGGGGTATCACAAACTTTATAGATAAATAGGGTGGCAATGAATGATGGCAGATATGTAGGTTTTGTTTATCTCATTTACAAACATGCATTCCAATTGTTCCTTTGGATGTACAAAATGCAAGTTTAAAGATATTATTATTCAGAATTTTAAAATGACAATAGGAAGGAATTAAACAAATCACAGACTTCTGCAGCCATGTGCATTCCTATGAAGCCCAAATTGCTACAGGCAGAGAATGAAAGGCTGTCTAATGAGTCACTGATGAGGTTCCTCATGAGAGGCGCCCAGTGGTCATGGGTGCATTCCTTGGGGTCTCCTTACTTTTGTCCTTTTATGGCCCCCTCAGGATCTGTGTCTCAAGTTGGGGAATTAGCTAACTGAACAGAGGAAGGTTTTCTTCAGTGGAGGTGGAAACTGCTCTCCAAGCAGCAGAGTAGAATGATGTTTACCTGAATTCTGTATTTTTTTTCCAGTCTTGAGAGCTGGATCCCTCAATGTCAGCAAGCAGATATCCTAAATGAGACAGATGTCTGCACCAGTCCCAGGCCCCCAGGCCCAGGGTCTTTGCCTCCATACTCTCACTCAGCCTGGATACTTCCCGACCTCCAGTTCCAAGTTCTGTTATTACCTCCTCAGAGATGCTCATCTCCAAAAGCACACAGACTTCTTCATTATCATTTTTATTATATGTATACAGCTTTACAGCTGTCACATTTTTGTACAATCCAAATTAATATTTTGCATTACCCCAAAATTTTTCATGGTGATTTTTTTTTATGGGTGCCGTGGGTCGAACTCGACCTCGTGCACCAGCAGGCATCCATGCCATTGAGCTATATCACCGGTCCTTTTTCCGTATGTGGGTACCCAGAGTCAAACTCAGGACCTCAATCTTGCCAGGCCGATGCTTATGCCACTGAGCGATCTCACTGGCCCTGATCATTTTTAATTAATCCACCCTGCTACAAACTCTCTTCCTTATACTACTACTGACATTTGTTCTCTTAATATTTAGTTTTCTAAAGTTTTGCTATTCAGAATTAAACAATAAGTAGATTTTAGCATCTGACTTCTGCTTTATTTGCATGATTTTGAGGTTCACCTGTATTGCAGCATGATCAGTTATTTGTTGCTTTCTATTGCTGAAAATTATCTCAATTATTTATATACAATACTTTTTGTTTAGCCATTAATTCATTATTTAATGAGTATCTGTATTTTTGCCATTTTTTAGATATAATACTGCTATAAATACTGTGTATGTGGCTTGCACTAATGATTTTATCACTCTTGTGAAAATTCCTCCCAGTAAAGTTGTTATACTAATTTTAAGTTTATATTAAATTTGTTAAGAAATGCCAAATTATTTGGTAATCGCTATGCCATCTTACATTTTCATAAATAATATGTTGAAATCTCAAGTTTTCTATATCCTTACAAACACCTCTTTTTCATTGGGTCTAGCTACAGTTATTCTAGTGGTATCTCATCAGGGTTTTAATTCATATCTTCCTAATGAATAATATGGTTGAATCAGATGTATTTATTTGTCAATCATATACTTTCTTTGATAAAATCTCCAGTTTTTCATATTTGAGTTTTTTATATTTTATAATGGTATATAGATTTCTTTATGTCTCATAAAATATTTTATCAGACACATGATTTGCAAATATTTTTCAGTATTACATATTTCTGTTTTTAATTGTATATTAAAATCATTTTTTTGGTAAACTCAAATACATCAACACTTTCCTTTATAGAATGTATCTTTTATATTATATGAAGAACTTTTAACTTAGCCAAAGGACAGAATTTTTCTCTTGTACTTTCTTCTGTATGGTTTAAGTCTGAGTCTCATTCTTTACATACGGTATGAGGTATGAGTCTAAATTCTTTAGTTTCCTTTAATGTTTATACAATTTGCTGGAAAGACTGTTTTCTTCATTTATATTGACATTTTTGTTGAAAATCAATAAAATAAAGGTTTAATTCTAAATTCTTAATTCTATTTTACTGATTTAAGTAACTATTATAATGTCATTACCACACAGTCCTAAATCTTGTTGTTTTGTAATATGTTCTGATATCAAGAAGTATATATTCTCCAAACTTGTTCTTTTGAGTGATTTCTGTTTTCCACTTTAGGTATTTTGGGTTGCTATATACATATTAGCCTCAAGTTGGCAGATTTTGAAAAGAACCTGCTGTATTTTCGTAGGTAGATCAAAAATTAAATAGATAACATTGAGAATTGCTATCTGGGTAATACTGTGTCTTTCAATCCATGAACATGGGTATTTCTCCACTGAGATGCCCTTTCATTATTGCCAGCAACAGTTTATAGTATTAATTATAAGACTTGCAAGTCTTTGGTTAAAATTTTGTCATTTATTTTTAAAATTTTTGTGTATAGAATCATTTTCTTCATTTACTTTTAAATTTTCTTGTAACTAAAATATGGAAATGAAATAGATATTTACACTGATTTTAAATTTTGCAAACTTGCAACTTATGCTATTTTTCATAGCTGTTTTGTGAATTCCTTGATTTGATATTTTCTGCAAATATTATCAAGTAATCTGTGAATAAATTCAGTTTTACTTATGTATGCCTTATTTACAAAGTATTCACTGGAACAACATTGATTAGAAATGGTAGACTCCCACATTCTTCACTTACTGTCAAGCTAAAGGGTAAAACATTCAATTTCACCACTATGCATAACATAAGCTATGAAAATTTTGAAAACCACCTTTATAAAATTGAATAATTGCCCTCCTTCATTAGTTTATTAATATTTTGTCATGTATGGATGTCTTTTTTGTTACACTTTTGTTTCTGTATTTGTTGAGATGAGTAGTATTCTGGTTTCTGTGCTCTTTTTTGGGGGGGTACCAGGGGTCAAACTCAGGACCTTGCATGCCAGCAGGCGCCCGTGCCACTGAGCGATATCACTGGCCCTTTTTTTGTATGTGGGTACTGGGAGTCAAACTCAGGCCCTCATGCTTTCCAGGCAGGCGCTTACACCACTGAGCTATCTCACCGGCACCTTGTGCTCTTTTTAATTAGCATGGTTATTATAGTTATTGATCCGCAGGTTGATATTCTTTGGATAAATTCCATTTGATTCTGGTGTAGAATCATTGTTTATATCTTGCTATATTTGGATTATTAATTTTAAATTAGTGTTATTTTATGTATGTCCATGAAGGATACTGATGTTTAGGTATCCTTCTGATTTCTATATCTGACTTTTGTAGCAGGGTAATATTTGCTTTATAAAATTATAGTGAACATGTTTTTTATTATTTTATTAAAGAGTTAAGAAGTGTTACTATTTCATGTCTAAATATTTAATGTAATTTATATTTTAATTCAGCTGCGTATTTTCCCTATACCTGACTTTATCAAATATTATGCCCAAATTCACTTATTATTTCACTTGTTTCACTAAAGTCTAAGGCTTTTCCTTGTGTACTTTATACTTGCCATTTGATTCTTAGCTTAAAAGGTATGCTGCTACAATAATAGGTCTTAATATCATTTGTAATAATTCAGAATTGTTTTCCTCTTTTTTAATGATGTTATGAATGAGTGTGCATGTGTATTATTTAATCTCAGGTGTATTTAGTAATGTAAAGTAATTTGAAAAGCTCTGGAGTTAAAAATTTAGGTTTATCTTACATTCAAGACTCTGTAGTTTCTACAATTTTATTTGTTTGTTTGTTTTCTCATTTTTTTGAGAAAGGGTCTTGCTATGTATTTCAAGCTGGGCTTGATCTCATTATGTGGTCCAGGCTGGCCTTGAACTCATGGAAATCCTCCTGCCTCAGTCTCCCAAGTGCTGGAATCACAAGTGTGTGCCAACGCACCCAGGTGGTTGTAGTTTCTATAACTTTAGATTCTGTTTTTAATTAAATTATAATTTGACTCTCTGCTCTTATAGGTTGGATTAGTCTTGTTAATGCTCACCACCCAAGTTAACCAGAAATATACCATGGTCTAGCATAGTTCAGACAATATGAGAAATACTGAGCATCTAAATAAGATATTATTACACTTGCATATTATAATATTTGAGGTTGTGTCAGGTAATTTAGGGGATGATTCAAGAAACAGGATACTTTAGAATTTAGTATAGTTAAGTAGTAGTACTGCTTTTACTGTGTTTTGTGAAAAAGTAGAGAATGAAAGCACCAGAGTAACAAGTAAAATTTTCTTGAAGAGCACAAAATTAAGGGTCCTGAATTATTGGAATAGGGAGAGAAATTGAAATCAACTCCACCAAAATAAAAGATGGAGAACATCAAAATGTACTTGAGAGAGTCAGCTAGGAGATTGGTCAAGGGATTAAGCCATGTGTTTTTGGTAATTGATGCTTCTGAAAGAGATTAGACTCTCACATTTTCATAGAGATTGAGGAATAGGGGTGTTATCTTTCATGATTATCACATTTTTTTAATTCTTAATTTTTATTAGTACATGTTTGCCAAAAGGACATCACCCAGGTCCTTGACAGATACATTCTTGGGTAATATTGGTAAGAGAATAGTATTAGAGACCCTTTTGACAGTGCAATTTATCAGAGACCCCTGCAGTGAGTCCCCAAACTCCTGTCAAGTGTTAGGGCATATGGCTGGAAGAAAGAGCAAGAGACAACATAGAGGTGCAGGCAGGGATCTGGGATGACCAGTTGTTTGTGGGGAACAAAAGGCCATGAGGTACCCAGAGCCTTGTTATTTATTAATTGAGGAAAATGGTCAGAGCAGAGCTGTATATGCTAGACAAGTGGCAAGGCTGGCAAGTTTTGTAACAGAGGGGACAAAGTATTTGCGGACAGTGACAAGACAGGGGGACAACGAGGGAACTGTAGTTTTCCCAGGTGCCTTATCCTCTTTAGCAGGTCTTACCTTGCCCTGTGAGCTGCACAGCAGTCATTACCCCCAGGGCTTCCAGCTGTGATCAGAAAAGTGTGGGGAGTTCCAATCTGGTTCAAAGGGCAGGACAAGGACAAGCTTAGACATCCCTTAGACTCAATTTATAATTTGTGGTTCCCACCAGAATAGAATAATACTTATATCTCAAAGGGACATAAAATAATTTACAATTAATTTCCTAAAGTAAAGAATCTGAGAAAAGAGTGTCAAGAGAACAACAGTGAGGAAGAAGCCTGCCTAAACCCCAATCATGTGGAAATGAAATTTAGGGTAATGTTGGTCAGTATACTTATCACTGTTTGGTTGAACAACAAAACCAAAGAACAAGGTTAAACCTGTAAATTGTAAAGAAGTCACATTCACTCAGGCTAACCTGCAAAGTGGTCCATTTGTTCTTTTGTTCCTTTAGTAGTGTTTATTGTTTGTGCTTAGATGTGACTGTGGAGGGAGTTCTTTTTGTTTGGTTTTCCATCAGAATTATAGAAAAACCTCATGTGATATTGGGAGTTTGTGAAATTATTTATGTTCAGCAGAGCACCTAGCAGTTAGTATTTTGGCAGTTATGAGCTGACAGCTGTCAGAACTGTTTATTTCTCTCTGTACCATGATAGTTTTGTGTTTGTTTTTATTTTTAGAGGGAAAAGAGTCTTGTGTTTGTGGATGTGGAAAAATAATGCATTTTTCTCACATTTTCTATATATTGCATAAATTATCTGTTACCTGATTGTACTTTGAATTTCCTTTATAAGAACAATATAATTTAGTAAGAGTCAACTGACAATTTCTCTATATTTTCTATTGTTCAATTTTTTTCTCATTTGCTGATTTTCTTAACTTGATTTTGGAATTAAACATTTTTGTCAATAATAAACATTTTATCAAGAAAGTAATAAAATATTTTTACAAGATAAATTAGGCACAATTATTTTCTCATTTCAAAAGAAGTAAAATTTGTTTTACTCAGTTATATTTATCATGTATTTATTTTTCACAGATAACTGATAGGAAGTTTATTAATTTTTTTCAGTCTTTGTCTTAGTGAATGAAGAAATACAACTCAGTTAAGTATCTAAATATGTTCATTTTCTTACAAAATATGAAACAAAAATTGCTAAGAGTAAAGAGGATATATGCTACATCTGTTTTAGATGACTGCATATATAGTGTTTCAGATAATAGCTTGAATAAATAAACTTATTTATATTTTTAAGTGGCTAGTAAACGTTTCTGTATTAACTAGGATTTTTAAAACTATAATTGTACTTTGAATAGTCAGCTGTCCCATCCTTCAGAAACAATATTGATACCCATTAGTTAAATAAGATGCTTATTTTATTTTCATGGGATTCAGTACACAGTAAGTTGGCTCCAAGGTAGGCATATCACAGTAGAGTGATGTAACAGATCAAATCTACTCAGCTCATGGCAGCAGAAAGCAGAACAGGGAAACAATATCAGCGATAAAGAAGCCACAGACCAAATATAGTATCCAAGATCACTCCTCCTTTACCCTCCCAGGAACACCCAGAAGTATGCTTTACTAATGCCTGGGCATTTCTTAAGTCAAGTGTATATATCACAGTTAATGATCACATACTCCTGATAACCTTAATAGAAATTATGATAAATGAGCATAAAATTGGGTCTCAATTCTCATTTTTTTTAGAAATGTCCACCCCTTCCATGACTTTAGACACAATCTCTATGATTCTTTTTTTTTTTTTTTTAAATGCGGGTACCGGCAGTCAAACTAAGGACCTCGTGCTTGCCAGGCAGGCACTTATGCCACTGAGCTATATCACCGGCCCTATGATTCTTTTTTTTTTTTTTTTTTTTTTTTTTTTGTGGGTACCGGGGGGTCGACCTCAGGACCTCGCGCACCAGCAGGCGCCCGTGCCTCTGAGCGATATCACCGGCCCCTTTTTCGTATGTGGGATCCGGGAGTCGAACTTGGGCCCTCGCGCTTGCAAGGCAGGCGCTTATGCCGCTGAGCCATCTCACCGGCCCCGGCCCTATGATTCTTAAATCTATATATACAGTCTAGTTAATTCCATCAATTCCAGATTCTAAATTAAACAGTTACTCAGCATTTCTATTGGATAATTAATGAACCTCTCAAAATTAATACATCAAGTCATGTAATTGACTCCTGATGTTCATCTTCTCTTAAAACGTTCAATTCTTCTAGATTTTTCTGTTTTAATAACATTTACAGTTTTTCCAGTAATTCAAGCAAAGTGTAGTCATTCTTTATAATTTTTAATCATATACTCTTCCTGATGTGGGATTATGTTCAATTATTTGTATCTCGAAGTTATACCCAGAATTCTACTAAAGATCAATGTAACTATCCAGTTGAAGGCACCATTTTATACACTGGCAATACAATATCCAAAGTAGACTACATCTCACACAGCTTTTTAAATGCTCCATTGACTGAAAATTATATGGTGTAAAAAGCCAAAATTAGAAAGTTTCACATGATTTGTATAACACAGCCTGTCTGACCTCATGTCCTAACTTGACTCTTCTCACACTCAGTGGTCAAGCTACATCAATTTCTTTCTGTGATTATGATCCTGGCTCAAAAGCTTTGTTCAGGCTGGTGTCTCTGCTTAGATTCTTCACTCCACAATACCCTCAAGTCTTGCTTCTTTTCTTCACCTAATATTTTGCTAAAAATTTCACTTCTCAATGATATCTTCCCCAAGAACTTTATTTAAAAAGCTCTCCCTCTCTCCCCATTTTAGAAAAGATTTTCAAGTGAGGCAGAATTGATAAGCTTTATAAAAAGATATATGAAAATAGATTTATTAGGCAACTTGTCTCACGTGACTATGGAAAATGAGAAGTTCCTTAATAGTCTGCAGGTTAGACACTCGGAAAGTTAATAGACTGGCTCAGTTCAAATCTAAAGTCCTCAGAAACAAGGAATTTTATAGTATAATTCTCAGCCTGAGAGCAAAGGCCCAAGGGCCTGGGCAGGGGTCATTGATGTGAGTCCCAGAATGCAGATACTGGTGTAGCTTGAATTATAAAATCTTGTCTTTTCTAAGGACAAGAAAAGAATGTCATCCAGATCTCTGAGAGAGGGAAGGCAAATATTAACCCTTGCTTGGCCTTTCTACCATATGCACACCTCTAGTCTATTGGATAGTGCCTGCCAATGAAGACAGCTCTTCCCACTGACTCCATCAACTCACACACCAATCTTTCCTAAAAACCCCTTCACAGACACACCTGGAAGAGTGCGATCATTTCAATCAAATGCCAGAATTCTGGGTCCCCCTTTAACCACAAAATTGATAGGACTTGTGTCTGCTAAGGTAATGAGAATAATTGTTTTACTATCTGTTTTCCCTTAAATTAACTAATCTGTCACCCAAATCAACCATCGTAACTCTGTATATGAGAGCTCTCCAGCAAATGCTCTTGTGTCTCTCCACAATTCTCTCCAAAATTTCATAAAGTTTATGTATTTATGTTTTCCTCTTTCTCCTAGAATGTAAGTTCCACCACCAGAGAGTTTTGATTGTTTTTAACTGTAGAATCACAATCCTAACACCACATCTGTATGCAACATGGCTGAAATATGTGAGTAGATCAAAGAGGATTAAATATGATTCTTAAGGTTTTCTACAGAATATTGTATTGATGTATTCTATTAATCTGGATTTAAAAAACAATTTTGTCATTCTAGATAAGATAAACTCTATCAGTAAAAAAATCCAGAAATCTATGTGGCTTACAAGAACATTTTGTTTTAGCTCATAGTCACATGTATGTGATGGACCAGTATGATTCTGTCTATAGCATGTATTTTTAGGATTTTCATTAGTTTTTTTTAAGAACTTTGCTGTTCAAATTAGAAGAAAGTAAGTGTTGAGTTTTAAAACATTTGTTTCAAAGTACTACCCTGTTTTATATTTCAATAGTAAAACAAATGACAAAACTGATTAGAGTCTAATAAGGCAGAGAAGTAAAAGTGTCTCATAGAGGTAGAGGTCATTGTAAATAATATTACTAAGGCCTATGATATTATATTTAAGTCATAATGAATAGGACCCACTTACATTCTTAGCCTTAACTAATTTAGGTTTTGAGTCCTATAATATGATTTCTGAATTTGGAGTGCTCCTGGTTATTTCCTTTCTTTTATATATTTTTGAGGGAATCTGAAATACAATTTTTTCTGCTTGAAATTTCTGTATTACATTTATAATTGAAGATAATCTATTATTCTTTCAATAAACACATTTTATCTTTTAGAGAAGTCTAAATGAAAAAACAAAAGAGAGTTTATGAAGGGGCTAGTTTTAGCTTAATATTATAGGCCCTAATCTTTTACTTCTCAATGAAAGAAGTATATTATCTTTAGAACTATTCCTGTTATTCAAATTATCTACCTATGATTCATTTATTCCCAAATAGAGTTTTGGGGAAATGATAATAAAAATATGTGACAGGCTTGATATAAAAGAGGGAGAGGCATATGGGCCATAAATATTGCAGATAAACAAGTTGCATATTACATAGAATTTCATGGCCTGTAATGATTGTGGTCAAAGTAACTTCAATCAGAATTGTGGAAGTTCTTTTGGGATTCATATACAGAGGGAGTCTGGTTTCACCTCTGTCTGGACAATATTTCTTTTTTCATTTATCTTGACTCAGATGAAGCTTCAGTCTTCTGTCATTAAGCAGTATTTTTTTTTCAATGTGAGAAACAGAGCCACTATGAAGAACATTTGAATTCACAAACTTTGAAGCATCTAATTCTGAGCCAAGTGACAACACTTTACAATAATCTTGAATAAGTTACTGAGAGTCCCAAAACTTCAGTTTCCATTCCTATTAATTAAGAAATCACTACAGTTTGTGTGAAAATTATATGAATTAAGCCATGCAAAGTACCTCAGACATTCCCTGATATATAATAAATGTTTCCATAACTGCTTCCTATGCTTATTATCTAACTTAAAAACTTTAAAGGTTGTTACCACATTTCATTAGTGTTTGCTGGACTTTCAGATCCTTAAATTCACAGGATCTATTCCTGATCAATATAGAACACAGGCAATGGGAAAATGTGTATGAGAGCTAACTGCTGATAGCACATAATTAGAAAAAGAGAGGCAACCTAACAGCAGGCCACCAAGACTAGGAGGCTTACACAAAATTTAATAATTCAAATTGATTTGGCACTATTGGGGTGATTTATTTTCTATTTAATAAGGTATGTGAATTTGTTTAAAAAATGCACCTAGTATGAAGGCAGTGAATGCAATGTATCAGTGACTTAGTGGTCAAGAGGTAGCAGTTGGGGCCAGGGATATAGCTCAGAGGCACAGTGCCTGCCTGGCAAGCACAAGGTCATGAGTTTGATTCCTAGTACAAAAAAAAAAAAAAGAGAGGTAGCATTTTGACTCATAAAGTAATGAAAATACTGTGAACTAGTTGAGATGTTAAGGCCATTCAAAAAATTGTTTTCTGACAGTTGAATATATTAACAGTCACACTTTTAACAAAACTAATATCACTAACAGCACAAGAGATATTTTTTAAAAAAGTGATTTCAGTGAACTTTGAATTATATGACATTTTGTGGGGAAAAAATATGGACCTGGGAAATAACTGGAAATTAAATTCTAGGTTTAAAAAAGCGACATTTTCAATCCTAAATTGAGAGTTGTTGACTAGAGTTGGTATTTAAAGCTAAAGATATACTAGGGTCAACTACTGAAAAGAAGTAAAGCATGAAAGACATGTTTTATTTAGAAGAATGTTTTATTAGTGCAGTTACTTTCTGGAGTCATGATGCAAAGAAAGAAGATTAGCATTCTGCACTGTTGCAAGAAAAAAGAGCTTTTAAAGGAAAAATAGAGAATAAGGGGGGATACCAAGAGGAACCAAGTTTAAATACCAGTACTTAGTAGTTTTTGGGTAATTCATGAACTCTCAGAAGAACTAAATTTTAATCTATAAGCAAATAAAAAATAGATTGGATGGTCCATATATTCAGATAATGGATGATTCAGGATATAGAGACAGAAAATGAGTATTAATTTTGAACATCTGATAATAACAGATATGGGAGATCTGTAATATTTAGCATATTGTTATTCAAAAAAACATTACATTAAAAATGACTAAAACTATATAAAAGTCTTATATAGAAATATGAAATTAGGGGAAAACTCTAATAAAAATTTATAAAAATTATCTGCAGAAAATTCTAAAATTGATGGCAATTTGAAAGATTAAAGATGGGTAGGGTTTGGGATATAGCTCAGTGACACAAGCATTTGCCTGGCAAGCACAAGGTCCTGAGTTTGATTCCTGGTACCAAAAAAAAAAAATAATAATAATAGTAATAATAAAGATGGGTATATATAATCTTCAATGACTAGAGAAATAACATTGTCAGAATGATGGTTTTCTTCCCATTGATAGCATGAAGGGAATCCAATCCCATTTAGTATCACAATTTAAAGAATATTAATCTTTATTAATAAATAAATGAAAATCACAATGAGACACTGTTGCAAATCATTAACATAAAATAGAAATAGGCATGTGAAATAGAGAAATCTTATGTACTATGTTCAAAAATGTAATGTGTACTAAGGGTTTTGATGAACAGTCTTCCACTACTTCTAAATTTAAATAAGCACATGTACTGTGTCCCTGATGATTCTGGTGCACATATCCTAGAGAAAACTTGAACATAAGTTTTAGGGGAAATTGAGACATGTTTGTAGCAGTCGTGTCATTAATTAAGCAGAAACAAAACCAAAACCAAAACCAGAACTGAGCCATATGTAAATCAGTGATAAAATCAGTGTTGGTTTCACAAACATATGATCTATGCATAAATATAGGTTCCCCACCTAAGTGTCCTATATTTTTTTTTAAAGTTCTTTTGCTCTAAAAAAAATTCTGAAAACTTTTTGGACTAGGAGCCTCAAATTTTCATTTAGGTCTTTGCAAATTATGTAGTCATTACTGAATAGAATTGAAAAACATTTGATAGGTTTACACAGTGGATTATTATAGCAATGAAAATCAATGAACCACACAGCCTTGCATATCACCCTGGTTAGAGTTCATAAATTAATAAATTCAATATGACTCCATTCTTGCAAATTTAAAAAGCAGGGGAAAATTAAACTTATGTTTAAAGGATGCACAGATAGGCAAACAACAACAAACAAACAAAAATACCTATATAATAAAAAACAACAGAATTTCATAGGATAATATACTGATTGTACATGTGGAATGGGAAAGGAAATATGATTTACATGAGAGCCTTCTAAGGTCTTGGAGATTGTTTCTTTTTAACCAAAGTTATGGTTAAACACATTTTTTATGGTTTCTCCACTCATGACATAAATTCTGTTTCATGTGTGATTTACACAAAAATATTGAAAATAAAATAAACATAAATATATAATGACTTCAATTAAATGACAACTATTCATTAATTTAGGCACTCACTGTCAATCATGTTTGAGTGAAAGTAACTTGGATGAAAAGGGAGTGAAAATTTATGATAGAAGAAGCAAGATTGAAAAGGCCCCATTTAAGTCTTATACTGTATTCCAGGTGATTCCCTAAATCTTCAATTCCTTTTTTTTTTTTTCCTGTGGGTACCAGGGGTCAAACTCAGGACCTCGCATGCCAGCAGGTGCCCATGCTGCTGAGTGATATCATCGGCCCTTTTTTCTTATATGGGTACCGGGAGTTAAACTCAGGACCTCGTGCTTGCCAGGCAGGCTCTTATGCCACCCAGCTAACTCACCAGCCCTCCTGTTTTTAATTAATGTATTGAGAAAGTGTAATAGTAGTTTGAGAAGAAGCAATGTTGAGTGAACATTTTAGTTCAGTATTTTTTAGTTTTTCTGCATGGGAACATTTAGCAAATTTTAGGCAAAGGCCAACCAACCATAACAAAGGAGTTAGTATGAAACATACTTACCAATATGCTGTAGGCTTATGGTTGCCTACTTTATATTTTCTTTGTCAGTGTGCTAGAGAACCTTGTTAGGCTTCTCATGATACTGACATTTCCAGAGTAAACTAATGAAATGTTTGAAGATATTTCAGCAGAATGAGAATAAAGTAGTACTAAAACACCATGAGCTATTGCTAACTAGGGGATGCATAATTAGATTCTATGTTTCAAGTTCTCACAGGATGGAATTATTGTCCTGCAAAGTATTTGATAATCAGGTATTTAATGATAATAAATTCAAACTAGAAACTCTTGCCATGTCAACTGCATCAGAAGAGGAATCTAGTTTTTTAAAGCTGCATTTAAATTTTCATGCTAGAGTGGTACTGTTTATTGTACTGGCTAAATAAGTGTGAAAACTGTAGACTTATAAATAAATGCTATGGAGAGGGCCGGTGAGATGGCTCAGCGGCTTAAGCGCCTGCCCGGCAAGCGCGAGGGCCCGAGTTCGACTCCCGGAACCCACATACGAAAAAGGGGCCGGTGATATCGCTCAGCGGCACGGGCGCCTGCTGGCGCGCGAGGTCCTGAGGTCGACCCCCCGGTACCCACAAAAAAAAAAAAATGCTATGGAGAGTCAAACTACTGCTTATCACTCCAGCTACAGACCCTTCACAATTAGCAGCCTCAATCATCTTAACTTCATGTAACTGTCTATACGGTGTCAAAAAATTTATCAGTTTCCAAGCTGTATATTTTCCTTCCTCACTTAAGGGATAGAAGACATGAAGTTAGAGATTTTGAAAAAGACCACCTTTTAAAATGGAGTTATTTTATAAATTAATTTCCCTAGCTGAATTTCATTAATGGTAATATATTTTAGATCCAAGTCCTCTAGAGAAAAGCAGGCAACTAAATTAAAAAAAAACATATTTTAACTACTCCTCTTAGAATATGTCAATAGTAAGTTGTGCTGCACTGGTGCTGGATAAATCATGTTTTCCAATAAAACTGTCATGTAATTTTCAAAATAATCCTTTAAAAGCTACATTTGCATTAATTTTAGTGTGATATTTATAATATGTGAACACCTTGAGCAAAATGTTCTGTCTGCCAGCTTAGTTATTTACCTTTTCTAAACTTGGTATCACACAGATATTCTAATGCATTTTCCATCCATTATACTTTCATGTACAAAGGCATATTCTTTTCCAGATTGTGTCAAGTATCTCAACAATCTTACTTTAACCTGAACATAATACTCCAATATGTTGTAACCTAACATGATTTGGAGGATGTCAAGATAAATTCTGCCTACAAATATCTTCCCCTTCCAATATGATCTATCTTTCAAGGACTCATTCTACTAGTGAAATAGAAATAAATGCACTATCTGGAAGATCATTTGGAAATAAAAATGTACCTTAAAAAGCTTCTAATAGGTTTCCTTATTTTGCTTTCAAAATTCCAATTAAATTCTAAAAGGGGTGCTTATTTTCATCCACTTAATAATTAGTATTTGGAAATTGAATGAACTTTATTAACAAGATATTTTCCTGAAATCCAATGACCTCCTGCTGAGATTAAGTTTCCTTAAATTTGAAAAGTGGCAAGAGAAAGTACACTGCTGTGGTAAGGTTGTGAGATTCTGAAGGATAATGTCATAAAACAAGAGTCAGTGAAAAAGAAAGACAAATTCTTATTGTTGTTACTAAGCAACATAACTAACTTCTAATACATTTTAAGTAGCGTGAAATTTTTGTTACTTAACTTTTAATCATCCCTACCTTATGAAATTTCTTCAAATAAGAGATTGAGACAGCGACTGAATATAATGTAATACTTAGACATTTCATTGTAGATTAGTTTATTTGCTGAGGAATAAATATGTCATTTTTAATATAAATAACTTGAAAAGACTATAATAATTTTCCATATTTCTTAAACCATATTTTCCTATGATTTAGTTTTATATACAATTATAGATATATGATAAACATTTCCAGGCAGCAGAATCTACCATTCTGGTAGATTTGGAAATGGGTCATTCCTGTACTGTTAAAATACGAATTCACAGGCTCAATGCGATGGATTCAGGATTGAGCACATTACTCAAGTCAGGTGAAGCAAGGACCTGTCTGAGACTTGTCAAAGCTATTGGAAAAGACTCAATGTATCTTCAGGCATTGCTGATCTCCTAGGAAGTAAGCCTGAGGCTAAGGGAGATGCTTGTTTGCTAATTATTTTTATTGCAGTTATATATTGTGTATAACCAAAGATTTCCCATTTTGAATGTAAGTGTATAAGTCAGTGCTTGATTTAAAATGTTGAGGCATCACCTCAGTTATCTATTTCCAAACATTTCATAACTCAAACAGAAACTCTATTAGATAATAAATCCCCAGTCTTTCCACTTCATCCCCCTGATAACAGCCAATCTACTTTCTGTCTCTATGAATTAGCCAATCTGTATAATATGTATAATTGGAATCTTACAATATTTGGCTTTTTGTGTCTGGTTTACTACATTTAGGATGAATGGTTTCAATTGATCTCCATGTATCTGAATTTAATTCTTTTTTATTACTGAATAATATTTTATTATTTGCATACACAGAATTTTCCATGTACTCTAAAAATACTCACCGGCAGTTCTTGCAGCTGCTGTGTTTATCCTGAAATGACTTGCAAATTTCAGTCCCAACATTACCATGAAATGTCTCGATTTTATTATTTTTACAACATTCTAGTATATTCATAAGTTTTGAAAACACAAAACATCATTAACTTTGTAGTATTCTGTGTATTTTCATTTACAAATTATAGTAATTCTTGATTGCCAAAAATTAAGTGAATGCTGGCAGAGAGCTGGAAGGGGTAGTCTATCCTTATGTGCAGTTTTGTTTTCCTTGGTTAATCCATCTAACTGCTATCAACCTTAGCAAAAATGTTATGTGCAAAATCTCCGGCATAAACAACTCGTGTGTTTTAAATTGTATTGTTTTAAGTACTATGATAAAAATATCACACCAACTTGATCCACTCAGCTGAGAACATCAATCATCAGTTTATGTGAACCATGGTGTTTCACCTGCCCATTATTCACCTAGTAGCTGTCTCAGTTATCAGATTAACTGTCATGGTATCACAGTGCTTGTGTCAAAGTAATCTATGTTTTACTTATTAATGGTCCCAAAATACAAAGTAGTGATGCTGACAGTTTGGATTTACCAAAGTGAAAGGTAAAGTGCTTCTTCTAAAGGTAAATATGACAATATGGCGTTTTGCAGGTGATTCTATTCACATAACATTTATTACTGTGCATTGTATATTGTAACGGTTCTATTTTGTTATAATTGCTGTTAATCTTTTAATGTGTCTAATTTATATATAAAAGTTATCATAAAAAGTTTATACAAAGAAAAGTATATTTGGGGTTTGGTATTATCTGCTGCCTGAGGCATATACTGGAGGTCTTGGAACAATTGTCACAGATACTGTATTATATTTTGTTTTTCCATTCACCCATTAGTGGACATTTAGGTTGTTTTCCACCTTTAAGTTTATGTTTAAAAAAATGCTAAACTTGAACACTAACATACAAATCTGAGTATTTGCTGTGAGTTCTTTGGAATATTATACCTAAGATAGGAAATTATAAGTCGTATGATAATTCTATAACTTTTTAAAAACCAACCAGTCTGTTTTCTACACCTACTACATCACCCTACATTTCCACCAGTAATATAAGAAACTATAAATGTGTTTATAGCTGTTATATCTTCCTGATAAACTGACTCTTTTATCAATATATAGTGGTCTTTGTTTGGCTCTCGCAACAGATTTTTACTTAAAGACTATTTTGCATAATATTGGATAGCCACTAACGTGCCTATTTAACGTTTCTGTTTGCAGGCTAGCAGCCTCAGTCCATCTTCTGCTGCTTAATTATTAATACTACATTGAATGAAAACATAAACACACCCTCAGAGTCTTCAAAATCCTTCAAGTTCTCCATTATAATAGCAGTCCTGTAATTCAGAACGTGATCGTTTGAATTAGATCCTGTTTCAGAAGAGGCTCTTTAGGTAGCCCACAATAGCTACTCCTCTGTAAATATTCTCTCTTAATAAATTACTGAGACAAGTTATCTAACTTCAACACAGCCTGCATACAAAAGAAAGGCAAAAAAATGGAAGCTAATCAAGTCCACTATTCATTAAAGGCAAGAATGGAGTGCATAAAAGAGTCCCTGATCCATCCCAATTTTGAAATTCCATGGAGTGAATTTGGATTTCCACGATTAGATCTTGAGCTGAGTGAGTAGTTCATGATTCTAGACTTTGCCTTCTCCTGAGCTTTTAATTTCACTCCCTAATTCACTCTTCCTCTCTCATTAAGACCATGTGTTTGCACCTGAGTAATTTTCTCTTCAGTTTCCTGCCCATAGACTTTGCCTCCACTTCAGTCTAAACTAATGATGTTTCTATTAAAATATATATTTGGTCTTCTATGTGTCTGTTACAATTCATTCCATTAGGCAGGGTTTCAGTTTCAGCACTATCAAATTAAGGTGTAATGATGGATATTTCTTTGTTCAGTGGAGGAGGGCATTATGCATATTATAAGGTGATAGGCAACATCTCTCATATCTAACCACTACAGATGCTTCTGTATTTAAAACAGAATTAAGTTCTGATAAATCCATAAGAATATCATGAATGAAGAATACACAACACAGTACACTATAGATCATGAGGTGTTTACCAGTGTGATAATGTGGCAATTAGGAGCTGAGTCCCTGGCACTGCTTAGAATTTTGGGAGTATTATACTGAATGTCAGATTTCTAGGACCAAAGAAAGGACCAAAATTTAAAACACTCTGTTGTTTTTACTTAATGTATATCATTTTTTCATGATGTTAAAATTAAAAAATTTAAGTCAAACCATTGTAAGTGAAATAAGCCAGTCACAGAAGAAAAAAACATTGCAGGATTGTACTTTTATGAGGTACCTGAAATAATGATTTCACAAAAAAGAGTAGAATGGTGCTTGATGGGGGAAAGGAAAATGGAGAGCAACCTGTTAATAAGTGTAAAATTCCAGTAATGCAAGGTAAATAAGTTCTAAAAATCTGCCTTAGAATGTTATGCCTATAGTTAAGTATAATGTACTGGACACTTAATATCTCAAAAGGGTAGGTTTTATGCTAAGTATTTTCTGTATTACAACAGAAAAAGAAAACAACAGAGGAAGGAGAGAGAAAGTGACTATGAACACAGAATGTGTGAACATGTATTCCTAGAGTTGTGGTTCCTGAAGTCTAAAAGTTTGTGTATTATTTTTGTGCAATAAAACAATAAGTCTGAATTTATTGAGATACAGACTTTGTAAAAGTGTCATATAAAATAAAGATATAAATATAATTTCGTATAAAACCCAGGATCCTTTAAATATATCTATATACAATGACAATAAATGTCTCTAAATAAATTACTTTTGGAAGGATAACAAAACTTTTTTGCTTGCGAAATCAATAAAATTTAGAAAAGATGTTATTAAAAACCCTCAACTCTAGTTCTGAAGAAATGTTACAAAAAGAGTTCTTAAGGAAAGTACATTTTTATGCAAGATAGTTTATTGATTTTTGAATGAAATTTCCAAATATCTACCAGTTTAAACATTCACACACTTGAAGAATTACTTTGACTTATACTACTTATCAGTTCCTGAATTGATCATAAAGTGTTGCCCATTTTTATTCAAGGATAGCTATACTAAAACTTAAGTAGGATCAAATAAAAACCAGACAACCTTGAAGGTGGAGGGAGCAGAAATCTCAGTATCACAGGACCAAGAAAATTGAATTCAACCTAATGGACTGAGAAAATACTTAGTAAAAGTAAAATGGTATTGAGATGCTGTCTAAACGGGATTAGTCAGATTATTCAGGAAACATTGTTTTGGGTTAGCTCTTAAGAGGTTCTTTCTAGAATAAAATCTAGTTTTATTGTGACCAGTTAATATGAATATAAAATGCTCACAAAATTGGTAAATTTTAAGTCAAAAAGGCTAATAAAAATATTGAGCATAGATTTATTTCAAAGAAAGTCTACATGGGCTCATATTATAACATTTAATGATTTCTTAAAGTGTAACAATTATTTTAAAGAAAAATTTCACTTTTTGTTGTAATCAAATATAATCTATTATAATTCTTAATATATCAGAAAAAAACATGAATACTGAACATTGAAGCTATAATTCAACAGTAAAAGATTAAAGAACCAACGATATGTGCCAAGATAGTGTTACTACAGCGAAACAGAGAACAAATTGAACTTTTCCTGTTACTTATAAGTAAATGTAAGTTTATAGTATATTTTCTTTGATACATTTCCCCAGTAAAATACTTCAGAAAACATGTTGGCTCAATAAAATCCTTTGTGGTATATATTTTATATCCTCCACAACAGTTTCCTGTATAGACTGATATTTAAACAATTCATGAGTGGTAAAATAAATCTCTCTTGGGAAAGAAGAAAAATATTTTTTTCTGTAAGATCAAATCCATTAGAGTACAATCATTTTAATTAATCCACTTTTTTCACATCTTAAATTCAAACATAAATTATTAAATCAGTCTAACACAACTTATTGTAAGATAATAATTAATAAAAGGCATCATTTGGTACTGATCATGAACAATTTACAATGCAGAATGCATACAACAATACTCTTACTTATCCTCTTAATAGAAATGTCAGTAACACATAAATGGCAATTAAACAGCTCTGCAGAGGCTCTTTCATGAGGAGCAGGAGTGATGTACTAATAAGCAGTTGCTCTTCTAAATCAATGAATTATATGGCAGTGCCTATGATTATATCATAGTGATTAATTTAAATGGATATAATGAAGTATATAGTGAATTCTTACTTTTTATTTCAGAATGTATGCATGGGTTGCTCTAGTCTACTTTGATCTAAATATGCTCAGCATGTATTCTGCTAAAATATGTGTGCTTTCTGAGACCAAAATATTCAGGAGTCGTGTGGAACAAACCCAAAAAGTGTAATATTATTATTTTCTGGTATGTTAATTGAAGATCCCAAAGTAGACAAGTGTCTTATCCTCCGTTAGTCATTTCCCATATTTCATTTTACTGAATCACATTTACTATCCAAAAGCTTATTTATACACATATGGTGAGTGAAAAAATATCTGAGCTCTTCCTTTCAATGACTGACACAAATTCCTGTTCAGCTAGTTTGGTTATAGCAGTCAGTAAATATTGTAAACATTATATATTTATTAATATTTAAATTGACAGAATGGTATTTATTTAACATGTACATCTACATTGTCTAGTGACTATATTAATCACATAATTATCATTGATATGAAAAGAGCACTTGACAGTCACACTTTTAGTGTTTTTCAACACAGTGATATATTAAGAATAGTTTTCACGGTGGAAACTTCATGAAATTATTCTTCCTATCTAACTGCAATTTTATACCCTTTGACAAACATCTCTTCAAATTTTCCTCAAACATTCCAGCTTTGGTAAACACCATTATATTATCCACTTCTATGGGAGCAACAATTTTAGATTTCATATATGTGTGACGTTGTGTGGTACAGTATTTGTATTTCTAAGCCTAACCTGTTTCATTTAACAGTGGTGTCTGCATTTATCAATGCTGTAGCCAATGGTAGGATTTCAATTCCTCTGAGTGGATAAATAGCATTCTGTTTTGTAAACATATCACATTTTCTTTATTAATTCATTGATAGACACTGAATTTGCTATGATATTTCTCAACTAGATCAATTCTGCAATAAATATGAGAGTGCTGATATCTTTTTCACATGTTGATTTAATTTGCTTTGGAAATACATCCTGTAGTGGAATTGCTGGATCATATTATAATTTCTATTTTTAGTTATTCTGAGTGTTCTCCATCGTTTTTCATAATTAGGCCAATTTATATTCCTACCAACATCACACGAGTGTTCATTTTTTTCCATATTCTAACACTCATCTTTCATTTTTTGATAGTAGCCATTCTGACAAATGTGAGGTGATATTTCACTGTGTTTTTAATTTGTATTTCCTTAATGATTGATAATTTTGATCTTTTAGTATTTATATGCTTTTTGGCCATTTGTTTTGTTTTTTAAATTCATTTACTTTTTTATTTTAGAAAAAATAAAACACAGTTTCATTACTAAATACTGAGAGATAACAATAGATAACACACTATGTATTATCCTCAAAGTAGTCAGAGTATAAGACAAAGATTGTCTATTACAAAGAAGAAACAAACAGATACACTTTCTAAAAAATCTATTCAGATTCTTTGGTTGTTTAAAAAATTTTTAACTTTTATTAGGACATGTTCGCCACACATCATGATTACATTTACCATAGAGAATTGGTACATGTACATAACACATTTCAAGTCTTTTTTCCCCTTTTACTTCATCCCGTTTTTATTTTTCCAGCATCAGCTTCCCTTATTTACCTCATAAGGTCTTATGAAGTTAATTATCATATATAAAGTTTGAAAACCAGAATAATGTGTCAAAGAACATATAAAACATGTAAAACAATTTTATAAAGTCAAGGTACATCTTTAAAAAATATTGTGATCTACTGAAGACAATGTATCTAAAACATTTACTTAAAAATGTGTTTTTAAAGTTAAGATATCTGTATTTTTTACAATTAAGTTGATCTATTACTTATATATATTTTATTTTGTAGAGCTACTTTCCTGTGTACTTGAACTGTTGATATATTTTATGTAAAAAGTGTGTTGATTTTTTCAAATGATTTTATGGATTAATTGTGGCAATCATTTTTGGTTTTTATTTTGTTAATATGGTGTGTCACATTTACTGATTTACAGAAATTTAATAATCTTTCTATGGAACAGTTGAATCTCACATTATCATGGTGAGTGCCTTTTTAAATATTCTATTGGATTCAGTTTGCTAGTATTTATTAAAGATTGTCACATCTATGTTCATTAGGAATATTGACCTGTAATTTACTTTTATTCTATTGTTACTGCCTTTCTTTGGAATCAGGGCAGTAATCACCTCTAAAATGAGTTTAGAAGTCATTACTTTCCTTTAAAATTTTGGAAGACTTTGATAAGAATTAATATTGGCTCTTTGAATAATAACATTCAAAAGTAAAGCCATTAGGTCCCAGGCATTTTCTTTGTGAAAGATATTTTATTCCTTATTAAATCTTTTTCTCATTATCAATCTGTTTATATTTTCTTTTTTTCCATAATTCAGTTGGGGTAGGTTCTATTTGTCAAGGGATTTCTCCATTCATTCTATGTTGTCTAATTTGCTGACATACAATTATTCATAATAATTTTATCATTTTTATATTTCTGTTGTATCAATTATACTATCTGTTTTTCATTTCTAATTTTACTTCTTTTTTCTTAGTATAGGTAAAGTTCTGTCAATGTTATCTATCTTAAAAAATTGATTTGTGTATTTATTTTTTTGCTTTTCTTGTCTCTATTTCAATTTTCTGCTCATATTATTCCTTTCCTTTCATTAACTTTAGAATTAACTTGTCTTTGTTTTACTTCTTTGAGTAACACATTAGGTTGTTCACTTGCAATTTTATTCTTGGATGCAGACATATATTTTTATTAACTTTTTAAAGTGACTTTTATTATATCCTGTAATGTATTTTATATTATTATTATATTTAGTGTGTTGTGCATTTGTTTTTATGTTTTAACTTTTTATTTTACTCTTAATATTTCATTGGCTCACTGATTGTTCAGAGGCATGTATCTTAACTTTCATCTATACCTGTGATTTATGTGAAATTTCTTCTGTTTTAATTACATATCACATGAAGAAAAACATACTTGATGTTATTTTAATCTTAAATATTTAAAGACTTGTTTTGCATACCATATGATCTATTCTGGAAACTTTTATGTACAGCTGAAAAGAATTTGTTTTCTTAAGTTGTCACACAGCATTTACTAGGGTCTCTGCCCTTTGAATATACTTTCTGCCTTACAGGTTATAGTTTACAACTGTGCCTTAGCTTTAAATTTTTGTTTTCAAAGGGCCTCAATTTTAATCTAATTTAGAGATTAGGACTTCCTTTGGTCATTTTTGGAAATGCACACAGACACCTACATTTGGCATTTCAGATTCCAAGAAATATACTAGAACTTTTAAAAGTTTCATGTAGATATCTCATTCACCACTTTTTCCTTTACAGTGTTTGGGTTGGCCTTTTTTTTTAGGCCAAATTGGTAAGAGCAGCTAAAGTAGCTGCAATATGAAACAGTTGCTCATGATAGGTGTCAGCAAGCACTGTTGTAATAGAGCATTTCATATACACCAATTTCTGAGTGAAGTCAAATAATGACAAGTCCTAAGAATGTAGTTTTTCAGTAAGCAACCAGATGAACTAAATAGTGGCAATTTTCTAGAGATCTAGTTTTTTACACAATTGCAATTCCCTCTGATTATTTTTAGATTCTCAGATACAGAAATTATTGGGCAGTAGGTAGATACTTAAGCCAGGTAGAACACGGTTGATCAAAATCAATTATATTGATAAAAAGCTGAAAGTCAGTTATTAAGCTCATATTTTAATTTCTTTAAAAGCTTTAGGATAATTAATGACAGAAGGATGAGATTACAAAAAATTAAAATACTAGTGAGCTTGAAAATGACACACTCAGCCTTTTTCTGAAATTAGTATTCATATTATGTCCTTTAATTTCCAGAGCTCCAAAAAAATTGGATTTGAGAAGTTTTCAAGTTTTCTTACTGATTTCATTGATAGGGCAGTGGATGGCAGTGGTTGAAAGGTCTTTATTTTGCCATTCTAAAAATGTTCCTCTTCTTTGTTAAACTGTATTTCCTCTCAGTATAGTTATTTATCAAGTCCTTCATTTTCCTTATGTGGTGGACAACCATTCACTTTCTCATTATTCATGTTATTATTGGAAAGAATTGTTAAGTACACTGCAAATTTTCTATGCAATATAAAAACTTATTTCTAAAATACTAATTTTATGTTCTTTTGCTCACTATTGTTATAAAATTGCTTCTCTAACCCAAGGAAAAAATAAAATATTTGTCTTTGAATTAAAGACTAACATAATATTATCATATTTTTCTCACCTTGAATGTATAACTAATCCTCCCAAATATTAAAAAATTGATTATAATGTCAACATAACTTCTAACATTGAAATTAGTGAAAAATATATAACTCATTTGCATTAATGTTCAATCAGATATTACATACTAAAGAACATATTCAAACCTTGGGAAAAATCTTGCCTTCTCAGATCCTATTGTTTCGAGCTTCCATGTAAGTAGTAACACTACTCTCAGGAACAAGGATCAAGTACTTTAGATATAAAACACAATTCAAATGTTAATTGGTGCTATTCTGTACTTGTCATATAGTCTGGAAAATATTTATAAGCAACATTTTGATGGAAACACATTATCTTTCAAATCAAATGAGACAGCTCAGGACATTTTTATAGTTTAATGCAAGAATCACATAATGAGCCCTTAAAAAGCAGAATTCATATAGAAGTGATGGAAAGTGTCTTTAATACATATAAATTTTTTCTGTACTTTTATATAGAGGAGAAGAATAGTGTATTCACCCTTGAAAACAGAGAGGGCATGTGCAAACATTTATCAACATTTATGGAGCCATTTTCCAAGCAAGAATGATCATGTTTCTGCCTGCTAAATCTGAGAATTTCAAGCATAAATTTTCATTAAAACAGATTATAAGGATTCTTCATAGTTAAAAATAAAATATCCTAAAAAACACCAGATAATATTCATCTAACATGATTTGGCCTTCTCTCTCCTGGTAATCAACACCTGTAGTTTAGTAGGACATCTGGCTTTGAATAACAAAAGCTAATTTACTTCCTTACTTCCTTTCTCTGTGTGTTTATTTTAATTATCAATTGTCTTTAGCAATCAAAATTCTGAAGTATTATTTCATTTGAGAAATAGAGTTTTGCTAGAAAATTGACAATTTGTCTATTGCCAAAACATCTATAGGTAGCATGTCTTCCATGAGATCGCCAATGAGAATCACAATGACAACCTACTCAACAATACTTGAGTAGTTCAATGTACCTTAGATGTAGTATGTCAAATAAATTAATTACTTTTCACTTTCAGCCAAATTAGTCACCTTCCTGAAATTTATAATCAGTGTTTAACACTGCCATGCACAATATTGTGAAAGAAATTATCCATTACTCGACTTGCTTATTTAATCCATTGCTGTTTCAGTTTATGTTCCCTCTTAAAAAGCTAGACTGTATATTCGTGGACTTTGTTGTATCTTTAGGCTATTACCTTCACTTATAGTACTATTCTTCATCTCATCAATGTAGCCTCTTGACAGATTCTCTGCAGGTCTTTGTTTCTCCCTCTATTTCATCTACTGTAGCTAATATGATATTGTTAGTGTAAACTGATGTTACATATGTACTAAAATCCAGTCAGTGCCATTTCATTGGTATTAAGGTAAAGCATCCTAATATAAGAACTGACTTTTTCACTTATTTAATATTTCATATTATTATTCAATTTAATGCTAACTCCCCCAAAAATACTATGTTGAAAAATATTTAACAACCTGTTTTCTGAGGAAAACAAAACAAAGACATATTTTGTGAATTTTCTATGATCCTCCTACTGTGTCTGATATCAAGTAAGAATGATATCATTGCATGTAGAGGTGGGCAGAAATGCACATACATAAGTAGCTTTCATGATCAAGTCCGACTTAACCTCTCAACAGCACTACATCCAAATACTTGGAATCTTATCTTACTGCCTAGTTGTAGATCAATACTCCATTTCTCTGTTTATTTTCATTCATCTTTTTTCAAACCCTACTGAGCTGTTATTTCTTCAGGGAAACTTTGAAACTGAGGCTAAGTTAGATCATTGTATAGCATTATGTTTAAACATTTACTTCATGTAAAACACGTATAGAATTTTCCATTTCAATTTTAAACACACATGCTGTAATATCTAATTAATATATACCCTTCTCCCAATGGGCCCATGAAAATTACATATTTAACCTTCTTTACATTAGGCATTCTAGATATAAATTGGTTTGACATAATGAGAGCCATGCATGTGAATTTTGGATTGTGAGGCTGAAAAATCTAGTGAAGCCATCTATATTCTGAAGTGTATTAGGCAACAGGCATATAGTGATAACAAGATATCAGGCAAAATTTTAAGCATATTAAATATATCTCAACTCAAGCATTCATTTAGTTTTCAAAAGAACATGCTTCTAGTAGATTATTATATACATAGAAGTCTACATAGCTGGATTCCTCTCAGCACTATAAGATTCTGGTTCTCCCAAAATTGTTTATTTGTATGTAATGCATGATGTTAATTTGTTTTTCTGCAGATATATAGGAATAAATTTTGTTCAATTGTAAAATCTGTGGTTGTCCTGATACTTACTCAAAACACCAATCACTACCAACCCCCTCAAAGGAAAAGAAAAGGATTGGTATCACTACTTGCACATGGAGAATAAGACTTATGTTCAGAGTTCTATTTTAGTTTCATCAGCAGTGCAAGTGATAGAATCCCAAGAGAATTAAAATTTATATACATAATATCACCTTTAAAATAATTGGTGTGTTTTCATTTGTAGAGAACAAAATAATAATGGCTATTCATTTTCATCAAGTATAAGCCAGATATTTTCTGGTGATTTTATTTTTAGAAATATAAACTTCTTAATGCAATGAAACAAGCATATTATTCAGATTCTTGATTTCTTAGTATGAATATTTAATTGACTTTTTAAAATGTTGTAATAACACAAATATAAATAAGGATTATGCAATGCAATATTCTTGATTTGTCTCTACAACAAATCTGTGTTATGTGTTTGAAATAAACGTTCTATGTTGTATTAATAAAATACATGAATATATTATTTAAATGTTAACCACAAGACCAAGGAAACTACTAAATATTATTCGTGAAGGACAGTTTAAAAATATAAAGCCTGTATCTTACAACTAGTTGGTGATATTTGTGACAGTATGTGGCCTTTAACAAATAAAAGGCAAACTATATTTAGGCTCTCTTTCCCCTTGTCTGTGGATGCGTATGCGTGACTTGTGTTTGTAGCATATCTATATGTCATATGCCTGCATGCCTAAAGTTAATTTAATGGCTAAACTAATTTAAGGATGTTAATGACAAAAATGAATTACTAAATCTTTATTATCTATTCTATTTTCAGGTTTAGGATACCAAAACAATATTACTGGATTAACTAAAGTAAAAGTTAACTTGTGTATCCTTTGCATCTAATTAAAGTGATACTGACCCTCCCACACATATCTTTCTTTAATCTATATCTTTTTTCTAAGAAAATATTACAATAGGTTATTTAATCACAAATGTTTACAAAAGTTGTTTTCCATTATGAAATATCAGGTCCATTATTTTTAGACTTGTAATACAGTTATTTTTTGAAGTCTTTAGGTTACTTCTTGTTTATTTTATTTATTTATTTTTATTTTAGAGGAAAAAAAATAAATACAATGGTACAAAATTTCAAAACAAGACTGTAGGAGTGTGACAATTGTTAGCACCCTGCATAATGCTATCTTCAATGTATTTGTTCATATTACAAGATATAAGCATGAAAAATTGATCAAACAATATAGGCACAAACCTTTCTTTTCAACGAACGCTTAGCAGTTAGCAGTGTAACTATCTTAACTATCTTGTGTGTATATATATATTTTTTTTTCCCTTTCCATTACTTCTTTTCTCCTTTCCCCATCCAGTTTCTCTTTTCTTTGGAAAGTTTCTTCCCATTTCACAGTATCTATTGTACATTTTGGATCTTACTTACTCTTTCAGCATCTTACACTAGGGAGATAATACGATGTTTACGTATGCAAGTCTGATTTATTTCACTTATGAGTATAGTCTCAAGTTGCATCCATATACCTATAAAAGTCTCAAGTTTATCCTTCTTTATACCTAAGTAGTACTCCATTGTATAAAAATACCACATTTTTTTATCCATTACTCAGTTGATGGGCATTTGGGTTGTTTCTGGCTATTACAATTGTGCTGCTATAAACATGGATGCACATATATCGCTGTGATATGATGATTTTAATTCTTCTGGGAAAATGCCCAGAAGGTGAATAGCTGGGTCAAATGGGACCTTCAATCCTATTCTTTTGAGACATTACCACACTGATTTCCATAGTGCACAAGTCTACACTCCCACCAACAGTGAAGAAGGGTTCCTTTTTCCACAGCCCCACCAGCATTTGTTATTGGTTGATTTCTTGATGACAGCCATTCTTTCTGGGGTGAGATGGAATCTCAGTGTTGTTTTAATCTGCATCTCTTAGAAGACCAATAATGTAGAACATTTTTTCATATAATTATTTTCTATTTGTATTTATACATCTGAGAAGTGTGTGTTCATCTCATATTCCCATTTTTGGATTGGGTCTTTGAATTTGTGGGGTCTGATTTTTAAAAATTATTTATAAATTCTAGATAAATTCCTTTGTCTGAGGGACAGTTGACTAAAACATGTTCCTACTTTGTGGCTTGTCTTTTCACTCTGTTGGTGACTTCTTTTGATATAGAAAAACTTTTTAATAAGATAAGATCCCACTTACTGATCTTTGAAGTGTTTCCTATGCAGTTTGGGTTTTGTTCATGAAGTCTCTGTCTACCTTTATTTCGTCAAGATTTCTACATATTTTCTCTTCTAGTAGATTTAGTGTTTCTGCTTTAATATTTAGACCTTCAATCCATGGTGATAGAGATGGGTCTAATTTTATTTTTCAGTATGTAGAGTGCCATTTTTTCCAGCACCATTTATTGAAGAGGCTATCTTTCTTCCCATGAAAATAATTGGCCCCTTTGTCAAAGATAAAGGGGCTGAGTGTGTATGCAGTGGTGTCTGCATCTTCTAATATGTTCCACTGGTCCTCTGTTTTTGTTTTTGTTTTTTTTTACCAGTACCATGCTGATTTTATCACAGTAGCTTTGTAATATAATTTCAAGTCAGGGATTGTGATGCCTCCTGCTTTGCCTTTATTGCCCAGGATTGCTTTTGCTATTCTAGGTCTCTTCTGTTTCCAGATGAATTTTAGGAATGTTTTGTTTTGTTCTGTGAGGTATGTTAATGGTATTTTGATCAGGATTGCATTGAATCTATAGAACAATTTTGGGAGTATGGCCATTTTCACTATGTTGGTTCTTCATATCCATAAGCAAGGGGTATCTTTCCATTTTCTGATATCCTCTTACATCTCCTTTTTCAGTGTACTGTACTGTTCAATGTATAGATCTTTTACTTCCTTTATTAGATTGATTCCTAAATATTTCATTATTTTTTGGATGCTATTGTGAAGGGTATGGTTTCCCTAATTTCTCTATCAGTGAGTTTGTTACTTATGTACAGGAATGATATTGATTTTTGAGTGTTGAATTTGTGCGCAGCTATGCTACTGTTTTTGGTTATTAAATTAGAAGTCTTTTGGTGGTGCTTTTGGGGTCATCTATGGAGAGTATCACGTCACCTGTGAATCATGATATTTTACCTTCTTCCTTTCTTATTCTTTTTCCTTTTATTTCTCTCTTATCTAATTGCTTTGGCTTATGTTTTCAGAATTATATTGAATAGGAGTGGTGATAGTGGACATTTTTGTCTTGTTGCTGATTTTGCAGTGAAAGCTTTTAGTTGTCCATTTAGTATGATGTTGACTGTTGGTTTGTCATAGATGGCTTTTATTATATTGATAGAAAGACCATCTACTCCAATTTCCTGTAGGGTGTTTATCATGAATGAGTGCTGGACTTTATCAAAAGATTTTTCTGCATCTATTGAGATTGTCATGTGATTTTTATCTTTCGCTGTATTGATATGATGTATTATGTTTATTGATTTGCATATGTTGAACCATTCCTGCATTCCTGGGCTGTATCCCACTTGGTCATGGCATGTAGTCTTCTTGATGATTTGTTGCATTCTGTTTGCTAGAATTTTATTGAGGACTTTTGCATCTATGTTCATTAGGGAGATTGGCTTGTGGTTCTCTTTTTTGGTTGGGTCTTTCTCTGGTTTTGGTATCAGGGCAATACTTACCTCCAGGAATGTGATAGGATGTGTTGCTTCACTTTCAATTTCATTAAAGAGTTTAATGAGTATTGGCATTAAATCTTCTCTAAATTTCTTGTAGAATTCAGCTGTGAGCCCATCTGAAAGTGGGCTTTGCTTGTTGGTAAGTTTTTAATTACATTTTCAATCTCATTAACTGATATTGAGTTATTCAGAATTTTTGTATCTTCTTGATTAAGCTTTAGTAATTCATCTCTGTCTAGGAATCTGTACATTTCTTCTGTTTTCCATTCTGTGAGAGTAAAGTCTTGTAAAGTAAGTATTGATGATCTTCTGAATTTTCACAGCATCTGTAATGATTTTACCCTTTTCATTCTTTAATGTATGGATTTGAGTCTTTTCTTTCCTTTATTGACAATATTGGCTAAGTGCTTATCAATTTTATTTATTTTTTCAAAGAACTAACTGTTCAATTCATTAATTCTTTGTATTGTTTTCTTAGTCTCCATTGCATTAATTTCTGCTCTGATAGTTATAATTTCTTCCCTTGTATGGGATTTGAGTTTTTCTTGCTCTTCTTTTTCTAGAAGCTTGATGAGTAACACTAGATTGTTTTCTTGTGCTCGTTCTGTTTTCCTGATGTGAGAATTCACTGCTATAAATTTCCCTCTTAGGACTGGGTTCATTGGTATGTTGTGTCTAAATTCTGGTATGAATTCTGCTATGTTGTATCTAAATTCTCATTTAGTTGTAGTTACTGTTTAATTTCTTCCTTTATTTCATCTATGACCCATTGGTTTTTCAGGAGGATGTTATTTAATTTCCACCTGTTTATGGAGTTTTTGAGGTTTCTTTTGCCTTTAATTTCCAATTTCATTGCACTGTGGTCAAATAATATGCATGGGAGGATTTCAATTCCTTTGCATTTACTTAAGCATGTTCTGTTGGTTAGTATATTTTCTATTTTAGAGAACATCCCATGAGCAGCTGAAATAATGTGTATTCTGATGATGTTGGGTGGAACACTCTGAAGACATTTATTATATCCATTTGTTTATAGGTTTAGTTCAGTTCTGATATTTCTTTGCTGATTTATTGTCTAGTTAATCTATCTCTTGGTGACAATAGGTTATTAAGTTCTACCATTACGATTGTGTTATTGCAAATTTGATTTTTCTTATCTATCAATAATTGTCTTATATAGTACAGTGCTCCCATATTTGGTGCATATATATTTATGATTGTTACCTCTTCCTCTTGAAATTTTACCCTAACAAGTATATAGTGACCTTCTTTATCTTTTTTGATCATTCTTGGTTTGAAGTTCACATTATCTGCACACAGAATAGCTACCACTGCTTTTTTCTCAGTTTCTATTCCATGGAAAATTGGTTTACATCCTTTGATTTTCAGTCTATGAATTTCTTTTTGAGTTAAATATGATTCTAGTACACAGCATATTGTTGGATCTTGTTTCTTGATCCATTCTGCCAGTCTGTTTCTTTTGTTTGGTGAATTGTGGCAATTTATGATGGTTATAACTTGATGGTTATAACTGATATGAATTGGTTCATCTTTGTCTGTTATTTTCCTAGTGTTGGTTCCCTGCTTTTCCCCTCTGTTTAATTGTTTGCCCTTCCTGGTGGTTTCTTTCTGTTGTCATTGTTGGAATTGTGGTTCTTTTCATCTGTGTCTAGAATATCTTTCAGTGCTCTTTGTAGGATTGCTTTGGTGGTCATGAATTTCCTCAGTTGTTCTTTGTCATGGAAGTATCATATTACTCCATTAAGTTTGAAAGATAGTTTTGCAGGGTACATCAATCTGGGTTGGAAGTTGTTTTCTTTCAGGACCTGAAATACTTCAGTTCAAGCTTTTCTTGACTTGAGGGTTTGTGTTTAGAAGCCTGCCATGATTCTAATGGACTTTCCTTCATAGGTGGTCTGTTTCTTTTCTCTAATAGCTTTTAATATTCTGTTCTTGTGCTGAATTTCTGGAATCTTGATTATTATGTCTTGGTGTAGTTTTATTTTGGTCATGGCTTTTTGGAGTTCTATGTACTTCATTTATTTGCATGTCAAATTCTTTATCCATGCTTGGGAAGTTTTCTGCCATTATTTCTGTGAAGAGATTTTTCTTTTTTTATGGCACTTGTGCTGTCTTCAGCTTTCTCATTGACCCCAATCAATCTTATGTTATTCTTTGCCTCGTCTTGTAGCTGTTGCATTGCTCTCTTTTTTATGCTCTCTTG
Organism: Erethizon dorsatum; assembly: GCA_028451465.1. Taxonomy (NCBI): domain Eukaryota; kingdom Metazoa; phylum Chordata; class Mammalia; order Rodentia; family Erethizontidae; genus Erethizon; species Erethizon dorsatum. The sequence goes on from CM051824.1 coordinate 116,006,455, forward strand.
CTATTTTTAAGATCTTTCTTCTCATTATAACTAGCTGCAATTCTGTCTTCATGATCTTATATTCAATCTGTTGCATATACTTTCTTTTTTTTTAATATGGGAGTTAACCTCAGGAGCTAGTTCTTGCCAGCAAGTCCTAGAACCACTGAGTGGTATCACCAGCCCTTTTTTTCCTTTATATGTGTTCCAGGAGTCAAATTCAGGACCTTGTGCTTGCCCATGTATATACTTTCAATGGAGGTTTTCATTTCTTGGATTTCTGTTTGGATATGTGTCATGGATTCCATTTCTTTACTATGTTAGGCATTTTTTGTTTCCATCATTTTTCTAGGTTTATCCATTCTTTTATCTGTCTTCTCTAATATCTTTGATTTTAAGCATCATTTCTTCTGTACCTGAGAGATTATTTTCTCTATAGCCTTTTCCACTTGTTTTTTTCACTTCTATTACTATCACTTCAGAAAGTTCCAGTGTTTGAATTCCAATTTCATCTCATTGGGTTCCAGGCTTGTCCTGGGTGGGCTGTTGGGCTGGGGTTGCATTTTGCTTCTGTGTCTTAGACTTTATGAAAATGATCTTAATTGACTGATTTCTCTAATAATTGTTATATTCACCTACTTTCAAGTCACATTGAAAGAAAACTTTGAGGGAAAGTTTACCTGTGCTCTGATGAGTGAATCTAGTGATTTCACCTAAAACATAATGAGAAGTTTATCCTTTTCCCTTTTTCAGAACTCAAGTTTAAAATTTCTCAAAGACAATTACTCTTAGGTAACAAAATTCAGAATTAATGGAAAGCATTTCCCTTTCCATACTGAGATATGGCAATATTAGTTATACTCTAGATAAAGTTCATAGAATAGTCCAAGATGTGTCCTGCATATACCCTAAAGAAAGCTAAATGCCTCTTTAACTGAAGTTTATCTTTTACTGAGGAAAAGGAGAAAGACATGGAATGAGCTAAGGCTTTCTCTAGGCTGTCACCAACAGAGGGAATATTTGAGCAGGTTTGGGGCAAAAAATATGTTGAAAAGGGCCAAGAAAGATACAGTCATCCATACCTGAGAGGCTGTCAGAAGCCAGGAGCTCATGGAAATGCAAACCTTATAATAACTTTTAAGAGAAAAATAAAATATCTATGAAAGGTCCCTAACACATAGTGGAATTACATAAATGTTAGTGAAACCTTTCACACTTCTCCACATGGAAACTATTGGAGGTGCAATCCTACTTTATTTACAGAGACTTAATTATATCAAGTGTTGTCATATTGTGTAGTAGGAAATTTCCTGAACAGTCTTCAATTTTGCCATTTTAATCTCTTATTTTAGAGAGGTTGCATTTGAAGTATATTTTAATTCTGAAACACACACTCAATATAATATTGAAGAACTTATTTTCAAAATATATGAATTATAAAATATTAAAATAGATAATGCTACATATTTTTCTTCAATATATACAGCAATGTTCTACTCATAATGTTGTTATAGATTGTTACAAATTTTAGTATTGCACATTGATTATAATGATAAAAATTCTGAATTCAAAGTTTTTTGCAAAGTTCCATTTATTATGTAATGCTAAGACAGTGTATGTTGTAGTCAGGATTTGCAAGGAAAACAACAATACAATACAGGACACATAATTTATAGGATTATTTTCTAATAGTCACCCAAAGAGTCATATACAAAAAGTGCAGGAAAACTGTCCACACACTAAAGACCCAAAGAATCAAGCTGAGGACCTGGATTCCACAGCAGTGTCCTGCATGAGTCCAGCTGAAGACCTAGGGCCCATGGCAATGCCCCCCATGAGTCCTACCGCAGGCCCAGAGCCCACAACAATGCAAGCCCACTTGCATGTCTCATGCAAGTCTGTTCCACGGATCTGCACTGGAAGACTCAAAGGTCAGTGGTGGAAGCTAGAAAGTCTGTGCCAACAGGATAAAGGATCTGTGCCCATAGACTGAGGGATCTGCACTGGAGCCAGAAAGTGATGCTCAGAGTAAGGACCAGAGCTCCCCTGAAAGGCATCACAGCCGTCCTCAGTGACAGTGACAGTGAGGTCCCAAGCTCCTCCAATGGCACTCCTCCAATGATGTCCTCCAATGATGTCCTCCAATGATGAGAACAGCCAAGATCCTATCAGGAAAGCCAGCACGACAAGCTCCTCAAGGAGAACCAACAGCACCCCCTCTTACTCTCCAGTTCTCCTTTTATGTTGTTGGCAACAGTACTCGGGTGGGCCCTCCACACCCAGCACCACACTGATTCAGTTCAGCTGGGTGTTACAAGTTGACCACCAGTTGTCAACCCACCACAGTGTACTAGCAATACTGCCTTAGTAAGAGAGCTAATATTGCTCAGAATGAACATAATAGTTCAGAGGTAGGCAACTGGTTCAACTTGGACTGGTAGCTCTTTAACCAATTCAGCCATCCAGGCTATTGGAATATTCTTCCATCTTCATCATATAACTTTTGTGTCTGAGGCAAAGTTTATAACCACATCCTGCAGTAGGAATAGTAAAAAGTCTGACAAAAGATAATATTAGTTTCCTCAATAAATAGGAGCCCTAAAATGTGTACTGCATTTTTGTTCCTATTCCATTGATTGAAATTTATCATGGGGAGAGAACTAGTGAAAGTGTAAATGTGAAATATAAACTATGCTTGTATGATCATGTGACCCAGCTAAAACTGAAGCATAGCAGTTTTTTTATTACCAAAGAAAAAGAGGGAAAAATGAATTCTAGTGAGAATTTGCTTTTTATTCCACATAAAATATGATTATATCCCAATGATTGGGTTGAATCAATAAAGTTCTTATCAATCATCATATGAATCCTGAAGTATTAAATTATTAATTTGAAGCTCAACCAATATGTAAAGAATCTACTTAGATTCCTGGATGAAATCTAAGTCACTTATGGATAATCTTTGAGAGATATTTGTCACTGAACACTTTTGCCCAACTTAAGGTGAAGAAATTTTACTTTATCATAAATTTTTTTATCCTCACAACACATGATAATCAGAAACTAAGTTGGCTTCCATCTGAGATAAAAATCAATTTTTCTATTACAAGAATTTATGCTATCTTATGCTAGCATTCAAAAACAACAAAAATTTAAAGTGTATTTTTCCAGTGCTCCCTATTACACTTATCATAGACAACATAAAACATAGACTAAATGTTAATACTAATGTCTAAAATTTTCTTAAAAGCATACTTGAATTGATAGGATGGAATGATGAAAGTTTTTCACCTGATTTTGCTTGTAGCATCTGGGAAAATCAGTACATATAGAACATTTATTTAAAGAAGTGTCTTTTAGGGAAAAGCAAAGGGAAACTTATCCAAGTGGTTTCCAAAGAACACTCTGAATATTTCAAATGTTGCTACTACATTTGCAAACAGATTACTCAGTTAAAGGGATCAATGCTTTTACATTTGTTGTTCTGACAGAAAAATATGGTCCTCCATGCAGGATCCTGGTTGCCTAAGGAGCAAGGCACTGTTCATCTGTTCAGACTGCTAGTCCTGTACTTTCACTGCATTTAGAAAAAACAAATTGTAAGCATGCTGTATTCCTGTCATTGGCTTCTGGCCTTCACATTCTTGCCTAGCTAGGACTGAGCTGTAGATGTAGAGCTTAGCAAACTCTTCTTTGATGCCATAAATTGACAGGTGATAAAAATTTGGATTAAAATTTTAGTATAAGACTATATGAGAAAATAAATGGTTGTTTTTAAGAATTTTTCATTTTTGTCTGTTGTGCAAGTGTATTTATACATGTGTATTTGTGTGTGTGTGTGTGTGTGTGTGTGTGTGTGTGAGAAAGAATGGGAGAGTAAGATATGCTGGAAGTGTTAGCTAGGAAATAAAAGTGAATAGTTCAGATTTAAGTATAGCCTATAATTAAATTCACATATGAGATTTTGTTACATGGCTCTTATGAAAGTTGAATATAAAATATATAAATGTCCTCATAAATGCCACTCATATTATAAGTTTATAAATTTAATTTATAAGAAATTGTTGAGAAAATAGTAAATTTAGAACCTTGAGTTAGGGTGTGAATCTATTATGGTTTAAAAATTTTAGTTACTGTTATTATTGCATTTTTTGTCATATGCTGATAGCATGTTTTTGTCCTCATCAATTTGTCCTCTAAGCAGTTGAGCAAAATATCATACATGCTAGATTTGAAAACACTTTTTAAATGAAATAAACTTTTTATTCTTGCTGAATTAGAAGAGACCAACTCATTCATAATGAATTCTGTTTTATTTTAAATAAATCTATTATGTATTCAGTTTCACTATATCTAGGAAAATATTTTCATTGATGTCCAAGTACACTACTTATTCTACTTTGGCAGAACATAAAAGATAAGGGATTGTGGAATATAATTGGTATTATTCATTTGCATTTCTTTAATATCTACATGGATTTGTATTTTATCATTATATTTTTACATTCCACCTTGATAAGTAAAATAATTTTTTATTTAGGAGTGTAAACTCCCTCATACAATGTTTATTTACATGTTTTAAGAATATATATTGAATTATTATTTCAATATAGTTTCTGGTAGAAGCTACATAGCATAAATTACATTACTTATTTAATTCTCTCTAGAACTCAGTGATCCATTTAATGTGATAATTATACCTAGATTCAGGCAAGAATTTGCTGCTCTTTAAAAAGTCATGTTTGGCCTTGGAGGAATGTATAAGCAACAAAGAATTGCCTAAGACTGTCTGGGAAGATATTCACACATCAATTTCAAATTAAAAAGGCTTTTTATTTGACAATTCCATGAGAATGCAAATATTAGCCTTCTACCACTTCTCATAGTCTTTGTCAGGAAGTATATACATTACCTTGCACTCATTTCTGAGAGAAAGTGTGACTAGAGTGCTTGTGAGATTTTTATATCACTGTAAAAGTCTCTTCAGGCCTAGAGGACATGCATGTTACACACTTGTGCACCATTTCTCTGACAGCAAGTGCTTACTTCAGAATTAAGTATCTTGCCTCTTTTCATATGATGTAACACAAACAGCAACTTGACAGTAACTAGAGGCTGAGGCTCAAAAACAAATTTAAATTATCCACATCTGTGGCCAAACTACATTAATTTTTAATGAGATAATTTTACCAAAGTTAACAATTAGTAAGTCACACATATGTTAAGTGTCCACAGTGTTTATTTAGCTAATTGACAACAGCACGTATTCTTTAACACTCTTATTTACTGATAGAATTGTGCAGTGGAAGCTTTGACAGATTATGTATCTCTTAGTGTTCATCAGAAGAAAACTTACTCAGATGAAGTTTCAATACTAGTTCGTGTGAAAATATGTGTTTAACAGAAAATTTCATGTATAGGTTAATGGCAAAGTATTGGCTGTAAGAAGTTTTAGCTAAACAATTCTTTTTAACATCTGGGACTGCCCTGGCAATGATCCTCATGAGGGAAATTTTATTTCCATTTGGCTGCTCTCCTAGAATCAGCTGCTTTATTCTACAGCCACAATCTTCATGAAGTCACATTCTTCATTCCGAACTTCTGGCTGATACCAGCAAAAAGAAGACCTGTATATACCCTAACATTGTATGCAGGAAAGTATCTACAGGGAGTTGTCAAGGGTGCTTGATTATTTTTCTTCAGGATATTATCTTTCAGTTTTGATTTCCTGTTAATTTGCCCCTCTTTGAACTTCTCTAGTCAGTTTTACATTCTTCTGCTGTATATGTATGTCATATACAGGCATGAGGAAACAGTCATTCTACACTTTGAATGATTCTCTATCTAGCAAGTTTCAAAAATTTACATATTTGTAGCAAGGTTCATCCTACATTTGCTGGGAGAGGTAAAAGGTAGATGACTATTCATCATTGCCACTCCTTCAATTTTCTTCACTTCCCAAAATGTGACAATAATGTGAGCATTCATTTATACATCTTTCTGGTATTTAAGAATCCAAGAACATACTTGGCAGTACATAAAGCAGTGAAAGATTTTTTTTATTCGAATGAAAATCATTGTCATTTGTATATGTGTTGCCGAAGTGAAAATAAATCATTGTCATTTGAAAGACTAAACTTGAATAATTCAAATGTAAACAAAAAAAGTAAATATAAATGGTATATATTGTCAAGATAGTTGAGATTATATGTTTTAATAAGTTTATTCAGATAGAATATTTTAGAAGCATGTGTCATACATCAAAAATTATGTTGCCACTTCACTATTTATTATAATTGACAAGTAAAAGTGTGTGTGTGTGTGTATATATATATATATGCACATATATGGTATATAACATGATTTTTTTTTGAGACAGGATCTTGCCATACAGTTTGGACTGGTATTGAAATCACTATGTATCCCATGCTGGCTTCAAACTCACAGTGATCCTCCTGCCTCAGCCTCCTGAGTGCTGGGATTACAGACATTCACCATCATTCCTGGCCATGATTTTTAATGTATGTATTCACTGTGGAATGCCTAATTTGAACTAAGTAACATGTGCACTATCTCACACAGTTATTTTTTAGTGGCAAGGATGCTTAAAAATATTCTTCTACCAATTTTGAAATATAAAATATACTCACTGTGGTCAATGTTATGTTCAGATGTTCTGAATTTGTTTAATCTAACTGAAGTTTTACAACCTTTGACCAACATACTTTTAAATAATATGCTTGAAATAAAAATAATGATATCATAATGATATAATGTAATAAATAATTGACAGATATAGTCTTGATTAATGCTGAAGGCTATATACTAACAATGTTTTACAGAATTTGTAGTAATAGATGTTCTTGGAACTTTAGCATTGTTGTTCCATTGATTAGTCTTCACAACTTAACAAAATAATTGAAATATTACTTGCTTCAAGGAAAAGTGCCTTTTAGGAGACATTTTATTACAAAACTGGACATTTGAAAAGTTTACATAGCAGTCTTGTTATATTTTTTTTAATTTTTAGTTAATATTTTGGTACCTCCAGATACTACATAATTTGATTATTGGTGCTAGTATATTACTTTTTCAGCCTATAAATCACAATGGAAACACTTTTGTTTTTGTGTTCAGTAAAAGTTATTAATCAGAATAATAATTAATAATTAATAATTAACTTAAATCCTAAGTATGTTTGACATTTGTTCCTGAGTGGTTATTCTTTAGTTTTCTAAGCAAAGATTCAGGGGAATTGGATTCAGAAAGTCCTTTGTGCTTTGAGACTGACATATAAATATTTGCTTGAGCTTTATAAAAAATTTAATTAAGGATTAGTTTATATTTCTTTGTGACCCCACATTCTTTAGTTAAAATAACCTAATTGCAAATTCTGCCATGTAATACAGAATGACCTTTCTAAACAAACACATGTAAACTCACACTCCTTGCTAGCTTTGAAAGCAAATATCTTATAAAATAAATATATATAAAATATAAAAATAAATATAAAAAATCAAAATAAGATAAATGACATTAGGTTCTATAGAATTTTCAACAAATATCATAAAGCAATGATATTCATGTTTCAGTAAGCTACAAAATTAGTTTTAAAATATAAGAGATCTTCCAGATGCAAAATGATTCTGTTCTTACAGATTGGATTGACATCAATTTTAGTTTTTAAATTTTATATATATATGAATAATTCCAATATATTATGAACATATACTTAACAAACATACTCCAGAGTGAATAACACTTCCATAAGACCATTGTTTGCATTATTTTTATGTCACATTTGTTTAAATTAAGGTCACAGACAATGTTAATGAGCTTATGTTGAATCATTCTTATTCGTTAGCCTTGAACAAGTTAGATGATGTTGCTGAATCCTAATTTTTCTTTCCAGGTTGTAAAATATATATATGAATTTATGTCAAAGTACTTTTTAAGCATAAGTTACTAAATAATAGAGTTTCTTATAGAGATTTGATCATATTAAAATAATTATTCTGAAAAACTTGTGGATATTAAACTGTAATCTAATTCAATCTGAAATTATGCCCTCATAATTCACTGAATATGTTGATTTAGAGCAATAAGAATTATTATTGAATGAGGAAATGTTTAACTTCTATAAGAAGAGAAAAATACAGCAATAACATTTCAAAAAGCTTATATTTTTATTACCAAATATTGTGGTATTCTAGTCTCAATGAAGCATTGAAAGGTTCAACCACCTAGCAGCACATTATATTCATGAATATCCCTGTATGACTCAAAGACACATAGAATATATATAGCTCAAAACACAAATTTGAAAAATCATATACTGAATTCTTTCCCAAATATCTATTTTAAGTAAATAAACAAATTTGTAAATTGAAGCACCCATCAGAACACTATTAGGGATGCAATTTATGGATTTTATTATGTAGTTTTCCTGCCTAGTCATTAAATCAAGTGTCCATGGAAACAATTCTGCTTTAATACTTCAGATAGTCTATTTTTATATTATCTACATGAGCAAAATAATTCAATCATGCTACTGCTGGCATATCAGTTTTCTCCAGAAACATTAAAAAGCTACATTATTATCTTCACATCCAAAGAAATTAAGGTTCTTCAGAATTTCAACTGTATGTGCATAATGCATTTGATATTATTATGAGTATAAAACCTGTTCTCCTGACAAAGATCTTCACATTTTTATATATTTTTCTTTCTGTCCATGTTTGTAATTAGCATTAAATATTTTTGAATCACCAAATTTATTATGTCTTCCTGTATACTTCAAGTTGTTATGCAGGAAAACACATTTTTTTCTGGTTTATGAAGATACTCACTAGATACACAGCAACTTTATATTTATAATGATATAAATTCTACTTATGATTATTATCTACAATAAAATCTGATCACTTTATTACACAATCATTAAATGAATGCTTATTATAATACATTGCTTAAAACATGGATAAATTTGGGTAGATTTTACATAATAATGGTAATGTTACACTAGAAAAAAAGTATTTATTATATATGTAGTTACATATTGCGCATTATAATCATTTTGCCTATATCAATTTCTTTTTCCTAAATGAGTTTCTATCATACCTGAGTTATAAAATTTATATCATGCAGAGTTTCTGTAGCAAAAGACATCTCAATGAATAAGTTGATAACAATAAAAAAATCAAAGCAATTCAGGTATCTATTACATTCAGGAAAAGTGTTATAGCTAAATACTCAGAAGTCATAGTGCTGGCTTATATGATAATTATATTTTTAATTTTTGAGAAATTTCCTTACAATTTTCCATAATGGATAAACAATCCACATTCCTACTAAGAGTGTACAGGGGACCCTTTTCTTCTACATTCTTGCTAACACTTCTTAGATTTCATCGTTTTGAAACTCATCCTGGCAGGTGTGAAGTGATGTCTCACTGTCATTTTAATTTGAATTTTACTTACGTTCTGTGATGTTGAGAAATTTTTTTGTGTCTTCTGTTAAGAAATGTCTATTCAGATCTTTAATTCGTGTTGAATGAAGTTTGCTGTGGGCTGAATATTTCCACTTCCCCTCTCCAATATTTATGGCTTGAAATTCTAACCTTCAAGAAAATGATAACAGCAGATAGAACCTTTTGGTTATGAGGGTGAGGCCTTTGCCCTTATAGAATATGCTTCTAAGAACCACTTTATCCCTTCTGCTATATTAGGACAGAGAAAATTAAGCCTTCACTAGACATCATTTCTGACAAAGCACAGAGCTTTTGGAATTTTATTCATAATTTGTGCGTTATATGCAACGTAACCCTCATTATTATTTTAGAGAAGGTTGAAAGGACTAATACAGGGCTATTCCTACTATTATTAGCTTTCTATTGAGCTATTTGGGTTTTGTTCATATTTTGGATATTAATCTTTTACTAGATAAATTATTGCTCAGACTAGTGTTGTGGAGCTTGCTTCTTATATATTTTTTAGCAGTTTAAATATTTGAGGTCTTAGGTTTAAGTCTTTAACCCATTTTGAGCTGATTTTTGTATTCAGTGGAAGAAAAGAGTTCAGTTTAATTATTTTGCAATATGGACCTTCTGGTTTTCCCACTGAAGAGAATTTTTTTAAGGTTTAAAGCAACATGTATTTGTCTCCATACTGTTTTCTGTATTAAAGGACTGAAAGGAATCTTACCAGGTTAAAATCAAAATGTTCTGGCAGAAGCACATTCCCTTGGAGAATCTTAGGAAGACTACAGTTTCTTTTACTTTTCTGATTCCTACTAGCTTCCTATATTCCTCAGCTTCTAGCTCTCTACCTCTGTTGTCAAAACAGCAGGTTTGCATCTCTGCATTGCTGTCTTCTATACTCATGCCTCTCTCAAAATCTCTTGTATTTCCCTTTTCTATTTATAGTGACTTTTGTGATTAAGTTCATTAACTTAGGCCCATCTAGAAAACTGAGGATGTGTCTATTTCAAAGCCAGAAAATTGGCAATCTATATTCTCTCTGCAAATTTATTATTTCCATATAAGGTAATGTTTCAGAGTCTAGGGATTGAGAATGTAGAAATCTTTGGAAGGAGCATTATTTTCCTACCATGTCTATATACAAAAATTTGCCTTCACTATATGAGTTTTGGTGCTAGTTAGAAAATGGTATTTCCAACTGTCAATAGAGGAGAGGCAGTTACATTAAAAGCTCATGGTTTACAAGGCACAATAAATGCTTTATTTTAGTAATCATTCATCTTTTTGGTAGGGAGCTTTATCTAGTAATTAGCTACAAACCACTAGTGAATTTCATCACATGAACTGATCAGCTAGGCCAAGTATTTTGCATAATATAAGAATGCCATGTCTTATAGTAAAGGTAAGGAAAATAATTTCCTTAAACATTTCCTTCTTACACTCTGCTCTTAGATTTAGAATCATTACTGTGATGTCAAAAAAAGGTAATTGAAGCTGATAGGAGGAACACTAAACAAAGGACAAAAATTCTTTATAAAGTTTAATAGGAATCACCTATCGCCTACCTCTTTTCCCCAAGGCATGAATCTAGATTCATTACAATTTTAGAGATGAAAATATCATCATGACTATGTACTAAGTTCTGGCATTGCACTGTTGTAAGTGATAAAATGATGTACTTTCTGCATGGTGTGGAAATTCAAAAAAAATATTTAATGTATATTTTGGCATGAGGGGCCAGTGAGATAGCTCAGTGGCATAAGCACCTGCCTGGCAAGCACGAAGTCCTGAGTTCAACTCCCGGTACCCACATACAAAGAAAGGGCTGGTGATATCGCTCAGTGGCATGAGCATCTGCTGGTGCGTGAGGTCCTGAGTTTGACCCCCGGTACCCACAAAAATAAATAAAAAACTATATTTTGGCATGAGTTGTTAGCCAAGTCTTCCAGAAAAAACTAAGAAGAAAGAAGTCTAATTCATGAAAGTTTGTTGTTGTTGTTGTTGTTCTTTACCCATTGAATTAGAATATCTACAGAGGGAAAGACTTGCCTCATTCTCTCACTATTGAATCTCCATGATCAGAACTGTGTGTCTATCACATAGTCACTTTTCAATAAGTGAGTAATGATTACTGGAAGTTTTATTTACTTCACAATTATTAATTTTATGTTAATAATACTAATTTTATTTGGAAAATATTTGGCTCTCATTATCTCCCTCAATCCTTGTACATTTTGAAATTCATTGATCACATCTACTCTACAAATTTAAAAAAATGCACATTATACTCATATACCACAAAGCATGTGCCAAGCAGTGTGCTAAGTTTTAAATATTAGCTCATTTAACCCTCACACCAACCCTACAAAGAAGACATCTTTTTTATCTTCATCTAATAGTTGTAAGAGCTAAGGGACACTCCTCAGTACAGGACCTGCCTGGCAAGTGCAAGGTCATGAGTTCAAGTCCCAATAACAACAACCAAAAAAAAAAAGAACAAAAAAAAAAATAAAGGAAAAAAGAGCTAAGGGACAGAGAGCCTGAATGATTTTTCCTGTTGAGTAGCATTTTGACTTCATTCTCTATCTCTCCCCATAGGATAGCTCATCTACCAGAATACCTCCATGTAGCATATTCTTTACATAACATACTGATCTCAAGGCAGTCACACTTTTCATCATGTAGCTATCTACAAAAAATAAAGGGACCAGTGAGATAGCTCAGCAGCATAAGCACCTGCCTGACAAGTGCAAGGTCCTGAGTTCAACTCCCTGTACCCATATACGAAAAAAGGGCTGGTGATATTGCTCAGCAGCACAGGTGCTTGCTGGTGCATGAGGTCCTGAGTTTGACCCCTGGTACCCTCAAAAAAGAAAGAAAGAAAGAAAAAAAAACAAGATAGAAGTTTTAGTACTCAGACAGGTGATTCCGAGAATGGCCTACTCTTTCTTTCACTGCACTTTATTGGTCAAAGTGATCACCAGCCAGCCTCTGTTCAAGAAAAGGGGAAACATACCCCATGCCTTAAATGAATGTCCAATAAATTAGTTCCATTTTCAACTTGTCACAGAAGATAAGAACTTGTTCTATGCTACACAGTTATTCTGTAGAAGGAGAAAGAGTCAAGCCAAAATATTCACTTAAGATCTAATGTTCTCAATATTCTGGAAATCATGACAGATATTTCCTATTAAGAACAATTTTTTGCGGGCCTGACTAGACAGAATTATGTATTTAATATAATTCTGTAGTTTTTAAATTATCTTTTAGCCCTGTAATGAATACAAATTTTTTCTTCTCCCAATGCCCCAATTCTTTACTTTTTTCTAAGGAAATTCGTTTTCTCAAACTAGTATTTTCTTTTTTTTTTTTTTTTTTTTTTTTTTGGTGGGTACCGGGGGGTCGACCTCAGGACCTTGCGCGCCAGCAGGCGCCCGTGCCGCTGAGCGATATCACTGGCCCCTTTTTCGTATGTGGGATCCGGGAGTCGAACTCGGGCCCTCGCGCTTGCCGGGCAGGCGCTTAAGCCGCTGAGCCATCTCACCGGCCCCAAACTAGTATTTTCTTAACTGTGTTGAATATATATATACATATATATACATATATACATATATATGCATATGTATGCATTATATATACATATATACATATATACATATATATACATATATATGCATTATGTATTATAGTCACATATATTATCTGCTGTATATAATTATGTTTTTCATGTTTATATTTACAAAAATGTATAATCAACTTATGTGTATTTTATACATACTTCTTTACATCTTGTTTTCATTTCACTCAATAATACATTGTAAAATACGATTTATTTTATAGTTTTTATTGTTAATTATTTTTAAAAACTACACAACATTGCATATTAAGTATAAACCATAACATGATTAAAGATAATCTTATATAAAACATTGGCTTTATTGTTCTTTCTAGTATTATTTATTAGTACAAATGATGCTACATTAAAAAAGTAAACTTTTTTACTATCATTTTTCCAGTCTTAGTTCAATAATATCAGAGAAGCTTTTTCTGAAATCCTAAACTAGAAAAATTTAGACTTAAATCCTGTCCCAGTATTTTGTATATTTACTTCATAGGATTTTTTTTTGTGGGTACCAGGGCTTGACCTCAGGACCTCATGCACCAGCAGGCACCCATGCCACTGAGTGATATCACTAGTCCTTCACAGGATTTTTTAAAAGTATTATTATATATTTATCTCTATATCATTCTTATTGAAACGCATAATTCAGGAGCCTATCTTTTGTGTTCAGCATTGTATATTAAGTGTCTCCTGTAGTGTTTGGTGGGTTCTAATTAGAGATAAAATAATTTTGGTAAATTTAAATTGGTAATAAAATATAAATATGTAATTCTGATTTATAGGCTAATAACCATAATGCACAGTATAAGCCAATGGGTATGCTTTAAAAATTACAATTTGCAACAGAGAAGATGAATGATAGGTAGTAACTTACATTGCATCTAGATCATTCCAGCTGAACTTAATTAGAATCCACTATTTTACCTTTAACTATATCATATGATAACTGAAGAGAAGGCAATATATATAAAATTAAAATAAACTGAATTAAGAATTGTGAAGATATTTAAATAATTATTTCATTCCTGGTTGTCAACTATGCCATACTAATAGAATTAAAGATTTTCTTATTTTCTAATGCCTGTTTCAATGATTTGCTATAAGCACGTATCGACCATTGTCTAGTTCTTGCACGTGGACTCCTTCATCTTAAAAGCCAGCAACAGTGCATCAATTTTTCCTCATATTTGATTTTTTGATTTTTCCTCTGTTGCCAATAAAAGAACATTCTGTTTATAAAGCTCTCATGTAGTTACTGCACATTATGCTCACAAAGATATTTCTTCAAACACATCACTTAGTAACCTTAATTACATTGAAGTACTCCTTTATGATATTACCTGATACAGCATTTGATTAAATATCACGATCTAGAAATCATTGACAATCATTTTGGTAGTTTGATTCAGTCATTCCATGTTGCACACCCATTTTACAGCATCACATTGCACCCCATAAATAAAAATAAATTCTTAATATTAAATAAAAATGAATGTTGTTTATAAAAATGTATTAGAAAACTATTTCACATGATTCAAGGCATATTGTGGTCATATTTGACCACATTGTATTTGAGTATTTATGAAAGTAACAGATTCACTATAATTGTAAGAAAGGTGCTTGACATTTTCAAGAAAGAATGTATATCTAGAAAGACAGGTCTAAAAATGACCTTTAAAGTGACATTTTTGAAAACTGAAATTTATAGAGATGATAGTAACAAGACATCATATTGGCAACTAGTGTTGGAGGGAAGGCATATCAGCATAAACTCTTTAGTACATATAATTAACACTTAGAAGTGAGGTAAAATTAAGCATGATAGATACCTATGAATGCTTTACTGGATTCTTTTGATGATAAATAAATATTTGAATTTGTAATGTTGTTACTATAGAGACATAATTATAAGCTCATGAAAATATATTTACTGGACATGCTTTTGTGTTTTTTCTTAATACAGGTATTATAAAATATACTACTTTTATAATTATTTCAGAAGATATAAATGCTGTATAGTCTTATGGATTTCACTCAGAAATACATTTCTTATTTAAAATTGTAAGTTTTGATCAAGTCAAAACATAGTAGGTAAATTTATCTTAGGAATTAGACTGCATGTGTTAAATTTACAAAGCTTGAAATGCTCAAAAACAGTATTTAAGATCTTTTCCTCATTGAACAGCAATGATGAGACTTGGAGCATGAGTTAATTAATGTAAATGTTTATAACAGTGCCTGACACAGAGTAGGCACCCAAACATTACAGCATGTCATTACTAACCTATTCCAACTGCACTCATTAGGGAATTCATTTTTGTCTCCCTGAGAAATATGTTTATTTTGTTTTCTGATTTCAAGCTTTGCCTTAGAGTGGAGTATATATTCTGATTAGCATATATATTCATGAAAAAGTAGAAAAACAGAACAATAGGAAACCCTGCCACACTCTGCCTTAAAAGGAGAAAAGGCAGAATAAACTAAATGATAAAACCTTTACAACAGGACAAAGAACACAGACTGCAGTGCCACCTGAATAAAACACAAGGACACTGAAGACTGATGGCTGCAATCTTTACTGGGAAAGCAGAAAGAAGAATCTGCTAAGGTTGGGGAAAAGGGGGAAACAAAGTAGCTGAACTTCCAAACAGCATTTTATGACTTTGTGTTAGCTCTCAGAATGGATTAGAATCCCAAAGAATCCTGCCACAGACTACCACTACCTGTCAACTCTTTCTTATGAGTATTTTTTGAATATGTGAGGATAATATACAGATGTGGAGATGGGCTGGGAACAGGAGAAAGATGCAAGTAGTAAAGGGACAAAACTAGAGGCAAAACATAACTCCCCAGTGACTGAAAGGCACTTTGTTATGCTCCACCAAGAGCACAGAACAGAAAGTGTTTGAGAAAATGGAGTGGAAATCATGAAGAGATCACTGGAGTCTCACAATTGTTTAAGAACTACTAGGCAAAGACTTGAACCAACTCTCAAAAAATGTCTTCCAAGTGGGGAGACTAGGAGACCAGGAGGAAATATAACCAGGGCTCATGTTGGATCTTACAGGTCCCTCTCATTTTGTGGCATGTGGCTTCTTCTCTTTTAAATCAGTAACAAGGGGTAAAATCTTGCCACTTTCCATCTCTATCTTTATTTCTCTTCTGGGAATAGCCAGAGAAGTCATTGCATGGTAAAGTGCTTGCCTGATGGGGTTAATCACAAGGAAAATAAACTTCCCATTTGGGAGTCAAAAATTAGGGCCTTGCTCTAACACTCAGGTTAGAGACAGGGGCAGGCATTTTAGAATTCTGCCTACCACAAGGAGGTAATGTTTTCCCTGAAATTTGCTTTCATTAATCATAGAAAGAATTTGATGAGATAGACAAATACAGTTTTAAAACTACAAGGAAATGAATTCTGGAGAGCAAAAGGATGAACTCAGAATTGTGCCTCATCCGTCCCAGGTCATCCATAGAAGACTTAGTTTCACTACTATGTGTGTGTGTGTGTGTGTACATATATATAAATATATATGCATATAAATATATACATATAAATATGTATATATTTAATTTCAGCATAGAATCCATTGAAAGCATGCTGAACATTTTACCTACAGTACTGTGAATGCAGTTGTTTTAAATTACTGTCTAAACTACTCAGCAACACAAAAAACAAAAATGTATTCTACTAACTAGTGTTATACAAATATAAAAAGTAGTTTGATTCGAGGTTTATTAGTAAAGACAATTATTTTACTTAAGTATGATGCAATGTAAAATGATAAATCATTCTTTTTGTATTATGTGAATTATGTTGCTTAGATATTAGTATATTAGCATTTTTCTTTGAATTTTAAAAATTTTGATGAAATCGTATTTATCATTTCGCTTTCATGGGATTGTATTCTTATATTGTACCTAAAACATCTTCACTTAACCCAAAGTCTGAAATATTTTATTGTAGGTATTCTTTTAGAGGTTATCCATTTGCAATAATATTTGTACTTGTGTGGTGTATGGATCAAAGTTGAAGTACTTAGTAATTGTAGAACCCTGATTTAAGATGGTTTGACTTCTGATTTTTCAACTTTGGGATGGTGCAAATCAATAGACATTCAGTAGAAACTGTACTTTATATTTTGATTGCTAAGCTTTTCCTGGGCTGATGATATGCTATAAGGTACTTTCAATGACAGTCAGCAGCAAAAAGTCACAGTAATCATCTGCCACATAGCCACAAAGTAAACAATAGATGCTCCACAGTGTACGGTTACAAAGTTATGATGCTCAGTAGGTTAGATGTATTGAAATGCATTTCTGACATAGTATTTTCAGCTTATAATGGACTTATTGTGTTATAACCTCTTCATAATTCTGTACATTGGTATCCAATTTTTCCAGCACTATTTATGAAAGGAGATTTTATTACTCTATTGACTTTATTACTCTATTATTGTGATTTTATAACTCTATTGACTTGGCTTTGCAACCTTTTCAAATAACATTGACTCTATATATGAAGATCAATTCCTGGACTTTAGAGTGTTCCATTGGCCTGATAGCAATCACTTCAGAATAACAATAACTTTATAGTAATTCTTGAAGACAAGCATTGGCTTTTCTCCACTTTGTTCTTTTTCAAAATGTTTTGCCTAATCATTTTACCTTTCTGTGCAAAATTTTGAGTAAGTTTATGAATAATTTTAAAAAGTGTTATGAATTATGCTATTTAATTTCTACATAAATACATATAAATTTTTAACACATTTCCATTATCAGAACATGCTATCATATTATTGTTTTCAACATACAGTTTTTGTATATATTTCATTAGCTACATAACTATATATTTCATGTTTTCATGCTATGATAAGTAATATTTTCTACCATATAATATCAAATTCTTTATCGTGTACTAAAAATACAACTGATTTTTAAATCTAGATCTTGTACCTTGCAACTTTGTTAAACTCACTTATTTTAAAAGTCTTTTAAAGTATTTATTAGATTCCTTCAAATTTTCTTCATAAATACTCATTCCATCTGAAGAAGGAAACACTTATAGTTCTTCTGTTTAACTTCTGTGCCCTTTACTTTTTATTTCCATAATGTGCTAGCTGGGCCTTCAGTACAGTGCCAGTGGTAGCGGTGGGAGTGGACACAGTTATGGTCCTGATCAGTGGATGAAAACATTCAGTTTTCAACATTATGTGTGGGTAGCAGTTGGATTTTTGTTGATGCTTTTTTTTATGGGGTTACATAGATTCTCTGTTATTTCTAGTTTGTTAAGTGTTTGTCTTGTAGGGATGTTATGAAATGTCTTCATGAATACAGATGATAATATGCTTTTTCTTTTTTAACATGTTTTCATCATAGATTCCTTAGACTAATTTTCTAATAAATAACTATTTTTGTATTCCTGAGGCAAACTTACTTGGTTGCTATGTGGTATACTTTTTACTAGGGCTGGGGTTGTAACACAAGGTGAAGGGCCTGGGTTCATTCCTAGCACCACAAAACAAAAATTGCTGAATTGAATTTTGTAATGTTTTCTGAAGGATGTGTCTGTGTTTATGAAGCATGATGGTCATGATTTAAGCATTCCTATATGCCATTGATATTTGTGTCAGGGTATTTTTGATTGCCTAAAATATACTCTTGGATATGTTTCTCCTTTTCTTTTCTCTTTTTTTTTCTTGCTAGCAATAATTCATTTTTGTTACTATATATTCTTTAACTGTTTAGAATGATTTCCACTGAAGCCTTCTGAGCCATTAGTTTGCCTTGGAAGGAATAAACTAAATATTTAATTTTCTTAGTTAATGTAGAGCTATTCAGATCACTTATTTCCTTGCATAATCATATTTTGCTAGTGTTCATTCCAAGGAATTGGTCTAATTAAACTAGTTTTTCAAAATCATGGGCTTATGTTTATCATAGTATTTCATGTTATTTATCCCAGGTTTATTGATATATAATTAGAAAAAAAATTATATATTTAAGATGTACAACATGATGATTTCACCTACTGTATACTTTGGGAGGTTATTGCTAGAGTCAAGTTAATTAACGCATCCATTATTTCACCTTATTATAATTTTTATATGTGTAATTATGATATTTAGAACATTCACACAGCAAATTTCAAGTATACAGTAAAATATTAATTATAGTCATCATACTGTTTATTAAATCCTCAAAATTTTTCTTAAACATCAAAGTTTAACAAAAATATCTCTCCATTTCCCCCACTCTCATCATTATTAATATTTAATTGCTATAGGAGCTTTGACAGTGTGATCTGTTATTTCTTCATATTGGAAATTATTTTTTCCTAGTAATTTTGCCTAAAGGATTATCAATTTCATGATTTTTCAAAGAATCGCTTTTCATTTTTAATTAAAAATTATTTTTTAATAAAGCCTATTTCTGATCTCATCTGTTACTTCCTTTTTATATATTCCTCTTTTTTTTTTTTTGTGGGTACAAGGAGTAGACCTCAGGACCCTGCACTTGCCAGAAAGAGCTTGTGCTGCTGAGCCATATCACCAGCCCTTTTTTTCCTTTATGTGGGTACTGGGAGTTGAACTCAGGACCTCGTGCTTGCCAAGCAGACACTTACGCTGCTGAGCTATCTCACCGACACTATTCCTCTATTTTTTAGTGTGATATTGACATAACTCCATCACATAGTGGAAAATAATCTTGAATCTTGTTGAAGTTTCAAACTAAAGCTTAGAAAACTGTACTGCTTTATTTCCAAACCTAGGTTTCAAATGGCAATATGGCTTTCACCAATTTGTGATTTTCTTTATTTTTAGTAAGTTGCCCTTGTAATCCAATCACAATATTATAAGAAAGGTAAACTATACCAAAGCTGGGTGCCACATGTGGGTGTTATTCCTGACAAGCCTGCCTAGGCCTCTGTGTGACAGATAACATCTTTTGCCAGGCATGTGAATCCAAGAAATTTAGGGCTATTCCAGCCATAGCCTTCGAGGATTACAAGTAAGTCACATGGATATTTAAACAGGTTTAGGCCATATTGTTGAATTTATTGGAATGCATGGCCTACAGAAAATACAGAGAATGAGTGCTTAATGTTTTAAACCTCTAAATATGGACTTATTTGCTTTGCATAAATAGTTGCCTAACATAAATGGAGCGAATAGTTTATTAAATGTATTTTTTCTTCATTGTATCACATATGATATCACTGGTTGATTTATTTAATGTTCATCACTTGTTTACTCACTCATACAAAACAGACCCAAGTATGTTTCTTTAGACCAGACTTTTCTCCAGCCTGAACTACACTATATACCCATTAAGTAACGAATGTGCTTACAATTGACAATTTAAACTTACTAGTTCTAAAACCTAAGATTTAATCAAATATATTTAACCTGTATCTTCCATTTTTTCATCCCAGAGTTTCCCTAATCATAGTAGCCAGAAATACTTATTTTTCTTTATTCCCTAATAAAAGTAAACTCAGATATAAAGCAAGTTATTTGGATTCCACAGTAAAATAAAAGTGAAGATTTCTTTTCCTCTTCATTAAAATGTCAACCACAAGCTATTAGGCCCTCAGCATTTCTCCCTTATATTTTGCTGTGATACTAAGTTTCCATTCTCGTTCTGAGCTTGGGTTTATTCCTCATGACACATTCTGTTCTTTGAAGTTAAAACACTAATAAACATATTTTACAATGCTACTCCTTTCCATACAGTTATTCATAAATTCATTTGCCCCAAAGTTTGGAATTATTCCAAAATTCTTTGTATTTTAAACAAAATGTTTTTGAATACTCATTTTTTTTCTTTCCCCTGAGTTATTTGTTCTACCTTCAAAGCCTGGAATCTAAATATGTATCTTTAAATAAAAAATAAACTTTGAGACAGAGGTTGGACTATTTCCTCTAAATTTAGGCAAAGTTTTAAAGAGTGATTGCTGATTTAAGTATGGTACTTAATTTTTAACATTTTATATTGAAGTATATGTGGTATATAAATTTAAGTGCTGAATAATTTTAAAGTGTCAAGAAATTTAACACACCTTTCATATACTACTATGTTTTTCAATTTATTTCAAAGTTAATTAGATATATCTAGCTGTTTCTTCTCAAGTTGATGGTCATGTTTGCATTATTTCAGGTTTCTATTACAAACTATAGTTGATTGTGTTGCTTAGACACAAAATTTATTTTTAAAGTTCTAAAGGCTTGAAATCTAAGGTCCAGGACCAAGCTGATTTCTCATGAGTGCTCTGTTTCTGGCCTATGAATGGCCCGCTTGTGGTTATGTCCTCAAATAATTTTTCTACCTCTGAGGGAAGAGGAAAGAGTAAGTTTTGTGGTGTCTCTTATTTTACAAGTGTATTAAACCTAAATAACTTCTTTTGAGCTTCTGCCTTTGGAAACAACCACACTAGAAGATCTTCAACACGTGAATTTTGAGGAATGGTAAGGGGTGGGGCATAAACATTTAATCCAAAGCATAGATTTATGTTTTTAATGTATGAATAAAAAGCTTTCTAATATTGTAAATCTCTTCCTTTGTTGCATCATTCAGGTTCTTGACTCTAAAAATCTCACTTCTCACTTTCTCTTTTCACTTTATTTGCTTATGCCAAAATTCACTGGAACAACTGTATGGTGGTGTGAAGAGACTTGATGTAGGGCATTTAATAATGTGCTCAATATTTCAGTCTCCTTTATGTTTGGTACTGTACAAAAGTACTTATATAATATTCCATCTATACTAGAATTGTGTGCCCATTGCCTATTGAATAAGCACACATATTGTGCCAGATCTCAAAGATTACCTTCTGGTGATTAAAATAAATTAGTTCTTGAACTCATTACTTAATAACTCCTTTCAGTATTTGAAAGTATAACCATTTGTCTTTTGAGAGCCTTCCGATATCACATATGTTCATTATGATGATTGGATGTCATAATAATTTAAAGGTAAGTTAGTCTTTGTCTTAGTTACTTTTAACATTGCAGAGATAAAATGCCCAACACCCAAAGTTAAAGAAAGAAAAGATTATTTGGCTTTTAGTTCATAGAGGTTTCAGTCCTTAGTCAGCTGGCTTCAAGGCAGGATAGCATGGCAGAGGGGCATTTCAGAGGAGAAACTGTTCATGGCAAAGCAGTTAAGGCAGAAGGCAGTAAGCAAGCCACAGACAAGCCACAAGCAACAACACTAGCCCTTTTTCTGTCCCTTATATTTTATCCAGGCTACCCAGCCTTAAGGCAGATGACAGGGTGGTGCATCCTTAATCCTATCCAGAACTATGCCAATTTAATTGGGCATTACTTAAGTTGACACAATCAATCAACCATCACAGTCTTGGAATAAAAGTTAAAATTAATAGCCCATGGCGTTTTACTTTTTAAATTGAATGACTTTCACCTGTAAATAAAAAAATAATAATTTTTAAAAGTAGTAGTCAAGGCCCATTATTTTCTCTAAAATATACACATATCATGTTACTCTTTCTTTCATATCATACTATGATAAATCCAGTTGATGTGATTTAACTTTTTAAGAATTTTCCTGGAAAGCCCTGAAACATGATTTATTGCTTGCCTTAATGAAGTATAGTTAAAACTTATTTTCCTCATATAAATTTTCAAATTCTAGATAGTTTATAGATTAGCTTAAAAATATGCTATTGTCTTCAGAAGCAAGTGGTGAATAGGATTCCATCCATTTTTTGATGTATATGTGCATCAAGGAAAAGCATATGTTATTGTAATCGATCCTTTCATTGTTGTCTTTGAGGGCAGTTTGGCAATTTTGTCTCTTCCCTGATTAAAACAATAACACATTATTCTCAATTCATTACCATAATAAAATGAGATTCAGTTAATTCCACATCTATTAGGAAGATTTGTTTTCACTCTTGGTTTAAGTAATTCTTTAATTTAATAAGAAAACTGTTACATGAATTAAATGTTGTAATCAAGTTTATGGATCAAATATACAATTTAAATCATGTACATCTTTTTTGATATTGAGAAGGGAATCTCAACAAATGTTTAAAATTCAAGTGGATTGGAACCAACTTGTGATTTTCAATAAATCACAATAAACTTACTTACAATAAGTTTACATTATTTGTTACATTGGAATAAGACCCCAATAGATTTTTAGTAAATCTTTCCTGAATAACTTGTAAATAATTTACTTAACCTATAGATATATCTATCTATTCATCTACCCATGTATTAATTCAAATCACTTGAATGACCATGTTTTGACTGGTAGCAAATTGCAGACATTTACATTTCATCGAATGATTTCTTTAAAAAATTATTAGAAAGATGTGTTTTTAAAACAGTATGAAATTGACATAAAAACAGATATACAGACCAGTGAAAAAAATAGATTCCAGGTATACCCCTACATATTTACAACCAAGTGATTTCTCAAAGGAGCCCAGAATACACAATGGGAAAAGGGCAGTTTTGTTGTTTTTTTAAATGTTGGTAGAAAAACTGGACATCCACACCAGGATAAAACTGGTTACTAATCTCTCTGCAACTGCAAATAGCAGTGCAAAATGTGTTAAATAAAGCTAAGATCCAAAATCATGAAACTAATGAAGAACATGTAGTGGAAACATCATGAAGCATTGATTTGAGCAAAAATTTTTTGAAATGACATAGATAACAAGCAAAAGTTAAAAAATGTGATTATATCAAGTTAAAAAGCTCCCGCATGGCAAAGTGAATAATCAGCACAGATAAAAGTCAATCTTCAGAATGGGAGAAAATATTTGTGAAACATACCTTTTACAATGGGTGAATAGCAGATTTATAATGAACTGAACTAATAGCAATAAAACCAATTACTGTAAAATGGACTAACGAGCTGAACAGATATTTTCAAAAGAAGACTAACAACAGACCAACAGACCTACAAAAACGCTCAACATCACTAGCTACTAAGGAAATGCAAATAAAAATTACAATGAGAAACTACTCTACCCAGCTGAAATGGATATTATCAAAAAGAAAAAAAAAAGCAAAACAATTGCAGAGATGCAGAGAAAGGGGAATGCGTATATATTGTTAGTGAGAATGGAAATTAGTACAACCATTATGGAAAACAATCCATGATAAACATTGTTCAAAAAACTAAAACTATTACTGCCATGTGATGCAGCAATCACACTACTGGTTATATATCCAAAGAAAATGAAATCAGCTTGTCAAAGAGGCATCTCAGTCCCTTGTTTATTGCAGCACTATTCACCATAGCCAGGATAAGCAATAAACCCAAATGTCCGTTAGAAGATGAATGCATAAAGAAATTATGCTATATATATACAATAGGATACTATGGAGCAGATAAAGAGTGAAATCCTGTCATTTGTGAAAAAATGGATAGACCTACTAGACATAATATTATGTGAAATTAGTCGAGCGTGTTTCCCCATATATATGAAATCTAAAAAAAGTTGAACTCATGAGCTTGACAGTAGAATTATAGTAACTACACACTGGGAGAGTAAGAAGGAAGAGTAGAGGTTTGTCAAGAGTACATAAAGTGTGATAAGAAAATATGCTAGATATCTATACCGTAAAATTATTATCATAAAAGATGCACTATATTAATTCCCCTCCAAATACTCCCACTCACTTCAAACACACTTATACCATAGTTCTTGCTACTTTCTAAAGCAATTCTGGAAGTCCTGTTTTGGGTCTTAATTGTGCTCTCATGGCTGCTGTGAACCTTTGAGTCAACTTAAAACACTTATCGTTTGTGGTAACTTTGGTTTAGCGGAAGAACCAGAATTTATGCAATTCTATATACAGTGAATAAGGTGGATGTGGACACATGGTAATACTTTTCACAAGTCGGCCTGTCCTCTGAAACATACTAGGCAGCAGAATTCACTGAATTTTTTTAATCACATCTCCTGGAAGAGGACTTCTAGAATTGCTTCAGAAAGTGGCAAGAACAATGGGATGTGTGTTGAAAGAAGGGGAAGATTTTGAGGGTGATTAATGGCAATATGTCTTTTACTGTAATATTTTTTGAATTAAATATTCATTTATATTCTGATCACACCTTATAAATGTTATCCTTAGGAGGGATGAATATGACACAGTATGTTTAACATAGTTACAGTAATGCACAGTGTATCTCAAAGTAGATAGAAAAGTTTTCAAATGTAGTCATCAGATATATGTACTAATTTCCTTGATTTGATAACTAACCTGAATATACATTTATCAAGAAATTAAATTGTACCTCATAAGTATGTACAATTACAGTCAATCAAAAAGTTCTTTAAACCCTAAAAACCTAATTAAGATTACTGAAGACTAAGTGAGTGAATCTTAAGAACAGGTGATGTATTTAACATGGAGAAACAATGTAGTGATAAAATGTTTGTGTTGTTAAGCTTTATGAATTACCAATGGCAAAGTCTTCATTCAAATAAATTAAGTATTCTTTTGCTGTCTTTTCTAAGTTTATTTTTTAAAATTTTTATTTATTTGTGGGTACCAGGGGTCGACCTCAGGACCTCGTGCACCAGCAGGCGCCCGTGCCGCTGAGCGATATCACCGACCCTTTTTTCGTATGTGGGTTCCGGGAGTCGAACTCGGGCCCTCATGCTTGCCAGGCAGGCGCATATGTCACTGAGCCATCTCACAGGCCCTCTAAGTTTATTTCTATTATAAAGTAGCTTTCATGCTCTGTGGCTCTTTTTTTTTCACAAAATATGCAAAAACAACATGTACATTGCACTAAAATGTGCAGTTGAACTTTTGAAAATTCTCAGGAAAACAAACAAAACTTTTCATTCTTGAAGTAACCTAATCTCTCAGGAACACTAAAAGTAACTTCATTCACAACATGTTTATCTCATTCTACATCTCCTTTAGTGCTTTTAGTTTTTTAGAGAGTTTGTATCTTAATGCCAGCTGCTAAATGTATATTGAAAAGTAGTTATGATTTTTGAGTTAATTCTCTCTTGTTCACTGTATAATGTCATTGGTCACCAGAGGGTTCTACTTTCTAAAATTTATTTTCTTTCATAAAATATTAACTCTTCTTCACTCTCTTAAAAATCTTTCAAATATGATTGTTGGCTTAAATTAATCTGTTTTATATTTGTAGTTTGTGTATTTATATAGACCATATATTTCACATAATATTTATATACATTGTTTGTGTTTATATTTTGTATACCTTGTATTATTTTTAATGCTCTTTAATTTGTCAAAAGTGATATTGTGCTTTTTTGAAAAGTGAACAAAAAATTTTGACAGCTGACAGCATTACTGTATATGTGTAGTCCACTGTTCTAATAATATGCAAAGTGTTCCATGGCATGTTTTAATTACACAGCATTTGCATCCTCTGTTATTGAACACCTAGATTGGTTTTACCCATTAGATAACCCAATGTAACAATGTGTTCCATTTAAGACATACACAAGCATTTCAGAAAATTTTTTCCTTAGGCAAGAGATTGCTGCTTTACTAGATATAATAGACAATTTGCTAAAGCCCTTCTGGTTACTATTTTACAGCATGAGTTGTTCCTATTTTCTCAACTCTAATCTAGTAATTGACATTATCAAATTTTAATATATTTACTAATCTCTTTGGCAGAATTCAGTAACTATATTTTAGGTTTAGAGATTATTTCTTTTATTGTTGATATGGTTGTCTCTTTAAAAAAATTAAGTTTGTACATGTTTCCAGTATATAATGATTACATTTATTCATTCATTGTGGGGAGTTGGTACTTACAAACATCTCAATTATTTTCATCCCTCATTGGCTCCTCTCCCTACCTCCACCTAATTGTCTCCTTCCCAGTTGAAAAGAGATACTTCCCTGACTACCTTTTAAATTATTTTTTTGACTACCTTTTGAATTAGTTATAATTTATAAATAATAATTATTATTTATCATTTATTTTATTTTGAATTATTTATATGGGTCATTCTTTCTGCTGATTAGCTATTTAAATTCTTTCATATTTTTTCCAGTTTCCTTTATTTGTTCTTGAATGTCATTTTTCACAATATATGTAGATTTCTGCATATCGGTAGTTTTGAATATAACCAGTAAATTTGCTCAAACTTTCAACTGTTGTACTCATACATTGACCACATTATAATATAATAAAATCAAGCATATTTAAATTTCATTAGCTTTATATTTTTGATATTGTATTGAGAATTACTTCTTGCCCTTATGTCATAAATATAATCTCCAGAATATGTTTCCATTATATTTATAGTTTTAATTTTCAATCTTGTCTTTTTTTGGGGGGGTACTGGGGGTCAAAATCAGGACCTTGCATACCAGCAGACACCCATGCCTTTGAGCGATATCATTGGCCCTTTATTTCATATTTGGTTACTGGGAGTCGAACTCAGGACCTCGTGCTTGCCAGGCAGGCACTTATGCCACTGAGCTATCTCACCAGCTCTTGTCTTTTTTCTATATGGAGATATAAATATCAATTTTTCTGAGAGATTTTATAAACAGGAAAAAAGTGACTTAATATCCCATTTATGAGATATTTATGTCTCTTTATGTATGATAAAATTTGTATTACATATCATCTTCCTTTGAAAGCAAGTTTTTCTTTGAGCTATCTGTTCTTGTCTATCCCAATGTCAGTAACACATTTTTAAATTATAATGTATTATATGCACTGAATATATTATAAAATATTAAATAAAACAACATGATATGCAATACCTTGCTTATATTAAGTTTTACATTCATTTTATTTCTTATACATTTGTTAGAAGACATAAGAACATAACTCTGAACAAACCATAAGTGCAGACCACAATGAATTTTCACAAACTGAAAGTACACCGAACCAGCAATATTACTGTAATCCTGAAAGCCTCTTTCAAACTCTTTTTTTAGTCACTATATGGTCATTCTTTTCAAAATGCAGGTAACATCCTACTTTCTAAAATCATAGATTAATTTTACATGTTTTTCAACTATATAAAATTTGAATAATGCCCTGTGTTCATGTCTGTGATTGATTTTTCAAAATAGTAATTTTGACATTCATCCAGTGTTGATGGATATAATAAAAATTTCCTCCTCATCATCATAGAGTACTCCATTGTGTAAGTATATTTATTCACTTTATTGATATATATCCAAATAGTTTCTATTTTGACAAACATTGACAATGTTACCACAAACCTCTTCATATATATGCGGTTTTTTGGAATACACCTATATATTTTTACTGAATAACAACCTAGGCAAGGAATTATTGGCCAGAGTTTATGCCTGCTTTTAGCAGCAGTAGGTTCTGTTGGGCCACTTTACAACAATTTGTATGTGTACCACAAGTCCAAGAGACATTTATTTGCTCCTCATAGTTGCTAATATCTGGAATTTTCTCCCTGGATAGAACACCGGGTATCTCATTGTAGTTTTAGTTAACAGTACCCTTATTACCAGCAATATAAAGTGCATATCTATATATTTAATTACTATTTGGATATCCTCTTTTACTGATGTGTATTTTCCAGGACTTAGCCTAATTTTAGGGTGTGCTTGCTGGTTCCATTTCTTTGGTATTTATTTAACTTTTTTCTTGCACGTTCATATTATTAATAATATTCCCTTTACTAGATTTCCTAAGAGTATCTCCTGAAGAATGGAAACTTTTAATTTTGATATAGGAGTTGTAAAGAGTGATTTTACTAAAAACATATCATCATTAATAGTAACAACATATTTGCAGTTTTGGTGCAATGAGTACATTAGGTATATGATACAGAGATTATATACTGCTGTTTCAATGATTGTGTCTATTTACGTGGAGGTTAGTGGAACATTCAAGATATATCCCTGATAAGTGAGCAAAGTTAAAACATCTGTTTCTATATGAATTTGTTTTTAATTTTAATTTTATACCTTGGAGAAGCTCAAAAACAATTTTATGGGGCCAGGGATATAGCTCAGTGGCACAAGCACCTGCCTGGCAAATGCAAGTTCCTGAGTTCGATTCCTGGTACCAAAAGAAAAAAGAAAATAGAAACAATTTTATGTCCAGAATACTTTTCTTTTCCCTTAAGCTGTTGGGAACGCAAATTGAGCATGGACTAAATTTAACATTTCATACATACAATATCTTGACCTGTGTTAAGTGAACTTTATGTCTGCAGCAGCCCTATAAAATTTTAAACCCCTCCTTCCAAGGGAACAAATAATTATCAAAGGGGCAGTAGGGTAGTAATTGCTGTTGAATGGCATCATTATTTTCTTGGTACGTTTGTGTTATATAATCTAGGGAAAAATCATTTGTCTACATTGGAATCTATAGAGTTCATTATCATCTCTTTGAAAAAAATATGTTCTTTACTATTTCAGTGTTAACTCAAACTGTCTTCAGATTCTAATGGAATGCAATGTGAATGAAATAATCAAAGATGCTCGAACAGCCAGAATTTAAGTTTTCTTTTTTGAGACTGTAACTGATGTCTTCCTTTTCCAATACATATTTATCTCACATGGCTTGTTAAATTTGGAAGATGGGTAAGAAGTTTATGTTCTAGAATATATTTATAGAATATCCCTGTAGAAAAATAGCAGTTAATAGGATTTATAAATTAGAAAAGAAGTCAGAACTATGTAGAAAATAAATCTGATAATTGCATGTTGCATAAATTTTACATGTGCCAGAAACAAATTATTGAGCCATAATTTAATCATTGTGTCATAGTTGGTATATAAAAATAAAACATGCTTTCATGTTTTATGATATCCCTTGGATTCAATGATAGATATATAGTTCCATAATTCAGAGTGCCCTGTTACTTACTCCACATTTAATTTTATTGTACATATAATGACATTATATTATAATAAGAAGTGTTCTCAAATTCAAGCAGGGAAAAGCAATGTGTCATAATTCATGCATCAGTGAATAAAGAGTATACCTTAGTAGATTCATCACTAGATCAAAAACACTACAAGCACCATATAATAAATTCCCTACTTTAGGTAGCAGAACTAAGGACTCACATTTTCCTCAAATAATATAAATTCTTAAGACCATAATGAAAAATGCAGAACTTAAAGTGAACTCCTGTCTCATGCCTTTTGATGAATGCATCATAAAGTTGCAAGGAGTGAAGGTGAGTATATAAATTATTTCAAAAGGCAGAGATATAGGGCCAGTGAGACAGCTCAGTGGCGTAAGAGCCTGCCTGGCAAGCACAAGGTCCTGCGTTCAACTCCTGATACCCACATAAAGGAAAACAAAGGGCCGGTGTTATAGTTCAGAGGCACAAACACCTGCTGGCAAGCACGAGGTCCTGAGTTTGACTTCCGGTACCCACATTAAAAAAAAAAATAGAAATGCAGGGATATATTTAGTGCTAATATTCACATATTGTGAATTGAAATA
The DNA here is from genome assembly GCA_028451465.1 of Erethizon dorsatum. Classification (NCBI taxonomy): domain Eukaryota; kingdom Metazoa; phylum Chordata; class Mammalia; order Rodentia; family Erethizontidae; genus Erethizon; species Erethizon dorsatum. The sequence continues at coordinate 116,036,970 of CM051824.1, forward strand.
TTTATGGAATGTCTGTAAGTGAACTCTACCATCCAAAAGAAAAGTTTTCTGATTTGAACTTGTTACAGGAAATACTTATTGAAATATCTATGTTGTTTTTAATTAGCTAAACAATGTGTCACATATATTATCTTGATAACATTACAAGAATTTATCATCTAGCTAATATTTACCAACAAATGCAAATTATCAGATAACTACTGATTTGGTTGCATTGTAATTTAAGGATGAATGTAGTGAATCACAGATTTTATTAAAAATAATGTCAAAATTAATTAAGTTTACTATTTATTCCTAACATTTTGACTACATATTTTAAAGAAATTAAATTAGCAAAGATACAGTGTTTTACAATACATGACTAATCATTTATATTACTGTACTAGGACTGTGGTCTTATATACTACATTTAAGGATGGTATGGATTTAAATTAAATACTTCTTCAGTTTACATTCAGGAGCAGTTAATCAATAAAAGCATAGAAAATTTGCTTTTGCTACAGATTTATTTAAAATAGTTGTAAAACATTACAACAATTCAAACTGAGAATGTCATACCCAAATCTATCAATAATATAGGAGGTAAATATAATCTTTACAAAATCTATTATAAGTGAATTGAGATGAAAATATCATAAATAGCATTTGGCATTCTAGGAATTTATTTTTAAGGAAAATTGCTGTTTTGTTGTAATCATGGATTATTTTTCAGGAGAAATTGATTTTAAATGATTAAGTATAATAAAAATGTCTAAATAGCCAATGCTTTGAAATAGTTAATAGTAAGTATGATGATAATATATTTGCTTCCTGGGTAAGTATATTTGCAAATCAAAATCATCAGGACAAAACTTTTTTCAATTGATTTCATATTCCCTTCTTTATAGAACAAGGTTTTGTTTAATAAAATGATGAAAATCAGTTCATATCAATCCCCCACCTATAAACCTTTACTGATTTTTATTTGTTAGTTGTTGCGAAGAGTCTTGACATTTATTCATTTGGTGGACATTTCAGTAACTATCTAGCTATCTAGTTCTCTACTTATTTATCTATCAGTTTAAATTTTTATGGTCAGAGGCCAATCTCAAGTAAGGGATGCAAATGGTGATGTGACCCTCATGCTCTGTTTTCAAGGTTGTTAAAATCTCTTGGATAGCTATAGAACTGAGCAGAAAAAGTGAAGTATAAAAAATTGAATAGAACCACAAGAACATTTCTACTTCACTTTTGTAATTATTAATCCTCTCAGTAAGAAGTGAGATTCAGACAAACCATGTACCACATTTTTATATAAAGATTCTGTGGGCAGTTTGATAAAAATATGCAAAAATACAGAGGAAAAACAGTTACAGCTGATCCTAGAAAGTTTAATTTAGTATTTTATACTTCTGAGCAAATGATTTTACTTATGTATTAAAGGGCAAATTGAAAAACTGTGGGAAAAACCAAGGCAAAATGCTGAAATCATCAAATAAACTATAATAGTTAATTATGTAGAGTACTGTGCACAGAAGTAGGGTTGTTGTAAATGGTTTGTAAACTGGTTTGCGTACATGATTCCAACCTATATTTAGTATTTAGGCCAGTGGAAAGCAAAAGCTTTGGGAGCAGTAAAGATCTGAGAGATCTCATTTTCATAGTTTTCATTTAGTGTAAGGTAAATAAAATTGAAAACAATTTTCAAAGATGAGATAAAATGTACTTTTAAAAGATACTTGTTTCTGTTTAAAGAAACAATGAACATATTTTTCTAAAATATTAAATTCTGGAACTAATTCTCTATATTAAATATAAGTTTATATTTATTAAAAAACAACCAAATCATATAGATTGAATTAATTTGATATTATTGAAGTCAGCATTACATTTCTTTTAAAATTTGTGCTAAAAGGACCATTATATCAAATTAGTTATGCAGAAAAAACAAGTATTTATTTGAAGGCTAGCAGCATAGTGATTATTTCCAGTAATTACTTCTCTAACTCTAGAAAGATGCCTTTATGAATTAAAGTAGAAAGGAAGGGAAAAAGTTATTTTTTATGTTTAGTAAGCTAAAATTTGTAGAATCATGTACAGAAGATTCTCATGTCCATAAGTAGAAACTGTTCTAATTATTTTTCTGTTGCTTAGGGTAAAGGACATTCCTGGTTTGAAACTGCTTCCTACTGGGACCAGTTAAAAAATGCATAGTTTATCTTTACTCTGAACTTCACAAACAATTCGTAAATATTATTTTAAAGTGTTATGCTACTAAAATTCTCTGTTTTAACTCTTTTTTATGCAGGTACCAGGAGTCAAACTCAGGACCTCACACTTGCCAGGCAGGTGCTTATGCTGCTGAGCTATATCACTGGCCCTGTTTAAATCTTTTTTGAAGTACTTCACTGATTCATGTAGCTCTACATATATATCTGTTACAATTTTCTCTCTTCATGAAGAACTTTCTACAACATTTCATGCCCTGCAGCTGACAGTGAGATATTTCCTACAGTTTTGTCTTTAAAATTTTCTTTTCACTTTTGAAATTTTCACTGAACATTAATTCCTAATTTGATAGTTCTCTTGCTTTTTTCTCATTTTACACTTTTATCTTATTTGCATAAATTCAGAAAATTCATCAAATTCAAATGTTTGAGAAAATCTTTTATCAGTGCTAATACAGAGGAAATATTTCCTTTCCTCTGTTTACATTTAAAACTTTACAGGTGATTTTGGCAATTTAAATATGATATGCCTCTATTTATTTTTCTTTCCATTTGTGTGTCATGAATGTGGCTCAGATTCTTGCTTATTGAACTTTAGAATATGCTTTACAAATTAAGAAAATATTTGGCCATTTTTTTCTTCATGATTTTTGCATTCCCTCAGCCCTCATTTCTTCTAGATATTGCTTGATATTCTCCTCTACATGTCTGATGATCAGTTTAGTTTTAAAATCTTTTCATTTAGATATATCTTTTCTAAAATTGTAAATGTATATTACAACTGGGAATATATAAAATCATTGAATTATCAAAGATTTTTTTTCCTTTTTTTTTTTTGGAGGCAGGGTTTGCTATGTAGTTCAGGCTGGTCTTGAGCTCACTATGTAGTCCATGCTGGCCTCAAACTCACAGTGATTCTCCTGTCTCAGTCTCCTGAGTGCTGGGATTACAGGCATGCACTACCACATCCCATTTATAAAAGTCTTTTCAAAGAAAACTTTAATATTAAAATTGTTAACTTAAAATCAACACATACAGAGAAATAAGTTACTGTTAGAGATAAACAAGTGAATGCAGGTCTGAGCAGAAAAGAGCAGTTTTAACAAAATTGACAAGATCAAAGTTTTTAAATTAGACAGAACAATAAGAGATGGAATAGAAAAAATATGAATATAAGAAACTTGCCTGAGGGCCGGTGAGATGGCTCAGCAGCGTAAGCGCCTGCCCGGCAAGCGCGAGGGCCCGAGTTTGACTCCCAGAACCCACATACGAAAAAGGGGCCGGTGATATCGCTCAGCGGCACGGGCACCTGCTGGCGCGTGAGGTCCTGAGGTCGACCCCTGGCACCCAAAAAAACAAAAAAAAAGAAACCTGCCTTATAAATTATTACACTGGGAAATCAGACAAGCAGGAAGGGGATGTCGAATCAGAGTTTTATTTTTTGGGGGTTTTGTACTGAAGGATATAGTAGAGAATGTTATATTCTAAGGTGAATGTGGACTTGAGAATTAAAAAAAAATAACTCCTATGATGAAAGTAGGTTTGAACTGAATGTAATAGAACACATCATTTGTAAGTCAGTCTGAGTGCCAGGTGAAAATGAATAAAGAGAGTATGCTAATGTGTTTGGTAAAAGAAATGTCACCACGATGATAGAAAATAAGGCAGGGGCAAAAGTTCAAATCAACCTATGTCCACAAATTCTTAAAGGTGCTGATTAAGAGATTTTCCAAAGTTGCTTCTTTTTCTTGATAGAATAGAAGGAAGTGTTCTCGTTCATCTAGATTGCAGAAACAGAAATATTACTAAAGATAAGTCAATGCATTTAGAAAGTCAGGTATATATTTATTTTGATATGTATAGTAATACCCCACTTCCTCTAGACACTGAATTTAAATGTGTTCTAGACCTTCTGCCTTCATTATTTTCTTTTGTATTCACTTGGATTGTTTACTTCTGGAAACAAAATCGTATCCCCCTGTTTTTACATATTGTATTCGGTTAACCAGTTTAGGAGAGCATTACACTTCTCAGCCATTCTCTCTCCACTCAAGTGATCATCACGGGTGATAACCTGTTCCACGGCCCTTTCTGCAATTGTCCCTTTCGCTGGATGTAAAATAATGATCATGACCCTTGATAACAGTGATTCTTATTTAAAGCCTTTGAATTTAGACCAGTTCTCTGCTGTCTTGCTAAGCTGTAAGAACTTAGGGAAACATTCACTACACAGCTTCTTGATCCCTAAAAAGTACTGTTTTAATGATTTACTCTTCAAATCAAACATAAATATCCTTCATCACAGCTGCTTACATATCAAGGAGTTCCTTGGAACAGGATGAGTTTTGTAATTAGACGGCATGTACTAGATTCTAAGCAAGTATTTACCTGTAAGGAGAATGAAAGATGTTGCTTCTTTGAGTCTATCAAAATATTATCATTAATGACCTAATTTTCACAAAGTATATTTCAGCAAAATTTTTTTTGTGTGTGTTTACGTGGGGTCAACCTCAGGACCTCGTGTGCCAGCAGGCACCCATGCCGCTGAGCTATCTCACCAGCCCTTTTTTCGTATGTGGCTTCCGGGAGTCAAACTCGAGGCCTCGTGCTTGCCAGACAGGCGCTTATGCCGCTGAGCCGTCTCACCAGCCCCCAAAAGTTGGAATATATATTCTAAGAAATTCTTTTAGATATTCTTTTAAATAGATATTTTTAATCATTGAAATCTCACTATATTTTACTTGCTTTTGGAAACTAGACCCAAACAACATTTTCTCTAAAAGTATGACACAGAGATTTACATGGACTTCACAATATTTTCTCACATTTAAAACGTGTTAGCCATATGCCACATGTTTGCCTCTGTCTCCTACTGTTACCATAACAAAATAATTTTAAATTTTTGTTCACATACTTCTGAATTAAGGCTATGCAGTGGGTTTAGCATGTTTCCCACTAGTAGGTAGTATAACACTCATATGGTAACCTTTTTCTCTGAGAACTACTATTGCTGCTTAAATGTATTTAGCAATTTTAAAGACAGCACTTCCTTATTTCCTCAAGGTAAAATTAAATTTTGATTTTAAAGAAAAACTAATAGATTAGAAAATTTATTACCTAGTAGATAAATAATTCCCCCTCCATTTTTTTTTAATTTCAGTGCTGGAGGTAGATCTCAGGGTTTTATGTGACCTAAGCATGTACTGAACTCCTGAGCTGCACTCCCAGACCCTACATGCTGACTTCTTATCATGCAATTTACCCATGGTAAGTGACTTAGAGAAATAATTCTTCAGGAATCTTGGGTTAATAACTGACAAGTATAATATTCTGACTTATGCCTTTGTTTAAACTGTTGAATCACAATAGAAAAAATTTAATGACTGGATTTCATGATTTTGTTTAAAGAAAAGCCTTTTATTATTTTATTTGATGTGTGAAAATAAATAGCTTTAGTTACTGTCTTTGTTACTTTTCACTCATTGCTGAGACAAAATAGCCAACACCCAAAGTTAAAGAGGGAAAGGTTTATTTAGCTCACACTTTTTGGAGGTTTCAGTCCATAATTGCCTGTCTCCAAGGCAGGGTGGCATGGCACAGGGACAAAACTTCAAGTTGGCAGAAGACAGCAAAAGCAACAAGAGCAAAAATGGGGTGGGGACCAAGCCTCTTTTCCTCCCTTCTATTTTAAGCAGGCCGGCCACCCTATGATGGTTGTAGCACTCACACCATCTCTGTGCCCTCCTCTTGCACAAGATGAGGATGTTTACAAATTGAGGACCCTGGCTCCCTGCTGAGTTGCTTAATTAAACTTCTAAACTTTTCAAGTTGACACAATGTATCAACCATTATAAGTACTGATGCACATGCATGTAAAAACCCCACAGAACAAAATTGATATACGTTGTTTGTATTTACCTTTGTGTGTTTATTTAATTGTGATTTTTTCTGAGTTTGTTATAATTTCTCAATTCTTCTTTTAGATGCTTTATATTTTTCTATCTTAAGACTGGGTGCAGGGAAAAAAGAGTGAAGTTTACAGGCCTTCAGACAATCATTACTGCAAAACAAGCTCACTGATAGCCAATCCCAAGGATGGGATCCACTCTGTGGAGAAATAAAAAAGATCATCAACATAGCAACCACCAGAAATAAAAGTTCAAACACTTCTGTTTTTCACAACCTGGGCAACAGCTTGACCAATGATCTGCATCAGGTGAGACAAAACACACTCATATGCAACAAGTTACATGAAGTGGATTTACTAGCTACAGTTAGGCATCAAGTAACAAAAGAAGCCTAGAATCTTTGGGAGCCAGGCCCCCAAACTTCCTGAAAGCTATGTAGGACAAGTGGAGTCATTCTGTGTGTGTCTCACTTGCACCACAGCTGAGGGGCCCTGCAAGACAGCCCTCCTAGATTATACATTTCAGGGGTAGTGTGACTCACTGGGCAAAGCTTTCCTACTTCCAAGGGAGAGAGACAAAAAGTCCATGCTGGCCTGGGCATTTTCTCTCTAACTCAAACACTATAATCCCCAGGAGGGACAAGAATAAGATCCTGACTGGAGCATTTCTTCTCTACCTAAGGGTATTACACTCCAGGGCACTCTACCATAAAACTACAGTGAAAAAGCAGAGGGAGAAAATCGAGGATGAGTAAGGTTATCCAGGAGACATCTGACAATAATAATAGCGAAGTGCTCCATTCCCAAGTTCACATGGTTCCATAAAAGCAGTGGCTCAGCTTTGCTTAACTTAGCACTAAACACAGGTATCTGCTGAGACAGTTCTCACAACAGCTCTCTGCTTCCTGCTCATTATACAGGTATTCTTTCTAAATTGCTGGCATCACTCAGAAAATGGCCAGAGAACAGATAGGAATCACGGGGCCTTAGTGCATTTCAGTATGTACATAAGGGAAAGAGAGAATGACAAAAAATTATATCAATGTTAAATGTAATTTTAACTGTTGTTTTATTTATTTTTTTTTGTTTTTTTGTGGGTACCGGGGGGTCGACCTCAGGACCTCGCATGCCAGCAGGCGCCCGTGCCACTGAGCGATATCATTGGCCCCTTTTTCGTATGTGGGTTCCGGGAGTCGAACTCGGGCCCTCGCGCTTGCTGGGCAGGCGCTTGAGCTGCTGAGCCATCTCACCGGCCCCTTAACTGATGTTTTAAAAGCATAAAAATTTCATGTGTAAATTAAGTATCATGTGATGTTTAAATTCATATATCTACTATTTAATGTTTACATCAAATTAAACATGGCTGTCTCCTCATTGACCATAGCTTTATGACAAAAACTTTCAAAATCATTTCTTATAGCTTTGTGAACTATGCAGTTTATTTTTGTAACATCTTGAAAGAGTAAATAATTATAGCATAAATGTTTTCTCTTTCATGCTTCTACCATCTGAAATGCATTTAAAATTTTATGCTTAATTACCTCAATCTTATAACTATTAGAAAATATTACACAAAATTATACTCTTTGAAAAAATAGCAAAAAATAACTAGGATAGTACTACATTTTGCAGTTTTATCATTGTTTCAAATATGAGTACAATAAATTCTTTGTAGAGAAAACTACACTTTGCCTAACATGTATATTATGGAATTTAGGTATCCTATGTGCCATTACTTTTCAAGTTCCTTAACTCTAAAATATTTCCCATATTTTGTTTTTAAAATGCATGAAGGGCCGGTGAGATGGCTCAGCGGCTTAAGCGCCTGCCTGGCAAGCGCAAGAGCCTGAGTTCGACTCCCAGAACCCACATACGAAAAAGGGGCCGGTGATATCGCTCAGCGGCACGGGCGCCTGCTGGCGTGTGAGGTCCTGAGGTTGACCCCCCGGTACCCACAAAAAAAAATGCATGTAATATTTTAATGAATATGGCTAGTAGATTCTAGATGTTGGAAATATCTCTTAAAAACTAATTTCTTGTGTGGAATGGATTGTAGAGTTGGCATACACCAGCAGCATGTTTGTAACATTGATTTAACCTCAAAATTTAAAAATAACATCCTTAAGGGGGCCGGTGAGATGGCTCAGCGGTTTAAGCGCCTGCCTTGCAAGCGTGAGGGCCCGAGTTCGACTCCCGGAACCCACATACAAAAAAGGGGCCGGTGATATCGCTCAGCGGCACGGGCGCCTGCTGGCGCGCGAGGTCCTGAGGTCGACCCCCCGGTACCCACAAAAAAAAAAAAAAAAAAAAAAAAAAAAAAAAAAAAAATAACATCCTTAAAAAGAAAAATTAAACTTACTTTTATTCATTATATAATTTGTTTTGCACTGGACTTTTCAATGTCTTCCTATAACTTAATGAAGAATTTTTTGCCTCATAATGAGTAAAATGTAAACCTCAAAAACATTCAGGTAAGTGAAAGAAGAAAGACATAGAAGACCACCTATGGTTCATTTTGTTTAATTTCAATTAGAAAAAATGCCGGAAAGGGAAAACCTATATAGATAGAGACAAAATGTACATTTGTTGTTGCCCAGGGTTGATAGTAAAATGGGTAGTTAATACAAATTGGTATGAAATTTATAAGATGATGTAACTAATTCAAAATATATTATTGTGATGGGTTCTGCAAAGACTGTTAAAATCATTGAATTGAACATAATAATGTTTATTTTTATGATATAAAAATAATGTATCAATTAAGATATTAAAATGCCAAATATCTCCTCGAAAATTTGAAAATATTATTTGGTAATATGAAAAGTGTTTAATAAAGTCCAAGCCTCTGTTTGCAAATGACTACCTAATATATCTTGACATCATTACAAAGTTATAAAATAAAGAGAAATTAAGACATTGGTTCAAAGCTAATGTATCATTAATATACAAATGGTTTTTATTAAGTAAAAATCACCTCCGATACTGAAGTAGTAAAATGCCTCTCATAATTGTGGCTCCTCCTTAATGAAACATGATGTACTCTGGAATATGGAGTAGGGCAAACTGAGAAGAACTTTCCTATGCTGAATGACTAAGAAGTGAATGTTGTGGAAACTTACAGGACATATTGAGAGTGTGCTTCACAAGGTCTTCTTGTTACTAGGCATGCACAGAACTAGTACATGGATCTATAAGTTTCTACATTTAAGTAAAGATAGCAAGCAGAAAGGTGACAATGCAATGGAACTTCTCTCTAAGAGATTAATAGCAGGAAGCAAGTGAGGAGGCTTGGCATATCAGATGAACACTAATCTACACCTATGTTGAATGATATTTGCAATATATATCTTTACAACAGATATACTATATATTTGCAGTGTATATTTTTATGTAACATATATTTGCAATATATATATATATATATATATATGCACTATATACATGTACATGTATACACCAGATATAAACTTAATGTTTTTTACATGCAAATATGCTACTATAGTTAATAATTATTAAATAAACATGAATGTTTAAAAAGTGGAAACTATACATTTGTCCTAGTAGATTATTTGCTAAGTAAGATTACCCTGATCTTTGTACAATGGGATTCTCAGCCCTGATTATTTTGTTTTTATGAAGTTATGGGGCAGAAATTTTCCATTTTACTCTGTATGAGAGCACAAATTCACTTCAGTAAACACCCTGAGTTCAAAAAATGTGCTTCTCTGCTACCCTTATGTAGTAGCAGCTATACCTCTTCAAAATTTTCAGGGTTGACTACCACCACACATGCAGTGACTTATTCCTTTGCTTACCGTAACCCTGGCATTAGAAGTCCAAAATGACCATGTGACATCCTGGCTAGGTTTGAGTGTAAACTGACTGTGTCCATGGGCACAATCATTGTTCCTTGTGAATGTTGCTTCTCTAATCTTCCCGGGTCTGAAATGTTAGTAACATTGCACAAAATGAATCATAGAAAGAAAGGATACATAAGTTCCTTTTCTGTTAGTGTAATGAAATATCTGAAACTGAGTGCTTAAAATAAAAAGAGGTTCTTTTATTAAACAGTTTAGAGGCCGAAAGTGTAAATGGTATGGTGCTGGCCCTAGTAAGAACCTCATGGCAGATGGTGTGTGCAATAAGAAGGGACAGAAAGTGTAACATTTATCTTACAAAAGTAACCCACAGTACCAGGATATCTACCTTAATTCCATCAGAAGGCATGCTCCCAGTAACTTAATGAGACCTACTTCTTTTTTTTTTTGGTGGGTACCGGGGGTCGACCTCAGGACCTCGCACACCAGCAGGCGCCCATGCCGCTGAGCGATATCACCGGCCCCTTTTTCGTATGTGGGTTCCGGGAGTCAAACTCGGGCCCTCGCGCTTGCCAGGCAGGCGCTTATGCCACTGAGCCATCTCACCGGCCCAGAGACCTACTTCTTAACAGTTCCAGTGCCTCTTACTATCATCACACTGAGAATCAAACTTCCAAAACATTAAACCTTGAGGGACATATTTATATCATGTCCAAATTACACCAAATGTGACAATGGTTACTATTAATGTTATCTGTTTTATAGACCCATTTTTTAGAAATTTGGAGAACATCCTAGTAAATAATGATATTTTTACTTATGTACAAATACTACATGACCTATTTCTAAAGAATATCACCAAAGAGGTGTTATAGTTGACTTGAAGATGCCATTCCACAGTTCAGCAGTTGCCAAGTGATGCAGAACATGTGTATCAGTGGATTCTGTGTTTCAGTGCTCATTTTTTACACACAATGTGTCTTTTATTCTGAAATGAGGTTATGTGAGATTTCATGTGGTTAAATCAGATTTTTTATTTTTTATTTTTTTTTTTTGTGGGTACTGGAGTGTCGACCTCAGGACCTCACGCGCCAACAGGCACCCATGCCGCTGAGCGATATCACCGGCCCCTTTTTCGTATGTGGGTTCCGGGAGTCGAACCCGGCCCTAGCGCTTGCAAGGCAGGCGCTTACGCTGCTGAGCCATCTCACTGGCCCTAAATAAGATTTTTTAAACCTCAGATGGTGTTGCTAGGTCAGCCTATGCAGGAAGTTTAAGTAAAACTATTAGGAAAAATGAATCAATCTACCAATTATTATTCCTTATTGATTGGAGGCCTTCAATGTAATCAATTTGTCAGGGAGAGATTAGTTGGTATTCTAGAGATGTTATGAGAGTAGAGACATAGTATTGGTTTCCACAGATGAAAGATGCATGTTCAGCAGCTGCTGAAATCAGGTCAGCCTTAAATAAAGAAATATCAGGCTGCTATCCCATGCATAGCTTTCATTTCTGATACTATGGCTGTGCTGTTCATGTAAATTTGTGAATAAGCTTAGGATAGTTAAGATCAGGAATTGGACGACATACCTGAAGAAGAATTCTGTCTTCCTGTTGAGTTGCTCCTCTGTAACAAATACTGTCTGGTGAACATTGTAGTTCCTTAGATTTATCTACATTACCTTATCACAGAGTGTTCTCTTTTTTATTGTTCTATCTTATTCTTTTCAGACCCCTGAAACATCAATCTAAGTGATTCTTCAAGTTAATGGTTTGATGTTCTGATGTCCACAGGAATGGTTACCCTCATTCTTTCAGTTAACCCTACAATGAGTCTGTCCATCTTTTCACAATAATGTACTCAGTTGGATTTTCTATAAGTCAGATTTGGATTTTATCTTTTTTTAACCAGTTCCATTTCCATTGTATAGTGACCTATTCTTGAAACTGCCTTGACTTAATGGCTGGTGTAGTATAAAGGCCAACTTATTATGAGCAAATTCGTGCACATCACTTGCTAGCTCATGATTATTCTGTTAGTTTTTGCTCAGGTTCTGTAGTATGCCAGAAATGGACTCTTATTATTTAAACATTTCATATTGAGATTATTGTAAATTCACATACACTTATGAGAAATAATATAGGAAGATCTGTAGCTTTTAAAAAATTTCCTGAAAGATAACATCTTGCAAAACATGTACCAACAACCCAGAATAAATATAATCATTATATATTACTAGCATGTACTAATACAAAATTTTCAAAAATAAAAACTAAGATGCAATATCACAACCAGAATAAGGACATTGCTATAATCTACCAATATTATTCATAATTCACGAGTGGCTTTCTCATTACTTAGTAGCCCTCAGTGGGAATATTGTGCTCTGGAAAGTTATCTAGGTTTATACAATAAGTCCATTCTAATATTTTTCTTCTCTAAATTTCCTGAAAATATTCTTTCATATTCTTTGAATAAGTTATACTGTTTTACCTTATTTAATGTTCCCCACTGATTATTCAAATCATCAAGAACCAGTCTATAAATGTATTGGTAACAACTCCTTTTTAGAATCCCTGTTAACTTTTTCTATATCATGCCAGACACTCTCACTTACAGCTCAGGAAAAAAATAACAATTAAATAAAATTTAATAATTCATGTAGAAATATTATCTTGATAGTTATCAATGCAGTATAAATTTATAAATTTAAAAAATATAAATTCAAATAAATAATTAGGGATTATATTTGCATTTAACTTTACATACATTGTATGATATTCATTCAGTATGTGTTTATTAATGTTTAAGAAATTCCTTCAAATGCTAGCAAAATAGCAGGAAACAATACGGACAAAAGATTCTATTTTTTAAGCAGCTTAATATTGAAATGAGCAATGGCTGACCAAAACTAATTAAAATGTGCAACATAATATATGGTGATAAATACAATGTAGAAAACCATCTGTAAGAACATAGTCTGGTTTAGTGTCACCAGGGAAGTTTGTAGTCCAAAAAAAGACATTTATAAGAAGATTTCAGTGATTTCAGGGAATGATCCTTGCAAATACCTGGGGCATAGGAAGTAAGGTAACCTTAAGGAAGCAACATGAACTTCTGGTTGATAAGTTAATTGAGGGGGATTTGGCTAGAGGTATGTGTGTCATGGATATGGAGAGATAAAGGGACCTTTGCAGCCACAACTCAAACCTTCTGGAATGCATGATGAAAGATTAAAAGGTAGCCTACAAGGCCACAATCCAAGTGAGAACGAAACACCTTCCCTTAAGGAATGTATGCTTTGTCCCTTGTACTCCCCATACTTTGGTTAATTACTAAGATTAGCCCTAAGGTGCCAGTGATACAGCTCAGTGGCATAAGTGCCTGCCTGGCAAGTGCAAGGTCCTAAGTTTGACTCCTGGTATCCGCATAAAAATAAAAAAGATTAGCCCTAAGGTCAGTCATGTAACAGACCATCCTGTCCTTCCCCTATCTTTCCCCTGTCCTTCTCCTGTCCCCTATATGAAATCCTGCACAGGAGTCCTTCTTTTGTCCTTTATTCTTGATTCCAGGTTCTATCAATAAAAAGCCACAGAAGCTTCAGTTTAGGACTGTTTTTTTGTTTGTTTGTTTGTTTTTGTTTTTTGACACTTTCTCATTCTGAGGAGGCTTTGGTAAACATCTTCTGGGTCTCTCAAAGGTAAAATTGGATATGGACTCCAAGTAATCTCTCATCCTTTGTTTTGTCACAGTCATAAACAATGACAATGAAGCCAGCATGGTAATCTTGAGATAGGCAGCATGAAAAGGGAAAGGAGACAAGGTCAATGAAGTAATGAGAGACCATATTTCCTAATGGATTTCAGGTTATTGTAAATAAATTGGCTTTACCCCAAGTGAGAATGAAACACAAAGAAAAGTATTGTGTGGATGAGTAAGATTGACTTAATATACAATAAGATCTCTTTAGTGCAATATTGGAGATTGTAGTGTGATACTGGGAAATGATTAAGGTTATTCAAGTGATCCTGATGTAGAACCAGGTGAAATCAGAAATGCTGAATTTCTGACTGTAGGGGAGACCATTCAGGTTGTATTCTAGGTAGAGTGCAGCCTTGGCACATAAAGCAAATGACACTCTTAGGAACTGCTCAACATAGTAGCTGTATGAGTGGTTACACAGATTATTCTACATTCTATTCTATGATTTGTTGCTTTATATTAAGTTTTTAAGGAAGGATTCATGTTTATTCCCATAACTAGCTCACCTTTAAATGATAATGTTAGTCTTTATGTGTGTGTGTATGTTTGTATACATACAATGGGTGGAGTTACATTATACTAAAATAATAGCTAAGATAGTGCTTTCTTGAGCATATTAAGTAATTTTTAATATTGGCTCTGCTTTTGACTAATTTTGTGATTGTAAATAATTTACATAAATTCTGAATCAGTTTTCAAAATGAGATGAATGATAGAACCTCTTAGGTTTTCTGTGAAAATTAAATAGTTTATTTCAAGTAAATCATTTGAAAAGACAGTAGTTCAGCTGGGCTAGAGTTATTTCTTATTACTACTGCTGTTATTGTTATTTATCAGTGCCCTGTAGGTGGGTGTTTATTTTCAGTTTTTTGAGACTATAGACATTGCAATAGACAGTCTTTCTGAGTGGCAAAAATATTTTATGCACTTTGAACAGATAATTTTCTTAGGGTAAATCAATGCTCAATTTGGGGGGGAGTATATAATTGTTCTTTAACTTAGTTGTAATAATGTATGCACCTACCAGCAATGTGGAAGGCTTTGAGTTTAACTACAAGTTTATCATCAGTTGGTATTGTCACTCTTGGGACAAAAATATGTATCTCATTGATGCTTCAGTTTACGTTTCCCTAAATAGTGTCTGACCTAAAACCTTTGCATGAGTATGCTTTTCTTTTCTAGAAGAATCATTGACACACTTAGCCTATTAATTTTGACTTATTGTAAGTTCTTTGTATTTTACAATTTTCATTTTAAAATCCATTTTGTTCAGTTAACCAATGTCTGCTAAGTTTTAATGGCTTCACATTTGACAATGTATACATTGTCAATCTATAGGACAGTTTTAGTTGTAAATAATAAAATGTAAGAGTAAAATTTATTCTTTATTACATTTTAAATTTAATTCATCTCAAATACATGTATTTATTTGGAGTAATATATTTTATCTGAATTAATTTATATGGAAAGAAAATATGCTGTTTATAAAATAGTCTATTTTTTCCATTATTATGAAATGTGATGAAGTTTATGCATGTGTTTTGTTCTCTTTCTCCACTTATAGTTTCTTCTTTTATCTATTCAAATATTAACTCATTCATTACTATGACAGCTCTTAATGTTTTAACTGGTACATTTTAATGAATGGGTTTTCAAACTGATGGGCCACTTCTTTTTAAAAGTTAGCTCAGATTCTCAGGTTTTAAGATGATGTTAGACTCTTACTCATCCTTATTGTTTTTCTTGTTTATTTTTCTGTTCTGATCTTGGGCTTTCAACTTTAGAGCAAAAGCTAACATTGATTTTTGTATATAAGTAGAACATTTCACGAACAAAGACAGCGACAAAGATAGTGAAAAGAAGTCAATTTATTTAAAGCATTCAAAAAGGCTCACACATCTTAGAAAAGGCAGTAATGTGATGCTGAGAAATAATCAGAATCACAGAGATCTTCAAAGACAAGAAGTCTGGAGCCAAGATCCTGTGGCTGGGACAGCTTGAGGAACAGGCTTTTGGAATGTTTCCTCTGCCATCCTAGCCATGCCTGGTATGTTGTGTTCCACCATATCCTCTAGAACTGGGCCATGTGCTGAAAATCTGGTCTCATGGAATAGGACCGTGTTGGCTGGCCAATGACTTCATTCTGTTCCTGTGACCATATGGTAGCTGATAAAGAAAAATCCACCCTGTCCTTTAGTTTTGTGCTTTCTGTAGCATCTACTATAGGAGGGTTGAGAAAAGATGAACTCAGAGCCTGATAAGTTTTTTCTTGTACCATTTGAGCTCCATTTTTTCTTCTAACTTTAACATCATATTCATGGTCCTCTTCCAGAATAAGAAATCCACTTTCTATCCGTGAAGTTATATTTTTGATTTAGATCATACCCTATTTTTATCCACCTTTTAGTACCTTATTTATAAACATTGAATGAATATACAGCAACTCCTTCCATAGTCTATATGACTTTATAATGATCATGTTAAATACAAGATTTCCAGAATAGTCCACAAAGTGAAATTTGTGCTGTATTTCTTTGTATTCTGAAAGCTATTTTCCATACATCTTCCAAAATTACATTTAAAAGAACAAAAATATCCTATCACTGTTTAGTGTTTAGTATTTCTATGTCTCCTTACTGCACTTTAAATGAAAGTTACATGAATGATCTTCCTATTTCTACTAAGTATATTTTTTCTCTTCTTCATTAACAATCAAGTCAGGAAAACTGGTGAATCTATTTTCTTTGTGGGGCCTTTGTTCTCCGGCCTCTGCTTGGATCATTCTGCTTCCTGAACATTCCCCAGCTGACTCCTTCATGGCATTTAGATAAAATTCAAAGATCATCCTCTTAATACCTGGTTATTCTATTTAATAGTGCCCACACTCTCAATCCAACTACTTTCCATCACATAATCTGCTACACTCTACTAGATGTTGGTAGACTCTCAAATGTTTTTCTAAGTTTAAGATTACAAAACTGAAGACATTTCACTAGATTCCTGTAGGAGTCTTTATGCGTATATTCATAGGGCTTGAGATACTGAGAGACCATATTTTAAAATGTTAGCAGTTGGGTTATTTTTAATGATAATTAAATTGTCTATAATATTAATTGTCTTAAAGTAATGCATACATTTCATTTTTAAAACAAGTTGTAATTATTAGAAAATATTACTGAATATTGTTTAAATATTTAAAAAGTTAAAAACCTGCTTAATTTTTGCATTAAACTCTTCATTAAAACTAATACATTTGTATTATGTTCATTTAAACACTGAAGTATGACATACTTTATAAAATAAAACAAAACAATTTTTAAAGTATATAATTAGTGTGTAACAATAATTTCAGAATTCTGATTGCTTGAGGAAAATATATTATTTTAAACTTTTGTATAGTAGATGCAAAATATAAATTAGTTCTGATTGTGTTTTAAAAATGCATTCTCTATAATCATGTTCTGTAATGTAGGCCAGGTTTCTCAAAGAGACATAATTAGCACGAATCCATAAATTGTAATACTTTCTCAATCACATCCTAGAAAATAGACTAGGAAGATGAGTGAGAAATTGAAAGTGGTAGAGGGCATGTAGCAATATAATGAAGCATGCAGTCCTATTCATAAACATACCGCTAAGGAAATAAAATTAACAATGTCTAACCATTTAAAAAAACTATATTTAGAATTACATAATTGAGTTATGAAGAATAATGCAAATTCAAACCTGTTCAATCAACTACATGCCTCATTAAGTATACTAAAACCAGCTCTTATAAATATAGAGTTTATATTATAAAATACAAAGTTAAGCTTAAAGCAGATATGATGAAAATAAATTAGGAAATAGAAAAATTTCAAAAACAATTAGAAGGAAAAAAGCAGCATAAAAATGTATTTGAAAAAGTAGAAAAAATAATTCATACCAATTATACATGGGGTGATTTCTAAGCAGATAAGAAACAATTTTATCAAAAGCTTTCTGAGAGAGAAACAGCAACTAATGTAAAATACAAATTTGATTCCCTGGTTTTGAAATTTTGCTATGTAAGATTATGGCACTTTACATGAGTTTATTTTTTAGATTCACTTCTAAAATAAATACAAAATAATAAACATATTAAAATATATAGTTATTTTATATTGACACATTTAAAAGACCTTATTGATTCATAAAACTGTAAAAAACTGTAATATCAAACAAAATTTCATAAATGTATCTCAATCTCTCCATCTATCTTGGGAATCAGAACAAAAATCAATAAAAACTAATGAATATATCTATCATTCCAAAAACTTTCTTAACCTCTTTACCTGTTCCTGCCATGACCATTCCTAGTCCGCCAGTTGTTTATGTTGACTGGTTTCTATTTTTTAAAATTTTGCATGAAAGAACTCACATATGAAATTTTAAAAATCTGGTTTATTTTATCTAATGTAATTATCTCGAGATTCAACCCTATTGTTATGTGTGATAACATGCACTATAATTTTCTATATTCTTTTTTTTTGTGGGTACCGGGGGTCGACCTCAGGACCTCGCGTGCCAGCAGGCGCCTATGCCGCTGAGCGATATCAATGGCCCTTTTTTTGTATGTGGGTTCTGGGAGTCGAACTCGGGCCCTCATGCTTGCCAGGCAGTTGCTTACGCTGCTGAGCCATCTCACCGGCCCTCTATATTCTTTATTTTGTTTCTTTTCTTTGTTTTCATTATTGCTCTTCTTTAAATAGTTTCTTGAACCTACTTTGAGGCCTGGCTAGAGGCTGACCATCTCCCTGCCAAAGAGGAAACCTCTACACTTCCACCACTTAATCCCAGGAACTCTCAACATTTTGGGCTCACCAGAAAACTGGATAATTTGCCCAAGGTCCAGATAATAGGTAATGAGGAAAGTAGCCATCTGTTCCAAAGCTAAACTTTATTCAAACAGAGATCCTAAAAAAACCTAACTAATCCTGTCCTGTTTGCAATGCATAATCTGCCTCTTTCATTTTGCTTTTGTGTAGTACTGCCTGGAAGCCTTGTTTCCTCTA
This sequence comes from Erethizon dorsatum, assembly GCA_028451465.1. Classification (NCBI taxonomy): domain Eukaryota; kingdom Metazoa; phylum Chordata; class Mammalia; order Rodentia; family Erethizontidae; genus Erethizon; species Erethizon dorsatum. The sequence continues at coordinate 116,055,698 of CM051824.1, forward strand.
CAGGTGTAAATGACAAAGTTCTGCCTTTTATCTCTATGAGTGTCAGAGTGTCCCACCACCAAAATAATTTTTATATCTTAGTATTCACTGTTCTTTTCATTGATGAGCAAAGTTCCAGTATAAAGAAATACAGAACTTGTCTCTTCATTTAATTTTGATGGGCATATCAGTTTTCCTTTATTTTTTGTAAATTGAATAACTAAAAATTAATCTGTAAGTGAATGAATAGTATTCCTTTTTATGGAAATATACCTTAGCTCCTCCAGAATTAGTAACTAGGAGTAGAATGGCTAGGCCATGTGGTAGGTGTATGTGTAACTTTTTCAAAAGCTATCAACATCTTACAATTTATTTAACAATTTTATATCCTAATCATCCATATATAGGTGTCCCAGTTGCTCTACATTCTTGGAAAAACTCAATATTTGCTATTTTAGTAAGCATATAGTGGTAGTCATTGAGATTTTAATTAGCATTTCTTTATTCAGATTTTTGTTATTTTCTATTGAAAATGTTTTATCATTTGTAATGTGCAGGTCATCATGTATTTTGTCAGATTCCTAAGTATTTCACATTTTGTTGCTACTTTAAAAGAAAATTTTTGAAAATTTAATTTCTGAATCATACTAAATAGTAAGAGTTGAATTTGATATTATACATTGCTCACGAAAACATTTAAGAATCAAGTACTAATTCTATTATGGAGATTCTATATTTTTTGTATATGAATAAATACATTATTACTTTGTCCTTTACAGAAGCACTGTGTTTTACTTTTAGGCTTTCCTGTAACAACGGGGCCTCTAATCCAAGCATTTTGCAGAATCTCCACACAGTGGATGCACCAGTCTACATTCCCACAAACAGTGGAGAAGTGTTCCTTTTTCCCCACAGCCCCTCCAGCTATTGTTACTGTTTGATTTCATTATGAGAGCCATTGTTTCTGGGGTGAGATGGAATCTCAGTGTTGATTTAAATTGCATCTCTTGAATGACAGGTGATGTTGAAACTTTTTTCCTATATTTATTTGCTATCTGTATTTCTTCATCTGAGAATTGCATATTCATCACAGATGCCCATTTTTGGATTGGGTCTTTAAATTTGGGGGTTCTGAGTTTTTTCAATTCTTTATCTGTTCTAGATAGAAGTCCTTTGTCTGAGGTACTGTTGGCTAAATTTTTTTCCCACTCTGTGGGTTGTCTTTCACTCTGTTGGTGCATTCTTTTGATGTACAAAATCGTAACAAGATGAGATCCCAGTATTTGATTCTTTGGAGTATTTCCTGTGCAGGTTGGATTTTGTCTGCATAGTCTCAGAGACTTTCATTTATCTCTTTATGGTGATTAATTTCTAAGAATTTCTACATTTAAAGAAGTCTTTGGAGCCTTTAATTGGTTTCAACAGAGAATTATTTATGGTAATATAACTCATCAATCATAGATTAACTGTGATAATTCTTAAAATATATATGTTCTCATGTAAACACACTATTACATCTTTCATAAATGAACCCTCATTCCCTTTCCCACTCAATACTGCACACTCCCTGTCACTCCCCAGCAACCATGACTCTTTCTTCTATAGATTTATTTCCTTGAAAATTTCACATATATGGAATCATGATACAGTATGTAGTCTTGATAAAAATAATCTTATGGCTGTTAAAAAACTGCATACAGCTTTTGACTAAGTGGTACACTTTTTATTAATTACTAGTATTCTATTGTGTGAATATAGCATGGATTTGGTAATCCACTCACATTTGGTTCATGTCTAATTAGGGATAATTATCCTAAAGCTACTATAACTATCAGAATATATAATTCTTTTCATGAAGGAAGTTTTAATGTATTTTGTGTAATATTCACAATGTATGTGACTATTACTGAATTTCATTATGCGTTCAACATTCTAAGTTACTTATGTACTATATCTACATTGCCTGTAATATTTTACATCCAATCATTAATATAAAAGAATTTGAGGGACTACACGTCCTTTCTAATTTTTAATTTTGTCTTTGTTTTAAATTTCAGACTTGTAGTGAATATACAATAATGTCTCACAGTAATTTTATTTTACATTTCCTTAAAGATTAGGTTGTTATTATATTATGCTATTGTTATTTATTTTCAAAATGCCTGTGTAAATTTTGTTCAATTATTTTGTTAATGTCATCTTGGTTTTGAATTCCACTATTATTTCAAGTATTCTGGACACAAATCAATAACTGGAGAATCCTTTTATAAATACTTTCTCCATAGTTTTTTTTTTTTTTGTGGGTACCGGGGGGTCGACCTCAGGACCTCGTGCGCCAACAGGCACCCATGCCGCTGAGCGATATCACCGGCCCCTTTTTCATATGTGGGATCCGGGAGTCGAACTCGGGCCCTCGTGCTTGCAAGGCAGGCACTTATGCTGCTGAGCCATCTCACCGGCCCTCTCCATAGTTTTTTATTATGCTTAAGTGTGTGTGTGTGTGTGTGTGAATATAATTTATAATTTTATAGAAGTATATTGTCAGATTTGTTTTGTTCATACATTTTGCAAATTATTAGATCATTACCTAATTCAAAGACTCAAATTTTCCCGATTTTTCCCTAAATGTTTGATATCTGCTAATATCTTTATGCCTTTTATTGATTACACCTCACTATTTTGTGTATAGTGTGAAACGTGTCTAGGTTTCTCATTTGTTTTATTTCCACATAAATGATTACTTCAGCACAATTTGTTGATAACAAAACTATTTCCATAATAAAAAATGACAGATTCATCTAAAAATTTGTTAACCAAGTGAGTACCTATCATTTGTCTTTATATTCTCTTTATAATACACCCTAACATTATAGTTTTTTAGTAAAGTCTTAAAATTAATGTTAGTTCTCAGCTTACTTCTATTTTCTTAGTGATCACACTTCTTTGATGCCTTTGGTCCATTCCAAACTATTGTTACATATATTTGTTATATCCAAAAGGGAAGTGAATCTCACTCTGCACAAAATTCAATTTAAAAATGATAAAAAACCTAGGTACAAGACCTGAAACTTTGAGATTGTTATAAAATAGAACAGGGAATAATAGTAAGAATCAACAAATAAGGCTGCTTCAAATGACGTACTGTCTCAAAAAAAATACATTTCCAAATTGACTGGTTTATATCTTAGTGTGAAGGCCCTGGGTTCATTTCCAAATATAATAAAAAGCAACAAAAAGTAAACAATTTAATAAATAAATGATCAAATACCTTGCATAGACAATCTTCAAAAGATGTTGAAATGTCAATAAGTTGAACAATAAAAATGTTCAACAACTTTAGCCACAAGGGGAAAATCAAAACTATACTGAGATTCCATCTAACTCTAGTCAGAATGTCTGTGATTAAGAATAAGTGTAAAGAAATGCTGTTGAGAATGCAGTGGGAAAAGAATGCTTCTGTGTTTTTTAGAATGTATATTAGTATAACAACTATGAAACTCCGTAGAAAAATACTTTGAAATAGTAAGAATGGAACTACCATATCACCTTCCTCTATCATTCCTTGGCATATACCCAAAGGAATAAAATTCATCATTCTGTAGAGATACTTGCATAACCGTGTTGATTGCAGCACAATTCACCATAGACAAAACATCAATGAAAGAATGGATAAAGATAATGTTATATATACACACAGTGGGGTATCACTCGGCTATTAATAAGAATATTTGTTGTTTACAGAAGATTAGATTGAAGTAGAGATCATCATGTTAAATAAAATCAGCCAGACGTAGAAAGTCAAATATTATATATTTTCCAGAATATATGGAATCTAATAAAGACAGAGTAGAAAATCTACTATTACAGAAGAGAAAGAAAATAAGGGGGAAGCAGAAACAGGGGAATATAAGGGATGGGAATGGAGGTATACAAATGAACACAGTATGGTATATAAATGTATGAAAATACCACAATGTAATGCAGTATTTTGTAAAATTAAATATACAACAATAAAATTCATTACAATAAAATCTATGCAAGGGATGGTGGTGCACATCTTTAATCCCAGTGTTCAGGAGGCTGAGGCAGGAGGATCACTACAAGTTCAAGATCATGCTGTTATACACAAGACTGTCTCAAAAAACAAAAATGAATGAATAAATAAATAAGTAAATAATTAAATAGTCTTTTAAAATGTTAAGATTATTTTCCTGGCACAAATATTACTATTTTTCTAAATATTATTTACATACATCACACCCATGTTGGTAGCACAATTCATAATAACTAATTCTTGGAAACAGCCTATATGTTCATCAACAGATGAATTCATAAAGATAGTGTTGTATTTATCCATGACGGAATATAACTTTGCCATAAAGAAGGATAAATGTTACAGTTTGTGTCTAGTTGTCTGCCAAAGCCACATGTGGTCATAGGGTTTTTTCAGAGGTGGCTGAATCTAGAGTATGTGATTGATTCATAGTACAATGCTGGGATTAAGGGTGTGTGAATGCTGGATGAGTCCACTGATGGGATTGTCACTGCCCTAATCCCAGGACACTGGATACAATATAAGGGACAGAAAGAGTCATGTCTCACATTGCTTGTTGCTTTTGCTGTCTTCCACCAGCATGAATGGTTGCCCTTCTGAAATGTGCCACCCTGCCTTGAAGCCAGCCAATTATGGACTGAAACATCTACACTATGAGCTAAATAAACATTTCCCCCTCTAACTTTGGATGTTGGTTATTTGGTATCAGCAATGAGAAAAGTAATTAAGACAATAAAGTCATGTCATTTATAGAAAAATGCATGCATTTTGAGATCATAATGCTAAATCAAACACATAAGCTTAAATATCACATGATTTCTCTTATATGAGAAACCCAATATATAGATAAAGTACAATATAAAAAGAAGATAATAGGAAAAAAGAGAAAAAAATTTGTTGCAATTCAGCATAGACAATGTATCCAAAAGTGTACCTTGATTTAGTATAATTGTCTTAAGTGTTTTATACATTATTTGGCCTATTATTCTGGTTGTTAAATTGTATGTATGAAAATTAACTTTATAAGGACTTATAAAATAAAAAATGTGTCTGAAGCTGGCAATAAATATAGGAGAACAAAGGGGGAAAAGAAAAAGAATTGAGATATGTTATGCACAGGTAACAATTCTTCTCAATAAATATAATCATTATGTCCTGCAAGCATGTACTAATAAAAATAAATGAATTAATTAATGCTTTTTTGACACTTGATAATACCATAATATTCACAGATTTTGTATAAATTCTCCTTTAACTGGGTATTGGGTAGATTTTTAAAAATCCTTTTTTCAACTGTTTTACATCCTATTGATTTTTCAGACAGTTCACAAGATATGCTAGGTTTTATGCCTTAAAATCTAATTTTTTACTATCAGTATTATTTCAAAAGTTTCTTTGGATAATGTTTACATAGTCTTTGACATCCTTCTATTTTCAACTTTAGCAGATGGTTACTTTTAAGTGATTCTTACATAAATTAAATACATAATTATTAGTATTTTTTCATACATTCCCTCATTACATTTATTTATTACCATTTTTATACTTAAGCCTTACATGAATGTATTTTATTGTAAATATGTCATGTTATGATTTCTTTTATCTCATATGCTTTTCCAATTTTTCTCTTTAATTTTATGTTAATACCATTTTCTTTTAATGTACATCATTAGATGTGTAGTTTCTTACACTTACTCTTCTCTTGTGCTAACCACATAGACTACGAAAAGCATCTTGGAATTAGTGAAGTCAGCTTTATATTTTTGTCATATTCCAGGTCAGTATTAGGAATTTACATTGACTCCAGTTAACTCTTTTTTAGAATAATAAAATGTTATCATTTAAGTGTTTAAAATATCTGACTTGTTTCTGTTTTTTACCTCATACAATGAATAATCAATTAGACAACCTACATATTTTCCTGGGCTAGTTATTAATTTTCATAGTTTAGGTATTTTTAGAGTATGTTCATCATTTCAATCCAGAATTACATTTTCTTACATTGCCATTTCTTCTATTGAGAAGTCTGTACTCATCCATTTTTCAACCTTAAAAAATTTTTGTATTCTGCTTTTAAGTTTTTCCATTTTTATTATGATGTGTGAATTGCAAGACAAAGTTTTTATTTTCTAGGTGGCTGCTGAATGGGTGGTTTGATATATCTAATCATTAAAGATCTGCAGCATTTATTACACAGTTGTTTCTCTACATTTTCCTTTTGTAAATACCAATTATGTATTTGAAGTATCTATCTACCTATCAATTATCGATCATTTATCTATCTCTCAATCTTGTTGCACTTATTCTTTGGGTATTCTTATATCTTATTCTTGATATTTTTCTTCTAATCTGTTTTTCATTTCTGTAACACTCTCTTACCAGTATGTTGTTAAGTCCCTATATTAAGTATTTATTTTCATTATTTTATTTTATATCCCTGAATTTTGTTTTTTTGTACTTTTCTACTCCCTGCTGATAATTTCAATTATTGTATCTTTTGTTGTTTATTTTAAAGATACTGATGATTTTAAACCTACACTTTTCTCCCTATGTGTTTTTAACATCTTTTGTATTGCATGAGTTAATTCATATTTCCTTTCTTCATAAGGCCTCATTATTACAATATTTATTGAGTGGTGGTATAATATAAAATTATAGAAACTATTAAAAGCCTGCATGAGAATATCTCTTCCTGAGTACAGATATTCCTTCTGCCAGTTGACCAATGAATTAGCAATACCATTTCATCTCAATTCACTTTTGAGCAATGAAATGATTACAACTATAGTCAGTCCCCATAATGTTAATCTATGTTTGGTTCATATCAATTTTGTCTTTATTATTTAAACTGCACAAACCAAAACATTGATGGTTTATCAATGCTTCCCCCTCCCAGGCTCTGGAATACAACTTTGTCTTTTTGTTCTCAGGCAGCTTGTGGAAGCACTACTTAGCTTTTCAGTTTCTCACTTAGTGGTCTCTTAAGTTACCGTATGTACCTAGGAATGGATGAACATCAAATATCCACAGAAATCCCTGCATTTCTTTCTCCTATGACTTTTGTCAAAATATTTTTTAAATGTCCTTGTTATTTCTGTAATATAAATTCTGTAATCAAACTTTAAAGGCAATACTTCCCAATATTTTCTAGTAATTTTTATTGACAATATAGTTTCAAGAATTTGTCACAATTTTTATGCTTTGTCCCTTTAAATCATTATATCTATATAATCAAATTGATAAGTATATACTGTAGTTAAATCATTAGATCTATATATTCAAGTTGACAAGAATATACTGTAGCATGCAAGAATTCTCACAGTGAAAAGGATACAAAAGTGAGTAGATGACATTGGATGAAAAGAAGTAATAAAGGCAAAAACAGTTCAGTAAGCACACTAATACCAAATTATTTTTATAGTAACTGTAGAATGTGGCAGTGGGTAACACAGTTATGTCATAGCTAGGAGAGAAGATAATTTAAAAATTGTTTACTTTCATAAATTGAAAATTAATCCATAAGTGAACTTAGAATTACAATTTTAATATTTTTCTGTTATACATTATAAAATGGAATGTTAGGTCAAATATCCAGTTCCCATAAATTAAGATAAATATGTCACTAAGACTAAGTATTGATTAAAGAGGACGAGACAGTGCATTTGTGTTCAATCAATCATAAAGTCTTTAGCAAGATAATGAAATATATTGAGAAATGTGTCTTAAAATTCTTGTCTGATCTTTTTCTATATTGTGCTTGCCAGATATATTTATTAACCAATTCACCAAATATTTATTGTGCACATAATATGTTGTTGGAATTTTTTCACAATAGTAATGAAAAGAAGGACAAATATATTTATTGTCCGACTAAACTTTAGAGTACAGAGGATAACAATAATCATATATTTCAGGATTACTATTTGGCAAATATCTTACACAGATTACCTCATTTAATTCTCCATGGCTTTCACTGAAACTTAGAAATATTTTTCTTGTTTCTCATAGTTTAAAAACTCTCAGGGGCCAGTGATATACCTCAGCAGCATAAGTGCTTGCCTGGCAAGCACAAGGTCCTGAGTTCAGTTCCTGGTACCCACAAAAAGAAAAAACAAAACAAAACAAATCAACAACAACAAAAAGTCTCTCAGAATTTTTAACTTGTCAGACTTACACTATGACACACAATGTGGTGGATTGACAACCAGTGGTAAACTTGTGACACTCAGCTGAAAATCAATGTGGTGCTGAGTGTGGAGGGCCCACCTGAGGATTTTTGCCAAAACATAAAAGAGAAATGGAGAGGAAGAGGTGGTGCTATTGGTTCTCCTTGAGGACCTTGTCACACTGGCTTTCCTGATAGGAACTTGGCTGTTCTCATTGTCAGAGGAACTTGGGGCCTCATTGTCACTCAGAATGGCTATGGTACTTTTTGGGGGAGCTCTGGTCCTTTCTCTGAGCATTGCTTCCTGGTTCCTGTGCAGATCCCTCAGCCTGCTGGTACAGATCCTTCATCACACTGGCACAGACTTTCTACCTTCAACCACTGACCTTTGGGCCTTCCAGCACAGAACCATGAAATAGACTTGCATGAGACTTTGCTGTGGGCTCTACATCTTCAGCTAGACTCATGCAGGATGTTGCTGTGGAATCCAGGCCCTCAGCTATGGGATTCTTTGGGTCTTTAGTGTGTGGACAGATTTTCTGCATTCTTTTGTATTTGATTCTTTGGGTGACTACTATAAAACAATCCTATAAATTATGTGTCCTATATTATATTATTTTCCTTGCAAACGCTGACTACAAAAGACAATTTTGGAATTCATGCTTTTTTTACCCTAAAACCAGTGTGATGCTTTATTACTATAAATATTTTTCTGGCTTAACCCCTACACAGTTTACATTGGACACTTATCAAAAAGCATTAATGTTGAAAAATACATTTTCCTAAATCATCTGTTGTCATTGTAGTCCAGTACAAAAAATAGAAATAATATGTTAAGTGAAAAAAGTCAGACACACCTCAAATATTGCATGGTTTGTCTTATATGAGAAATTATATATATTTTAATAATATATGACAAATTATATATAAATATACTTTTTCAATTAAAGAGCAAAATAGAGATAAATAGGAAGAAGGAAGGTCAAATATTTCCCTAAATTATATATTCTGTCATTTTAAAAATACTTCAACATACTTGCTAATTTATTTCCTTTATGCTATGAGTGTATGTTAGTTTGTCAAAAAGAAAGTATGTGTAATTATCTGTTTGTTTCTTTTGTGTAAGAATCTTTTTGGTGTATATTTTGTACTGAGAAACTTCTTTGACAATAATGATACACAATGTATTAATGATTGTAATTATTTTATTATTTAGTTATGAAATTTTATTGTATTTTTCATAGAATAATAAAAAAGATATGAAAAAGAATAAAAAGAAAAAGAATAGAATAGAATAGATAGAAAAAGAATAAAAATATTTTTTCCTCTAGTTGTAGGACATGGGTGGTCTGAATTTTTTGTGTGAAGCTTCAAGACATTGTAGTTTAATAAATAGTTGAAAAAGTTAGATTCATCTGATTTATTTGTAAAATTCTTGGGTTAATGCACATTACAGTAGTTCAAAAGATGGTAAAATTCTTCAAAAGGTTATACCTGATTGATACCCTTTCTAAAAAAGATATGTTTGATTTGAAGATTAAAAGTAATTTAAGACTTTATTTTTCTTAAATATGATGATGTCATCTACTTACATACTTTGGAATTATTTAAGAGATGGCCAAACTGGGGAGAAATCAATGTTATAGAGGATGTTCTTACGTGTAACTGTATTTTTGCAGCTACTTCCAATTTGGAGTTATGTTTCAAAATATTTTATTTGCTTTTATAGTGCTTATAGACATCATGAATTGAACTAAGGGACTAATGGTTCTCTTTTTATGACATTTTAGAAAATAAGGTAACATGGATAGCCAAAAAACCTAACAAAAACTCTGATAAAAAATGTTGAATGATAAATACATGATATCAGATAATAGATAACTGACTTTCTAATGAGATAATTTTAAATTATAAAGTTAATTTAAAATTATAAATTTAATAAGCTTTACCAGTACTTAAATATAACTTATAAATACCTATTATGAGAAAAAATATACATGTTAGTATTTAAAATGTATTTAAATCCAGAGTAGTTGTTATCTTATTTATCTGTAGAAAAAGTAAACTTTAAATCTGAAAATAAAAAAATATACATAAAATCAAACTCTTTTCAAATAGTCATTACAAAATATTCCTCAAAAATGTAAATCTTAGGGCCGGTGAGATGGCTCAGCGGCTTAAGCGCCTGCCCGGCAAGCGCGAGGGCCCGAGTTCGACTCCCGGAACCCACATACGAAAAAGGGGCCGGTGATATCGCTCAGCGGCACGGGCGCCTGCTGGCGCGCGAGGTCCTGAGGTCGTTCCCCCGGTACCCACCAAAAAAAAAAAAAAAAAAAAAAAAAATGTAAATCTTAAAATGTCAAATCACTTTAACATTGCCAACAGAGAGAAGAAAATTTTTAACATACATACTTTATAAAATTATAAATGTTTTTCTAGCTATTTAATCACAGTTTTCATTTGCAAAGATAATCACAAGAATATCTTCATTTTGGGCCGGTGAGATGGCTCAGCGGCTTAAGCGCCTGCCTTGCAAGCACGAGGGCCCGAGTTCGACTCCCGGAACCCACATATGAAAAAAGGGGCTGGTGATATCGCTCAGCGGCACGGGCGCCTGCTGGCGCGCGAGGTCCTGAGGTCGACCCCCTGGTACCCACAAAAAAAAAAAAAAGAATATCTTCATTTAATTTTTATTTAGATTTTCTTGTTTTGACAAGATTTTTCAGTATTAGTGTGCTGGCCCATAAATAACATACAATAATTCTTGTGAGCATTTACATGGTCTTTTTGAGAAATTTATTTCATTTTTAAACTGTTCTTGACTTTTTTTTATTTTAAAAAGAAAAGACCAAACAAAATAAATCCAAAAAGAACAAATTAGAGAAAAAGAATTTGATCTTCATATAAATGAGGCTTTTAGAACTCCAACTAGACATGATCTTGACATCTTTCAAATGGATGCTTATACGTCTTTCCTTCTGTAAAGTGATATATTAAAAAGGAAAAATAAAAAGCATCACTTCAGGACAAAAACTTGGAATTTAATCCTTGTTATTTAAGTCAAGCAACATTTAAGCATTGAGAATTCTGCCTTAAATCAGGGCAAAAAGTACATAAATGTTCAGTGAAGTAAACACGATATACTCCGTAGCTCACAAAATTGACATATCTGAACATCTGTCATATTTCTTTTCTATACTAAGATTTCTAATTTTTATAAATTTTGCATGTTACATAATATGATTGTTAATCATTTTCAAGCAATAACAGACACTTTTCAATTTCAAATTTCCTGAATATTGCCTGGATTTACCTATAAGGAAACACTCTAGTTTTATCTATGTGCATGGTAAAATCAATCAGCAAAGATGTTTTAATATTATAACAAACATTTAAATTTGTTTTAGAGTAACTGCATTTATAACCTCAAATAATTGTCTTTCCCTGTATATATAAGTATTGTCATATACCTTTGCAACTCCTCACAATGAGGAATTAGTGTCTGGTTTCCTTTTGCTTAAAATGGGCTGACCTAGTGACTTGTTTCATTCCACAAATTATAGCAGATTTTACATTACGCCCAATTCTGAATTGATGCCTGAAGACATTTTATGTATTTTGTCTTGTACTCCTGTACCTCTCCTAGTTCTATGTGCAATAGTTAATTTTATGTGCTAACTTGGATGGTCCATGAGACACTTTGACATTGACATTTCTGCCCCTTTAGCAAGTAGATACAGGATTTATCATCCTCCATAATCCCATGAGCCATTTCCTAATAATGTGCACATCTTAGTATTCAGTTTCTCAGAACTCTGCTGAAGACTGCCTGAGAACCCAAGGGAGAGAAAAACTCAGTGGGGAGAGAATTGCTGTCTTGAGCCTATCTGAAGCCAATAGAGAAAAATCAGTAGTTAATTCCAGCCAAGGTGAGCAGTCTTCTGACTGATTCTAGCTGACTGCAAATTCAGGGCCAATAAACATTTATTTCTGTAAGACACTGGAATTATTTATAGTTATGTACAGTATTATAGTAAGTTCTTATTAAGCACTTTAGGCAAAAAAGGCATGTAAAACCTGACAACCAATTATTACAATAGTCAGCTGAGAAATTGTATAAAATAGAACACATTCTGTGCTTAGAGCAACTCCATAGAACATAATATGTCATGGTGTTATTTTTTAAAAAAATTAATTTATTGGTATTATTTAGATACACATAATGATCACATTCATCACAGAGAATTTGTACCTGTACATGATTTATCTTGATTCCTCTTTTTTCATCCCTCTCCCCTCCTTCAACCTCTCTTCCCCTCCCTATTTACAAAAACTTGCTTCCGTTTTATCCTTCTTTTCTTATATTTTATTTTTCCCTTTCTTTCCCCCTTCCCCCACCCTATTTCCCCTTCCCTTTTGAACCATTTCTTCCCATTACACAATATCTATTATACATTTTGCTCCTTATTTATACTTTCAGTTTCTCACACCAGTGAGACAGTGCAATATTTACACAGGTGTATCAAATTTATTTCACTTAAAAATATGGTCTCAAGGCACATTCATTTACCTAAAAATGTCTCAAGTTTATTCTTCTTTATGAGAGAGTAGTACTGCTTTGCATACAAATACCATAATTTCTTTATCCATTCATCTTTTGATGGGCATATGGGCTGTATCCAAGATTTAGGTATTATGAACTATGCTGCTATAAACATGGGTCTGCCTATATCACTGTGGTATGATGCTTTTAATTCTTTTGGAAAGATACCAAGCAGGGGAATTGCTGGGTCAAGTGGGACCTCTAATTTAGTTTTGTGAGGTATCTCCACACTGATTTCCACAGTAGTTGCCCCAGTCCACACTCCCAACAACAGTGGAGAAGGGTTCCTTTTTCCCCACAGCCTTGCCAGCATCTGCTATTGGTTGATTTCTTGATAATAGCCCTTCTTTCTGGGGTGAGATGGAATCTCAGCATTGTTTTAATTTGCATCTTTTTTTATGGGTACCAGGGGTCGACCTCAGTACCTCATGTGCCAGCAGGTGCCCATGCCGCTGAGCCATCTCACAGCCCTAATTTGCATTTTTCAAAAGACAAGTGATATTGAACATTTTTTCATATATTATTTGCACTTTGTGCTTCTTAATCTGAGAAGTGTGTATTTGTCTCAAATGCCCACTTTTGGATTGGGTCTTTAAATTTGGGCATCTGATTTTTTCCATTCTTTATATGTCCTAGAAGAAAAAAATGAGTGATTCAAATTGATCTTGTGATACCAAATGAGTGATTTTCCGTTAAGACTGTGTTGGCTAGGGCAGAGAATGTTTGATAAGGAATAGTGAATATCAGACCCTAACTCATATTTGTACACTTCGACAGATGAACAAAAATATGAGCCACTTCTATTTTTGAGGTTCTATCATATAATATAAAATAGTCAAATAATAAGTAGAAAGTTTGAAGATGTCTTAGTCAATTTTTTTGTTGCTGGGTCAAAGTTTTCAAAACCTGCAATTTAAAGAAGGAAAGGTATATTTTGGCCCATGTTTTTAGTACATAGGTGCTTTGTTCTAAGGCAGGAAGGCATGCTGGAAGAGCCTAGGCAAATGCAAGCCCTTCATGTCACGGCAGCCAGAAAGCAGACAGTGAAAAGAGAGCCAGGAAAGTAGACATACCCTTCCAGATCATGCTCATAGTAAACTGCCTCTTCTGACCAGAGCCCACCTCCTAACTGTAAGTCAGCTATATGACCCCATAATCCAATTTCCTTTCCAAAAGCCAGTCATTAACTGTAGTCAAATATTGAGTTCAGACTTTAAGCAATATAGCAGACTATTAATTCCAGAATAAGAAACATAAGTCAACCCACTAAACTCTAAATTCTAGGACAGAACATTTTTGCAATGACTTTGAGTCTTGTTTTCCATGTCCCTTAGTTTAATACTCTTAAATCCCATACCAGAGAGTTAAAACTGGACATTTTGAGCAGTCAGAACATGATTTTGCATATCATAACAAGACTTGTAATTGCTGAAATAGTAGATTAAAGAATGTTAAGTTTAAGGAGATCACTCAGGTAACTTTGGCAACTGAACTATGACAGAGTCTAACACCACAGCTGTATTAATGGACATGGTAAGCAATAACTTCATTCTAAATACATTTTGAAAATAAAACTGGTAAGACTTTAAAGTATTACTTTTATATTTTATTGCTTAAAGAATGACAATTTAGGAAGTTCAATTGCTCTGTCTGTTTAGTTGAATGGTTCTGAACATTTTGGTCTACCACTGTTTTATACAATATAAAAAGTTATAGAAGATGCCTTTGTTTATATGTGCAAAATCTGTCACTATCCATTATATTAAATATTAAAGCCAAAGTGTTTGTGAAGCATGAATTATGAATTCATTTAAAAATAACAATGATAAGTAATTACAATGCATTTGACCATAAATAATTATGAAAAATCACAACAACTGAAAAATATATTCATAAGAGTGGCATTCTTACAATTTAACTAATCTCTTTAATGTTTGGATGAATAGAACAAGCTCAGTTCTGAGAATCAGTTATGTATATGCTGTTTGGGATAAAGTAATTGAAGACATTTTGGTTTTAAACAAACATGAAGCTGGAAAAGGGAAACACACATTAGGACAATTTTCAGATAATTGTTATTATTTTTGTCTGATACTACAACAAAATATGAAAAAAATAGTTTCATAAAAGTTAGTTGCAACACAGAACTGGGAGCCTTATCAATAATTTCATACTCTGTTACATTAGCCCATTTGTACTTTGAATGGATCTTTCACGGCTGCATGATACAGTAACACCATGCATTGATAATTTGGAAAATATTAATTCATGGTATTATGCAGACCACTCAAATTCTGACATGTTATTATGCAACATCAAAAATCTCATGCATAAATACCACTATGAATCATATTTGAAAAGATTTTACATGTTGGCAAAAGTTCAGGTTATGGGGCAGATAATAAGTTTTCCAAAATGTAATTTTTCATTTGAAAGCTAGAATTTTATTATTGGCAACAATACCTCTTTCTCTCTGTCTCTCTCATTTTTAAAAGACAAACTCACAATTTTTTGAGAAAATGTCAACAAAATGCCTAAAACTTGACAATCACTATTTTTTTCTGCCAGACATTTTGTCATGTACAATTCCTTTTCCACAAAATAGGTCTACTGCAGCTCATAACTGAAGTATTTGCATGATTTTGTTATTTTTCTTAACATTCATTAAGCACTGATCTGCAGTAAAGTACTTTTTACTTATTTCTGATGTAGTGAAGGGTTAACAAATTTAAAAAAATAATATTTTGTTAGAGCATTCTTAACTGGCTATGTTCATTTATATATGAGAATTAATGACAGAAAATAATAAAGCAGCTGCTGGCAATATTGGTGGCAGTGCTGAAATTTTTTCCTAAATTGTGGATAGATTCATGCACTGCTATTGCACCATCAGTGACACTACAACTACGGTTAAAAAAAAAACACAGACACACAAAATTAATTCCATTGTAAATTAAAAATAATTGATTAGCAGAGACACACATTGGAGTTTCATCTACACTGCCCTTTTATATATGATTCAGGAGCATAGGAAATAATGACAGAATAAACTCATGGATGTGCTGGGTCCACTGTCATATGAAAAGTAGCCAAAATCCTTTTATCACATGACCGCTACAGACACTTTTTCAACAATAAGTGATAGCAGTTTTCCTTGCTTCCAGGTATTTATGATGACTCAGAGTCAGTGATAATCAATTGTACAAACCTCTTAATACACTGCATATTTATCCCATGTATTCAAACCAGCATAATAGTCCTCAGTTCCTTGACAAATGATAGAAGTAATACAAGCAGTTTGTCCTTGTGACCCTGTCATGAAATATATTTGCAAAAATCATAATCTGTTCTTCCTGAGTCTGTGAACAGATCAATGTCTGTTAGAAGTAGGATTTTTTCCTTTGTTAAATGTAGTGGTTTCTATCTACAATCATTCATGTATATATATATGAATATATATCTACATCATTCATATATATATATTCATTGCAACATATCAATTCCCTAGTTGGTCTTTCATGAGTGGGAGGCCAAAGGGCTCTCTTCCAAAATTAAATTTACACCTTTGTACCATTGAACCTGTGATGGGTGTAGTCTCACTGATTTCTGAGATGCCTTCAAATCTTTCTTCTTGTCCCTACAAAGTGCTTGTTCTTTTTTATATTATGTTTTCAACAACAATGTTCTCTTTTGCCCAAACTTATTAGGTGGTTTCTTTCTGGTTAAACTGCATACTTTGGCAATCATTCAACTCAGCCATTGGCTCATGATTCTCACTGTAGTTCTGGATGAAGGCAGCCAGTAGTAGTCATGCTGCAGCTGGAACATTAGTCTGCCTTAAAATTTCCTCTGCTGGGTTAATTAGTCCATCAACCTTAAAATGAATCTCCACAAAATATCAGGATGTGGGCAAATTGTGGGCATATTTTCCATCAAAGCATAACATACCTGGCATCTGCTTCCAGCTGGTAATGTAGCCCTTCTTTCTGAGTGAAACCTCCTAAACATGGCCCTTGCTTTCCACATTCCCATTTTGCACTGTGATCTTCTGCCATCTGAGTAGGATCATCATAAAGCATGTTTCATAAAATTCTTTTTTTTTTTTGTGGGTACCAGGGGATCGACCTCAGGACCTCATGCGCCAACAGGCACCCATGCCTCTGAGCGATATCACCGGCCCCTTTTCCATATGTGGGTTCCGGGAGTCAAACTTGGGCCCTCGCGCTTGCAAGGCAGGCGCTTACACCGCTGAGCCATCGCACCGGCCCCAATGGTTCATTAAATTCTAAAGCTGCTTTAGGTGATACTTTCCAACTTTTGCAAACTCTTCCCACAAAATCAGTTCCATGGGGTTCTCAATCACATGGGTTCAGTCTTACCAAAATACCACTTTTTTCTATGTCAGTTGTTACTTTGCAGAGACAAAATATGCAACACCCATAACATAAAGGAAGAAAGGCTTGTTTCTCTCACAGTTTCCATTTGGTTCATTCCGAAGTTGTTTGGTTTTAAGATACAAATTGTTGGCCTATGGACATCATGAAGAAAAGTCTCTTATTCCACGGCAGTTAGGAAGCAAAGAAGAGAAGGCAGGAACTGGGGACAAGGCTATACATTTTCACATCATGCCTTACATGACCCTTCTTTCTGATGAGGCACACCTCTGAAAGTGAGACTTTGGGTAACACTTATAAATCTGAAACATAATAATGATCATCTACTGGAATAGTTATATTTTATTCATCCCTTTTTCCCTTTCATTACTAGATAGAAATAATCTGTGTTATTCCACAATTCTAGGTTCAAGTATTACATAGCAAATTACACAGACCATTGTACATGTCCAGTTTATTTCTTTAAATACAGAAAATCTGGTCAGTATATTGTTACAGCTATATTTACTTTATCTACATCTACTTGATGTTGCTCTTATTTGACTCTAATAAAACACTGATTCTACAAATATTTCCAAGTTTTTTGCTGAAGGCAATTAGAATAATGCCATGAAATTTCTGGCATTTAAGCATTATGTCAGGTAGAGCTTTGTACTTATCTCTTCAAGAGTGTGCTGATATCTGTATGCACTTATACATGTGATGGCAATTAAAAATGTGGGGTGTAATATGAGATCAACTGGCTACACTTTATATCATAATTGTCCTAGTACAATGACTCTGTGATTTTTCACTAAGCCAAGATTAGCCCATCAGAAAGTCCATCATATAATCACACAAACAGTTATCCCAATTCATCTGTAAGTTCTCATCAAACTTTTCATAGTTTTCTCCTTTTAAAAAAGAGGTATGGAAGAAGTACACATTGGGAATGAACACCGAGTGTGCTGTGTACTCAGCCCAATTCTCATATCTCTATATTGAGTATAAAACTCAGCATCTCCCCATAGGCTTTTGTTTAATTCTAAAATGTTAATTGCACATGAATTATGTTCTAAACACTTTGATTCTTGATAAGGTCACAAATTTATGAAGCCCAGCATCAATAAAGTAAGGAAAAAACCTGGACAGGTAAAATGAGTAGCAAAAATATAGTGTTCTATAGCAATAAGTACAGAAGGGATTTTAAGTGTTGTAGATAGTGAAGAAGGTTACTGTAAATTGCAAACACAGGAAGAATTTAAATCGGTCAAACTAATGTATGTGTGTATAAATCTATGGAGGCCAGGAAGTGAGGATGGAAAAGGATGGAAAGGAAATAGAATATATATGGTACATATGTTTAAAAATGTATATATCATAAAAATCAGGAAAAATATCATCATGGATGGGGAGGAATAGAACAGATCAAATAAAGATGGAGAGGTGGAAGCCATATCTTACATGACACACTGAAAATAAGATGTTTAACTTGGCACTAAGCATTTCATTGAGAACACTAGCAATAGCAGTGGCACAGAGGGGTGGAGGGAGAAAGAAGGAAATTGAAATGTGCTACATACATGTACCAATTTCCTATGGTGAATGGAATCATTACATACTGTAAACATGTTTAATAAAGTTCAAGAAAAAGAAAAGCAATTTCAGCAAGAGTGGATATACTCTAAAATAAACTGAGGAAAATAAAGGTAAGAGGATATCATTAAGATTTTGGTTATGATAATTTCTCATCAATTATTCATCCACTTATAAAGAGAATACAACAATTTTTTTATCAGATTTTCCTGTATAACTTATCATTTCAGACATTCCTACTAGAAGTTCTAATAAAATGTGGAGAATGTCAGTTCTGTTTTATAGAGAGGTGGGATCTTATTGCTTCTCTATCAAGTTTCTCACTGTCATTGAAAATTAATAATCAATAGCTTATATTTAAAATTAGAAAATAATATATAAACATTATATGAAAAAGTGGGCTGTGGGGTAATTTAGTTTCTCTACTAAGATCTACCAAAAGTTTTAGTGAATTTTAAAAAAATATTTCACAGCAATATCTGATCATTTATAAAATCAGCTATCTCTAATATTTAACTTATCTTTGAATATAAGATTTACTTTTATAAATATTTGTGTTCTCACTAATATGTAATATTACTTAATTAGAATATTGTTACACAATAAATATTATAAATATTTTTCAGAAACATAGTTAGCCTTAATTATCTAATAAATTATTGTGTTAATGAAGTAAGTTTCATTGATATGAAAGACATCAAGCAGATGTATTTTTCCAACACATAACACAATGTATGTGTACTTGTGTATTTTAAGAAAGAAGTTAACTTTAGCTACAATTTGATTTTTACAATAAACTTAATGTATTGGATAAGAGGTAGAAATACTGCAAAAATGGAATCATCTAACAAACTCCTTCTGCCTCAAAATATCAGAAAAGTCAAAATATAACCAATTTTCTTCTGCAGAATCATTTAATTTCTTGTCTGTTTTTCTTTTCTTTCTTACAATACACCAACACATAAGCAAAATCTGATAATAAAGATTGTATTTCATGATTATTTATTCAGATAATTTTAACCAAACTTCTGGCATTTATGCAGAAAATGGTCTGGAAGCCCATCTGAACGTTAAGACACCACACATTGCCTAAGGCTGCTTCTTTGTCAGGAATTAGTGTGCTATTCCCACACACACCTTGAAATTTCCAACTTCTCCAGAAGAATATAAGCCTTCTAAATCTGTATATAATTCCCTCATCCAAAATTATACAAGAAAACAAATTTAAAAATATTCAAATATAACACCTGGAACATTAAAAGCAAATTTAGGGTTAAAGTTTTAGTACATTAGTTATGATTCCTTGGCCATAATACCTACAGCACAAGCAATGAAAGCATAATTAGGAAATCAAACTAATTACCATATATCAAACTAAAAGTGCTCTGAACAGCAAAGGAAATAACAGAATGATAAGACAGCATACAAAATGAGAGACTGTATTTGTAATATGTCTGATATATATTTAATTTACAAAATATATGAATTTCTGTAATTCAGTAATACCAAACAGAAAAATGAGTAACACTATTCAAAAATAGACGAAATACTTGATCCAGCATTTCTCCCAATAAAATATAGAAATGGTATACAGAAAGGTGCTCAAGATCACTGTTCATCAGGGAATTGAAAATCAAAAACGCATGAGATACACTTCTATCTGTTAAGAAAGCTATTATCAAAATAAACAAATGTAAACAAAAGAAGACAACTGTTGGAAAGAATGTAGAGAAATTGGAATATTTATACACTAATGCTTTGGCCAATGTGGAAAGCAGTATAGCAGTTCCTAGGAGAGATAGAGAGAGAGAGGCAGAGAGAGAAAGAATGACTGAATGATCCAGAAATGCCATTGTGTTGCATATCCAGAGGAACTGAAATGATCGCAAAGAGATATCTGCACTCCCATGGTCACTGCAGCATTACTCACAATAGTCAAGATACACAGACAAAAATGCAAGGTCCAAAGTTTATTTATTTTTATTTTTATTTATTTCCTTTTTTGTGGGTACCAGGGGTCGACCTCAGGACCTCATGCATCAGTGGGTGCCCATGCGGTTGAGGGATATCACCAGCCCTTTTTTTCATATGTGGGTTCCCGGAGTGAAATTTGGGCCCTCACACTTGCCAGGCAGGCGCTTACGCTGCTGAGTGATCTCACCCACCAAAGGCCCAAAGTTTGATTTCTGGTACTAAAAAGAAAAAAATATACAGCTACAATTACATAACCAATCACAGATGAAATTATCAAAAACTGACCCTCACACGTGCATGCATAAACACATACTCATGTGCATGAGCATGTATGCACACACTCTCCAAAATATCACTTGGCTTTAAAAAGCAAAGATTCTTGCCTCATCTGACCATGTGAGTGAACTTGGAGAAACTTATACCAAGTGAAATAAGTTAATTATAGCACAAAACTCCATGATTCCACTTATGTGAGATATCAAAAAATAGACTCACAGAAAGTAAAATGATGTTTACCAGATGCTGAGGGGAGGAACAACAGACATAAATGTTAAATTATGCAAGATAGGTAAGGTCTCAAGACCGTGTTTACAACATTGAGCTCGTAGTTAACATTACTGTATTGTTCACTTAAAAATTAAAAGTATCTCTCATGTTCAGTATTCTTACCACAACATAAATTAATAAAAACTATAAAAATAAAATCAGTGTATTATTTAAGCAATTACATTAATTCTTCTTTATTCAAACAGTTCAGGAATCTAGACTTAGGTCTGGCTTTTTGTCGTAAAGAAATATTTAAGGTCACCATTGTCTTATTTCGCAAATGATACTGCATATTTTTATGTAACTGGTTACATAAGGCTTCCTTCTCTCAAACCGTGCCAAGTATATATTCATTTGTGAATTCCCAAATTTTTAAACTTACCTGAGTGAAATATGACACCCATTTGTCACATGCCAAAACAGCAACTCAATTCTGAATAATGAAAATCTAGATATTGTAATTTTCAAGGCAACAATTTTTCAATAATTTGTATTACCTCTTAATAATGGATATCTGGATAAATGGCACTGAAATGTGTAGTTAAATAACTACTTCTTCATCAGTCAGAACACTGGAAGAAAAATAATTTCCCAGTAATTTTTCCAGGCATTTTATTTAATTCTGTATTGATCTCTACTTTGTGTCAATAGAAATAGCTGAAGTATATCGATTTTTAGGCTTCAGAAAGTTGAATAGTTCATAAAAATTCTTAAGATTTAAACACTTTTGGACTAAATCAGAATAGGAATTGTTGAATCCTCATTTACAATTTGTATTAAACAACAGACTTTCTTTTCTACAGTTCATTTTTGCATCCAAACTAATTGCTTTAGATTATTACACAATTGCTCAGATCCCTCTGGGCAGTAACATGTACAAATTAGATAATGTGGCATACTCCATTTAGAGTGCTGGACTTATAGCTGGTGCTGTAAATCAATAAATATCCAAAGAAAAGTATCCTGCAGTGACAGGACCTTCTGGCTTTATTTTTTACTGCCATAGGAAACCAGCTATTACAATTTGGCATATTCAGATGAAGTTATAATATCTTGGCTTATAAAACCTACTTTTTTATCAGAATAATGGAATAAAGTTTATGCGAACAATCAACTTTTTTTTAAAGATATGGTAGTAGTTATTGTATTTTGAAAATAGCAGAATCTGATTCTGTTCACTTAGGCTAAAGGATAAAGTGAAATGTCCTGGATAGGTTAGAATAGTAGATTTTAAAATAATAAAAATATAAAGAAATAGTGGTGCTATTACAATGGAGAATTTATGCTAAATTGCCAAAATTAATAATCCTTTCTCAGGAAAATATGGTCCATGCCATTGTTTACCTTAATTTGGTACTCTAAATGGTTAAATTTGACACACACACACACCACATCTATTTTAGTAGCCTTTACACAATAAAATATTTTGAAATGAAGGTATTTGGAGAAAAATGGGTTAAGATATTCATATGTATTTTACTAATATTCATAAATATGATCAGTATTATATTTAATACTTCAAGTTATATAAAATAATGTAACAGTACTAAAATCCCTTAATTTTTTTGTCTGGTTTTTAGTCTGAAGAGGTCACTGTGTAATATATCACTGTGTATTTAGACATTAAGTGTTCCAGGAAAAGTAAGTTTTCATACTGACAAGTTTTGATTTTATATGTGAATAATAATGTCATTGTAAATATATGCCTAACGAATCATAAATCATAATATGAAATATCATAATAGACATTCTTGAATGATTTGGGGAGTCTTGTTTGAAATACTTTTTGCACTGTCTGGCATTTTGAATATTTGCACATGAGGGATCTATTAACATTTTCATGATACATTTTCCATCTAAAGAAGTTGAAATATGTGCAATCACTATTTTTAGTAGATTATCAGTTTACTATTGAAAGCTGTTCATATGTAAGTAATGTCTGATCTAAAAATTTATCACTGTGCAAAATCTAAACTGGATCAGTATGAAAAAGTCTCTCTTTTTGAACAGAGAAAACTGAAATGATTTATTCTTATTAATTCAAATCAGGGATCCACATCCTAGAAATGAATGGATATAATCTCATGAAAAATAAGTTACTGATGAATAAATGTCACATAGGTTATTTATTCCTGAACTATGAACCTCAGATGAGACTTTGATATCCAACAAGACATTTACAAGAGCTAGAATTTCATTGCAAATCCAGATAATATTGGATTAATGTCATTGGGAAGAGGAGAGAAATGCTTCTGTGTCATGAATATAGGGACAAGTGACAGCAGGTGGATTATTTATTTTTCTTTAAATAGATGAACTTCTGGGAATTTTTCTGGAGATATTAAAATTAAATTCAAAGAGAATATCAATAATGATAGATATTTCAGGCCATGAGAAAGCAAAATAAAATTTTGTAGTACAGCAAATTTCAAAATATTTTGTATTTATCAAACAATGCAATTAAGACACAATTTTTGGCAATTCATATATGTAATGCTATGTAATGCTTATACCTATGTTTACAATATGACACTTATGGTAATGAGGGAACATATCATAGAAATGAGAAGTTAACTTCCAATGGCAGACAGATAACAAAAAAATTTACATTGGGGGCTCAGGGGAATCTAGGGCTTTGACTCTTAAGCAGGTAATTTTATGTACATATTAAGTACATATTACCTATACATGTATCTGGCCTGGCAAGTAGAAGTTAATGTAATTCAGTAACTCTGACATTTGTACTAACCATAGAGTCACCCAGATTCAATTCATCTAAGTATGTGTTGGTGGATATGTAGGTAAAATGGAATAATTAGTTACACATTCTTGTAAAAACAGTTATATATCATCTCTGTCTTTGTCAAATTTTCTGTGGATGTTATGGTAGACGAAAATCAGTGAATTTTGGTTTATGTGGTACACATCTGGCTTATCCTCTAACAGATATGTACATAACTTGCTTTTCTCTTTGAATTGTGCATCATTTGAAAATGTCCATGCAAAATTGCATTCTGAAGTGTAACATTATTGTCCCAAATTCTCATTATCCTAGTGAGGCCTGAACTTGATCTTAAAGATAATAAAGAAATGATTAAGAAACTGAAGGAGAAGCTAACTTCTGTCACCTATCATCAGGTTTTTGACAGAGCTAAGTGGGTCAGAGCTGTAAAATACCTGAATATATAGGAGGAAGAGACCTTCAGAGAATGAGGCCTTCAGATAAAGCTTTGCCAGCAGTTCTCTGCATATCTCCATCATGAAGATGGATAGAAAATGTTTGCTCTTTTAAATAAAGATCCTATTTTTTTGTACTATCCACATTTTCTTCAAACAATACTGAGGATTTCACACTCAACCACAAATTTATGTAACAGTTTAGTTTTTCTTTAAAAGCATTTTATTTTTTTTATTTTTTATTTTTTTTTTGTGGGTACCGGGGGGTCGACCTCAGGACCTCGCGCGCCAGGAGGCGCCCATGCCGCTGAGCGATATCACCGGCCCCTTTTTTGTATGTGGGATCCAGGAGTCGAACTCGGGCCCTCGCGCTTGCCGGGCAGGCGCTTAAGCCGCTGAGCCGTCTCACCGGCCCTTTAAAAGCATTTTAAATCCAAGAGTAATTTTATTTTTGGTTGTTTAAATTGTAGGAGTTAAATTTTCACATTCTGTCAAAGCAGTGCCATAAAATAACAAGCCTTCTTAAAGACTTATTTTAAATGATTCATTTTGCTCAGATTGAATTGCCTGAATATCCTGTGAACTAAATCACTTTGCATGGTCGAAGCATTAAGCACAAGCTTGTTTTTAATGACTATTGTTTTTTTTTTTTTTTTTTTTGTGGGTACCGGGGGGTCGACCTCAGGACCTCGCGCGCCAACAGGCACCCGTGCCGCTGAGCGATATCACCGGCCCCTTTTCCGTATGTGGGATCCGGGAGTCGAACTCGGGCCCTCGCGCTTGCAAGGCAGGCGCTTACGCCGCTGAGCCATCTCACCGGCCCTATGACTATTGTTTTTATAAAGAATGCAGTATCTATGTTGGGAAATACTGACACTATCTAACTAGTTTTCACATAGGTAAAGCAAAACAGTTTCCTGAGTAAAGGTTGTCTTTTAATACACTTAATAATCTCCTAAACCATGTTTGGAATATAACATTATGCCATGTATCATAATGGACTGAATATAACAGCTCAACTCCCCAATCTTTCCAATTTTGAAATCAAATAGTTTAATAGCTTATTATCTTTTATTTATATTTTGAAAAGGAATTGTGCCCATAATTTACTCTAATGAAGTGTGTAATTCTTGCTCATGGTATTCTCAGGAAGAGTGTGTGAAAAAAATAAGATTCAAGAATGAAAGAAGTATTCTGACAAAATATGAAATGGAGATTAACTTACATTATATTATACATGAAATAATTAAGCTAAATAAAGTGTCATGTATCATTTCTAGAAGGTTAATACCTGTCAAATGTAGTAGATAATGAAGAAAGTCAGTATTAGTAAGTGTTTTCCTAAGCTTTTCCTTTTCTTAAACCTATCATCCTTCTTCGGATTAGGCACTAAATTCATCTTTGAAATAGACATCCCAATAATAGCTAACTTATTGTAATTTTCAGAAACTCTCTTCTTAGTGAACAAAGTATTTCCATGGTTTATAAAAATCTTTCTGTTACTGAAATAGAATTTAGTGAGGGATTTTGGTATATTTCTAAAATAACTATTAATTTTTTGCATCTTATTTTACTTAAAGTAATACATCTTTCCTTTATTTTCTAGTAAACATGCACAGAATTCTGATGTTTCAGGATTATACCTTTTGTAATATTTTATACATAGTTAAATTATGAATGTACTTAACCTCACTATCTTGCCAGATCATTCATATTGTAACTTGACTCTTACTGATCCTACCCTTCACCTCATGCACATGAATGCTTCCTATTTGATGCTTTAGCTTGGAGGTGTTTCTTTGAATTCATGGGATTCCTTAAACCTCAGTGGTAGCACTAATATTCTACACACCTTATGTAAGAGCAAATACAAAATTTTAAGCATTCTAATCATTAGAAAAAATTCTCAAATTGATCACTGTAGACTTGTGTAGTGCTTTTACTTCCAATATTGCTAATGTAATGAGTGTCATTACACTCTATGATATGTTTTACCTCTATGATAATGAATTTCTGTAAAAGAATTCTATTATCAACTACCTACAGATTAGATAACCTAAGTGAATAGGTCAAATTCTTTGAACAACACAAAGTACTAAAACCCACACAAGGCAAATACACAAACTACGTTGTCCAACCCTATTAAGGAAATTGAGTCATTAATTGATAATCTTCTAAAATGAAACAGTGGACAACTGCTGAATTATTCTACATATGTAAGGAAATTATTTGACCAATTTTTAACAAAAATTTTATTAATAACATTTAGATTCACTCTATTTTAATAAGTACATCCAGACTGTATGAAGTAAGAATTATTCTAATATGAAAGTATTTACAGATGTTAAAACAAAACTATACACCAATATCTCTCATTAACACAGACACAAAATTTCTCATGAAAATATTAGCAAATTGAATAAAAAAGTCTAAGATTGTAAACAGTGACAAGTATGAGCTGATATGTATTAGCCACATATATGAGATATGATAGAAAATTACAGTCTTTTAATTTTTAAAAATTTATTACAGTGACAGATATATTATAATTAATCTCTCTCTAATTACTATCCCTTAGAACATACCTATCATTCTTTCTACTTTCTGAAGCAGTTAAATAGTGTCTTTGTTTATGCTGTTCTGGCTGCCTCAATGTGCTGATTTGATACAAATGTTTACCTTACATGATCATTTTGAACTTGAGAAAGAGCCAGAATTCACACAGTGCCAGATATTGTGAATAACTTGGATTAGGACATACTAAAATATTTTATGAGCCTGTGTTTACATTGGAGGGAAGCCAGCAGCAGTCTTCACTGTATTTTTATCACACTTTATAAAGACACTCAAGAGAAGACTTCCAGAATTCCTTCAGAAAGTGCTTCAGAATGGGAATTTTGAGGGCAATTATTGCTATATGTCTTTTATGGTAATATTTTTTAAAGAAAACATAAATAGTCACCATATAGTTTGATCACCCCTTGTTTATAATTATATGAAGAGAAAAATCCCCAAGCAAAATTTCAAAAAAATTTATATGTATGCTTCTTTTACGAAGAATTCTGAATCCCTTAATCATGGTCATTATATAGTGACTTCTTTCCAAAAAGTAAAGTATTGAGAGGGATTTAAAAAAAAAGTTAACCCTTATAATGGAGAACTATAACACCATTCACCATTTTGGTCAAGTAGTTAATGTCAGAAAGAATGGTGAGAAACTGTGTCAGGTATTTTTTTGGGGGGTACCAGGGGTCGAACTCAGGACGTCATGAGCCAGCAGGCGCCTGTGCCACTGAGCAATATCATTGGCCCTTTTTTATATGTGGTATCTGGGAGTCAAACTCAGGCCCTCACTCTTGCCTGGCAGGCGCTTATGCTGCTGAACAATCTCACTGGCCCCAATTGTGTCAGTTTTACCTCTCATTCATATAATATAATGAAAATGGCTCTCTGCTCTCCCATTATCTGTGTGTGTGTGTGTGTGTAACCTCACTCTAATCAAGATAAAACCACCATCAAATTCCAATGGATTGATATAGTATAAAAATATCTGGGCAAAATACACTGAAAACCGGCCAAAAATAAAAATAATGACAAAAACAATCTTAAAAGTTATTTCAGGGGGCCGGTGAGATGGCTCAGCGGCTTAAGCGCCTGCCCGGCGAGCGCAAGGGCCCGAGTTTGACTCCCGGATCCCACACATGAAAAAGGGGCCGGTGATATCGCTCAGCGGCACGGGCGCCTCCTGACGCGGGAGGTCCTGAGGTCGACCCCCCGGTACCCACAAAAAAAAAAGTTATTTCAGGAAAGAGCATACTAATTAAGACATAGCAATTAAATGAAATATGATATTTTGGGTTTGGTTCTAGAACTGAAAAATAATACTAGGAAAATATAGGAAAGATTATAAGAGTTAAGAAACAACAATGGGGCCGCTGAGATGGCTCAGCGGGGGCCGGTGAGATGGCTCAGCGGCATAAGCGCCTGCCTTGCAAGCGTGAGGGCCCGAGTTCGACTCCCGGATCCCACATACGAAAAAGGGGCCGGTGATATCGCTCAGCGGCACGGGCGCCTCTTAGCGCGCGAGGTCCTGAGGTCGACCCCCGGTACCCACAAAAAAAAAAAAAAAAAGAAACAACAATGTAATAGGTTAAAATCTCTCCACATACAAGCATGTGCTCTTGTGGAGGAATCCTTGAACATGTCAGTAAGAATTATTTACCTTAAGAGAATTTATTTAACAACATATTATGTGACAATATTAACAATATACATTAAAATATATTTAAACAATTATGGCTTATATGTAGGGAAGAATGTAAGGTGTTGATATTTGTTTTCTTCTACTGTCAATTCCAAGAATATTTCTACTTTAAAAAAAGTCAAAAGAATGCTTTTAATTTCATCAACAGATGCTTTTTTCAAAGCTTAATAAATGAGCTATTCAAAGCTGCCTCTTAATTCCAACTTTAGATCAAATGACTTCCTCTAATGAAATAAATTAATGGTTATATCTCTTAGAATAGTAGAATTGAAAAGATAAACAGGGCAGTCTTTATTTTCAATATGCTTATGCCAATAATATAAAAATAATTTTGTTAATTTTGTTTCTGTTTTCTTACAAGTTGCATGTTCATTTAAGTAATATAAAAAAAGTGACATCATGTATTTATATATGAATACCTTAATGAATGGTAGTTCATTGTGATATATAATGTCTTAGAATATTTATAAAATACTAAAATACATATGCAAATTAAGTTTAAATTTTTGTATCAATTTTATAACATCCAAACAAAGTAAAACTAGGTAATACAAATAAGCGATTGTATTAAGACCATAAAAGTATTAATAGAAAAATTGGTTTGATATACTATTATATGTATTTGTATTATACATATGTTTACACATTATAGTAATTTATTGGATATAGGATTTCTTCTTTTGTTTTATGTTTTCTTTTATTGCTCTAACTCTTGCTAAATTGTAGGTTTCTTCTATGTTATTAATAATGACATATTATTGAACATTTATCAAATATATCAATGTATTAATCACTAAAATTATATGTTTAATAACATTACATGATATTCTTTTTAAGATAAATTGCATTACAAAAATAAAAGACATAAAAGGACTATGAGGAGTAGGCCTCTAAAATGTAAACTGTAAAACAATGCTGAATGTAACTGAAGAGGACACAAATAAATGGTGAGAAAGCCCATGTTTCTTGAGTGGAGCAATTAATATTATTTTAATATCCATATTGAAGAAAGCAATCTAAAGTATCAAATCATTTCCTATCAAAATACAAGTATCACTCTTCACACAGTTAAAAAAAGTTTTGAAATTCTGTAGACTTAGAAAATATGTCAAAGAGTCAAGATAATCTTGAACAAAAGTATTAACATTAACAGTATTAAATAACATTAACAGACATTAACATTAACAGACATTAACATTATCAGACCTGAAAATATACTGCAAAGCTATGGTAATCAAAAGAGCATGGTATTATCATAAAACCATTTGATAATTCTCTATTGGCTGATAAATACATTCTAGTACAATTGCTAAGAAATTTTCACCTCTTGAAGAAGTATGCAACAGATTCATATTAACTATAAAGTCTAAAAACTGATGTTTCTTCTTACTTAGTATATTATCAGGATATTTAAATACAAAATATATACAAATAGGTTCATTTTAATTTTCAAATATATGTATTTATTTTTCACATTTAACATATAAGAATTTCAAAATGTATAACTTAGTAACTGACTTCCAAAGACATAATAATAAATTCTATTTGAAATGTAATTTCCATTCCGATTCACACTTATACAGGAATTTCAAACTGTATGATTCATTGGCAAAATTAAAATAACATTTCTAATGAACATATCCTATTTTCATAATTCAAATGTCAACAAAGCCAGTCCGTAGCTTAAATCATATAAGTGAAAAAAATATAGCCACATAAACTCTCCAGATTATATGCATCTGATATCTCATGTTAGTGAAAATGCAGTAAGAAACATCTTTGAAAAGTACAGGGCTGCTGAGAGAGCTCAGTGGCATAAGAACCTGCCTGGCAAGCGTGAGGTTTTGAGCTTGACTCTTGGAACCAACATAAAGGAAAAAATGGCTGGTGATATTGCTCAGTGGCACAAGCGCTTGCTGGAAAGTGTGAGGTCCTGAGGTCGACTCCTGGTAGCCATATAAAATTAAGAAAAAGAAAAGTACATTAAGAGTTAAAAAAAGTATCAATTATAATATTGAAAATTTGGTAATTCAATTACTTGGATATATTATTTTATACCATGTATTTCAACTAGATATACATAACTATATGATATTTTCATGTAAAATTTGCATATGCCATTAAAATACATAAATATATTATGTATTTATTGAAAAATGAGAAAATTGAAAAAGTTAAATAGTAGAAAATATAAAATCCTCATAAAGAGAATTTATTCTTGTATATATAAATACATTTGACTTGTCTATTAGTAAATCTGAAATTGGAATAAGATTTTTCTCCATCCTGCCTTTTATTAGAATATTTTTTCTAGTATGAAATCATAAAAATTTGAATAATTTTTCAAATACTAATTTGAAATAATCTTATCAACTCAACAGCACTAAAATATCATAGATCTTTTATAAGAATTATGTACTCTACTGCATTCAATCAGACAAAATAGCTGTCCCAATGTCATCAGTGAACTGGTAGCAGTGTAAAAATCTAGTCTATTGCAGTCCTCAGTGTCTCAAATAAGTGTCACAGAGGAAGAGAGACAAAACAAAACCCCATGAGGTTTTGTATGAAATCTTTTCAGTCAATGAAGAAATACCCAATGCTGCCCTTTGGGTTTCTGTTCCTACAGGGAGAATGAAGTCACTGAATTTCAGAGTCCATCAAGCCTGACTTAATATCTCATGGTCATTGTACAACATGTCTGGCTGTAGACATCATATTATTCAATATGAGAAATTAATAGAGAAAAATTAAATTTTTTCCTGAAAACAGATTTTTTTGCCAGATTCCTCTGGGTATATATTATTGCCTTAAATTTCTAGTCATTTCCAGGTAATATCTACAGATAAATCTCTAATTCTAGGGTAAAATGAAAAAATCTGATGCATCCATTTGAAAAAATATCCTTGAAACTAAAATACAAAACATGTAGAAAAATGAGGCTAGATTATGCATTCTGTAGCATGTTTTATTTTCATACTTAGTTATTTCCTTATAGATATTATAGTGATGTTTATGATTTTGAGCAAATCTGCGATTATATACTGTGTGAAATTCTGAACAAAGATCAGAAGGTAATTTTATCATGAAAAGTATACAAGGAAAATGTTTTGAAGGATTTTGTTTTGAAGAGATTTAAGGAAAATTTATGACCTGAATACAATAAAAATTTTAATTCTTAATTATATATATTTGTTCCTGCAACTTTTATATACCCTGATAAAATTATAAATGAACATCTTCTATTTTAGTGATATAAAACACAGAAATATGCAGTCAGCTTGCTTTCATTTAAAAATATTAAATCTAGGGCCAGTGAGATAGCTTAGTGGCATAAACACCTGCCTGGCAAGCACGAGGTCCTGAGTCTGACTCCCTGTACCCACATATGAATAAAGGTTTGGTGATATCGCTCAGTAGCATGGGTGCCTGCTGGAAGGCATGTGAGGTACTGAGTTCCACAGATGGTACACACAGAAAAAGAAAAAAATTAAATCTAGAAGGGTTTTGGTGATTTTTTTTGAGTCTTATATGTAGAATGTCATGTCATCTGCAAATAATGATAATTTAACTTCTTCCTTTCCTATCATTGTTCCTTTTATCTCTTGTCTGATTGCTCTGTCTTATGCTTCCAGAACTATATTGAATAGGCGTGGTGATAAATTGTATCTTCATCTTGCTCTTGATTTCAGAGTGAAACCTTTCAGTTTTTGACCATTTAGTATGATGTTGGTTCTTGGTTTGTCATAGACAGGTTTATCACATTGGGATAAATACCATCTATTCCAAATTTCCTTGAGGTTTTTATCATGAATTGTTGTTGAACATTCTCAAATTCTTTTCTGTGTCTCTTGAGATGTACATGTGATTTTTGTCTTTGGCTCTGTTGATATGGTGTATTACAGTTATTGATGCTAGAGGCTAGGAAAGATGGAGAAAAGAAGGGAAAGAGGGAGTTTGGATAACAGGAACAAAAACATACCAGAAGTTATGAAGTATAGTGTTTCACAGCAAAATAGGGATCTATAGTTCATAACAATGACAGTCATAAGAAGGAGCTTAATGACTTCAAACAGGAAAAAGTGATAAGGAGATGGAAACATTAGTGACCATGATTTTATCAGAACACAATCTAGACATGTGTTGTACTGTCACACTCTATCCCACAAATACATACAATTATTTAAATAACATTTAGAGAATTGGAAATGTTAACTACTCTGATTTAAACTTTGCATTATATACAGGAAAAATATAACATTATACATATAATCACAC
This sequence comes from Erethizon dorsatum, assembly GCA_028451465.1. Taxonomy (NCBI): domain Eukaryota; kingdom Metazoa; phylum Chordata; class Mammalia; order Rodentia; family Erethizontidae; genus Erethizon; species Erethizon dorsatum. The sequence continues at coordinate 116,088,707 of CM051824.1, forward strand.
AAAATTAAAATAATAATCATTATAAATTATAGCATCAAATTATACTGCATTCTATATGTAATTATTGTGACTCAGTGAGAAATAAAATTAATATGTAATTATAGGATAAAAAACAAAATAAAATTAATTTTCCCAGTGAAAAAATAAAGAGCAATGAGACAGAATTTTCATGTGCAAACTGCAATCTCTTTACCCTATGATTTAGATTAGGTGTAACATTTGATACAAAAGGTCATTATTAAATTAAGAAAATGTTAAGGTATTCATTTACAGTGAAATTGAGGAAATTAAATTAAAATATCAGGACTCCATGAGCATAGTGAAAACAAAGGATTATGCAGCCAAAGTAAAAACATCCACCATGAACAAAAAGTGAAATGTCAGCTGTGAAGATTACAATGTATTAATATAGCATATTGCATTTGTTGATTTGTGTATTTTGAAACATCCCTGCATCACAGTGATGAATCCCACTTGGTCATGGTGTATAATCTTAATGATTGGCTGCATTCTGTTAGCCAGTATCTTATTGATGATTTCTGCTTCTATTTTAATTAGGGAAATTCACCTGTAGTTTCTTTTCTGGTTAGGTTCTTGGTTTGGCATCAGGGTAGTACTTGCTTCCAGGAAGAAGTAAAAACAGCAAATAAATATATGAAAAATGCTCAATATTACTTGTCATTTGAAAGATGCAAATTAAAACAACACTGAAATTCCACCTCACTTTAGAAAGAAAGGCTATCATGAAGAAATCAAAAGCTGGTGGAGATGTGGAGAAAAAGGAACAATTCTCCACCTTTGGTAGAAGTGTAAACTTGTGCAATCACTGTGGAAATTAGCATAGAATTCCTCAAAAAACTAGGACCAGAGGTCCCATTGGACCCAGCTTTCCCCATTTTGTTATTTTAGTAAAAGAATTAAAAGCATCATACCACAGGGATATAGGCACACCCATGTTTATAGCAGTACAGTTTGTAATAGCTAAATCTTGGAAACAACACAAATGCCCATCAACTAATGGATAGAAAATGTGGTTTTTAAACAATGGAGTACTACTGAGTAATAAAAAAGAATAAATTTGAGACATTTATAGATAAATGTATGGACCTTGAGACAATACACTTAAGGGTAATAAACTGGACAGATGTATGTAAATATCACATTGTCTCTGGCAGAGAAACTGAAATTATAAATGAGAACTGAAATTTAATGTAGATCTTGTGAAATAGGAAGAAATTGTTCAAAAGGAAAGGGGAACTAGGGAGCAGCGAGGGGAAAAGAAAGGAAGGAAAAGAAAAAAATGAGAAAAAAAGGATAAAATGGATACAAATGGAAGAGGGGTTAACAGGAGGAGAGATGAAAGGGAAAAAAAGGGGAATTAAGTAATGTCATTTACAGATACAAATTCCATATGATGAAAGTGATCATATGTATATCTAAATTGTACCTGTAACATAGTTTAAAGTTTTCTTTTTGAGGTATATGAAATGCAGTAAAAAGTGTTGATGAGAATGCCTCTTATAAATTTGTAAAAAATAAGAATATGACCAGCTGGGCACCATGGTACACTCCTGTAATACCAGCACTCAGGAGGCTGAGGCAGGAGTATCACTGTAGGTTTTAGGCTAACCTGGGCTACAAGGTGAGTTCAAGACCAGCCTGAACTACAGAGTGGGACCCTGTCTCAAGAAAAAATAATGTTGTAAATTATTCATATTATAGTAATTATTATATTAACTTTTTAAAATACAGTTTTATTGATGTTTGCCACCTGAAAAAGTAATTTAGTCATGTAATAAAAAATGGTGAATTGCCCTCCATACACAATATTTTCCACATTTTGTTATCATTCTCATTTCACAAAAATGGTTAGTGCTAATTTGGAATTGAAATAGGGTTGTCTTCTAGTAAACTAAAGATGCATGATTCCTTTTGAAGTTGTTTGGATTTATAAGAACAAGTTTCTATCATATGAATTTATTAGTTTCTAACTTATCTATTTCATTTTATAGGGCATGTGTGCAATAAAATAGCATATACATATATGATTATATTTGAAGGCATGGCACATTTACATACTGTATATCTACATTTTATATTTAATATTTTTGCCCACTTTTTTGCATATTTTTTGTTTATGTCAGTAAATTACTTTCAAATATAGAATTCTGCCACTGATATCCTATGGTGTAAAAATTCAATGAAGACTAGGAACTGAACTGACATGGTAACTCCTGAAAGTACAAGAGGATATGTTTTTTAAAAATATCTTTACTTCTCTAGATTCTGAATTTGAAGTATATTTTCAGAGCTCAATATTGAACTGCTAATCAGTTTTGTCCAGATATCACTTATTATAATCTTATAGAGAATTTTACAATTCAGTTGAATTTATCTTTTTTTATTTTAAAGAGAAAAATAGAACAAAATTTCAAAACAAGTTAATACAAGGCTAACACTGGTTAATATATTAAATAGTGTTATCTTTAAATTCGTTACTCACAGTACAAGATACCAACATTCAATTGTCCAAACAATGTTAGCATAAACTTTTCTTTTCTAAGAACTAAGAGAAATTAGTAGTATATCTATTTAACAACCATGTATATATAATATATATATATATATATGTATGTATTTGCTTTTTCTTTCCTTCTTTTCTCCATTCCCCATCCCAGTTTCTTTTTCCATTCTAACTGTTTCTTCTAATTTTACAATATGTACTGCACATTTTTTCTTATTTACTGAAAGAGTAAATAAGATTTATTTACTCTTCTCACATTAGGGAAATAATATGTTTACATAAGTGTGTCTGGTTTATTTCACTTATGAGTATGGTCTTGAGTTACATCCATTTACCTATAAAAGTCTCCACTTTATGCTTCTTTATACCTGGACAGTACTCCATTGTATAAAAATACCATATTTTTTATTCCATTCCTCAGTTGATGGGCATTTGGATTGTTTCTGGCTATTACAAATTGTGCTGCTGTAAACATAGATGCACATATATTGCTGTGGTATGATGTATATAATTCTGGGAAGATACCAAAAGGGGAATAGCTGGGTCCAATGGGACCTCCAGTCCCAGTTTTTTGAGGAATCTCCACAATGATTTCCACAGTGATTGCACCAGTCAACACTACCATCAATAGTGGAGTATGGTTCCTTTTTCCCACAGCCCCTCCAGCATTTGTTATTGGTTGATTTCTTGATAATAGCCATTCTTTCTCATGTGAGATGGAATCTCATTGTTGCTTTAATTTGCATTTCTCAAATTATGAGAAATGTTGAACATTTTTTCATATATTTATTTGCTGTTTGTATTTCTTCATCTGAGAAGTGTGTATTCATCTCAGGTGCCCATTTTTGGATTGGGAGGTCTGATTATTATTGAGTTCTTTATACATTCTCAATAGTAATCCTGTGCCTGAGAAACAGGTGACAAATTCATTTTCCCACATTGTGGGTTGTCTCTTTGCTCTGTTGGTAGTATCTCTTGCTGTGCAAAAGATTTTTAATGAGATCCTAGCTGTTGATTCTTTGTAATAGTTCCTGTGTGACTGGAGTTTTATTCACAAAGTCTTTGCCTACACCAATGTCTTCAACAGTTTTATCTATTCCATTTTCCAACAGATTTAATGTTTCTGTTTTAATATTTAGATCTTTGATCCATTTCAAATTTAGTTTAGGGTAAGATATTTGTCCACATTCAATCTTCAGCATGTGCAGAGCCAGTTTTCCCAGCACCATTTATTAAAGAGGCTACCTTTCTTCCAGTGAATTTGTTTGGCACATTTGTCAAAGATAATTTGGCTTAGTATGTCTGGAGTTCTTTCTGCATCTTTTAATCTGTTTCATTGATGTTTGTTTTATTTATTTTTTTGCCAGTACCATGCTTTTTTTTTATCACAGTAGCTTTATATTATAATTTCAAGTCAGGGATTTTGATGCCCCTTGCCTTGCCTTTGTTGCCCAGAATTGCCTTTGTTATTCTAGGTATCTTCTGGTTAAAAATGAATTTCAGGATTGTTTTCACTAATTCTCTGATATAAGCTGTTGGGATTTTTATAAGAATTGCATTTAATCTGTATGAGTATTGGAAGTATGGCCATTTTAACTATATTGGTTCTTCCTTCCCTAGAGCAAGGGATATCTTTACATTTTCTGTTATCCTCTTCAATATCCTTTATCAGAACACTGTGATTTTTACTGTAATGATCTTTTACATCTTTTGTTAGGTTGATATCTAGGTATTTCATCTTTTTGGATGCTATTGTGAATGATGTTGTTACCCTATTTTCGCTGTCATTTGGTTTGTTATTCGTTCACAGGAAGGCTATTGATTTTTGAGTGTTGAATTTGTATCAAGCTACACTACTGAATTTGGTTATTAAGTGTAGCATTTTTTAGTAGATTTTTGGGGTCTTCTATGTAAAGTATCATGTCATCTGCAAATAATGATATTTTCACTTCTTCCTTTCCTATTGTTATTTCTTTTATTTCTTTCTCTTCTCTAATTGCTCTGGCTAAATATTCCAGGATAATTTTGAATAAGAGTGGAGACAGTGGACATCATTGTCTTGTTCCTGAATTTAGAGAAACAGCTTTCAATTTTTCTCCTTTTAGCATGATGTTTGGATGTTAGTTTGTCATAGATAGCTTTTATCAGATTGAGATAAAGACCATCTATTACAATTAATTTTAGGGTTTTTATCATGAATGGGTGCTGGACATTGTCAAAACCTTTTTCTGCATCTATGTTGATGATCATATGATTTCTGTTCTTGGGTCTGTGACTTCATTACTTTTCTCTCATTACTGGGACAAAATAACTGACACCCAAAATTAAGGAAGGAAAGGTTTATTTAGCTCACAGTTGGTGGAGGTTTCAGTCCATACTTGGCTGGCTCCAAGGCAGAGTGTCACATGGCAGAGGGCAAAAGTTCATGGCAGCAGAAGTCAGCAAAAGCAGCAAGAGCAAAAAAGGAGGAGTGAGCATGCCAGCACAAGAGAGAGCAAGCCTCTTCCACTGCCTCATATTACATGCAGTCTACCCACCCCAGAGTGGGTGTAGAGCTCACACCCATAATCCCAGCATTAGACCATGAATCAGTCATAAACTCTAGAATCCCACCTCCATGACTGCATGAGGCTTTGGTGAGACATCTAGACACAAACCATAACAGTCTGTTAATATGATGTTTATTGATTTACATATGTTGAACCATCCCTGAATCCCTTGGATGTATCCCACTTGGTCGTGGTGTATAATCTTGGTGATTTGCTGCATTCTGTTTGCTAGTATCTGAGTATTTTTGCATCTATGTTCATTAGGGAGATTGGCCTGTAATTATGTTTATTAGTTGGGTCCTTCTCTAATTTTGGTATCAGGATATTTCTTGCTTCCAGGAATAAATTTGGGAGAATTGCTTACCTTTCAATTTCATTAAAGATTTTGAGCAGCAGTGCTGTTAGATCCTCTCTAAAATTCATGTAGATTTCAGCAGTGAATCGGTCAGTGCCTGGGTTTTTTTGTTGTTAGGTTTTTAATTACATCTTCAATTTCGTTGATAGATATTGGTTTGTTTAGGATTTTTATATCTTCTTGATTCAGCATTGGTAATTCATATGTATCTAGGAATCTGTCCATTTCTTCATCATTTTCTATTTATTAGAATACACGTTTTCAAAGTAAGCGTAGATGATCTTTTGGATTTCCACAGTGTTAATTGTGATTTCATGCTTTTCATTTCTAATTATGTGGATTTGAGTATATTCTTTCCTTTTTTGTTAAGTTTGGATAATATTTGTCAATTTTATTTAATCTTTGAAGAATCAACTTTTTGATTCATTGATCCTTTGTATCTTTTTTAGTCTTCAATGCATTTATTTCTGCTCTGATCTTTATGATTTCCTCCCTTGCATGAGCTTTTGGCTTAGCCTGTTTTTATTCTAGAAGTTTGAGGTTCACTATTAAGATGTTTATTGTGCTTGCTCTGTTTTCCTGATATGGGTATTCACTGCTATAAATTTCCCTCCTAGAACTGCTTTCATTGTGTCCCATAAGTTCCAGTATGTTTTATTGTCATTAGCATTTAATTGTAGAAACCATCTAATTTCTTCTTTAATTTCATCTGTGACCCATTGTTTGTTCAAGAGGGTGCTATTTAATTTCCATGTGTTTAGGAAGTTCTTGTGGTTTTATTTGCCATTGATATCTGATTTCATTGCATTATGGTATGAATACATGAGTAGGATAATTTAAATTCCTTTTCATTTACTTAAGCATGTTCTATGAGCTAGTGTGTGATCTATTTTGCAGAACTTCCCATGTGCAGCTGAGATGAGTGTGCATTCTGATGTTTTGGAGTGGAACACTCTGCAGACATCTACTAAGTCCATTTGCTCAAAAGATTCATTCAGTGCTAACATATTATTTTTTATTTTTTGTCCAGTTGATCTCTCTTTTTGTGACAGTGGGGTATTGAGATCCCTGATAGAATTGTATTTTTATTTATTTTATTTTTCATGCCCATTAATATTTATTTTATATAGTTGGGTGCACTGGTATTTGTTGTATATATATTTATGTTTTTTAACTCTTTCTCTTAGATTGTTCCATTTACAAGGATGTAGTGACCTTCTTTATCTCTCTTAATAAGTCTTGGTGTGAAATTCACTTTGTCTTCAAATAAATAGTTATCCTTGCATTTTTTCTGCTTTCCCATCACATAGACTATAGTATTCCATCCTTTGACTTTCAGTTTATGAATTTCTTTTTGAATTAAATGTGTTTCTTGCTTGCAGCATATTGTTGGATCTTGCTATTCATTCTACCAGTCTGTGTCTTTTGATTGGTGAATTGTGACAATTAACATTGATGTGTAAAACTGATATGTATTGATTTATCCTTTTCCTGTTATTTTCCTTCTGTCGGCTCCCCCCCTTTTCTCCCTCCCTCTGTGTAATTGTTTGTCTTTCCTGGTGGATTCCTTCTGTTGGGGTTTGTGGAGTTGTAGTCCTTCTTATGTCTTTCTAGAATGTTCTGCAATATATTTTGGTGTGCTGGTTTAGAGGTCATAAATTTCCTCAGGTGCTCCTCATCATGGAAAGATTTTTTTCTCCATCAGTTCTGAAATATAATTTTGTGGGGTACATCAATCTGGGTTGAAGTTTATTTTCTTTTAGAAATTGAAGTACTTCACTCCAAGCTCTTTTTCACTTAAGGATTTGTCCTGAGAAGTAAGCTGTAATTCTGATGGGCTTTACTTTATGCATGATTTGTTTCTTTTCCCTAGCTCGTTTTAAGATTCTATTCTTGTGTTGAGTTTCTGGAATCTTGACTATGGTATGCCTGCCTTACACGTATTTTTTTTTATCATGGCTTATTTGAGTTCTATATGACTCAATTATCTGTAGGTCAAATTGTTTTTCTCTAACAGTGATGCCATAATGTCTATGAACAGTATATATAATTTGTGCTATCCCCTGCTTTTCCATGGAGTCCAATCAATCTTATGTTATTCTTCTTTGCCTCATCAAGCAGCTGCTTGTTTGATTTCTTGTGGTCCCTTACTATTTTTAAGAAATCTTTCTTTTTATGATCACTAACCACAAACCTGTCTTCTATATCACAGATTCTGTCCTCACATTGGCCTAATCTACTGTGGTTTCTTTCAATGGAATATTTATTTTCCTGGATTTCTCCTTGAATTTGCCTTATGGGTTCCATTTCTTTTGTATGCTGACCATTATTGGCTTTCATAATTTTTTTTTTTTTCTTGTGGGTACCAGGGGGTCGACCTCAGGACCTCGCGCGCCAGCAGGCACCCGTGCCACTGAGCGATATCACCGGCCCCTTTTTCGTATGTGGGTTCCGGGAGTCGAACTCGGGCCCTCGCGCTTGCCGGGCAGGCGCTTAAGCCGCTGAGCCATCTCACCGGCCCCGGCTTTCATAATTTTCTTAATCTCATCTATTTCTTTTGTCTGTATCTGCTCTAGAGTCTCTAGGAATGGTTTTCATTGTGGAAATTATATCTGCTGTTATTTGCAAAATTATTTCTCATTTGATTTTTTTTACAGAGCTTCATTCAATTGCTTTGTTGTTACCACTTCAGAAAGGCCAGGTGGATGGCTTTCAAATTGTTCCACCTCATTGCCCCTTGTGTTTGCTTTTGGTGACCTGGATTTCTCTGGTTGCATCTTGTGTGTCTTCTCATTTTCTTTTCTTTCTTTAGTATAATTCCTGGGACAATAGTTGTGAATTGTCTATGGTAGGTTGCTTTATTACTACTATTTAAATCCCTCAGGAGATGACTACTTCTCTGAGGTATCTTTCAGGTGTAGCTGGTTTTTGAGGTTTGTGTCTGTTGCAAGAGCCTACCTCTTCAATTTCTTGGAAATGAGGAGTTGCTGCATATTTAACCCACTCCTTGGTTCTTTGGCACTGTGCCACAGTATTTTCTGTGACCCTTAGACAATCTCAGTCATGAAATACCTGAAAGAAGAGCTGTTTAGGACAATGATGTCACTTTAGGCTAAAGTGGTACCAAAAGCATCAAACACAGCCTAGAAAATGACAGGTTGAGTTAATCAGTAATTTGCCACTTTTAACCATATAAATTATATTTGTGGTTATATAACAAATTAAAAACAAACCACAAAATTAAATGCAGAATGGAAGTCCTCAATATGTGTATTTTGCCCTCAGGGGTTAAAATTTAATATGGGTTTAGGAGAAAATGGAGAAGTGGAAGAAGTGGAAGAAGAGGAAAAATTAGAAGTAAGGCTGGAGGACAAAGAGGGATCATGCTAATTTTGAGTATCTGGTGCAGAAGACTGGAGGGAAAGAGAGAAGTAAGAGATAAAAAGAAGAACAGAACAGTACCACAACCATAGAGAGGCTATAAACACATTTGCACTCATAAAAGCAAGATCAAACTATTTAAGGAGAGAAAAAACACAACAACAATAACAAAAAGCAAATGAGATGAAAAGAAGAAAAAGAAAATAAAAGTCCTCTTCCTGGTTTGTGTCTGCTGTCACTGGTAGACAATATGAGGAAACAGAGTCCTCATCTATGCCAATCTATTCCATCAAGCAAGCAGTAGCTTTTTGGCAGGGTAGTAGATAGTCTCAGCAAGCCTGCACCTTCTGGCCAAGACCAGGCTCATTTGGCCAGCAGCCATCAGTGCACCTTCCCTGGGCCTGTGCCCAGCTGGGAGCCATAGATGGAGCTGGCTGCCACTGACTTCTGAGCTTGGCCAGCACCTCTCCAAGTTGGCTGTCAGCCAGTCATTCTCTCATGTTGGATAACTGAGCTCTCACCACTCAATGCCAACAGGCAGTGCATTCCTTCATATCTGCTGCTCCCCTACACCACCGTGTCTCTCTGTGGAGGCCTCTTGTGTCACGAGCAAGAACCACTCCTCTCACACAAAGAGTCCCATCCAAGGGAAAAGGTGCCACCAGCTACCTTATTATTTGTTGAAGTTTTTCTCTTCACTTTCTCCATTGGCTTCAAATCATGCTTCAGATCCTTCCTGGGTCCAGGGGACCCACTTCCCTCCTTCTTGTTTTCCATGAGTTTCTATATTTCAGTGTCTGGATGGCTACTCTCAAAGAGGTTTTTTTCTCTGCTGCTCATGACTGCCGTCTTGGTAATTCCATTTGTAAATATTTTAAGAATTTCTATGGTTAAATTCTGAGTCTTTCTACAGAATGTGAAAAGTAAATAAGCATTTTATAAAAATAAGTCTTCTAAAAATATTTGGACATTCAAACACTTTGATAACTATACAGTGTTTTTTGTAAATCAAATGTAAAGCCATAGAGATGCGATGATTTTTTCCTAATATTTCATTTTCTCTTTAGATGTGTTCTAGTATTTTCCAATTTAATTCTCTATAAAACTAAGGACTTTGAAAATTCTGCATTCTCTTGTTTCAGGCATTTTGGGCTGCTATAACAAATAATCATAGACTAAGAATTTGAAAAGTTGTAAATTTATTTCTCACAGTTTTGGGAAGTGTACCATCTGAAAAGAGAAGGTGCTGGCAGAACATGTATCTTGTAAAGGTCCAATTACTGACTTGCTGAGAGCCACATTTTCCTTTGATCCTCCTGTAGCTGCTTGTGTTTCTTATAAATGAACTAATCTCCTACAAGGATCCACTCTCATTACTTAATTAACTCCCCCAAACCCAAAGTATACCTCAAAAGCATCAAGGATAATGTGTTTTACTTCCTAGTTTGTTTGTTCTAAATAGATTTAATTTTTAGTATAGTTTTGGATTTATAGCAAAATTAAACATGAAGGTACAATGATTTGAAGAGGCTCTTCCACTATCAGCATTTCCCAGAAAGATTTATTTGTTGCAAGAGATAAATTGACATTTATCCATAATTTCATTTAGAAACATTTACTTAAATTAGGCAAGGCACATTCTATAGGTTTGAAAAAATGTGCAGTGAAATGTATCCACCAATATAGTGTAATTTCCCTGCTACCAATATCTTCTGTGCTTCACCTACTCAGTTTTCCCACCCCTGTAATCCCTTGTAAACACTGTCTCTATTATTTTTCAGGTACCAATATGTCACAATAGTGGACTCATACAGTATTTACCTCTTTCAAATTGGATTTTAGAACTAATAATATGCATTTAAGATTTTGCTATATATTTTCATGACTTCATAGCTCATTTCTTTTCAATGATAAATAATATTCCATTGTTTGTATGTACCACATTATATTTATCCATTAACCTCTTAAATACATATCATCCTTCCAAGTTTGGACAGTTATAATAAAGCTATTATAAATTTTCATGTGCAGGATTTTATATCAACCTAAATTTTCAACTTCTTTGAATATCTACAAACTATCCTAATTGCTGGATTATGTGGGGAAAGTTCTGTTTAGTTCTGTGAAGGGATTAATATAGGGTTTTATAAATGAGTTTTAAGGTAGACAGAAACATTTACTCCAGAGTATCTGAAAAAATTTTATTCAATCTGAATTTCTCCATGCAGTTACTCATTTTTACTTGTCAATTTAAATTGCTGTTATTGAGTATTATGTAACTTTTTTGGGTGCTATTCAGTATTTTTATTTCTTCTTTTAGTCTACATGTAGTAATCCTTAGAGGCAGGTAAAACAACAAAAGCTCTTGGTTGCATCAATATTTGACAGGGTAACCCTTGTTTTTCTAGCTACTTTTGCACAGAGGTGAATAAAATGGATTTACTGAATATTTATTTTGGGGCTTCAGGGATTTTAAATAGAGCATTTATTCATTGTGAAGCTCAGGCAACAAAGAACTGTATCTCCAGTTTGTTCATAATAGATCAGAGTATATAAAATTAAAGGGAACTGATATTTCTACATGTGGAAATACAGAGTTTAAACATTTTTCTGAAAATTTCCCATTGATATTATAAATACAAAAATAGATCAAGCAGTGTGATGCTAATCGTGGAATTTAAAATAACTTGAACCAAATTTCTTGAATAAGAAATGACATTAATCTGAACTCATTAATATGAAATTTTTCAACTAAATTATTCCTCAATAACTCAATTATTAATTAATAATTCATCTACAGTTTAAATAATCTCATACTTCAAAGCCATTTTCTTAAAATTAATTTTCTCATTATATAGAATAAATATTGTATTTTCTGAAATTTTAAAAAGCACCAAGTAATATTATAAATTCTGCACATAAGGATAGATTAACATTGTGTTGAAAGATGCTTATTCAGTTATTTTATTATTGCATCACCAAGTTTAACTGAAACTGAGCACATTAATTCTGATTTTTCAAATATATAAACATGTAACCTCAGTGTGTTTATGTATGCATATTACTGTATAAATAGGAGATATGAGTTTAAATGCTTCATAAATTATGTAATAAATCCTACTGGACTCTTCTAACAAAATGTTCTACTTTGATTTTTTAAATTCACTTTGATAAATGGAATTGTTTTATTTATCAACAAAGCGTGGATGATTTTATTTCTGAAGAAAAATATTTACTCCCACTTTATTTTATTTATTTTTTTATTTATTTATTTTTATGTGGGTACTGGGAGTCAAACTTATGACCTCTTGCTTACCAGCAGGCACTTGTACCACTGAGCCATATCACCTGTCCTTTTTTTTCACTTTCTGTGGGTAATGGGAGTGGAACTCAGGACCTCGCACTTGCCAGGCAGGTGCTTGCACTACTGAGCCATCTTTCTGGCCTATCCTCACTTTATTTAAGATCAAACTTATAATTAATTAAAACACAATATTCATCTTCACTTGATCACTCCCTTTTATCCATTCAACAAAGTACAATAATTCAACTTCCTTCATTAACGATCTCTATTATTCCACATAAAGTACACACATATTAAATTTTTATTTTGATAAATAAAATAATCTGTTTTTCCTGACTATAAAGTTATAAAGCCAGAAAATTAAAAAAAACCCACAAGTAAAATCCCTTCAGATATAACTACTCTAGTGACATCTGTCTATCATCTATCCCTTTGTTTATAATTCATCAAAGTGTCACTAACATAGTGACATCTATCCATGATCTATTTGTCTATCATTAATCTATTTGACTTTTACATTCTGTAAATTTTTATAAAAAGAAAAATCATACAATATTCTCTTTAGTACATGGCTTCTTACCGAGGAACATATTTTGAAAATGAGCTTATATTGGTTCATGTTTTAGTCATCTTTGTTTTGATTTATTTTGTTTTTGTTTTGTTTTAAAGTCACTCAGGTGCATCAATTTAGGAATATACCAAGGTTTACCCATTCATGCTCCTATGGAAGAAATTTTTGATTGTTTACATAGTTGGTTATAAGTAAAGTGGCTTACTTTAAATAAATACTTGCACATGCATCAATAATTCAAAATGTAGAATTTTATTTCAGTTTATGAAGAAGAAAAAATGCTTTTGAATGTGTTTGAGCAATTTTGAATTTACAGCATCAAAACATAGGATATAATTGCTTTAGGTATTTTCTAATGTTTGATATTTTTAATGTCTTTATTTTTTATAATTCTAAAGGGTTTATAGTAATATACCATTTTGGGTTGAATTTTTAACTTTAGTTATAACTAATAATTTTATACTTTACGTATCTTTAAGTGCCTATTCAAAGTTTGAAGCATTTTTATGCTTGTATGTAAGCATTTTGTCTTTTTTTTTGTGTGGATACCTGGAGTCAAATTAAGGACCTCATGCTTGCCAGGCAGGTGCTTATGCTGCTGAGCTATTTCACTGGCCCTTGTCATTTTCTTGTTGGCTCATAGAACATATTTTTGTACTCTTGTTCTAGGCACTTCTCCAACATGTGATATCCAAATAAATTATTTTATTTTTTATCTTGCCCCAATTTTATTAAATATATTTTGATAAGCAAAATTTTTAATATTTTTTGGTCTTAAAAATGCATTTCTGAGTTTCTGAACTCATGAGGCTCTTGTGGAAACTTCCAGATCTAAACAATAACAAAATATATAGGCAAATTGAGGCAACCTTTACAGAGATTAATCATTTTATAAAACTAACAGAAATCCTATGTTAGAAGACTCCAGAAACAATCCATGATTAGAGTTAAACAAAGTGATTTGTTTGTTTGCTTGCTTGCTTATGTTTGTGATACTAGGAATGTAACACAGAGCTTTGAAGTGAGGTATATGCACAGCCCTTTTTACTCTGAAATAGGTTCTCTATGATTTACTAAGTTGTCTAGGATGGGCTCAAATTTTTATCCTTTTGCTTGAGCATCTCAGAGTTCTAAATTTACAGGTGTGGGCCACAATGCCCAGCTACTTTATCTTCATTTTTAAGTAATGGTTTTGCCTACCTATAGATATATAGCATTGTAGATATTTATATTTGTCTCTGAGTGTAAAAGTGCAATTTTATTTTCACCTTACTTTTGTTGCTCTTGAAGAGTAAACTGTTCCAAAATATAAGCTTCCCTGCATATAATGTGATATTTTACTTTGGATGCCTTCAAGATTTTGTCTCTATCTTTAGATTTTATCACATGATTGTGACTGCCATAGGTAGCTTTCATGTATGTTTCATTGTATCTCTATTTGAGTTAATTGAATTTGCTGAAGATATAAGCTTAACTGTCTTTAACCAATTTTGTAATGTTTTCTACTGTGTATTTATTATGAAATATTTTATCCTATCTATATATTGTCTTTTCATTTCCTGGCACTGTAAGTACATGTATGTTCATGGCTTGACAGTTTTCCACATATCATTTTGAACTTTTATTTTTTAAAGTTTTCTCTCTTGATTGCATTGTTTCAAATAATTAATTCTTTATTTCATTAACTCCATTATTTGCCACCTTCAATCTGCTATTTAAGTAAAGTATATTTTTTATTTCATAAATTTTTACACTATAAAATTTTATTTGGATATTTCCACTTTTTTTGTGGGTACCGGGGGTCAATCTCAGGATCTCACGTGCCAGCAGGCTCCTGTTCCACTGAATGATATCTCTGGCCCTTTCTCCATATGTGGGTTCTGGGAGTCAAACTTGGGCCCTTGCGCTTGCTAGGCAGGTGCTTACACCGCTGAGCCATCTCGCCAGCCCATCCACAGTTTTTATTTACCTTCTAAGCTTTATTTTTCACACATTTTCCTTCAATTCATTTTTCCATTAAATATATATGTTGTGATGGTTTAAGTCTAGTGTCAACTTTATTGGTTGTGTGATCTGCCTAGGAAGTTGGAGGAGCAAACTTCTGGGAGGCTTGGGTGGGTTGTACAGGCATAGACTGGGGATCTGTGTCTGGTCCCATGCCTCTTCCTCTCTTTCACTGTCTCCCTGAACTTCTTCCTGGGCATTTTGAACTATGAAGCCCTGCTCCACCATGCCTCACTACATGAAGTTCCTGTCTTGCAGCTTTCTGAATGTAGACTGAATTTCTTGAAAAATGTGAGCTAAATCAAACCTCTTTTTGAACTCTTGACAACATGCATGATGCCTTGGTTTCAATCACTAACTCAGAGAAAATCACTAAAGCAAGAAAAAAATGTAAGAGTGGCTTTAAAAACCTTAGCGACTAATTCTATCATAAGTAGAATGTGCTGCCTATGAACCAGTGAGCAGAACTTCACCAGAAAATGAAGTAACTTGATCTTATACTTTCTGAACTTTAAATCTGTGAGAAATTGCTAGTGTTTCTAAAATACTAGTGAAGGAATTTGATCACCACCAGCATGACCAGAGACCACTCTGAAGCCCTCTTTCAAGACAGCGGTATCTAGTGACTCATATCATTATTAGCCCAGCTATCCCAGGGATACATATCATTGTCCATCCATGCTAAAGTATCAACTCATGTTCTTATTCAGTACTGCTACTGATAACAACCTACTCACTGCACATTCAAAAGACTTGATCTTGGGCAAGCATCTTTGGCAAGTAGCTACAACCCCTGTTCACTGAACTCTCTATCCCTTCCTAACCATATTGATGACCCCATAGCTGTAGAAGAATTGCTGGTCTGGTCTATAGTCCCAGAGTGGTCCCTCTCAGGTTTGTTCTGAAATAAAACTGTCCTGTTGAGCTCATACCTCTGTTTCTTTTCTTCCTCTTTTCCAAACAACTAGTTTGTGGCATTTTATTATAGAAACCTGTGGTGGTTTGACAACTGGTCATCAACTTGTAACACCCAGATGACCTGAATCAGCATGGCCCTGGGTGTGGAGGGCTCACCTGAGGAGTGTTGCAACGACATAAAAAGGAGAACTGAAGAGGAAGAGGTGGCGCTGTTGGTTCTCCTGGAGGAGATTGTTGTGCTGGCTTTCCTAATAGGAACTTGGCTGTTCTCAACTTTGGAGGAGCTTGGGACTTTGTTGTCACAGGATAGCTGTGGTACATTTGAGGGGAGCTCTGGTCCTTACTTTGAGGTTCACCTCCTTGCTCCAGTGCAGATCCCTCAGCCTGCTGGTGCAGATCCTTTATCCCACTGGCTCAGACTTTCTAGCTTCCACTGCTGACCTTTGGGCCTTCCCAGCACAGATCCATGAAACAGAGTTGTGGGAGACATTGTTGTTGGCTCTGGGCCTCCAGTTCCACTAATGGGGGCATTACCATGGTCTCTAGGTCTTCAGCTGGACTCATGCAGGACATTGCTGTGGAATCCAGGCCCTCAACTGGATTCTTTGGGTCTTTAGTGTGTGGACAGATTTCCTGCACTCATTTTGTACTTGACTTTTTGTGTGACTACCATAAAATAATCCTATAAATTATGTGACCTCTATTGTTTATGTTGCAAACCCTGATTACAAAAAAGCCCTAGGAGATTAGGATATTTTTTAGAACACGAATGATTTCAAAATGGTTTAGTCATTAACATTAGTTGTTAGTTTTATTCTATGACCCCTAGGTAGAAGTAAATCTTGTCAAGACTATTTCTGTTAATATCAATTTAAGTTCTCCCAATCTTAAAGAAAAAATGTCTCAGCAAATATCAAGGAAACAATAACTCCCTAGTTCTCATAAATTTAGTTTTTCTCTAGACCAAGAGGAGAAAATTGATTTATTTTAAATATATCTTTCCCTGTCTTTGTAATATCCACACTAATAGTTTTTCATCCAGCTTTCCTTCCTTTGCATTAGTTCTGAAAAATATCTGTTTTAAAACTCTTACTATAAATTAGTTCTTTCCATAACTGCTAAAAGAAATCAAGGATCTCAATTCACTTAAGAAGAAGCCCTCATCTTCAAATCATCTTCTGCAATTGTCACTGGGTATTTAGAAATTCAAATGCAAACTAGGCCAGTAGGAGAGGAACCATCACTGACTGGTTTTAAATATTCCATTTAGTTTTAGTCTACAGCTAGAAGAACAAAGGAGAGAGAAAAAGAATATTCAGAGCATGTTTCTGTTAAGTTCACAAGGGGGTACAGTACAAAACCTTGGCACCGTGTTCCTTCTTAGAAATTAAGTATATGCATAAGTCTGTAGAGCCTTCTCTGCAGCTATCTGCCAATTTAGTAAAGAAGTAGCTGAAGCTACAGTATTCAACTGGTTGGCAATTCAGGGATTAAATAAATCAGCCAAATCATCTTCTCAGGAGACGTGACAAACATCTGCTGTGGCTTGGCAAATTTAAGTGAGTATCTATGAGGCAGACACACTGAGGAATATCGAACTTCAAAAATGTTTATACCTCTTTTCTTTTTTCTTTCTTTCTTTTCTATTTTTTTTTTTTTTTGATACAGGGTCTCACAATGTACCCCAGGCTTGTCTTGAACTCACTTTTATCCTCCTGCCTCCTGAGTCCTGATATTATAGGCATGTGCCACCATGCCCAGCAAAGGCTTTGTAGGGCTAATAAGTTGTTCACTCCTACAAATTTGAAAGTTTTCCATTTTTTTTTCAAAAAATGACATTAACAATTCAGCAGACTTTTGTTTCATGCAGGTGAATTTCTTTTAATTAATCACATCATATTTCAAATGTTTCTATTTTAGGCTCATTTTTGTACTTCAAGGGCCCTTATTTTCACACATAACATAAAAGATATGGGGAGATTTACCAAAATTTCTACCATTTGAGTGCTTTTCTACCTCTTATAATTTGAGATTATAAGACAGCCAAGATGTTATATTTTCTTACTTACTATTTGGGTCTTAATTTAATGAGGTAAGTGAAATTCTCTTGGCTAATATATTGACCTAGACATTGAATAATATAATTTAGATTTTACTACATTAATCTCAAACAAAGAAACTCTTTTGTGAAGTATATTTTATCAATTTATGATTAAATTAAGTACTAATGGCACATAATTGGAAATGCCAGGTATTAAATGATAGCTTCAAATTCAAGGAAACTTCAGTGGCTTAGAAAGAAACAAAACCTTATGTAGTTAAGTTTAATTGAAAATATCCTCTATCTATTTATCTTTTTGGGGGTACTGGGAGTCAAACTCAGGACCTCATGTGACAGCAGGCACCTGTGCCCCTGAGCGATATCACCAGCCCTTTTTTCATATGTGGGTACAGGGAGTCAAACTCAGGACCTCACGCTTGCCAGGCAGGTGCTTATGCTGCTGAGATTTTCTACCAGCCCCCATCCTTATTTTATAAAATTTTCTTTTTGGCTTCCTATCTCTATTCATTTTCTCATTGAAGTCCCTTCTATTTCTTGAGCACAAATAACCTTTCCAGACATTGGATATTTTCCTAAGTATTATGTCAACACTTTGCTTGCACTTTGAAGCAAACCTGTTTTACTCATAAGTTTTATTCACTGTATTGTGCTGAGATTTTTGTCCATGTTGATTAAATGTTTTCTATTATTATGAATACATGGCAGACTGATATGTATATATGACAGAAAATAAGTGAATAAACATTTTATGGAACAATATATTATGGAGTCGTAATGTAAACTTTTTTTACTACCATTTAACAATGGAAAAGTACAGCAATTCAGAGTCTATATCACACAAATGTCTATGATAGGAAGTAAAAGCCATTACTTTAGTTGAAATACAGTCAAAAATTATTTCAAGATTTCTCACAATTTTCAGTAAATGGTGACTCATAGACAGGTCACCTTTAGGCAAAGAAGTAAAGAAGAAAGTGTCTACACATTTCTTTGACAAAAATCCAAGCAAAAAAGTGAGCAGTTTAAATTACATTGCTTTAATTAAATGAAAGTAAGGTAATGTGCAAATAAAGTAAAATTTTTTGGCCTTAGAGACTTTAATGGAAAGCCAGACATTTCTAGCTCCACTTGAAAATGCATGCTGCAAGTCGAGACTGACCTATACATTGGTGTTTACCTTGCATTAAACTTCAAATCATTTCTGCATAAGCATTTATTGTGTCTCTGGATTTTTCCTGTTTCCTCACAAGTAGAACTATTTTACCTGACAGAATGCTCCTATAAGTATAAGTCAACTCCTCCTTCCCATATTATTTCCTGTTTAAAAAATGAAATATATATTATGTAGACATACTTCTTAAAATCAGAACCATATGGTAATTCATTTTTTCATGAAAATTATCTTGATTTTAAGCCAGTACTTACCCATCTGTTTTTTTTGTGTGTGTGGGTGGGTACCAGGTGGCCGACCTCAGGACCTCACATGCCATCAGGTGCCTGTGCTGCTGAGCAGTATCACCGGCCCCTTTTTCGTATGTGGGTTCCAGGAGTCGAACTCGGGCCCACGCACTTGCCGGGCAGGCGCTTATGCCCTGAGCCATCTCACCGGCCCCCATCTGTTTTTTGATAAATTGTAAACATTAAAATAAATGTGTATTGAATTCATTATATTATAAACACTGAATAATTTCTGTTTAGGTTATATAAACAAATAAATGTAAGTCAGAATCACTTTATATACAAATAAATATATAAGTATCAGATTTTCAATACAGATGATTTAAATTCATATGCTCATTTCTTCTCACTGTTAGACTTTGAAATTGTTTAATTATTTTAATATCAATATTATACTTTTATAGATAAAGAATCAAAATTTTGTTCTAACAGGAAATTGATAAAATCACTTGATAGTTAAGGCTGACTTTATTTCTAAATGTAGATTTAGCACCATGTCAACCCGAACCTATCTCCTCAAAGAACATATTTTAATGGATGACACTTAAAATTACACTCTCAAATTCAAAAAATGTTCTTTGAATTATGTTTAAACAAGACTTAAGGATAATTTTGAGAATTCTTTGAGGTCAGAAGAATATGTCATAT
This sequence comes from Erethizon dorsatum, assembly GCA_028451465.1. Taxonomy (NCBI): domain Eukaryota; kingdom Metazoa; phylum Chordata; class Mammalia; order Rodentia; family Erethizontidae; genus Erethizon; species Erethizon dorsatum. The sequence continues at coordinate 116,108,481 of CM051824.1, forward strand.
TTTATTTCTACTTCCCCTTTAATTTCCTATGTCTTTAAATAAAATTGCAGGTCTAAAAGTAACATATTTTTGGCAGTTAGCATTAAAATCTTTAGTTATTTCTCCTTTCAAGTTCTGTAGTTGTTACCATACTTCTCTATACAAATAAAAACACAATACTTATATTAATATTTTATTTTCATTATTAATGGAATAATTAATTGATATATTGAAAGTGTCCTTGATTATACAACATGGTTACTTGTATTATCTCAATCCAAACAGAAGAATATGCATAATTTGTAACTTTTTTATGGGGGAAAACTTTCAGTCCTTGATCAGATGATCATGTTGAGAAAGTGGAAGAGTTAGGTGTATAACTACTTTGTACATTAATTTAGATGATGGAAGTGGATTCAGAGCTTATCCTGAGCATGCTGGATACAAGCAATATATTTACTAGGTTCCCAAGGTTTGAGTTGCTGCCTCCTGATTACAAAATATATTCCCCCATATATTGAATTTTTTCAAGGTTCCTTCATTGTGGCTTTCTAATGCCCTCTGTTAACATGCCTTTCATGTTATCATATTGTCTTGTAATTGTTATTTTATATAATTATAACCTTCACTGAAGTTTTTAAGTTCAAAAATATATTGTTATACTTATGTATCTATCCATAGTCTGTATCTCATAATATGGCTAAAAAATTATTTGTGATAAATAAGTGCTCTCCATTTTTTTGTCTCCATGGACTGGTTTGATAGAACATAGTATTTCCCCTGACCATGGTGTGAGAGGGATGACTTCAGAAGGGCTCAAGAGCATAAAATTGATTGTGCACTTTATGCCTATTATTCTTCTATTATAATGTATAATAAAATAAAAATAGAACTCACCATAAGGCAGAATCAGTGGACCCTTGAGTGTGTTTTCCTACAAATAGACTGTCCCATCTGTGAGTGATTTGCTGTACATGTCCATTCTTTGTGATATTATTTTGGTTGCTGATGCTATAGAAAGCAGTGCCTTACAAAGATAGTATATTGGAAATAGAAGCAAGCTTTTAACTGCTTTTGTGACAGTCTCAGGATATTTCACATTTACTTTAATCCAGAATATATGGAGATTTGAAGTTGTCTCAAATATAACTACTGTCATTTGTGGTCTTAAGCAATCTATCCTCTTCAATCATGAACAAAGTCAATTTACCTGACTTTATCCCAAATGGGTTGTGAGTCCATTGCTTCTTAATTTAGAGGTCTCTTGCTGTTGCAAAGTAATGCTTAAATTATTTTGAAAGCTCAGATATGCAACCATGCACCAGATTGGTAAATGGTTCAGGATCTTTGAAAACCACTACTAATGTTTGAAACAAGTCAATAATCTCAGTGTTCACTTTCATTCTCCCTGTTCTTTTTTGGCTTTGAACTCAACCACTTTATCAATTTAAACAAAGCTGTTGATATCCCCTGAATGACAAATAGAGTTCAATGAGCAACTTGAATGTTTCACAGAAATAGGAAAATTTTATTTTATTGTTTTTTTGGTACCAGGAAAAAAACTCAGGACCTCACATTTGCAAGGGAGGTGCTGCACTGTTGAGCTATGTCCCCAGTCCAAATAGGCATGTTTTGTAATCCATTCTGTGCCACTGAAAGGTGTGGCCAGCAGTGATATATTTTCTAAATAAAATCTTAGGAGTGGGTCTCATAACTCAAAAATTCTAGCAAAATTCTATCTTTAGAAAACTATCTGATTTCTCCATATAAGTAAAAATATGTGTGACTGTGTCCATCTCCAGAGCTTCATGAACAAATGAAATCTAATGGCATATACTTTAATGTAGTCAATAATTTTATTCACATCCTGCAAAATGTTAATTTCTGCTGACATTTTTAGTCTAGCCAGCATTTACCTATATATGACGTAGTGCATAGACTAATATTTAGAAGAGATCACTTTGACAAAAGTAGTAAAAACAGAAAGCCATCCAGTCATGGTAGCCACTCCATTCATGCATGTACTGACCCAATATGACCAATTGGGTTTTCCTAATATGTAATTATCTGAAGACTTGGATAGCTTTTGGGTGTAGTATTGTTTGGCAACAAAGGTGCACAAAACATATTCTCATACACATTTTCTTTAAAAATATATTTCAATAAAAATCACTGTCTTGTCAACATGGGTAGATTCGTGAACCTGGATTGTGTACCATGATGATACATTAATCTTCTATAATAAGTGTGCTTCAATATTTTATCAAGTCATCTATTTATAGTGCTAGCTGAAAGAGGAATATGTGCCACATTTTGAACTGAAACCTCTTTTAAAGGTTCAAGAAAAATGTTTCAGCAGCAGGCAGGATCAACACTTCACCAAGAGTAAATGCCTTATTTAATTAAAAATGGCATTAGCCACTAAGGATCATGCTCTTATCACAGAAAAATTTGATGAAATTATGGCCCTTAACAATTGCTTCTTTTCTTTGAGTTCACTGTTTTCCTTTGAAAACCTCCAAAGGCTTGTCTTTTTATTCAGGGTGCTTGATCACTATATGGTGAAGCAATTTGAAGGTTTCTTATTTTCTTTGTATAACTCATTGCCACATATTATACAAAGTGGGCTTGGGCAATTTGAGAGAGCAGTTGCAATAAACATGTAATTCAAATAGGACTCTTCCTATTTTCATATAAAAGTAGCTTTCATTTTATTACCAGACTTACAGTCTTTTACTTTCTCATCTTTAGTTCCTTTTACATTTTCATAAAAGCTCTCCAGTGATATTTGTGTTTTATTCATTTTGGGTAGCTTTGACTTGTGTGTTTACCAAAATTTTGATTGAGAAAAAATGCAGTATGTGAGAAAAAGACACAAATGTAATTTATAAACAAAATAATGTGCAAGTCACAAAAGGACTAAAGGAAATGTTGGATTCTGACATAATGCCTGCTACCACATGCAGCTATACAATTAAAGTGCCTCAGCTAGCTTCCCACCATAAAGCCTGCCACCAGAGGAAGCTTCTTACTTGCACTCACTGATAGGTTTTTGACAGTAATGCACAAAAATATATTTATTTTGTTCTCTGAGAATCCTAACTTCTCTGTCAATGTTAATCAATATTTACAGCAACCCTCATTACTAACATCAACCCTTCAGCTCCGCTTCAGATTACCAGGGATTATGTTCTCTTAAGGAGTGTGAAACCTAGATCTCTAGCATCCCCAGTTCACAATAGTGACCACACTCTTCTGAAAATAGAATGCTGCCACTGATTTGACAGGCAGCAGAGATCAGACAGTAAAGTGAGTGATGGGAAGAAGCTATAAGTGCAGATGAAGTTTCATCCAGTTCCCACTGTTCACCTCCTGCTGTTTGGCTCCTATCAGACCACAAACCGGTACCAGTCTGTGGTACTGTTCTAAATGGTTGAATTTTTAAATATTTCAATACATGTATACATCCATAATTGTAAAGATGTAGATAAAGAAAACCTGTGCAAAGTAGGTGTTGATATTCTTGGAATGGATAATTGCTTATTTAATTTTATATCAAAACAGTAATGGCAATTTTTTTGCTTCTTGCAAATATATCTACACATCACTTTACTAGGGTGTAAAATGCACTTTTGGTACTCTAGCTTTTGATTCATTTTTATAGCATGAAATCTACATTTTTAATAACTAAGCCTAGGATACAACAAGGCTAATTTCTTGCCAGATCTGTATCTGTCATGCTCTCTAAAAAGTTCCAGTTTGCATTAAGGTCAATATCAGAAATCAAAATTGTTGATGTTGTGGCTAATGTGCTCAGTGGTTTACTAGCACAACTAGAGTAGTGCTAGGTAATCTACTATAGTAGACACCTACAGATTTTTATTCAGAAAACATCAAAAATATATTCTATTTCATACTTTAATCCATTTATCATTTTATAACTGACACTATGTAGATAATAATAAACAAGTGTCCATGATCTTTGATATCAAGAGGCATATTTTATTGCAAACATAGATAACCATCAAATAAATGAATTTAGAGGCATTAATTTTATTTTGCAATGAAAGAAATGAATGGATTTCTGAGTCAAAATAACAGAACTCAGCTCAAGAATTGATAGGTAGTTTCTTTGAGGAAATAAATGTTTAAATTGATACAGAAAATTAAGAAAGACCCAGATATGAGATGAGCTGAGAATTTACAATTTCAGGAAAAGAGAACCAATTGTTCAAAATCTGAATGACCTGATGTAATGAAAAATGATGTAATGCTAAAGTAGTAAGGGAAAACAAAGATAGACACAACAGAGAGAGAGAGAAGAATCAAAGTAAGCTAATTTGTCTTATTTTTATGACATCAAAGTGTTAGTGGCACAGAGGAATTGGGCTTTGAGTATCAGAAAAAATTCATGGTTTAATAGATAAATATAAAGAAATTCACTTTACCTTATCTCAATTCTATGCAAATACATTTTATAATTATTCAGATTAGAAAGTTTAATCTAATTAAGTTAAAGAGTGTATGGAAATTTATTATTTAAAATTTAGTTTAAACAGAAAGTTATAGTAGATAGCTTTGGATAAAACTAAGGGATTCTGGTGTCACACACAAGTGAAAATTGCATTTTAAGAATGTTCAGGGGAGGCACCTAGATGGTGGAGTGGTAAGCAGCAGAGAAAACTCTCTCTGAGTGTTGCCATACAGACTCTGGAATATAGTCTGTATGGCAACATGAGGAAGAAAAGAGGAAGGGAATTGGGTCCCCTGGCCCAGGAAGTATCAGAGCTGTGAATTGAAGCCCACTGAGAGAGTGATGGGAGAAACTTCACTGAAGAGGATGGAGGTAGCTGGTGGCACCTTCTCCCTGAGACAGGACTCACTGTGGGAGAGGAGTGATTCAGACCTATTGACACATGGTGACTCCCGGCAACACAAGAGGCCTCCATGGAGAAATGTAGCAGTGGAGGGGAGCAGTGGATGTGAAGGACTGCATTAGTTGGTGTTGAGTTGTGAGGGCTCAGTAATCCCAAATGAGAGAGTGATTGGCAAGGAGCCATCTTGGAGAGGGGCTGGCCGAGCTCAGAATTCAGAGTGGCTGCTGTCTCCATCAAGTGGCTTCAAACTGAGCTCAGGCCCATGGAAAATGCGATGATAGCTACAGTCTAAATGAGTCTGGTCTCAGCCAAACAGTGCAGGCTTGCTGAGATTATTCACTGCCCTCTAAAAAACTACTGCTGGCTCTCTGGGATAGGTTGGTATGGTTTGGGAATCTGTCACTTCATGTTGTCTACCAGTTACAGTAGAGAAAATACTGGAAGGGGAAATTTTTTCTCTCTCATGTTTTTTTCTTGTGTTTTTTTGTTTGTTTTTTTTATCCTTGATCTGGTGCATTTTTTTTTAATTTGATTTCAGGATTTGAACTCAGGACCTCACACTTCTCAGCAGGTGCTTATGCGGCTGAGCAATATCACCGGCCCTTTTCTCCTTTTTATATGGTTACTGGGAATCAAACTAAGGACCTCTCACTTGTCAGGCAGGCACTTATGCTGCTGAGCCATTTCAGCAGTCCTGTTCTGGTTTTTATATGAGTGTGAACCTGGTTTCTAGCCACATTGTGGTTGTTCTTCTGTTCTTTTCTTTTTATATCTTCCTTCTCTATTTCCCTCCAATCTTCTCCACCAGGTTCCCAAAGTTAGGATTATCCCACTTTTTTCTCCAGCCTTAATTCTAATATCTTCCTATTCTTCTACCTTTTTTTTGTTTTTATAAATCCTGTAAAATTTTAACACCTGAGGGTGAAGAGACATATTAAGGATTTATATACTGCATATAATTTTCTGGTCTGTTTTAGATTTACTTATATAACTACAAATCTAGTTCACATGGTAAAAGGTGGCAAATTAATGGTTACCTCAGTTTGTCATTTTCTGGGTTGTGATACTTGCTACTGTCATTGCTGAAGGTACCACTTTAGCCAAAATTGACATAGTTATTCTAAACAGCTAATCTTCTTGGTATTTCAATAATGAGATAGACTAAGGGTCATAGAAAATATTGTGGGACAGGGCCAATGAACCAAGTGCTGGGCCAAACAGGCAGCAACTTCTCATCCCAAACAAATTTCAGATGTAGGATCTTGCAACAGACTCAAAACTCAAAACTCAGTTACACTGGAAGATACCTCAAAGAAGTCATTTCCTAAGGGTTCTAAATACTAGCAATAAAGCAACCTACCATGGGCAGTTTACAAAATCACCCAAGGAATTAAACTAAAAAAAAAGAAAAATAATGAGAAGACACCTAAACAGCATGTAACCCCAGACATTCAGCTCACCAAAGGAAAACAGAGGGGGCAATGTGGTGGGACATTCTGAAAGCCAATCACCTGGCCTCTCTGAAGTGGTAACAACAAAGCAATTGAATGAGGCTCTAGCAAAAATCAAATCAGAAATATTTTCTCAGATAACTGCAGAGATGGTGTCTACAATGAAAACCATTCTTATTGACTCTAGAGCAGACAAAGACAAAAAAAGTAAAGCTTAAGAAAATTATGGAAGCCATGTATGCTCAACATAGGAAAGAAATAGAATCCATAAAGCAGATTCATGCAGATATCCAGGAGAATAAAAATTCCATTGAAAGTATAGATAGCAGATGAAGCCAATGTGAGGACAGGATCTCAGATATAGAAGACAGTCTTGTGGTTAGCATTCATGAAAATATAAGTTCATTAAAAATAGCAAGGGACCATCAATCCAGCAGCTGCTAGATGAGGCAGAAAAGAATAAATTAAGATTGATTGGAGTCAATAAAAAGCAGGGGATAACACAAATGAAATTAAAAATAAGTGTTCACAAATATCATGGTAGAAAACATCCCTAGCAGGGAACAATAACTTTTCAGACAGATAATTGAGGCATTTAGAACTCCAATTAAACACGATAAAATAAAAATCTACAGCCAGGCATATCATAATCAAGATTCCAGTAATTGAACACAAGAAAAAACATTAAAAGCTCGTAGGGAAAAGAAGCAAATCATCTATAAAGAAAGCCTATCAGAATCACGGCTGACTTCTCAGCACAATCTCTCAAGTCAAAGAGAGCTAGGAGTAAAGTATTTCAACTTCTAAAGGAAAAGAAACTTCAACCCAGATTGATGTACCACACAAAACTATCTTTCAAAACTGATGGAGAAATAGGATATTCCCATGACAAAGAACATCTGAGGAAATTTATGACCACAAAAGGAGCACCCCAAAATATTTTCAAGCACATTCTAGGAAGATGTAACAAGGCCTACAATTACATGTATCCCAACAGAAGGAATGCATTGGGCAAGGCAAAAAAAAAAATAAACAGAGGGTGGGGAAAAAAGGGTGAGCCAACAACAGGTATATAACATGACAAGAATAAGTCAATACATATCAGTTATAACCATCAATGTTAATGGTCTCGATTCACGAATCAAAAGACACAGACTGGCAGGATCGGTCAAGAAGAAAATCCAAAAATATACTGCATAAATGAATCACATTTAATTCCAAAAATTTCATAAACTGAAAGTCAAAGGATAGAAAACAATATTCCATTCAACAGGAACCCAGATAAAAGAAGGGGTATCTACTCTAATTGCAAAAAAATTGAATTTCACACCGACTGATTAAGGAAGATAAAGAAGATAAATACAAAATTGTAAATGAACAATTCAGCAGGAAGAGATAACAATCCTAAATATATATTCAACAAATACCAGTGGAACCAACTATATTGAAAATATAAATTGACATAAAAATACAAAGAAGCACTAATACAATTGTATTGAGGGACCTCAATACCCCACTGTCACAAAAACAGAGATCAACTAGACAAAAAATCAACAATGAACAATTAGTACTGTATTAAACTTTTGAAGAAATCGAGTTAGTAGGTGTCTTTGTAGTGTTCCACCCCACATCACAATACGTACATTCTTCTCAGATGCACATGGGACATTCTCCAAAATAGATCATATACTATTTCATAGAACATGCTTAAGTAAATGAAAAGGAATTGAAATTATCCCATACATAATATCAGACCATAGTGAAATGAAATTGGAAATCAATGGCAAAAGAAACTACAAGAACTTCCTAAACACATGGAAATTAAATAGCCCTCTCCTGAACAAACAATGGGTCACAGATGAAATTAAAGATGAAATTAGACAGCTTCTATGATTAAATGATAATGACAATACAACATACTGGAACTAATGGGACACAATGAACCTAGCCCTAAGAGGGAAATTTATAGCAGTGAATACCCATATCAGGAAAAAACAGTAAGCAAAAATAAACAACTTAATGCTGAACCTCAAACTTACAGAAAAACAATGGGCTAAGCCAAAAGCTCATAGAAGGGAGGAAATTATAGAGACCAGAGTGGAAATTAATGCACTGGAGACTAAAAAAAATATACAAAGAATCAACAAATCAAAGAGTTGTTTCTTCAAAAGATTAAATAAAATCAACAAACTCTTATCCAACCTTAAAAAAAAGAAAAGACTCAAATCCACACAATTAGGGATGAAAAGGATGAAATCACAACAGACCATGCAAAATCCAGAACATCATCTATACCTTCTTTGAAAATTGTAATCTAATAAGATGAAAAATGCTGAAGAATTGGAAAAATTCCTAGATACATATGAATTTCCAAATCTGAATCAAGAAGATATAAATATCCTAAATAAATTTCAAACAATGAAATCAAAGATGTAACTAAAACCTAACAACAAAGAAAAGTCCAGGCCCTGACAGATTAACTGCTGAATTCTGCAAGAAATTTAGAGAAGACCTAATACCTATTATTCTCAAACTATATAATGAAATTGAAAGGGAAGCAGTACTCCTAAATTCATTCCTGGAAGCAAGCATTATGCTGATACCAAAACCAGAGAAGGACACAATTAAGAAAGAGAACTACAGGCTAATCTCCCTAATGAATAAAGATGCAAACATCAAAAAGATACTAGCAAACATAATGAAGTAAATCATCAAGAAGATTATATGCCATGATCAAGTTGGATTCATCATAGGGATGTAGGGATTGTTCGATGTACATAAATCAATAAGTGCAATATACCTATTAACAGACCCAAGGACAAAAATCATATAATCATCTCAATATGTACAGAAAGAACTTTAGACAAAGTCCAGCACCCATTCATAATAAAAACCCTACAGAAAATTGGAATAGATGATCTTTACCTCAATCTGAAAGAAGCAATCTATGAGAAACCAACAGCCAACATCATTACTAAATGGATAACATCTGACATCTTTCACTATAAAATCAGGACCAAGACAATGATATTCACTGTCTCAACACTTATTCAACATGGTCCTGAAAACTTTAGCCAAAGCAATAAGACAAGACATAGAAATAAATGGAATAATGATAGGAAAGGAGGAAGTGAAATTATCATTATTTGTAGGTGACATGATACTCTACATAGAAGACCCCAAAAACAACACTAAATAACCGTTACATTTAATAAGCAAATTCAGTAATGTACCTTTTTAAAAGTTAATACTGAAAAATTAATAGCCTTCCTGTGAACAAATAAAAAAATCACTGAGAGAAAAATTAGGGAAATAACAACTTTAACATTAGCATCCAAAGAAATGAAATACCTCAGAATCAAATTATGCAAAATACATCTACATTGAAAACTACAGTACTCTGAAAAAGGAGATTGAAGATGATATCAGAAAATGGAAAGATATCCCTTGCTGTTTGGTAGGCAGCACCAATATAGTTAAAATGGCCACACCTCCAAAACTGTTATACAGATTAAATGCATTCCCAATGAAAATCCCAACAGTATACCTCACAGTATTAAAGAAAACAATCCTGAAATTCATTTGGAATCAGAAGAGATGTAGAATAACAAAGGCAATTCTTGGCAACAATGGCAAGGCAGGGGTCATCACAATGCCTGACTTGAAATTATACTATAAAGCTACTATGATAAAAAGAGCATGGTACTGAAAAAAAAGAACCAAAGATCAGTGGAACATACGTGTAAACATCATATTGTCTCCCTAGAGCGAAAAGCTGAAAGAGTAAATAAGATCCAAAATTTGTATTGTAAAATGTAATGTATTGTATTGTAATGTAAAAATCCTGTTCAAAAGAAAGAGAAATTGAGATGGAGGAAAGAAGAAAAGAAGGAATTGAAAAGCAAAATAAAAAATATATAGTTATATAGATATATAAATTAGATATAGATAGATATAGATATATAAATAGATACACAAGATTGTTAAGACAGTTAAACTACTGATTTCCTTTAGTTCATTGAAAAGAAAGGTTTGTGCTAATATTGCTTGGACAATTAAGTGAGTATATTTTGTACTCTGACTAACTAATGTAAACATAAATATATGCAATATATTAATCATTGTTACTCTCCTATTATCTTGTTTTGAAATATTGTTTTATTTTTTCTCTTTAAAATACAAAATGTTTTAAAACAGAATGTTAATTTTTTTTTGTGGGTACCAGGGGTTGACCTCAGGACCTCGTGCACCAGCAGGCGCCCATTCCGCTAAGTGATATCACTGGCCCTTTTTTCATATGTGGGTTCCGGGAGTCAAACTCCGGCCCTCAAGCTTGCCAAGCAGGCGCTTATGCAGCTGAGCCATCTCACCGTTCCAAGAATGTTAAAATTTTTAATTCTTTGTGGTAGCATTGAAAAATTAAGAATGATAATAGCCTAGGAGTTTACCAAAATACATTTTTTTGCACATTGTAAGAGTAGAATCAAGTATTAAAGTTAAATTGTGTTAGAATTTATTAATAAAGAACAGCATTAATGATGAGGAAAGAAAATCCAAGAACAAAGAAATTTTTTTCTAAGTCTTCCTTTATAAAGTGAAGATGAATGCTTTAATGAGTAAAAGTGATTTGAGCAAAAAACAGGAGATTTTATATTTTGACAATATTCAGTCATAATTATTGATGAATGGAAAAGAAATGAAGGAGATAAAAGGCTATTATGCAAAGAAAGAATTAAAAGATCAATCAAACTCTTGAAAATTTTGAGGTAATTAAAAAACAGATGCAGGTGAGCATTTGATAGCAAGTATTATTGTACTTGCTCTATGATAAAGAAATTGACATAGCAGAAGTTAGATGCAGAAACAAAGAGTTGTGTAGATTTGTTTTCATATATAAAGGGGCTCTGATCAATAGTTTTTATTTTTTAACAAAATTATGCAAGGTATCTACTAAAGGATAGTTCATGACAAGATGTGAAATGAATTAGTTAAGTTCTTTGAGCTTCAACTAATTTATTAAACATTGCAATAATATCAATAACATTTTACATTTTGGGAAATAAAAAATGTCATGCTATCTAAATTCATGCTCAGTAATCATACAGATAATCAATAGAAGGTTTTAGGGCAAAAGTTCAAATGCATTTAGGTATCATACTACATCAAGTCTAATACTAAAATCAAGATATGAAAATTATTTGTATTGCATTTTTGGAATTGACATTATTCTTTGCTTTCCATAGTAATTTATATCTAAATTTATATCAAATTTTAAATAACATTTTAATTAAAATAATTTGAAAATGCTAAAGAAATTGAAACAATATGCTTTAGACTAAAGAGCTGAATGAGAAACAAGTGGTTTTTCTTGCAGTTATAAAAATATCACTTCTTTGACTTAGCATTTAAAATCTTCTGCAAGTAATTTCTATGCAAAGATCAGGTTTTGTATCATGAATCAGTGCAAATAATATGAATAACATCAATAGAAAATACATTTTATTTTTACAGATTAGTTGTCTCCTTGATTTTATTACTTATAATATTTCATTTTTTTCCAAATTTTAGCACAAATGCACAGACATTATGTGTGTGTTATACATGCATGAAAGAAACTGATGTCAGTGACGTTCCTTCCTTACACTTTAACTATATTTTATTTTTGTAAATTATTTTAATACTCCTACTCAAGAAACATCAACATTTTTGTGACAAGGAAAATTAAATACATGAACAATATTTTCAACTTGCAAAATAGTATGCGATTTAAAGTTTTTTCTTCAAGTGATAATCTGTGTAACAGATTCCATATCTTCAAATCTGGTGAATGAAATTCCAATTCTATTTGCAATGAGATATACTCACAATTTGCAAAATATAAGTCAGATATAAGAAAGAATATGGTTTACTCCTATTGGATCTATAACATCATTATTTTACCAGGTGAGCTAGATATATGAGAGAAAGCATGAAGTGGCAGAGTGTATGGAGATATAGATGAATAGTGTTCTACCATTAATAAGCTGTGTGATCATAATCACACTAGAACCTCAGTAGTTTTTCAATGATAAAATGAAGATATTAACAAACCTATATCCAGAATCCAAGTCTGGATTAAGAAATGGAGTTTACACTGTATTTACTGAAATATAGTGCAGGGATTGAGTGTTCTTCTCATTTTAAGTAAAATTATGGCTATACTTTTCTTACATTCAGATAAAAACGTAGGTGATTTAGAACAATATAAAGAGACTGTATAAAGTAAATAAATGATCTATTTTCTTTTAAAGTTGAGTATATTAGAATCAATATCTTTTCTACTTACAAAAATATCATTTGAACAATTTTTTTAGTATGATTAATTTATTTTATAGGCCCTGCATTCAGTCAAACTAAAAACAATACTTGAGAAGAGAATATGATTATGGTAAAGCAATCTAATGCAAATGACCTGAGAAAGTGCCAAAAATGTTATTTACACCTGGGATTTAGTTTCTCTGTCTCTGTCTCATGTTACTGCTGTAAATGAACTGCACTGTGGCTTCTATGAATCTATTGAGGATGTCATGTTTTCAGATAGCTTTGTATCCTTGAAAGCAGCATGGAAACTCTTCTAAAAAGCAGAAAATCTCAAGTCCAAAATTTAACAGCTGAGTTGAAGAAAATACCATTGTTATACTTTCATATCACAGAATTTTCTAATCTGTCAGTACCTTAGGTTATAATTGTGTTCCACAGAAGATCAGAGCTAAAGGCTTAATTGTTAGGATAAAAATCACAGAGACATCTTGATCAGATTCTGGCCAAGAGGTAGGTATCTTGATATCCAAGTGAATAATTAATATTTTTCTGATTCCCAATTGTCTTGTGTCAATTCTAGCTATGAGTAAATATTCCCCTATATCTTTCCAACTTTTGATATCTCATTCTCAAGAAAATTTACTGAGTTATAATTAACAGATTTAAACAGACCACAGTTAAGTAATAAGTTAATAAAAAATCAACATTCATTTTAGAGGAAATTGAAATTCAGAGTAAAATAACATTCATAACAATGAAAGATTGATGTTATCTTAACAATCTCCATCCACATTGAAAAATGTTCACCATACTTCAAGTTTTATGTGTAGTCTACTAATTTATAATGCTATTAGTACTACTATGCTTAGACATTATTTTTTAGACTAAGAACATTTTGGGAGCAAGTGTCATATCTTTTCCTATATTGCCCTACTGGAACATTTTCATTATTATTAAAACTGTAAATTAGGCATCTCACTGTTTTAATTTACCAATGATTATCCTAATAGTGCTAGTGAAAGTTGCACAATTGTGACTGAAAGTCCCTTCTCCATCCATCCACTTGAATTTGGGCAACACTCCAGGGACAATCTTCCTTCCATTGTTCTTAGAGAGGCAAAAACAAAAACAAAAACAAAACAATAAAACCCCAAAACAAAACAAACCAAAACAGAAAAAAACAAAAAATACTTAAGAATGTCAGACCATTTGCATGTTATATCTCATGGCCTGAACTCCAATAACTTTTCCCCACTTGCATTTCATTAAAGGCTCATAAATATAGACTTCATCTCATGTATGTGATTTAATCAGAGTGAACTGTAGGACAGGAATGTATAATGTTGATTCTATTGTGACTCAGATCCCTGTCAATCATTTCTGTCAGTCTTATCCAGACCCAGTGAGAGGAGCTAAGAGTGGGGTACACAACTTTTAAAATCCAAAGCTCTGATCTATCTGTGTGTTTCTTATTACCTTGTCATCGTGATGCCACTTTTCTGTTCTTCCCACCTTTTTCTTTCTGTTGGCATGGACCTATCCTGAGCCCATCTTTCTGGTATCTTCAACAAATGGAGCTGCTTTTTCTTTTACCGTTGGATGTACACTTGCAAATTTTTGCTTGTACAGAATAACCTGGAATCTATCAGATCCAACATGTGGTAGTATTTCTTGGTGAGCACCACAGGAGACAACAGCCAAGGGATAGAAACCAGCCAGTACTTAGTGGAAACCCAGCCAGGAAGGAGGGTAATTCCCTGCTAGGAGAGATTTTCTTTTCTTGTTTTCTTCTTACAATTGACCAAGAATTCTTGTTATGGGCAAAGGATAGATAGCTGACCACCATTTGGAATGGTAGTCATATTGGTAAAGACTGGGGTGGGAGTTGACCAGGCTGTGGAGCAAAAGACATTGGCCTTTAGAGGAACAGTGATGGCTCCCACATATGGGGTGGGTTTATGTTTGTGAAACCCCCATTTTTGCTGTTGGTCATTGCACCATGGGAGTTCTCTTTCAGTGACTAGGATTACCCATGCCCCTACAGATATGTAGCTGACCCAAGAAAAACAAGGTGACCAGCTTACATGTGCCCTTTGTTCCCCAGAGCCAACCAGTAAACTGGGGTCCAGACACCCTGGCCTCCAAAGGGTTCACCAGGATGCTTTCTTGTTGTTTTTCATTTGGGACAGAGAGGCCTGCATGGTGCAGTGTGTAGGGTAGCAAGTTCTAGACCTTGTCAATTTAGATGGCTATTGGGTAATTGTCAGCATTGTTTGTGGCACCTGGTGGAGTTCATAGGCTCACACAGGGTGTGTTCTTTTCTATGGTTTACTTTTCTTTCCTCTCTTTCGAGGGAACTCTTGTTACTTTCTTTTCCCTGCTTTCAGGCTCTCATCTATTAGGGAACTCAAATTCTCTGGCTTTTTTTTTTTTTTTTTTTTTTTTTGTGGGTACCAGGGGGACGACCTCAGGACCTCGCGCGCCAACAGGCACCCGTGCCACTGAGCGATATCACCGGCCCCTTTTTCGTATGTGGGTTCCGGGAGTCGAACTCGGGCCCTCGCGCTTGCAAGGCAGGCGCTTACGCCGCTGAGCCATCTCACCGGCCCTATCTGGCTTTTTTAATGCTGGTAAACTGAAAGAGGCAGAAAGTTAAATATTGGATTTTTAGTCTAGGGTTTCTGCACGTGGGGAACAGGAAAAAAACTTGTAATCTTTTTGAAAGTGCAGTTTTGTGTCAGAAATGGTGGCTGTGAGAGGGGACTGTGGTGACTATTTTTCTGGGTCCTAGATCTGGTCTACACCTCTCTCTTCCTGGAGATACTTCTCTAATTCTAGCTCATTTTCTCTTTCAATTCTACTTTTTTTTTGGTTTTGATAACTGTGCCTTTCAGTTTATGTTCCTATCTAAAATGGTATACAACCTATGTTTGTTGAATTTTTGTAGTTTTCCTTTTGTCATCAGAAACATATCCTTTTGTTTTGCGATCTAGCAAAAATGCATGAAAATTATCAGTGTTTGGAGGGCTTCATTATTAGAAACACTTACCACCCCTCCTTGGGAAGTTGTGCTGAGATATTACTATTTTAACTGGCTTGAGACATCCAGGCAGTACTGCAATCTACCTCCAGACTCCTTGTCCAGAAGATGGGCAGTAGCCATTTTGGCAGATCCAAATGTTCAAAAGAAATTGTCACTGCTGCCCACACAAGGCCAGATATTTCTGTCCTATAAGGGTCCTGCTTTATTTGGGGACACACTGTTGATATTTGGACAGATTATAGACATAGAAGATTCCCCCATAAGATTCTCATGTAATAATTGACCCAGGGAAAGGCTCTGTAAGTTTTCTATGACTGAATACCAAGGAGTTCAGCCTTATCAGATCACATCCTGAGGAGCTGAACAGCTTGGGAAACTACTAGGAAATGCCCTGTAAGGTCCCCATATATGGCTTGAGAATTGTCCCAAAGAAAGGCTCATGCAACTCCTCTGGCTCAAGAAAGACATTTTATGGTATACCTCATCCATGCCAACTGACTCCTTGGTTAAATGTCTTCTGAACAGATCCCCTTTTTCAGTTGTGGATATTCAGCAATGCAAAGAGAAACAGGGTAAATTTTCTGAGCATTAAAATATTTTGCTGATATTTCCATACTCTAATGATGGCTTTTGACGTGACCTGTCCATATGTCCATTTCACCCTTGTTATTTGCTGCACAATGGTACAAAGAAAAAAGATTTATAACAGCTACAAATCATGTTAAATTTGAAGCTATTATAGCTTCACCTTCTGATAAGCCAACTGATGCATTATTTGCACCCTGAGAGGGGCCTCACTGGAACTATAACACAGGTGGAGGAGAAGCCTAAGGGAAGTCATACCTCCAGGCCATCTTAGAAGTTTTCTGCCAGGAAATGCCCAAGCATGTAAACTATGATAATCTCAGAACTATCTATTAGGGATCTGATGAAAATCCAAATATTTTCCAACTCCAGTTTGAAGAGGCACTCTTCACTATCACACTAGTTTAATACATTAAACTTATACACTAATATAGACCTGAAGTCTAGAGAAGGTCAGATTATCATAGGACAGTGTTTTATTATTCAATCTGTTATTGATATTAAGGGAAAGCTCCAGGAACTCCAAAGGGCTCACAAGCTGGGATAAGTCAAGTTGGCAATGTGACTTATTCAGTCTTTAAAAACTGAAACAAAATAGAGGACACACTGAAATCGAGTAAGAAAAGGACAAGCTACAGTATTGGTCCCCCTAATGAATAATGCCCATTATAAAGCACATGGCTTTAAATGGAACTAAAATAATCTAGAGTGGCAGAAACAAACCAGAATGCTTCAAGTCTAAACTGTAAGGGCACTTAGCATAGGAGTGCCCTCTAAAGCCACCAGGGCTGATGAGATGGCTCAGTGGCATAAGTGCCTGCCCAGCAAGTGCGAGGTCCTGAGTTCGACTCCCAGAACCCATATAAAGGAAAAAAGAGCTGGTGATATTGCTCAGCAGCACAAGTGCCTGCTGGCAAGTGTGAAGTCCTGAGGTTGACTCCAGGTACACCCCCCACACACAAAAAACCACCAAACCCACTTCAGGCCTGTCAGAATAGGGAGGACTCTTGACAGTGGACAAGAGACTACCCTTGATATGTCATCCACCACCATAGTTGCCAGGGAAGAATAGCTGGACAGTGAACAATGGTGCCCAAAGTGTCCTGTTTGGCTGCTGCACAAGCAGAGTCCCATTGCCTTACAGGAGCCCCAGGTGACTCTTGAAGAGGAAGGCAAACAAATCATTACCCTGTGATCCTGGGTGTCTTATTCAATTCTTATAGTTTATTGGGGTGAACTTTCATCTCATTCCTTAGTTGTTGTGTGCCTTGAAGGAATTAGTCATCTTTCTTTACCTCCACTCTGAACTGCTGGTTGGAAGGTTTCCTTTTCCAAGCTGCCTTTGTGTTGACACCAAAGTGCCCCTTACCAGCAATTGGGAGAGATATACTCATCCTACTAAGGGCCATTCTGTCATTCAAATTTCTGGCAACCTGTATCCTCATTGCTGGGGATCCAGCCAACCAGATCCCATGGGTCCTGATTTCTCTACCAGGAGTCGTTCTCTGGGAAAACTGTCAAGACCACACCAGTAGTTATTCAGCTGAAGAACCTTAATCTCTACCATCACAAAAGACAATAATAATTTAAGACAGAAGGTAGGAAGAAACTAATATTTATTATTATTAATTTTTTGACCACAGGGATGTTGGCACCATTGCAGTCCCATAGAATACACCCACTTTACCAATATCAAGACATTGGGAGACTATCGCCTATACAAAATCTCAGCACCATTAATGAAGCAGGGGTACCTTTTCACCCATTAGTAACAGAATAACAGATCCTTTTAGAACAGATCTCAGGAAACACTATGCCTTCTTTTCTATCCCTGTGGATCCTAGCTCACAATACTTGTTTGCTTTTGAATGGGAAGGTCCCCAAAAAGTATTGTGACAACACTATACTGTACTGTCTTGACTCAGTGTTTTAGAGGTAGCCCATACTTTTTCTGATTGGCTTTAGTTCTAGGTCTAAGACCTTTTAAAGTTTAAATGGGGAGGACAATTATAGTACACAGATGACATCCTGAATTGTGGCCCCACCAAGGAGTTATATGAGAAAAACACAGTTGAGATTTAATTTTCTATTAAAAATATTTATAAGGTGTCCCAACATAAAGCCCAGATTTCTCAACAAAATGTGACATATCTGGAGTTTGATTTAACACCAGGAAAAAGACAACTGTCCTCAAGGACAACAGAGGCAACTTGCTATCTAGGTACTCCAGAGTCTTCCCAGCATCTGAGAGTTTTCTTGGGAATGGTGGGCTTCTTCCACATTTCAATACTCCATTATGAAATAATAGTCAAACTTCAATATGAGGCAAATAAAGGACCAGAAATGGAACCTCTAAAATAGATAGCAGCCACTCAAGAAGACTTCCAGGCCTTAATACAGCCATTAATTCTAGGTCTAATATTAAGAATTCCAGATATAACTAAGACTTTTTGCCATTTCATGGCTGAAATACAGGGACTAGTCACTAAAGTGCTAAATCAGTATGTAGGCCAGGAATACTGACCAGTTGCCTACTTTTCAAAATAACTACATGGAGTGACATCTGCATCTAGCTAGCTGCCTGAAAGCAATAGCTGCTACTCTTTGTTCAGGAAGCTTCTAAGATAAACTTGGGCCAAAAAATCTTAGTCCTAATCCCATATCAGTTTAAGCTTCTTTTAGAACTCAAGGGTCATTTTTGGATGACTAGAGAAAGCCTCACTAAATATCAGGTCACCCTTATTTAATTCCCAGATGTGTCTCTTCAATCTTGAATCATTCTAAATGAATCTGAATCTCTGCCTAATTAACCAATAGGTATAAAATAAATTTGAATAAGCCATTACCCAGAATTATGCCACCTACTCTGATTTGAAGGACTGGCCATGAACAGAGATGGATAGCACACGCTTAACTGATGATAGCAACTTCACAAAGGATGAATTTAGGAGGGTAGTTCATGTGATAGTCAGCCTTACTCAGGTCATTGAAGTAAAAAGACTATTTTATCCTGGGACTTCTGCCCAAAAGGCAGAATATATTGGCCTCATTTGGGGCTCTCCAATTTTCCCAAGGCAAGAGGATCAGTATATACAATAACTCCAAATTTGCCTTTCTGGTGTCATATGCTCATGCAGCTCTCTGGGAAGAAACTGGACATTTGACTACTCATCAAGACGTGGACCAGAGATCCTAAACCTCCTTGAGGTGGGAAATCTCCCAAGTGAGATAGGAATTTTTCATTCCTGGTGACTTCAAGCCTCTTGAATCCTGTCTCCCAGGGTAATTCTAAGGCTGATTCATCTGTGAAACATACTCAGCTCCAAAATAATCAAAGTCAAAAAGAGCTCCCCTCATGGTTCCATTCCAGGATCTTGGTTTAGAGCAAAGATTCTCTATAGCTTCAAATAATTCATTATGAGGTAGTAGTCTAAAATAGTCAATGGTGGTATTTGGGACCCTCACAGTTCTTGCTGCAACAATACAGTAGAATGTTATTAATCCCCTACCTGACACCTTCCACCTGGGGAAGATGCCACCAATGCTATGTCACATAGGCTCTTCATGGTGCCTGGTGTTCCTTGCATTGTAACCCAGGTCTGTAAGGTATGTCTTGTTTATGCACTCTATTATCCACAGACTCATCCTCCCCCATTCCCTGAAACAATACAAAGATGAGCATCCTACCATGGAGAAAATCGACAGACAAATTTCACCTACATGCCTACATAAAGGAATACACATATATCTTGGTAGGCATTCCTATCTTACCTTTATCTGGTCAAAACAGGCATTAGATGTGGTCAAAGTCTTCCTTAAAAAAGTGATCACTAGGTTTTGATTTCCAGGGCTATCCAGAGAGATAACAGACCCTCCTTCACACACCAATCTCATGAGTTTGCCAAAGCACTGGGAATTTAGTACCATCTCCACACTGCCATTTAGGCTTAGGGAGCCTAAAGGTTAATGGAGCCAATCAAACTCTCAAGGAAACCTTAGCCGAGCTGCATCAAAAAACTCACCATAAAGGGGTAGATGTTTTTTGCCTTAATAGAGATTTGGGTGCCCCCCAAAATCAAACTTAATCTCAGCCCATTTGAGATGCATAATTGAGGGTTGCTTTTTGGACAGCTGATCTACTTACTGATGCCAAAACTTCCTACTTCCCCTGACATGCAACCCTTCTGGAACTCTCAAACAGGCTATCCAGGAATATGGAAATGAGGTTCTGCTCACAGGGACTAAAAATATTTGTAAGCCAAAAATCTGCCCTGGTGACTAGGTCTTAATCAAGGCCTGGGAAAATGGTGGGCCCCAGAACCAACTCTCTCCAAAATGGAAATGCCTTTACACAAGCCTTCTAACTACTTTTTGCCATCAATGTATAGATAATAGATAGATTGTCATTTACAGGATGAAACTCAAGCCACCTGAGGCCAGAAACCAAAGAAGAGAAACCATAACCCTGGTACATCTGTGAACCAGTAGATGTCCTGGAGTTTCTTTTAAGAAAGGAAAATACCAACTAACCTGTGGAATCAGGTAAGTAAAATATTTTGTTCCCACTAAGTAAATTATGTAGCTAGTCTTGGTACTGTTTCTTTGTCATATTTGAGGTCCTAGTCCCAAGTT
Source organism: Erethizon dorsatum (assembly GCA_028451465.1). Lineage (NCBI taxonomy): Eukaryota > Metazoa > Chordata > Mammalia > Rodentia > Erethizontidae > Erethizon > Erethizon dorsatum. Next base: position 116,129,348 of record CM051824.1, read on the forward strand.
ATAACAGGACCTCTTTTGTTTTTTTCCTGTTTCTCTGAGGACCCTCTTGGATGTTACAAAAACTGCCTTTAGAAGAGATAATAAGCAGTGATTACTTAAGCAAAATTTAAATCTAATCACAATTTTCTCCTATCATCAGAAGCTACCTAAAATCTTAACAGACAGCCTAGGTGAACTTGCCCAATGTATTGTCATCTTTCAATATCAGTGATGGCTATACAACATCATAGAGGACTACATCTCCTAACTACTGAAACAGGGATTATATTTGTCTCTAAAATAAGTAGTTTCTATATCAATCAGTCTGATATAGTGAATTATGCAGCACAGAAGATGACTTACTGCTCTACTAAGTTCCACCAGGTACTATCTGAAGATATCATGGATATCGTGGCAGAATATCTTTAATTGAGCATCTTCGCTTTTGTCCTGAACATGGCATTTATTAATGCTTCTAGTAACCTTGCCGTTTAGATCTTAAATACTTAACATTTTAGTAAAATTTGTTTCTCCTTGTTTGACAGCTGGTAAACTAATGGTGATGGGCCAACCCCTGGATCAAAGCCCACCTCATCTATAACTCATGAAGAAATTCTTGGAGGCTGGGTGTAGTGGTGCACTCCTGTAATCCCAGCACTCTGAAGGCTGAGGAAGGAGAATCACCATAATTTTGAGGCCATACTGGGCTACAAAACTGAGTTCAAGGCCAACCTGAACTACATAGTGAGATCCTGTCTCAAAAAAAAAAAAAAAAAAAAAAAGAAAGAAAAAGAAAAGAAAAGAATAAAAAGGAAAGAAAAGAAATAAATTCTTGGAGGATAAACACTGCTCCCCTGACCCCTGAGATCAGGCAGGGTAAGAGTTCCTTGGTCTCTGCATAGGTAGGGCCAGCACCTCAAATTTTCAGGAAGTACCCATGGAATGTGGTCATTCCTTCTACAGAACCCCTTCAAGATTTTCAGGAACCAGCTTTCTAAGGGGGAAAGAGTACAGGCAACACACTTGGGGCTAGGAGGCCACTTCTCCTCCATCCACTTGAATTTGGGCAAAATTCCAGGGTCAATCCTTCTAGAGTTAGTCTAAGAAAGGCAGAAATAAAAATAAAAAAGACTCAGGAAACCCCTGAAGTTCCAGGCCAGGGCAAATGCATGATAAATCTCCCAGCCTTACTTTCAGTAACCTTTCCCCATTCATACTTCATTAAAGGTTTATACATATAGTCTGCATCATATGTATGGGATTCATTCAGAGTGAATTCTGTGATAGGCATACATATAATAGTGCCCCAGGGATGACTCTGCACCCTTTGAATCATTTGTGTCAATCTTATCCTATGTCACTCATTTTGCAGACACCCCCAAAACCACATAAATATACCCAGTGATGGCTCATGTGTCTTATTATTTTATGTGTACTCACATTCCATTCTTGAGTGCATCTTAAAATGTCTGTCTGCTTAATAAATGCTTCTTGTACCTCCTACTGCTGCATCATGAATATTCTTTTTCTGTGATGAAAGTCAGCAAAACTGCAAATTTATTCTATAGAAGAATGGGATAGTTTCCTTATTTCAGCTCTGGGGACCTTCTGAGACCCAACCCAGTGACAAAAAGACCCAAAGTTTCAATAATAAGTGTATCTTCATATTTTAGAGAAAAAATATGAAAGTATACTAACCAAATGTATATTGTCCAGGCAACATATATTGCTTTAAAAAAAACCTCATTTTTCTAACAGTGAAATTAAAGATAAAAATATAACCACCATACATTAGGTATTTTTAAATTCACTGATCTTAATCATGTTATGCATACATGAGAATCTTCTAAATATCACTGAAACAGAGCCATTATTTTTCTACATTAAAGAACAAAAATTGAGAAATGATTCAAAATGCTTAAAGTAACTTGCTTAATATGTGAGTGTTGTGAAAACCCTAGAGTTGACTTAGTATAGTATTTGAAAGCATGTAGATTTCAGAGAATAAGGGGACTGCCCATTGTCTGAATTCTGGGACTGATCTTTTGTAGGTGTGTGCCCTTGGGATACATCTTTACAGTAACTTCATCTGCAGAATGATGATAATAACCATAGTTAGTGTGCACAGCTTTTGTGAAGATTATATTAGATGTAAAAATTGTACTTAGAACAATGCTTTGAACCATATTAAAAGAAATGTGAATGCTTCCTTTAAGTAGAAATTTCAGATTGTTTCCATGGTAGCTCATTGCTGGCAAAGTTGTAATTTTAATAGAATTAGTATAATGCATGGTTATAATGTTACAACCTCTCAGAAAATAGCCATTTGCTTATCACACTGGATTTTTAAAACTCATTAAATTATTTAATAATCTGTCAAAAAGTGAAATATCCCAGAATAATTGCACAATATTTTCTTAGAGCATCAACTCACGTTAAATTTTTGATAATACAAACATTCACATTGTTCTTAGAGCTTTAATGCAAGGGCATCAACATAGTTCTAGATTTTGGTGAACTGCTATGTGTTGTTTCTTAAATATCTGGGGAATAAATTTTTATTATTTTATGGACATTTTCATAAAATTTTTGGAAAAATCCTTGATTCCATATTATCTTTGAGATAAGGAATATTTTATATCACAATTACTCCTTTGATTTACTTGTTGAGCTTTCATTTGGTCTATGCACATTATAAGAATTCTCAATAGTACTGAGATATCTCATAGACAGTAAATTTTGCATTGAAAACTATAAACAACAATGCAGTTTGTAGAGCTATAAACTATTATTGTGATGCTTTTCCTTCATCATGAGTTTATGCTCAGACATGTTAAAATATCATACAATCTATCTGTAAAAGATACTTCCTTACAGATATATTAATTGTAATTTGATTCAAAGTCAACATAAGTGCACAAAAGATAATGGGAAAATATGTGGGAAGAAAAAAAATACAGTATTTGAAATGTGTATATTTTAATTTTAATTTTAAAATATCCTTCTAGATGCAGAACAATAAATTATAAATCTCCACAGGACAGCAAATGGCTTTAAAATTCTATTTGTCTTTTGTTTTAAAATCAAAAATAGGTTCCCATATCTCCCTTTCCAAAAAAACACAGCATCTCTCATACCACAGTACAAAATTTTAATGGACACTTTTAGAAGCTGTATTTTATCATCTGGTCTATTTTGAAAAAATATAGTTTCATTTTGTGCTATTTTATCCAATTTATCAAGAAATAAATGAATAAAATTTAATATCCATTTATTTATCAGTCTATAGTAATAATATTGAGAACATAGGGAAACAGAAAGAGAAAAATTAGATAGGCAGAATGTCTTGTACTAATGAAAGGATGCATTTCATCTGTCAAGATAGCATTATCAAAAATTTTCATATAAAATTATGTGGTTTTATCTTTATTTTACAGATTAATATAGCATGCAAATATGGAAAATATATTGTTATATTCAAAATGTGATAGAACTTGAAAATTTAACATTCAGTCCTACCAGAGTCCATTGTTCATAGTTTGCCTCTGAAACTTATGAAACGTGTTGCCTAATTCAAACAAATCTTTCTTCCTATTAATATAATATTAATATTTCTAAATATACAGTGCACTGAATCAAATATCTGAGTGTAGCACTATGATAGCTAAGTTATGTAGAAATATTGTAGGCAGTCAGACCAGGCTGAGCCCTTTATAGGTCAATGCAGATGACAACGGTGGTTGGAGATATATTCACTGAAGTCCAAGATCCAAGAAAAAGAACTACTCACCCCTATACTTCCCTTAAGGATGATTGATATTCTAAGTAGGCATCAATCACATTGGGTGTAGGACCAATCCTCCTTAACCAACCAATTCCCGGAAAGTCCTTACCTATACCATGTGCACTTGCTACGTGACTTGTTTCTCCATTTGATCCCCATTTGATCAATATTACCACAGCAATTATACTTGTATACTTATTGGTTGAACATAGTTTTGTCCAATCTCACACCCATCTTTTGATTTGCAATTGGATCAATATTACCTAAGAAACAATACTTGCAATCTTTTTGATAAATTCCTTGCTTAAGCACACCTCACCTCATGGCTTTGCTCAATAAACACCCATGAGAAATTGGGTTAACAGGCAATCATTTTTTGTGCCCCCTTTCATACCTTTAAGATAGACGATTTCTTTCTCTCAATAAATTCTTCCTACTGTTTACCTGCATTATTCCTAGAATTAATTCTTCAATTTTAGAGGACATGAATTTGGCATTTTGGACATCTAGCAAGTGAGGATTTTTATTCCCCTATATCAATATGAATATCATTAAACAAATACATAAGTCAAAATATAATCTGTTTTACATATGACTTTCCATAATTCTACACTGTAATAATATTCTTTTGATTTGGAATTAGATAAAAGCCTTAACAATGTATGGTAGGCACCCAAATTTGGTATGGCTGTGTAAACAAAGAAGAGATATTGATCAAAATAAAATGTATAGCTATAGTAGTGTTTTCCTGCTAAATGTCATTCTAGGACCTAATATAAACACACATTAATCCAAATGTTGCTAACTTCCTTGAAAGAATTTGAAGGAAATATATTAAAGTAACATTACTAATGTAATAACATTCAAACACTACTTATTGTAAAACAAAATATAATGTATTGAGTATATTTAGTGTTGTTGAGTAAAAAATTAACACAATTTCAGGACTTTTAAAAAAATGCTTTTGCTATCTCCACAGTTTCATAAATCTGAAATCCGGGCACAGCATAGCTAAATCTTCATTGAACATTTTTGAAGTTGGTATTTCTAAGTTGGCCAGGACTATTCTCTAACTTGAGTGCCTAGGTTTTATTCCAGTTACTCAGTTTATCAGAAGAATCCTCTTATTTCTGTTGTAAAATTAAGGTCACCAGTTTCTTGATGGATATAATTCAGGGGTCCTCCTCAGCTCCTAGAGTGCTCAGTCAGATTCTTGCTCCATGGTCACATCATAATATAGCAGTTTAATTATTTGACTCCAGCAAGGGACATCAGTCCAATATGGTACAACAGAACTTAATTAAGGAAGAAGTTATTCTATCACATTCCAAAACCCACTGATGTTCAGAACATATACTATTGGGCAGAAATCTTATGGATCATTTTGTCATTCTGACTAAAATATTTAGGAAGCACTATATGGTCAAAGTGTAACATGTAGAGTATATTATGCAATATCAGTATACTCTTCAATATAAAAAATATTATAAAGACATATTTTTTCAAATTATTATGGAGGTATTTATGGATTCACTTCAGATCTAAAGAGTGGCTGACAGATTAAAATATTAATAATAAACCCAGGGTCTTGGTGTTTTTAGTAGTAGAGTTTTACCATGTATATTAATACTTAGGGTGTATATTAGTCACTTTTCTGTTATTAGAGCAAAATACCTGACATACACAACTTAAAGGATAAAGCTTCATTTGGGCTCAGGGTTTAGAGGTTTCAGTCCATGGTCTGTTGATCCAATGCAGAAAGAGTATTGTAGAAGAAGGCTGCTCAGTTCATGGCAGCCAGGAAATAAAGCAAAAGGGAAAGATTGTGAGAAGAGAGATCTTTCAAAGCATACCTATAATGACCTATTCACTGAGGTCAGAACTCTAATAGCACATTCTACTTGAATTCATCAATGGACTAATTTATTGATGAATTCAGCATTTTCAATACATGATTCTATGAGGGACACTTCATATTTAAACCCATATGAGGCCCTGGGTTCAAACACCAGCACCAAGGAAGGAAGGAAATAAGGGAAAAAGAAAGATGGGGATGGTGGGAGATTGGGAGAGAGGGAGTTAGTGAAGAAGGATGAGAGGATGAAAATAAATAATTTAAAGTATATTAGAAGAATAGAAAATAGTGCATAGACTATATTTACATGAATAGTTACATTTTTTAAAAAGGTGAAAGAATTACATAATAATTTATCCACTATATTCCTATTTAAATATTTTAATTTGCTTCTCATTTCTTACAAATTTTATACCATATCAATAATATTATTAAATTTAAAATTTTAAGGATAAGAAAAATGGGAAAGGAATATTTATGTGTTAAAAATATTTCATAAAAACATTCATGTTTCTATAATTTCTTACTCTTTTATTGTATTATTGATAATATTTATTTCTTCATTGAAAAAAGAAGTAAAAATGAAAACCAAAATAAGAAAAAGATTAAATTTTCTCTGAGGGCCAAAAAGAAAAATTGAATTTTGGAAATAGAATAAAAAATATTGTTCACAGGTTTGGTTCAGTTCTGATATTTTTTTCCTGATATTGTCTAGTTGATCTATCTCTTGTGACAATGGGTATTAAGGTCCCCTGTAACAATTCTGTTATTACTTATTTGATATTTCATTTCTATTAATATTTCTTATTTAGATGTGTGCTCCTGTGTTTTTTGCATATATATTTATGATTGTTATTTCTTCCTCTTAAAGTTTTTGCCTAACAAGTATGAAATGATTTTCTTTATCTGTTTTGATCATTCTTGGTTTGAAGTTCACATTGTCTGCAAAAAAATAGCGACCCCTGCTTTTTTTCTGTGTTCCTGTTGCACACAGTATTGATTTCTATCCTTTGACTTTCAGTCTGTGAATTTCTTTTTTGAGTTAAATGTGTTTCTTGTATCCAGCATATTGTTGCATCTTGTTTCTTGATCCATTCTGCCAGTCTGTTTCTTTTGATTGGTGAATGGAGGTCATTTACTTTGATAGTTATAGCTGATATGTATTGGTTTATTTTGTCAGTTGTTTTCCTGTTGTTTGTTCCCAGCTTTTCCCCTCTGTTTAATTGCTTGCCCCACATGGTGGTTTCTTTCCACTGTTGTTCTTGGAATTGTGGCCATTTTTACCTTTGTCTAGAATATCTTTCAGTACTCTTTTTAGGGTTGGTTTGGTGGTCATGAATTTCTTCAGTTGTTCTTTGTCATGGAAGTATCTTATTTCTTCATTAATTTTGAAAAATATTTTTGCAGGATACATCAATCCGTGTTGGAAGTTGTTTCTTTTCAGTACTTGAAACATTTCCCTCCAAGCTCTTCTTGACTTGAGGTTTGGAGTTGAGAAGTCAGCTATATTTCTAATGGGCTTTCATTTACAGGTGATCTGCTCTTTTCTCAAATGGTTTTAAAAATTCCGTTCTTGTGATGAGTTTTGGGGATCTTGATTATGAAATTTCTATGTATAGATTTATTTTGGTCATAGCTATTTGGAGTTCTATATTCTTCATCTGTATGTCAGTTTCTGTTCCCATGCTTGGGAAATTTTCTGCTAAAACTTCTGCAAACAGCATTTTTTAAGTTATTTGTGTTGACTCTTGTTTTTTCATTCACACTTTTAATTTGCATATTATTTGCATTATCTTGTAGCTGTTGAATTGTTACTTCCTGATCCGTTGTTATTTTTTTTTTTGGTGGGTACCAGGGGTCGACCTCAGGACCTCGCCAGGGCCCATGCCGCTGAGCGATATCACTGGCCCCTTCTTCGTATGTGGGTTCCAGGAGTCGAACTCAGGCCCTCAGGCTTGCCGGGCAGGTGCTTAAGCTGCTGAGCCATCACACCGGCCCTTCCTTTTTATTTTTAAGAGAGCTTTCCATTCATAGTCACTAGCTGTGATCCTTATTTCAAGGTATGAATGTCTATCTTCAGTTTCATTCAAGTGGGTTTTAAATAGAATTTTAAATGCCTGGAAATCTCTTTGAATCATTTTCATTTACTCTAATTCATTCCTATGTTGTTCATTCAAGTTTCCATCATTTTCCTATGCTCCTCTACTTTTTCTTGTCTATTTATGCTCTAGAAGAAATTTAAATATTGCATTATTTCTCTTTATTTACTTTAAGGGTAAATAAAGAGCAAAAGAGGATTGTTATTGGGAAGTAGAAGGAACATGTTCAAATGGGAAGGGGAATAGGGGTGGGGAGGATGTGAAAAGGCATTAGAAAAGAGAATGAGAAAAGAATGAAAACAAAGCATTTATAAATGAGGGTCAGAGAAGTGTTGAATGGAGGGGAGGGAAATGGGAAAAATGAATTGAGATGTATTATACACAAGTACTAATTCCTATGATGAATGTCATTATTATATATGGCAAATATGTACTAATAAAAATTTTTAAATAAAACTTATATATTACCAAATGAAGAAAAGATGATGAATATTTTTAGAGTATTTATGTGGTAAGTAATTCCAGAAGTGCTGTGAAAATTGATAATACAAACATTAGTAGAAGATAAATCTATGTGTTCAATCAATAATTTATTACACACATAATTATTGGGTCAGTCTTCACTCTATATCAGATATCATTTTAAGTACTAGCAATACAATCAAATACAATGACTACAACATATATGTAAAGAAGTGGGGACAGCTATCAGAAAGTATAAGCAAATATAATTGTATATATAGGTATAGGGTGTACCGGAACCGGGCAGCGAGATTTGCAATATTATGAAGGACAGACAATAAAAGCTTTTTGAAAACGTTGCATTCTGATTGCACCAGATAAGATTGAGAAAAGCTATCACACAGATAAAATCAAAATAGAAATTTCAAAGGCAGCTTGAGAACAGCATGCACTACATTTTGTGGAATCTTTGAAAGCCAATGAGGTTCGATCAAAACGTGCATGAAAGGATAATTATTTAGACTTTTAATGAAGGGACAAATGCATATGACTTGCTTCTCAAAATTGTCTGCTCATTAGAATCACTTCAAAACAGATTACAGATGAAAGATAGGTAGATAGACAGTAGATGATAGATAGAGAGATACTAAATGACAGATGGATAGTTAGATGATAGAATAGGTACAACTAGATGTTTTCTTTCTTTTTTAAAGCACAATTCTAATTGTACTTTTTAATTAAATTAATTCACTTGATAGATATAATCACTCTTTTACTCTTAAATAGTAATTGATAGTGAAATTAAAGAGGAACATTTAAAATTTACAGGAGATACTTCCTGAAATATTGAGCAATATTTTTATGATAAAGGGTGTCACTTCTAAAAAATAACTTTCTTCATTCTGAGTAACTCAAAGGATACAGTTGCTATTTGTAGAGATAGGTGTATTCATAAAAATGTGTGATAAAGGTTTGAGGAACTTTCGAATTTTACTAATATCTCATTCTGAGTAGTATATTTCTATAAACATAGCAAATGCATAATAAAACTTACAATATAGCCAGACAGGATGGCCAAGCTGAGTCAGGAGGATCATTAATTTCAGGACAACATAATCTGTCTTGGAAGCCTATATTATACTACATCAATTAAACTTTCTTCTTTTTGGCCAATCTGTTTGAAGGAATTGTTTTTAAAATGTATATTATTATTATTTTTTTTAGGTGGGTACCGGGAACTAAACTCAGGACCTCGTGCTTGCCAGGCAGACACTGGTGCCGCTGAGCTATATCACTGGACCTGATTTTAAAATTTAATTTGAATTGCTCATTTTATTTCCATAGTCACTACTCATTAATTCTCCTCCATTGTAAACTAATTTACAACCACACATCAGCATAAATCCTGGTATGTATGAGGGGAACATTGAAATTAAATAAAAAATGATATTTGTTTAATATATCAAATTTATTCAGTATTAATTTCATTTTCATATTTTTTTAATTGAAATGTGTGACAGAACACAAAAAAATAATCATAAAACCTGATTTGTTAAATAAAAATCCATTTCAGTGATAATATCCTGGTACAAGGAATGCTACTAACTCCCTTACTAGAACAAAAAAAAATCCATTTTGGCTCTAAGAATACTGTATTCAGCAGTCTGGTAAATGATAAATTTCCACCATGGCAAGACTCATGAACACATCCCAACAAACACTGTTTCATTTTTCTTTTTCTATTTTTTTTTTTTTTTGATTACTTGCTTCCTTTTAAGTCTGTAAAACCAGCTGATTGGAAAATATTTACTGATATCAACACTAAAGGAGAAAGGCAAGGATGGAACAATCTGGAATATAGTAATTCCTATTTTCTGCACTGCATTTTAAAGTAAGGTGTAAGAACTGTACAAATTAAAATTCTTCAATTTTACTAAAAATTGCCTCCTTTAATACTTTTAATATATTATTAAAATCATCTCAGCCTTTTGTTTTTTTATGGGAAATCTATTGTCTTCACTATTTAAATTAATAGGCTTTGTTCTCCATTTTTTTATGAAAAAAAAGAATGAACAAAATAAGAGAAGAGTAATTGTTAACACATTGTGGGTAATTTTCTTCACAGTAGTTCCTCAGAGTACAAGATAGGGACAAAAAAGATTATTTCTTATCAAGAAGAAACAAACTGGTAATAGCAAAAAACTTTTTTTAAACAAGAGAAACTAGTAGTATAAATGAACCAATCAGCGTATTTAGTAAGATATTTTTGAAATAATAAAATGGGAGATATTTCAGAATTATTTGAACTTTTCCCTACTTCCAATCTTTCTTTCTTTGCTCTTTATTTGTGTGTGTGTGTATATATCTCTTCTTTTCTCATATAAGAGAAACAATTATTATTTTAATTCAGTTATTTTAATTCTTTCCTACATAAATTTAATAATATCCTAGTGATCTCCATTTCTCTTTCTTTCCCTACTAACTTCACAGGTTTATCTTGATTTAAAATTATTCACATACCTGTCTCTGAATTCATTTATAAATAGTAATTATCATACTATTTATTTTTCTTTTATATTTGTTCACTATTGTAAAATCCAATTATCCCACTCTGATCTTTAAACTTCAATACCTTATGCAAAGGAATTTTAAATTTTCTTTATACTGTACACTAATACAGTTCCTTTTATATTTTACATGAATATTTTATTCTTCTCTTTTATCTTTTGCTTAAGAAGTTCAATTCTCTCCTAAGTTAGTACTATACCAGAAAAAAAGGTGGCATAACACAAATATGTATTTCAGAAAGGAACACTTAAATTAAAAGTCTTTACCTATCTATGGATACATATATATCCTTTCTGACAAGTAATAAAAAAACAACAGGGTAAATTAATATGGCACACTGGCAGTAGTTTTCTCTAAATTGTGGGACACCAAATCTTTGCTTATACCTACTCCACATATACGTACAAGGTAAAATATAAATTGTTCATGCAACATATGGAAATGAGCACAGAAAAATGCAAGATTTTTATTAAATATTTACTCCTAGATTCCCTTGAAATACATGGTATTTCTGCAATCCAAAAATATGCACTTATTTCAACTTTGTAGAATTCTGCCATGAATCATTTGGAGAGCTCATCATGTTAAATAGCTTGTGTCCCGGTTTACCGATTATTCCGCTTTTCATTGAAATTAACCAATAACAGCTTATATTGCAACTAAGACAGAATAGTTTTGCTCCAGAAATTTGCGGGACAGATTTTTCTTTTCCTTCGTGTTTAACAAGATAGTGATGAGATTTAGCTCAGCTGTCAAAAGTGAATCCAATAAAAAATAACTTCTTGAGAGTGAGGAGGAAACAACATGGTCTCAGAGTAATCACGCAGATTGGAGTTTAACGTATATTGGTAGCAGTTTTTGGAGTACTGTGTTCTTCTCTTAGAAAATGACACAAAATATAGTTTGAGTTTGACTTTTTTTCTTTTTTTTAATTACTGTGTATCTGTTTTCATATGTGGCTTTGTAATTTTATTTACTGAAATATGAACAACACCCATAGGAAAGATTTCAAAACCTGTCATAACTGCATGTTTTGGATATGTCGACCTGCTCCAAATGGTCACTTTGACAGCTAATGACAGAGAAGACAATAGTTGCCTATGTTTTGGTAAATATTTGTGTAAATTGATTCTAATTTAAAAACATTTCCCCATAGCATTGTATGCTGTCCATTCATGCTGACATAATTTTTTAGGTCATTTTATTTAAAAGAAAGAAAATTACATCTTATAGGCATTGTTTTAAAAGATAATGGACTAGCTTTGTAGTAAGTCATGGATGTAATTGATTTCAAGAGCTAATTCAAATTAAAAGAAATACAAATTTTTTTGAAATAAATCTTCATAAATTACCAAATTTTATTTCCATTCAAAATATTTATTTATTTATTCATTCATTCATTCATTCATTTATTCATTTATTTATTAACTGTAGATTTCAGAACAAAACTTCTGAAAGTGGTTTATGTTGCTAATAACCTTGTGGTAAACATAGCAGGAAGTGAATTCCAGAGGGATACATTCTTCCATGAATGTCTTACCAGGCCTTGCAAGTTACTTAAAATAACAACAGCAACAACTTACTTAAAATAACAACAATAATATCAAAATTGTGCAGTACTCACTTTTATATAAAGATTGAGAACCTTGCACTCCTTGATAGCCAATTTAAGGGTTTGAGTGTTGCTGACAGTTTCATATCATGGTTCTAAATGTTCATAAAATAAAAATGGAGCAAGGAAAGCAAATTTTAATACTATATGGCATTATTTTAACCTTAATATAATTATAATATTGTATTAAAATAATTTTGGTGGAAATCATATAAAATAATGGAAATTCCATATAAAATATTTGTATAATTGATAAGTTATTAAAATTTATAACTATTGGACAATTCCAATGAATAAATTCATGTCATTATATCATAGTATATTATTCACAGATACTGAAAGATTTATATAGTTATGACTGAATAGTATTCAAGGAAAATATGATTTGAAAAATAAATTTTTCACAGTTTAATATAATTCTCAAAGTAGAAAATTCAGTATACACTAAATACATGAATAGTTAGTCATTCTTATAATTAATTAGATTACTGTAAAGTAAAACCATGGATACATACTCATTCAAATACATCAGAATGAAAAAAAAAAGGATTTATCACATTTTGCAAGAAATGAGGAATGCCGGGAACTTTGCTGTGGTAAGAGTGTAATTTGCTAATTCTTTACAAAACCATTTAGAATTTTCTAAATCTGAGTAAATACATACATTATGACTCAGCAAATCCACTCCTAGAATTATGCCAGTAGAAAAACCTGAACATTTGTGCTGAAGAGCCTGAGATCAACATCCACAGGCAATGTACAAATAAAATCTCAAACCTAGAAAAAACCCTAATTGTCTTTCTTCAGCAAAATTCACTTCAGCAGTTGAATTTATTTTAAAACAATTATATGTGGACAAATACAAATTCTACAGAGAAATTAATAGAAACCACTTACAAATAACATTCATGATTATCACAGAAATACAAGATGTGATCAAATAATGCTGTTTATTTAAAATAATATATTACATTAAAAACATGTTGCCATCAATCTTCCTCAAAACACACTTCAACACTCTGAATCATATTTCTTGTCATTTCTTTAGGCAGGTGTGGAAGTCCTCTGTTTGTATTATTAAACATGCAATGAAAATTGCTTCATGCTGTCTAACAGAAAGAACAATTGTAAAATCATTATGGTGTGTCCCTGAATACCTTATTCATGGAATTCATCACCATGCAAATTCTGACTTCCTACAAAGTCAAAATGATCATGAAAGAGAAATGTTTGGAGTCCATTCAGTACATCTAGTGAGCCGCAACAGTGCAACTAATGATGTTCAAGAAAGAACTTACAGAACTGCTTCAGAAAGTTGCCAGAAAGATGTCATATGACTGTTAGAAGTGAGCAGGAGTATTTTGAGAGGAACAGATGAAAATATGGCTGTAAATATATTTTTTTTTGTACTGGGAATCAAACTCAACCTCGTGCTTTCCAGGGAGGTGCTTATGCCACTGAGCCATCTCACTGGCCCCCTATAATAATTTTTAAAATTTAAACTTTCAACATATGTTTTATCACATTTCATATACGAAGAGTGTTTCTGTGGTTCATCAATAAAAAGAAAATATTTGCTATAGTAATTTTTACCACAGATATATAATTTATACATTTGTCTCTTACACATGTGAAACTATTAAATTAGTATTTATTTTAAAATATAAAAGAAAAATGAACTTGAATATAAAATATTTAAATTAGGAAAGAACAGTGAAATCTCCATACTGTTAAGAAAAAGAACTTGCAATCCTAGAGGAAAATACAATTCTCCAGGCAGTATCTGAAAAGAGAAAAGACAGTGTTCTCAAATAAACCAGCCTTCAAGTAGGAAGATATATGCAATGAGATGAAAAGTAGTGATTAAATTTTAAAAAACTTGTGAAGGACTGTGTGAATCAGAAGTGTTAAATGTGTGGAAATATAACTATTTAAAAACATGTTCATTTAACTATGAATGCATTTGAGAGAGACCTAGGTGTGGAGATGAAAGCCTCACTAAAATGAATTGCAATATGAAGGCGGAAAGTAGATCCAATAACTATAGATTAATTATTCTCAATATAAGGAAATATTGGGAGATAGAGCATTATCAAAAGTAAATGTTTCTTAAAAGAACTAATAAATGACAATTTATAGTAGGTATATCACATAGAGAAAACTACTTAATCTTTCTTAATCTTTCTGAAGATTTAAATCTTTAGATGTTAAGCATAAAAACATCTTGGAAAAGTAATTCATTATTCTGTAAAATTTTGCAAAAGCCACTTAAATATTGCACTAGTAATAGAAAAAAATTATGGCAACTGTTTTTGCCACACAAAATATTTTCTTGGACATAATACTAAGTATGAAAATAATGACATATTTGAATAATTTATAGGAGGTCAAATGATTATGCATTTCATTCAGTTTGTGGTTTTCTCTTTTATCATTTTTCATATTTGTGATAAATTTACGTCATGAGAAAAAAGCTATGTCAATAGTAGCATAACACTAAGTAAAAGGCAATGAATTTAAAATGACGTTAAGTAATCAATGAAGTTAAATTATGAAGGCATCTGATTCTTTTTTTTTTTTTTTTGGTGGGTACCGGGGGTCGACCTCAGGACCTCACGTGCCAACAGGCACCCTTGCCGCTGAGCGATATCACCGGCCCCTTTTTCGTATGTGGGTTCCGGGAGTCAAACTCGGGCCCTCGCGCTTGCAAGGCAGGCACTTACGCCGCTGAGCCATCTCACCGGCCCAGCCATCTGATTCTTTAGAGAAAGACTAGGACTAAATTTTACAAATGTGTCATGACTGAGACAAATATATATTTAATATTTCAGATATCATCATTTAACATTGTGGTTTACATATCATATTTTGTATAATAGCATATATCGCATAAAAATTTATCCAACAATTAATCAATAGCTAAGACTTAGTCACTAAATCTCATGTTGAGGTTTTCCCATAAGAAACAATAATCAACAATAATAATCCCAGTTTTCCTTTTTCCTTTAATTATATTTGTATTATATTAGAAAATGTTGGTAAAACTTTTTCTGTTATTTCATTTCCCAAGATAATATATAATTCTTGATGTGGAATGTTTCAGATTCTCTGTAAAGGCCGTATAAATCCAGTGACAGCTGGTTCTGCTTCTTCCTCATATTTCATGATTATCTCTGCTCATGAATTTGTGATAACTGAAGCAACCATTTGTAACCAAACACCCAAAGGTAATAGATTTTATCATTCATGTAAGAAAAATTCTTAGACTAATTTCTATGTCAAATTTATTCTTGTTGGACATTTTGCCTTTTATCTTTGTAACATGTTCTACTAGCCATTTTGAAATAATAAGATTTGTTGAATGTGTGTTTTGTTTTCCATTTAGAGATGTCATGATTAATTGATAAATGCTGACATTGTAGTGAAATCACTAAAGTTATCTTTCTGCTATGATATTAGTCATTTCAGTTTATGATAAAATTCATGCAAATGAATTTTGAAGTCATTTTCTAACTTATTTATAGCTATAAAATTTGCTTATCAAAGAGGCTTTTGATTCTGCAGAACAAGTCCTTATGAACACAGTCTTTTTCATCAGAGGAACCACTTGTTCTTGGTGTTTTTTTGGTTACTTTTGAAATGTCCTTAGTTATTAGTCAGAATTTCACACTACGGATCTCAGTTACAGTTGGAAAATCTGACAGTAGTTGTCAGTCTGCAAAAAGGAATAAAACTAAGTATAATATTCATTTTCTTTTCACAGCGAGTAGCCACACTATCAAAAAATTGCAGTGTTAGACTTAAAATTTAAATCTGTCATGGCATGTCACATATGCATTGCAGTTATTGAGTGTTTTTCAACTTTGGAGTCGATGCCATTATTATATAATCGCTTTTTCTCATATTGCCTATGTTTAACACACTAAATCTAAATATTTTGTAATACAGCTTACTAACTGATTTCAATTTAATAATTTCTTTCTAAGAGAGACTGTAAGGAAGAAGAATTTACCAAATATATATACAAAAGCAAAGTGTATTATATAGGAATTTCTGCTTATAATCAGAACAAACTTTTTACGTTAGAAGTACATCTACATGTTAAGAAGCATTCCTCACAATATTTATGATATATTTCTAACACAACAAAAATTATTTAAATATTATCACTGAATAAAATTTGTCTTAAAGGGATGAGACACCATCCTGAGCTAGTGTCCACCTTAAAATTCATATGCAGTGAAAGCTATAGCTATTTTTCTAGAGGAAGAGGTAATTTGGACATACAATACAGCTAGAGGAAAAGATAAGGAGACACAGATTGGAGAGTTCTATGTACAAGGCAAGAAAAGATATTTGTAAATTTTCTTCCATTATGTACTTCCCAAAACAAAAAATCTTGTGTATTTCTCTGGGATATTTACTTTCCAGAACTATGAGAAAATAAATTTCTGTTGTCCAAGTCACTCAGTTTTTGGCACCCTGTTATAGCAGTCCTAACAAAATAATAAAAGTAAAAATACGGTAACAGTGGCTACATAAACTTTATCAAGATATTTATTGAAAATAATGAAATTATAATTCAAAATATAAGATTTCACCTATGAATTCAAGTGCCTCTTTCTTGTGGACTTAATGTAAATTGTAAGAATGGAAAATTAAAAAAGAATTTTACATTCAAGATTGGAAATTGAAAAGATTGCCATATATAATTTAGCAATGTTAAGAATATTTCCTGATATATAATTCAATAGCAATCATTCTAATGGACAGGACAATAACTCCAATATTTTTGACAAATGAAAATGTCTGCCTTATTGGAAGTAAAAATGACATCCAGGAGAATTAAACAAATATCTAACTAAAAAATCTCTGAGGCTGAATGTAAATATTAGGCATTAGGCTGTACAGGAAAGTAGGGTGGGGTTATGCTTCTTAAAATTGCACTTGATGTTAAAAACATTTAATGAAGTATAAATTCTATATAAAATCCATCTGTTTTTATGCAAATTATGCAAGTTGCTTTAGTAATTTTAAGAGTTGCACAACTTCCACATAAACCAATTTTAGAAAATTTCCATGAACTCTAAAATATCTCTCACAAAATATTGTTTGATTTCACAACTTTGAAAGTTAAAGCAGAATTATAATCCAGAACATCAGACTTAGGTGCTTCTTAATAGCTTTCCTAGCTTAAACTAGACCATTAATTGCAAAAAAAATTTAATTAAGGGATACACATATATCTTTTACATTAGGTTTAGCTGTTCATGCCTACAATTTTGGCTTTGTATTTCTTAGACTGGGGGAAATGATGAAGTCAAAATGTCACAGACTTACCTAACATATGGCAAACACTGAACACTTCAGTCATATTTTTTGATTCTTCTGGACATAATCATAGTTAAGGAATTTGAATAGCTTCCATGTGAGGTCGATGCCCAATCTACCAGAAAATCTTTGGTATCCAAGAAAGAACCTTGTTGAGAATAAAGTCAACACACAAGAAAGAAAATAGAATGATAGAGGGAATCCCTTACCTTAAGAAAGTTATTTTCCCAAAATTCTCAATTATGTGAAACAAAAAGCAACTTCCTTGTTATGCCTCCAATTTTCTCTATGGTTTACCATATGTATTCTAGGACTGTTGATCCAGAGAAATTAGTGCAAAATACTCCAGTGTTACTACAAGAAAAAAATAAAAATTTATTTGAGAAATATTATCAACCCGGATAAAGACACAAATGAAAAAGAAAAACTTAAAAATTATCCAGTAGGACTTGAAAGATGCAGTATTATGGAGAATTTATTTAGTCAAAATGAAAAAAAGTGAGAGAAGACTCAGACTGCTACAATGTCCTGAAAATTTAAATAATAATCAAGAGGATAAAAGAAAAGGGGTAGAGAAGATAATGGTTCAGCAAACACATTTATTTTAGAAAAAAAATAATTCATGAGGAAATTAGAAATATATACCTCATGGGTTTATGAGGACTAAAGTGAGTTAATATTTATTGTTCTGCATGGTCCTCAGTAAGTACTCAAATACATAGGAATGGGAAGAGTCTCATATTCTATTTGAATGTCCACTTAATAATACATATTTTGGGCCGGTGAGATGGCTCAGCGGCGTAAGCGCCTGCCTTGCAAGCGCGAGGGCCCGAGTTCGACTCCCGGATCCCACATACGAAAAAGGGGCCGGTGATATCGCTCAGCGGCACGGGCGCCTGCTGGCGCACGAGGTCCTGAGGTCGACCCCCCGGTACCCACAAAAAAAAAATAATAATAATAATACATATTTTAAAAATTGAAAAGCATTTGAAGTTTATAGGAAAGATCTTTCTGAACTATACCAGTCACCATCGTGTTTTGTATTGCATATATTTTGCAATGGTTAACTGAAAAACTTTAACTTTTTAATCAGAAAAAAAATTTTCAATCCAGAAAAAACCAGGTGTATCTTATTTTTGCAGACAAAGTGAAGTTCAAGCCAAGACTGATTCAGAGAGATATATAAGGTCACTACATCCTTGTAAAGGGAATAATCCAGGAGGAAGAGATAACAATTGTAAATATGTATGCAACAAATACCAGTGCACTGAACAATATAATATAAATATTTACAGACATGAAATATCAAATAAGCACGAATACAATTGTACTGGGGGATCTCAATAGCCCACTGTCACAAAAAGACTGATGAATTAGACAAAAAATCAATAATGAATTATTAGAACTGAACCAAATTTTTGAACTAATGCAGTTAGTAAATGTCTACAGAGTGTTCCACCCCACAACATCAGAATACACATTCTTCTCAGATGCACATGCGACATTCTCCAAAATAGATCAAATACTAGCTCATAGAACCTGCTTAAGTAAATGCAAAGGAACTGAAATTATCCCATCCATATTATCTGACCATAGTGCAATGAAATTGGAAATCAATGCTAAAATAAACCACAAGAACTTCCTAAACACTTGGAAATCAAATAACACATACCTGAACAACCAATGGGTCACAGATGAAATTAAAGAAGAATTTAGACAGTTTCTAAAACCGAATGATAATGACAGTACAACGTACTGGAACCTATGTGGCACAATGAAATCTGTCCTAAGAGGAAAATTTATAGCAGTAAATACCCATATCAGGAAAACAGGGAAAACACAAATAAAAAACTTAATGATAAACCTCAAACTTCCAGAAAAAGAAGAGCAGGCTAAGCCAAAAGCTTGTACAAGGGAGGAAATTATAAATATCAGAGCAGAAATTAAAGTATTGGAGACTAAAATTAATACGAAGAATCGATTAATCAAAGAGTTCATTCTTTGAAAGATTAAATAAAAAATGACAAAACTTTTTCCAACCTTATTTAAAAAAGGAAAGAAAAGACTCAAATCCACACAATTAAGAATGAAAATGGTGTAAATATTGCCAAGAGTTATATTAATTTCCTTTTTACATCTAAGTATGTTTTTGAATTCAATATCCCTAATTTAGGCAATGAACATGACATACATACATGAATTAAAATAACATACTTTTAATTTTCCCTTTCCCCTACCCTCCCTTATAAAAAATATATTATGTACAGTTACAAAGACTTTACAATGAATGTGATCATTATGTTTATCTAAAATATACCAATAAAATCTGATTTTAAAATAACACACTAAAGAAAACAGAATTTTAAAATATCTTTTAAAATTATTTAATCTTTGTGAAACACTTTCTTTTAAATAATTTTGTTCATGATCACAAAATATTTGTAATTGTTCATCAAAAATTTAATTCAAATTCACCTAAAGTATGATGTTTAATAAGTTTGTTATTCTCTGTGTCTTGTTTCAGAAATATTTAAATTGAATATTAAATATACATGCCTTGCCTTTATTCATTAAGATAAGAAAATAACACTTACAGTGTAGGTACACCATGGTTGAATTCTTAGTTGATGGTAAAAATACAAATATTTGTAAGCAGTTATTACCATTTTTCCTTTATCTCCAACACTCAGCCAATGGTAGCAGTCAATGTGACCTATGCAGATCAATGAAATAATATGCAAATTATGAAAAATCCATGAGAGAGTTTCAGTGTTAGAAAGTACAATATTTATTCTCAAAATCATTCAAAAAGACCAATAATTGGAAATATAATAATCTAGTAGTATTCAATCATCATTTTCTTGAAGTACAGAATCCATGTACATGGCACTTTTTAGACTTTTTCTAAGAACATTTAGCATAAATAATTCTCATCAGAAGAAAATGATATAGTTTTTTCTTATATCATGTAGATCTAACCCAGAAAAGATTTTAAGCTATTCTAGTAATTGTCATATGCAGCCAAGAGTATTCTTGAAACTGCTACAGTCACATCTATTTAAATCTGTAAATATAAAATGCTCTCCTATAAGCAAAATATTTAATTTTGTAGCCAAAACAATTAAGAGTAGCTTTAACTCTAATTCCAAGTTTTGCAGACTGAGATTAAATTACTTGTCAGAAGTAATTCAGAAAATTAATGAGATAATAGTATGTTTAATACTTCATTGAATGATGAAAGTTCTGTGAGATTTATCTTAGAACTTCCAGACATGGAAAATTTTAGAGATGAGATAAGGCAACCAGTAGAAAAGTCTTTATCAAAAATATCTTAATTTCAGTAGGATTTTCAATGGAAGCTTATGAAAGAATGAAAATTGTGCAGGTGAAAATATCTACTGAAATTTTATGATTTACTTATATTCAGTACCTAGTGAAAGTCAGTATTTGAATAATTGCAAATTTTTCAATTATAATATATTTAGTGCTTCTAGAGCAGGTACTAAATATATATTTGTTAGTTGTAAGTCATTAATTCTATGATTCATTAATATTTCTAAAATTAATGATCTATAATTATTGTTTAACTTGCAGAAGACCCTGAAGAATGGAGTTGTATTAAGGATTCACTTTATTGGTTCACATTCTAATCATATGAGAACATTAAAAAAGCTAATATATATATATGGTACTATGTGCCGGTGAGTTAAGCATACTCTTGTCTTGTTGCATCTAGAAGAATACAGTATAATATCTTTAGTGTTGCTGCATTTATTTATGCATATACTATTAAAAAATTATCATCCCTAAAAATATTCAGATATCACTGATTAACATTACCCATTCTTAAGTACTTTTCAATATCTAGCATCATTATAGTGCCCTTCTATATGATTCATAAATATAGGTACAATATATTTGATTCATTGGAATCACATTGAATTCAACTATGCAATTTAAGAAAAATATGTTTATAGCATACATAGTTATTTGTACAACATTATAGTGTCCCTATTTTAGGATACAAAAAATGTTCTGTTTGCTCGTTTCTCATCTCAAAGAATATGCCATCAAAGGTCTTAGATTACTAAGCTTACAGAAAAAATACATTTATTCAATATAAATGATTTTCTTGTTTTCACATTGAGCTCTTATGATTTCTAAACTGGGAAAAACTTACAATATAATCAAAAATTAAATGAAGCCATTCTGTTTAGGAAAAATATTGCCAGATGGATAAAGCTTTTGGTATATATTCATATTGCTCTCATTGATTGTCAATTTTTAAATGTGTTATCTCTTGAAGAGATAAGTAAAATAGTTTCTTGGTTGATGTAAGCCAAATCTCACAAATGTTTCCAATAGGCAAGATTGAAATATTGAGAGATTTTGAGTCATTTGAGATTCAACCTACCTTACATTCTGGTTTATGCAATTTATGCATATTGAGGTATTCTTGAGAACCAGTAAGTGACAGCTAGCCCATCTTCTGTTTACACATTGTAAACTGACAAATTCCATAAGAATAAAATTAATCTTCCCTGGATACCAGAAGACATGTTAAGAAAATATAAACTTTTTCAACCTATTAGGTATAACTTTTTTTGAAAGTATTGTCTGTCTTAGATTTTTTCCATCCTAGTTTTATGCACAAAAAACAGTGCTCAGTGCTTTTAAATAGCATTCAGCAATTTTAGCAAATGTTTGACATTGTAAAAGTTATACTTTGCTAAGCTATAAAAGCATGTTTAACAGCATATTCTCCAGCTGAGTTTTGTGGGAATTTCATGTAAATAATGTTCAGCAAACTTATTTTTTAAGAAATGCAAATATGTTTCTTGGTATAATGTACATGGAATAGAGAAGATGTTTTTAAAACTGCCATGATCTCTACATATTTAATCAATTGCTGATTGCCTCTATATGTGACTAGCCAGTATTACTGTTATGAAAAAATTAAAGTAAAATAAAATCTCATATCAACTGACCAGTTGCCAGTCTTCTCAGGGTGATTGTAATATGGTGAAATTCCAGCAAATCATAGATTTCTACTTGATTTCTAGTTTTCTAGGACACAACATGTGGACAGTTGATACTGTTGTCATCATACAGCAAATTTAATATAAGGCCCCATTGTGCTGTAGGACTCACATTCATAAAGCTGGAAGGTGAAGAATGAGAAGACCACACCAGAGAGTAGAGATGGGATCAGAGGAACTTACATTCTTTGAAATCATGGTTTAAGGAAATGATTCTAAAATTCTTAAAATGGCTATCACTTGGTTCCATTCCTAGTGTGGAAAATGTTTTCAAAAAATTTAAAAATTTTGTATACTTCTCTCACATTCTATTTCTCAAGCAAATACCTTTATTTCATGAAAACATTTAATCATTTTTTAAAAAGAATTGCATACTCTGGTGAAGTAAATGGATTTTGTATTTGAAGTACAAAAAGAAATATAAAATGACACGCTAATTGGTCAATTATTGAAAATAGTACAAACCAACATAATCATAAAACATTTTAGGAGACCCAGGACAGATTAGCCCCTGGTGCACAAGCACTCTCACGACTTAGGAAGGCAGATTAATCAACAAGTCCAGCAAAATGAAAGTGTCTGAAGCAGCAGTGTGGAGCCAGCATTGGGCTTTGGAGAACTCCACCAACAAAAGACTGCTCCAAACCCCCACATCCAGAAGCCAAGATCAGCTCCATACCCAGCACAATTCCCATGGCAAACTTTGCTGCAGTGCACAGCACAATTCTGGGATCTGACATGGACCCTATCACAGAACTGTAAATAACAGTGGTATTTTATTACATTTATTCTCCCTTGTTTGTCTGATTGGCTATCACTTTCCTGCCTGGTTGGATGTTGTCTTGTTGTCTTTCGTATTTTGTGATTTTCTTTTATCCTTTCTTTTTCTGGTCTACTTTTCTTTCATTTTTTCTACTTTTTTGTTCTCTTTCTTTCTCCATTTTTTTCACTGCTTAGTTTTCTTATCTTTCTTTTTTGTTTTCATCTATTGCTTTTCTTTATCCCTTTCCTCAACCACTTCTTCAATTTAAAATTTCAAGTAAACATTGTCTGTGCCCTTTCTGATTATTCATTTGCATACTATTTCATTCTTTATCTCCATGTCGTCCAGTTTCCCAAAACTTGAGTGAACATCCTTTGACCTTGACTCTAGTATATTTGACTTCATTTATTACATTATTCTGCCCCTATACATCTTAAAACCCCTGACCACCACAGAGTGGAAAATCATTCCATAAAGGGGATAATAACTGCATAAAACTACATTGTGTATCTTTCATTTTGTATATATCATTATAGTTTGCTCCTGGGGTCAGAGGTAGCAGGTTAATGGTTACCAAAGTTTTAAGTGGTGAAGCTGTACTTGAAAATATGGTGATTACTAACTGTATTAATTTAGTAGGTATGGCATACATGTGGTAATCAGTTTTTCTCCCTTTTATGATAACACTGTTATTTGTATTGTCTTGTAAGCACTATCACAATCCAGTACCAAAGGATTCGGTGCTGAGACAAATAGTAATTTTTATCCTTTACAAATTGGGAATGTAGGCATTTGTGATACTCATAAAGAACCACCTACATCTAAAGGACATCCCTGAAGAATATACATCTCTTAGGGAAGCCTCTACACTAGTGATAAGGATATCTATCATAAGAAATTGGAAAGCATCAACACAGAAATAAAAATAAAATAAAAAAATAGAAAATAATAAATGGCAAAATGCAGAAGTAAAATGCAACTACAGACCCCTAGCCTACACAGGACAATCCCAGAATGCAATGAGAAAGATGAAATTGGAAGTGAAACAAAGGACTTTTCTGGAATGACAGCAAAGGAAGTAAAAAAAAGAGGAAAAGACTATAGAGACAATAATCTCTGTGGTACAAAAAGAAATGATGCTTAAAATCAAAGACATTAAAGACACAGATAAAAGAATTGATGAACTTAGAAAAATGATGAGAAAAAAATTAACCAACATAGGAGAAAAATGGTATCCAGGATACAGATACAAAAAGAAATCCTGGGTTTTAAAAACTCCATTGAAAGTATATGCAACAGATTGAAAGAAGGATAGAATAGAATATCAGAACTTGAAAACAGAATTGCAGATAGTGATCATGAGAAGAAATATATCTTAAAAATCGCAAGAGCCTATGAAAAATCAATCCAACAGTTACAAGATGAGGCAAAGAAGAATGATATAAGATTGCTTGCAGTCAAAGAGAAAGCTGGAGACAGCACGAATGCCATAAAAAAAAACCTCTTCACAGTATTAATGGCAGAAAACTTAGCAAGCGTTAATAAAGAATTTGACATACAAATAAATGTAGCATATAGAACTCCAAACAGCCATGACCAAAATAAACCTACACACTGACATATCACAACCAAGATAAAAGAAATTGAACACAACAGAATATTAAAAGCTATTAGAGAAAAGAAACAGATCACCTATAAAGGAAAGTCCATTAGAATCATGGTAGACTTCTAAACACAAACCCTCAAGTGAAGAAGAGCTTGAACTGAAGTATTTCAAGTCCTGAATGAAAACAATTTCCAACCCAGATTGATGTAACCTTCAAAAGCATGCCTCAAAATCAACTGAGAAATAAGGTACTTTCATGACAAAGAACCACTGAAGAATTCATGGCCATCAAACCAACCCTACAAAGAGTTCTGAAAAATATTCTATATAGAGATAAACCTGACCACAATTCCAAGAACAATAAGAGAAAGAAACCACCATGAAGGGCAAGCAGTTAAACAGAAGGGATAAGCAGGGAACAACAGCATGAACACAACTGACAAAATAAGGCAATACATATCATTTATAACCATCAATGTAAACAGTCTCAATTTACCAATCAAAAGATACATACTGGTAGAATGGATTAAGAAACAAAATCCAGCCATATGCTGGATACAAGAAACATTTAACACAAAAAGAATTTTATAGACTGAAAGTCAAATGATAGAAATCAATACAGCATGCAACAGGAACCCTGAAAAAAGCAGGGGTAGCTATTCTGTTTGCAGACAATATGAACGTCAAACCAAGAATAATCAAAAGAGATAAAAAAGGTCACTACATACTTGTTAGAGAAAACATCAAGAGGAAGAGAAAACAATCATAAAATATATATATCAAATAATGGAGCAATGAACTATAAAGACAATTATTAATTGGCATGTAAAATCAAGTAAGCAATAACACAAATGTAATGGGAGACCTTAATACCACTTTGTTATAAAGGATTGACCAACCAGACAAAATTCAGAAAGAGAATATCACAACTGAACCAAACCTGTGAACAACTGGACTTAGTATGTGTTTTCAGAGTGTTGCACCCAACATTACCAGAATACACTCTCTTATCAGCTATGTGTGGGACATTCTCTAAAATCAACCATATACTGGTCCATAGAACATGCTTAAGAAAATGCAAAGGAATTGAAATTATCCCATACATATTATCTGAACATACTTCAATGAAATTGTTAATCAATGGCAAAAGAAACCACAAAAAATACATGAACACATGGAAATTAAATAACACCTTCCTGAACAACCAAAGTGTAACAAATGAAATTAAAGAAGGAATTAAAAAATATCTACAAGTAAATGAGAATACAGATACAACCTACAGCAACTTATGGTATGTAATGAAAGCAGTCCGAAGAGAGAAATTTATAGTTGTGAATTCGTACATCAAGAAACAAAGTGAGGGCTGGTGAGATGGCTCAGCGGCGTAAGCGCCTGCCTTTCAAGCACAAGGGCCCGAGTTTGACTCCCGGATCCCACATACAAAAAAGGGGCCAGTGATATCGCTCAGTGGCACGGGTGCCTGTTGGTGTGTGAGGTCCTGAGGTCGACCCCCCGGTACCCACCAAAAAAAAAATAAATAAAATAAAATAAAATAAAGAAACAAAATGAGCACAAACAACATAATGTTGCACCTGAAACTTCTAGGAAAAGGAGAGTAAGACAATCCCAAAGTCCATAAAAGGGAGTAAATTATAAAGATCAGAGCAGAAATTAATAAAATTGAGAGTAAGAAATCAATACAAAGAATTAATAAATCAAAGATTTGGTTCTTTGGAAGAATAAAGAATATTGATAAACAGCCAACCTTATCAAAAAAAGGAAAGGAAAAAATCAAATTTATGCAAGGAGGAATTAAAATCTGCCATAAAATCACAATAGAGCAGTAGAAATTCAGAAGAACAACAATAGATACTTTGAAAATTTTTATTCTCATAGGTCTCATAGGATGGAAAGCACAGAAGAAATGCAAAGACTCCTAGATATGTATTAATTACCAAAGCTGAATTAAGAAGAAATAAAAATTCAGAATAACCCAGTATCAGTCAATGAGATTAAAAACATAATTACAAACTTACTAGCAAAGAAAAGCCCAGGTCTTGATAGAGTCACTGCTGAATTCTACAAGAAACTTAGAGATTTAATGCCAATACTCCTCAAATTCTTGAATGAAATTTGAAGGATTACAATTCTCCCTAACTCATTCCTGGAGGCAAGTATTACCCTGATACCAAAACCAGAAAAAGACCCAACCAAAAAAGAGGTCTAAAGGCCAATCTCCCTCATGAACATAAATGCAAAAATTCTCAACAAGATACTAGCAAACAGAATATAGAAAATCATCAAGAAACTTATATACCAGTTCCAAGTTGGATTCATCCAAAAATGCAGGGATGGTTCAACATACACAAAGCAAGAAATGTAATACATCATATGAACAGAACCAAAGACTAATCACATGATCATGTCAATAGATGCAGAAAAACTTTTGACAAATTCCAACACTCATTAATGACAAAAACCCTACAGAAAATCAGAATTGATCATCTTTACCTCAATCCGGTAAAAGCCATTTATGACAAACCAACAACCAACATCATATTAAATGAACGAAAACTGAAATCTTCCTCTCTAAAATCAGAAACCATTTTAGGATATCAACTTTCACGAATCCTATTCAATGTAGCTCTGGAAATATTAGCTAGAGCAATCAGATAAGTGAAATAAGTAAAATGAATAAAAAAAGGAAAGAAGTTAAATTATCATTATTTTAGATGACATAATACTCTATATAGAAGACCCCCAAAACTTGACCAAAAATTTCTAGATTTAATAAGCAGATTCAGTTGCATAGCTGAATGCAAAGTGAACATTCAAAAATCCATAGCCTTCCTGTACATGAACAACAAACTCACAGAGAGAGAAATTAGGGAAACCATACACTTCATAGTAGTGTACAAAAAAAGAAATATTTTAGAATCAATCTAACAAAGTAAGTAAAAGATCTATACAATGAAAATTATAATATTCTGTATAAAGGAGATCAAAGAGGATATCAAAAAATGGAAAGATATCCCTTTTCTGTGATAAGGAAGAAACAATATAGTGAAAATGGACATACTTCCAAAATTGTTACACAAATTTAATGAAATCCTTACCAAAATACCATTAACATACCTCACAGCACTAGAGAAAACATTTCCCAAATTCATTGGAAACAGAAGAGACCTAAAATAGCAGAAAAATTCTGGGCAAAAAAAAAGCAAGACAGGAGGCATCACAGTCCCTGTTTTGAAATTATACTACAAAGTTACTGTGATAAAATCAGCATGGTACTGACCTCAAAAATAGACCTGAGGAACAGTGGAACAGATTAAATGATGCAGACACATCTACAAATGCACTCAGCCACCTTATCTGTGACAAAGGTACCAAATACATTCACTGGAAGAAAGCCAGTTTAATAAATGGTGCTAGAAATACTGGCTCTCTACATGACAAATATTAAAACAAGACCCATATCTATCACCACGCACTAAACTAAAGACAAAATGGATCAGATATCTAAATATTAAAACAGAAACAAAACTACTGTAAGAGAAATTATATGGAAATCTTGAAGATTTATGTATAAGTAGAGAGTTCATGAACAAAATCCAGACAATGTGGGAAATACTTCAAAGAATCAAAACTAGGATATCACACTATTAAAAAGCTTTTGAACATCAAAATAAATCTCCAACAGAGTGAAAAGACAACTCACAAGTTGGGAAAATATTTTAGCCAACTCTCCCTCAGACAAAGGACTTCTATCTAGAACATATAAAGAATTGAAAATAATCAAACTCCCTACATTCAAAATCCAATCGAAAAATGGGCATATGAGAAATATACATACTTCTCAGATGAAATACCAATAACAAATAAATATATGAAAAAATATTCAACACCACAGGTCATTCAAGATATGGAAATTAAAACAACTCTGAGATTCCATCTCATTCCAGAAAGAATTGCAAATTGTTAAGAAATCAATCAATAACAAGCTGGATGGACTGTGGGGAAAAGGAAAATTTCTCCACTGTTGGTGGGAGTGTAGACTGGTGCAACTGTTGTAGAAATTTGTTAGGTGCTTCCTCAAAAAGCTAAGATTAGAGGCCCCATCCAATCCAGTTATTCCCCTTCTGGGTATCTACCCAGAAGAAATAAAAATATCATGTCACAGGAATATACATCCACCCATGTTTATAGTAGCACAAATTGTAATAGTTAAACCTTGGAAACACAAATGCCCATCAACTGAGGAATGGGTAAAAAAGAGGTGGTACTTTTATACAATGGAGTAGTACTCAGCCATAAAGAAGGATAAAATGGAGACTTTTATAGGTAAATGGATGCAGCTGGAGACCATAATCATAAGTGAAATAAACCAGACAAACACGTGTAAAGATAATATCATCTCCCTAATGTGAGAAGAGTAAATAGATCTTATAATTTTGAATGAGGTAATACTGCAAATTATATCTCAGAAGAAAAGAAACTCCTGAGGACTGAAATAATAACTTCAAAAAGATGTAAAAATTCAAGATAAAGTGTCATATCCAATGATGATTTTTAAGAATAATTCAGGGCCGGTGAGATGACTCAGTGGCATATGCATCTGCCTGGCAAGCACGAGGGCCCAAGTTTGACTCCCAGAGCCCACATATGAAAAAAGGCCAGTGATAACTCTCAGCAGCAGGGGTGCCTGCTGGTGCACAAGGTCTTGAGGTCGATCCCCGGTACCCACAAAAAAAAAGAATAATGCAAAATTATGATGTTCTCAAACAAACACATTTCAAGAAAATAGCTATTATAGAAAAATATTCATTTCAGGCTAAAAGGAAATAACTCAGGAAGGAAAACAGGCTGACAAGTTGTTAAAAATCAACCATGGCTTGTTGATCTAGTCTAGCAGTAGCCTCCTGTAAAGTCTGTGTTATTAATTTCCTATTGTCATATAACAATATCACTAAGGATTTGACACACTATTGATTTATTTCCTTTTTGGGGGGGTACCAGGAATTGAACTCAGGGCCTCACACTTGCCAGACAGGTGCTGCACTGCTCAACTATATCCCTGGGCTTGTTTAATATTGTTTAATATTGTTTAAAACAAGTATTCTTGTTATACAGTTTCTATGAGTCAGCAACCCTAGCATCTCTGAGGTTGTTCTGCAAAGATATAAGCTGGTCTACAATCTCACATATATGCTCTACTGGGGTAATATTTATGTCACGTTTTGCATGGTTCTTAGTAGTACTTACTTCCTTTTCAATGTGGTACTGAGCATTTCTAATATTTTATTGTGTCTTTGGAAGAGAATGTCCTCAGTTCTTAGGTTTCACTTACAGCCCTTGCTGTAAGGTCGTTTCTCAAAATAGCCACTTAGCATCTCACATAAGACAGAAACACTGGGCCGGTGAGATGACTCAGCAGCATAAGCGCCTGCCTGGCAAGCACCAGGTCCTGAGTTTGACTCCTGGAACCCACATAAGAAAAAGGGCCAATGATATCGCTCAGTGGCATGGGCAACTGCTGGCATGCAAGGTCCAGAGGTTGACCCTGGTACCCAAAAAATATTTAAAAAGGACAGAGACACTAACAATGGGAACTATCTTATACATCATAATATCTGTGCAATCATGGAATATTATCACCTCTGAAATATTCTATTCTTTAGAAGCAAGTGACAATTTTCACTTACAGTGAATGGAAGAAGGCAAAACAAGTTTGTTATAATGAAATGTGCAATGAATGGCAGTGACTCTAAGTCTGTCCATCATAGGTTACCTAGTTTCTCTTTATGCATAATTATTAAATACTTGATACCTTGAACCAACCAGTGAACATGAATAACAAAATATTCTAATCCACATCTTTGAAAGTTTCAACGGTTGTACTGCTAACTTATTTCAGAACCCTGTTTGTGTGCTTCATCAACATGAGTGGAAATAGTCAGATCATTTTGACAACCAAATGATCCCATTCTAATGTCTCATCTTATGGCTTGTACTGATAGACTATGTCTGTGGCACGGATTTATAATATTTCTATGAAGCAGATTCCAGAATTTCCTATAGGATTTTCTGAAGACTGTAGTCAAAGAATGACATTTCAACTGTTTCTACTGTCCATTTTCTCATAGGCATTACTTCTTAGTGAGCACTCCATAAAGGAATTTTGTGTACATATCTTAGATGGTGAGTGCCTGCCAAATTCTAGGGAATGTGATCTAATACATTTGCATTTTAATAACTTTCAATTTTGTGGATTCTTGGAGATTACAAATAGTGGTTTTGCACTGTGGAAATC
The DNA here is from genome assembly GCA_028451465.1 of Erethizon dorsatum. NCBI lineage: Eukaryota > Metazoa > Chordata > Mammalia > Rodentia > Erethizontidae > Erethizon > Erethizon dorsatum. The sequence goes on from CM051824.1 coordinate 116,160,759, forward strand.
AGTATGGAAATTCCTCAAAAAGCTATGACTAGAAGTCCCATTCGATCCAGCTATTCCCCTTTTGAGTATCTCCCCAGAAGAATTAAAAACATCATACAACAGTGATATGTGTACACCTATGTTTATAGCAGCACAATTTGTAATAGTTAAATACTGGAAACAACACAAATGCCCATCAACTGAGGAATGGATAAAAAAAGGTGGTATTTTTATACAATGGAGTACTACTCAGCCATAAAGAAGTATAAATTGGAGACTTTTATACTTAAATGGATGCAATTTGAGACCATACTCATGAGTGAAATAAATCAGACTCATATGTGCAAATATCATATTGCTTTTCTGGTTTGTGAATTTGAAATTATAAATAAATGTACAATATATATTGTGAAATGGGAAGAAATTTTTAAAATGGAAAAAGTAGCCAGGGTGTGGGAAAGGGGAAATGAAGGTAGGAAAAAGGAGAGAAAATGCTAGTTAGTTATACTATTAGTGTCTCTTAATTTATAGAAAAGGAATATGTGTGCTAATATCAATTGGAGAGTTTTTGTGACTATCTTGTGCTCTATCTACTTTAAAGATATTAATATGTATTAACTATTGTTATTTTTCCATCATTCTGTTATGAAATTTTGTTTTACTTTTTTTCTATGAAATAGAAAAAATAAATGAACATTGGTTTTGATAGATGTCCTATCCAACTATCCATCTTGAATTTTCTTCTCTTTGAGACTATCAATATTTCTGGCATTCCATTCCTCTGATCTACCACTATCCACTCTATTTGTATCATCGACCCCTTATTTGACTAATTGCTAATTTTAGTATACCTCAGACTAATTATTAATTTTGGTACAAACATTCTGTCTGAAATCTCAACACCTTTATCCAACTTATCTTGGCTATTTTTTTTAGATGTCTAATATGCATTCTAAACTCAACATGCTAAAAGCATAACATGTTTTCCTCTCCACAAATATGCTTTAATGAAACTTTTATTGACATCCATCTCAGTAGAATCATCCCTGAGTATCCACATTTTCACACTAAAATCAAACATACCAATTTTGATTTCTCTTTTACCTTCCTTTTCTACCCCCAATTTAGTAGGAAAATAATCATCAATTCTATCTCTAAAGTTTAACCAAAATATAGCTATTCTAATAGCCACCATTCCAATCTTTGTTCTAGAAGTCTGGCTCAAAATGATGATTGTCATTTACACCAATAATCTGTAACTAACAACAGACCCAAATGTATATTTTTAAATTACATCTGTCTCATCCTTAACACTTCAGTTACTATTCCTTTCCTTTTTAGTAAAATTCAAATTTCTTATTATAGCTTACATGGCCTTAATTTTTCTGTACTCTGCCCTGTTTAGCAACCTCAACTCTTTCCTTTAAGATTGACTGTTGCAAACACTTTGGTCTTTTTATCCATAAAAATACAGGTTGTAACTAACCTTGTGTCTGTGCAGAGACTGATAACAGTATCTAACTAGCCATCTTCCTTTCCATCTTTCTGTAATGTGCTAACTTGTATCATAGCTAGTGATATGCTTGGCAGCTGTTTACTCTATTCTCATCTACTTGGTGGCCAGATTCAGGCCAATGTAATGTGAACAAAAATAACATGTGTCACCTTCATGTCTGTCACTTTTTAAAGACTGCTCTCCTGTCCTCTCTCTTGTACCTTTCACACATGTCATGAAATATAGGGTACTGAAATAACCTTGGAAACCTTGCAGTGAGGATTACAGAGGCATATTATAAGATCTAGATGACACATATGGAGGTATGCAAGTAACAACTATCTTATTTAAGCCTCTGTACTCAGAGTTTCTTTAGTTAAAATGCTATTTGCCCAAATTTTTTCATGACTTCATTCTTTTTATCAGTATGGTGGAGCAAATGTCCTATTAACTCAGAATCCTGCTCCTGCATGTGTTGATGATTTACTCTATGTATTTGCCATTAATTCCAATTTATGATTATTTTATTTTGCAAAGAATCAATCTTTATACCTTACTCACTACTGTAAACATCATTCTCAGATTGAGAGTAGGTACTCATTAATATCTGAATTATATTTGGTAAATTATGTAGTAATTTAAGTAGCAAACTTTGTTTTGAATTATTTTCCCTTTGCATGATAGCAGACCCTCAATACTGTGTTTTTTGATAATTATTAAGCTTTCCTCTAAAATATATAGATAAAAATATTTAGATATAAGTAGATAATAGAGTAGATAGAAACAAATAGGAATTCCTTTCATGGAATTTACACTTTCTTTGGAGATGTCTAATTTTATTATCTGTTGCAACTACTGTATGCAACTTAGATATATACTATGTATGAAAATGGAAATATTTTGTTGGGAATTATTTCACGATGAGACAATGTTATACCTTCAGTGGAGCTCTAATTTTTCAGAACTTTATAAAATGTTTTTCTTTCTGCCATCAGAGGTAGAATACAATACTCTCCTTTTTAGCATTATACACAGTTTTCTCAGAGAATACTGATAGCCCAAAAAGAATACAGCCAGGAAACCATAGCCAAAAGATAGTGTTTAGATATAGAAAGGGATGGAAAGCTACAGCATGCCAGAGTCAATCTTATTATCTAATGAATTGCTCAGTAATAAGTTTCTAGAGGATAATGGAGAACAAACTACACTTAGCAATCAATGTTAGATAAATTATAACAAGCAAGGACACAGAGATAAGAAATTCTCCAAGCATGTTTTTAAAATAACTGTAGAAAAACAAGACACTATTTTTTAAAATTTATTTATTTATTTATTTTTATTTTTATTTTTTTAAGACAACAAGTATACACCTCCTCTATTAACAAACTCAAGCATTAGAGAATGTACAAATACCTTTTGGAGAAAAACATTACTCCTTATAAGATTAAGCCATGTAAAAGCTAGGTAAATATAGATGACTAAGGAATGGAATAGTCACAGTGAAATTGCATTTTCATACTAGGGAGACAATACAATGTTTATAAATGTCCATGCATCTGGTTTATTTTGTTTCTGAGTGTTTTCTCAAGTTGCATCCATTTACCTATGAAAGTTTCCAGTTTATCTTTCTTTGTGGCTGAGTAGTACTCCATTGTATAAAAATATCACATCTTTATTTTTTAGAGATATATGTGCAAACATGTTTATTGCAACACAATTCATATTAGCTAGATCATGGAAACAACCCAAATGCCTATTAACTGAGGAATTTATAAAATGGATTTAAAAAGCCATTATTTTTTAACATACCTCATGCTAGTAAAGAAAATGTGAAAGTGAGATGAGTGTATTGAAGAAAAAGAATGGAACTAAGAATCATCATATTTTCCAAGTAAAAGCTTAGCTGTGTGAGTTGAACTATAATTTCTTCATATATTATTCAATCTGCCATATAAATATTTTTACAGATTTTATATTCCCATATATTCAAGAAAATTATATGTAATTTCTTTTAAAAATATACCGATGCATATATACTGTAGTTTTGATAGATTTAGTGGGTGATCAAGAGAAAAAGTAACCACCAGTTGGTACCAGCAGACACACAGCTCTTTGGGAGATTCATGCTTGGACAGAATTGTTTGAAGGAGAAATCACAATGAATCTGTTCTGAGGTTAATACAGTACTCAGGAAGGGAAGAGGGCAAGGGAATGCCATGGCAGCAAGAGGTTGGACTTCAGTATTGTCTAAGTGGCACAGCAGGGTGTCCCAGAGTGAGAGAGTTCTTATGGATAGAAGTTTTTTTTTTGCAGACTTTTGGAACACAGGTGCTAGAAATAGCTAGCAGATTTATGGTGTATTTTCATGGTCTGTAAAAAGCAGGCATGTGTTAAATGGAGGGAGTAGAACTAAAAAGCTTCAAGCTGAGTTATGTATATGTACCAATTCCTCATGAAGAATGTATTTCTTATGTATTACAAACATAACTAATTAAAGAAAGGCAAAACGACCTCATGCGAACTATTTTTTAATATTTGGATGAATAAATGTTAGGATGGTGTAGTGGGCTTTTAAGTCAACTGAGCTCAATTTATAGCAGTCAGCTAATTAAACAATTCATGGTTGAAAACCAAGTGAAATAATTAACTAATTATGTCAACTTGAGTAAGAAATGCCCAACTAATTTGGACCAGCAGAGTTCTGGGTGTGGCTGAAGGGATTTACTGAAGACAGAAGACCCTCTAGTTCAGGCTTGTCATCTGACTAGTATAAAAATGAAATGAAGAAGGAAGGCTCACTTCTGTTTCTTTGGAAGAGCTCCAGTCTTTGCCTTCACCTTGGATGACATTTCCTGTCTTCCAGTGCAGATTCTTCAGCCTTCAGCACAGATCATTCCACCTTCCATTGCAGACTCTTTGACCCTGATAGGGACTTGCATGGGACACTAGAGTGAGCTCCAAGCCTTTTGCTGGATCCTTTAGATCTCCAGCTCACAAACAGCCTTTTTACACTTTTCCACACCTGACTTGGTGGGTGGCCAAGATATTTGCATATCTTGCACTAAATCTGATTTTCAAATTGACATAAAAAGAGATATCATATGGATCAATTATATAGTACATGACAATGTTTTGTCATATTGATAAGGATCATATATAATTAAAATTAACTGTGATTTTGACTTTAAAATACTCATTTTTGATAGATTTTGTGTTAATACTCATACTTTGTTAAAAAAGAGTAACTACTTAAAACTTTTATGAAAATTAATTTACCAGTAGTATGTGTAAAGTCTCTAGGTCTGTTAAACAGATATTTAGCTTTAGTAATATTTCCCTACAAAATAATATAAAATACAGGAAAATATTTTTCTTCAAGATATTAAATACCAGTGCTTTCCATGATAATCAAAGTTGGAAGAAAATAAAATTTCCCACAAGGACATGGTCAGGTAAACTGTAGAAATAATAGTTCATGTAAATTTTTTTATCAAATTTTATTAAATGTTCCTTCTATATTGTAAATCCCATGAGGCCAAAGGTAGCTTTATCTTTTTCATTAATATCCAAGTCCTAAATTTTTTTCTGGTACACAGTAGTCTCCCAGGAAATGTTTGTCAATAGGCTGAATATAATTACATACATATATAATTTATATATATATGTCAATTACATACAGTATAATATATATACTTATATAATACAAAATTATATATAATTAAAGTTATATATAATTGACTGAATATAATTATATATATATATAATTTTAGTTCTTCCTTTCTTACATGTATCCCTTTTATTTGTTTTTCTTGCCTAATTGCTCTGGCTAGGGTTACAAGTAATATGTTGAGTTGAAGAGGTGATAGTGGACATCCTTGACTCATTCCTGGTATTAGAGGGAATGCTTTTAGCTTTCCCCATTTAATATGATGCTGGCAATTGTTTTGTCATAAATAGCTTTTATCATACTCGTGTATGCTCCTTCTGCACGTGTTTTCTTCAGGGTTTTTATTGTGAAGGAATGTTTGATTTTGTCAAAAGCCTTTTCTGCATCTATTGATATGATTATATGTTTCGTGAACTTGCTTTTCTTTATGTGATGTATTACAATTATTGACTTATGTATGTTGAACCATCTTTGCATCTCTGGGATGAAACCTACCTGACTATGATGTATGATCTTTTTGATAATGTGCTGCATTCTATTTGCAAATATCTTGTTGAGGACCTTTGCATCTATGTTCATTAAAGAGATTGACTTATATTTTCTTTTTTAGTTGAATCTTTATCTGGTTTTGGAATCAGTGTGATACCAGCATCCATAAATGAGTCTAGGAGTACTCTACCCTTATAAATTTCTTTGAAGATCTGGAGGAGTTTTGGTAGTATAACATCCTTAAAGATTTTGTAGAATTCACAGTGAATCCATGAGGTCCTGTGCTTTTTCTTGTCAGTAGGTTTTTTATTACTGTGTCAACTGCTTGATATTGGATTGTTAAGCATATTTAGGTCTTCTTGGGTTAAATTTGGCAGTTTTTATATGTCAAGGAATCTGTCCATTTCTTCAAAATTTGTCAATTTTTAGAACATAATTTTTCAAAGTAGTTGCTATCTTCTGGATTTCCATAGTGTCTCTTGTGATTTCAACATTTTCATTTCTATTTGCATTGATGTGAGTATTTCCTCACTTTTTCTTAGCAAGTCTGACTGCGGATTTATCTATTTTATTTATTCCTTGAAAGAACTAGATTTTCATTGACCTCTAAGGAATTGAAAGATCTGTATAGAGAAAATTACAGTTCTTTCTACAGATGATTGAAAAGGACATCAGAAAATTGAAAGAGGTCCCCTAATCTTGGATAGACAGAATCAATATTGACAAAATGACCAAACTCCCAGAACTGTTATACAGATTCAGTAGTCTCTATCAAAATACCAACAACATAATTTACAGATCTAGAAAAACAATCACAAATTTCATATTAAATCAGAAGCGATCTAGAAAAACAAAAGAAATTTGGGGCAGCAAGAGCAAAGCAGGAGGCATTGTGATACCTGACTTTAAATTGTACTACAAAGCAATAATGATAAAAAATGGCATGATACTGGACCAAAAACAGATATATGGATGAATGGAACCGAATTAAGGATACAGAAATTTCCCCAGATGCATTCAGTTATTTGATATGCTACAATGTGCCCAAAAGCATATGTTGGAAGAAATCCTATTCAACAAATGATGCTGGATAAACTGATTATCTATTTGCGGAAGATTGAAGCTGGACTCTTATTTCTCATCATATACTAAATTTAAATCATAATAGATAAAAAATGTAAATATAAAAACAGGAACACTAAACTTATTGGAAGATAAAATAGATAAAACATTTTAAGACTTAGGTGTAGGAAAGAATTTTCTAATTGGAATATCAATTGCAGCCAGAATCAACAAACCAACAAATCAAATGGTAGATTGAAGAAACAGCATATAGAGTTGGAAAAAAAATTTTCCCAGCTAGTCTTTACACAGAGAAATAACATGTAGAATATGCAAAAAGCTAAAACAAATTAAACAACCTAAAATTAAAAATCCAATCAAGAAATGGCTAAAAGAAATGAGAAGACACTTCACAGAGGAAGAAATAAAAATGGTCAACATATATATGAAAAAATGTTCAACATGTCTGGCCATTAGAGAAATGCAATTTAAAACAATGCTAAGATTCCATCTTACATCAGAAATAATGGCAATCAATAAGGGATAAAACATCAAATGCTGCTGAGGCTGTGGTGAAAAAGGAAAACTCCCCTTCCTTTTTTGTGAGAGGGCAAACTAGTACAACCATAATTGAAATCAGTATGGAGATTTTTAAAAGAACTGAATGTTGAAATACCATATGACCCAGAAATCCTCCTGCTAGGTATCTACTCCGGAGATTTTAAGTCACCATACTATACTGATACATGCATACCAATGTTTATAGCATCAAAACTTGTAATAGCTAAATCCTGGAAGCAGCCTGTATACCCATCAACAGTTGATTAGATAAAGAAAACGTGGTATCTATATATAATAGAATCTACCTGCTATAAGGAATAATGCAGTTGAGAAATCTGTAGGAAAATGGATGCACCTAGGAAATATAACATTGAGTGAAGTAAATGACACACACATGTTTAAATACCATATGATAACCCTCATTTTATTTTAGCAAAGTAAAACAGAGAAAATAATTAAGAAGAGGTAGAAGAGGACAAGGAGATGGATCTCTTGAAATAGGGAAATATTTCAAGGGAAAAAGTGAGAGGGGTGAAGAGAGGAGGATGAGGAAATAAGTAGAACAAAGATATGTCATATACAGGAACCTAACAATCTCAATGAGTGTAAATATTATATGCTATAACATGAGATAAGATTAATAATATCAATAAGAATGATCATAAGGATATCAGGATTAGAGGAGGGAGGGAAGCAGAAGGAGATTTAAAAAAGAAACTAGCTGAATTATGTACATGTACCCACTCCCCAAGTGGATTGTAAACTGCATACATGTTCTATTAAAAAATTTAAAATATGCTAGATTATGATAGAGTAAGACATAGCTTTCAGGAAAGACTCTTTTCCTTTCTCATACTACATATTTATTGCAGATTGATTGCATTCTGCTCTATGTGTTGCTAATTGTAAAACCAAAAATGATTGACTCACTATTGAAAATTGTTAGTTTTATTAAAGAAGGTGATAAACACTTGGAAAACCACATTCTAGCTCTTAAATATTCTCAGAATTGACATGTATTGTAGATTCATATGTAATTGATCAAATAAAGGCATAAAATCAGTAGTGATGCCAAAGAGGCAAGGATCTAATGGTGTGTGGTGAATATTTTGCGCAAAATATATTATAGTGTGACCATTATTGGTCCCCAGTAGTCACTAACTTTTTAAATGTTAAAACCATCTCTTGGGCCAGTGAGATAGCTCAGCAGCTTAAGTGCCTGCCTGGCAAGCACAAGGTCCTGAGTTTGACTCCGGGTACCCATATACAAAAAAAGGGCCACTGATATTGCCCAGCAGCACAGGCCTTTGCCGGTGACCAAGATTCTGAGTTCGAACCTTGGTACACACATACACACAAAAAGCATCTCTAGTTGACAACATATATTTGGACCATGATTTTTGATCCACGATGACCCTTAATTGGAATATTTAGTCTTTTTTCACCTAACTTTGATATGTTTAGGTTTATGTCTGCCATCATTTTCTGTCTCCTTTGGGATTGTTTTTATTATCTATTGATGTTTTAACTATGCCTGTGAATTATTTCTTAATTAGTTTCATTAATGTTTGTTCTAGAGATTACAGTATGCATTAATTGTATGTAGCAGTCTATCTTGAAATGATATTACAATTTTTCATGTGTAATGTATCATTTTAACAAAAGTAAACTCTTGTAAAATTGCTGTCAAAAGTACTGTAAAACAATATGGGGCCAGTGAGATGGCTCAGCGGTATAAGCACCTACCTGGCAAGCGCAAGGGCCTGAGTTTGACTCCCAGAACCCACATACGAAGAAAAGGCTGGTGATATCGCTCAGCGGCATGGGTGCCTGCTGGCGCGTGAGGTCCTGAGGTTGACCCCCGGTACCCAAAAAAAAAATATATATATGAAAGTGATGGAGTGATCATATTTTAGCCATCAAAAATCAAGATGGGGCCAGTGAGATGGCTCAGCGGTGTATGCACCTGCCTGGCAAGCACGAGGGCCTGAGTTTGACTCTGGGATCCCACATACAAAAAAGGGCCAGTGATATTGCTCAGCAGCACAGGCACCTACTGGCATGTGAGGTCCTGAGGTCAACCCCTGGTACCCCCCCAAAAAAGTCAAGCCAACCAAACCAAAACATAATCTTGTTATTTACAAGAATTTGAAATATAATTTAAGTGGATCTGTAAATGTCAGGCCATCTTTGTTGACTTTGAGAGAAATTGAGGATATTTTATCTCAACTTTTCTGTGGCATTGACCTAAAATATGGTACAGCTTCCACTTTAACTAGATTTCTCCCCTGCCTTTTTCCCCGACAGATGTTGAATCAAGTACCTCCCTCAACAAGCTGACTCTTCAATAAGGTCTATTTTTGAGAATCTTTCCTAGGGAACCTAAAGTCAAAATACTTATTGACTGTGATTATTTCTATTTCATTTAGCACTCTATTATCAGGTGCAGCAGAATGGGTAGTAGTAAGCTCTCAATAAATACGGCAAATAAAGGTGTACTATTATGTAACTCCAAAAATGAGTTGTAAAATATATACTTACATAAAATTTGCTAATAGTTTAAACAGTAGTTAAAAAGAATATTATAAAATAAATCATACACATTAAATACATAAAGCATATATGTGTGTGTTACATAATAATTAGGAAATTGTTAACATGAACTCTGATTTTAGATGTTCTTTTTCATTTTCATCTTGTATATTAAAATTTTTCCTCCACTATGACTTTTATGGGAGAATGATTACAATTTATACAATTAAATCATTAAAAAATAGCAGCTGAGTCCCTCTCTGCAGTAGCTCTATTCAGTACTGAGTGTCTCTAGGTATAGAGAGATGAGCAAAGCTAATGACAACCTGGACAGGAAGTACCTGAAGGCATCATCACTCACATGGCTGCTATTTAGTATGGAATAGAATAATGAGGATAGTCTGTCCCACATCAGTTTCTTTCTCCAGTTGGCTTCCCCCACATGACTATCACTCTTCCTCACAGAATAAAATTCTCAATTGTTAAAATATTTTACATGGTTACTGCCTTCTTCAACAGGCACATTCCAAAAGATTCTGATAGAAGCAGCCAAGTGTTTTATGATCTAACCTTAGGAATCTTCTAGCTTCACATCTGCTCTATTTTACTTATTAAAATATGCACAGATAAAGGGAGGCATGAATGAATTCTGTTTTTCAGTGAAGAATAGATTCAACATAACACAGAAGGAATGGATGGCTCCTGCTTAGAGACAAGATAATACTTCATATTTCTATTCCTCAAGTATGTATCTGGTTTTTTATTTCCATGCAAGTCTTAAGGCCTGTCTAAATTGATAGATGAGTTTATACATATATATATGGCTAAAACTTTTCTATTTTGATTTGGTTCTCCCATGGTATACTAGGATAAATTTTCTCCTTTTCTCTGTTTCATTTAAAATGTTTTCTATGTAGTGTATTATATATTTTCAGAGATTTTGAAAGTTAATATTCATTTTATTTTTATAATTTAGAAAGTTTATAGTTTGTTCTATATGTGTTATTTGCCTTTAGGAAAATTTATAAAATATCAGTATATTTAAATAAGTTTATTAATGAATCAGCAACTTAATTGAACATCTAATCAAACACTGTACCAGTAGAAAAATATACTTACAGTTTCTTCTCTATCACTTACTTCTGAACAATTCTTGATTTTAGTTGATTACTTTGACATTTTGATATTTTTGTTTTTCTTTATATTTAGTTAATGTGTGTGGATCATTTATTTGTTTTATATTCATCTTTGCCTAATTCTAATAGTTTATAATATTCCTATATTAAATTAAAATCACTGTCAATATGTAGGCTTCTGTTTAAACAGATGTAAACTTTACTACTTTTGATAAATTTCTCCTTTAGCTATTGATGCAGTGAAGCTGAAATGAGTTTTATTTCTTGGGCTCAGGCATGATACTAATACTATTATTTGAGCTTTAATAACAACTAACACAGTTACATTTTCCTTTCTTGAAATCGCTATAGATATGCAGGTATTGCTCCATTGTCCTTTAGCCATGAGCTTTCTACTTAAAATATGTTATATCCAATACATATTCATATTTATGCCACAATATATTAAGGGATATTGTGCCTTTTGTACCCTACATTTTGCCCCTCATATTTCAATAAACTTTATATTTGTTATGCTCAATATTTTAGTAGGTAAGTGTTGTATTGCTGTACATGAGAACATTGAAATTTTAGATCAACCTATAACCTCCAGGGAAACAGAATTCATCTCCACCTTCTTGCTAGAGGACATTTTCTTAAATGACATTGACACCATGAAAGGCACCACCTGAAAAAAAGTCTTATGAAGGGAACCTTGTCCTCCTCAGTATCTAGATCTTATAATTAATCTCTCAATATAAATCTATGAGCCAGGGATGGTATCTCTTTTGCAGTAAGAAATTTACAAACAAATGATCAAATAACCAACAACAAAAAATCCTTGTAAGAGCCAAATTCACAGGGGAACCCTTTTAATAAATAAACCACACAGCATCTCTATTTAATGTACATTCTGCTTGTCTGATTGGTGTAGAAGAGAGTAGTCCTGGTGACAAGAATCAGGAGTGCACATAAACACCAAGGTATGAAGGCTGTATCACCAAGGATAATGTAGTTATAACACTGTTGAACATCTAAACTATCAGTATAGAAACTAACATAGATGTTCATAGGCTTCTATTAATGAACTGGCCTATGTTTATGTTCTTAGAAAAAAAAGCAGAAATAACTGTTTCTGTGATTAATATCAATTTTGAAGATAATTTTTCTCTTCATGCTCATTTATAATATATAATCTCTTACAGAATAGATAATTTGGTGAAATTGGGTCCTTCATGAAATACCTCATATCAAGTTACCCAGATTGGTATAGATGACTTGTGATAGACTCACAAGTATAGGAAATACTGATAACAAAAGTTCATTACATAGTTGTAAGTCATGTGGAATATTGAAATGATCTCTTCAAGAATCAATTCAGGTAACATTTGGGGGACAACAACCTACACACTTTGGGCATTGATTTCTGAAACATAGTAGATTTCTGTTGTTAAACTAAAAGCATTTAAATAGTGTTTTCAACTAATAATCAGCTGAACTATGAAAGGAAGATTAGTCTGTCGCCATCTTATGCAGTGACCCAATGGAGAATTTTTCTTTCTGTAACCTGAATTTAAGCCTCTTTAGAATGAGCAACTCCAGGTAGAGGCACAATGAGGGTTCCACTGAATTTAGAAACTTTGTCTGATCATCTGATCATCTTGGATTACTTGTGTCATGGGATGAACAGATATTTCTAGGACAATAAAACCTAATTAACAGGAAGCACTAGTTATTGATGTGCAATGAGAGTGGTAAGGAAACCATCCTTAGCTTGTGTAATTCACTGGAATATCTTTGAGTGTGTCCATTCCCAGAGGTAATAATAGCCAACAGGAAAAAGCATTTTGAAATGTAAATGAGTTGACATTCAGTGTTAATGCAGATTGGTGTAACTGACTGGGCAGAAAATAATAGAAAAATAAAACTTCTAGTTGAGGGTGATGGAAATCTAAAGAGATAAATAAGTAAAACATCTTACCCTAACACTCCAATTTTTAAAATTTTTTAAGGATGTTGGCCAGAATTATCCCAGAAACATCACTGAGTACATTCTGTGTAGAGTACATCTCAGTGTCAGACTGCTGCCAAATCTGTTGCTATCATAGCCCTTCGACCACGGAAGATATTTTCAATCATAATTTGTTTCCTTCCTATTACTCCAACAAGGTTGCTCAACCATATTCAGCTGAAAAGAGAAATGATTTCTGTCAATGACCAAGCAATTAATATTCTAGAAATGTGACTGAAACAGTCACAAAAAAGAAATTTGGTTAAAAATTTTCCCACCTTCCCTGTTTTTTCCAACAAACTTGTGAAGAATGTTGCACAAGTATTTTCAGCATATCCTAAAAAAGATTAATTTTTAGGAGCTTATAGGAATAGTATGTCCTTTGTCATGTTGACTTCAGTTCTTACCATGTCTTAATATCCTCACTTGCTCAATTTTACTTATGTCATTTTCCAAATAAGTGACCTACCCTCAATACTTCACCTCTCCATCTTATGGGGGCCTAACTTTACACACACACACACACACACACACACACACGTATATGATTTGAGTTGAATAAAAGCAACTGCTAATCATATTTTTTCATCTTATTTACAAAGTTTTAGTTTTATGAAAATCTAGTTTCATTCCCAGTGTTATCATACATTTTAAGTTAGAAAAATATTATGTAGCCTATGAAAACATGGTCCAAAATGAGTTATTTCAAATTTTTGTCCATCCAATATATAGAGAGCAACGTTAGATACAGCAGTAGCACTGAAAACACAAAACACCTCTAAGAGAAAGATTTCTCTTCTTTGTAGAGACTTCAGCCTTATCAAATTACTTAAGAAAGAGATAAAATACATTTGAACAATAGAAAAACAGAATAATTTCATTCATAACTAATTTAGTCTCATTATTAGGGGAAGATTAATACTAATTAAGTTACCTTAGGCTCTAAGTTTGCATAAATCATGTTTGATTGTGAACTGTATTAGTGTTATACTTCTCATTTTTGTGTCTGTGTGTGACTTAATTGACTTACTCAAGTTGCAGTATACCTTAACTGTTGTACACCCCATATCTGTAGAAAAACTATTAGTTATTCAAAACATTATACATTTTGCCATGGTTCATAATACTTTTTAAATCTTAAATTATCTCACAATCTCCTTTAAATTGAAATACACCTAAAAAAATCTTGCTTTACTATGTAACTAAATAACAATTTGAAAGAAAATGAGTTACATCTGCAAGAAAAACAAAAAAGGGATTATACTTCTAATTTTATTCTTACCCAATATCTCTAGGGGTAAAATTTCAAGTAAAAATTATGTTTAATTTTATTACCCATTAAATATATAAGTATAAACAGAAATTGCATTGCCATTTTGTTTCAGTATTTCTCTCTGTAAAATTTTGTCTTTGTTATTTACATACACTTACAGAGATATAAAATAGTTCTCATGCATCACTTTGTTCTTTTTCATGAAATGTATAGTGGATATATTGATGGTATCAACCCACATCGAAAGATGACATAAGTTAATATTGTATCTTCCTTAAAACAGCACATGACCATGTGTTATATTAAAATTGAAAAAACAACATTTATATAAATTGATATAAATCAAGGAACAAGGGGGAAACAATAACTAGGAAGTGCACCTTTCTACAAAAGAAATATTATAGGAGTTGCATTTATCCTAGTAATCTAGATTTAATTTTGTAGGCTCTATAGATTTTTTTAAATAAATTTTGCTTACTGTTTCCCACAGAAGTCAGATTATTGGGAATCTTTAAGGGTACATTAATAAAAAGATATAACCCAGACATTATTCCCAACCCCAACAGAATCATTTGTCCTGCAAATTTTGATAGATGAAACTTTAGGGCTTATGAGCTCAAAAGTAACACCTTTGTTATTGAAAATTAGGGATTCATTGATAGGTTTTGTTTCAGTTGCCCAAGTGGTTATATTAATGCCAAAGATCAGAATTACTCAAATATGTGCAGCATTAAGTGACTAACACAGATTGGACGATTTCTGAGCTGTTGGCTCTTGTAGTACTCATCTGTCACTGGATAAAAGTTCTCTTTGTAGCCAGGGGGAATTTATCCTCTTTTTTCACTTAGATGAACTCTAAAATCTTTCTAGTGAATATGGTCAGGACTTAATTACTTACCAAAAAGTTAAATATGTGAAAGTTATAGTTTTGGCAATTTTTAGTTGTATCAAGAGATGCTGTATATCTTCCAAGAAAACCTGTAAGAATATTTTCTCTGAGCTCCCTGTGTATACATACAAGAAGTTCAACTATACTGTGACTATCATCCTAAAAAGGGCAAAGAGAGGCATCTAGGTCAATAGTTCTTATTTTATAGGCTCAGTACTATCGATGGAGTTATTATATAAAATAAGATAAAATATGTCCCTATTATATTTTTATAAGATACTTTTCAGTCAGAATATTAGAAGTGCTGATAATTTTCTTTTAGCCGGGCATGATGAGACATGGATAGAGAAATGAGATATGAAGGAGACTGTCCAGTTTTCAAGCACAATTTAAGAGAAATATAATGGAGTGAAAAATTGAAGGATTTGAAAATAAAATTATTACTTCTTTACAGCTGGATTTGACAGAAAATATGTTCTTGAAATGAGAACTAGCTTAGGGCCAGAATGATGTTAATTTTGAGCTTCTAAGAAGATAGGACTTTGGAAAGATTTAAGGATGGGTTTCATAGATATTCCAACTAGATAAATTGTTTTCTAAGAATTCTAAGCAGGTTGTCCCACAATCTATTCATCCCCAGTGAAAACAAAAAACAACCAATTTTAAAGATTTATGTGATATGAGTTTTGTTTAGTGAGCTAAACCAAAATAAAATTCATGCAAATCCATATTTTGTAAGATATTTTGTCTTGGAAAAAGCACAGAGACTGTTCAAAATGAAAAAATCTTAAATTTACACACAGAGTTACATAGATTGGAATTACTGTGAAGCTGTAAAAGTAAATCATTTGATAGGTAAGAGGTAAACTCAAAGAGAAGGACTGAAATCTCACAAGACAGAGGAAAGAAGAGTGAAGAATCATACCCTGGAAGCATCCCCGGGTTCATTTCAAGGAACGAGCAATATGTTCTATGAAAGATTTCAAACTGGTTATGGATGACTTGCTTTATTTTTCTTGCAATTTCTTCCATTTTTGATGGGGATATTTGTTGTGTTTACTCGATCTCTGTGACACCTTTGTAGTGTTCATGTAGGAGGTTTGAAAAATAATATTTATTTCTTGCATAATGAGCAGTTTAGAGAAGACACCAAAATATTTTGGTACTCTTCCACTTGAAAAGTGGACTGTAATTCCAGTCCGTTTGAATCTCAGCTATACATCTTGATAGCTTCAGTCAAATAAAATAGCAGATTTGGCACTTCCCAAGGTAGATCATCATAAGATGTTTTGTTCCTTCCTTGTGGGCTTCTTGAAATATTCTCATTGGGTATCATTTGTCAGTAGGTAGTAAATTTGTCATGTAAGAAATTTACCTTCTTCATTGCTGGAAAGCCACTTTAAACACTTGAGTTGGTAATCTGAGCAGAGTGAATCCTTAGCGCCAGCCTCATCAATTCTACATACTTCTCAATTAAGGTGATTTGGGCTTTGAAGATCATCTTAGCTGGCAATACATTATTACCAGTAACATCCACCAGCACCACAGGAAACACTTGACTACATGATATCTTCTGAAACAACTAACATATGAAATTTGAAAAGCAATAAAATTGATGTTGTTTTAGCCACAAACATGTACAAGGTGAGTACTTTGTTTAGCAATAATAGATAACTAGAAGAAATGCCTGTGAATACTATGTCTCTGCAGCTCAAAAGAACATCGTTTTTTAAAATCAACCAGAATTGAATTACATTTGGCTTTTCATACCAGATACTGATTATTATCATCATGTTATGCTCATGTTCTTATTTTATTCCCTTTTGATTTATTATCAAAAACCATGTGAGTGATATCAAGGTCAATGGGCAGCTAAGCTGTAGCCTGGTTCCTTTGGACCATGACTAAGTGACCTCTGAGTGTCTGGATGACTGAACTCAGCAAAATATTTCCCTAGGTGGACCCAAATAAGCAAAGTGCCCTGAGGTTCTCTTCTCAAAAGAAAGTTTTTCAAATGTGTTTACCCTTTTAGAACCTTGAGCCTGTGAATGATTGTGTCTAGCCAATTTCCAAGATACATTTAATACATCTTTGCTATTTTCCTAATGCAAAGACTTTGGCTACATTTTTGTGGTGCCAATCTTTTTAGCATTCACACTGCACCTGACCCCAATATTATAATCATTTTTTTCTGGAAAAGCTGCAAATCATTTAGCTCTACATTTTGCTACTTGTTTTTACTGGAGTTAAGACTAAAAGAATCCAACCATACTCATGCTACATTCTGAATATTGGGCTGCCTTAAAATTTCCTGCATGAACATAATTAGCTGATTACCTTTAAACTCAGTCTCACAGAATGTCTTAAGACATGGGCAAAATATGGACAAATTTTTTGCCAGTGTAGTACACATGGCCTCTAGTACAATTGCCAGTGGAACTTTGGTCTCAATTCAAATCTTTTGAGCCTGATCTTTACTGTCTGCATTTCTATCAGCATTCTGGCTTTCTGAGATCTGACCAAAATTACCCATCAAGTTCTGTTTATAGCATCCTAGGTCTTCTCTAGCCCATATCTCCTAATTTTTCTAAACTACTACCACTAACTAGTTACAAGTCTTCTAAGCAACATGTTCAGGTATATTTGCAGCAATGTTACTACTTCTCTGTTACCAATTTTCTGTATTAGTTTTTCTGCTGCTGGGACATAATACCCAACATGCACAATTTAAAGTAAGAGATGTATAATCTGGCTCACAGTTTCTGAGTTATAGTCCATGGCAAATAATGTCATGGTGGAAAGGTATGACAGGAAACCTGTTCACCTCATAGCAGTCAAGAAACAAGGAAAATACAGTTAGCAGGGAAGGAGCTAAATCCTCCAAAGACACAACCCTAGTGACACACACCTGTGCCACTGAGCAATATCATGGGCCCTTTTTTTTGTATGTGGGTAACAGGAGTTGAACTCAAGACCTCATGATTGCCAGGCAGGCACTTATGCCACTGAGCTATCTCACTGGCCCTGTTTTTGTTAACACTTTGATCTTACTGATGCCTTTGTATTTTAAGCATCATCATAGATGTTTTCAAAGGACTAAATTATTTAACACTCCCAACCAATTATTGAGATAAGAAAGCTGAGTAGAAATGTTGTTAAACTTAACTCCTCACAGAGAATAAATTTTTAATAGATCCTCAGCTTAAATATCTGTGAGTTTGACACTTCACTACAATAAAATATTTCAAGAATCATGGGCATGAAATAAAAAGTGGAAACATTAAGATTTTGAAAATGCTGACTTGAAAAACAAGAAATGAAATTAATAAAATAAAACATCAAATTAGACTTGGCATCTCAATTTTCTTTGACTGAAATTTTAAGCCTTCAATAAAGGCAGTAACACATCAATTGACATTCTCTGGTAGGAGATGTTAGTAGATATGTATTCCGTAAGACATGGAAAATTGAGCTAGCCAGAATAAAGGTTCCTAAAGATGTCTGCATTCTAAACCTTGACTTTGAGCTGTGTAGCCCTACATGGCAAAGAACTTTGCAGATATGAGCATGCAAACATCTTTAATTTTTAAGATTTCCCTGGATTATCAGTGTGGGTTCAAGGTAATCAAAAGGATATTTATAAGTGATATAAGTGATACATATTTATAAGAAAGCAGATTAATCACAGTCAAAAACAGAGCTGTGGTAGCACAGAGGTCAGAGTTCTGTGACTGCAGATTTTGGTGATGGAAAAGACCAGGAGCCAAATAATATGAGCAGTCTCTACAAGTTATGTAAATTAAATAATACAGTCTCTTCTAGAACCTAAAGAATAACATGCCTCTGCTGGGATTACATATTAGAACTGTAAGAACTTTTTTAAGTTAGTCTCCCAGAATTATAAGGTTATAAAGTTGCAGTGTGTTAAGACACAAAGATTGTGTTAATTGGCTACAGAAACAAAGGGAATCTGATAATATATTTCAATACCAAAATTAGTATCTTACTCAAAGACTTGTTAGTAAATTTTTACTTCATATTCCTTGGATTCTGCCTAATAGATGTGGACTCTCAGATCTTCTGTTATAATTAATATCTTTTAGTCTTTGGTGTGGCCTCAAAATATTAAATACTAGATAATGCAATTTTATCTTAGATAATTATCTTAGAAAATGAGGATGGAATTACCTTCTAAAATGTGTAGGTCTTGAGTTTCAGCTAGTCTTGGGCCAACCTGGAGTGTTCTCTTAAAGATTTATACTATATAAAAGAGAAGCTCCTAAGAAATTTTCAATCAAATCAATACACTCTAAAACAAAAAAAGCAAACAAAAAAAACTGCACTTGTTCTATAGAAGAGAAAGCTCAGATGTTTCAGGAATGAAAATATCCTGACACTTTAAACTAGACAAGAAGTTGGATACTATTTATTTGTCTTATATTTAATTTGATTGTGGGTATGAGCTTTGATACTCTACTTTTATAGCAAATCATTTTAAATTTAAATCTCTCTGGTGTTAATAAGGATACTGTTCTGGATATTCCTGAGTGTAGAGTAAACAAAGCATGGCCCACTATTGGAGTTCCCAGGAAAATCAGAAACAGGAAATATTTGCAAATTGCTTCATGAAAAGCAGCAAAAAATCAGTGACTTAACTTATTGATACTTGGGCAAAGATAATAGGTTATGCCAAGATCAGATATTCCTTTCTTGGAGAGAAAATCTGTGCAAATTTTCCTGCTTGGTCCCACCTTGTGACTGGTCATTCTTGGGCACTCATACACATCAGAAAACCTCACTCAGGCAAGACTACATGTGACTGAGTAATGATATTTTCCAATCTGTATAGTAGCTCACAGATATAAACAGTGTCTTTCAAAATGGTTTTTCTTTGTAATAAAGTTGATACATTGGCCTCCATCTTTTCCTTGTTTTATTTATCAAGTTACTCTAATATGGATATGGAAAATATTTTAATTACTTAACAAATTAATTTTATATAAACTATGGTCTAAAACTGAAATAATATACACTCTTTGTCTTGATTACTTTTCTCTCATTGCAGAGGCAAAATATATGATGCCCAAAATTAAGAAAGGAAAGGATTATTTAGCTCACAGTTGGTGGAAGTTTCAGTACATACTAGGCTGGCTCCAAGGCAGGGTGAAACATGGCAGAGGGCAACAGTTCATGGTGGTAGAAACTAGCAATGAAACAAGAGGGCAAAGGGAGGCATATGAGAGAGCAAGTCTCTTTCCCTCCCTTATATTTTATGCAGGCTACCCATCTCAGGGTAGGTGTAGGTCTCACATCCATAATCCCAGCACTAGACAATGAATCAATCACAAGCTCTAGAAGCCTGCCCCCATGACTGCACGAGGCTTTTGGGGGACATCTAGAAACAAAACATAAGAATCTTTATTCCAGACTATAAAGGTTTAGAAAAGTGATTTTCACACACACACACACACACACACACACACACAAATGCACACAAACACATATACAAAAATAGACATTCTGGATGTGAGTGTTTTTGTAAAGTGCTTATATTTAGGTACATTTTTGAGCCCCTGAACTTAAAAAAAAACTTTTATGGCTACTGAAGGAGGTCCTAAGGATAAAACTTAAATAGTAATGTGATAATAATGTCATCAGAGGGATTGTATTCCCAAGGCCAGAAGCAAAACAAAATAAATGGTAAAGTGCAATGAAGAACAAAAACAACAAATAAACAACCCTTGCAGGAAGTCACTGGAAAATAGGCTTACATTTTGAATCAGTGTAATTTCCTGGAAAAAATTATTCTCTCTGTTTAAACACCAATGCCATGAGGTTCAAAGAAAAATCTAAAGCATTATACCAGGTTTTCTTATATTGTTTTCTTGATCCATGCTGGCACATATGCACAATAGGACACCCTAGTGTTAAGGGAGAGTGCAGGGAGACTTATCTACATTAAGTATATTGCAGAAGGGAAAACAGCCCACCTGTTAATATCAAAAACTTTATAAGCAAACAAGGAAAACATTTTAGAAGTTGAGACTCACAGAGAATGTACCACAGGCAACAAAGACAGTAATCTGTGTTCTGTTTTCTGTGTATCTTTCCCATTGCTGTGAAGGCAGAATGTTTCCCTAATGATTCCAAACTGGGGCTAAGTACATGTGTTCAGGGATAAGCAGGAGATCAGGCCTATGCCATACTTAAAATGCAAAGAGGTTATTAAATAGCTAGAAAACAACAGATTTATAAGATATATAAACTAGAAATTCAGGATAAAATTGATTTCAGCGGGCCAGTGAGATAGCTCAGCGGCATAAGTGCCTGCCTGGCAAGTGCAAGGTCCTGAGTTAGACTCCCAGTACCCACATATATAAAAAGGGCCAGTGATATCGCTCAGAGGCGTGGGAGCCTGCTGGCACATGAGGTCCTGAGTTCAAGCCCTGGTACTCACAAAAAAAAAGAATAATTGATTTCAGCTTCCCAAAATACAGAATTCTGAAAAATGCCAGGATCTTCTCATACGCTTCATGTTCTGTATTCTTCCCACTTCTTTCAACTAACTGTCTAAAGCTCTACTACTGACCTAACTTGGCACTGCGGTGATATGCTGCAGATCCTGAAGAGTGTAATGTCATGAATTTAAAAACTTCTAATCATGATTTAGTTCCTCACACACTACAACAAACTGCTGAGGGCTGAAGCTGCATATTGTAATGTTAACTAGAAGAAACACTGCAAATTGTGTTCCAGAGATTAACCCCTGCCTCTTCCACATCCAAACTGCAGTATGATGGGTAAATTTGTGCCTTATTTCCCTCAGACCCAAAAATATTTCTTCTTACCTTATAGGATAGGTATGCATATTATTTAGTTTAATATCAGAATATTATTTGGCACAAGTAAGCAATAAGTGTGTGTTAAATAAGGCTTAAAACATAATGTTCTGCAAAGTCTCTTATATTACAAGACTTTCTGTGGTCTAAAATCCATATTCATTCCCCCTTTTATGTATCATCATAATATTCTACATCTGCACTTTCATATTTTTATACTTATAGTGTTTTACCTACTTAATCCTCAATAGAATATGAACTCCACAACAGCAGGCACATTTCTTATCTTGTATCCTGCTGATTATTTAATAGTCAGTAAAGTAACATGAAACATGTTAACTGAAAATATTTGTTAAATAGATGAAAAACATGATTCTTATTTTTTTTTTGCAGTTTCCCAAATGATACATGAAAAATTTTGGTGGGATTTTTAAACTAGGTATACAAAAAGGTACTCCGTATAATTACATGCACATTTATGATGGAATATATTTCCAAAATATTTGCCATGTGTCTTGTATTTTTTAACTAACATTCAGGTTATGAACCTAGTTTTGGTATATAGGTCTATGAATTTAAATATATATTTAACCACTACAATAATCAGTATGTGTAGTGATTTCATCCTCAAATATTACCTCATACTGTTTACTCCCTCTACAACCCCTAAAACCACAGATATGTCACTGTAGTTTTGTCTTTTTGAGAATTACACATAATTGAAATGCAACCTTTTGTGTCTGACTTCATTCACTTACCATAGTACTGATCTGATTCCGACAAGATGTTACATGCAGTTTATTCTTTATTTTTTATTTCAAAAAAGTATTGAAGAGTTTCCAGTTGGAGTGATCATGCATAATTTTAAAAGCCTCTATTATGTATTCTAATTGAAGGGATATAGTGATGGCAAAAGCAGAAAAGTTGAATCTCTAAATTAAACTTTAGATCTATTGAGAAGGTAAGTATGCTTTTAAAATAAAAAGATATTAAGATCAAATGTGTGGTTTACAGTTTGATTCAGATATCTGAGATTTTATTGCAATGTACTTGAAAGTACATAATCACAGGTTGAACACTATAATTGTTCTCTGTTTACCAAAGTGAACAATGATTACATATTACAATCAAATAATGGGGTTTGTATTTGAAATTGCAGGATTTTTTGTTTAGACTATTGAATGTAATTTATCAGAATTACAAAGCCAAGGCCAGACAAAATGAGTTTTGTGTAAGTGATTCTGATGAACATTCCAGATAAACATTTACAGGTCCAAAGCTTTGAAACAGAATCTCTGAGCAACCAATAGTTCAGAAAAAAACATTGTTATAAACAAAAAATAAACAAATTATGTTCATTTTAGTATGGCATTCATTTTCAATCTGAAAGTAAATTCTTCATTAACTTTGAGGTATTAAAAATGAAACTGTTTTCTAGATGCCATCATTTTCATTATTTACCAAAGCTGTTATTGGTCATACATATCTAAGGTTAAAGCACTTTAAAGTTGGCTCTGCGTGATACTGCCATCTTTCCAGATTATTATATATGTGGCTTTGTATCAATTCCATTGTAAAACAGAAGGAAACAGAAAGAGAGCCTGCATACACCCTAAAATGAAAAGGAGAGATTACTATCAATATTCCTGTATGACTTGGTATCTTACAATGATCAGATGCAATTTCAGTTTTCATTCCTTTGTCCTAGAAATGCTTTGGAATTTGGAATTTGGATCTTCATAAAAAAATTGACTGGAGAACTCAATAGATCAGCCTATGTCTTTCAACAGTTCTACTATCAAATGTATTGATTCAGTGAAATTACTTAAATAAAAAAATACATGAATGTCTTCTTTTGAAGTTAAAATTTTCTCTAAAAAGCCTCACTTTCTATTTGTTTGGGGATACTAATTGTGCCATTCAAACTCTGTATATGTCACTCTAAGTGAAATAAGTGTAAATTTAGACTAATATATGAGACCCATTATGTAGGAGAGCAGCCAGAATAAGGTAGTATTAAACTTGTTATTAGAACCAAATCACAGAGAAATAATGTACAATGAGTAGAATAATATTTTACAGCTGTAATGTTTTCCCACATAACCTTTTTTCTTATATAAAACAAAAGATGAATAAATATAAAATATATGGTTCTTATATTTCCATTTAACAACTTTGCTATAAAATGGCTATGATAAAAAATAGGAGAAAAACACACAATAAAACATGTACTGCTTTTGTGTAACACAAATTCTTCAATTTATGAAAAGTTTCCTATGATCTGAAATTGTGAATTCAATGAAGAAAGTTATGTTCTTTTTTTCAAATAATATGTGAAATTATTACTTATCATATCAATTATCCATATCTTTTCAAAACTTGATATGAAAGAGTGAACTCTGAGATCCTCTAGTTTAACAGAGAGGTAATTGTGTAATTATTCTTTGCTGAAAGCTGTGATATTCTATTTCAAAAATGGTTAAGTTCATAATGTTGATTCTGTTAAAAGAGTTACACACAAATTTCAAGTCTCAAGGTGAAGAGAAGTGAATTCCTTTCATTTACATTAAATCATTAGCTTCTTATACAAGCTTTTAATTCTAATTTCCTTATAAAATTATCTAAGGTACTATGAATTTCTTCCATTGGACTTATTTATGTGCTTATTTATAGAACTGCATAAAATAAATAAACCAAATTGTCATTTTCTTATTTATAATAGAACAATGTTGTCTTTATGCCCTCTTTCTTTATGCAAAATAAGGTTAAAATAACAGTTAAAATCACACATTAATGACATCTGTTGTTACCACACTTATTAATAGTGTTAGATGTTCTGATATGATTAGCTATTTATTTGAAAAGTTAATACTATTAATGCTTGAGTGAATGTCTCTTCCCAAATCTTCAAACATAACCATGCATTCTGCTTTATATGTCAAGAGGATGGGATAACTGCATGATCTTTTAAATGATATCATATTCACATGACCAAAAATTTAATGAGAATGAAGATGTGCTCCTAAATAACTTTTATGATCCTTTATGAAAAAGCAATTTTTATTTTTGCATATTCTTTGCTCAGAAGTATCCATGAATCAACTTCAGTAAGGCAGTAGAACAATTGACTTTCCCTGTGAGCTTTTGAACAGCATAATAAAAAATAACTACCTTTCTTTTCCATTTCTAGGGTAAGCTGAATGTATAAACAGCTAAGAAAATAATCAGGGTTTTGAAAGTTTAGTATCTTTATAATATAAATAAGGAAAGAATGTGTTGTCTTAAGCATATGTAAATATACACATACTTTTGTTTATGAATGTAAATAATATACACTTTTATTCTGAGAAATATAAAATGTCAAAGTGAACATTCCCAGCAGGCATAAACCTAATAAATTCTATAGTATGAAAACAACACATGCATAAGAAAAAAATATCATATAACACATTTGTAACTTTTCCAATCTGATAAATCAAATAATTATCTTATAATTTAAATTTTTCTGTGTTTAGGAGGCAAAATGGTTGATTAAAGTAAAAAGTAGATAAGTTCATTTGTTTTGGAATTTTTACACCAGTATATAAAGTTTATGATAGCTACTCTTTGAATTTATACTTCTGTAATTTTATATTCCATTTATACATTTTTCTAAACACATGTCACTTTTTTGTGATTATTACCAATATTTTCCTTCTATACTATGTTACAATTGAGTAAGTAAATCTAAGTGACAAAAGCATTAGATGATAGAGGCAGGCCTGAATCCCTGGCATTCTAAATTGAGGACATATTCTAATTAAAGATATTTTATTTTCTTAAGAAATATTTAGACCCACATATTGTTGAACATATTAAAGGCTCATTTCAGACAACATTGGTGGGCTTTGAAATCTTGTTTGTAGGAATATCTTAAAATATTTTAAATGAAGGTCACATTATGAATTCATCTGTAAGATACGTTTGAGTGTATTTGTATCATAGCTTAGAAGAAACTACCTGAAAGAAGTAAAACATTTTAAGCAAAATCTTCATAATTAGTCAATCCATTTTTAATACATTTCCTATTAGTTAAGCATTGAATATTATAAATAATTTGTATAGATAAGTTGTATAGTTAGTGAAGGTATAGATATATCAGGGTATATTTAATATTTTAACAACAGAGAATTTTAGAAATTTATCCCAGTGCTGTGGGAAAGGAGAAAAGAAGGAAGGGAAAAGAATAACATATATAATATAGTATATATATCCTAACATATAAAAATATTTATATTATGTATAATACACTGTATATATAATATATATAATATATTATACATAATATAATAAAATATTATGTATATAATATATAATAATACAATATATAATAATATATAGCAATATAAATATATATTACATCACATAATACTCTATTATACAATATATTATATAATAATATAATATAATGATGTAATAATATATTATTAATAATATAATGTATAGTAATATGTAATATATGATAATATATAATAATATGTAATTGATAATGTATATTATACATTATGCATCATACATTATATATATTAAATTTATAACATATATTTTATAATATAATTATTTTAATATATAATATAATAATCTATAATAATAGTATATATAATAACATATAATATATAAAATATATATCGCATAATATATTATATACTATAACATATATTTTATGATATATAATAATGTTTTATATATTATTATGTATTATACATAATTATTTTAGCTATCAAGACACCTAAGATAATTATACTACTAATTTCTATTAGTTCATTGAAAAGAATGGTTTGTGCTTGTACTGTTTAAACAATTTTCCATTCCTATATTTTTAATCTGAGCAAATACTTTGAAGATAAAAATACACAATATATTAACATTGTTAATCTCCTATTACCTTGTTTTGAAATTCTGTCATGGTTTTTACTGTTTTTTTCTCTTTAAAATAAAAAAAATGAAAAAGAAACTTAACCTAAGTCTCTAGGGAGATTTCATTATACCTTTGATGCTGCTTAATGGAATCATTCAATTTTCCCTTTTAACTCTTTTCTCATATTTTCTGAAAATAGTGTTAATTGAACAGACATAAACATTTAATAATCTCACCATAGTGAAATGGTTTGAGGTGTTTATAGGAATTTATGTATATTTGATCTAATTTATTAGGTAGGCATCTATACTTAGTAAAATAAATGATATTCAGAGTGATTCCAGGGCCATTAGGTACTGCAGATAAATAGTAGAATAGGAGTACAAAATATATCAATTTACTCAAGAGCAGAAACATAATACTCTGCCTAACATCAAGGAAATAAAACCTGATTTCAGTACTTTTACTTTAAGGAACTCCTTTCTCTCTTTGATCCATTTACATAAAATAATAACTGGAATATTAAAAATTAAGGATTTACTTTGAAGTAAATTATTATGAACATGATCCAAATATATAATTTAATTTAGAAAATTTGGAATTGCATAAATCTCCTTCAGAGTATCTCAAAATTTTTTTGTAGCTAGGTCTAAGGTAAAATTCTGAAGTTTCAAACTCTTATGTTTACTCAGAAATCAGATATTCTCTCTTGTGTTAAATATACTATGGAAATCTGAGAATTACAAACTTTAGAATAAAAAACTTAATTTTAACAACCTTGTACATTCTGGCCTCTGAAATAAACTTTACTTCCAAGCCAGTTCTCCAAATATGACATGGCAATAAAAACCTGGGGAGCAAGTGTTGTAACTCAGGAGACCACAGTCTGCAAAGCTAGTCAGGGATAGCAGTGGCTTGCAGTGCACAGAAGGGAATAAACACTAAAAGCCACTGGGACGATTACAACCCTGATACAGACAACGCACTAGTGCCTGACCCAATACAGAGAGGAAGCAGGGCAGGACTCAGTGTTCACACAGCAAAAAGTGGGTATGTAAATACACTTAGTCTTAATTATGACTCTATATTCTGCCTCAAAAGAAGTAGACTCCAGTACCATGGGCTATGAAAAGAAAAAATGCATCCAAATACCTCTACATTAAGGGATTATTTGAACTACTTCCTATTTTCTTCATTCCTTCATTTGTTTTCTCGTTTCTTTTGACTTTTTTCTTTTCTTGCTGTTTATTCCTATTACTTTTCTAAAATTATATTTCCTTTCATTTATTTTTCAATTGTATTTTTTAATCTCATGTTTCTCTCCTCATCTAACTTTTCTTTCTTTTTCAAAAGTTTCTTCTTTCATGTTTTCACTTTCAGCACTCCCTTCACTTTTATTGTTTATTAAAATTTATTAATTTTTAGCTGTTTAATGTACTCTATGAAACTTTTACTGATTTCTACTGTTAATTCTGACACATTTGTTTCTTTTAGCAGATGTTTACAATAACATCTGGTTTGTATTTATGTCATCAAATTACTGCAGTTCACTTTTCCTCTTTGTGGCACTGAGGATCAAGCCTCAAGAAGAAGGTTACAAATAAGACCATCAATATTATGGTAAGTATATTGAAGAAGGTTATACAAAATATATAACCAAATCCAAGGACACTTTGTGGGAAGAATCTAAATAAAGGTAACTCCAGACTAATGACAGTGTGTTTCTACCCTAACTAATCAACCTGTAGCACAAAAACAATAGACACATGAGAATGCAAGACAGAAACAAAATGCATCCAGAAAGACTTAACTCCCCAAAAGCTGATCTCATGGACAATGAAGCCAAGGAAGTTCCAGGCCAAGTAATCAGAAAAAAAATGGTCAAAATGTATGATGATATGAAGGAAGAAGCATATAAGGAAATTTATAATATGCCCAGTGAGCCAAAAGAGGGTTTTAGTAAGCACAGAAAAGACTTCAATAATAAAAGTTACCAAAAACTAAAATAAAACCAAAAAGCTGTTTTGGTTAAACAAGATAGTACAAGATATGAATGATAATTTTATTAAAGAATCAGAAATTATGAAAATAAATCAGGTATTCCAGGTATAATAAATTCTATGGAAATCATAGGTAACCGATATGATCACTGAAAGGACAGAATGTCAGAACTTGAAGACAAGGATTGATATAGCAGTTTATGTACTCAGTGACAACCTCAAAACTGTAATCAGCCTTAAGGCATTATAAAATAGTTGTGTGATGATTCAAAAACATAAAAAGAATACACTGCATAATTAATGAATGAAAGAAAAGTTAGAAGATGACTCAAAATGTGTAAAAAACACTCAGTAAAATCATACCAGATATTTTCTAAATCTAGGGAAATAATTTAATATTCAAATACAAGAAGCATACATAATATCAAATAGGAACTACCAGAAGAGAACATTTCTATGACACATTGTAATCAAAATTCCAGAAATTCCTTAAAAGGAAAGCAGCAGTTGGAGAAAAACAGCAAAAAATTCATATAGCCAAGCCCTTCAGAAACATACCAGATTTTTCAACACAAAGCACTAAGCCCAGGAGAGCTTGGAGTAAAGCTGCTCAAGTCATAAAAGAGGACAGTTCACAACACAGACTTATTTCTATATCAGGCAAAATTAGCTTTCAGTATTGATGGAGAAGCAAAGATTTTTCAATACAAAGAAATACTGAAGAAGTCCATGACCACTAAACCAGCATTGCAAAAATGCTGAAGTGAATTTACACAGAAATAGAGGAGCCATAAGCATCAAAAGCCACAAAGAAAAGTATATATCTAATTGAGATAGTAAACGAAGGATAAAATTAAAAGAGGCAGCACTGGAAAAATAATGCAATGATAGGAGTCAGTAAATGCCTTACAATAATGACAATATTAATGTATCAAAAAACAAAATCCAACCACACATTCCCTAGAAGTGACATACCATATCGCAAAGGAGTACACATACTGAAAGTAAAAGGATGGAAATCAATTTTACATGCAACAGGGTTCCTAAAAGAGAATTAGTACCTTATTTCTCATTACAGCAGACTTCAAGCCATAAGTGATCAAAAGAGACAAAGATGGGCAGTACATATTGGTAAAGGCAGCAATTAAACAGGAAGAGAAACTAACTGTAAATATTTATACATCACATATTGCCCCATTAATATTCATTAAATAAATAAAAACTACTGGACACAATAAGACAGAAAGACAACAATAAAATCATAATTATGATGATAGACATAAATACATGACTTTCACAAATACACAGGTCAACTAGACACAAAAATCAACAAAGCAACATCAAAGTTAAATCATACCATTATAAAAAAGAAATTTTATGGACTGTTTCATCCAACACTTTCCCCAAGAACACATGGAAATTTTTCCAAGAGCAAAAAATATCTCCACTAGTAAAGCATGCTTAAATAAAGAAAAACTGAAAAACATCTCCTGTACACTATCAGATCATAGCAGAATATTAGTAGAAATCAAGTGCAAAAGAAGGCACAAAGAAAGACAAAGTGTAAATAATGGTTCAGTAAGTAATCATGGATTATTGGGAAGAATTCAAGAAAGAAATTATGAAATTCCTAGACTCAAATGACAAAGAAAGACCAACATTCCAAAGCCTTCAGGACACATTGGAAACAGTCCTAAGGGGAAACTTTATAGCCATGAATGCACACTTTGAAGAATAAAGAAAACACATATAACTTAATGATACACCTCAGAATCCTAAAAAATACAAGAAAAATTCAAATCCAAAACCAGTAGAGAAAAAGAAATTATAAAGATCAGAGCAATAGTTAATGAAAATCAGAAAAAAAAATAAAAGGAATAAATGAATCAGTTTGGTTCTTTGAAAATATAATCATAATTGATAAACCCTTAGCCAAACTTATCAAAAAAAGGAAAGAAAAAACCCATGTCAAGAAAGCAATTAGAGGGCCGGTGAGATGGCTCAGCGGCTTAAGCGCCTGCCCAGCAAGCACGAGGGCCCGAGTTTGACTCCCGGAACCCACATATGTAAAACGGGCCGGTGATATCGCTCAGCGGCATGGGTGCCTGCTGGTGCGCGAGGTCCTGAGGTCGAACCCCGGTACCCACAAAAAAAAGCAACTAGAAAAAATAATAAATCTCAATGGACACTGCCTAACTAAAAAGGATTACAAGAAAATATATCAAAATGTATATTGTAATCAAGTCAAGAAACTAGAAGAAATGGAGAAATTTCTCAACACATATGAATTATCAAAACTGAACCAAGTAGACATAAGATCCCTGAATGGATAAATAAGAGGCAACTAATTGCAGGAATCAATAAAAGCCTCACTAATTAACAAAAGCTCTGGTCTGGATTGGCTCACAGCAGAATTCCACCTGATTTTCATGAAGACCTAACACTAATATTCCTCAAACTATTCCATGAAACTGAAAGGGAAAGAACACTGCCAGACTCACTCCTGGAAAATAGCATTATCTTCATACCAAGAGATAAGTACTCAACAAGAAAAGGACTCAACAAGGAAAGAAAACTATAGAGAAACCTCCTTAATGAACAGAGATGCAAAAATCTCAAGATACAGGAAAACATAACGCTAAAAGTCATTAAAGAGCATACATCATAAACATATTGACTTCATGCCACAGAGGTAAGGATAGTTCAACATATGTAAATAAATAAATATAATTCACCACATATATAGAAGCAAGGCCAAAATTACAACCCATTAAATCCAAGGTAACAAAAAAGTCTTTTTAAATGTCCAGCATCTGTTCATGATTAAAATACTTATTGAGGGCCTTGAGTTAAACTGATAAAAAGCCATTTATGAAAAACACAAATCAATATCATTCTAATGGAAAAACTGAAATCATTGCTTCTAACATCAGAAATTACAAAGATAGGGGCTGGTGAGATGGCTCAGTGGCGTAAGCGCCTGCCTGGCAAGTGCGAGGGCCCGAGTTCGACTCCCGGAACCCACATACGAAAAAAGGGGCCGGTGATATCGCTCAGCGGCACGGGCGCCTGCTGGCACGCAAGGTCCTGAGGTCGACCCCCGGTACCCACACACACAAAAAAAGAAATTACAAAGATATTCATATGCACCATTCATGTTCAATAAAGTACAAAAATTTAACAAGAGTAATCATATAAGAAAAAAACAAAACAAAACAAAAATTAAATAACAGGTATAGAAAAAGAATCAAGCTGTTCTTATTCATGATGACATGATCCTTTACATAGAATGCCAAAAAGCATAGTCCAAAATATCTTAGAACTAATCAACAAATTGATAATAGTAGCCAAATACAAAATCATCACATGAAAATCAGTAGCATTATGTAGATCAACTATGAACTCCCTAAGAACTTAAGAAAACCATTCCATTTACAATTCTTTAAAAAAATACCAAGGTATTAACCTAACCAAGGCAGTAAAAATCCTCAATAATGAAGACAATTATACTATAAAAAAAAAACAATTAAAGAGGATATCAAAAAATGGATAAGCATCACTGTTCCTAGATAGGTAGAATCAATAATGGCCAAATGGGCATATTATCAAAAATGATGTATAATTTGATGAAATCCCAGTCACAATATAGCATTTTTCATAGAACTAGAAAAAAATCTTAAAATTTAAATGGAACCAGCAAACACCCAGAATAGCCAAAGCTATTTTGACTCACATAACAAGGGATTACCCATTACAACCTGATATTTCAAGTTATAGAACATTGCTAGAGAGATAAAAGCAACATGTTACTGTCACAAAAGCATATGTGTGGGTCCCTGAAACAGAAGTGTGGATGAAGAAACAATCCATTGCACCTTCAGCCATCTGATCTTCAACATGGAGGCCAAAAACTTACCGTGGAGTAAAGATAACTTCTTTAACAAATGGTGCTGGGAATACAGATTATCCATATGCACAAGATTGAATCTGGATCCAGATCTATCACCCTGTACTAAAATCAAATAAAAATGGATTAAATACCTAGATATAAAAGAGGAAACACTGAATATTTTAGAAGATAAAATAGGGAAAAATCTTGAAGACATAGTCATAGGGAATGACTTTAAAATAAAAATGGATCAAAGACCTATGTATAAAAGCAGAAACACTGAATACTTTAGAAGAAAAACTGGGAAAACTCTGTGAGACATGGGCCAGTGAGATAGATCAGTGGCATAAGTGCCTGCCTGGAAAGTGTGAGTTCCTGAGTTTGACTCCTGATACCCACATAAAGGAAAAATGGGCCAGTGATGTTGCTCAATGGCACAAGCACTTGCTGGCAAGCGTGAGCTTCTGAGGTTGACTCCTGGTACACACATTAAAAAAAAAAAACCGTGCGACATAGGCATAGATAATGACTATATGAACAGAAACCCAATTGCACCAAAATAACACCTACAATCAACAAACATCACTGTATTAAATTAAAGATTCTACACAGCAAATAAAACAGTGATGTATTCATACCTCTGTTTATAGCAGTACAACTCATAATAACTAAATCCTGGAAGCAGCCTATTTGCCCATGAGTACATGAATCGAGTAAAGCAAATGTGTTGTATGCTCATACTGGATTACTATTTAGCCACAGGGAAGATAATTTTGAATTATTTTTAGGAAAACTGATGTATCTTCAGACAATAATGCTAAATGAAATAAACAAGACATAGAAGGTTAAATTTTGCATGGTTTCTCTTAAACAAGAAATCCATGATACAAAGAATTTAAAGCACAATTTAAAGAATGATGATGGTACAAGATTGAAGACAGGGAGATAGACTGTGCAAATGGGAAGGGGATCTGGAGTTTTGGGAGAAAGGAGGAAGGGAAAGAAGAAAGGAAGTAAAAATGATTAGGATTTTTAATATCTTGAGGTATATGTATTCATAGATATATGTATTCATTCCTCAAGATGAATGTGTTTATACTATATTGT
Organism: Erethizon dorsatum; assembly: GCA_028451465.1. NCBI lineage: Eukaryota > Metazoa > Chordata > Mammalia > Rodentia > Erethizontidae > Erethizon > Erethizon dorsatum. The sequence goes on from CM051824.1 coordinate 116,194,564, forward strand.
AAACATATACTAATAAAAATGAATAAATTTTAAAAAATGAAAGAATATATTGTGTTTCTACACCTCTTATGTGTCAAGTTCATAGCTTCCTGCCTTTATAGACTGTCTTAAAGTACTTTCCACTTCAGTGTTCCTGAATAAACAATATTGTATATTTGAAACTAGAAAATAAACTTTTCAAGGCTCTGTACCACTGCAGAAGGAATAGCTAAATTAACTTGTATTAATCCAAGGTATCAATGAAAGTGATGTTGGGCTTAACATATTAATAGAAAAAAATTATAGATCAGAATTTTGTATACATTTAAGAATATTTCTTCATTATTAATCTCTGCCTATTTTACTAACTCCATTGACATCTACATCTATATTATAATTGAGATAGAAACATAGTCAAAAACATCCATTAGATCATTCATGTAATGTACTGCTTCTATTCCTATATGATAAATGTAGTGTTTAATATATGCATATAGACTCCATTTTTCAGCTTTTTATCCATTCAAAATATTCATATTTTTTAATGAAAAATGCACAATTCTATTAAAGATTTAAGTTATCAAATTCAAAAAATTACCTTCTGGTCTTTTTCACACATTGCTTGTAGTTTCATAACTGTTTAAATTTTTTAAAACCACTTCTTATCTTGATTATACAAGTAGTATATTTTGTATTGCACCAAATTTAACTAAAATCAAACAATCTTATTTGCTGTTGTGAGACAACTCATCAAATATTTAAATTGGTTAATTCAGAGAAAATTACTTCCATTAAAAATACATATTGAACAAGTATATGCATCTCTAAATTTAAGGCCACTACTATACAAATTTCACACCTCTAGCTCTGGGGATCATGCACAGAAGAATAATTTCTACAGAGATCCTGGGTACTGTAACCTTCCTTTGGATATTCCTCAACTCTCACATGGCTCAAGGCTAAGATTTTCTATTTTATGGCAATATCTCAGAAGGGCAATGAGGTCATATGTAGCTATTATTAATATCAAAAGTAAAGGAAGCCGGTGAGATGGCTCAGCAGCATAAGCGCCTGCCTTGCAGGCACGAGGGCCCGAGTTCGACTCCCGGAACCCACATACGAAAAAGGGGCCAGTGATATTGCTCAGTGGCACGGGCACCTGCTGGTGTGCGAGGTCCTGAGGTCGACCCCCCGGTACCCACAAAAAAAAAGGAAAGGAGAAGAAAAGGGATTTTCCTGGATTGCTGCTATAGGTAAAGACAATATCAGCTATAAGGGGAAAATGTGAAATTCATTGGAGGAAATAGCTACCACCAGAAAAATGAGAGCCAGGAAACAGGAAAATGCTGACAAATACTTGACTGAGTTACAAGTTTCAGAGCACTCCATATATCACCTACCATCTTAACTCTTTTTCTGACTAAAAAAATTTTTGCTAATTTTTCTCAATGATTTCTCAATACAAACATACGGTCCATGGCATAAAGTCAAGAGATGTTTTCAAATAATCATAAACAAGCCAATTTTTGTGGCATTTATTTATTTGTTCAATATAGAAGCCTCATTGGAATCTAAGTGTATTTGTTAAAATGTAACAAGGAAGGCTTGGGTGCTGCTGAGTGGTAGAGGGCATGCTTAACCTGAGTTATTTGCTCAGCACAACAAGCAAAACAAAGCAAAGCAAAATAATAGAAAACAAAATCAATGAGCATATTCAATTTAGATTATATTTCTTTTAATTCTTATGATATTTTAAGGTGTCCTTGGGATTTATTTTCAAATATGAGTAAAACATAATATTTATAGGTAGATCCTTAATTTTTTGCTTGCTCTTTTTCTCTTTGTTTTTCCTTTGCTATATCTCTGTCTATTTAAGATTTAGTGCTTTCAAAAGAAAATAAAGGATCTGTATCAGTCAGTGTTTTGCTAGAGAAGCAGATATATCTGCTACACAAGATATACAAATGTATAAGAAATTACAAGATTGGCTTACACAAGTCACCTACAGAGTTGGATGAGGAAGCATGCAGAGGGTGTCTGCACACTTGAGGCTGAATAGTGCAGTTCGAAGTCCGGAGGTCACTGCAGTGGCCCGTGCATATCTTTATCATGAGGCTGATGGATCTGCAACAGAAGGGTGAAGAGTTGAGGACAGAAAGCTGAAGAGTGTACACCAGAATGCTGCAGGATCCATGACAGAAGCCGAAGAGTCTGCCCTGGTGTCCAAGGTGAAAGTGAAGACTGTCGCTTCTCCAAAGAGCAGCAACAGATCTGTTCTTCCTCATTTCCCTCTATACTATCCAGGTGATGAGCCACCCTTGGGTGGGTTTTCTAGTGTAGAATTGCTGAGCTTCTCTTGACTAAACTTCTCAAGTTGACAAAATCAACCAATAATTACATAAGTAGATTGGTATTTTAATTCTCATTATGGTTACATAATCTAAAGTCATTACTACTAAAACATTTGTGTCTCACCTAAGTAGAAAGTTATTTCTGAATACAATGTAACATATTAAATAAACACTAATAAAAAACCATAAATGTTTACTATATACTAGATAGAACGTGAATGTAAACCATTACACTATTTCTCAGTATGTTTCCATAGTAGATTATCTATTTCTACCTACTCTATCTTTTGTTACTCATTAAATTTTGTGGTGTTAGGGTTACAGAATGATATTATTTTAATGTCAAAATGAGTGATCCAACAACTCAAATTTTGAGTGAAGAGAATAAAATCAAGTTATCAAATTTTGTTTTAAAATAACGATGCTAAATAAAGTAGAATATTTTTATTGAAACATAATTATCAATTTTTTAAACTATTAGGTCTAAATTTTGTCTAGATTCAAATATAGTGGAGGATGAGTAGGCAGGCTAAAAATTAAATCAGTGATATATCCGAATAACCAAAATAATATAAACAGGTAAAGCTGACTAGAAAATTCAAGATCATTCAATGGTACAATTTAATAACCATAGAGATATCCCTGAATTCTCTAATGATTTACTTGTGGTTATAATTAGAAGATGATGATAATTATATCTCTAAAATATTAGTATACCATAGTTTTCTGCACTGTACTAAAAGTTATTTTATATATATAAAATAACTAAAACAATTTTAAGGGAATTATTCTAAAATTTTAAATCACTTTTATGTGCTATTCAAAAATGGCATTTAACTTTTGATTAAATAAGTCATTTTATATTTTATGTATTATATTTTGTAATCAATATTTTTAATGCTTTCCTAAATAAGAAGTGTAAAAATTTTCTACTGAGAATTTTACAGTTCACAGTTTTTAAATATCAGCATATGATATAGTTTTAGTTTAAAGGTCAAGACTCTAGTTTTTTATATTAATTCTGATATTTTAGCCCTCTTTGTTAAAAATACTATGGTTTCTTTATGGGCTTTCTTTAGCTGTTTTATTAACTTTTAATATGTTCATCTTATGATTTTTAAATCAAGTTAATGCTATCTAGAAATGATAAGAGAATGTTTGTTTCTTTTCTCTAATGTAAATTATTTTATGTAGAATCAATATTAATTTTCCCCAAAATTATCTATTGAACACATCTGTAAATTTATCAGGGTCTACACTTTCTTAATTTGTGGCATTTCTGCTGTGAATGCATTTTATTCAATATACATAAGGTTGTTTGGTTAAATATTTCTTCTAGAGTTATGTTTGCCAGTGCTCTCTTAGTATCTTTAATCATTTCTTATATCTCATTGATTAATGGCCCTAAAGATATTTTGAATATTTCCTTATTATCATTTTTTTGCTGAGTTCCCATTATCTTCCAATTTTCCATTTCTCATTATGTGATTGGTTCTTACACTTTCTCCCTGAGTACTGTTTTAACTATGTACCACAAATTTCAAAATGTGTCTTTCAATCTGTGCTCTGTTAATGTAATTTCTAATTTCTTTTTTAATATATAAAGAATAAGGGTTTATTAAACTCATGAATCTTTAGACTGGGAGTTCCAGCATCTAATTTCTTATAAAATCTTTGAGCCATGGATTATCCCTAAGTATGTTGCTGAATTTTTCAGTATTTGGGGATTTTCAAGATATCTTTCTGTTGATTCCTGACTTATTTCCATGTGGACAAATATGGCAGTTGTAACATTATGAAAGTAAAGTGTGAAATAAAAGACAGATAATAGCAATAAAAAACAGAAATGTAAAAAGCTATTGTTTTCCTGAACAGACAATGTTTCAAAATGTACACTTTGGTTTAGTATAATTGTCTTTTTATTTTATGTGTCCTTTGTTCTATTAATCTGTTTGTTAATCTATCTCTTTATGTTTCTCTCTCTCATATATATATGTTATTTAGATTTATATACATATATGATAGTTACAATTATAAGGACTTGTAATATAATGTAATGAATATGCTGCTGGCAAAAATATAGGCCGAAGTGAAGAAGGAAAAGATTTTTAAAATTCTGAGCATTTCTGAAAGACAATCCACATCCAAACACTGTACAAGATGGTGCTTGGAATATTTATTTTGAAAAAGTTTGCAAGATAATTCTAATGTAAATTTTGGGCAGATTGTGCAATCATAGTGCCCAGTAAAGATTTGTTACAGCTTGAAAAAAATCCATCTAGCTTAATGTGGTCTAGTATGGTTAAAATTCCTGGTTTTATGGTACAAAAATTCCAGGTTGAAATTGGAAGTTGGCTTAAATTGTTCTATAAATATAAATTAGGTTAAATTGGTTGACAGTATTGCCTAGTTCTTTTAGAAACATACTTACTTTGATTCTAATTTTGTTACTGATTACTGAGAAAGAAGTATGAGTATTTATCTGTCTTTTATTTATCATCTTTTATTTCATTTGTATGAAAGTACTGTTTTTTTTTTTTAATGCTGGTATTGGGAGTTGAACTCAGTACCTCATGCTTGCCAGGCAGATTCTTATGCTACTGAGCTATATCACTGCCCCCAAATTTCTGTTCTTAATGAAGTTACAGTTAATGTACTTCCTGGTAACTTGGCCTGAATAACATTACATAATGTTCTTCTATTCATAGTAAAATTATTTATTGAGAAATAAATTTTTTCTTCACTAATATATTTGCTCTATTTTTCTTTCATCAATTTATGTTATTTTTTCCCATCATTTTACTTTTAACTTACCTATGTCTTTTCATATTGGTTTATTGTAGATAGCGATATTTGATTCTATGTTTTACTCAATTTGTCACCATTTTTTGAATGCTGTCTTAGACTACTTTGTTAATTGTGATTATTTCTGTGCATGTAAATCTACCATTTTGCACTCTTCTATTCACTACATATGGGTTTTTTCTAGATTTTTACCTTTCTGTTTTTGCCTTCAGTGAGCATTTTTAAATTTCATTTTATCTCCAGTTTTGATTTTTTTACCTTTAATTTGTTTTTTTACCTTTTTTAAATTTACATTCTTTTTTATTTTCAACTTTTTCTCCTCATTTTTTCGAAGTAATTTCTATTAACCTACCTTCAAATCACAACTTCATTCCTTTCTTGCTTCAACTATACTGAGGATCTCAGGAAGGGCTTTCTTCATTTCTTATAACATTACTTTATTTCTAGCATTTCTTTTTGGATTCTTTCCATCATTCAGTTTCTCTGATGTATTACTCTATCTTTTGATGCAAGTTCTCCATTTTTTGCCCTGTTAATTTAATTTTTACTTAGGGGTGTTTTGGGTGTATTTATATTGAAATTTTTATTGATCACTATGCATAATATTCAGAACAGTAGAAACTAGGAAAAATCATGCTGATACCTATAAATGACACTTATCATCTGTTATATTATTAGTGTAAGGAGTTGAAGTTAATATGGATTTCTTTTTGTTATGATTACCTGCAGACTGTAATGGGTATCAAACATCTAGGGCATTATTTTTCTTAATATTCTTGGTCTAATCACAGCTTTAAATTTTCTTTCTATGCCTGCACCTCCGAGGAGTCTTCCTCCATGTTCTTACACCTTCCCCAGCAGACAGCTGATAATGTTTGTTGCTTACCGCTGTCTACCTTGGAGGTGGAGGAGTTGCGACAATGTACCTTGCTGCCCTGAGTTTACCCCGCCTCCGAGGAAGGATCTATATCCCTTGATTCTGGAGTTGAGGACTTTTCCACTGAGCTTTCCTCTTCCCTAGCTTCATGATGTCTGCAACTATAAAACTAGAACCGTTTCCTGTCATTCTGTTAGAGCTACAAATTCTTTTACATTTTAATCCTTTCCCAAAGTACTAAGAGTTTTCAGCAGTGCCTAGATTTTACAGTTTTACCAAAAAGACATAAGATTTTGCTCATCATTACATAAAAAAAAATTGAGTTTCCACGTTTGCTAAACAATCTCTTCTACTTAGCCCAGCACAAGTGGTAGAGGTCTGCTATTGTCCTTATCTGGACTCATTTTAGTACTGAGATTTTAGCAAGGTCTCCATGAAAAGGCCAGGAAATTTGCAAATTCCTCTTGTGATGGTGTCTATGGAAGTTTTCACATTTTATTCATATAAAAATTTTACAATTCCATTAAAAATTTTACTTGAATTATCTGTCCATGTGAATACTGGAATAATTTACTCTACTTTCTGAACACTTCCAGAATTCTGCCCATATTCCTATTTCATCCCCTCTTAAGATTCTGTCTTTCATTAGATTACAGGCTAGTTGATTGCCTTGCCATATCATCTCTCTGCAAATTTCAAGAAAAATGATCACTTTATAATGATTCAACATTTTATCTCATTTAGGAAATGACTTTTTCCATTTTTCTGGAACTAATGCAGAACCCACAAGTTCCATCCACAACACCTTTTGTGCAATCATTTGTATTTTTGAATAGATGTGTCTTCAAAACATCCTATGGCACTTTAAGCAATTTTACTTTGATGAAGATCTGGATTGTAAATAAATCGATTTCCTATAATAGGCATCATAAAATTTCCTTTATACAAAAAATGGAGGAATGTTTTTTTCCTTCCTTCCTCTCTCCCTCTCCCTCTGCCTTTCTCTCTCCCTCTGCTTTCCCTCTCCCTCTCCTCTCCCTCTCCTCTCCCTCCAGCTTTCCCTGTTCTCTCTCTCTCTCTCCCTCCCTCTGTCTTTCTCTCTCTTTCTGTCTGTCTGTCTCTCTCTCTTCCTATCTTCCTTCAGGTACATTGGATTAAAAATAGGACCTTGCATATGCTAAGAAATTGTTGTATAAGTGAATTATATTTCCATCTCTATAGGGTGATTTCTGAATATAAAATTTTGAAATATATATTGAGTATTTTAAGGACATGCCAATCTGAAGACAAGGATTACTTTGTTAGCAACTGTGATAAATGTGCATAAGGTTACATTTTCTTCAGTAATATAATTGGAATTAAGGCCTCTTGCTTACATTGAACTAATATTCAAGTAGAGAGAAGCATAACTAGATCCATTCCTAATACTGTAGTTGACTTTTACAAAAAAAAAATCCTAAATGGACTAATAATTTCAATCCTCACTGTTTTTCATGTAATATTTAAAATAATCACAAGATAAGTCTTTTCTGGAGATCATCAAGAGAAACAGTGTCCAATTACTGAGTTATATCTTCTAGATACACATCAGAGAATTTACTGCTATCATTACTATCACCCTCATAAATCTCAAAGAAAGAAACATACAGTAGTTAAAATAAAAATACCTGACTGACATGTTTACATTTGATTATTTGACATTTTTGCTTTATGCCTTATAAGTTATTAGTCTTTCAGCAAGTTATCTTATATCTGAATGTGTCAAATTTTTCAAATATAAAATAACAATAATATCTTTATATCCAATTTGAAGATTTTTGTTCAATATTAAGTGAATTATAAAGGCAAAACTCTTAGAATTGGTGCATCCAAGAGTTAGCAGCATATGAGAATAACAATTATTCCACTCCCTCACCAAACTTAAGTAAGTGTGCAGTAGTGTCACATTGTGGTATTTATTTTTGATTTTCCTAATAACTATAGATATGTACTATTTTTGATTTACAACTTTTTATTGTATTTGATGTTCTACACAAAATTAGATTATGTTCCTATTGCGTTATAAAAATTGGTTATATATTCAGTATACTTGTGTTATCTGATGTTTGTGTTGAAGTAGTTTCTTTAATTAGAGTATTGATCTTTCATTTTTCTTAATGGTGCCTTTGTTTTTATTCATTTTTGTTTTCATTGGTACATTTTTGCAGTATATAATGACTGTATTCATTGTGGGTACATAGATGTATATAGTATTCTTAATTATTTTGTATCCAATTCCCCTCCCCTCCCTCCATCTGGAAGACCAATTTGAATTATGTATTTTTAAATTCATTTTTTTTGTAATTCATGCTTTTTCTATGTCAAATATTGCCTACTCTGAAATCATAAAGATTTTTTTTCTGTTTTAGAAATATTACAATTTTTAGGCTTTACACTTACATATACAGTCTATACCTAGTTTATTTTGTTAAAGGTAATGTTATGGCTGAAATTCACAGTAACATTTTAAACATGCTTACATAATTCTAGTGCACATACAGGGTTTAGAGCCATATTAAATTGGGAAACATGACAAACTCAGATGATACTCATAACCATTCCCAGTGACACATTTAACCCAAGTCATTATCCAGCTTTAAGAGCAGGGAACATCTGTAATCTGACGCCTTACATATAATGCACACATGAGTTCATATACATGGCTTTAAATATAAAAATATAATAATATAATTAAAAAGTCACAATTATTATCACAGCTATTGAGTGGCTGAACCAGGAGGATTGCAAGTTTGAGAACTACTAGGGCAATTTAATAAGACCAGTACTCAAAGAAAATATTTAATTCATAAATATAATTTTTCATATTATATTAAAAACTATGATTTTATTGGGTTCAGAGAAACTCATGAATTTTTTGGAAAATTATTCAATACCATTATGCAGCAAAGAATATCACAATGCTGATTTAATGAGATTGTTGATTCTGAATGATATCTACTCTTTAATATTGCAAACAATTAACAGGGCTCTTCTAAGAATTGTTCTCACATATTCCTCTTCTAATGAAGAACATGTTTTATTTAAATGCTTATTATATTACCATGTAGTGTTATCAACTTTTACCACTTACATGAAGGATTAGTAGAATATGTCCAATAGAAAATAATTTTATATAATGATCTGTGTTATAACATGTGTGATACCTTAATACTACAAAGGATAGTGAAAGTATTACAGAAAAAAGGTACTTTATTACTCTAACTATGGTACTTATATAATTTTCAGTGGCTAGTTTTCAGTTTTTTAATATGTAGCATCTTATAATGAATAAAGATAAATCTTTGGCTTTTCTAAAGGAAATGGAAGAGTTGACACAAAATAATTATGACAGCAAACTTACCATTCTAGCCCTTCTTTTGCTCTCCTGGCATGCAGATTGAGATACTGGCCAAGTTTGCAATGAAAAACATAAAAACCTGACCAACAGAAAGGTAATACTTCTAAAGTACAGTGACGACAAAGCACCAAAGACTTTAGTTTCATAACTTCACTTAATTCTGGCCATCACATTTTAATTTGTTTAGCATTGTCTCTATTTTGTAGCCAAAGATACTGAAGCTGAGAATGGATAACAACTTTCTCAAAGTCATGGTTAATATCTGAAAACTCCACCATTGGCTTAAGGTCTATCTCATGTTAAACTATCTGCTCACCATTATTATACACTGACTCCTCTTAAAGATTGACACTAAAAATGATCACAAAAGCAAAGCTTGAAATGTAACTAGGTAAGCCTAGCAAAGAAAGACTTAATCTACACAGGTAGGTCATAGATGACCTTTAAAGATGTACTTTAAAAAGTAATTTTTATGTGAAAATGTATTATTTTGATATAATATTTTATATATTTTTCTCCTTTTGTTTCCTGTACATACCTCCTTTTTAGAGTACTTCACCTTGAGTTGTTTGTCTTCCTCATAATTCAAAAATGTCAGCCTAGAGGACAGAGACCATATGTTTTCTCCATTGTATCTGCATATCCTAGCTTAGTGTATTACAGATAGATTTATTTGGTAAATTTCTTTTAAATTTACTAAGCAAAAGAAGACTTGTAAGTCACTTACAACTTGTTTTCTGAAGCCTTCTGGTGATCAAGTTAGCTGGTATTTCACCAAAGTAAATATCAGAAAAACTACTTTTTTTTAATGTTGGTACCTGGAGTTGAACTCAGGACCTCATGCTTGCAAGGCAGGTGCTTAGGCAGCTGAGCCATACAAAGTAAATATCAGATTATAAAATTATTTTTAGTAGTCAAGTACATTGTTGGGACAAAACAATCTGTAGGATAGTTACTCACACCTGGGTTATAAAATTCATACCTAGGTTGTTAAACATGCATTGGTTAGAGATGGTGATTCCCAAAAGCTACTTATCAGTCCTTGAACATTCATTGAATTTGAGAACCATATTTCTAAGAGGTGAATAATATTTTTCTTCAAGTACTAAAGACATATAATGAATTTTAAAACAAAATAAGTAATAGAAATTATTTTTCCTCTTGTTATATGTCTTCAATACTTTATCTAAAATCTGAAACATCCTAAATCACACAGCCTTCTGTGTGTAAAGTCTCCATATTAGCTTTATCTCTTTGTACAAATTTATTCATCTCCTTATCAAGAACTAGTAAACATTCCCAGTACATATCAGTGACACTAACTGTATCCCATTTTTGACTCTTTGTTAAGTAAATTTCTATCTTCATTATGGATTCCTCTCACCATTAAATTTGATCATATTCCAATCCATCCACCAAATCTCTCTATATAGCAACTACCTTAAATCTATTACATTTGAACATGACTAATAATTTCTCCATAATACATAGCATCCAAGATCTTTCACAGCAAATAAAATTTATTATAACTACCCTTGTAAAAGGGAGCTAGTGTGTAACTCAAAGCTAGAGTGCTCCTGAGTTTAATCCCCAGTATCACAAAAAAACAAAGGAAAAATCTCTCACAACTTTTCTAAAAACACAACAAAACAAAAAACTTGTCTGTCTTTAGATCTTCTATGCTTTCATATTTTCATGTGCTTGACAATTTGCTTTTTATGATTTGAAGCCAAATTCCTCCTTTTGTGACTGCTAGAATCATTCTCAATTTCTAAGAGCTAGCCTAAATATACTTACCTCAGACAAGAGTTCTCTAGACTTTTTCATTTATTTTTAGTGTTACTGGTAAAAATTTAAAGTATGGTAATTTAGATCTATCCATATCTGTATCTCTAGTTTTCTCCCTGATGAACTTCAGACCACCTTACATTATATTTTTAATATACATGTAAATGACTACTCCATGCATACTAATGTATCAATGATGTAAAATTACTTACAGTGATATATTTCAAAATACAATTTGGTTTCATCCTTTTCAATTCTGTCATGCTTTAGATTTTTAAGAAAGTCTGAGAAATTCACATGTTCAGAAGGTAATTGGATCATGGGGTTCATATGTTCATCATTAGGCTCATCCATTGATGAGTACAGTAGCTAATGTGCTGTTAGGAGATGGGGCTACTTAGAGACTGTCACTGGGAGCATGACCTGGTGTAGGGTATCTCTCCTTCCAGCTCTTCCCATTTCCCACCACTTTTTGGCTGCTCTGGGATGAGCAAATTTCATCTTTTCACATCATGCCATTTCTATCTTGAACCAACCAGGCAATATAACTGTGAGCCAAATTAAACCTCTCCTCCTTTGACTTGTGGGTATTAAGTATTATGTCTCAGCTTTGGGAAAATAATCAATACAAAGATCTTGGGCTCTGTAGCTCAAGACTACATGGCTCACAGATGTTAGTATTTCTCCCCCTGAGAATATCATCTCATTGTAACCACTAATTTATATCTATTTTCACTTTTATTAAAATTCTGAAAAATATTAACACAGCTTAATATGAAGAATTATTGTGCTTTTACTAATGTTCTCTGAGAATAATTCTGTTAGCCTTGTAAGTTTGAAACATAGGTTCTATTATGTTCTATTATGCAAACATTCACATGGAAAGAAAACATTTTTAAATGATTAAGGTCATTTATGTCTAAATCTATTTTCTATTATTACATAGCCATTGCCATAAAACACATTAGAAATTATATTATTTTAGCTTATTTGGTACTCCAACATGAGTCTGGTAAGAAATCTATGTATCAACATTATAACAAAAGGTATATAAGTTAGGTTCAATATCATTCACTTCTTTAATATTTTAAGTGTTTATTACATGTCATGAATTGCAATAGACACAAGTATTTGTTTTCATACTAAAAGGAAACATATCAAATACACTATCAATGACAATAGAGATAATGATAACAGCTTTCTACAATTATTTTGTTCCAGACACTTTTAACTTGATTAAGGAAACAATCTGTGAGTGATCTGTTTTGAGCTAGAGCATGAAAATATCACTAAAGAGCAACCAATACAGTTTAAACAACATCTTTTTCATTCCTTCATTTCTAGTCATTAGAAAAAATCTACACTGAAATACAGGCCTTAATAAATACATATTTTGGAAACTGAAGTTTAATTTAAATATACACAGCTTACTTCAGCTTTTTTTATTGGTGATAAATATTTTCTGTTAAAAACCAATGTATGAAAAATATAGTGAATTTTTATCATTACATTATAGAATGAATATCTTATTCAAACATGTTTTAAGTATAAATTAGATTTCAGAAAAATATTCTTACATAACTAGTTGAGAGTTTAAATCTTTACAAACTATTGTATAGGATTATCTGTCTCTAAATTTTCCTAACATGTAGATAAATGATAAATGCAAAGTTTTAAGAGAAAAGAGCTATCTTTAAAATTGCTTAATTTTGCCTGTATCTTTGAACATACATATATTCACATATATATATTCATATATATATATACACATAAATATATATATATATTCATATATATAAAATGTTATATTCTCTGCTTTAAGTTCAAAGACTACTTTCTGATTTCAATAATAAGTTTTGGTAATTGTGTTTAGATGCCTTAATACCTAACTCATTAGGCTACATTTGTTTGATGATGGTTGAAATATAATTTTACTGCTTGGTTGGTGATATTTTTGGGGAAAGTATTAAATAGATTTGCTGCTTAGGAGTGAATTACTTTTCTACACAGTTTGTCAGGAACCTTCCTGGCAGGGAAGTGTATGTTTTGATCATCATAATTATTACTATTTTTAACCAGGTGAAGATAAGAAGGTAGAAACTCAGGTGGTAATTAGAAAGCAAAGATTAAACTGAATTCAGAGCATGAACCCTTATTTCTATTTTAATTTTTACAAAGATACTTTAGCTATTGCATCAGGAAAATTAAGCCTCAAATTAATTTTTACAATATAAAGTTGTTCTATTGTGATAAATTTTTAAAAGTTTTAGTTTTCCAAATTACTTCTAAAACATGCCATCAATGTCAATAACAATTTGAAAGATGCTGATGAGTCAGGGAAGCACAGTACTTAGAAAAATTGTTAGATGAACATTATTAATGTTTGATCAATCCAACTCCCATAATATAAATATTGTTCTCAGAGGGAAATTAAATGATACAAGATCACCTGCAGTCTCTGTTTTAGGATCCTCTTGAGAACATGTTTTGAAAAATTGCTAGGCTAATACATTCTGAGGGGGACCATGCTCTTGTTCAAGAAGTCATCTACATGTATATTACAATGGTTTCCCTAAGCACTGCTTTCAAGCAGATGTTTGCATCTCAGTTGGAGTAAAACATCAGTACTTTAATTCAAACCCTCAGCATTTTCCCCTATTTTCTTATTCTCCATTTCTTCCACCCTCTTCTCTGACTATACTTAAACCTGTGTACTGCTTCACTGATACATAGTGTGAATTTTCTTCCTAAAATTATTTTGATTTTTTTCTTTCCTTAATGTCTATGTACATAAAGGAAAGTTAGGTTCAGTTCAGTTGCAAAAGAGGAAAACTAAGAGAAAAGCAATGATTTAAATGATACAGACAACTTTTTCTTCCTCATGCAAAGATAAGAATAAGTAAAAGTGTTGGTACAATGTCAGATAGATTTTGTTCCTCATTCCTTCTTCTTTTTCTGAGAATAGTCTTGAAATCATGGTCCATAAAGTCTGCTTGACTCTTCTTTGTACTTAAGTCACCAGGAAGGAGGCAATCAGTAGAGGAGAATAAACATACACATCACATTCATTGCTTTCACTTATATTCCAGTAAGAAGCTCAACTAGCTACAATGTCCAAAATAACTGGAAGAGGGCCGGTGAGATGGCTCAGCGGCATAAGTGCCTGCCTGGAAAGCACAAGGGCCTGAGTTCAATTCCCAGATCCCACATACAAAAAAAGGGGCCGGTGATATTGCTCAGTGGCACGGGCGCCTGCTGGCGCATGAGGTTCTGAGGTCCAACACCAGTACCCACACACAAAAAAAAAAAACTGGAAGAGAGTCAGGCAGGCTTGCACTTTGTGGCAAGGTGCTAGGTTGAAATATGATGCAATACATAAATTCCTTTGTGTCCTTACTGTCTATTAAAAACCGTATTGTTAAATATGTGGTTAGCATGTGGGAGGGAGAAAGCAATCTCACATGCACTAAATTAATCTTATGTAGAGTAATAATTCATAAAGTTGTAATTTTCAAGTTTATCAGTAATACTGATTGATTGAAATTAATGTGTTAGTTAAGTTTTCATCTAATTTGGCCTCTATTTCTGCTTTTTCTTTCTGTTTCTTTTCTTTTTGTCTCTCAGCTTCTTAATTGGTGATTGTTTCAAGACTTCATCTTTAGACCTCTTTTCTTTTACATACATTTACTCTTTCGGTGATTTCATCTGCTTGTTCCTATATCACCAGTGTGCAAGGAAATTGAAACAGAACAAGACAAAACAATACAAAGTAACCAAAAACAAAACAAAACAAAAAACTCCTTTAATCTCACAAGTCATATATTGAATTACTCACTCTACATCCACAGTGGAAGATTTACTAGCCCAATCTTAACCTTGTCCTTGTCCTTATTTTCTAATATTCCTCTGAAAATTGACTCCTCTACTAGTTTTTCACATTTGATGACAACTACATTACTCTCATTGCATAAGACAAAAATGTGCAAGAAATATTTAACTTCTCTCTTCATCTCTTGGTCCATAGAAAATATCAGTAACTACTATTGATATAAAACAAAATATGGCAAGAATCTAATCCTTTCTCATTACCTCTACTGTAATGCTCCAGCCTGAGACAATACCATCTCTCCTCAGCATTAGAGAAATGGCCTTGTAAAAGTTCTGATTCCAATATTACCCCATATGTTAAATACATTTATCATGGTGTTAATGAAGAAATGAAAGTCAAATCAAGTTACTTCTTTCCTCTCAATCCTTCAATGGCTCACCATTTTATTCACACTAAAATTTAAGATCTTAAAATACCCTCCATGGTCTTCTTGCACTCACCCCTACTCCTTTCCTACTGTCTCTTCTCTGCCCAAAATGCATTGACCACCTCTCTATTTCCTGGGTACATCCACCACGGTCAGTCTTATCACAATGATTTTGTTCTACATATTTCTTCTTTTAGAAATAGAATTCTCTCCTATTACAAAATCTGTAACCTTTTACACTCTTAAGTGTCATATTCTCAATTGGGTTGGCTCTCACCACATGAAGTAATATAATAGCAACCACTAAATGCTCCCAAATTTATTTTTTTATTATCCACTCTTTTCTTTTCTATAGAACTTAGAGTGAAATAAAATTTTTTTCAATTTTACTGTAATGCTTATTTCTTATTGTTTAATACTTGCATTTCTCCAATGGAATTCAAGCTCCATAAAGATGGAGGAGGTTTTGTTTGGTGTTTATATGTTTTGATTTAATAAATAAATTATCATACAAAGAATGAAATGCAAATGAACTATTTAATTTATAATCTGTGAATGGTACTTCAGGCATTTCAATAAAAGTCAGATTCATATTTTGATAAATTTCACAATCAAATCACAGATTCAAGGCAATAAATTATTGGAAATCATTGGAATAAACTCTAATTGTATTTTCTTCATCTAAAATTTAAATTGTTAATATAAACATGCTAGAAAGCATTGGAGTTAAATGGAAATGTAAAAGTAAGCATTCTCCAGAGGAGTCTTATATATTCAGGAGAAAAGGGTGAGCTGGACCTTTGCAATGTATTTTCTTGCTCAATAGGCCAATATGTTCTATTAATATTACTTGATAGCTTGCAGCAAAATTCTCATTTACTATTTCTATACTTATCATTTAATTCTTATAACAGTTTTGTTTTATTCACATATTTGATACTGGTAGAAAATATAGATATGAGAAAAAGCATTCAATTTTGCAGTTATAATTTTAATCTTAAATTAATATTTTCTCTTTCTTACATGTTTTATTTATTATTCTTCTTAACAATACTTGAGATTGAACCCAGAGCCTTGAGCATGCAAAGCAAGCACTCAATCACTAAGCCCAGCCCTTTGAGTTTGAAATAGGCTCTTGTTAAATAGTGCAGGTAGATCTTGAGTTTGTGATCCACCTTCCTCAGCTTCTAGAATAGTCGGGATTACAAGCAAGTGCATCACACCCAAATTAATTTTAACTTATTAAAAGATCTTTGTTAAAACATAGTGCTATATTTGTTTCTGTGTTATGTGAATTAGCATCACTGGCTGTGAAAGTTAAAGGATTGTCTCAATTTGAGTGAGAGACACCCAACTAAATTGGTTCACCACAGTTCTGGGTGCAGAAGACCCACCCTAGTGCCCTTTGTGGCCAGAATGGTCTAAAAGAGAAAGAAGGAAGACTCATTTCTGTTTCATCAGAGGAGCTCCCATCTTCATCTTCACCTTGGACTTCATCTCCTAGCTTGCAGCTCAGACTTTTCAGCCTCCAGCACAGAACCATCAGCTTCCTGATATGGACTTGTATGGGACACTACACTGGGCTCCAGGCCTTTGACTGCATCTTTTGGATCTCCAGCACACAGAGACTTTTTGCAGTCATCCACACTTGACACTGTGAGCAACCATTGTAAGCCAATCTTGTAAATTCTTATATATTTTGTATATCTTGAATTAAATCTGTTTCTCTTGTAAGCACAGATACATTGGGGAGCACTAGAGATACAAAGTTACTATAGGAAGCTTAGTTATGGATAGAAGATAAACCTAGCCAAATAGGACCTTATATTTTTACCAATATATTAAGACTAAAGATAACAGTATAGCATGTAGAACTTTCATCCTGAAAGAGAAATATTATTTTATTTTGCAGTTTGGAAGATTTCTATGGTTACTATGTGGAAAAGAAGTAATATGGGACATTAAAAGGAAAAAATAGAATTGTAAGACTATTGCATTACCCTAAGAAATATGTAATTATGAATCAAGATTGTGTGGGGACAGATACAAAAGGCAGAGTTAATGCCATTTTAGTTGATTAAACTGACACACCTTGGAAGACTGTATTATGCAATGAAATTAGACATCTTGCATTTTCTTTGTCCTAAATTCTATTTTTTTTGGAAAATTTACTTATTATGGAAGCTTTAATGCCTTTGCAATGATAATTGTAATTACCTCATAGTGTTGTTGAGATAAATGAGATTGTGAATATAAAGCTATTAAGAGTACTCCTGACACATAGAAGTCAATAAGAAATTAATGTCATTATTATTTATTATTTTATTAACATTAGGTATTGATTAAATATGCAGTGTGAAAATTAGATAGGAAGAAAATGATTCTTAAGATTATCAATTGAGCCAAGTTGAATGAATGGAAAATTATCCACAAAGTATGGAAAATTGAGTAAGAGTGAAGCTTAAAATATTGAGTTAAAATAGCAGAACATTTAAAGTTTGATCCTACTTCTTTCATAAAATACACTCCAATAATAGATTTTATAGGTTTTATTCTAAACTTTCAGATATTCTCAACTGAGACATTCCTATACCGATTAACAAGCATGGTAGTCATGTTCTAAGGGTTTCAAATATTCTTCTCATACCTAATAGAAGAGGCTTTACCTCTTTTTTCTGAGACTTGCATGACCATTGTGGCCCAGAAGAATTCTGGGAGAGAAATTGGAGGAGAAATTCAGGTTCCTATAAATGACACCTGCCTCCCAGGCTGATCACTTTGTTACTTTGTTGATATGGACAACATACACTGTGTTCCAAATTTGTAAATTAAGGACTTTTTGTTTGTTTGTTTAAGGAAGATGGAACAATTTGAAATTATCTTAGATATTCAAATTAAAGTAGCCACTAGTTTACAATCTTTTCCCAATTGGCCTCTACATAATTTTTGCAGATATCTTAAAGTTACTTAAATTATAGAGTATATGATACTAAAGTTAGTGATGAGGAAAGGAGAAATGTTGTCCAACATAAAAACAAAATAAAACACACAAAACAACTAAAAGTATAAAAACAAGAACTCACATTTTGCATCTTTCGTCAGACATGCATGATTCAAATTCTTTTTTTTTTTTTTTTTGTGGGTACCGGGGGTCAAACTCAGGACCTCCTGTGACAGCAGGTGCCTGTGCCCCTGAGTGATATCACTAAACCTTTTTTCGTATGTGGGTACTGAGAGTCAAACTCAGGACCTTGTGCTTGCCAGACAGGTACTTATGCCACTGAACTATCTCACTGGCCCTGATTCAAATTCTTTATCTCAAGTATGTTCCAGTTTGTCAGGCAAAAATATTTTGTGATAATCTCTGACTCTTCAGTTTCTTTCTCCTTACACATCCGTACTGTATTAGCTTTTCATCACTGAAAGGCAATATCCACCACCCACAAATTAAAAGAGGTGTGTTTAAAGCCATTATTGGCTAGCTCCAAGGTAGGGACATCACAGCGGAAGAGCACAGTGAACCAAAGCTGCTAAGTTCATGGTGGTGGGGAAGCACACTGGGGTAGAGTGCCAGAGTGGAAGGTGAGCAGCCCTGGTCATAGTCACCAAGGCCACACTTCCCTGACTTACCCAGATCCATCCAGAAATGTGCTCCACCAATGCTTAGGACAGATCCCAGAAGAAAGCAAGTAGAAACTCCAAAAAAAATAGTAAAATTTCATATCTATCATCAAATATTTTTGGCTTTATCTGCAAAGTATAATAAGTATCTGATTATTTTTATCACATTACAGTGATCATCCTGGTCCAGTACATCTTCATCTCTAGCTTGGATTAAATACCATTCTGTCTTCAATTATTCTTTTCTAAACTTGCTCCCTTACAGTCTATTATTGCACATATTGTAAGTATCATTTAAAAATATAAATCTTATTGCTTTACACCTCTGCTCAAAATATTGCAATTGTTTGACAATTCCTTCAAAATAATAGTCACAGATATTACAAGCTCTGTAAGCTCTATATGTTCTACTCACTTTCCTGATTTCAATGACTCTTACACTCTTCCTACTCCAGCCAACGTGACCTCCATGTTCCCTTTTGCCCATTTACTGCTGGCAACTACTCAAGACCTTTTTCATTGCTACCTTCTCTTTCTGAATCACTCTTCTACAAGATATTTGGCACAGTGGATATCTGTCATGTATTTAGTAGTTGTTCAGGCATTACCATCTCTGTGAGACCTAGTTACACTGATGATACTAAGTAAAGTATTTGCTTCTTTCTTAGGAATGGTCTACTTCCCACATCTTGAAGGACTTTGTTACTGGTAGAGCACAGCCCATGTCTATATCCAGTATTATACAATTTAATTTAAAGCCATTACTGAGTATCTGTATCCTTTCACTGAGTAAATTATATGAGAGCAGTAGACTTTGTTTTGTTTACTCACACTGTCAAACACCTATCAAAGTGTTTAGCACAACCTAGTAGCCATTCAAAAACACTACTGGGTGAATTAATAAATAAGAGGAAGCTACATAAAAATTATTATTCATTCCTGCGGGCTTTGCTTCTACCTAGTCTTTGAACAAGTCAAAGGTAGCTTGGTAATTACACTGTACCATTCAGAGCACTAATTTGAACTTTTAAGTGGAATGAAAGGTAAAATTTCAGGAGAGTTCTGAGTGCTTACATGGAGTAATGTGTTGTAATACATAAACTAAGTGTTATTATTCCTTGATTCAGCTAATTATACATACCATGTGCTCAAAATTATTAAATTATGTATATAAAAATGCTATTCAACAATATGTTCAATGTCTGTAAGGTATGATCAAAAACTACAGTAAAGTGCTGGTGAGTTAGCTCAGTGGCATAAGTGCCTGCCTGGCAACACGAGGTCCTGAGTTCGACTCCCAGTACCCGCATAAAAACAAGGAAAAAAAACTACAGTAAATGTTTAATTGTTTTTTTTTTATGCAGGTACCAGGAGTCAAATTCAGGGCCTCACACTTGCCAGGCAGGCATTTATGCCTCTGAGCTATATCACTGGCCCTAATTGTTTTTAAAGTGTTAGAGTAAAGGATACATTATCACGTATCTCCCTCAAAATACTTCCCCTAGCTTCCAACTCATTTATCCTACCATTCCATCCAATTTGAATCAATTCTGGAAGTCTGAATATTTTAGTTGCACAGTCCTGGCTCCATGTCCTTGGTCAATTCAAAGCATTTGCCATTCATACTCATTTTGACTTTGGAGAAGAGTCAGAATTTGCATATGTGAGATCCAGTGAGTGAAGTCAGTGAGGACATACCTTTGGATTGTACTGGGCAGTGGCACTCACCAGATCACTCCTCAAAAGCAATGTAAGAAAGAGGACTTGAAGAACTGCTTCACAAAGTGGCAAAAATGATGGCATAAGTGTGTTGAATTCTAGCAGTAGTATTTTCTAGGGAGATAAGGACAATGCATTCTTTTCTGTAATAAATTTTTAAATTTTAAATATTCACTGTAGTTTTTTTATCTCACTTCATATATTATCAAATATCATACAATGGATAATAACTGTAGTGTTTACTCATTATCCGAAACACTAATATAATTAGAAGAGTCTGTTTATTCAGTTTGCTACAAAAAATGTCACTTCTGTCACCTACATTTTGGCACAGATACAATGGCAGGCAGAGGAATAAGAAAATATTCGGGCATAAAAAAGTCTGACATTGTGGCACAAGTCTGTAATCCCTCCATTCTGAGAAGCTAAGCAGGAGGCTTGAATTAGTTCAACCGCTGTGTGAATAACTTTATCACTTAGCTAGAACCTGTTTCAAAATTTTAAGGAAAGAAAAGACTGGAGATGTAGCTCAGTGAAAATGACTTGGGTTCAGTATCCAGTATCACAGCAAAACAAACAAACAAAAAATGCCTTTGGGTATATCTCATTGGAGATATTTGGTAAGGGAAAATTGTAAATATTCTAACTGGAAGAGAGACATACTAGGCATACATAACAGGCAATTGGTTAGAGGTAGCCTTTGGCTTTCTCTGATCAGTCCCATGTTGGAAATAGAGGCAAAAATTAGGGAGCAGTCCATTATTAAGCCCTGGCTATTTGGGCTTGCTGGATTGTAATGCAGATAGTGGTCTGATTTTTTGGAAGAATTAGCAGGATGGCTTTCTGTGCTGCTTCTTATGGGCAACGTTTTTCTCTTATTACCAATTGATGCTAGTTATGGTCAATCCCTAATTTTTATGTCCTCAAACCTTTTCCATTTATATATTCAGATTTTCAACATTCTCATGACCCAATATAACATTTGTTGACCACTTATATAAATCATATGGCCCTCGTGAAAGTTGTATGTGCTTTTACTTTTATATTATGCATGTTATTTTTGAGATATTTGAAGTTTATCAGCTCAAAGATTTGTCTTTAGTCATGTGGTTAATAAGTGGTAATACTTTGAATAAATCTGGATTTACTCTTCCCAGGTTAAAAGTTGTTGTTTTTTTAAATCAAAAATCATATACTAGAAGATCTGTGTTTTAGTGGGTAGTTTTTGCTTGATGAAAGAAATTTTATAAATATCATGTAACAGACAAATATTGTGTGTTCAGTGGAATATAAAATAAAAACAAGATTTTCTAAGAATCACATATATATGCACATATATGCATGTTTACAGATAGATAAATATTTCATTTGATGGCAATGCTGAATTACAAATGTGTATGTACAAATGGGATCATAAATAAATTTAAATAAATATGCCATTTATGCACATTAAGTGGAATTTTAAATAATTAAAATCTTAACACATTCTAAAAGAATATGAAAAATTTTCTTCTTATGTGCATTGTTGCTACTTTTTGTACATAACTTTTGAAATATAATTTTCATACAAGGGCTATATTTCCCAGTCACACTGTTATAAATATTCATAATAGCCACGTTCCAATAAATAGTTTCATGTAAACAAATGTTATTAAAAATTTTAGCAAATCTACTTTCATGCAGGAGTTATATACTCATAAAATTGAGGAAAAATTACCTGGGCCAGAAACCAAACTAGGGCATATAATATCATAAAAATATGGTGAGACTGATAACTGAAAGGTAATTTCCTATATTAAAAAATATACTGTAAGTAAAATTCTTATTAAGCAAAAAGTTTCTTTGCAGAATATTAACTTTCCTAATTGAAACTGGGTAAACTTTTAACAAATTTATGTGGAAGTACAACTAATGAAACTAATTAGTAATCTTATATTTGCATAAAAATATAATTTCAAAACCACGGATTGGTTTTAGAACTGGGAAGGCCACAGAGAATTTAGTGCAACTCTATTAGCATTAAAAAGGAGGAAATGAAAACCAATAAAATAAGTGGTATGTTTTCCCAAATATACAACTAGTAAAAAAGAATTGTTAGGCCACAGTTCTCTTAACTTTCAGTTGTTAGTTTTGCTTTATTATCACACTGTCATTACTCTATCATAAATGCTTCTGTCTTTCTCCAGTTCATATTTATAGATTCCAATATAATTTTAAGAGGTCTTGTCCAGTGGAGCACAGAACATGATTTACTCTTGGCTATGACAGGGCAATTCTTCCATAATCACTTGTATTCAATGGCCCTGGAAATTAATAGAGTCAATTTTATTTGTAGACAATCTAGTCTAGAAAATCTCATGAATTATATTAATAACTTTAGTATGATCATGATGATCTTTAAATCCCTCAATAATTAGCAGTTGAGAACAACAAACACTGTTAAGATCCAGATGAGAAAAATCAACATTATTTTAAAAGCGCTTATTGTACCAGTAAATATTTTATAAATGGCGAGTCATCAACAAATTAAAAAAAAAATAAGAAATCAGTGTTTTATTTGAATGCTCTGCAAAATCCAAGTCTACTATCATTAATCCACACTGAAAATTTTCATACATTTTACACAGCCTTGTATTATACACATTATTTAGAATGAGTTAACTTTACAAAATGAATGTATATAAAATAAAATATAGTTGTATAAACTAAATATATTTGAAAATAACGTCTTCACAAATTATTTATTAAACATACATTCATCTTACAAATATGTTTAAAGCATACTGTAATGAAAATTACTATATTATCTAAAATTAAGTTTTTGTTTTTTTTGTGTGTGGGTACCGGGGATCGACCTCAGGACCTCATGCACCAGCAGGTGCCCATGCTGTTGAGCAATATCACGGGCCCTTTATTCACATGTGGGTTCCGGGAGTTGAACTCGGGCCCTCGCGCTTTCCAGGCAGGCACTTACACCGCTGAGCCATCTCACCGGCCCTAAAATTAAGTTTTTAGGATTTTCATGTTCATGAATATTAACAATCATAGAAATAAGGAAAGCCACTTTAAGTAGATTAAAATTCCTGTATTTTAAATACACATTTATGACATGTCTTATGCATAGTAACTACAGTATAAAAATGTAAAACATAGTCCATGCATTTATTTAAAAAGATGCATATATTTGCAAAATCATTTATTCAAAAGCATATTTTGACATTTTTCAAAATTTGATATTTAGAAATGCTTTGAAACAATATTTCTACTAACCTTAAATATATCTTCACATTCTCTTCTATAATTTTTCATGGTCTTACCAAAAAGAATTTCTTGTTTCAGGAGTGCAATATAGTTACACTGACGATTCATACAGATCTTTTAAAAATAATCTGTACAAAATGTTGTTGAGTTTCATATTCACAATTAATGTACACTTAAGTTTCATAAAACAAATTGGTTAGCTCAGAATATTTAACTTTATAAAAAATGTATCAGGTATTTGCAATACCAACAACCTTTTGCACCACTTAGTTTTAAATATTATATATTTTTCTACTAGACTGTAGATTCAAGGAGATCAACATTTGATTCCAGAAGTACACATATTTATTTTATCTCTGTGATTTTTTGTCACATTTGATAATTTTCTCCATACATTTTTTGTCATTTTACTTTTGGTTTTAGGATATCAGTATGCTCTGCATAATTTGTTTAA
The DNA here is from genome assembly GCA_028451465.1 of Erethizon dorsatum. NCBI lineage: Eukaryota > Metazoa > Chordata > Mammalia > Rodentia > Erethizontidae > Erethizon > Erethizon dorsatum. The sequence continues at coordinate 116,219,072 of CM051824.1, forward strand.
TTAGTTTCACAAAATCCAAGTACTATGCAATTAATTACTTCTCCATATTTTGTAAATGGTATTTTTCCCCCGCACAAGGGCTTGTCTAATACAAGCTAGACAGACCTTTCCTTTAGATGTACTTGATCAAAGTACTTAAGCTACCTTAATGTTTTCCTAACTTGCCTGCTTCAACCATCCATATCATGATTTATGAATTATTTCTAAGGTCCGTTCCCAAGATCTTTTCCCTAAATTCATTATATTCTGATTTTTATCTTATTATAAATATGGTTAAATTTTTATTTTCTAATTATACCCAAAATTATACTATAGACCCCTTTTTCTAATAATTAAGTTATTCTCTTTTGTTTGTGTTGCTCCACCTCTGCCTGTCTGTCTGTTCCCTCCTCACTCCATATCTTATCTCTTTTCATGTTTCCATGTATATAAAAATGTGCATTATTTCCTTAGGAACTAAACTAAATGAATACCTTCTCAAACCTTTAAACACTTCAGCATTCTTACAGTCTGTGGGTGACCTCACATTCAAGAAAAAAAATTGAGAGGAATGTATGTTTTGTCAATTGACACATCTATATATTAGTATAGGCTATGTCATAACACTTAAGAGCTATCACTGCAATACACAATATGATATTTTAGTTATATTTTATTTATATTTATTTTAAAGATAAGGTGAAAATTTATAAATAAAATGTTTCTGCAAGGTATCAATATGAAACGACAATAACAGGAACAGGTAGAAAAAAGGAAAAATGTAGGTTAGGGAAATATAGCACTATAATCTTGTTATGTCTGGCTATAATTACTGGCTATGATAGATGAAGAAAAAAGAGAAATAATCACATCATTATTTTCTTACAGTTAATAACCATTTAATCTAGTAAATATCTAAATAATGTACAGGTTATTTATTTTTCCCACTCCATTATCCCAATTCAAGAAATACATCACCTAAATATACTTCCCACATGCTAAATATCTACATTGTTTTTTCCAGCAAAATATTTTACAATTATCAATATAAATAATGTAGGACCTATGATGCAATAAAGTATTATAGTAAATTTTTAGTGTAGCATAAAAGCATAAGTACTTTCCACTTTGTACCCATTATGTACTCAATTCTTTAAAATATGCAAAAATAGTGAGGGCCAGCATATTATCAGCCACTGAACAACAATCCACTTCCATTCAGTCTGTGAGGTATTGCACTTGTATTTAAGGAAAGTTTCAAAGTACTTTTGGTTCGTTTCATCTAACACTTGAAACTCATCTTCATCAATGGCATTGTTTTCTCCAGCCTTGACTTTATTTTGAAGCTACCAGTTCACAAATTCTTTATAACATGTTCAATTCTTTGAAAAATTTTATCAGAGCTGACTTAATCATGCATCATGAAATATAATATTTCCAGGTCCTTCTTGAACTTGTAACATTAGGGAAATGAGTCACTGAGAGTTGAAAAGGACAGCATTTTCTAATACTACCAAGTAAATAATCATTGTATAATGCAAAATTAAAGTTCCTTAGTATAATTATCAGTTTAAGTAACACCATGATTATACACAGCAACCAGAGGAAATCTCAGTGATCTGGGGATTGTTTTACTCAGGATTCTACTTCAGTGTATATCACTGTGTATAAATCGGTTTTTGAGCAGTGTGAAAGAAAGGATAATATAAAAGAAAACCAATAGGATTGCTGTCAGAATAATAACATTATTGCCCAGCTGTGCTAAAAATCATTTCATTTTGAGCAAGCATTAATCTTTGTAAACCTCAATTTTCTTGTTAAAAATTTGAATTGGAACATCTGTTGTTCCTCTCTTAATAATGTCATTTGGAGTCAAAGAAGTAAATAAAGTGTTTTAAAAATTCCAAATGCACTTCCTCATTCTTTATTTTTATTATCAAAATAATATAATGAATATCAAAATTTGTTCTGTTTTTTGTTTTTTTTTGTGGGTACCGGGGGGTCAACCTCAGGACCTTGCGCACCAGCAGGCGCCCGTGCCACTGAGCGATATCACCGGCCCCTTTTTCATATGTGGGATCCGGGAGTCGAACTCAGGCCCTCGCGCTTGCAAGGCAGGCGCTTATACCGCTGAGCCATCTCACCGGCCCTGAATATCAAAATTTGAAACTATTTTTGCCTCAAAATTTTTCTGGAAAATATGTTCCTAACTTGTCTCTTGTCTTTATAAGTTGTCTGTATTTTTTCAGTTCATTTTTCTAAAGTTAAAACTTCTTCCTTTTATCTCACTATAACTTACTGCCCATTGATCAACTTTTCCTCTTCTGTCCCTCCTCTCTAGATTCCTCAGCCTCTGGTAACCACTGTTCTATCTCAACTTCTATGAGATACATTCAGCATATGAGGGAGATCATGTCTACCTGACTTTCTGTTCCTGGTTTATTTCACTAAAACCTAATGGTCTCTAGTTACACCCATTTCAGAATTGCATTCTTTTAATGGATAAATAATATTCTACTGTCCATATGTACCACTTTTTCTATATTCATTCATCAATTGATGTACACTTAGGTTGTTTCCATTTTTTTTGAAATAGGAATACTGCTGAAGAAACATAATAGTGCAGATCACTTCCATGTACTGATTTCCTTTCCTTTGGATATATATCTAGGGTTTGTTTGATCCCATAGTACTACTATTAATAATTTTTTTAATATCTTTCACACTGTTTTTCATAATGGCTTCACTAATTTATATTCCCACTAACAGTGTATAGGTGTTTTTTCTTTACATCTTCACTGGCTTGTGTTATCATTGCTTTTTGTATTAATAGCCATTTTTATTGAAGTAAGGTGGTATTTCATTGTTTCTTTACTTGCATTTCCCTCAAGATTAGTATTGTACCTGTTGGATGTTTTTATGTCTTCTTTTGAGAAATGTATGTTTTTAGATTTATAGTTATTTTAAATCAGGTTAGATTTTTGCTATTGCTATTGAGTATTTGGAGTTCCTTATATATTTTTGGTATTACCCCCTTGACTGATATATGGTTTGAAAATATTTTCTCATTCTATAAATTGTCACTTCACTCTATGGATTTTTTTCCTTTACTGTGCTTTTTACTTTTATATATTTCCATTTGTCTATTTTCTTTTTGTTTGCATGCTTCAGGGCTCTCATCTTAATAACGCTTGTAAGTCCAATGTCCTAAGGCATTTGCTTTCTGATTTTTACTAATAGATAGTTTCCTGTCTTGAATTTAAGTCTTTATTCAATTTTGGGTTGCATTTTGTTACTGGTAAGAGACAGGACCTAGTTTCATTTTTCTGCATGCATATCCAATTTATATAGCACCATTTATTAAAAAAAAGTCCTGTTTTCTCTGCTTGTCTTAGCAACTTCATTTGAAATCAGTTGTCTTTAAATGTGTGAGTTTGCTTTTAAGTTCTCTGTTCTGTTCCAGGTGCTTTTATTGCAATACCATGTTCTTTTCATTATACAGACTGATGATATACTATTATTTAGTGTATTGCCTCTGCTTTATTGTTTCTACTCGTGGTAATGTTTGGCTAAGTAGGTTGTTTGTTTTGTTACTGTTCCATACAATTTTTGGGAGTAATTTTCTAATTTTTTGAGAATGTCATTGGAATTTCATAGGCTTACCTTGAGTCTGTAAAATGTTTGGTGTAGTATGTACATTTTAACATTTCATTGATCCTTGATTTCTAAAGTATAATTTTGCTGAATATAGTATTTTTTTTTGTAAAGGGGATGTTTTTCTGCAGTACTCTGAAAAATCTCATGGAACTTTTTCCTTCCCTGTAAGGTTTCTGTTTACAAATTATCTATAAGCTTTCTATTAGTGTAGCAAAATATCTGAAGTAATCACCTTTAAGAAAGAAAAATTTATTTGCCTCCCCTTGGTCAGTTGGCCCTGTTTTGGGCCTGTAGCAAGTCAGTACACCCCACTGGGGAGCATATGGTGGATCAAACTGTTCACCTCATGGTGGCTAGGAAGCAAAGAAGGAGAACAGAAAGAGCCTGATTTCCTCATATCCCTTTATGGGATGTGTCCCCATGACTTTTCTTTAATGGAAGACTTATTAGTGATGTAATCTCATTACTAACTGTTCAACTATTCTGATTATTGTTCTATCATGATTTCAATCTAAAATATTCCTCAAAGATCATGAGCTAATGGCTGTGGTGCCAGTTTATGGGGATCATTCGAGTTCCTATACCATCAGTGGATTAATGCTCTGATGAATTTATAATTTGAAATCATTATGGGGATTTGATGGAAATTTGAGAGGTGAGGCCTAATTGAAGGGAATGGGTCATGTGCCTTGAGGGGTTGTATCTTGTCCATGCCCTTTCCTCTGTGGCTTTTTGTTTCCTTTTATGAAGTGAACAGCTTACTTCTCCCATGTCCATTTTCCATGATGTTTTTAACCTCAGCACACTTCTACAAGCAATGGAGCCCACTGACCCTAGAATGAGACCTCAGAAACCATGAGCCAAAATAGTCCTTCCTCCTTTAAGTTGCTATTTTTTTTTTTTGTGGGTACTGGGGGTCGACCTCAGGACCTCGCGTGCCAGCAGGCACCCGTGCCGCTGAGTGATATCACTGGCCCTTTATTCGTATGTGGGTTCCGGGAGTTGAACTCGGGCCCTCGCGCTTGCCAGGCAGGAGCTTACACTGCTGAGCCATCTCACCAGCCCTAAGTTGCTATTTTTTGATATTTTTTCACAGTTATAAAAAACTGACTAACACATCCAGTTTTCTATTTCTTTGTGATTCACTCTTGGTATGGTATGTGTGTATTCAGAAATTTATCCATTTTTTCTATGTCACCAAATTTGTTGTTGTGTAGTAATCATCTGACTGGTGTCATTTAACATTCCTGGCTATTTATATCCTTCTCAAAACTTGAGAACTTTTTTTGTTATTGTTACTTTGAAGAAGCTTTCTACCATTGGTCACTCTCAAATCTTGAACTTTAATAACCCCAAATGCCTGCTCTATTAATATGGTTCCTAAGTTTCTGTAAGATTTGATCATTTTTCTTCATTCTTTTATCTTTTTTCCTCCTCCAACCACATATTTTCCAATAGCCTGTCTTTGAGTTCACATTTCTTTCTATTTGATCTCTTCTGCTTTTATTATTCTTATCATATTTTAAATTTTACTTAGTGTGTTTTTCAACTGAGATTTGTTTGATATTTTTAAATTACTTTCATCTGTCTTTTAGTTCTGTTGGAATACTGAACCATTTTTTGTGTTCTCACAAGTCTCTGTGTTTCCTCAAATGAGCTGGATTTCCTCATCCAACAATTTACTCTGACTGGTTAATAAATGGTTAGTTTTAGGCACCTTATTTTGATCATTTAATGAGTTCACTGTTCTTTGAAATTTTCTGATGTGTATTGTTGTGCAACATCATCTGTTCATTAAAGGCTTCATTATATACTCCTGTCTCACTAATCTGGATTTGGTTTTACATATTTTCCCCAAAACTTTAAAGAGACTGCTTATTTTATCTTAGTCTATAGACATTTTGCTTTTTCTGCACTACATGATACCCTGAATCCAGGTTTGCCATGACCTTTCAGTTGATATTTTGTCATTGTTTTAGCACTAGAGGATGACTCAAGGATATTTATTCTAAGTGTGCAGTTGATGTGTTGTTTATCAGGAACTGAGTGAATATTTAAAAAGGATAATCCATTTCTGTAATCCTTTCCTTTTGGCTGAGGTATTGACCATTATCTCATTCACAGCTATCAACCTGGGGCCAGGATTTGCATGATTCTGTCTTTGTGCAGAAATATCATGGAAGACCAATATCAGGTTCCTGTGACCACCAATTCTGCAAAGCTATATCCTATCCTGAACCTAAGGGCCACTGAAATCATTCTAGCTCTGAACTAGGACTAAGTTCTACATAGCTATACACTGGCCATAGATGAGGTAGACTCATAGCCCAAAGTTGCCACAATCAGCCACAGATGAAGCTGGGTAGACTAGAAGTCCAACAGGGAAGGACTCTGTCTCTTCTTGACATCAGGACTCTTCCAGAGACTTCATGAGTGGACTCTGGCCTTGGAGAGTAACAATTAGGATGTCCTAAATGTTAGCTTTCATAGTGTGGCTCTGAGTTCCAAATCAAATTCTGCAGTTATTACCATGTCTTACCCCCAGATGATGAAGGGTTGCTTTTTATTATCCTGCCAAAATTTGTTATAGTATTGATGAGGGGAGTCCCATAACCACCAAGGCTTTTGCTAAGCATAACTCTGCGTAGCCTTAAAAATAATATAGTTGCAGCTGCTTAATTTAAAGGTCTGGATACACAAACAACAAAAGCCTCTAACACCTAGGTAAAAGTAACAAAACAAAGTCTAATAAATTCTTAATTAACACATATATGATCACACACAACAAAGAAATTAAAGAAAGTTTATATCACCAGATCAGAAGAGCTTTGCCATCTGAAATTCCAATTCCAGTGCCTGAGCATCTCTTTGAATGGCTTTCAGGGTTCCAAATGGAAAGGCTGGGCAATGTGTCCTCTCCAGTGATGAGACTCCAAAATCTCCCTACCAGTGAAACATCTTAAATAGTAGTTGAGACAGAAGTGGCAGTGTCCCAACTGTGTGCATGACCAGAGACAAGGAGTCTGTGGCCCTGAGGAACTGGCTAAGTGCCTGAAGGAACAGACATTTGTTCTTCTAGTTAGGCAAGAAACTGAATATCCTTGGGAGTGGGCCAGCCTCACAAGGACTTTCTGCTCATGTCAGGATATTCTGTGAGGCATCATGACATCTAGTCTTTACAACAAGGTCACTCCCCTGCTGCAAACCATGAAGATCTTTCTACATTTAATGTTAACCCTTCACCATGCTTGAATCTCACAGCCACAAGGACATGCACAGCATTTGAGTGCCCTCAGGCATATGTCTCAAATGATGGTGATACAAGATAGATCATGAATACATCCTACCAAGGTAAATGTCTTCACTTAATTCCATAGTATGTCTAATTTTTCCATCTGTGAGCACTGGCCTGAGATAAATGTGCTACTCAATGTTTGGTGGAAAGTACTGGAGAAAGACCCATGTTAGCCAAGCCTGATGCTAAGCTAGATTGCACCTGGGACTCACAGCTTCAGAGATTTTGACAGTCTTCTTAGGGGAAGGGATTGGCCTAGCTCAAGACTGGCAATGATGCAAGCTAGAATTTGAGTCTGTCTCATATGAACATAGGTCTCTTTCTTATCCCAACACAAGTCAAGAGGCTGTGTCTGCAAGCTCTGATATGGCTATAAAAGGTCTTTGGCTTCTGGCTGTTGCTGGGTCTTACTATGGTGGGCTGGCACTGAGCTAAAAGGAAAAGTCCTTTTCTAGCTTTCACAACCTACTTCCCATTTGGTGGAGTTTTGTTCCACACCTTGCTACTAGAGATTAGAGGAGAAATGGTAGATTCAGTCCCCTTTTTGCCTGGCTAAGTCTTCCCCAACAGCTCAGTCCACAGGAGTTTTGGGGCTCTTCGGCACTCCACTTGAGGTGGCAGATGTGGTTCTGAGTTTTGTGCCTAAGGCCAGGACTTAGTTCCTTCTCTTTTCTGAACATGGGTAGCATCTCACCCCATGCTTCCCAGAGGTGAGAGAGAAGTGGAGCAGACAATTACCCTTCCCACTTTCTTCAAGAAACTTTTCTTTTTATTATAGTAAAACTAGGAACTATGATATCTCACTTGCCTTCTTTAGGTCTTGTGAAGAGAGTTTAGTCTATGAATAGCTGTACAAATGGTGTGTGATGAGATGATCACTGAAAGATTTTTATGTATCCACCATCCAGATGTGTCTCTGAGAATTTAGTTTTTTTTTTATTTAATAATATTTTAAGTACACATTACATTGCTATTAGCTACTGTATTTTTAAATAATTAAAAAGTCCCTTAATTTTTTCAACTTTCAATGCTTTTATTCTTAAGGTGCAGGAATAAATGATGCTTGATAAATTTTATTGGTATAAAAACAATTTTCAGAAAAAAATTTTGGTTACAAAAACCTGTGCAAAAGTTTAAATTTTTTACTCATGTGTATATGCTTGGATGTGTGTGTAAGAATTTATGTGTAGTATGTAGAGAAAAATACTAAACAATTGTACTTCTGCCATGTTTTGTATTTTATCCTAAATATTAGTGTGAACACTGATCAATAACAATGATCATAAATTTTTCTTTTTACTATAGCACTGATTTTCTAAAATTATGAATTAATATTATTAATTCATTCTCCTAACAACATGGAGAATAATGAGAATAAGTAACATTATCACATTATATTTAATGAAAGGCTATAGCCTTTGAGAAACATTTTCCCACTATAAAAATCTCTTCAAAATCTTAACATACGGGCCGGTGAGATGGCTCAGCGGCGTAAGCGCCTGCCTTGCAAGCGCGAGGGCCCGAGTTCGACTCCCGGAACCCACATACGAAAAAGGGGCCGGTGATATCGCTCAGCGGTACGGGCGCCTGTTGGCGCGCGAGGTCCTGAGGTCGTTCCCCCGGTACCCACAAAAAAAAAAAAAAATCTTAACATACTTCCAAAATTAAATAAGGTTCTACATCTATAGAGTATTCACCATTGTAATTGTATATGCAGCATATGTTACATAAATTCATCTTTTAAAAATGCTATACTTTCTGTGTTTGTTAAGATTAACATTTTATAGTTTTGCCGATGGTTTCCATTTAAGCTATTTTTAAAAAAATAAGTGAAAAAGGATATTTTAGAATCAGACTCTTCCTGTTTAATATTTGAGTGAAGTTCTGAAAGAGAAGACATTAAGATACAAATGTAAGAGTGGAACAGAAAGAACTCCATTACCAGCACCACCACCACACAAATTTACAAAGGGACTGCATGAGGAAATTGCAAGTACATTAAGGATGTGAAAGGTATAATCAAAATTTTTTGAGGAAATTATGGGACATAGCTTTTGTAGAGGAAACTATTATTCTAGCTGTCTCCATGACAGATTTATTTGAGGGGAAGAATGCACCCTGTTTAACTCCTTTACCTCAGAATTGTAGAAGGAATTTTCTGTAATGCACAAACATGTTACATACATACGAAGATGATATCTCTTGAATTTGAGAAAGAAAAGTTTAAAGCAGAACATTGGCTAAATTTTAATTCTGAGGTCATTTCTGTCAGTAAAGTCTACAAAATTGTCTTAATGTGAGACAGGACTAGCGTAGATAGAATCTGTTTGGCACCTGCGCAAAAGGGCCAACAGAAAATGTGAGAAGTCAACCAGGCAAGCTCAAGGTAGGTTCCACATACACAGTGCTAAGAAAAGAGTTCAGAATCCTAAAAGGCTAACCAGAAAACAGTAGCACTTCTTCTGGGTCAAGAAAAATGAGTAACAGTGAGTCGGTCTAGCAGAGTATCAAATATTTGAAATAAATATACACATTTCATCACTGTCCAGGTCTTCAGATTTCAAAGGATTCATCATTCTTCATCCAGGTCCACCTAATCTTTGTGTGGAGAAGGCAAACAGCACTCAACAGCCTGACCATATATCTTAATTATTTTTTCTGCTCATCAATAGCAACAACAGTGAGGTGTTTATTTTACTGTTTTTATGTGTCCAATCATCATACTATTCACATTACTTTTCTAAAATTAGATTTACTGCTCAAGAAAAAATAGTTGTGGGCATGTGGGCATGTACATATGCACATATGTGAAACAAAACACAATGAAATGAGCTGAGACATCAAATGGGAGGTATTTTTGAAGGTCTCAGTGACCTAATGATAAATGTTTTTACTTTTTTCTTCTGCTTTTTAACTTGTGGATTAAAAAAGATCTATCTATCTCCTAAGGGTATACAAACTCACACAAACTCATCCAAAAATCATTTTGTACATTATCCTTTGTAAATATTTCAGTGCTAAGATATATTTGGGCCAGAATGAAAGAACTCATTGTAAGAGAGAATATAAATTTTCATGAACTGGAACCACATTATGCTCTCCTTTCATCTAATTTACATGAATCACTGCCAATTGTATCAAGCTTTGAAGACTTGCACTGATTGTACAATCCATGTTGATCTTTCTCATTATTAATTTCATATTTTTGTAATAATACAAACTTACTTTCACATTCCTTTTCAACTATGCTCTCTTAATTTAGGACGAGTATTTGAAGAATAGCTAAGATTGTACACCATGAAAATATTTTTTTAATGTGGGTTTGAAATAGGCTAACAGTTTCAAATGATAGCTCTATTGTTTTTTTAGTTAGCTGGCCATTATATGAGTATGATTTGGACAATATACTCAGATTAGTGGTTATGTAATATGTGAAAGTATGAGTACAGTTGAATAAAACATTATATCTGATATAAAAATGATTATGTTCAGGGTAGGACATAAAAGGTCAGTTAATAAACAATTGTTTTATTTTCTAAGATCATTATTATTCTACATAAAATGCTTTCCCTTCTAATTGGAAAGAGTACGTATGAGTGTATTCATTTGTGGAATCAGAATGATTTAAATTTGAAAGAAATTTGACATCCCCTTCGAATATCATAACACTGTATTTTCAAATTTGTAAAATTAAGATAACAATTGATTTTTTACTGAAAAATCCTATTTACTCTGGAGTTTGGAACATTAGGGTAGTCATAATTTTGACTTCCTGTATTCAATTCTGTTATTATTGTGATATATAGTTACATAATATATCCTATGAATCATTTTCTGCACCAAAGTTCTCAATACAACTTTACATAGAATTATTTACATTCATATGACAAATATCCATATTTCTAACCGAGTATATCAAAGTACATTTTATAGGTTTTTTGAAGCCTTAGTATTATAGTGTACAAAAGTCCTCCTTCATTGCTTTGTTTCAAATGTAAAGAAATGAAGCTGGAATTTCCTATATGTTAATTTCCAATACCAGTTTATAATTAATAACATTTTCATTATTAGAGATATTTTAACATAACACTACAAAATTTAATATTTTTAAAATTTACATTAGTGTATATAAATACATACTAATTTATAAAAGCCTACCTTTGGTCAATTTTACTTTTTAAATACATTAAAATTACATAATTATTTGAAACTGTCTTTGGGTAATGAAACAAATGACCAAAGATAGTTATTGAAATGTACATAATTGTCATTTTTTAATGATTTTCATTCTTCCCTTGATGATCTAAATTCCCATGTGGTATCATTTATCTTCCACTTCATGAGCTTCTGTTAGTATTTATGACAGTGTTATTGCCTGACAGTGCATTGCTTTAGTCTTGTAAGATGCTGCTCTGTTCTCTTCTGACCTGCATATTACATAATAAGTCAGACTTTAATCGGATCAGTGTAGTTGGTCCACATCATTTTTCTCTTTTTATTTGCAGTTTATCTTTGACTTTCAACATTTTAAATATGATGAGCCTTAGAGTGGGCTTCTTTTATTTTCCTGATTCTGTATGGCATGTCATGTGTTTACAAATTTATGAACTATTTTTTCCAAATTTGAGAAATATTAGCACCATTTTAACATAGTTTTCTGTATCATTCTTGCCTCTCCTTTGTTTTTCCAATTATATTTATTTTTGATTTTAAATGTCATTTTTTTAATTTTATGGAAAAAAGGTAAAACAAAATTTCATATCAAAATAATAGGAGAATAACAGTAGTTAATACATAGCATGTTGTTATCATTAAAGTAATTACTGAGAGTACAACTTATGTGCATAATTCAACAAGATTTTGGAGCTCTCTTGAATTTTTTTCTAACTTTTCTTTGCCTTTTAATTTTCCAGCCTGGATAAGTTTTGTTAATCTGTCTTCAAATTCACTTGTTCTTTTTCCTGTCAAGTATTAATAGGTTAATTCTACCAATTGGAATTTCATGTTACAAATATTATATTTAGTTCCACAATTTTAATATTTTTTTAGCTGAGGCTTTCTATTTTCCTTCTAATATTTTTGTACACTGACACAATCCTTTACCTAATTTCAGATAGTTATAATAATACCTTTTAAATTTAAATAATAATACTTTTAAATCACTATGTTATGACTGGTGATATAGCTCAGCAGAATAAGTGCCTGCCTGGCAAGTGTGAGGTCCTGAGCTCAACTCCTAGTACCCACATATAAAAAATAATAATCTCTATGTTAGTTCCAACATAAGTTTATTTTACTTTCTTTTGAAAATATGTTTCATTTCCTGGTTACTTATAATTATGTAACATTGACTTATATTTCAGACATTATTAATGTGAATTTGCAATAGTATATTTACTTATCCTACCTCAAATCAAATGGTTTCCTTGGATTAAGTGGGTAGTTTCTTGGTAGGTCTCCAACCATGTATTAGTTTATTTAGAATGCTATTAAAAATATCACAAACTGGACTATAAAGAACAGAAATAATTTCTCACAAGTTTGAAACCTGGCAAGTCCATATTTGTCATTTTCTGAGGACTCACTCTGGTTCACATTTGGTACCTTCTAGTTATGTCCTTGAATGATGGAAGGTGAGTATATCAATCTCTTCAGCCCCTTCTAATGTCACTGATTTCAATGATGAAGGTTTTGTCAACAATATCTAATCATCTAATTCTATCAAACTTACACATTAATGTTTGAACATATAATTTGAGGTGAAGGAATACACAAACATTCAGGCCATTTCACATTTCAAGCTCTATTTCTAGTTTGGCACCTCCTGTATCCTCTCATGTATTTTTTTTAAATCTGGGCAGTGCTGAGTTGGTTTCACATGTGTGTATTCAGAGTTTAGTTAGACCTGTGAGTAAACCAAATTAAAGGATCACTTCTCACTATCATTTTCTTTGCAAAATATCTCAATCTGTTTAGTACTTGTGATTTCTTAACCTCAATTTTCTGATTCCTAAAAAGTAAGAAGACTGAGGTTCTTACCACAAACATGTCCATTTCTGCTGTTCAAAACATGAGTTGAACATGCTACATCCCAGGGTGAAAGATATGATGATGAGAGCTAATATATTTGTATCCCCTCTCCTCACACCATTATCTTCTTACCATACTCCAGTCCTTTCAAGATAATGGCTAAAGTCTCCAGGCACATTTTATATGATGATTTGACCTCCTTTGAGATCTGGTCCATAAACTTATGTTTCAGAGATCCATCAGAGTTGTGGTCATTGTGGGGAATCCTTGCATTCTTTATATTCACAATTTTGAGGTTTCTCTATTCTGGTCCACAGGCTACAAATTTCTGTAGATTCCTTTTGTCATGGAAATACAGATAGTTTTGGAGGATATATCAGTCTTGGTTGGAAGTTGTTTACTCTAAATGTATCTAAAGGCCTCCTAGATTTTAAGGTTCCTACATGATTCATTGCTTTACTCTAAGAGCTTTTAAGAGTTGATCCTTGAGTTGGACCTCTGGGATTTTGACTCTGATATGCTGCTGAGACTTTCCTTTCTTATCCAGGCTATTTGAGGTTATATATGCTTCACTTATCTGTACGTTATTTTCTCATATTCAGAAAGTTTTTTTTATTATTTCTGTTATACAAGTTTTTAATGATTTTATGTTGTCTTCTGATTTTTCACTAATTCCTATTAATTTTAGATTAGTTTTTGTTACATCACTGAGTGGCTGTTTGATGATTTTTTATGCTCTTTGTTTTTAAGATACCTCTGAATAACTGGTAACTGATGTCAGCCCTATCATCTAGTTCTGACGCTGTGTCCTCACTGTGGTCATTTCTGCCTCCCATATTTTTAATAGAATTTTTTTTGAGATGGGATCTCTCTATATAGTTCAGGCTGGCCTCAAACTCATGGTGATCCTCCTGATTTAGCCACCTGAGTGCTGGGATTGCAGGCATGTGCCACCATACCCAGTGGTTAGGGTGTCCTCTTTGCTCCAGAGGCCCTATCTTTGTATACCCCAGATGTGGGAACCATCCAAGCCGCCATGTGTCCTCACTTATGTTATTGGATGTGGAAAACAATCAGGTAATTGGTCTCTTCTGGATGTAGGAAGTGGGTTGGGGATTTAAACAGACTGCTAGACTTAATGCCACCACTTTCATATCTGGCCACTTCTAAAAACTACACTCATCAGGTCTGCTTTCTGCCACCAGACTATAGGGCTTGTATATTTCCTAGCTTGAGCTTAATCTTCTCAGGGGTGTCTATGTCTAGCCTGCACCCTCTCCACAGCTGTCTCCCATGGTCCCTCAGCCAGTATAGGAGGGTAGCAATGGAATTCTTGAAGTTGAGGTGCTCTGTAGTTGTTTGGTGGCTCAATCTTAACTAATAAACACCTTCCCAGGATGGTGTGTGATCAAACACTCTCCAGCAATGTGGCAGGTACTGCACTGGGTTCCTTCTCAAATTATAGCCTGTCCTGAGTCACTTTCAGAGTACAACCCCATGCTGTTTTTGTAGTTTACAACTGCTATGGGCTTATCTTAGAGCTAGTGCTCCTGGCTAGATCTGTAATTTCTCCCTAGATCCACTAACACTCAGGCTTCCCTTCTCTCCCAAGGTGGAGGCATTGTCCATGATCAGGTCAGTAAGTTTTTCAGCACACTTGCTGCCCAGTGCCAAAGGGAACCACAATGCACAGATGGCTTGGGTTTTGTGAGTTGCAGAGACCACGGCATGGAATTCATGTGTGTGAAGTTGCTTAATGGAAACATATGCGTCTGCCCAGTCCCCAGGGATGTGTGTCTATCCTGTGTGCAGGGATACATGTAAATTTGGTCTCTATATGATTCATTGAAAAAATTGTATTTACCAATTGAAGTAACTTAACACTTTCCTGAAAATAAGTTGAATATTGCTACAAAGTTTTATTTCTGAACTCTCATATATAATTGTTCATCATTATACCATTACCTCAAATCTAAATGTATATCATCTCTAGATTTCTATATCTTCAACTTTAGTTTCAAAATCAGAAAATTAAAGGATATTTGCGGTATTTTTACAAGTTTGTTTTGGTTACTTTGGTCCCTTTGTGTTTCCATACGAATGTTAGAGTCTGCTTATTAATTTCTGTAAGAAATGTCAAACTATATAATATAGTATGTCCCTGACTTAGCCACAGGTGAGTTGCGAACTTTCAGTGATAAAAATGGACCTCGTACTAGGAACATTTTTAGATGCAAACAAATTGTGGGAGTAGCTCATATGTCTATCTTACAATTTTAAGGTAACTATAAAAGTAAAAATATTTTACTTATAGTATTTTTATGTGTGTTTCATTTTTTATGCTTTACATTGTGTATTTATGTCAAGGATATATAAGACTCACCATGTTTGAATTATGGATGAATCCAGTTTATGTACATGCTCTTGGAACGAACTCATTTGTAAGGCTGGGATTTACTGTATTGATAGAGACAGAACTGAATCTACACATCACTTTGGAGAGTACTGGATCTTCCAACCCATCATTATGGGGTGACTCTCCTTTCATTTAGACCACCTTAAAACCCTTTTGAAAATATTAATGTTACATGTACATATGAACAAATATCTATTACATAATATGTCATTTCTTAGTTAATATACATTCTGCCAAGTGAAATACTGGGGCTTGTTGCTCTCTATATGTTAATATTGTGAATGATTTTCTTTAACATTTTTTAGTCTGAAACTCATTCTCCAACAAAATATACAGGCAAGTTTCATGGTATCAATATCATGAAATATTTTATGCTTTTAATAGATAGTGATTTGTATTTTTAAAAATAATTCTGCCAGATTTATAATACTTGGTTGTCATTTCCTATTCTGAGTACCTAATTTATGTTACTTTGTTTTCTTCTGGTACAAATATTTTCTTTGCAGAAATTTGGTTACAATCTCATTTTCTAATCCATGTCAATTTTGTCTAAATGCTCAACATATTTTTCTCTTTAATGTATTTCTACAATATAGTACTAGATACATATCTTGTTACTTCCTCTGAGTCAAAATTCTGATATTCTGCATACTCCTATAGTATATACTTTCATGTCAGTTTTTGTTTAACTTCAGGGGATTTAAAATGAATTGTCATATTCAGTATTCGATCACTTTCCTTGGTTTGTTTTTGTTTACAGACTCTTATGTATGTTAGTTCTCTGGCATAATAGTTACTAACTTCCTATGTACACTAGTTCTTTGGTGTAATAGTTACTCCCCTGCCATATCTTTTTCCTTAATATCTCTAAAAATTAGACCTTTTTCCTTAAGATGTTAACTACAGTGTTGTTTTTCTTTCACTCATAGAATATTCTTGTATTTTTTCTAGTTTTTCATTTTGAAACCATTTAAGACCTACTAATAGTATTATATATTCTAAATTTTAATTTTTAATGTTCCTTATGTTTTGTTTCATTTACTTAGTGTTATCAGTCTTGTTTTAAAATACTGAATCACAATATTTATCTCTTTTTCAAGTATACCTTTTTTAATTGCATTGATTTTTCAATATCCATGCAATTTTTTGCTTTCTCTTTTCTCCTAATCGTGTTTTATGATTTATCATGTAATATTATTTAGTTCTTCATTTTTTTTTTTTTTTTTTTTGTGGGTACCGGGGGGTCGACCTCAGGACCTCGCGTGCCAACAGGCACCCATGCCGCTGAGCGATATCACCGGCCCCTTTTTCATACGTGGGATCCGGGAGTCGAACTCGGGCCCTCGCGCTTGCCAGGCAGGCGCTTACGCCGCTGAGCCATCTCACCGGCCCTTAGTTCTTCATTTTATGAAATTACTTTTCTTAAAAGTTTAAAACCTTTGTGGTTCAGAATAGTAGTTCTAATTTCCTCTGTTTTATATTGTTATGTATGATATGTGAAAAACACAACAGCATGGTTTTTGATTATTTTCATCTACCTCTTCCTAAATTCTTATAGACTTCCCTTTTTTTGGCTCTAAACTATCCTACTTCACTTGAATTCATTTTCAAGAATTTCTTATTCAGATGGTGTTCTCCTTTGAGAGGATTCTCTATATGGTTGATTTTGATAGGTAAGTCTGCTTTTAAAACCCCAGAGACTATTTGGAGTCATCTACCATCAAATCAGATGTCTTAGTTACTTTTCCCATCTCTAAGACAAAATATCCAACACGAAAAGTTAAAGGAGGGAAGGTTTTCTTGCTCACAGTTTATACAGGTTTCAGTCCATAGTGGGATGGCTTCAAAGGCAGGATGGCATGGCAGAAAGGCATGGCAGAGGTGAAACTGTCCATGGTCATTGCCCACAAAAAGGCAGCAGCAGAAGCAGCAGAGGCAACAGCAGCAAGCCTCTCTTTCCCTTTTATCCCATCCAGGCTACAAGCCTTTTGGGTGGTGGCACCCGTACCCTGGGTGGGGCTTCTAATTACCACACCCAGAATTTTGATAAACAAATGCATGGACTAATCCAGTACCACAAACCATTAATCCCAGTATCACACCCTCAATCCACATCCATGCACTTTAGATCCAGCCACCTCTGAAAATCCATATCTATAACTACATGAGGCTTTGGGGAGGACATCTAGATACAATTCAACATTAGGCAATGTCTTTCCCGGTTTTGCCTACTCTTCAGAGGTAGGTTTACCACACTCTCCTGTGATTACCTTTTGGTTATTTTGCACCCCGCTTTCCTCAACATTTTCATTTGTTCTGTTGCTTCTGTCTTCTTTCTCTCACGGAGATATACCATAGCGTTCCAGTTTTGTGGATATAGATTCACTTTAATTTTGATGATTATGGTGATATCAACTAATACAGTTTTGTTGTAGATATTGACCATGTTATTTTCAGATTTACTATCTGGTTGTTCTATATTTATGCAGAAATTGGATGGATTCCAAAATTATGCCACTGGCATCTCTTTTCTGTACGTGCTGTTAATATTTTTCAATTAATTTTGGGTTTTTTTTAATCTATTATTCCAAAAATTAGTCTTTTGTGAACTGGTATTTTCAAGGCATCATATTATAAAGACAGTTAAAGACTGAAAAGAAAAATCTGACCACATTACCCTCTAAGGCAAAGTTGACTAAATTTTCTGGATCTACAAGTCTATTAAATAAACATAGCCAGCTTTACATCAAAGTGAATGGTAAACATTATGTGACTATTTCTTTTTTTTTTGTGGGTACTGGGGGGTCTACCTCAGGACCTCGCGTGCCAACAGGCGCCCGTGCCGCTGAGCGATATCACCGACCCCTTTTTCTTATGTGGGATCCGTGAGTCGAACTCAGGCCCTCGCGCTTGCAAGGCAGGCGCTTACGCCGCTGAGCCATCTCACCAGACCGACTATTTCTAAAGTAACTGATACTCTTACTTTTCATAATTTTATTTTATCAGAGGATACAGTGACTGTCCTTTTGTTTTTAGGAAATTACCTGGAGAATTGAATTTGGCATTATTTAACATTAAGCTACTTAAATAGATTAGATTGTCTTTTATGGCAGCCTACATTTAAAGCTCCAAAATTAACTATTTCAGCAAGAGAAAATAATCAGTGTTTTATTATTTTGACTACTTATATAATATTAACATTAAAATTTCAAGTAAATAGGCATCATAATACAATTAATTTTGAAAACTAAAAATACTCTCATTCTGAATTAGAAAATGCAGATTATGTAGACAAAAGTACAAGTTTCAATGAATTTGAATTTGAAGTTGAATTTTTAGTTAATACATGCATAACTGGTAATTTTATATCTAACTTATAACTTAATGGTTCACTTGTGTTCAGTTCAACCATTAAAAGCACATTACTATTTGCAGAAATATATTGTGTTTAAATGATAATTCATTATTAATTCAATTCTTAAAGTGTATAGCATTCTAGACTTGAGAGAAAATGTCCATTATGGGTAAAGAAGGGGCAACATTGGGAATTTCCAAACAAATTATTAACTGTTGTGTCTGTAAACAGTATATAGTGTTAATTATGATAATATTTAAAATTATAAATATGATAATATTTAAAATACCAGGCATGAAACCTAGCATTCTGAGGAAATTTTAAGGTACTTTTTTCAGTTTTTATTTTTATGAGTCCATGTGTGCCCTACATGATTGCATTCCTTGTGGGAATTGGTATATGAACATACATATCTTAGTTTTTTTCATCCCTTTCCCTTCACATCTCTGCCATCTTCTGTCATCTCTTGATCCCCTTCCCATTTGAAAAAGATTATTTCCCTATTTCCTATTATCTATCTTTTTTATTATGCTCTTTATTCATATTTTGAGTTTCTTCTTCTTTGGAATCTTCCTGAAAGAATTAAAGACTTTCTATTACAGTAATACAATCACTCCCATGTAATCAGCAACACAATTAATAATAGATAAATGTTGGGAGTGTCCTATTTGTCCATCAACTTATGAAAGGAAAAAGAAAATATAATATTTATACACAATGGAGTACTATTCTGACAAAAAAGTGTTAAACTTGAGTCATTTGGAGGAAAAGGAAAGTTTTGACTATGAATTATTTTCTGGCAAAGGAAGAATCATCATTCATTCAGTGCCTTGTAAATGTCTAATGGAAATGCTAAGAAAAATCATTTTATTATTTTCTTTTGCTAGGAAGCTTCCTTACAGGGAGATTATGCTTCTTTTAAAATTAAATTTCAAAAGTACTAAACTTTCAACAATTTTCAAATATGAAAATGTGTTTTGAGTAAAGCTGCATACCTCTAACATATTTTTTGAAAAAAGTAACAATTGAAAGAAAATATTTCTCAGATAATCATGAAAACATATTTTTAAAAATTATGTTGAATTTTGTATCTATTAGCTTCTAATAACTAAGTGGTTTTAAAAATTGTTTTATTTTTAAAATAAAATATATAAATTTATTTTTTGGATTTCAAATAATCCTCATAATTTTATCTATGATAATAGTATCATTTTATCTTTTGATATAATAATATTGAGAAGTCAAATAGGCATAATTAAGAAAAATTTTAAAAGAACATTGAATGAAACCTTTAATAAACATTGCATATGTTTAAGTTAATTATTTATTAATGCTAATAAAATGTTTATCTAAAATTAAAGTCATTGAGTATAACTAAATATTGAATACTTTTTCCATATTTAAATGATGTAAGTAGTGATTAGGAAGATCAATATGAATAAGCTTTGAACATATTTCTATCCTTCAGCTTGGCTGTCTGAATTGCATATCTAATGTTACAACATAAGAACCAAAATTAGATAAAAACTTGACTTTTTCTCTTTACACATAGGTTTTTATTTTTATGTAATATGAATTACAAACTTTTGCCTTTAATGGTACTGATCAGATCCACTCAACCCTTATGAACAAGTCAACTATCAATCATCAAAAGGGATAGATTACAAAAATGTGGTTTCAAGACAATGTGATCACAATTTGAAAGCAATTCAATTTATTCTTTTTAAAATTTTTTGTTTCTATTTCTTATGCATGATTCATGTTGATAGTTAAACTAAGTATACATACCTTTTTGGGGACAAATTCTACTTAATATGTAAATCACCTGAATATCCCATTTGGCATTTGTTTTAACAAAAGCAGCATTATAAGAAAAACATACTAAAATGATCCGTATTGATTTTCTAATTACAAACCCACTTCTCATTACATGCAATTTATTCACATAGTATTCTGACCATAAAAATTTCAACCTTCTCTTTCATGTAATCACAAAATAGTAGATGCAAAGAGGCCCATTCTGTTTAAGAGATCACTTTCCATGGACTCAACCTCTAAAACTTTAGAATGGTTTTGCATTGGGCATGGAAGCCCTTAAATAATATTTAAGCATTATTGCCTTGAAACCAATGATGCTAAGATTAATTAAGTAATTATTTAGGAAATCATTAAATAACTTCAGAGAAATAAAAGCATAGACATTTTTCTTCTATGAGATTAAGAAGATCTTTTGAACTCTAAATTTCAAAAGCATAACTAATGCACTCACCTATTTGCTCAATGATAATTTCATTTGTTAGATATTGTAATCATATATTTTATCACACATATGGCTTAAATGTCTTCACTACACAAAACTTTATACCTTTTGGAAGAAGAAATATGTATGAATTTCTATGAAAAAATACTGCTTTGTCTTCCCTAATTTTGATTAGGTTATGTGCATGTACCAGACCCCAGAAGGAATGGAATCATTGTGCATTGTGACCATGTACTAATAAAAAACAAAAGGTGAAAAACAGAAAAACATAATTTGTTATTTAAAAAGCATCAACACTTAGAGGTAGCTAATTGTTGCATTTTTGTGATTTCCACTGCTAATACAGTCTTAGAGACATGATTCTAAAAATCTTTACCATGCAATGATGTGTATTTTTCTTTACCTAAAATAGTAAACCATAAATTTTTTCTTTGTGAAATTCTATAACCAGTTCTGATTGGTTTTCATTGATCCAGTTTGTCTCATATTATTTCCAGTCATTTAATATTCACATTGTAACCACGAATATCTTAGCTTCAAATGTGGACTTACTCTTTAGAATACATGATATAATTCTCTTTATATACAAAAACACAAATGTAACAAACTAATCACTAAAAGAATTAATATAGTTTTTATTACTAATTCACATTATGTGAATATGCTCCGAATTTGTAAATCATATCACTTTCACATTCTTTTTATCTACTTGGCAAAGCCAATTATTTCAACCTATCTTGTCTTTGTCTTGCATCCCTGTCTAATATACAGTGACACTTTACCTCTTTGGTGTCCTGTTTCTTGAAGCAGCAATATTTAAATGCTTCATTTTAATTTCAATTCACATTAAATTTACTTAGAAGCCTATGTTGTACCAGCTTCTTATTTTATCTCATCATTCATAATGAAAATTTCAATCACTAAGAAACTTTCACCCATAAATTCTATGATGAATTGCTATGGCTTATCTAGAACATTCTTCCAAGTTCAATACTGCTCAATATACATCCCCTGAAATTATGCTTTACTTATTTTTATTTTACTTTTGTTCAAATAATACATCTTATGTTAGTAAGTTCACAATAAATGCTTTTTAAATTTGTGTACTGTTATTGAACTTCTATAATATACACAACTTTCTTATCTTTAGTTTTTAAAAAATTCAGCATTAAAAAAGTAAGCACCCAAAGAAGGAATAAACACTCACATGGTTAAAATATAATGCAACAATTCTAATTTTTTAATTATAATATTTTTTCAGAAATACATACCTACTGAAATCATGTTCCTTCATAGTAGCAATATTAATTTTATTTTTTATGAAGAGTTTCATAAAGGATAATTCATTCATTTTTGAAAAATCTCAATCATCATTTTTGACAGATATTCAAAAACCACTCACAGTAATAGATATAATAAATAAGAATGCAAAATTCATTTTAGTGATATTATTAGTGCTGCCAATAAAACTTTATCTGCAGTTTCCCTAAGATAGTAAGGAAGAATAAACTTATCAAGTATGAATGTGTACTTTATTCCATCACTTATTATGAGCTAATAAATACATTTAATATGTGTGATTAAAATGCATGAGCTCTCTTATGATTAAATCATTCTTGGTAATAAGTAGGTTCAAATTTTAATTATTTTAACTACTTCTTAAAAACCCTGAGTTTCTATTTTATTCTCAAATTCCACTCCAGATTTTATGGGTGTGGGGAGGTAGCATGTGTGAGAATTCAAGTTATGAGATGTTCAGAACGGGCTCTGGCGCCATCTTATGGTTTGTTAAATTATTTTCCTAGTTTATTTTGTTTCACCAGTTGATTAGCCCCACAATGAAAATACTGTATATACATAACTTGAGTTCTTAAATTTCTCTACCAACTTTGCAAATTTGGGAGTACATTCCAGTTATCAGGTAGTTGTCCTCTATGTAATCAGACTATGTTTGTTTTTGGTTCTCTGGTTTTTACTAAGCTATTTTCTGTCTTTTAATACTATCTACTCTTTTATTCCTTTATTACACATACTCAACTAACATCTCCTCTATGAAGATTTCCTGGACTCCTCCAAGTCTCATTAGTTTATTGTTTGAATATTGTTATTATACCTAAAGACAATGAGAAAAATATAATTTTAGCATATTTCTGCTCTTTCCAGCAGCAATATATTTGTATCTGTTCAACTGATTTAGAAATATCATTTCAGAAATTTTTATAATGAAAATTTTAAAAATATAAAAAGTAGTATAATGGTATCATGAACCCTAATGTAAGATTCAGCCCAGTGCAAAATATCTATTCAATTTCAGTTCTCTCTTCTATAACCATACAATCAAAGTGTGTCCCTGAGACCAGTACTGTTAATGTTACTGGCGGCTTCTTACACCAGTAAGATCTCACATCTTACTAAAGAAGTATTGAATCTCAATCTTCATTGTAACAAAATACCCAATTATTTTTATTCATAGTAAAATTTGTGAAGCATTATTCTATAATATAATCAACTTTTCTATATAACTATCATACTGGTTTAATTTGAGAAAAACATCCAAACATAGCATCTTTAAGTAATATGCTGAATTTGTATTCCTGTATCAAAACTGAGATAAATAAACTTAAAGAGAGGACAGATTTATTTTGGATCACAGCCTTGGAGATCATAGAGGACCAGTGGTCAGTCTGATTGCTTTTGGTCCTTTGGCAAAACAGCACATCAGGTCAGCATGTGGTGAAACCATTCACTTCATGGCCTGATCACAAAAGAGAGCAGAAGAGAAGAAGGTCCTACAATCAATTTCAAGAGCATAGCACAAGTGACATAAAAGCGCTTACCGTAATACCTCACTTGTAAAGGATTCCACTACCACCCAGTATTGTTGTTCTATGGAACACATCTGGGGACATTCTAGAGAAACATCATGGTGAATAGTTCAATAAGCATCTTGTATAAAGTTGTCAGCATATAGAACTATTAGTAATTCTGTGTGTTGATTTTGTACTGTGCAGCTTTATTATATTTCTGTATTGTTTCTAACAGACTTTAGTGAAATCATTAGAGTTTTCTCTAACAAGATCCTGTCATCAGGCAAAAAGAATTTTCAATACTATGTTGAATAGAACACAACAGTATCTTTGTCCTGTTTTGACACTCGAGGGAAATAATTTTTATTTGTAATCATTTAAAATAATATTAATTATGGGCTTATCATAAAAGAACTGTTTGTGAGTGTGCCTGTGTGTACACTTATGTTGTGTTTCAGTTTGGTAAGCTTTATTATTTAATCATGAAAGGATGTTAAATGTTGTAAAAACATTTTCTATGTCTAAGATGATCATATTGTTTTCATCTTTTATTCTATTAATGTGATGAATTAATATATCGATCTTCATATGCTAACCTATTCTTGCATCCCAGAGATAAATTACACTTGATCATGGTAAATGATCCCTTTACTGTCTTTTGATTTAGGTTTGTTAGTATTTTATTGAGGACTTTTGCATTTACATTTGTGAAGGATATTGGCCTTTACTCTTCTCATTTTTTGGTCTTGATTTTTGTCCTGTCTCAAAGAATAGGATTATTTATTGAAATATAATTATAACACCATTATTCTCCTATTAATGTACAAAACCCATTATGACCAGTCTACTTGTTTGTATCATGAATAATTTACAATTTATTTGTTAAAATTATGCTTCAAATTTACACATCATATTATATTGAAGAATACCATAAATCTACAAAGTATAATCCCTTATAATTATTTTCCTTTCTCTTAAAATTGAGTTCTTGAATATACTGAGTAATTTATAGTAAATTTGTCATATTTGAGATTATGCTGATGAACAGGCCTAGCTCAGTAAGATCCAGGATAAAGCTAAATAATCTTCAGGTATGCCATGTAGTTATTGGAAATATAATATTTATTTTTGCATATACGTAACTATCATACATGGTGCAACAAATCACCCCAAGTTTCATTGGTTCAAAAAAGCAGTGCTCAATTATGCATTTTTTGTCAGTTGTTGGATAAATTGTGGCTTCCTGATATTGGCCAAACTATCTTACTTGTTTGATTTTAAGTTTAAATACATAGATGATCTCAGTTTTTTTCCTCATACTGTCTCATCCTTCAGAAAGTTATCCTAGGCTGATTCCCAAGACAGAGGTAGAAATCCAAGAGAAAGCATATGCAGGCAGTCCCTGTCCACTCTAGGCCTGGCCTGAGAAGCAGCAGGCTATCATTTCTGTCCCATGCCATTGGTAAAATCAAATTACAACTCAGATTCAAAAGATAGAAAACTAAATTCATCTCTTAATGTGAACAGCTGCAAAAACACATCAAATGTTGAGAATGAAGGAAGGATATTGAACAAGACTTGTTTTTTTAAATGAATGTCTTTTTAAAGAATATTTTGATGAAATTTAAAATATAGTGCCCATGTTATACCATTTTCATGAGCTGTTTACCTTAAATATAGTAATTCTCTGTCAATGATAATATTCTAACGTTTTTGAAATTTGTTTACATTGAAGATAAAATTGTATCATTTTAAGTATTCTACATATTTTTAAGTGACTTGGGGTGTCTTTATATAAAGAATATTTTTCTTTTCTGGTGAAGTAAATTATGTATATTATTATTTACTAGTATATTATTTAGTATAGTATTTACTAGTATACTATAATATTACTAGTATATTATTACTAGCATAATATTTACTAGTATATTATTTAGTATATTACTAGTATATTACTAGTATATTATTTACTATTTATTATGAGTGTTCATTTTTTTCTTATACAGTGATCAAATCTTATGCTGAAAATTGTAATAGATATTATGTATTTTTTCACTTAAATTTTAGATGGTGGAAACAGACAAATACCTAATAAGAAATTTCAAGCATAGCAACAAAAAGAGATGGGAGCTTGATTTTCTTATAACATGTTGGTCATCATTGTTGTTGCTTGTTCTATTCAGTGAAAGTGTGAAAAAAAAAATATCAGGATCTTCAGTTGTAGGTGGATTTCTCATCAATGACTACCAGCCCAGACCAATGCACACCTAATACTTTTCTCAAGAACTACAGGAATATTATCCAGATTCCAGAGGTGTTCAGAACAGGTTCCTATTTAGACTTATATTTGCAGTCTGTAGAAGCTTTCCATTCCAGAAAATCTACACTAATGTATCTTTCAGGTTCAAATGAAGGAAAATAACAGGGCATATGTTGCTTTTTAGGGCTCTTCACTGAGCAATTATTTAATAGCACATGCTTATGGCAAGAATTTCTTAATACAGGGCCGGTGAGATGTCTCAGTGGTGTAAGCGCCTGCCTTGCAAGCGTGAGGGCCCGAGTTCGACTCCCGGATCCCACATACGAAAAAGGGGCCGGTGATATCGCTCAGTGGCACAGGTGCCTGTTGGCGCGTGAGGTCCTGAGGTCGACCCCCCGGTACCCACAAAAAAAAAGAATTTCTTAATACAGATAACATTTATTTGTTTAAATATTTAATTATCAAATAGGTCTTCATCATAAATACTATATATGCTATGCAGTACATTGGGAATAACTTTAAAATTATCTAATACCACTTAAAGAAAATAACTTTTCATTTTAAAATGTAGAGTTCTCTTTCCTTGGTTTTATGAAAGAGATTTTTGGATTTGACTTTTTTCACACACAGCTTCCTGGAATCTTAATTAAAATGTCTAGAAATTGCAATCCCCTTTCCTTATTTAAAATAAGTATCTCTTTTTAAAAACAGGATTTCTGAAGAGACTATTAAATACATTGTAATTGGTGGAATTAGATAATTTTTTCTCACTTTAAATGCAATGCATTGAACTAATTTGAAACTAAAGAACTGATTTCTGTTTTTAGATGAATCCTTAATATATATGTATTACCTAAGATAATGCTATGTTTTCTAAGAGATAAACCCACAAATCTCAGTAGCTTATTTCAATAGAGGGTTGTTTTCTTCTTTATGTAGATTGTTAAGTTGAATATTTTGGGATAGGTAGCAGAGGAGTTTATTCCATGAAGAATTCACATTCTGAGGCCAACAGAGACTGCTCCATATGCCTGTGGACTCCAGGGTCTTATTTTATCACTGGCTGTGTGACAGACAAGGGAAGGACCAACTTAAAACAACATTATAAGTGATGGCCATGAGCCAGGCCTGAAAGTGCTGTGGTCACTTCTATTCACATTCCATTAGTCAAAGCTGAGATTTACATCCACACATAACTGAGATGGGCTGAATACAGTACAGTGGTATATTGGAGGGATTAAAAGAAAAGTAAAATGGTTAAATAACTGATCATCATTATCATGTTGTTCTTCATAAATGTGCTACACACTGAGCTATAAGTTGTATCAAGTGATACATATAAGTTGGTGCTGTTAGAAAATATAAACTATTTTAAAATGTATTTTATTTTTATTAGTGTGTTTTTAGTACATAATGTTGACCTTGCATGTGGGGTGTTGGTATATGTACATAACACAACTTAATACCTGTTTTCATTCCCTTTCTCTTCCTTTCCCTCTTGATCTCTGGATCCCTTTCCTTTTTTACTTGTATACTTTAGTAATACATAGGAAATGTTAATTATTAATTTGTAGACACAGTGTCTGACTTTAGGTTTGTTTTAATTAGCTTAATTTTCCTAGATGCTTATGTTGTCATCTTCAAAATATAGTTCTTGAACAAGTCAGTTGATTGGATGAAAGCTTCCCAGATTTATTTGAGAATCAGAGACACTTTCTTAAAACTTAAATGTAGCTGTTACAAATAATTTCGTATGTGTTGTAGATAGCTTATACTCTAAACATAATATTTGTTACTATAATAAGCTAAAGTTAATTTGGGAAATAACATCAAGATGCTGCATAAAAAACTATCTTATATTTGTTTCCTATAAATACACTTAAGAAAAAAAGATCTGTGGATATTAACATTTTGAAGAAACAAAGAGTAAAAGGAAAACCTCATATTTGGCCAGGCTTGCATAAATTTAACAGTAAATCATTTTGTAATTTCCATAGTGCTATATACCCATATGAACTTGATATTTCTAATTCTGTGCTTTAAGAACTATTTTTAAAAGTAGGATAGTCAGTGGAAAAATAT
This sequence comes from Erethizon dorsatum, assembly GCA_028451465.1. NCBI lineage: Eukaryota > Metazoa > Chordata > Mammalia > Rodentia > Erethizontidae > Erethizon > Erethizon dorsatum. Next base: position 116,247,213 of record CM051824.1, read on the forward strand.
AAATTGATCAGATTCTCCTAAACTTGATAAATTTTGGAAGTAAAAAATGTTGCCCTGATAAAAATGAAACTTTTCATTTCTGAGTTGAATGGGAAACACAGAAAATATTTCTTCACCTTTAGTTCCTTTTCCTGAGTTACTCATATATCACAGAATATAAAATGGCATGAGATAATTGATTCCCTGGGTATAAGTATTAAAGATGAATACAATTCTAATAATTTTCTTCATTACTTTTTCTCTGTCCTAACATTTGGACTAACTGGACAGTGTCAGCTATTTTTACTGTGATAAATGACAGAGCTATTATAGAACTAAGGTGTTTTTGGGTTATTTACACTTGAAAACAAGACAAAAATATGAGTCTGAGGCTTTTAAAATCCCTGTTTTCAGTAAAATTTATGGTTAACACTAATTTCTATTTGTATTTGTGCCAATTTCATGAACAGTCTCTATTTTATTAATGGAGAACCAGATGTGTATATAACTTCACACTATATTCTACACTTTATTAATTCATATAATTTCTGATTTTCCATCTTCTAGCTTACTGAGATTAACTATTTTTTGTGATATATAAAATGTGACACCTTCATAGACATAATAAATTGCCTTACAATTGCTACTGTTTCTGTAGTAGTATCGTATATATCTGTAGTAGAATAATATTTTAACATATACTGTATTTTTAAGGTAGAGCAATTATGTAATTTATCTGCTTTGATTACCCTTCAAGGCACATTTCTGCATCCATTAAAACATTATAAGTTAAATTTCAACCATCATATTCTCACTCTTCCTGTTTTTAGATTTTTAGTTTCAAAGCATCAGTCAGAAGCTAATGGTATAGCCAAGCAATATCTTTGAAAGATCCATCTTTTTGAGTTACTAATATAATCCACATCTGAGTCTGAATAATCTATAAAATTGTTATGGTTTGCAATGAGCTTTTTGACTTTAGAAAAGATAAATATCAAATGGCTAATAAGAATTACTGAGCAAGAAAAAATGAATCAAGAAGTAAGAGATTGAGTTTTGGGGTTACCTATAACAGTGGTGAGTCCAAAGTTAGAGAAGAATTAATACTCCAAAATCCTTGGAGGCCTGAAAATGCAGAAAGGTCAAATGCTGATTAAAATGAACAAATCAGTAATGTAAGGGTGTCACATGTGAGTCATAACTGAAGGAAGAGAAATTAGATGGGAATATTCTAAAATTATCACTTTAATTGTAAAATTGTTGAAGTATATTCTAAATTTTAAAAAGCACAGCTATCCCTAAATTACAAAGTATCTCAGTAGAGTTAGATTTTAGAAAAATAAAATCACATTTTTATTTCACATACAGCTTAAAAATTCTTCACTTTTCAAAATAGTTAAATGCAGTATACATCTTAGTTTTGGTGAGTTTTGGTTGTACAAATCACCTTTTTTAAATATAACAAACTCTGGAACTCATATAAAGGGGTAAGTTTTCCAACATGACATAGTTTCAGCAGTCAGAGTTTGCCCTGTTAACGATGCACCCCAACAATATGACTGAGGAGGGAGTTTGAAAAAACGATCTAGATTTCTCTAAATATATCCATGTTTCTATTTTGCTTCTCATTACAGGATAGGAATGATTAAAAGGCTAATCCTTATAAAAGAACCTCGTTCAGACATTGGTCTACAAAAGGTACACAGCAGTGTTTGGTCACTGATACTGTACTTAATACCTGAGATACCATAGATGAACTTTATAGCTTCTTGTTAAATATTTTTTCATACACATCAAATAAATCATAACATTACTCAGTCTTATGCTGATGAGGAAATCTACATGATCTTTGTATATTGTGAAATATCACAGAGATGTTATATTTTTCTATAGGAATATATATTGCATTCATTCAATACACTACATCTTCATAACAACTGCAAGATAAACTAATGTAGAAATTTCTGAATTGGAGATTTTTCAGTTGTTTTTTTTTTCCTGTACTTATGATACAACACAGGGCCTTCTCATTGAGCTATACCTTCAGCTCTTTTATTTTTTATTCTTTTTATTATGTGCCAAAATCTGCTAAGTTGCTAAATTTCCCAGGCTGGGTCCAAACATTTGATACAACTATGCTGTTTCAGGTTCACAAATTTCTAAGATAAGAGGCAAGTGTCACGACACCCAGCTTTAAATTATTAATTTTTTATTACAATATCTTGGAGTGCTTCAAGTCATTTGATTAATATATTTCAACAGTAAGAAATATATATATATATATGATCAAATCCTGTAAGAGTCAACTGTTTGGTCAAAAATAGGCTGTTTTACAGATCACCCATAAATATAAACTGTAGATACAAAAACATGCTTACAATTTTGGAGGCAATTTTAGATTATTTCTCTCCCTTATATCTATTGTTCACAATCATTTCTCAGACATTTAAATTTTAATATCTTCCTTCCTTGAACATTGCTTTGTTTTTTACAATCTTTGATGAAAATAACTATTTTTGAAATCTTAAGTTCATTTATCAAGTTACACTCTTCATAAATCACGTACATTTTCACCACATTAAGTTTTATATTTAGGATGAACATAATCAAGAAAAATGCTGCTCTCTTAATTATAACATTTAGTCTGTGATTCAATGAGCTGATATAATCATCTTTCTCAAACCTTCCCACATATACTGAGAATTTGATGCCATTTGCTTAATCATTATCTTAAAAGATATTGAAATTTTAAAAATCTCATAAAGCTTAGGACATACCCTGCGCAAGGCACATTGTACTTGCCTTCATTTATAAGTTTATACATAACATGTTAACCTCACTGAGTCAGCCATTTGTTATTACTTAGGGACTTTTCTACTTCTAAAGTCAATTTAAAACCACCAAAATTTTCCTCATTTCATAGTAAACACTTTCTGACATATTTTGTTTTTATTCTGCATCACATTTTTCATTCTTTGTATATGTTTGCAATAAGTAATAAATATATTCATCATAGAAAATTGGTAAAAAAAAATATATATACATATACATATATATCACAATTTGATTCTTTTTACTCTACCTTCCTGCCTCCCCTAATTCCAACACCCTGTTCCCATCTCCAAAAGTCTATTTGTTTTCCATAATCTTTATTTTATTTACTTTTTTACTTTTACCTTTACTTATACATTGGATTTCTCATGTAAGACAAACCATGTGATATTTTAACATTCTGGTTATGATTTATTTTATTTAGCATTATATCCTTGAGGCATATCTATTTTCCTACTAATGACTGACATTTATTCTTCTTTATGGCATTGTAGTACTTGATTATGAACAAAAAGCACACTTTCTTTACCCATTATTTTATTCATGGACATAGAGACTGCTTCAAAGATTTAGCTCTCATGAATTGCTGTAAACAAGGATATACATGTATCTCTCTAACATGATGTCTTTAACTCTTTCGGAAGATACCCATAAAAGATATATCTGGTTCAAATGGAATTTCTTTTTTTCCTTTTTATGAAGAAACACCAGAAAGTCTTTGCCTATGTCTAGGAATTCAATAGTTTTTCAGAGGTTATTTTTCAGCAGTTTCAGTGTTTCTGTTTTTATATTTCAGCATTTTTCCAACTTTGATTTGATTTTACATAGGATGAAAGATATGGGCATAGATTCATCTTCTCCATGTTGATACCCACTGTTTTCAACATCATTTGTGAAATCGGTTGCCTTTCCTCCAGCATGTGTTTTAGGCCTCTTTGTGAAACATCAGGAGGCTGGGGGTTGAAGAAATTTTCCTGCATCCTAAATTCAGTTCCACAAATCAACAAACTGCTTTTGTACCACTACTGTTATTTTCTTTTATCACCAAAACTTTGTAATATAAATTTAAATATGGGATTGTGATGACTCCAGCTTTGCTGTTGTTTCTCAGTGTTGATTTGGCTATTTGAGTTTCTTCTGCTTCCATGAAGTATTTAAGATTTTTTTTGGTAGTTCTTTAAAGAATTTTGTTGGTATTTTCATTGGGATTGAATTAAACTTATGTTTTGTAATATGACCATTTTGATAATATTGTGTCTGACTATGAGGAACAGAATTTCTAATTTTTCAGATGTCCTTGTCAATTGTTTTCAAGGTATTGCAGTTGTCATTATAGAGATCTTTCACTTCCTTGGTTAGGATGTTAGGTTAAGTCCTAGGTATGTAATTTTTAAGCTACTATAATGGGATAGTTTTTCTGAATTTTTTCTTAGTGAGTTCCATGTTTTTATTTAGCAATGTTATTGATTTTGTGTATTAATTTTGTATCCTGTTATTTGACTGAATTTATTAGTTCTAGGAGTCTTTTAGTACAGATTTTTGTGTCTTCTATATAAAAGATGTCAACAGTGAATAGGGATAAATTTACCTCTTCATTTCCTATTGTAATCTTTTTTATATCTCTTTCTTGCTTGATTTCTCCAACTAAAATTGTCAGTAATATATTGAACAGAAGTGATAGTGGATACCCTTGTTTAGACTTTGAGTTTATAAAAATGTTGTCAGAATTTCCCCACTTAGTATGATGCTGTCAGTGAATCTGTCATACCTTTTATCAATTGGAGATTAGGTCTTTCTATACCAATTTTCATCAAGTTATTTTTCATGAATAGAAATTAAATTTTCACAAAGACTTTTCAATGCAACTGATGAGATCATTATGAGATGTTTATCCTTATTTCTGTCGTGTTTTGTGTAATATTTATTGATTTCTGTAGGTTACACTACCCATAACTTCCTGGAATAAAATCAACTTGATCATGATGCATGAACTTTTAAAATATTTGTTGCATTGTGTCTTTGAAATGAGGAGGGGTCTGAGTTTTTTCAATTCTTTACACATTTTAGATAGAAGTCCTTTGTCTTAGGGCCAATTGGCAAAAATTGTTTCCCACTTCGTGGGTTGTCTTTTCACTCTTTTGATGATTTCTTTTGATGTGCAAATCTTTTTAATAAGATGAGATCCCAATTGTTGATTCTTTATTTCCCATACAGTTTGGGTTTTGTTCTTTTTTTTTTTTTGTGGGTACCGGGGGGTTGACCTCAGAACCTCGTACGCCAGCAGGCGCCCGTGCCGCTGAGCGATATCACCGGCCCCTTTTTCGTATGTGGGTTCCGTGAGTCGAACTCAGGCCCTCGCGCTTGCCGGGCAGGAACTTAAGCCGCTGAGCCATCTCACCGGCCCTGGGTTTTGTTCTTGAACTCTCTGCTTACACCTATGTCTTCAAGATTTCTACCTACTTTCTCTTCCATTAAATTCAGTGTTTCTGTTTTAATATTTAAGTCTTTGATTCATTTTGTCTTTAATTTAGTGCATGGCAATAGACATGGGTATAATTTTAGTCTTTGGTATGTAAAGAGCCAGTTTTTCAGGCACTGTTTATTAAAGAGGCTATCTTTCTTCCAGTGAACATGTTTGGCCCCTTTGTCAAAGATAAGGTCACCGAGTGTGTTCAATGTTGTGTATAGGTCCCATTTGACCCAGCTATTCCCCTTCTGGGTATCTTCCCAGAAGAATTAAAAACATCACGCCACAGCTATATATGTGCACCTGTGTTTATAGCAGCACAATTTGTAATAGTTAAATCTTGGAAACAACACAAATGCCCATGAACCGATGAATGGATACAAAAGATGTGGCATTTTTATACAATGAAGTACTACTTAGCTACAAAGAAGGATAATCTTGATACTTTTATAGGTATATGGATGAAACTTGAGACCATACTCATAAGTAAAATAAATTAGACTTATATATGTAAACATCATATTGTCACCCTGTTGTGACAAATTGAAAGAGTAAATAAGGTCTAAAATTTACAATAGATATTGTGAAATGGTAAGAATTTTTTTAATAGGAAAAAGCACCTAGAATGGGAGAAAGAGGAAAGGAAGAAAGGGAAAAGGGACAAAAATTCAAGATAGCTATACTACTCATGTCTCTTTGTTAAATTGGAAAGGAAGATTCATGCTAATATCAATTGGATAATTTTTATAACTATATCTTGTACTCCTAGTAATTACTTTGAAGATGACAATATAAAATGTATTGACTATTGTTATTCTATTACTTTCTTATGAAATTCTGTCTTACCATTTTTCATTAAAATGTAAATAAAATATATTTGTTGCATTCTGTTTGCCAGGATCTTGTTAGGAACTTTTGTATTAATTTCATTAAAGAAATTGGCCTGTAATATTCTTTTACGTTAAGTCCTAGTACAATTTTATTATCAGGTAATGTTATCATTCAGGAATGAATTTGGCAGTGCTCCTTTCCTTTCAATTTCATGGAAGAAAATGAGGAATATTGCTTTAGATATTCCCTGAAATTCTAGTAGAACTTTGCATTCTATCTATAAGGTCCTGAGCTTTTCTTGCTTGTAAGCATTTATATTAATTGCATTTCATTGATCTATTATTCAGAGTTGTGATATATTCTATGATCAATTTGGGAACTCATTTTTCTAGGAATTTATCCATTTTTCTATGTTCTTTGATTTATTGGAATATAAGTTTTTCAAATACTTTTGCATAATTTCCTGAAGTTTGCAGTCTCTGTTATCATTTCATGTGTTTTATTTCTAATTGCATTAATATATTGATAAAAGTTTATAAATTTCTTTTTTTGTTAAGCTTGTCTAAAGATTTAACAATTTTGTTTATACTTTCAAAGATAAACTCTACTCTTTCTTTCATTGACATTTTGTATTTTTTTAAATCTCAATTTCTTTGATTTTTTTTCTCTGACGTTTATAATTTATGTCCTTCTACTACTGGATTTGGATTTTTTTTTGTATTTCTAAGATCTTGATATACATCATTAATGATAACTCTATCTTCAAAATGTGTGGATTCATAGCTATGTAGTTCCCACTTAGGATTGAATTCATCATGTCCCACAGATTTTGGCACATTCTGGTTCCATTGTTGTTTGATTCCAGGAACTTTTAATTTCTTCTGTTACCCACTGATTATGCAATATTTATTCTGCATATGTTTATAGATTTAATGTTTCTTTTCCTTTTGATTTATAGTTTTTTTGCTATGATTGGATAATATACAAGAGATTATTTCCTCTTTTCTTTTTATTTACCTAAGCATGGTTTATAAGGCAAGTTATGGTCTATTTTTTAAAAAATTCCATGTGATGCTGAGAAAAAAAATGTGTAATCTGTTATCAGATGATGCCCTCTGTAGCTATCCATTAATCATTTATTCAATGGTGTAGTTTAACTTTGATATGTCTTTGTTTGTTCTTTGCCTAGTTGCCATACCTCCTTATGATTGCACTGCTGTCTGTCAGTCTCTCAATATCCAGTCATTTTTTTTTTTAATTTAGTGTGCCAATATTTGGTGCATGTATATTTACTAGTTTATCTTTTCCTATTGAGTTATTTACTTTACCAGTAGGTATTGGACATCTTTGTCCATTCTGATGAATGGTGAAGTAGGTTGTCTAAAAATAAGACAGCTACTTCTTGATTTTTGGCTCTGACTGCATATAGTAGCATTTTCCATTCTTTCACTCAATCTTGTGCTTTCTTTAGGATGAGTTGTGTCTCTTGCAGATGATGTGGTTGGATTTGTTTTTATCCAATTTGCCTGAGTTTTACTTCTGATTAAAGAATTAATGTGACTGACAATGGTTGTAAGGTATTTATAGATTCCTGTCATTTTATTATTTTTTCAATGGTGATTACTTTATTTTTTTAAATTACTCTCCCAATTAGATGTATATGTGTTTTCATTTTTGGGCTCTTTCTCTGGCTATTATTCTTTAAGTATTTTATCCGATGTCGGTTTAGCAATCATGTTTTTTTTAAGGTTTCTTTGTCATGGGTAGACTTTATTTCTCAATCAATTTTTTTTATCTTTTTAAAATATGTTTTTGCTATGGAGTTCAGGCTGACCTTCAATTCACTTTGTAACGCAGGCTGGCCTTGAACTTGCAGCAATCCTCCTGCCTCAGCATACTAACAAACCCCACCAAAATATAATGAAGTTTAAGATAAAAAAGAATTAGGATTATTCAATATTACAAAATATCCAATGTTTCAATCCTTGAAGTTAACTTCTCTCCATCACCTGATAATTTTCCACACATATCTGAGAGGTATATGATAGTGAGAACATATTACTGAAAGTTTATGTGCAAATATTGAATTAAATCTTTCAAAATCTGGAGGTAATAAGAAGAAACCTTCTCCATCAATTTTCCAGTATTTCTGAAGTGTTCTTACAGCTTATAACAGAAGGCTGCTTTTTTACTCATTATGTTGTAGATGGTCAAAAACAGTTTCTAGTGAGAATTTCTCTGCATGTTCTGAATATAGACATATCTCCCAAAAGTAGAAAAATCTAGCAGAGCCAGGAATGGCATACTTATCATTGTTGACAACATATAATTTTAAGGTAAAATTTTATCATGTAACTAACATAATAAGCAAATATACGATCATAGAAAAAATTGTATGCTTCCAGAAATCCATTTGTCACTGACTATGCATACTATGAGGAATAGTTGATGCTAGGTAAGCTTTAAATTACCCTGAGACATTTATTAAGAGTTATAATATGCTATCTTTTAAACTTAATATTACAAATCATTTAATCTGTACCCCAATCAATTCAATACATGTTAACTAATGTAGTAAAATGTTAAAATGTGAGAAACAATGGGGTAGTTCAAAAAAGTCTTGGAAATTCAATTGTCATAGTGTAACCTGGTATTTCCCTAAGAAATTATATTCCTTGGCAATGAATTCTTTTATTGTAATATCTTTTTTCTCTTTAAAGAAATGCCTCTATATTAAAAAATGTACCCTATTTTTCTCAGTCTAGATGCCCAGTGAACAAAGTCCCAAAATGAATATTGAACAAAATTAACAATATATATGTATATATATGGATACATGGATAGTGAATATACTTATCACAAATAAATAATAAACAGTTAATAATATGGACATGTTAATTACATTCAGTTGATAGCTATCCAATGTACATGTGGATTAAAACAATATGCTGGACTTGTGAATAAATAAATAAAATAAATCTTTGTCAATCAAAACCAAAACAAAGTCCACATGCTGAGGTGTAGAAAATCATGAGCACATTTCAGTTACAACTTTTGGATCTGTGACTTCACAGACTATATGTCACTCAACTATTTTATTGTTATTTATTGATTTGTTGTTTTATTAATGCATATTTGTAATACACAATATGATGTTCATTAGAGGAATTAGTACCTCTATATAATCAAGTTTGATCATTTTTAATCCTTTGCCTCACTCTGACATTTTCAGCCCTCTTCCTATTTTATTCGCATCTGCAAAAATCTACCTTCTAGTTATTTATTTTTATTTTAGAGAAAAATCATTATATTTAACTTTCCAAGTTGAGCTTAATTTGCGTAGTATGATAGATTCATGTTCTGTTCATTTTCCCAAAGATCACATGATTTCATTCTTCTTTGTGGCTAAATATTATTCCATTGTATGAATAAATCTTTTTTGTTGTATGACAATTTGAACTTAGGATCTCTGCTCCAATCAATATCCCCAGACCTTCCGTAAATGATTTTGAAATGGGGTCCAGCTAAGTTGCTGTTTTAGTCTATGTAAAAAATGTCCTCAGATATTCTTGTTTTTGAAGGTAATTGGATCTTGAGTTGTTATACTTATAAGTGGATTCATCCATTGATGGGTTCAGTAGCTGAATGTGCTGATAGGACATGGACCCTGGTTGGAAGTGGGGCATTGAGGTCAAAATCTAAACGTGTCTATTCTTACATACAACTATTCCCTCCCTTCACTGCCTCCTGACTTCCATAGAGTAGTCATTGGTCTTCTGGCAGACACTTCCACCATGTCATCTTTGCCAGCCATCCATCCTACTTTGAATTGAAATTGTAAGAAATTTTTAGCCAAAGAAACCTATCATCCTTTAGGTTTTGGATGTTGGTTGTTTTGACCCAGTGACAGAAAAATGACTAAAATAAAATTTGGTAGCAGCAAGGGGGTTATTTCTGTGACTTTATTTGAACTTGTCTTTTGTGTAAGGGTTTTTAAAAGATTTTGAGATGCTGGATAGAGAGGCCTTCAGTGCCATAAGCAGAGAAAGCAAAGATTGCTGAGACAATCAGGTCAGAGCTCAGTAGATGAGTGTAATGACAAAAATATGGACAGTAATGGCCAGACTTAGGAAGTTTTAGTTGGAAACAAGGTCTCCATTAGCAATTGAACTAGAGGCCATTTGGTTACACTCTGGCAGAAAATGTGTTTTCATTTTGTCCATGTCCTACATTTTTGTGGGAGACTGAAATTAAAGGCAATGGATTAATCTTGTGAAGGAAATTTCAAAGTAACCCAATGTACAGGCTGTACTATGGCTATTGCTGGCTCATTTTATCCAGATGTGCAGTGTAAATCACAATCAAAAAGTAGATGTGAAAAAATGGCAATTTTATGAGAACAGAAGTGCTTAAAATTTGTTCCTGAAGAGATTAGAATTATACAGAAGCCAGGCACTTTGCATCAAGAGAATAGGAAAAATGGTTTGAAGGCATCTCAGGAATCAACAAGAGTGACCCATCCCTGGCTCAGGGCACAAAACTATAAGTTTTCATTTGAAAAGAGAGCACTTGTGGGCTGCTGCTCAAGGACAGACTAGTGAATTGGTAGTATTCAGGGATTCATTTCACATTATTTAGGCATCTAGGCTCTCAAGGGCCTCCCCAAACATGACACAAGCAACACTGGCTACTACTCAAGATGGCAGCAGATCTTAGCATCATGCACATGGGAATGGTTGTACAGGCACACAGAATGCAAGAGTCATGGTATTATGGCGTCTTCTATGCAGATTTCTAAAAAGTGGGATAGGCCAGACAATATGACCTTGAGAAAGTGACACATAAAAACCATTAGAGAGAAGCCAAAGGTCCAATAAAGATCCCATGAAGTAGAAAATTTCAGGAATATAGATGTGTGCTGAGGAAAACCTCAATCAGCAAACAGAACAAGTTCCAGAGAGACACCACATGGGCCATAGCTAGCAAAACAAAAGAATGAGCCTGCACAAGCCATTTGGAGTTTCTTTCTTTCCATAGCCAGTCCCAGGCCCTACATATGAAGCTTCAGAATTTAAGTTTGCCCTGCTGGGTTTTGGTCTTGCTTCAGATTTCTTTTTATTCCCCTGTTCATTCCATTTGAAATGAAGATTACCTTGTACCATTGTCACTAGGAACATGTCCTGAAAGGTTGTATTTTTTTATCCCCAGCTCCATTCTTCTTACTCTTCTTGCAAGCTGCCATGGGGTGAGTAGCAGTCCTCTGCCAGGAGTTTCCACCATCCCATTTCTGCCTTGCAGCAAGCCAACTCTGTACTATACCCACAGAAAACTATGAACCACATAGTTTTCTCATCCTCTAAGTTACTGCTGTTGGGTATTACACACTTGCAATGGAAAAGTGATTAATCTACCACTAAGTTACCCAGGATGAGCCCAATTAATGTCCCTCCTGCCTCAGCCACTCATAGTGTTAGGATTATAGGTATGGGCCACCATATGCATCATATTTTTTAAGTTTTATTAATGGTGGTTAATATTACATAAAGATGGAGTTTATTTTTATTTATTAATAAATTTCAATTCCATTACCTCCTCAATTTTTCCCCTTCTCTCTTGTTCTTTTCCCTGTTTCCTGAAATCACCTTCTGGTTTCCTGTCCTCTTTCCTATATTTTAATACTTTACTACTATATATATTTTTTAGATTTTTGATCCATATTAGTCAATTTTTTAGTTGTGGGACAATATACACAACACCCTCAACACAAAGGAGAGTTTTAATTGGCTTACAAATTCAGATGTTTCAGCTCATGATAAACTAGCTCTGAAATAGGTACATTATTATGAAAGGGCATTGCAAGGCACAGCCACTAAGTTCATGGTACACAGAAAGTGGAGTAGGGAAACAGTGAAGAGATGAATGGAGAAGTGAGGATCCATGGACTTCATGGCTATGCTTCTGATTGTGTCTATGTGGGCCATCAAAATGTACCTTGAAGTTCATGTATTCCTGCTACACCTAGTATGGATTTAAAATGAGAGAGTAATATGAGTAAAACCAGCAACAATTAAGAAACTAACTATAGATTATTTCTGTACTGAAGAACTTGTTAGAAATGTTCAAACAAATTTAGATATTCCTAAGGGGGAACTGTTTGTGTGGGAATGTATAACAAAACAAGGTAGAGTGTTACAGATTTAAAGTTAAAAACCAATACTCAAAGCTACACCTACATATACACAAAAAGGGTGATCAAAATATCTGAATGTTAAAAAATATTTTAAACTTATTATAATAAAGGACAGATTGCCAAGAACTCAAAGTTCAAAATAAGGGCAAATATTTTGTGTATATGAGGGGAAATACAGGCAATGTGTCTTTTACTTTTGTAAATTAATTTACTTAGACACGTATATAAAATCCCAAGCACTTTTTATACAAAAAAAAATAGCAATAAGGAAGCAAAATAAATAAATAAAAGTGAGGACAAAAAAGGCAATTATACTGTTTTGTTGATTGATATAATTATCCACTAGCAGTTTTTTTACCCCTTTCTTTTTAGCCTGGTGTACTCAGGGGTCTCTAGTATTCTCAGGGTCAGGGCTAGGTTATTTATTCTGCTCCCTTCAGTGAATCTCGCTTAGGGTTCTCAACTAGCCATAACCTTGCAGAATGTCCCACTATTTCCTTTCTGCATCTCTCAAACTCCCATTTCTCCTGTCTCAGCTCATCTAGATCCCTGTGATTTCAAAGGTGTCCAGGTTTAGGGTGGAAGTTTACTCAAAGATCACTCCACAAATGCTTTCCCTGAGTCCCAGCTTTCCCAGAGCTCTTAGTTTCTCTTTGGCACATGGTTTCCCTGTACCCAGTGCCAGAAAGGCAGAAGTCTGAGCCAAGATTTTCTGGTCCTTTTTCTTGCTGCTTCTAGCCCTGACTCAGTCCCATGAAAGTGGGTTGGTCTCCAGATCTATTCTGGGAACAGAGCTCATGAATGATGAAGCACTTTTATTATCAAAGATTGTGCACAATTTCCTGGCAAGGGACACAGAGTGTTTCAACAAGCTCTGTGGACAAGGCCATCTGGGGAGAATGCAAAGCTGCTGGCACCTCTTTGGCTTCTTATCCTTGGAGTTTTGAGTGATTCACAGAATGGCACAGTCTCCAGACCTGTGTAAGGAGAAAAGCTCCAGTTGGGGGACAACTTTTCTTCTTATTTTAGCTTTTCTTTTTTCTGTATTTCATCTTTTTACTATCTGGTTCAAGCTGGATTCCACTAGTTAGTGTCACTACCACCTTATGAAACCATGCACAAACTGAACTTGTCTATCTCAAAGCTAACCATGAACACTGCTTCCACTATGCAACCAAGATGCCCTCCCATCACATTTTCTTTACTAAATAGAAATGGTTTCTTTTTGTGATATGAGACACAATTAATAAAATATGAAGAGCTATAGTACTGCCTTAATCTTTCTAGGGAGTCTTGCTTTGGAGTAAAAAACTTAGGGTGTCATATTTCTCCAGTCCTTCAATTATTCATTGATTTTAGGACATGGCATTCACAGGTGAAAGTAAGGTGCACATTCAGAGTCTACTTCCTTTTTCTGCAAATTCCAAAGCAAATACATTACTGGAACCTACAATTTTCAGTCAGAATAATCCTAAACCTGTTTCAAGATATGCCAATTCATCATGGTTCTATCTGTTCTTCAGAGGGTTTGCTAACTCTGCAGTCATTACCCAAATGGCAACTTTTTCCAGGGAAGGTAATGTATCATAGATATGTGTGACTTTTTCAGTAAAAGATAGGGGGCCGGTGAGATGGCTCAGTGGTGTAAGCACCTGCCTGGTAAGCGCGAGGGCCTGAGTTTGATTCCTGGAACCCACATACAAAAAAAGGGCCAGTGATATCACTCAGCGGCACGGGTGCCTGCTGTCACACGAGGTCCTGAGGTCGACCCCTGGTACCCACAAAAAAAAAAAAAAAAAGACAGACCTGTGTATGGGAAGAAAGAAGGTAAAACAAAGAAGATGGAGCCAGATAAACAAAAGTCATCAGGCAAGTCCTACTGACCTCACATCACTGAATGATATCAAAAACATCTCAGCTTTCTGAAATTTTAAAAATTTCAAAATTGACTTTCCAGATCATGATTAAGATATATTTCTACATTTTTGGAAGCTAGAAACATTTTTCTTGAAACTTTGTTTCTTTTAAGTTTAGAAATGTAGTATGTAGGCCTGTACTTTATTCAACTATATCTCTTAGAGGTACCAATGAGGACCTTGGAGTATTTAGACTCTCACATGGTGGCCAGTGTTTCTTAAAGTATAAAGTTGGAAGATGCTAAACATTCCTAAAGCTTAGCCTGGGAAATTATTAGCATTACTTGTGCCACATTCTATTTATAGACCAAAGCACATCTGAGAGTCAAAGGCACTAATTTGAAGAGAGATTGCACTATTGCATGACTGTGGTTACTTCAGAGACATCGAATCTTTCTAGAAATTACTTAGGAAGATTATTATTACAACATCTAGTGTATCAGAAAATAAATGCACTCAAATTTGAAACATAATAGTTGCTCATTATATTTTATTTGTGTGAAATTACAATTATAAAATTAACTGTAAAATATTATATATTAAATGGAGGGGATTTTTTTTGTGGGTACCGGGGATCAACCTCAGGACCTCACGTGCCAGCAGGCACCCATGCCACTGAGCGATATCACCGGCCCTTTTCTCATATGTGGGTACTGGGAGTCAAACTCAGGACCTCGCAATTGCTAGGCAGGCACTTATGCCACTGAGCTATCTCACTAGCCCAAAGGGAGGGTTTTTAAAATGCTTTTTAAATAAAGCTACGTTGTTGGGCAAAGTTTGAGTTATTGACTTTTTGCAACATGGACAAAGAAGTCCTTGAGGAATCATGTGGCATCTTAGATATACAAAGTTAGGTGGGTTTGACTATAGAATTTTGCTTTATCTAAAGTGATTTTGGGGAGGTTTTAAGTAGGAGTAAATGTTTTCTTGCAGCCAGGGTAATTCTATGACTAGTGTCTGTATTAGATTCTTTTTTCTTTCTTTCTTTCTTTTTTTTTTGGTGTTAGGGATCAAACCCAGGACCTTGTGCATGAAAGGCAAGAACTCTTCCACTGAGCCATATCTCCAGGTCCTGTATTAGTTTCTTAAGGATTTCATAATAAAATATCATAAACTGGATGACTTAAAAAACCAGAAATTTATTCTCTCATTTCTGGTGGCTAAAACTTTAAATGTATAAACAGGGCCACAAACTTCTAAATTTTGTCACATCTAAATCCATGGAGGACATAGACTTATCTAAACCATATCATTCTGCCCAAGGCTTCGAGGTTCATATCATCTCATAAAGCAAAATGCATCCATTATTCTGTCCATTACCAGTAGTCACAACTTTCAATCTCATTCTAGTGCCCTTCAAAAGTGAAAGTCAAAAGTATCCTCTGAGACTCCTGGTAGTTTGTCTAAACTGTGAGCCTGTGTGAAGGAAAATAATTTTTTGAAGTTACATACTTCCAAGGTACAATGGAGGGACGGGTGTAAGATATACATTCCTAGTCCAGAAAGAGAAAATATGGAAATGGAAAGATTCAAGCAGTTCAATGCAACATCAAAACTCAGGAAGGCAAATATTAATCCTAAAGTTCCAAGTCTGACATTGTCTGTACATTGCAGCAGGAAGTGGACCACTAAGGGCTTGAGTAACATTAATATATATGGATTCCTTGGTCATAGGCCACTATTTACTCTTGGGCTAGATTTGCACACTGCCTATAAATCTTCCCATCTGACACAACACACTGGTAATTGCTTTGCCTTCTCAGAGGCAAAGCTGAGGCTCTTATCACAAGGCTGTTTCCCAGCAACAAAATTCTGCCCAGTCTTCCACACTTTTTAAAAAAATCTTAGCAGGAAATGCATGACCCTATTAATCTTGCTTTCTATCCATGTGAAAAAGCAGCACCATATGAAAACTGCCATGGTCTCCAACTGGCACAAGCAGTATCTGTGTCTACTTGACCTGTAGCTGAGCTATAGCCTTGGAGCACTTTGCTGCAAGAAAGTAGGGCAACAAATCCAGAGGTGGCCTTGGGCATCATCGATGGTTCCCTGGGATCAGTGCCTGAAAGGAATTTATCCTTCTGAGACTATATGGGGGAGGGGGATATGAAACTTTCTTCCATGGCCTTGAAGTCTTTTTCCTATTGTCCTGCTATTTAGTACATAATATACTTTTGTTTGTGCTAATCTCTTTAGCAAAAGGTTCCATTGCCATACCCTTGTTTTTGTCTCTTGAACATACTCTTTTACTCTTTCACTGGTGAGGCTGTGAATTTTTCAAATTTGTCTGCTTTGATTTCCTTTCCTGTCAAGTCATGCTTCAAGCAGCAAAAAGCATAGGAAAACTCTATTATATATTGTTTAGAAATTACTTCTAACATTTTTAGCCTTTGTAAATATGGCATGCCATAAAGCTCTAGGGCATGGACAAAGTTCAAGTTCTTTACATTCATGTACCAAGTATGGCTGTTAATTTCCAATATGATTATCATTTCCATCTGAGTCTAGTTGCATAGCCTGGTTCTGAACTTTCACTATAATCTCCCATAATGTACCCTTACATGATGTAGATTTTGTCTGTGATGCTTCTCCAAATACATTATTCATTTCTAAAGCTGTACTTGCATATACATGTACAGTTATGTTAAGGGCCCAACTCCTGTTTTTAATGTATGTATTAGTTTATTTTCCATTGCTATAAAAGAAACCAGAGGCTGAGTACATATAAAGAGAAGAAGAGTACTTGTTTCACAGTTTTTGTAACTACAATTCCAAGGTTGGGCCACTCCATTTATTTAGACTCTGGTGGTCACCAAAATACACAAGCTTTCTACACATAAACCCTTGGGTGTCATAAATGCAAACTATACCCAACCACAGCAACTGATCATATAACAGATACACATGTTAAGAGTTGGGATTAAAATATAATCTGGGCAAAGATTTTGGTTGTAAATTCAGTCCTACATTATTGTTAGTCGGTGAGTTAGAAAAATCAGATAGTAATGTTGTCAATGGGAAATAAAACTCTGGAGAATGATTAGAAAATTTTAAGTATGGATTAATTCTTTATATGGGGCTATGCAGGAATAAAAAATAACATTAAACTTTGAAGAATATCTATATTAGAAATGAGAAAATGAATGGGAAATAATTATTAAAAGTAAGAATATTTTTAGAGTTCTCTACATTGCTAAAAGACTTAATGAAAAGGATTATGTATGAGAAAACAAGATAGGCCCTTGTAGTAAGCCTAAACCTGTACTTTGTAGTATGTTAATAGAAAAAGGAGGATCTTTATTACAGTAGTTTCCTCTAAGAACCTATGTTTTTGAAGAATACCAAAATTACCACTTGGTAAGTTTTCCAAAAATGAAGTAAGGGCTTTCCTGACTTGAGTCTATAATTCTACAATGGATGTCAAGAAACAATGTTGCAAAAATAAATAAATAAATAAATCACAAAGTAAGAGATGACAATAGTATGCAGGGAAATACATCTTTCTCAAATGGAAAGAAGACCAATACATGGAGGGAGGTGGGAGAGAGTGGAGGGAAGGTACATGTACCAACTTCACACAAGGTATGTAAACATTATGTACTGCACACATGTACTGGTTAAAAAAAGAGATAAATGTGTGACTGATAGAGATATGGTTTCTGAAGCAAAAGTTAGAATGAATTTTCCTATTATTAGCTATATATTTTTTAAAGCAAGGAGGAGTACTCAAAATAGATAAAGATAATTATATGAAATAAAGAAGTCGACAGAGTAATATCTCTAAGACAGGGAAAAAAACAGAATCAAAAACACAAGATTCCATTTCTCATTTGGCATGGATGAAGTACATCTTTTAAGGGTTTAGAAAGGAAATGTAGAAACATTTCTTCATAGATACTTGGCAGAAAGGGGAGTTATAATTAAAACAAAGTAAAAATGAGTAGGAAAAATTTTGAAAGTGAAGATCCA
The DNA here is from genome assembly GCA_028451465.1 of Erethizon dorsatum. Classification (NCBI taxonomy): domain Eukaryota; kingdom Metazoa; phylum Chordata; class Mammalia; order Rodentia; family Erethizontidae; genus Erethizon; species Erethizon dorsatum. The sequence goes on from CM051824.1 coordinate 116,265,397, forward strand.
TTCCTATGACAAAATATCTTCAGTACAGTATTAAATAAGTATGTTTTTCAAAATAAAACATCTAGTAGTGGTGTTGAAGTATGAGGAATAAAAATGTGAAACCACTGAAAATAAGATAAACATAAAAGAAAACCAGGAGGAATTTAAATAATATGTTGTCTTAATTACTTTTCTCATTGCTGAGACAAAATACCCTACACCCACAAGTTAAAGGAGGAAAGATTTATTTAGCTTAGTTTGTAGAGGTTTCAGTCCATAATTGGCTGGTTCCAAGGCAGGGTGGCTTGGTAGAGGGGCATTTCAGAGGAGAAACATTTCATGATTGGCAGAAGACAGCAAAAGCAAACAAGGCAAGACCACAGCTCATTCTATTTCTTATATATCCAGGCCACTTAGGATGGGTAGCACTCCTCTAATCCTAGTGCCATTGTTCCTAGCATTGCACCATGAATCAATTCCAGAGTCACACACTGTAGATTCAGCAACCTCTGAAAAAGCCCCATCTATGACTTCATGAAGGTTTGAAGGAACATCTAGACACAAACAATAACATGTGGGTTTATGTGTCATGTAACCAATATAATTCCTTTCCCTAAGAGAAATGTTTAGAATTTGAGAAAGTGAATTTAGAAGTTGTAAATATTTTTAATTGGTAATTGTACAACGATTAGTAACATAAAGTTACTGGGAAAAGTTGCTCTTATGTTGCTTAGATATAAGAATGCAAGAAAGAGTTTTAAAATAAGTGGCAATGTTAAAAACACAGTTGGTAAGGGAGTTGGAGGGTTTCATAGGTGTATGGTTCTCACACGAAAATGTTATAGGAAATTATATGCTTGGTAACAGTAGTCAATTTCAGAAATTCTTTTTAAAAATCAGAGGGTTAAATTGATATTTATTCAGACTAATTTTTATTTTAATAATACACTGAAAAACCTCATATAATTAATTGTTCTATATTTAAAAGAATAATTTATATTTGAGACAATATTTCAAGTGTTTATTAGAACTTAGTAAGTTGTTTTAAATAAAAAAACAATGGTTATTTAATTAAGGAAGTAAAAAATTCTCTCGAGCTGAAAATCAAGTTTAGTAATGACAAAACAAAAGTGAACAAATTCATTAATCTTTATTTATATTCCAGTTTAATGAAATAACAATTACCTAAGTTGTAAAAAATTGATGAATGGAAATATTTAGATTTGTCCTCTGGAGGATTATATTTGGGAGTGGATATAATATGCTTAAAATGTGAACAATCCCAGAGCATATGTTAAGATAAAATCACCTTAAGATGTTTGAGAAAAATATGATGCAGTGGCTACATATTCAATTAAACTTGACAGATATCTATTGTCCAGCTTCATGTGGCAGAAATCACAGAGTATTTTGAGTTAATAATGCATAAGTTTGGTTTCTTTCACTTACTAGGTGTGTAACTTTGGATATTACTTAACCTTTATTAAATACAATTTCTCTATTTATAACATCAGAAAATATTTATCTCTTAAAGCTAGAAGTTTAAACTGTTATGTTCAATAAGTAGATGACAAGGTCTAAGATTATCTTCCATGACGCAAGTTATCCACTTTCTTCTTTATCCCTTTTGTCCAAGGCACTTACTGTATTCTCCTTTCTACAGGACCACTGCTGAATAAAGACACAGTCTGTAAAGCTGCCCAGGTCACTGGTGTCATTATTTACATTGTTTTCCATGTAAAAAACACAATAGAATAAGAATATTGACATTCTTGATCAATAAAGAGGGAGGTAGGTGGATAAATAGAATACTATGAATCTTTGCTGGTGGTATCTATATAAAATTTTTTTAAATAGAAACTAATGTATTTATTGTGATATAAAGTATCCACATGATTCTTTAAGAAAACCAAGAAAGAATACTGACCTGGCCTCAAAGTAAACCTCATCATTGTTTACATGGTGGCTCTAGCATCAAGACTACTTTTTTATTTATTTTTTTTTTTTGTGGGTACCGGGGGGTCAACCTCAGGACCTTGTACGCCAGCAGGCACCCGTGCCACTGAGCGATATCACTGGCCCCTTTTTCATATGAGGGTTCCGGGAGTCAAACTCGGGCCCTCGCGCTTACCGGGCAGGTGCTTAAGCCACTGAGCCATCTCACCGGCCGCTACTTTTTTTAAAAAATAGACTTATTTTGTATTTTCCATACATTAGGGGTGCTTTACTCACAATATATCTCACTTTCTAAATAATTTTCTAGTAAAACTAGCATTCCTGGCTTTTCCTTTATGTCAACTAATTGTCAATTTTTTTGAAGTTGAGAAGTCTCATGCAGATAGGGGCTGAATCTGATCATGACAGATACATACTTAGTGTGATCATGACTATTAAAACTCTGGTCTATTTTAAACTTCTTGGAGACATGATCACTTAATAAACCAAAAGACCATCTGGGGAGAGGAGGAAGTTAAGGTAAATATTCCATCTCTCCAGATATTTCTCTCATTTTCAGCCCCTAATCTGGTATACCGTATTTCAATCATCATAATATAAGAAATTGAAAATTTTAAACAAATGACAAAAATGTTATCAATGCAATTTATATCCATATCAATGTGAAATTTGTTGATTTTTATTCTGTTATTGAAGTACACTTTCTTTGAAATTTTTCAATTTATTTGAGTGTTTTTAAAATTCAAATTGTTTGAAGGCTTTTAAAATTATTTAATGTAATGTTTAATAAAATTAATTATGGGTATTTTTATTTTGAGTACATGTTAAACCCACTAATATAAATTACCTAATGCTTACCTATAGGAAAAAAAATGAGCAGAGATTCTTATGTTCAAACCATCTATTTAAGATTACAAATTTTGGTGTACATTGGACTATGTAACAAGTTAAGATCTTTGGCAAAACTTAAAAGATTTTTGACTCACAAAAAATTATAGGTTTATAATACCTGATTTTCTTGTTAAACTGTATTCTTCTGTATTTAAATTGTTAATTTTCCATTAAAAATCCAAGATACAGGGAGTATGTTCTAAGGCTGAGTTATTTCAGAACACCTGCTACTCTCCATGAATTATTTAGATTGATTCCATTAATAATTTTGTATCATGCCAGTCATCTACCTATTTCTGTTCCTCATCACCATTTCCCTCATGAGAAGATCAACTTCCAATTTGAATCAAAATTTCTAATTGCCAAAAGAGAAGAAAGATGCTATCATTTTCCCTTCAGCCAATTGCAGACACATTTTTCTATTTTCTCCTCTATATTCTGGTGAACTTTTATGGGAAACTCAATAAAGTAAGAAAATAATGAATCAAGGGAATCAATAAAGTTTGGAAGAAATAGATAAGCAAGGAAAAGTAAGCATAATTTCACCAAAAATAAGCGTTACAATTATATAGTAGCCTGCATACAAATAAATGAGAGTTTTTTTCAGCAAGTACAAATGGTATGCTTAAATATTACATGAATTTAAATAGTTTTTTATTTCAGATATGACATTGATAAAGTTTTGGGAATATTTCATCCACACTGGATAGATTAGTATACAGCTAAATTATTGTTGTTCTCATGTAATACTTTTAGAAATCTTTATAGATTTAGTTATCTCTACAAATCTTTACCTGAGATCCACTTTCATCTGGCAAATAATGTCAGGTGTTAACTAGTTGTGTCACTTCTGTAATTGCTTCAAGCACACTACTTTTACTGTCTATCTTCCTCACTTAGTTATAAAATTCTTTTTTTTATGCAGGTACTGGGGGTTGAACTCAAGATCTTGCACTTGCCAGCAGGCATTTGTGCCACTGAACGATATCACTGGCCCTTTTTTCCTTTTTATGTGGGTACCAGGTGTAGAACTCAGGACCTTTCACTTGCCATGCAGGTGCTTATGCCACTGAGCCATCTCACCAGCCCAGTTACAAGATTCTTGACAGCAAGTCCAAGTCCTTGTTCTTCTTATACCTTCAGTAACTACCACAATGCCTGCACCAAATTTAACTCATGCATTTTTATTTAGGTAAGGAAATGAAAGCAAGGAACACTATTAGGAAACCTGTTCTACTAAATCTAAACTGACTCAATTGTTTTAATCATTCAGTAAATAATATTTGGAGGCCTACATATTTTGAGCAGTCTTGATATGAAAATTATCTGTTTATGAATATGTTTTAATTTCTACTGCAGTTGATTTTGAAAATTTACATTTTACAAGTTTCTATAATTTAATTTACTTGACACTGTAAAAAACTGTAGTCATATGATGTTCAAGATCATTTAACATGCCTAAGTGTAACATTTCAATTAGAATTCTGCAAATTAAGCAGTGGTAACCAATTACTTGAATGAAGTGAGAAGTGTCAATGCGCCATTTACTCTTACATCTCCATTAGGTCCTGGCGTTTTGTTTCTAATAGAGTGGGAGGTTGTGTAAAAGTGCTGAAGATGAAGGAGATCCAAATCAAATACTGCAATTATTCATAGAAACAGCTTGCTTACAAAGAATGAAATTCTTCCGGCATCTCTCAATGCTGCAATAATTTCAATAATCGTGCACAAGTAGATCTTGAGTTGCTGTTCAATAAGGTTGTAATTACTATGATTGTAGTGAAAATAGAAGTAGTAGCAGCAACATATGCTAAATCATCTTGTCTTCATAACTTTTATTACATCACTTCACATTTGAAATACTGTGGAATAGTTATATTACTGTATATTTTCAGGTTCTTAAATAGTTTAAATGATGTGATTTAATTCAAGATATTGACATAGAAAGTTATCTTCCACCAGGATTGTGTATTTATTTCCTATTGTTGCTATAAAAATTTACCTCATACTTAGTCACTCAAAGCAATGCATGTTTATTCTCTTCTACAGTTCCAGAAGTCAGAAACCTAAGGAAACAGCAAGGATGAGAGCCTTCAGAAATATATTTTTTCTTTTTCCAGCTTCTGTAGATACCTGCATTTATTAGTTTATGGCCACCTTTCACATTAGTACAACCTGCTTACTCTTATATGCCTGCCTTTTTAAAATTTTTTTATTTTATGAAAAAATATAAAACAAAATTTCATAACAATATAGGAGATTAAAAATAGTTAATGCGTTGCATATTATTATCTTTAAAGTAGTTATTCAGAGTACAAGATATGGACATAAATATTCTCCAATTGATATTAGCAAAAACCTTCCTTTTCTATGAACTAAGAGACACAGTATAGCTAACCCGCATTTTTCCCTCTTTTTCCTTCCTTCCTTTCCACATTCCCTGATCCTACTTTCTTTTTCCTCTTTAATAATTTCTTCCTACTTCACAATATCTATTGTATATTTTAGACCTTATTTACTCTTTCAGTTTCTCATACCAGTTAGACAATATGATGCTTACACATGGAAGTCTGATTTATTTCACTAATGAGTATGGTCTCAAGTTGCATCCATTTACCTATAAAAATCTCAAGTTTATCCTTCTTTATGACTGAGTAGTACTCCATTGTGTAAAAATACCCCATCTTTTTTATCCAACCCTCAGTTGATGGGCATTTGGGTTGTTTCCAGGATTTAGCTATTATAAATTGTGCTGCTATAAACATGGGTGCACATATATAGCTGTGGTATGATGTTTTTAATTCTTCTGGGAATATATGCAGAAGTAGAATAGCTGAGTCAAATGGGACCTGCAATCCTAGCGTTCGGAGGAATCTCCACATTGATTTCCACAGTGGTTTCACCAGTCTGCCCTCCCACCAACAGTGAAGGGTTACTTTTTCCCCACAGCCCCTCTAGCATTTGTTATTGGTTGATGTCTTGATGGTAGCCATTCTTCCTGGAGTGAGGTGGAATCTTGGTGTTGTCTCAATTTGCATCTTTTGAATAACCAATGATGTTGAACATCTTTTCATATATTTATTTGTATTTGTATTTCTTCATCTGAGAGTATGTATTCATCTCAGAGGCCCACTTTTGGATTGGGTCTTTGAATTTGTGGTGTCTGATTTTTACAATTCTTTATATGTTCTATATAGAAGCTCTTTGTCTGAGGAACTATTGGCTAAATATTTTTCCCAATATGTGGGCTATCTTTTCACTCTGTTTGTGATTCTTTTGATATGCAAAAGCTTTCTAATATGATGAGGTCCCAGTTGTTGATTCTTTGAAGTATTTCCCATGAAGTTTGTGTTTTTTTCATGAACTCTGCCTGCACATATGTCTTCAATATTTCTATGTACATTCTCTTTCAGTGGATTTAGTGTTTCTGTGTTAATATTTAGATCTTTTATCCATTTTGATGTTAGTTTAGTGCATGGTGATAGACATTCATCTTGTTTATTCTTTGGCATGAAGACAGCATTTTTCCAGCATGACTTATTAAAGAGGCTATCTTTCTTCCAGTAAATGTGTTTGTACCTTTGTCAAAGATAAGGTGGCTGAGTGTGTTTGTAGATGTGTCTGAAAGTTCTAATCTGTTCCACTGATCCTCAGGTCTGTTTTCAACAGAGCCAAAGACAAAAATCATATGATCACCTCAATAGATGCAGAAAAAGCTTTTGATGAAGTCCAAAACTCATTCATTATAAAAACTCTACATGAAATCAGAATAGATGTTCTTTACCTCAATCTAATAAAAACCATCAATGATGAACCAACAGCAAACATCATTCTAAATGGATAAAAACTGAAAGCTTTCACTCTAAAATCAGGTACAAGACAAGAATGTCCACTATCACTACTCCTATTCAATATAGTTCTGGAAACATTAGCCAGAACAATTAGACAAGAGAGAGAGAAATAAAAGGAATAGGATAGGAAAATTAAATTATCATTATAGGCAGATGGCATAAGAGTCTACATAGAAGACCCTAAAAATGCCACCAAAAGACTTCTAGATTTAATAACCAAATTTAGTAGTATAGCTCGATACAAAGACAACATTCAAAAATCAATACCATTCCTGTACACAAATGACAAACTCACTGAGTGAGAAATTAGAGAAACCACACCCTTCACAAGAGCATCCATAAAAATGAAATACTTATGAATCAATCTAACAAGAGAAGTAAAATATCTATGGATTGAAAATTATAGTACTTTGAAAAAGCAGGTCAAAGAGGATATAACAAAATGTAAAGATATCCCCTTCTCATGGATAGGAAGAACCAACATAGTGAAAATGTCCATACTCTTAAAATTGTTATACAGATTTGCTACATCCAGCACAGCTCCCAAAGTTGCTAGAGGAAAGGAGAGTGGGAGGATGGAGAAATAAAGACAAGAGTCAGAATACCGAAAGCTAAGGTCACTTGGCACCCTTTCTCCAGGTGGGAGGAAAGGAACTGCTCAGTGGCTGAAGTGTATTCATTTATACAATCAGCAGGTTGACATCAAGTGACACCCCTCTGCCTAGCAAGGTGTATTGCTTGGATTGCCTTGGCCACCTGGTGTTCTCTGGCCTGGAGCAGCTTGTTCATGTGGTTCACCTAAGGTTCTCTTTGTTCTTGGGACTGGTCCTGATCTAGCCCTGCACATGTGAATGATCTCCAGGTTGATACACTCCCCACTTCTGCCCCTTTTCTGTTTTGTAATTGCAGTTGATGGGTGGTCTGTTGAATTTGGCGGAGCTTTGCTGGAGGATGCTGTAGAAGACAATCTCATTCCCAAACCCCTTTTTATTCTAAGTGAACTTACTCGTTTAGGCTAAAGATTCCCAGTCCAAGGATTTTAAGTCCCTGAAATCAGCAATTAAACCCTATAAATCCTATTAATCCATAACAGTAGTCAGTTACCATTGTAGCTGGAAATTGTCAGAAGTTTTTAGATATTTGAGTTTCTTTTATAGCTAGCATATCACTATGGCATTTTAAATATAACTTGTGGTTTTAGTTTTCTGCTGGATGTTAAAGACCAAGTTAATGTAAGACCTGTATTAATTACAGTTAATTTCTTGCTATCTGTGACAGTCAGTTAAGTCTCCTCAGGATTTACCATGCAACCATACACAGCACCTCTTTGTACTTCTGTCAGTGTCAGCCGTCTGGATGAGTCACAGGCAATTGCTTGATGAAGTTCCTTTCTGTGAAAGCTTGGGAGATGTTTTCCTCCTGGTGACTCTCCTTAGGAACACTATACATTGCTGATCACTTTCCTCTGTGTCCCCACAATCTCCTTTGTCAGAAGACCAGGGACGCACAGAGTTAAAAGATGTTGCAGCAGAGGTTCTCTTATGTCCTGGATCCTCATTGACTGTGGAGGGCCAGGGCTAAAGTATTGGCTGTCCTCCTAGCCGGTCTGTCTTTCTAGATTTTGGTCTCCAAATGTTGCTTGTTGAACATCCAGAAGAGAAGGTTAATAATATTACATTGCAATGGGAGGAGAGGGCTTAATATTATATGAAATAGAACCCTTTTTTCCTACCAACCATGGATGTTTTAGCATTTAAATCCCTGTAGAATGTTAACTGACAAGTTATATATTTTACAAAGAAAATTAAAATCAAAAGCCATACATAGTAGCATGACAATGATGATATTTTTGTAACACACCTGAATATACTTTTTGCCATAAAATAGCCCCTTTATTCAATTATACCTCTCTAGTACATAAGAAACTGTTACCTAATATGCTGACCTTTAACAGATGTACATAAATTTTTGTTAAAAGCAGATATCTGAATCTGAAGAAAAAGTGACCATAAACAATCCCTGTTTTACATTTTGAAAGACCTGTGCAAATGAAGGCATGAATAAATTTAATACATTGCAAGAATAATTACAATCAATTGTCACAACCATTAGAAAACTTTCATACAAGAGTATCTTTAAATCAAAAACCTTATTGTCTAGAAAATTTCATCTTTTGATGATGACCAATATAAACATATCACAATAATATATTTTAATAACACTTATTGGGGTGTCTTCCATAAGGCTATGGAGATCATTGGGGCTTCCTATTAATGAACAAGAACTGAAAAAATATCTCCAAGTAGCTGCCCTCTTATTCATCAATTGGAGTCCTGCCAAATAATTTCTCCCCACAATAAGGGATTTTTGTTTACTTATCAATTTTTTGATGACCTATGAGAAAACCAAATTTGGAATCATTTTCACCAGCTGGCAACTCAGGTGGAAGCATGATTTTAAATCTATAAAGCAAATTAAATTATGGACAAATGATCCAAAAATGCAAAAGAAAAGAAAAAAGGAAAAGAGAAAAATATTTTTGAACTCAAATAAAATACAGCTGTTAACAGATTGGACAAGTGGCAAATGAGCAAGTACACAGCTTAACAGATTGGACAGACAAACATCTTACAAAATCAGAGTGTACTCAAATATATTTTTCACCAAATTGAATTATAATAACTTTTTATACAATTTTAGACGTCTATAATTATAAATAGATTAGTCAGAATTTTTGTAGGTCAATTAACAGAGATCTCTTTTAAGCACAATTTAGAAGGAAAAATCTTTTATCTAAAATTAATATTTTTGTTTGTATTTTATTTTGTGTTAAGAATACTGATAACTTTTGTGTCCCTTTCATGTAGCTTTCAGCGCAGTTATCTCTAGGCACTCTGTCACCTATCCAGACCTTTGATACCCACTTTTGGTTAACATCTCCTGGGCATCCTGGGTAAATTCCTTTAATTGGCCCCAGTTTGGATCTAGCTCCATTTTTGTCTATCAGTTGTGATGTGGTCTCTGAGACATCACTGTCATAGGGTTGAGCATCGACTTCTTGAAAGGTGGAATCAAATCTTTCTCCATGTCTGGGCCCATGATAGAATTGGACAGCACACCCTGGCACCCAGATATTACATTCAGCATTCTCTGGAAAAACACAGCATAGTTTTGGCCCCAAACTAACTATGGGCTGGGTCCCTTCCATTGTCCAGTATTAGGATCTTTCCAAAGAACCTTTCCTATCTTCTTTTCCTTTACCTGATTGAATTGTTTTCTGCTGCTGTAGTTCCATCCCTAGTAGTATTTAAAAAGTTAATAATATATACTGCCAAGTGAAGACTATTATGAAGTGTGAATTTTGTAGGGAAGGATTACACTTTCTGTTTTTGTAATTCAATTTTGAGTGTATGGTGAGCACATTCAATAATTTCTTGGCCTTGAGGGTTATAAGGAATTCCCATGGTAAAGGAAAAATATGAAAATTTTACAAAATGTTTGGAAGGCAGCTCTTGTATAAACTGGGTTATTGTCAGTCTTAAGTGCTCATGGACAGCCAATTGTACTAAAGGCACCCAAGCAATGAGCAATGTCATGTTCAGCTGTTTCACCAGTGTGGGCAGAAGTAAAAAATCCTGAGGAAGTATCCACTGAAACATAGACCCAGAATAGAGAGCCAAACTCAGGAATGTGAGTGGAATCCACTTTCCAGAGATGATTGGGGTATAACCCTCAGGGAGAGTGAGGGAAGATGTATTATGCATGAGGAACATTGTTTAACAATTTGTTGATCCTGTCCTGGTTTAAAAAGGAACTGTTTGCACAAGGCAGAAGCATTTTGATGGAAGGGGGCATGAGATGTAGAAGCCTGTTGAATGGCATCTGAAAGAACAACAGTGACAGTAGCCAGCAATCTGACTACTGCATCATTTCCCTCAGGGAGAGGCAACAGCAATTGGGAATGAGAATGAAAATGACTGAGGAAACAGGAGACGTGTCCCAAATGAATGGCAAATTGGAAAGTGTGAAACAAACAAAAAAGATCCTTCTGGCCAGTGTGTGTAGTGGCAGCTCCAATGCGGCACACCACAGCACAAAAACAAGTGTTGTCTGGAAAGAGGTTAATTGGAGTGGATGAATGATCTTACAAAGCCCAGATAACAGCCTGCAATTCAGCCTTTTGTACAGAAGAGAAACCCACTTCCTATATTTGGGAAGAGGAAGCTGTTACATAACCTCCCTTACCAGATGACCCATCCGTGAAAACAGGGATGTCAACTGCTATGTGGACTGAACTTATTTTTGAAGGGAAGACAAAGGGTGTGAGGGAAGCAAATTGAATTAATTTTTCTGAAGGATAATGATAATCTATAACACCAGGGAATTTAGCCAAAACAGATTGCCAAGAGGATGAAAGTTTCCACAGCCACTGTTGTTAAAAAGAAGGGAAGAATAGTTTGCACCTCATGAGCATAAAGCTGAACAGCACACATTTGCCCACATGTGATCAGTTTTGCCACAGCATCATGAAAGAGAGTAATGGTCTATTGCGGAGCATGTGACATATGTAGCCATTGTAAAGGTCCCCAAGACTGCCAAAGGACCCCACAGGGCATATGTTGAGTTGGGAAGATAATTAAAATCAATGGCAATGATGGGTCAACTCTAGACAGTTGAGCATTAGAGAGAGCCAGAGTAATTTTGTCCAATGCAGTTTTATCCTCTGACATAAGTGTCTTTGGAGATGTTGGGGCTTGGTCCTCCTTGAGAATATCAAAGAGAGGGCCTAAATCATGAGTTGTTAGCTTAAGAGCAGTGTGGGGCCAATTAATATTACCAAGTAAAGTCTGAATATCAGTTAGAGCTCAAGATGATTTACCTGGATCTGAGCAAGTAAATCTGTTGGATAAGGCAACACAAATATGAAAAAGGTGCCTTATTTATAGGTTTTCCAATTTTTGTCAAAGGAAGTATGACCAATTGAATGATGCAAGATTCTGGGGTCACTTGAGCAGTGTTTTGAATAGATTGAAAATAACCTTGATTCCCCCTGAATAATCAGCATTGAGAACACCAGGCAAAACTCCTGCATTCTAGCAGGATTTCCCCTGTTCCTTGAGGCAAAGGTCCATAGACTCAGGTAGGAATACCTTGGGGTCTAATTTCAGGAGTTAGCATAAATTTGGAGGAGAGAAATTTCAAAGCCTCCGCTGTCTGTTGGTGCTCACAAGAGGTCAGAAACATGCTTGCCAGCAGAGAGTAGGGCTGAGGAGGAATTAGGGAAAGTGCCCCCCAATGTTTGGTGGGGCTGTGGCAGACCCTGCTGGAAGTTTTCTGGAATGGGTCAGCCTTCCACATCAATTTTGGTTCTACACTCACTTGCCCAATGATGCCCTAATCTACACCTTGTACAGATACTAGGTTTTGTTGAAGGGACAGATAATGGCTGTGCTGCTCTTACAGATGCAGCAGAGCAACCTCAGAGAAAATGTTCCCTGACTCCACAGCTGATACAAGCAGCCTTGCTTTATTTATTTTTTCTAGGCTATGTACAAGGCAGCCTCCTGTACATATGAGGGGCCAATATCTGCACAAATCTGAATTATCTCATACAGCATAGCCCATTTTTTGAGGGCTCTGAAATCCTCTTTACACCATTTATTTGCACTTTCAAAGGCCAATTGTTGAATGATTAACTTGCTAGCCTCTGTGTCACTTACAGTCCTCCAACTAGCCTGCAAAGAGTGTGCCACAAAATCTTAAAAAGATTCATCAGTACCCTGATATCACATGACACTCCTCTGCCTACCAAACTGTTCAGTTGGATTGCTTCAGGCCCCTAGTGTTCTCCGGACTGGAGCAGCTTGTTTATGTGGCTCACCTCGGGCACTCTTTATTCTCAGGACCGGCCATGCTCCAGCCCCAAATGTGTGAAGGATCTCCAGCTTCAGCCCCTCCCACATGGATTTAATGCAATTCCAATCAAAATACCATTAACATATTTCACAGAACAAGAGAAAACATTCCTAAATTTCATTTGGAACAAGAAGAGACCTAGAATAGCCAAAACAATTCTGTGCAACAAAGGCAAGGCAAGAGGCATTACAATCCCTGACTTGAAATTATACTACAGGGCTGGGGATATAGCTCAGAAGCACAGTGCCTGCCTGGCAGGTGCAAGGTCTTGAGTTCAATTCCTGGTACAAAAAATAAAGAAATAAATTATACTACAAAGCTACTGTGATAAAATCAGCATGTACTGCCTGCCTCCTTGTTATGAGAGCACTTGTGATTATATCAACTCCACATTGCTAAGCCAGGATATTCCCCCAGCCCAATTTACCATCCTTAATGTGATCATATCAGCAAGATTCTTTTGTATATTCACAGGTTCTGGGGGTGAAAGCATAGACATATTTGGGGGCATTATTTCAACTACTCACATTATGGTCTCCTGTATTACACGAAGGACATAATAGATAATGTTGTTAGAATATTTATACATATTTTCATATCATAGGATTACAGAAACTCAAGAATAGAAATGACTGTATACACTATGTGGTCAAATGAAACATATAATATTTTCTATCTTGAACGCAGAATACACAGATGATGCTTAATATATTCTAGAAACAAGCTTATGAGAAACTAAGACATATCTATTGTAGTGTTATATCCATTGTAGTACAGTGGTTGAGTATATATCTCTTAAGATAAAAACAAATTAAACACTTTCACTCTAAATTTCTAGGTCTAAGAGACTAAATTATTACCTTCATATAGCTTCTAACATTAGTTCATCAGTCTTTGAATATAGGCAGCCGTAATCTGTATCAGAATGGAATTTATGGATATTATAATGAATATTTAATTACTATTGATTTTTTTCTCCTGCTTTACTCTTTCACTTGCAAGCACTAGTAGGAAAAAGAGTGGAAAATCATTCCCATCCCACTTTTAACAACTTTTAATCCTTCTGTATCCCCTCAAAATATCATTGCATCAATTTGTTCAAATACATAAAGAATCCACTAAAGAATTGTAAACAATTAAAATTTAGTTGAAATGTAACGTACCCAAAACTTAAGAATTCACTCTAAGTATTTGGAGAGATAAGTGTAATACAAGTCTAAAGCTGGTGGAAAAAAAGGACTAAATGCTAGTGAAAATAGATTGAAAAGATAGTAAAAACAAGAGACATGTAGAAACAAGGAACAAAATCTAAACATGATCATTTTAAAAAGAGAAGTAAAATTCTCAGATCTCTGGTCATGTCGAATAAAAGCAAGTGTGAAATAAAAATTACCATTATCATGAGTGAAAGAAGTCACCTATGTTGGCAATCCAGACATTAAAAATAAAACAGTATTATAAAAAATATTCTGCCCATGAATTTAAAAATTTAGATGGAATGGACTTTTTATATTTTTTGATAGAAATAAGGTTGCAAAACTCATATGAGATGATATTCGTTATTTTAATATGAATGTATCTATGAAAGATAATAAATCAATAATCAATACCTTCCAAAAGAATATTTACAATGCCCAATTTTAACTGAATTCTACCAAATATTTAATGAAAAATGATATCAATCAATTCTAGAACAGAGAAACAAATGAAAGTTTTGCCATATCAAAACCAGACAAAAAGTTAAGAAGAAAGGAAAACAATATATCATTATCTCTCATAAAAGTAGTTGCAAAAACTCAACAAAATATTAGTAAGCCAAGGGTGGTGCTGCATACTTGTAATCCCAAAAGTCTGGGAAAAGCCAGGAGTTTTAGTTCATCCTGGGTAACATAACTATTTAGTTAATCACTGTCTCAAAACAAAAAATAGAGTGCTGGGAATGTAGCTCAGTGGGAAGGCCTTGGGTTCAATTCCTGATACTGAAATAAAAGAAAGAAAGAAAGAAAAAAAGAAAAGAAAGAAAGAAAGAAAGAATTCACCTTATGTAAAACATTCACATTTAAAGAACTAGTGGGCAAATATGTAAGTATGTTTGAACACCTTATAAAAAACCTTTGGAATCTAACAATTGTTAGGGTGAATAAAAATTATGTGATAATTCAATTAGTACAGAAATAATTTAATCAAATCTGATGGCTATCCATGATAAAATCCAAAATCACATTAGAAGAAGAAAAATTCTTCTTTTGATGAGGAAAACCATAGAACTTACAGCTAACATAATTAATTGTGAGAAGTTATATGCTTTCACACTAGTATGTAAGAAAAGTCAATGTTTTTATTCAATATCATATAATAAAACCAGAAAATTTAAGGTCATAAAATATATTCAAGTTATAAGGGAAGAGAAAAAACTAGTTCTATTTACACATGTTATTGTTATCTTACAGAAAATTTCAAAGCATCAACAGCACAAAATCCTTGCTAATGAGTTAATATGCTAGTTTATACTTCTAGCTTTATTATAATTTTCATTGTTTTTATTATCAGGCAAAATTTAAGCAGTTATTTATAAGAAAATTGGCTAAATTTCTTTAGAAAACTACAACGACTTAAGATTTATGTCTTTAGGGCTGGTGAGATGGCTCAGTGGCTTAAGCGCCTGCCTGGCAAGTGCGAGGGCCTGAGTTCAACTCCCAGAACCCACATACAAAAAAGGGGCCGGTGATATCGCTCAGCGGCACGGGTGCCTGCTGCCACGCGAGGTCCTGAGGTCGACCCCCCGGTACCCACAAAAAAAAAATTTATGTCTTTAAAAGAACAAAAATTTAATTTTATTTTTTTCATTTAAACACCCAAATGAATTCTGGAAAGATTCAGAGCAGAATGGAAAATTCTCTATTTTATGTAAGATGTGATATTTCTATTTAATAAAGTTTCATTATGGCTTAAATTTCCTAGAAGCATTGTACTTCACTTATTTTTATTGACTGAGTGTTTGTTATCAGTTGTGTTTCAACTTTGTATTTTTCCTTGTTCACATTTGCTCTTCTCAATTTAAAATAAATGCTCAATATGTTTCAACAAAGTGAAAGGATACTTCTCCACATTAAATACATTTAAAATGAGGTCATCATTCTATAGTGTATGTTTTTTATTTTGGGTATTTTTTTGTTTTGTTTGCTCTCTGACATTGAGAGTAATCAGTATTTCTCTTCACATTTGACATATCAAAAATTTGATGCAAATATCATCATTCATCTATTACATTAAACTATTACTTATAATAAAATCAAAAACAAAATATTGTCATTTCTAGATTAGTTACTTGCATAACCACTTACATATACTTTATTATACCTGCAGATTAAGCTACTTTGCATCCTCTAATATTAACATAAATCCCTAAGAAAATATTGCTGAAATCTGAATACTTCTTCTATCAAATTTCCATCAAGTACTAATCTAACATTTATAATGTGTCAATCTGCTATCCCTTATAATATGTAGAAAATACTTGTCATATTTTTACAATCTCTGTGCCAAATATTGACTTAAATCAAAGATAGACACAAAATAAATGAGGTCAAATTGAAAATCATGAGAAACACAATTGAGGTAATTTTGTTCAACCAATAACAGATTATGTTCTCTCAACCTTTTATAATTAAAGTGTAATATGCTGTGGAGCAGTGCAATTTAACAGCAAAGCAGATGGTAACAGATGGGATAAAAATTATTCCTCAACCACTTGTTGAGTCATGAGCTGCAGTTTCAATTTTGCAAGAAATATTATCATAGAGTACCTAATTTACTTATGAAAGTATGTCAGGTTTTCCTAAAGTCAAAGATGGTTTAAAGGTATATGTTATCCTACATATAAAATTTGGTACTATCTAAGAAATAGTGTATGAATATTCACTATTCATATTATATATCTCCTGTAGCCATATAGTTAATATCGTTGTGTATCCAAAGAGCACAATTGATTAGTTCACTCCATGTTTTAAAAATCTTTAATGAAAACTCAGGCAGCTATAACAGAGTTTTGCCACCTTTGTACTATTAACCTTTAGGTCAGATGATGTGTGTGTGTGTGTGTATGTGTGTGTGTGTAAGTGTGTATGTGTGTGTTTTTTATTGATACCGTTGGTCTCTATTCACTAGATGATGTTAATACTCCCCATCTCAAGTTTTGACATTCTCATTGTGTCCAGGCACTGCCAAAAGTACCTTGAGTGACAAATTACTCCCAATGGGATACCTTCCACTTATAGCATAAACTTGAAAATATTGAACATAACATCAAAGCCAGAGTGACTAACTCATTTATTAACATTCTCTTTGCAGTTTTTTTGAAGCAAAATTATTAATTCTTCTGTTTTCTTTTTCTTATATACGCTGTGATACCCAACCACTGTGTATTTCCTTCTGCTACCCCTTTTAGCAATTTCTTTTTTGTAACACCTCCCTTAGCCATGAGGTAATTACCTTTAGATTTTTTTTTTTGTGGGTACTGGGGGGTCGACCTCAGGACCTCACACACCAACAGGCACCCGTGCCGCTGAGCGATATCACCAGCCCCTTTTCTGTATGTGGGATCCGGGAGTGGAACTCGGGCCCTCGCGCTTGCAAGGCAGGCGCTTACGCCGCTGAGCCATCTCACTGGCCCCTACCTTTAGATCTTGACTCAAAATAACCTCCAAAAAAGTTTTTGTTAATATAACAAAGATGGAATTTGTTTAGGGGTTTATTTACTGCCATGGGTCTATAACTGACTGCACTTAGCACATTGCAAGCAAGAATTACTAGAAAAGTGTTACTAAAAGCATTTAACTCAAATCTTTTTTTAGTGATAAATTTTAACTGTTAAACAGATAAAGGATTACAGAGATGAATTCACAGTGCTACTAATTTTAGTACTGATCTATTAGTGTAACTGCTTCCATCACAGAAGGAAATGGTGTTTTTTTATGTTCATATATTGGTGCACTCATCCACATTATACACACATACACATCAATTTGTGCATACCTGTGCTATATGTGAAGCCATAGATCTGGGTCCTTGATACCTATGAGCATCTATACTCACACTAGAAGTATTTTAAGACACTTGGGAATTTACAATTAAATCATAAATAAAAACAACATGATATTCAGAGAAGATAATACAAAAAAATGATTTTTTGTGTTCTTGGGGATTGTAATAAGGGTCCACATTTTAATTTTGAATTTGGTCTCTTAAACCATATATGCAGACATATTTCTACACATAGAAAGGTTCTCTGCTATTATATTAGAAAAATCAAAATGTTATCTGTATTAGTCCGCTTTTCCCTTGCTAGACACAGTGCCAGGGACTTGCAACTTAAACGAGAATTTTAATTTATCTCATGGTTCAGGGGATTCAGTACAGGGTTGGTAGGCTCCAAGAGAGAAAAATCATAGCAGAATGGAATGAACAAGAAAAGGCACTCAATTCATGGCAGACAGGAAGCAGAGTAAGAAGGAAGGAGCCAGGAAAGGAATACATCCCCCTTCAATCACACTCCCAGTGACATTTCTCTTCCAAAAGGCCCCTTCTCCTAACACAACATTTAGCCATGAAATCATCAATAGATGAATCTACAGATAACTATAACTCTGCCAGGTCTCAAATCTGAACAGCACAGAAAGGTATGAGCTCATCAATGGACTAAATTACTGATGAGAATAAGGTCCCCATCATTGAATCACCTTTCAAAAGCACCACTCTGCACATATGAGAGATTTGAGGACATTTATTTACATCTAAACCGAAACATCATCATTATGTAAAATCTAACAAGATTTTAGAAAAGGACTAATAGGCTTAAGTCTTGAATTTTGAAAATACCTTGAAGATTTTATAATATATGAGCAGAAAATAGTATCACAAATCATGTTCACTTAAATTCAATATTAAGTTTTAAATTTTTAGCAGATAGTATAAAAAGGAGTGAAATACATTTGTATGCATCAATATAAATGATTCAATAGCATTCATTTGAAATATTATCTTCAAAATGTTTTTATTATTTCATATACTGTATAGACTCTCATATTTTACTGTACAGAATTATAAATTTTCAATTCATAAAAATGGTCATTTTCTTTATTAATTGCAAAATGTGTTATAAAATCAGAAGATGTAATTGCCTATTTTTTTGACAGTTAAGACTACTTGAAAATTAATATCGTTACATACAAGAGAAAAAAACTAAAATGTCAAATAAGTGTCATTTTCTTAGCTTTTATAGTAACGTTATATGATTGTGTCCCATTTTATTAGTTTTCATCATGACCTTTCTCTTTTTAAAAAGTCACATTACTCTTATATTTGCAAAGCCAATTATACACCATACCTGGTAGCTGATAGGAACTAAAAATTATCTTCTAACGGCAACTATCAGGAAAATAAAGGCTGCAGTATTGGTCCATCTGTGATTGGTTATTTTATTTAGCATAATGTCTGCAGGTTTATCTATGTGATGACATATGTTGGATTTTCTTCTTTGAAGGATGAATAATACTTCATTTCAAGTATACATCACATTTTATCCATACATCTATGAATGGACATTTAATTTGTTTCCATATCTTGGCTGATATAGAAAGATGCTGTATAATGGATAAAAGTTTCAGGAATTGGAGAATAATTACATCTAGAGTTATGAAAGATCATTCTAAGAAATAGTCCATTTTCCTCAAATTCTAATTAATACATACAAATCAATGTTCTCATATACTCTATCCATCAAACTGTAATTTGTGGAATGCTATTAAGAATAGTTCATGCAAAAATACCACACTCTTGAATTTTTTCTTCAGTACACCAATGGGTTTTATTTAATTTGAAAATTAATTGAATTCTCCCTGATATATTTATTTTCAGTATAAATATAAGTATCTTTAGAGATTAATTTATTCAATTTTAGTTGCAGGTAAACTTTTAAATTATTTATATGTGTTTTAGATATTGCTTGTTTCTGTTTCTAGTGATAGAAAACATTCTGGTGTTAATATAGAAAATATAGTCAGTGAGGTCAATGGACAATACTTCTACCTCTGTGCTTATCTATCTCTTATGTAGTGGCTTTTTTTTACAGATTATTTTCTTTATTAGTACATGTTTGTAGCACATAATGTCCACATTCCTTGTGCGGAGTTGGTCCAGGCACATAATATTTTTTCATCCCTTTTCCATTCCCTCCTCCCTCTCCCTACATCTCTTTATCTCCTTCCATTTCTTCTTATCAAAATTTTTAAAAATTTTCCTCAGAACTGTCTTATATCTACAGCAATATGACACCAGGAAAGATTTCTTGCTTCAAAACTTCTTTTGCCAAGAATATAGGTTTATTGGTGTCACTAGAGTAAATGAAGTACACACAATACTTCTGACAAACTGTTGCCACACTAATGAAGCTAACTGAATCTCTTCATGGGCAGACCCTTGTGATACTCTCTTACCCTGGGCTCTGTCTCAAATACCTTCCTCTCTGAGTATTCACTGCAAAATATTTTATGACTCATGTTAAGCCCTTGTGTTTTTCAGAGAGGAGAAATACTGGCAGAAAATTTTACCAAGATCCATTAGAGATTATAGGGAATAGTTATATTAACATATAATTTGATGACCTATATCAACTTATTCATAGGAAGGCACTAAAATGCAAAAAAAAAAAAAAAGAATAGAAAATTCATACTTAGGATAGTGACTTAAGAATCCATGAATGTCAGAGACAAGATTGTTTGGAGCCCCTCTCTATCTTTCCTATGAAAACAAACAAGACTCTACTTCAGTTTTTAAAAGGATAAATTCACTAGAGTTTTCAAGGATAAAGGCTTTAATGTCTTTATGCAGGGCTTTAGTCCATTTGCTTAGACTTTCACCTTAAGAAGACTTGAGATTCTAATATTTTTTATACCCTGGACACAGTAAATTTGCCAGTGATGTTAAGCTTCTAAGGATATTAATGTTCTGTTAGTAAGTGAGAAAATTAGTAACTAATTCTAGGCCCATTTCTCTGTGCTCATATCGTCTCTTGGATTTTTACCCAGTATATGAAAGTAAACATTTTAAATGTCACATGACTTTAAGGAGATATTTAAAAATCTAAAACAATTTTTAATTATCTTACCATGAAGATCATTCAAACTAAAAGACTGTTGACATTTCAAGGTAAAGTTTTACCATCAAATATGCATGAGGACAAAAGTTAGTATGCAATCATACAAACATGAAATCATTTTATTGTTAAGTTATTTTACTGTGCAAATATTTTTCTGTTTTATTTAATTTTGAGGAATCTTTCCAGTATCAGTATTGTACAACTAGAAACCATGGTAAGTTCTCTCAAAAACAAGCAAATAATTGTTGGATGAAAACTACATGTAAATTTGATTTAAAAAAATTAATGATATAAAAAGATATTCCCTCAAGTCTATTAAAATACACATTCAGTTTAGAACACATATAAATATGCCTGCTCTTTCTTTTGTGTGTGTATCAAAAGTTAAAAATACGTGAATGAATCTGAGAAAACAACTGTAGGTGTATAGCAAAAATGTCATGTAGTTTTACAATTACTCAATAAAATAACCATATACATTTAAATAGGATTAAGAAAGGTTAATATTCTAAGATTTTTGTATTATCTATAAGGTGAGTAAACACATCCACAAATGTTAAGCTTAATAGAATGCAGGAACTTAGTGTATGTTTTTCTAATAGTGAATAATAAGATGAAAACTGTAAGATTTAAACTACAGATATGCCCTAATTTTAAATGTTTAAACATTCAGTAGAAAAGGACTTCACATTTTGAATTTTGCTTTTTTCTCAGGCTAGCGATATATAACAAAATATTCTTTTATCATGATGGAAAGTAGAAGAACAACCGTGAGAGTAAACACATTCAGTCTACTGTGTTGTCGTTTTAATGTTCAGTAGATTAAGTGTATTAAATGCAATTTTGATTTATAATTTTTAACTTATAAAACTTTTATTGAGAAATTATCACATCAAAAGTGTAAGAATAGGGCCGGTGAGATGGCTCAGTGGTATAAGCGCCTGCCTTGCAAGCGCGAGGGCCCGAGTTCGACTCCCGGATCCCATATACGAAAAAAAAGGGGCCGGTGATATCGCTCAGCGGCACGGGCGCCTGTTGGCGCATGAGGTCCTGAGGTCGACCCCCCGGTACCCACAAAAAAAAAAAAAAAAAAAAAGTGTAAGAATATCTGTAGTTGAGAAAGAAAAGATAATTTACAGGGGGCTGGTGAGATGCCTCAGCAGCATAAGCACCTGTCTAGCAAGTGCAAGGTCCTGAATTTGACTCCCTGTACCCACATAGGAAAAAAGGGCTGGTGATATCACTCAGTGGCAGGAGTGCCTGCTGGTGCACGAGGTCCTGAGTTTGACCCCTGGTGCTCATGAAAAAAAAGAAGAAAAAAATAATTTACAACATAACCAGCTCTCAATATCTGAGTGATCTGTATCCATATACTCAACCAACTGTGGTTTATACATATTTGAAAAAAGTTGCATCTGTGTTGAACATGTACAGAGTTTTTTCCCTCTAATACAGTATTATAACTATTGAATTGTATTAGGTGTTATAAGTAATCTAAAAAGATAATTTAAATTATATAGTCAGATGCACATATATTATATTCGAATACTACCTAATTTTATGTAAAGTACTGCAAAACCGAAGGATTTTGCTATTTTTTGTTGGGGGTGTCTTAGAACAAAACCTCTCTGGGTACTGAGGGATGACCATACATATCCAATAAATGTGAATTCTCTTTTAAACCATGTCTGAACATGATTTTCATATTGGGCTATCCCTCCAAAGCCATCCACCCAGCCTGGGCTCTGATATTTCAGGTCCATACTCATTTTTGTGGGTTGTGTTTTCAAACTGTCAGTTTCTAACCTGCCAACCTGGGCTGCTCCATTAACATCCCATGTTAGGAAGCACACTTTCCCACCATCCCAAGTGGGTATGCTCCTTGTCCTGTTTGAGTTCTAATGCCCACAGCTGGTTAACATTTCATAAAGATTCTGTTAACATTTCTTTGTCCAGTGGCTACCTCTGCTGACCAAAATAGGTCTGTGAGTCAAACATTAAATGAGGAACAAGACATTTTCAAAAATTTTGTGTAGTTGCAAACAATTTCAAAGCCAGGATAGGAAACAATAAAATGTCTAATAGAATAATCAGTAGTTATGTAAAAATGTTCTCTTAAATATTTTTGCTTAGATTTAGAATCCATTATTTTATCTACTGAATATAATACAATATTGGGGCAAGTCCCTGGATAATTTCTTGTCCATTATCCAAAAGTAGTAATAATTTTCTTGAATTGTTTGTTTTTAACTCCTGGACTATGTATTTTAATGTGTTGTTTTTCTAACTGGCAGAAAAACATTTTAGGATATTTAAATACTACTTCAGATGTATGTATGTATATTCTGAATGCTTATATCGCTTTGTAAAAAAATGTGTATGTTGATTCCCTAACCTATTAAAATTAGAGAGCAGATTGTTTGGGTATTCTGATTGCTTTATTGGATAAGCCTGAGAAATATCCATTCTCCAGAGACATTGCAAGAAGGCACCAATATGAATCAGAATGTAGACCCTGAAAGGACCTCAGATTTGGAATTCCCAGCCTCTTGACTCACAAGAAATACAATTCTGTTGTTTAAATGTCACTCATTTGATGGTGTTTTGTGAAGCATTTCAAAATGACTACAATAGAAAGTTTGCACTGAAATGTAGAAATGCTGCAGTAATTATCAAAACAATGTGGATGTGGCTCTGGAACTGTCTAATGTGGATAGGTTTGAGGAGTTCTGAAGTGTGTGCTAGAAAAATCCCATTATTGGCATGAAAGGACCACTAGGAATGATTCTTGGCAGGGCTAATAAACAACAGAGTATTTTCGAAGACAGGTCTTCAATATTCTTAGAAAATACCTCAGTGGTCTTGAAAATAAGTCTATAAAATTACAAATGGTGAGGTCCTTTCTGATAAGGTCTCAGAGAGAAATATGTAATGATATTAGTAACTGCAGGAAAGAAGGTCTTTGGTTTGATTCTTGTTATAAAAAGACAAAGGATTTTGAAAATTTGTGTTTGGGTTCCAGGATTTTGTGAATGGTGAAATTTGTCAGCAATGAATTCACATATTTTGCTTAGTGTATTTCTAAGTAAAGTGCTCAAAGCAAAGCTAGGTTTCTCTTGACTACTTAAATTAAAGAGAGGAGAGGAATGACTTAGAGATATAATTGCTAATCAATAGGACATATGTCTTATAAATTTGGAAAACCATCAGTTTATCCTTGTTTGTAAAAATGAGACAGACTACTTGAGAGGAACAAAGGATGTGGCTAAGAGATTGTTTGATGAGGAGATTGTTGTTGGTCATACATGTGAATGGAAGTCAGGGACAATTTATAAAGGATAGAAAAATAAACCCAAAGACAATTTGGTTGTAATTGGGGTTGTGCTCCTTCACAGGACAAGAAGGCATCTAGGGGACAAGATGGAGCTTCAGCTACTTGGAGCAACCAAACATCACAGACTTTGAGAATCCATTCATTCAGTCCTCCATTGTTTCACTCCTCTGCTTCTCCAGATATGGCTCTAGCAAGCAAGGTGTGTCATGTGCTAATAGTCAGCAAAATTGTGAAAACATGGACTGCATTTAGTTTTCCAAGTGAGGGAACAGTGGTCCCTGGAAATACTTCCTCAAAGATGGAGCTACTACAGAGTACTTCTACTAAACTATTGCTCAATAAAGCCATGAGGGCAGATCTGTCTTCAAAAGCCCAGAATGGTACAGTTACTGACATGTGATTCCAAATTTTGAGATGTGCAGTATGGGCTGCACCTAGTATTTCCAAGGAGACAGGGCTGCCAGACCTTTAGGAGATAAACAGCTACCCAGTGTAGGTGCTGGGATGGGATCTCAGCCAAGTGTCTGGAAAGAGGAAAGCTCCAGCACCACACACACACACACACACACACACACACACACACACACACAAGAGGTGTGGAACACAGGAAGGTCAAATGTGAAAGGGGGAATGTAATTTTTATAAAACTTACAGAAATTTTTGGAGAAGTTTTACATTCATGGCAAAATTAAGATATAGAGATTTTCCATGTACTTTCTGCTTTTACACAGATACAGCTTTTACCATTATCAACAGCCTCATCAGATGGTACATTTTCTATAACCGATGAGCCTAGATTGACATGTAATCATTTATATAATATTTCATTAATGATGTTATACTATATTTCCTACAAGTTTGGACAAACATATATGACATGTATCTACCATAATAGTATCATCCAAGATAGTTTAACTGCCTTAAATATGCCCTATTCTATGCCTCTTTTTCCTTTTTTCCCACCTAATCCCTAACAAACAATGATAATTTCACTATACCCATAGCACAGTTTTTCCTTTTCCAGTATGTCTTACAGCTGGGGTCATATAGTATGTAGCCTTTTCCAATCCCTTATTTTAATTGTTCTGATACCTAGAAGTTTACCAACCAATACAGCCTGAGTTACCATAGAGGAAAGGTGAAAGAATTGTGCTCAGAAATAGGATGGAATTCCATATGTTTTAGCCACTTTATCATGGCTGGGACAAAATACCTAACATCATAAATTTAAAGGAGCAGTTTATTTTGGTCCATAATTTCAGTCCATGGTTAGATGGCTGCAAAGAATAAATGAAAGAAACCTGTTTAATAACTGGCAGTTAGGAAGGAGAAGCAGCAGGGAGGAGAGAGACAGAGAGAGAGAGAGATAAACAGAAAGACAGAGAGACAGACAGAGGAAGAAGAAGAAGAGAAGGAGGAAGGAGAAGGAGAAGGAGAGGCCAAAGAAGAGACAGCAGCAGCAGCAGCTGGGGACACGAATACACCCTTCCAGCTCATGACTTCCTCCAGTTTTCACATATTAACAGCACATTCAGCAACTGAGCTTATCAATGGATGAGTCCACTGATGAATATATTTCCCACTTGATATAACCTCCTTCCACACATGAGACTCTTGCATGACATTAATATCTAAAGCATAACACTAAATTTTCAAAAAAAAATTATATATTTCTTATCTTTATTCTTATTTGGAGATATTACATGTGATGATCAAATTTCCTTAGTAGGGTCAAAGGCTCAGAGTAAAAAATTTTAGGATGAATTAGAATGAGTTAGAATGAATTGTCTTTTTCTTTCATTTCTTTCTTTCTTTTTCTTTTGAGGAGACTACAATAGTGTTTAAAAATATCAGTTAAAAGTTAATAGTGAAGAACATGTAAGGTCTAGTAAATAATTTTATTTGAACCCTGTATTCAGCAGCTTCTGTGTTAAAAGATGTACACTTACCCAATAAGATATGATCTAAAAAGGTGAAATTGATGTTTGCTACAAGTATTCATATTATAATGTCAAAGTGAGCTCATCAGCCTGGCAGAACAACATTGTTTAGTTCAGCTTTTCTATTGCTGACATACAATACCCAGCACCAACCAGTTAAAAGAAAAAGGGTTATTTGGACACAGTGTTTCCAGAGGATTCAGTCCATGGTCACTTGACTCCAAGACAGGACATGGTAGAAGAGAATAGAGGAGGAAACTATTCACATTAGGGCAGCAAGGAATCTGACAGACAGGGGAAGAGCCAGGAACAAAAACGTATTCCTTCCAGGTCATACCCTGGTGACCCACCACCAACCAGGCACCACTTGCTAATAGCACATTTAGTCCCTATGACTCAGTCATCTTCCAGATTCCCCACCTTTAAAAACACAAAATTACTGGAGGACATTGTAGATCTAAACTATAAAGATTATTCTAACCTGAAAACATACCACCAATTCTGAGATACCACTGAAAGGCCTGAAAGGAGGCTCAAAATCATATAGTCAATCCTACAGGAGACATGTAGTCTCCTCCCCTAGACAGGAGACAACAGGTTAATTTTTGCCAGGTGTCATTAATGTGGCAAGCAAGAGTAACCTTTCCTGTGGAAACATGGTGTCTTTTGCTTACAGCCAATCTGTGTTATTTGCAATGTGTTTTCTAACCTGGTATGGTAATCCAGACGCTAAGGATAGACATCTGCATGCTACCTGATAACCAGCTTCATTTCCATCAGTCTTATCAGGGAATATTCCTTTGTAATTGTTGTCTGCATGTATAAACCAGAGCTATTAATCCACCAGTTGCCATTCATTTCTGTAGTCAGTAGCCTCAAAGACAAGTGTCTAAATATGCCAATCCACTGTTTGCAAAAAGCAGAAAAATAACAAAGGTCAAAGGGTCTACATAAGCATCATACATTTCCTTGAATAAAGTATTGGGCTAAGATATAAAAATAGCATAGATTTCTGCCTAATGAGGGAAATAACTATATTATTTTTAGTTGTTTCTGTATAACAGATTTTTTAGTGGTTCCATTTAACTGTTTTTGAGGTGAGTTGAAAGACCTAGTGATATGACAGCTTTCCTTTAGCTAGCATAGCCAGGGATGAGTGCAGCCCTAGAATGAGAGCTGCCAATTATTCTTGTAGTGTCAAGTAACATGGGATGCTGCTGTCTGTGTTCTTGAATATGGTATACCAACACAAATGAGGCATCTTGGATCCTTCTTAACCTACTAACAGTTGGATTTGAGTTTATCTATTGCAAGTTTGTTCACTTAATTCCAGGAAACATTTCTTTCCAAGCAGTCTTCTAGTGGTTGTCCAGGAGTATCATTCATACCCTCTGGAGAAGTGATAATGCCCAAGTCAGGATCATTGAGTCTAAGGCTTCTTAGTTGCCATCGAGTAGTGCATTATGCACATAATGAAAGTTTCGGACATCAGGAGAAAAAGACACTCACTCTCAATAATATGTACACACTCAAGGCGGGAAAATACTAAGAGAATTTAGATGTTCCCAAAAGAGTACTAAAAAATGCACTGGAGCCTTTGAAATACAAATACTAATTGACCTGTTATGTGCAAGACAACATATAATCTGGGAGCAACAATGGTGTTCCTGGGCTGGTGAGATGGCTCAGCGGCATAAGCGCCTGCCTGGCAAGCGCGAGGGCCCGAGTTCGACTCCCGGAACCCACATACGAAAAAAATGGGCCGGTGATATTGCTCAGCGGCACAGGCGCCTGTTGGTGCACCAGGTCCTGAGGTCGACCCCCCGGTACCCACAAAAAAAAAAATCAATGGTGTTCCCCTAACAATAACATTTCTTTTATCACTGAGTATAAAGGGCTGTTGTACTGAGAAACTATGTCATACTATCTCAGATGCTCTTAATACCCTAATTTACCTCATGACTTTTCATTTCTCCCACTGACATTTTGTACTGATTTTTGTAGAACACCCAGGAGTTTATGGGATGCAAATTGGGTAGCCATGTATGTGTCCCTCTAGCACTTTGAAACATGTGGCTTTTTCTGATAGGAACAATGCCTTCTGGCACTATAGCACAGAAGGCACAAGCATATAACACATTCATTTCTACTAAACATTCTGAGCAGTAGCAAAAAATCTAACAATGAAATGAGTTGACCTAGATGGCACCAATCACAGAGTAATGTTAGTTTTTCTTTCCCACTGTGATTGCTGCCCCAACAGTGGTAGTTGATTTAGTACTATTTTATTTCACAGTTCTGGGCAGGATTGCAACTTTGGTTCTCCTTTCTAAAAGAGCTATAATAGTTTGATTTCCTTCTATCCTCAAAACTCCCCAGCATACTCAGATTGGTGCATATACGCTGAAGACAACGTGTCCTTTAATCTGCCTCTACTACAAGGTCTTTGAATTCCAGATAGAAGAAGAGAAATTGATTGGGGTGAGGAGATCAGGTATTTTGTAAAATCAAAAAAGGCTTTTTATTTGCTTTTTATGTTGAACACTGTGGCAACAATTGTGGCTTATCCGAGCATTGGTCAGAACACTGTTTTCATCCACTGATTCATATTAGAATGAAGATCCCATTGCTAACACCTTCTATTTCAGCCTTGGAAATCATTTGACTCCATTGCCCACAAAGCCACCTGCTCTACTTTCCAAGGCTGTTCACTGTTTGCTGACACCTTTGAAAAGTCCAGACAAATCAGTCAGTGTCTTTGTTTACAAGACATGGAATAATAAGTCATACCCATAGTTACTGTTTTCCAAATGTTGTAATAGGCCTGATTTCATTGATTTGAGCAATAAAACAGGAACTGAAATGATATTTAACTGAAATGATATTTATGTGAAATAGTTTGGCCAAACATACTTTTCTGTTCTTATCAGAGTAATTATTTGTAAAGAATATTTATTACTGTTTATTAGTGCCCAACACATTTGAGTAAAGCAAAAATTTACCATTTCAATCTAAAAAACACTTGACAAGATATGAACCAATTAAAACAATTTTCTTTTCAAGATACAGAGCTTTATCATCAATACAATCATCACACAATTATATCCTTTGCTCACCGATCAAAATCTATTGCATCATAAACTACATCTAATCCCAACTTGATCCTCATCTTGCAACACCCTTCTTAAATTTACTCATAATAGACCTAAAATTAATCTGAAAAACTTTCTTGTAAATATTATTTAGGGCTTGGGAAACAGCTCCATGGCACAGCACCTGTGTGGCAAGCATGAAGTCCTGAGTTGGATTCCCAGTACAAAAAAAAAAAAAGTTATTTAAGCTCTGCCAAAGTGATGCTTTGTTTAATTTCTGTTTGTCCAATAAAGTTAATTCTTATTATCAACCAGGAGAGTGCTCAAGTTATCACTTGGAGCAAATAATTTAATCAGATCAATCTATGCAATTATTAGATGGTTTTGAAACTTTTATATTAATTTTTGATATATAATCATCACCTGATAAAATCATCTTGGAATAACATAGGTAGAAGATGTCTATATCATATTTTAGCAAATGTTCTTTTGACCTAATTGGACTAATGCTGGAAACAGATATTGTATTTCCAATGTAGAATGCACTAATATTATATGGTAAAATAGAATAAAATACTTAGATTTTAATTGTAGTGAAAGTTCATAGCATCTTATATTGCTAGTGCTTAAGCATCTGTATTGCCTAGATTATTTTAATGCATCTCATGATTGGAGCCCTGACTCATTTCATTTAGCAGCTTTGCTAATTGCTTTACCATAATTTGCGTGCCATCCAAATATTGCTTTTTTTTTTACAAATTATATATTTTAGAAAATTAAACAGTTAATATAAAGATCCATTGTGCCAACACTTAAAATGTCATTTATTTTTTTTATATGCAGGTACAGGGAGTTGAACTCAGGACCTCATGAGTGCCAGGCAGGTGCTTATGCCATTGAGCTGTATCACAGGCCCTTGAAATGTCATTTTTTAAAAAAAATCTTTTAATATGTCTATGTCTATGTACTTTTAGTAATGGTATGTAAAGAATTTATGCATTATTATGTATTATTATCAAAGCCAGTGATTATCTTATATGAATTTCTAAAATGTACTGTAATTTATATATTTTTACTCAAATAATTTAATATTCAGATTTACAGCCCACATTGAACTAATGTTTTTCAAATTTCTGCTGGTAAGTCCAATAATGTTGATGATATGAAAATATGTTTAATATACGCTATTACTAGAGTAAAATTAGAGGTGTTAAAAAATAAAACTAAAACTGCAGCAATAGAATCATCTTTTGGGGGAACATAATATGGATAAAACAATAAAAATGAGCATAACAAAAGATCTAATAATTAAACTCTGTCATTTATTTTGAAAGAAAATATGTTTTGTAGCTCTTAGAAAAAAACCTTAGGATTACTAGATGTGCTTTGCACTAGATCTATTTAGGTATTTAATTAATTCTAATATGGTCTCTAGACTGCTTTTATTTCATCTGCATGGGCTTTTTAAGAAAATAAAAATTTTACCACTTGGTGGTGCTGGCGGATAATATAAAAAACAAAATATTCTTCAAGCTGATGTTGAGAGGGCTGGTTATGGTGAGTGAAATAAAATTACGGAAAGGACAGTTTCATTCACCTCTGTCTTTCCTTATTTTTCATTTATCCTTTTGACACAAACATTGTAAATTAGGCAAAGTAGTTGCTGCTGATGGCTTGGGCGCTTGCTAAGTAGCAAAGGTAGCAGAAATCTTTAACACCAATTTCATGGCATTTGAGACTAATAATTAAAGAGGCTATTATTTTCATTTTAAATTGTCTCTGTTTTAGTATGAAAGACTGCTTCAATTACATATTTGTTTTCATCACCTCAAAAGGACAAGTTTTTGTATAACCACTCATGTTTTACTTAACAACATGACTTATTAGTTTATATTATTCTGTTTTTCATGGGAATGCAAGTATTTTATCATGTAATTGAATGTGTTTAAACCAAAATTTAATAGTAGCTACATCTACAAACTAGAAAAACTGTTCCATTATAGGCAATGTCAGAATATCTTTAGAGAGAGTGTGAGAAGCTATTATCTCAGTGTCATGTACTATGTATAATAATTGTGAGTCTTGCCTTCAGAAATGTATTGCTTTCTCAAAAGCAAGTTCTCCTGACCTGGTAATGATTATTCATATTTGTTACATTTTTTTACTTAGCTCAGCTTCAGGTTTGAAATTTTTAAAAATGTATATATTATAAAATTTTTATGAAGTATTCAACCATGTATTCCTTCGTTCACATAAACACAGAAAAATTATGCCACTCGTTCATATTTTTTCTGTTATCTGTTAACAGGGGGAAGCCCATGAATATCTTATGCCCAGTGTTAAACTCGACTGTGCTGCTCCACAGCGGGTGTGAAATGGAAGAGTTATATGGAAAAGATTTTCAATGACAAAATGCAAGTTATCAGTTTTCACTTCATTTCAAAGAATAGAACCCAGGCAACACATATTCTTTATCACATTGATAGGCAGATACATTATTAACATTTTGACATGGAAGAATAGACAGCCTGAGGGCCCCAAATTCTGGTTTTGTACAGATAAAAGAATAAGCACTTAACTGTGCTCATGAACAACAACTGCTTAGAGACACAGCAAAAGATGACCCCAAAGCTTATTTGTAACTGTATATTTTCATTCCACCTTAGGGTCATATGCCGCTTGATTTGACCTTCCTTTAATGCTTATGATTGTTGTAATTGGAATTGGCAATTGAGAAGGCAGTTAATTAAATATCAGCAACTACAAAATGCATGCAAAAACTACTGTAAAATTTCACAATTCTAAAAATCCACTGACATGAATGAAACTCAATTATTTACTTACCCCAATGCAACACGTAGTGTAGGTTTGTAAATTATGCCCATGAGCAACATGTACTCAGAATGGATTAAAGAAAACCCCACATGGCTGCCTACCTTAAGCATACAGATTTTTCTCGTAATCTTAAGATTAACTATTCTAACTCTACTATAGTTTCATTTTCACAGAAATAAACTTTTACATTAGATTTCTCTTATTTTTGTACATAGAACCAAAATGCCTCTGCATATTTGACCCACTACTTTTAACTTTCTTTTCCTTCTCAGTTTTTCTCTCCCTTCCTTCTTATACTTTAGGGATGATAAACAAATTAAACAAAACATAAAGATAAAACAAAACAAAGGAAAACTCCTACAGAGCACATTGGATATCATTTCCTCCATTCTCTCATGCATATGATGTTTCATTTCCTGTGGCAGAGTGAAGAGAAACATTGGATTGATTACAAGTCCAGTAAAATCTAATGTAATCAGGGTTATATCATGACAAGTTGGCCCATCACTTCAGTCAGCTCTCTGAGACGCAATTTTCTCCCTTATAAAGTGGCAAGTTTTGACTATTGAGAAAGTGAAATGTGACCACTCTGGACTTCAATGTTAAGGTGAAATATAAAACAGATTTTAAAGGCTAAGAATAAAAATAATGTAAACTATTTCATTAATCATTACATATTGAATCTCCACTAAAATTAAAAATTTGGTATATTTGCTGAATGAAACATTAATGAAAGCACTTCATTCTGTTTCCTTTGTATGTATTATTGTGCTGATTATAAATTTAAAATTACACTATATCAAAATCATTCTCTAGGAGAGTACTAGCCTAGGAACTAAAATTAAAAGATAAAAACATATCCCCTTGAATATTTTCAGTTATTTTGAAAAACATATATTTGCTATTTCATACTATTCCTTCCAATTTCAGTTTATTATTTGAGCAGAATTTGTCTTGTTAATTTTAGTGAAATATTTCTTTTAATACTTCAAACTTTATATTTCTTTATTTTCACTGAGAACCTAACCATAGTCACCACCTCAATGAAAACAATTTTTGTCTGTGAAATTGACCCTGTTATGCTAAGGACAAATTTTGAGGGAAATTCTAGCAACCATGAGAAAGCAAGGATACTATTTTTTGATTGAAGTGCAGTAGCCACCAAAACCCTACCTGTCCACCATACGAGATCCTCACTGGTGAGACCATCTAGTCACAGTCATGAGAAATACATTGAGATCTCAGTGGAACCATGTTATATAGTTAAAATTGCATAAAAATTTCAACATTAAAATGTGGCATGAGAAATAATATCATACTATCATAATATCATAATATCAAATAATATCAAGTATTTTCTTGATTCTGCTGATGAATTTCTATTAGTGTTTTATTAAGAATTTGTAATATTGTGTAATTATTCATTATAGAAGATGTGAAGGCCTTTGGTTCAATCTCATATACTATATTTGTATATAATGTACTTTTCTCTGGACTACTGATGTATGAAAGCAAAAGTTTTTTTTTTTTCTTTATTTCTTTCTTTTTTCTTTTAGTCTTTTTGAGATAGGGTCTCACTATGCAGTTCAGGCTGGACTTGAGCTCACTTTGCAGCCCAGGCTGGTCTCAAACTTGCAAGGATCCTCTTGCCTCAGCCTCCTGAGTGCTGGGATTACAGGCATGTGTCAACACACCCAGATTTCAAAGGCTTCTTTAAAGGGATACCTTGCACTATCAAAAAAAAAAAAAAAAAAAGATTCCTGTTGGCAATATTTCTATCTAGAAAAACACAGCTATGTGTCTGTATGAGATATTTCCTTTATAGTTCAGATTAAAGTGAAATCCTTCTGTAGCTAATTTTATGTACAAGCAAAGCATTTATTTATAATTATGTAATGTATAATATATTAAAAGCATATATTCTGAATGAAACTCATGCTGTAGTGTTTGTAGGTTGTATCATGTGGAAAATAAATTAAATTTTACTTCTTTTACACTAAAATTATGGTTTTATATGTTAATGTATGTACTATCTCAAATAATCTGATCATCTTGCTATTGCGTGCAGAGAATTTAGATATCTACAGCCAGAACCAGAAAGGAAGATAAAACACATAAAATGGGAAAAGATTTTCTAATGGTAATTCTTTCAATGATGAGTTTTGATTCAATAACTTAATTAAATTCCACTTGTTTGTTCAATAAACAAAAACTATTGGAGATTTTGGATACAGACCAATATCATTAAGATTATGTAGTTTTCGTACTGAATTTACTCTTGAGTTTTATTGTTTATGTAAGTATTTAATGGTAAAATCTGAGGATGAAAACTTAAATAATTTACATTATTTTAAACATGATACATACCTGAAAATGTCAGGAGATTATTCATAAATATATTTTTTAAAATATGAGAATAAGAAATAAGTATTTTACAGAGCATTTCCAAAATATACATTCTTCATTTTTATCAATGTTTTTGGAATTGGTTAGTTTTTCTCATTTAGCCTTATAACACATAGTTCCAATGACAAAATCTAAGTGGAATATGGTCTAAATAATATTGAATAGTTATTATAAATTTTGGAGTCTATATGTTCCCACCCACCTTCCTTTTCAGAGTTGAGACCTTTATTACAGAATGGAATCCTCCTCCTCATTTTCAACTGTTGATAATTGTTTAAGGAATAAACAGCATACAATGTTCCTTTACAATATGGGCTATACTGAAGACCCTGAGTGATTGTCTGAACCTATAATATACTCTTACTTTCTACACATTCATATCTTTAATAATGTTTAATTTATAATTAGTAACAATAAGATATTACAAATCTCAAAATACAATTATAATAATGAAATCTATGTGAATGTTGTCTCTCTTGAAAAAGTCAAGAAAAATGCAAATATTTTCAGACTGGGTGTAATTAAAACCATGGAAAGCAAAGTTACTGATAATGTGGAGACTACTGTATCTATTTTCACACAAATATTGCACATTTATTGAACACATGTTATGTATTGTATGGTGTTGTGTGAGTGGGTTTCAGTGAAATCTTTTGCCTACTGGGTTAAACTTTTAGAATGTACTGTTAACCTTAGCAGACTCGTAGCCTCCA
Organism: Erethizon dorsatum; assembly: GCA_028451465.1. Lineage (NCBI taxonomy): Eukaryota > Metazoa > Chordata > Mammalia > Rodentia > Erethizontidae > Erethizon > Erethizon dorsatum. The sequence goes on from CM051824.1 coordinate 116,300,465, forward strand.
CCAAATCTAAAACTAAGAGTGCTAGAAGATAACACCTGAAAGCTGTAAGAAATGTTTGTTCTGCTCTTCTGTAGCCCAACTGTCCAATGCCCCATCAATGTATTTATCAAAAGTACTGATTTCATGGCTTTCTTTTGGTCCGTGACTGTAAAAGTTTATGTAACCTCTTCCATGGTAGAACATCTCAGTTGGGATACCTTTGAGTTTGCATTCTAATTATGGTCACTCATATTTGACTTATAATAAACCATTACCTAATTTCCTCTTAAGAAACAACAATAAGTATTAGTTTCGTTATTATCACCTAAGTGTGAGTTTTCCATATTCTTTTTACCCATGTGAAATCTATGGAGAAGAGAAGCCGTATCACTATGTTACAGAAATGGTGCACTTAATAAGCAAATCTATTATCTAATTATGAAAAGGCAACTCAAAATTAAACTACTACGTTAGAAGAAACATACATATTAAAATTATTAAACGCTTTGATTAATAAAGTCTCACTTTTGTTTCTTAAAATTATTCGGCTAGGAGTGATTTTCATCTTTACATATATAAAAAAGAGGGCATTTACGACCAGCACTGATTTCACCAGCGTAATAATTTCCTTTTCCTTCTCACTGAAAATTTTAAGCAATAAAAATGTCATTACATAGTTATGCCCCAAATTGTGGTCAACTCGATTTTAATACCCAAAAGCAAATATAATCAAAATTAGCAGATAATCATGAATTATAAATAATGCTTCACGTATTTGAAAAGTATACTTTCTTTTTTCTATACAGAAAAACACTTATTTCACAGTACACATTAAAATAATTGAAGATTTAGGAGCCAGGAAGAAAACTGCATCATTAACTAATGAGGCTTAATATATGTGACACTAAATTTCATCATCTTATTTTTAGTGTTCTTTAGGACTTATTTAACCAAATAGTTTAACTTTGGAAAGAAAATGTCTTTCTATTATTTTGGCTTTATAAAAAATGTGAATAGAGAGTAAAATTAAATTGCATTTAACACTATTGGTATCCTTTTGTAAATTAGAATACCAAATATGGAGTTATACTACTAACAGTCTTCCAGTAAACAGAGAAAGACATTTATGGATTATTAGCCAAAGCTCTCTGTAATTATTATGTGATGCATGAGGCAAAAAGGCTTTAGGATTTTCATACATCTAAATTCTATGGCAATATCACTGCTACAGAAAAGGATAGTGCTGCCTAAGTAAGCAACATATATATGGTATTGTATCACTGTAAATGAACACAAACAGATGAGCTGATGTGAAGAACAGAGTAACTGAAAATCAAAGATGTACACTGATCTAGCACTTTCAAAGAAATCCTTTTGAACCCTTTTGAATTATGGCTTTGTGGCCATAATTGTAATCTTAATGGAAGATTTTTGCTTAATTATTTTCTTAGTTTTTGCTATAGTTTGGCTATTGAATATTCCTCAAAGGTCCACAAGTTAAATGATTGGTCTGCAGGGTGGTACTTTTGGGAGATGTTGGAGCATTTACAACATTGGGGCCTTACAAGAATTCCTCAGACCATTGGAGACATGCCAACAAAGGGAACTGTGGACCTTCTGCTTTTCTTCATTATCTTTTTTCTTCATAAAAATGAGGTGAATAGTATTTTTCTGCTGTATGCTCTTGTCATGTTGTGCTGCCTCACCACAATTGGACAATCAAACATGAACAGGACAAAGTAACAGGACACTCAAACATGAACTGGAATCTCCAAATCGATTGGCAGAATAAACCCTTTTTGTAAATTGATTATCTATGAACAACACCCAACTTGTGTAATCTAGAAGAACTTCTAACCATTAAATAGAACATGGTATATTTAATTTTATATACACTTTTACAAAAATGCAGTTAAAGATTTGTTTGGAAATTTCTTTGTTCTTCAAGGAGAAAATGTTTGGGCTTAATATTACATTTATTACCAAAGCAATGTGTTCTTTTCATGATATTTTGAGGGAACTAAACTCACATTACACTCCTGATTATTTTAGTAAGTCCTGACACAGGCAGTGGCTGCTGGTCACTAAGCCTTCCAACCTGTGCCGCTGTTTTTCTAGTGTCCTCAATAGCAAGCCAGTACATTTACATGCAGAAAGACAGAGAATGAAGACGCAGGACTACCATGACTGGGTTTAGGAGTGGCAAACATCAATTCTTTTCATAAACCAACATCCAAACATATGTTCACATTTTAACAGAAAAGGAGAGTGTAAAATATAAGACATTATATGCTGTGTACACTGGGCAAGTAAGTGGGATGAGCAACCTTTTAATAAGGGTCTGCCACAACATTAACTTGTTTAAATGTTAATTTTCTTTTTCTTGGTTGTAGTGTATATCTCTCTGACAATGACATTATTTGGTTTCTTTCCTGCTTTATTTCCAATTTTCCAGACAGATTTTGCACTTGATAACTACTCAACAAAATATTATTAAATGAAAAAAATATGCAATCATTCATTTATATTTTGCTCTACATTGGCCTTACACATACAGTAGAACCAAGGAAATGTGCTAACATTTGAATTATCAGTGCTAAGTGGCAACTGGGGGTGTAGAAGAAAATCAGCCACTGTGTCTGACCTTTACTAGGGGTGGTTCAGGTGAGCATTTGATTTATTTTTTTCACATAGTGGTATTAACCTATTTCATTTGCAAAATAGCCTAACTTCTAAGTATTCAGTAGAAAGAGGAATATTTAAATTCATATAAAATTTTACAAAACACACAGTTAACAGTTTCATTTGGAAATTTAATTTTCTTTTCAATTAGAAAGCGTTTGGGCTGAATAATGCATGTAATTCATTAAGGCAATGGCTTATTTTTATAACATTTGCAGACAACTTACAGCATTCTAATACTGAGGAATAATTTCTACAATAATATGACAAGAAAACTAGATCTCTATTTCTATTTTACCGAAAAAAGCCCGAGGTTTAGCATGTATCAAATAAAATCATAAACTCATGCGCATCCAGGTTTTAATCTGATGCTCATTCCAAAGGAATTACAACAGAATGAGCATCAGAAGCATTTATGAACAAAACATATCTGCAAAGCAATTTAATCAGCACAAGTATCAGTCGTCAATTTTCAAGTGATCTTTTGATACCGTTGCTCACAGTTTCCTAATATATTGGGGCTCCAAAAAATTGTGTATTCAAAGCTCCTATGGACTCTTTCAGTAAATAGGATGAGACCATCATGGTGGGTTATCTAGTGGAGGAGAACAAGCCAGCACAGGTTTTGGTTTTTGCTAGAGTGAGTCTTATCACTTCGATGGATTTAGAGGACAAGAAAATTTATTATATGATTATTCTCATCTGTGAATAGTCCACTATTTCTATTATTTGCAGAACAATTTCTTAAGATTTCTGTGTCCTTTGTTAGATTTATTGCTAGCTACATTTTGATTTTGTAGTCAGTTGTGAATGGAATTCTTTCCTCTGATTAGAATATGTATTTTTTTATGTGGGTACCAGGTGTCAAACTCAGGACCTCACTTGCCAGCAGGCACCCGTGCCACTGAGTGATATCACTGGCCCTTTTTTCATATGTGGGTACCGGGAGTCAAACTCAGGACCTCACGCTTGCCAGGCAGGTGCTTATGCCACTGAGTTATCTCACTGGCTAACAAGAATATATATTTTTATGATGATTTTTTAGCCAAACTATTTTATTATCTTATTTCCAATGGCTTGTCTATATGAGTGTCTTGTTTTACACGTAGTCAATCAAAAAATTGTAAATCTTTTTATTATGAATTTCATTAGCTTAAATCCTTTGCAAAAATGACACAGGCTTGAAATATTTTCCCATAATCAATTTCAACATCTCAATTTTACCTATGTTCTGTTGTAATACAGGCTAACCTGAAAAATATGTACACATTGCCCTTCCACAATTGTTTTACTTGAATATAAGCAAAGAAAATTATAACTTAGCCCATCCAGATTTGATTAATTATACTTATTATGAAGTACCCTGTGACACAGCACAAAGGGAAAATTACACATATTTGTGTCTGTAGAGACTTTTTTAGTCAGGGTCACCTGAAGGCACAGAAAACCTTATGTCATTCTCAATCTTGTACATATTTTGCCTAAAGGTCCCTACTCTGACATAAGAATGGGCTATTTTGGTGCACATTAAGACATTTTGTATCTAGATATGATGTAACAAGGTTTAAGAGATTATAGCTTTCAAATAATAGCCTCAATTCTTTGACTCAACTATTATTAGAAAAATATCACCTTACTCGGGGAAAATCTAACAAGCCAAAAAAAAAAAAAAAAAAAAAAAAGAAAGTTCTTAAATAGAAGTGATGCTGAAGTGATCAGGTTAACTATTCAGGACAGGTCTTAATCCCTCCCTAATTATTTAAATAAATAACTAATACCTTTGCCATGTTACATTTCTTGGCTTCCAGTAAACAGTGGAGTATTAATTTATCTCTGACTCCTTCACTTGTGGTTTGGCCATTTTTTTGTTTTTACTAAGGGAATATAAAAGAAAGAAAAATTTTCAGTGTGGCATTTGACAGGCAACACCTAAAGAGACATCATAACCTTCAATGGTCTTGTCGCATGTTCACTTTCCACTAGGAGAACAGCACAATGCAACTGTCATGGCTTCTTCAACCTGAGGCCTTGAAGGAAAACAGGTGGAGAAGACTTAAATTGGCCTAAGGTTTAGCCTATTTTCAAAAAAAGATTAAGAAAGTAGACTTGAGTGTTCACACCTCCTTATGCTGCATGTGTGATGGCAGTTATAGCTCATGAATTATGTTTTTACCATATACAAAAGAGATACATAAGATAGTAAGATAAAACAACTAAATAGCCACATTTATATGTGTTTTGTGTGATATTTAAATATACAAAGAATATTTCCTTTTCAAATATTGTGAACACCTTTAAGGATAAAATTAGAGTTAGGAATTACTTGTTTTTTTTTTTTTTTTTTTTTGGAATGTGGTATTCTCTCTGCTCTGTGAATCAAAAGAAAGTGCACCACCCTAGGTTTTCCAGTGCACAGAGAAAACCATTTGGGAAGAATAAAATAAGGAATGTAGAAAAAGATGCCTTAAATTACTATACATATATATATGTGCGTGTGTATATGTATATACATATGATTTACATTGCATTCTTCTTTTAAAAGATAGTCTCAACTAAAATGTTATTATAAGTTGTGTCTGAATGGAATGTCCTGTCCAAGAACAAAATCACAGAGTAGTGTGTTCTGGAAAGAAGAAGGTCTCTGTGCTGATGGAAAATTGCCATACTGTGAGGAAGCAAAAGACTTTTAATTTCTCTTTTTTTTTTTTTTTTCGTGGGTACTGGGGGTCGACCTCAGGACCTCGAGCACCAGCAGGCGCCCGTGCCGCTGAGCGATATCACCGGCCCCTTTTTGGTATGTGGGTTCTGGGAGTCGAACTCGGGCCCTCGCGCTTGCCGGGCAGGCGCTTAAGCCACTGAGCCATCTCACTGGCCCGCAAAAGACTTTTAAATAGTCTTGTGTAAAGGGTAATATTTCTCTGCAAAAGGGACTTGGCTGAAGTGGAACACTGAGGATTATATTTAGGTGCTGATATTCTTGCAATAAGAAGATGTATAGAAGCAAAAAATGAAACAACTGGTACTGATGTATGTGTTACAAATTTTAGTTCTGGAATTATAAATATTCAAAGAACAACCTGGATTCATTAGGAAGTTTAAATTTAGGATATTCAAATATTGCTTCAAAATCCTGATTTATATATAAAATGTATTTATATATAATGTGGGAAATTATAAAAAGCATATAAGGATTTACACAACTATGATGCCCTTAAATGATGTAGTCAATATTCACTTCTGAAAAACTATAATCTATGGTTTATATTTCCATTGCATATTATGTATGTTAGACAGGGTTTGTCATGTAGACTACCAGAGAATCACCCTCTTCTGCAGAGAACTGAAAAAGTTTCAAACCAAACAAAAAGAAACAGTAGTTAATTTCTTTTTAGAATTCAGTGTGCAATTTATAAAGCAGGTAAATATTCAAAATCATAGACTCTGAGTCACTGGTAAAAATGAAATTGTTCTTAATTATGATAGCCAAGTAGCATTCTGGGAAGTAAAACTCAGAATAACAGAATTGCACACAATTCTCTAGAGATATTCTGGAGGAAGGATGAGTGAGGAAAGCAAGGTCACTTTTGATTTTGGATAATTTCAATTTGGAGCTGAAATGTCAGTGTAGGAAATAGTGGCAAATCCTATAGAATGACAGAGGCTCAAACCTTCCTTACCCTTCTCTCCTCTCTTCAGCACACACTCACAACTAAAGGCAAGAGAAAGGAGTGCAGCATATTGTAAAGGAAATAGGGAGATGTTTGGTCCTCCCCCATAAAAAAGCAGGAATACATTTTCTAATTCCAATCTCAATGTGTGTAAAAGACATAGTCATCATGGAATAAATTACTTCATAGATACTCAGCTAAAAACACAATGCAGTCTTTGTTCTGGAATCTGACAATTAATATTCTGTTGAAATAGGGACAGGGTAAAATCACAAATGAATAAAGTTGGAATGGTGGAGCACACCTGACCTCCATTACTCTGGAGATTGAAACAGGAGAATATTCAGTTCAAGGCCAGCATGGGCTGCACAGTACTCTATCACAAAATAAAGAAACAATCAAAAAATAAATAAATAAAAACAATAAGTAAAGTTAAATGTATTTTTATAAAATCTTTTTTTACTAATAATACATCATATAGTTTTATTAATATTATTTTACATAGTCTTATATATGTACAAACTGTGATCAAAAGATACAGTGAATGTTTAAATTTAAAAACTTTATTACATTAAAAGACAATTATTACATGTTACCATTAATACCTCACAAAATACCACAGCCCATTTTCAACACACTTTCTCCATCATTCTTGCCACTTTCTGAAACAGTTCGGGAACTCCTCTTTGTGAGTCTCTTTAGTTATACTGTTGTGACTGACTCCATGTCCTGAATTCACTCACACTTCACAGACATTTCACTTTAGGAAAGAGGTAAAAATCACAGTGTCAGAGCTGATAAATAAGGTGAATGAGGACATACTGTAATGTGTTTGTAAGCCCACCTTTCTGTTGCATGGCATTTGGCAGCAGCATTGATGATACTTTTAATCATACCTCATTGAGGTACTCAAGAAAGAGCACCTTGGGCCGGTGAGATGGCTCAGTGGCGTAAGCGCCTGCCTTGCAAGCGCGACGGCCCGAGTTCGACTCCCGGAACCCACATACGAAAAAGGGGCCGGTGATATTGCTCAGCGGCACGGGTGCCTGTTGGTGCACGAGGTCCTGAGGTTGATCCCCCGGTACACACACAAAAAAAAAAAAAAGAAAGAGCACCTTGTAGAACCGCTTCAAAAAGTGACAAGAATGATGGGATAAGTGTATTTGAAGGGAGGCTAATATTTTGATGAGAATTAATGTCAATGTGTATTTTACTATAACAATTTCTCTGTAATGTAAATATTCTCCATACAATTCCATCACACCTTGTACTTAAATTTGCAACAAAACTGTCTCTAGTAAAAGTCTCTAATGCAAAATGTAACTCTGTTCTTTTTTTTCACTATTGTCATAAAAAATAAAAATTAAATAAACTAGAAGCTGTCAGTTATTTGGATATAATACAGTTAAATAGTAATTACATGTTTCACTTGAAAAGTAGAGTTCTCATGAAACTGATGTAGCTAGTTGCTAATATTACAGTTTTATTTCATGTAGATAAAGCAAGCTAAGTTTGCAATACCCATTTCTCTAAGGAAGTAACTTACTTTAAAATGCTTAGTGTCTTGGTTCTTTTTTTGCTTAGACAAAATATCCAGCACCCAATGTTAAAGGGAGGAAAGGTTAATTTCAGCTAACAGTTTGTAGAGGTTTCAGTCCATAATCAGCTTGTTACAAGGCAGAGTGACATGGCAGAAAGACATCACAGAGTGAAACAGTTGATGACAGGCAGAAGGCAGCAAAAGAAGCAAGCAGCAAGCAACATGAAGCAACCATCTCTCTGTCCTTTATATTCTATCTAGGCTACCCACCCTTAGTGTGGGTAACATTCACACTCATGATGGGATACCCTTAATCCTAGCATGAAACCATGAATGAATCCCAGCATCACTTCCTTAATGTCAGCATCACACACTCTAGATATGGCCACATCCAAAAGGCCCCACCTATGACTACGAGAAGCTTTGGGAGACATCTAGACACAAGGCATAAGACTTAGCATGTGTTTACATACCAAAAAAAATGTTTAGCAAAAGTGATGTAGAAACCAAAATACTGAGGGGTCATAAAGCTTTGTAAATGATTATAAGAATCTATCCAATACATTAGGGAAGATGTAATGAAAATAGAAAGGAAAAGAAGAGGGATGTGGGAGATATTACATGAGTATAATTATCAAAATCTCTTTACTCCCTAAAAGTCATAACAAGAGAGGGTAAGAATTCAATGTGATACTTAATTTTTAAGCTTCAATAAATACAATCTGTATAATATTTACCTTTATCCTAGAGTATTTTGAAATTCAGAAAGAAGGTTCTTTCACTTTGTGTTTGTGTAGGTTGATTATTATTGCTCTTAAGAATGTTTACTTTGCTAAGTTACACAGCTAACTAGAGGAATAAATTAGTATATTCTTCATTAGTTTATTAAGGTGTTTATATAACATTTATGGAGAACATATTATGTACAACAGACTCTTCTATATATCAGAATGAGAAAATACTGGAACCATGAGAGTTTAAACACTTAACCAAGGATCAGAGGGTTATCTAGTGTAAGATTGAAACATTTGCCTATTTGATAATTTGATTTCAAATCTTGTGTCCTTTTTTTAAACCTAGACCTATTGACCTATTTTTTGGAGGGTGGCAGTGGGTAAAATATCCATTTACCCATTGCTTCATTTCTCAATTGTAGGGTTTTTTACCTGGCACTCACATAGTTAACTCAGATTTTCTGGGCAGCTATGGGTCTTTTTCTGCCTTCTGATCTCTGACTGGAATTAGATTTAGTCAGATGTGGGTTTGAAACCACACTCCCTGTTAACTAGGTGTGTGACCTTGATTGACTGCCTTAACCTCCCTGAGGTTGAACAAAGCTGTTAATGAGCTCACAAAGCTAGTTGCCTACAGTAGTCTTTACAAAGTGCAATTAGGGAATGGAAACAGGCCAATTAGTAACCAGAAACAAAAATTGATCCCTCTGGGCTTCAGAAATGAAAAGTGCTAACTTATACCAATCAATGAATTGGTCAGACAGTCTGTGATAAGAGAGGTGAACGAGTTGTGACAAAGCACTTGCAAAAGGATGCTTTTATTCTAATTTTTTATACCTTCACTCAATGTCAACTAGGTTTTCAAAGGTTGGTCATTTGAGAAGAAATAATTGGAAAACTAGAACATGGACTAAGAATGGACAATTTCACTTTTCTTAAAATATTTGTTCACTGTTAATATTAAGATTCATATTATAGAAACAGCAGTGGATTAGAACAGAGGAGATTTGGCTTCTAGTACTTACCTATTGGGAACATACTATTAACTTCTTCTGACAATCTTTGAATATCTCTAAGCACCAGTTATCTCCTTCATGAAATGAGGGTTTAAAGGTAAATAATTTCCAAAGATATCTTTGACATGTAAGTTCTATGCCTCTATTGCTTGAGTTCCAGCAAAAGAAATAGAGATTTAAAAGAATGCTCTAAAAAATTAAATCTATGTAAATATTAAAGTTATGCTCCTACTGGAAAGGTATAGTCTCCATGGTAAGAAAATGTAAAGTAATATGACCTTTAACTGACAGTGCTAAAAAGTTAAAGAATATTTTATACATACTATGCAAATATATATACAATATACAGTCAGAAAGAATCTTAAACAGAATAAATATTGGAAATATTAATTAAATAAATGTTAGAATACTTACATAAATAATGAATAAATTTGTACCAGTAGTGGAAGAAATGAAAGTAGGAATTAAGTCTCATTCAATAATGAATAAAAGAGAATTGTTTGGTTATAATTTAAATATAAGGAACTGTATACTGTGTGCAAAGTAAGGGTACATTTACATGTAAGGCTTATGACATTTAATTGAAAAAGTGAAAACTTTCTGACTATAAATAGAATTTAAAAACTAATCAGAGGTATGAAATTTTACCTCAGTATTTAGCAAATTCTTGAGACATTTTGTAGCACTAAAAACAGGTGAATTCCTCATTTTATCAGATCATTCCAAGAATCAAAAATAATCATGTGCACTGCATTTCAACTGTTTTTTTTTTTTTTTTTTCAGTAGTTCATGAATCACATAAGACCCAAACATTATAGACACTTAGATTCTGAAGTTGTAAGATGTTGACAATGAACTGCTTTGCCATCTGGTCCTGATTCCATTATTCCACATCCTTTTATTTGTTATATATGGGATTTTTCTATCATCTTTTTTTAATTCAGCTGGAAAGGGCTGTTGAAAGTACTGTGCTTGTTGTTCTTGCATCCTACCAGCACAGTTAGCCATGAGATATAGTTTGAAATTGAATTTCATTAATAGCTCAGCAGCCTATTAGTATCCCCTCTGTATGAAGGCATGTCAGGTTGATAGAGAACAAGCAGAGGCCTGTCTCAGTTTGATCTCACAGACACCATCCTTTCTAAAATAAGGTAAAATGCTTAATCAAACCATAGGCCTTGATGCTTCTTCGTTTCTGCAGCCCCATACCCCAGGCATATGGGTTTATCTCATTTTTAGATACACATAATAAAACGTTCATTCTAAAAGTTGATTCATGTGTCTGATACAACTGCTGACATGGGGGGCTTGTATTCTTTCAGAACATGGGGCACAGTGGGGGTTTGCAACAGGCTCTATTTGCTAGTCAGCTCTCACAATGGATCACAGTCTAAGTCCTTTCACTCTAGGTTTCAAAATTGAAACAGGAACCCTCTGAACAATCTTTCATGTATTTCTTTTAAGCTGGGCTGCAAAAATAATGAGCAATTAGCTCTTTAAATGATGCACTGCTGTTTAGATGAACGACTTGTAGATATTTCAAGTAGCCCATTTGGATTCTGGAGAAAAGAAAAGAAGTCTACCTAGGATGAGCCTTCCTATTTAGTCTTCAAAGTCCTGGGTTGTGCACCATCAAGCTGAGCTTCTGAATAAAATCCTTGCTTTTAGCCTCTATAAAATGTTGGCACTCTGTCAGAAACATGTTTTTCAAGTTTCATTTTCCAGTGCTAAATTTTCGTGCTATGTAACTCTTTAGGTAGCCTCCAAGAAAATTAAAACTTTAATATAGAAAACCATATTACTTTTCCATAGACTTAGTTTGATTAAACAAAGTTATCTGCAGCTTTTATATATAATGCATGACTTTCATTTAAAAAATAAAATTGAAACTCAGTACTTGATCTCTTTCTCTGAAAGCTAGTCAACAGCGTGACTGGCAGCTGGTATTGTACTTGTTTGTTTTCCTACCAATATGTCAAAAATGGACTTCGGTCATATTACATTTGATACATCTGAAACACTTTCCCACTATTTGTGTAGTTTGGGCATGCAAACTATATAAACAAACTAATTAATCAATTTAACATTGATTTTTTTTCCTTATGTAAAGAGTGTGAACACCTCTACACACCTTTAAAATTCCAATATTAGCACTTAACCAGATTAAATTTAGAGAGATTAAGAAGATAATTTTTTAGGGATTAGTATTCATATCAATAGAAATCAGTTCCTTAAGAATAATGCCACTCAATTTTTAAAGTTGGGTTAATGGTGCTTCAAAATATAATCTTATGACAAAGAGTTAAAAATGCTTTCTCTGTCACTCCAAAACTTTATCAGATTACATTGTTTCAAAAAAATTAGGGTAAACATCAATGTTATCATTTGTTAACACCTTGGGTCAAATTAGTTTATCAAATTCCTGAAAGAAAAATTACAGGAAAAGTGGAACATTGATAGGAACCATTTTAAAAAGTAAGAAAAATATGATTATATCATAGGACATAAAAATTAACTCTGAATGGCATACTCTAATAGAATGTTGGTAACTAGAAATAGATTACTGCTTTCCATGAAACATTAAGTTCCTTCTCAGCAGAATCTATGTCTTTTATTGTGTCAGTTAGGGTTCACTAGAGGAAAGATTTAATATAAAATATATATTATATAAAGGATTGACAAAGTAGGCCTTACAGTGGCCACCTGCAGAGTCGGGGTGGAACTACTCAGAAGGGCCATCTGTGTGCTAGAAAGCTGAAGAATTCAGCTCAATTCAAAATCCTGGAGCTCACTACAGAGTCCCATGTGAGTCCATATCTGGAAGCCCAATGATCTATGTTGGAAAGCTGAAGAGTCTGAGCTAGAAACCTGGAGATTGATGTCCAAAGGTGATTTCAAAGACTGGAGCTTCTCCAAAGAATCAAAAGTGGAGACTTTATTTTCCTTTCCCTTTTTATTTCATCCAGGCTCCAAGAATATTGGTTGAGGCCACCTACATGCATGGTGGGTCTTCCCTGTTTGGTGAGTCACTCCAGAGAAACTCAGAACTGTGCTAAACTAATTCTCTAGATATTTTTTATTCAAATTGACATCACAATTAACTGTTACATTTATATCTACTTAACATTGGCAATACCAACCAATTCCTAACAACAGGATCTTAGCAGAAATTCAACCTTTATTAAATAAAAATTTGTGGAATTTTGTTTGGGAGAAAATCTTTGGACAAAATACTTTGGGAAACAACAGAGAAAGTAGAATTGGATGATATGAATAGATAGTTTTTTCTTTTTTTTATGATCTCCTTTCATAGATAAATTCTTATGTATGATTTCCTTTTTATTACTAACTTAAAAAAAGCCTATCTTTTGTATCTGCCAAATTTTCTTTAGAATTTAATTCTGTTTGAATCAGAAACCATTGTAGTACTTGCTGACCCCAAATCGGTGATGACAGCCAAATGTTCAGTACAGGAAGTTCTCTTTCAAGTCATGCACCCCACCCCCAGGAAAGAGAAAAAGGCACAATCAAAAATTCTAATGGTTACAACATCACAGGGTAGGATTTGGAGGGAAGAATTTCCCTACATACTGGGTACAATGTTTTCTGTAAATCTATTTTAACTTCTCTAGGTAAGGACTCAATTATGAATGACATAATTTGGATTTCTTCAAAGCAGGAATATCTCTCTGGTAAAGGATTAAGGACTGAGAAAATTAGAAACACTCCAGGAACTGAAGAGGACAGGGAGTTAATAGATGGTTAGTAATGGAGAGATCAGAAAAATGGGCCTGGTGGGATTATGATTTTAAGGACCACATCATCACTAATTTGAAGTGAGGAAAAAGTAACAAGTAGGAAAGCAATAGAACCATTTATTCAGCTGACAGAAGAGACTTCACATGATTCTTATAGAGATTTTCTAAGCAAAAAGTTGAATTGAGAGCACAGCAAATACTGCACACATGAAGAATCAAACAGAATAGTAAATCCACCAGTTTTCTGCATGGCAGGGTTTTAATGTTAGAAAATGTCCTGACAAGCAGGATACAAGGCCTACAAGTGCCTTTTTTCTGCCCCTAGTAATTAACTCACTAATTCCACAGCTAAGGGCATATAAAAAATACAAAATGCTTAAACCTATAAAATAAATTTCTGGGCTTTCTAAGCTTGCTTTACTGCATGTGGTTCTTATTTTAGAAAGGTTTACTTATTTCAAAATATTCATTTTTAAAGCCAAGTTTCCTGAACACTTTGGCTGCCACTCACATTGAAGTACTTGAAAAAAATAAAGATAAAAATATACAAACAAAAAAAAAAAACACAGATTTTTTTGGGAGTGTATAATTTCACCAAAGAGCTGCTTGAACTCTGCATTATATGTAAACATAAACTCCCCAGAAGGAAGGTTGTTAACTAGCAGGTGAGTGTTGGACTACAGCTTGTTCCACAACTGTCACAAACAAGCAACTTCTCTAAGGAGCACTGACTCTTCTGACTCTCTAACAGCTGTTGCTCCAATCTTTCCTTGCAGCCCAGTGGAGTTGCAATTCAAATGGAATGTTATCAGGCCAGAGCTGTGGAAATACTGTGGAAAAACAAGTCAAATGGATAATGTATGTCACCTCACTAACAAAATCCTCTTCTTATCAACAGCATTCCCAGGTTATCAGATGAGTTAGAGAGAAAGAAACTAAAATGCTTTTCTCTCATTTTTTTCCTTATTGACACAGCTATATAATAGCTTGGTGAGAAATGAAAGAGGTAAACCTTTATACCTGGACTTTAAACTTGGTTCTTATGACACTTGATGCTGTAACTTTCAAATGTCTTAGATCACTTTTCCCAACTCCTTGCATTCATGCTAAACAAAAAGTGGATATATTCATGACTTCAAATGTGCATAACTTGGTGTGACATTCAAGGTAAACCAGGTGGTTTTCTTTTCTCTTCATATGTAAAATAGAAAACAATAGTGATTTGATGAAACAGTACCTTTGACAATTCTGAAGATTGACCTAGAATTTAATATATACAATTTACTTGTAAAGGAGCATTAAAGAACTGTTTTTTTCAATTATTGGGAAATTAAACTCATTTCATTTTATTGAAATAATTACCATGATTTACTTCATTTAATTGCAGTAAAAATTTGAAGCTATCTGAGCTCTGAGAAGATAACCTGAAACCAGAAATATTTCTCCAACTACCATTGAAGATAGATTCTACATGCTTCATGTTTAGGAATTTTCTTTAAAAGAAATCCAAGAGTACAAATCAACCAGGGTCCTCAAGTTATCTACAAAGTAGTGTATAAGAGAAATAAATAAAATAGAAAAAAAAATGAAGTTTACTAATTGAAAAGAGAAATGACTATTTTTTCACTTACAATCTGATTTCACCAGTTACATATTGTGCCCTGCTTCATTTTGAAAACAAATTTGTAACCTAGCAAGCATAATATTGAGAAAACAACTTTGAAGCTGAATGAGGGCAAAGCCTGCACAACACAGATTTTGTCTGACAGTGTGAAGCAGACTGATCTTTGAGCTCTCTGGATTTTGCCCTTAAACTTTCATGTCTCCTTTGAGAAACTGTTCTAATTTTAATGATCAAGTCTTTTCATAAAATTAAAAATGTTTACAGGAAAGGGATCTTGAATTCATAATGAGAGTATTTCAAGCCTAAGGAGAAAAGGTCAAGCTCTGTAGTCAGATTAAGAGCAGCCTGTCTATCTCAGTGCTGCCCTTATCTTCCTACATTGTTGTACTATCTCTTAGCTGAAGAAGTTCTGCCTATTAATATTCCCCCGAGGAACATGGCAATACTGCTCTTATTTAAAAAAGACAGACTGGTATTTCAGCTTTACAGGGGCTTCTATTTGATAAATATTTTACCTCTTATTAATAAAATTACTTCAATGTTTGTTTCTATTTATAAGGTTCTTATTTAGAAAATTACTTTCTTTTTATATATTGGAATTCTTATTGTTTTTTATATATCGTAATGCTTATTGTTATATATTGTTGTTGTATATTGAAATCTAACATACCAAAAGTAAATTCCCAGCACATATGTCTTGTTCTCTGACTGGGTCATTTCCCTCCTCTTTAGACAGCTAGCTGTCTTTGGCTTTCTCCAAGTTCCTCCACTCCTCACAGGATGGTGGTTACAAACAGAATCTTTGGGGTTTACAGCTTGGACTCAACTCCTAGGCTGCCCAGTTGCAGACTGTGTTCTGTGCCACTGAGCAAGCAATCAGCTTCTCTCCTTCTGTTTCTTTAACTGGAATGTTTCTTTAATTTAAATCTGTTTCTTTAATTTAAATTACTAATTTGTGGATAATAATAAAAGCAAAGCTTATTTCAAAATGATGTTATAAAAATCAAGAGATATTTTAAGCTCTGGTATGGTACATGGCACCTATGAAGTACTCAATAATGGTTTTATTAATAAGTCTAAGGTTTTGACAAATGGTGTTTCAGGCTTGGAGGACCTAGAATATAGTGTATGATTACAAAAATGTAATCAACTAGAGCTAATGCTTCACATCTGAGGTGGGACAAGCTTAGAGAGAGAGACACTGGGCAGTCGCAAGCAGTCCAAAGCCTCTGTGTATGAAGTTTGTGCCACATGTATTAGTAATAATAGCAAAAATCATAAAAAGTGTAGACAAATTTGTTAACTTTAGATTGTATTGTTGTAGTAATAATGGGTTATAATATCATATGATACAAATAATATATAACACACAAGAGTAAATATTGTTTATTTTCTTATTAGATACCAGGTACTGGGATGTAATGTAAGAAGAAGATATTATACTGCAATACAAATAAGAAATCTATTGTACAGACTGTATAAAGCATGAAGTAACTAGAAGGTAGTTGAACTGAAGTTTAAATCAAGGCAATTCCAAGTCTGGGCTTCTATTGCTCAGCACTACAATATTTCATCCAACCAGTAATATTTCTCAAATGTATACTTTCTGATTCATTAAACGTGTACTAGATATATATTATTTGTGTGTTCTTTCATATTACATAGGCAGGATCATATTTTAAATTCATTTATTGTGTAATGTATAAAACTATGTACACTTTAAAATTCAGTATAAGGTTTGATAACAAGACAAAATTGCTATGAATACAAAATGGTTAAGATTTTTACAGTACATTACTTGGTTTAAATTGCACAATCCTGTACAATAGTACACAAATTCTGAGGTGGTAAATTCTATTGTTCTTCCTTGTTTTGGACAAGATAACTGAGCCAGAGAACTGTAGAAATTTGTTCAAAGTCACAAAACAAGTATGAGGCCCAGAATTCTCTATGTTCAGTCAGTCTGCATCAAAAGCAGGTTCTAAAGGACCTGCAAAATTACCTTCATATATAAGTAGGCAGGTGATTAGGCCTTGGTGACATTGGCCTCACTTAAATGAGTTATAAAAAATGAATGGAATTTTTCACTAATCCATATAGTTTCACAAGGTAACAGTGCACTTTGATATCCTTTATCCCACCCCTTTGTTTTGCAGATGAGCTACAGAGAATTGAGACAGGAAGAGATCTGTAGAAGAAAGAGACCAAAAGTGTTTCATGCAGAGGATGTAGCATGAACAACTTTACAGATCTATTAGAGAAAGGTGGTTTTTTGAAACAAAGTTGGATGTTCAATTTGGCTAAAATATAGTCTTATGTGTATGTGGTTAGCAGCACATAAAACAGGAAATGCTAGTTGTCAATGGAAATTGAAGGTCCCAAAATGACTGGCCAA
Organism: Erethizon dorsatum; assembly: GCA_028451465.1. Classification (NCBI taxonomy): domain Eukaryota; kingdom Metazoa; phylum Chordata; class Mammalia; order Rodentia; family Erethizontidae; genus Erethizon; species Erethizon dorsatum. Next base: position 116,317,861 of record CM051824.1, read on the forward strand.
GAAGTTGACAAGTAGGAGATATGGAGCCATCAGTTTAGAACAGGAAATTAAAAGAGAAACAATAGTAGTATTTAAATCTCCATCTAGTGAAAGCATGCAAGGCAGAAAAGAGCTAAAGGAGCATGTAGGACTCTCTATGGATAGTACATGAAAAAATAAGTGATTGAAATAGACTGGTAATCTAAAAATTAACAAAAGCATACAGCAAATAACTGCTGATAAAGAACTGATAGAATTTGTCAAGTGATGGAGTTGTGGAACAAAAGAAAAGTGCCCATGAGAAGCTTAACTATTCAATGATTTAAAGAAAAGAAATACCACTAATAAAAGCAGTTCAGCCAACTTCAGTAATATCATCTATTTATTAAGAGCTATTCTTGTACAACCTGTAAGATAAATTCTTAATAAATTTTGCCTTATTAAATCTTTAGCAACAAAGTAATAAGTATGTCATATCTTGTTAAGGAGAAGAATTCAAGGCTTAGAAATGATACACCAATCTGCTCAAATCACAGCCTCACTGGGTGTGAGAGTCAAGGTTAATTATAAAACTATCTGAATCCCAGGTTTCACTACAGCTTATTGCTAGGGAATGTGTTAAATATAAGTGTAGATAGTTCATATTTTTTTTGTGTGTGTGGGTTCAAGGAGTTGAATTTGGGCCCTTGCGCTTGCCAGGCAGGCACTTACGCCACTGAGCCATCTCACTGGCCCCAATAGTTTGTGTTTTAATTACCAGTCCAATATTAAATTGTATCAATTGGAGTTTAGAATTCAAGAGGAGTATATGGCTTAATATCCAGTTTTGTGTGTTGTGTATATAGAAGCTACTTGAGTTTCTAGGAGTTGACAGCAAAAGGAAAGTGAAGAGACGAAAGGAAGGAAATGAACTTAAATTAGTGCTTCAATTAGAAGAAGAAGAGGAAGCAGAAGTAGAAAGAGGAGGCAGAAATGTGAGGAAGAAAACTGACAAGAAGAGAAAAATGGCATGCGATACATGTTTATTAGAGCAAACAGTATTCTTACAAAGCAAAATTATGAGAGTCTAGATAAATATAATAATCATGGTCTGTATTCATTATTTAGTTTTTTGATATCTTGAAACATACCTAAATTAAATTTTAATATCTACATATTTTAAGTTCAACTGAATCAATGAATGTAATGGTTAACTTGCAATATGTCAGTGCTTGTGGTGGAATGTGGAAATGAATTTATGATCATGGAACAGTTTGAAGTCTCTCCTTGCCTACCACTCTGCAGAGTCTACCCTGGGAGGTAGACAGCTTCATATTATAGTTATTTATTTCATAATGGAAAGTACTGTAGCTGAAGACTCAAAAGGTTTGTGTAAAAGTATGGTTCACCAACTCCATCTGCAAGATGTGTTCATGGAATGATGGCTGTTGATCATTCAGATGTTGATTCAGATGCACTCTTAAGGATGTGGACTTCAGAGGAAGGAAATTTTTTATACAGAGATATATAAAGTAATATAATATATTTCACGGGATTTTTATATAAGAATTGTAAGATAGTAAATACAAAACTGGACAGACAAGATCTGCAATAGTGAGGGTATTTTGTACTATATTCAGGCTTTAATTTTAGTTCTAAACAGAAGGGTGAATCATAGGAGAGAAATTTAAATAGAACTATGACATAACCAAATGGACATTTTTAGAAAGATCACTTTGCCTGCATGGCTAAGGTCAGACTGAATGTAAGTGATACTGAAAGCAGAGAGACTAGGATACTTACAGAGCTACAACAGTCTCTGGGTGATGGAGATAAAAATGCAGGATTACAGCAATGACAGTGGGATTATTAAGAAGCTAAACCCCCAATGTAATTAAAACATAGTTTTATATTTATAAAAAATGGATTTCTTCCCTGGTTTATCCTAGTATGATAGCAGGAAGGTGGGTATTGAAGTGTGTGCGTACATATGTGTGTTTACACACTCCATACCCTCATACTATCAGGGAAATATTGGTCAGTGAAGATTAAATCTCACTTTTAGGTACATGTGTGGTTTTTGTCTAGGTGTCTCCCCAAAGGCTCACATGGTCATAGATCTTTTTCACAGGTAGCTGAATCTAGAGTTTGTTATTGATTCATGGTTCAACGCTAGGATTAAGGGTACTGGGATTAAGGATGGAACATTGCTGGCTCAATCCACTGATTGGATTAGCACTGCCCTACTCCCAGTAGACTGGACATAGTATGAAGAACAGAAAGGGGCTTGTCTCTCCATTGTTGCTCTTGCTGTCTTCTACCACCGTGAACTCTTGCCCCTCTGCCATAGGCCACTCTGCTTTGGAGCCAGCTGATTACGGATTGAACCCTCCACAAACTGTAGACTAAATAAACCTTTCCTCCTTTAACTTTAGGTGCTGGGTATTTTGTTTTAGCAATGAGAGATAATTAACTAAGACAGGTACATATTTAAAACATTTATCTGTAGCATCTTGATATTATCCTTGGATAAAATATATCTACTTATAGAGAAAATGCTATTAAATAAATACATATGAATGACCTTGTAGCTTTTAGATGTCAGTAGGCCTAACTGCTTTTATTTTTCATTTTACTTTATTTATTTATTTATTTAGTTAGTTAGTTAGTTAGTTATTTTTGTTTTTTTGAGATGGGGTCCTGATATATAGTTCAGGCTAGCCTTGAACTCACCATGTAGCCTAGGCTGGCCTTGAGCTTATAGCATTCATCCTGCCTCAGTATCCCATGTGCTTAGATTACAGGCATGCACCATCAAGCCCAGATGTCTTAATTGCTTTTTGACTGTAGGAGTCTCAGCCACCCTGATCCAAATTAAAGTTATTTTCTTTTCCTAAAACAACTAAACAGAATAGTAAGATGCATTCATGAAACTAAATTTTTCTGTAAATATCACCTACAAGTATCATGTAAAATTAATTGTAGCAATAGTATCAAACGAAGCCATTCAGCTTCAAGGGAAAAGTAATAAAGATATCAATACTTTTATGTCTTTGTTATTTGTGTATAGATGAAAAGAAACAGATTTACTAGATAGAGTTGAAAATTCATATAAATGTTCAACTCAATGGACCCCAATTTTTAAAATATATATAATTTAGATATGCAAAAGAGATTGCATATTCTACCTTTAAGATTTCACTTTTATTTCTGTAAATATTTTAAGTAGTTGTTGAAAGAAGAGAACATGTACATTATTAATTATAGGTTTAGTTTTACCTGATCTATAGTTTCTTCTTAAAATTTCAAAAATTGTTCCACTATTTTCCTTTTATATTTTTCAAAAATTGTTTTTAGACTTAATCAACTTAGATGTATTTAAAGGCTACTGAATTTTATGAAGTACAGAAGTATTTAATGCTACACTACATAATTGTTTTTTAATACTCTACATTAACATCTATCATATTGTTTCATACAAGGTGGTACCTAAATAAATATTTACTTAATAACATATTATATGAAGTTACATAATCATTTTTATGGAAATTTAATTTTAGGAGAACATGTCACATCATCTTATACTCATTACTATTCATATCAATTCCACTTTCTTTTGGGGGGGTAACGGGGGGTCAAGCTCAGGACATCGCACACCAGCAGGTGCCTTTGCCGCTGAGCAATATCACTGGCCCTTTTTCCATATGTGGGTAGTGGGAGTCGAGCTCAAGACCTCACGCTTGCCAGGCAGGTGCTTATGCTGCTGAGCTATCTCACCAGTCCTCCACTTTCAAATAGAATACATTGGGCACAAAGTAACTAGTGTGGGATTTATTTTTGTATCAAACATAAGAAAAATTGGTAACAAAAGAATTTTTAATTATTTCCTTGTTTTTCATCAATGTAGATATTTTATCCATAGATAAGTCATCTGACATTTAACAAAATAGTAGTATCATCATACTAGTCTTCATAATCATGTATTGTATAATATTTATTGTATCATTAATAAAGTGACCAAAAACTTCCCTTATAAAACATTTAATTATACATCTATTCCATTTTAAATTTACTTCAATAAATTAGTTCATACTGCTTATATAGAATTAATTAGATATAATATAATCAATATGTCAGGTATATATTAATGGTCATGTATCGGTTAACAACAGGATACATTCTGACAAAGGGGTTAGTGAGTGATTTTGTCTTATACACATCTTATAATGTACCTATACAAGCTAAGTCTGTTACATTAATAGGTAAGATAATCTCATGAGGCCACATTCCTGTATGCAGTCAACAATTGAATTAAATGTCTTTATGTATGATTTGACTGTGTATTTTTGATAGTATAACCAAAGTTAGAGAGAAAAGAGTATCTGCAGAGAAATATAAATACACAATAGGTGGACAAATGTGTGTGAAACTTAAAGCAATGGTGAGTCTACGTGTTAGGACAGAAAGATGGGGTGGTTAGAGAGAAAGAGAGATACAGAGAGACAGAGAAACAGAGAGACAGAGAGGGAGAGAGAGAAACCAAATAGAAGTGACACTGGATGGAATCTGAGAGGACTCCCCAAAGAAAAGTTGGGAACCTCAACTCACCCTACTGGTAGCTTGTAGGTTCACTGATATCAAAGAAAAATATTACAAGACATATCAATGAAAGTCATTAGAAAGGTTTTTTGGACAGAATTAAAGACACATCTCAGAATCATTTTATAGTGAGTTGGTCTCAGGACAAGCACTTGTGCCACTGAGCAATATCAGTGGCCCTTTATTTCCTTTATGTGCATCCCAGGAGTCAAACTCAGGATCTCATACTTGCCGGACAGGCGCTTATGCCACTGAGCTATTCACTGGCCCATATTATAGTGAGTTTCCTGGAAGGGAAGAAGGCATTGTAAACTAGGACATCTTTGTGTCCAAAAGCTATGGTTTTTCTTTAAAAAATTCAGGAACTAGAATTGTCCTTATCTCCTCTCTACCTATCATTATTTCTCTTATCATAGCTCAAGTAGATATGGGCAGAAGACAATAATAAAATGCTCTCCGTTTGTAAAAGTCAAGTATTGTACAGAAAGCTCTGTAGTAATTTCAGTATCTCACAATGTAGTGTGTAATTCATGTTCAAAACGTACAATAAAGATTTATCATAGCACTCAGCTATTAATTTTCTCTGTAATCATTTAACAAACTTCAATCTGTTTCAATGCCAGAAGAAAAACTGACTGTTGAACCTAATTAATAGAGTTCTTTATGGGTGACTTAAGTGACTTTCAGATAAATTTCGCTTATGCTAATTAACTTTATATCCTGAAGTGACAGCTTCATCTCCACATTTATAACTGACTCAAATATATTTAATACTTTCTATGCTATATTCTAAATTGGAATCTCTTATTTGCTAAAAAGAAAAAGTCAAAGTAATAGAATTATTTTCCTTACATTCTTGAAGCAAGTATTATGTAATTGTGCTGAGACACAGAAACAGAGTTGTTTAAATAGCATCGTCATGATCAATTAATAAATTATAATATCACTATCAGACATTTTTCACCACCTTGACAAACTTGAGAAATTTGCTGTGCCCATTATGGAAATTATATTCAAATAGGATACTTAAATTAATGTTAAAACTTGAAGGGGGCAGAGAACTAACATTTGGGGAAGAAACAGCCTTCTCAAGTATGTTTTACACATTTTCTTCCAAGTTCTGCAAATAAAAATTCCTATGAAGATAACTGGAGGTGTGTTGCAAAACTAAAATTCAATCTAATGCACACATGGACATACCTAGGCACACCTATTTGGGGGAGATAAATGACAGCCATGAGAAGAACAAACATGACACAGAGGCAAAAAAGCACAGAAATCAAATGTCAAATATATTGTAATTTTGTCTAGTGTGAATTTACTTCCATCATGACAATGACCTTGCTCAGTTACTTCATTGCAATGTCTGAAGAGCTGATATTTACAACAGGATTTTAATCAGAGGCCATAGTTCTAAGGAAGTATGATTGACTATATAGCACTGATCTCTTTAGCACTGATCTCTTTAGTTTTCCAATAACTGAACTACTCAGCCATTCATATGCTACATTAAATAACTTATCATGCAATTGCAGCAGAAAGTTCTTACTGCTAGGCAAATTGATAATGGCAAAACAAATTAAAAATTCTCCAGGCTTCAATGCAGATGATAAATCCATTGGTGCCAAACAATGAGTACAAAATAAATGAATTTTGTGTATAATAATAGTGGCATTTAGTTTTATCTCTAGAATTGAAAACTCTTAGAAATATTTGATGCAATTTTGAATTAGTATTTATTACAAACAGAGGTTTCTTTTTTTAATTTGTAAACAACAAAAGATATCAGAATATTAAAATAAACAAATCCATTAATTTTAAATTGATTCCAAAAGTAATGCCCTGTACATTTCCCTCAGTTTGACTGAACATTAGACAGCCTTCTTGCTGGCTCTAGACTCCTGAACTCCCTCCCATCTCAGCCCTTTCAGCAAGCAGAAAGCCTAACCAAAGTAGCAAACCTGCTCCCTTTTCTTAAAGCATTACTTTGGAAAATTTATCATTTTAAATCCTATTTCTGGCTCTCTGATATGTATGTAAGTCCTCTTTAAGCATCTCTTCCAGTTTTATTACACAGGGGTGTTTTCCTCAAGGATCCAGGAGTCATCCCTTTGAAATGTCATCACATCAGTTAGAACTATCATTTGGCTACTGTGGGGTAGTCGAAGCCTAGTTTTGTGAGTTCATCTAAGTAGTAAGACTTCTTCTTGTTGTGAGAACTAAAAAATTTTACTCTTCCAATGGGAAATGTACCTAGCAGGAAGCCTACAATCCTCTTCACACCAGCTTTTACAAATTTTCCTTCCTGTTGTTTCAGTGAAGTTGAGTTCAGACTGGCGTCTTTTCTTTTTATTACAACAATAGACTTGAATAGTTTTTCTTTAACATTTTAACTCTTTCATTGAGAATTTTGCTTTGAAAATCATTTCCAAGGATTTGTGGAACAACTGTAAAGGCCCCAAAGAAACTTAAGCCTCTGCTACCAACTGAATTCTGCTGAGAATATTCATTTATTGGAAGTTCCTCACTGTTACAATTATTCATCTTCTTATGTTAATAAATAATTATATGCTTTCCAAAGGAATTAAAAACAAATATTCTGTGAATCTTCAAATATAACCTCATTGAGCATAAATAAATACATAACAAAAATAATGGGAAAGAACACTTAATGAAGATTTTATTCTGTAATAAAATGTGCCTAGCAATTTTACCACATTGTGAAATGGAATCTTTGTAAAATCCTCCATAAGAACTACAGTTAACATTACAGTATGAAACTGAGGGTTAGAGTAGTTAAGAAACTTGAAAGAAAAATAAAGAAACTTGAAAGTGGACACATACTTTATAAACTGTGAGCCTGCATAAACTCAAAGCCTGAGATTTTCTGTTAATTTTCATTTTAATTGCTGGGAGAAATTATATTTTTTCACTATCATGTTATTATTTTTGTTAAGATTATTATTATTTTTTTTTTTATGCAGTTACTGGGAGTTGAACTTGGGACCTCATGCTTGCAGGGCAGGCACTAATGCCACTGAGCTATATCACTGGCCCTTGTTTAGATTATTTTAAACATTTTCATTTTTAGTATACATTATAAATAATGTATATGATATATATATATATATATATAAACAATATATATAATAGTGTTTCCTTATATATTCCACAAATATTTGAAATTTATATAGCTAAGGCTCAAAAGTGTGTTTAAATTTACTTATTTCTAATTAAAATCATCCAAGTTAAGAAACATTTATAATGTTTCATGTAGTCTAATTTCCATTTAATTTAGATCTATTATATTAATTTTACTTTAATATTAAAATAGTGCCTAAATTTTGATACATATACAGTGGTTTGTCCTGATGTTAGATGCATCCAAATTGCTAGTGGCAACTTTGCTGATCACATTAGCTTGTTCCACTTTTCTTCTTCTCAGTTTTTGTATACCCCATCAAACATAATGATCTAGCTTTGAGTTGACTATTTTCAATAACTGAAATAAGTTTATAGAGACCACATACCTATTTTTTGTTGTTGTTGCAAAAGTTAACTCTAAATGCCTCTGTTGGAAAATTATCAGTTTTTTTTTATAAAGAATTGATATCTCTCTAGTTCTCAGACATAAAAAAAATTATACTTCTGAGCCCTGTAGTATTACAGGGACCATTCAGAATTTTGAACCAGATAAAACTGACTTTCAATTCAGTCTCTAACATATAGTCTTATGAGTCATATACGATCTCATATATAAAAATATTTTCTATACAATGGGACTAAGCAATAAACTTTCTGTGCAACATAATTAATATTAATTTGCACATATTATATTTCATCTTTATCTTACTTGGCTACTTCTGCTTTAGTTCACTCTGAATTTATATGAATAAATTATATGATAATCAATTATACCTTGTATTATCATACCTATTTTAGTATCAACTGAGAATCTACCTCTAATATTTAAAGCAACAGAAGAAAATTATGTATCTTAATTTTGAAAACATGATGTTAATCTTAGAAATGGTTAGTCCAGTGGTTTTAATGAAATCAGGAACTTTATCTTCTTATTTTGAATTTTCTTTGATGACTTTATGTTCTCAGGCAGATAGTTTCATGGCTGTCCTTTATGCCGGATTTACACTCTTACAGTGCTATGATCAAAAATTAACAAATTTATGTTACCCTGTAAGTCTGAAAATTTCTTTGAAAGGTCACAAATGGGCCTGGACCATGTGAAATTCTTTTATTTTGGACCAAAATTCTTGCTTGAGACATGACACTTGTTGATCTTTGTGATGTAAATAGGATATTATGAACTGGTGTCTCAATATAAGAAACTGTTCAGTCAAAAACAGTATCCCAGGTTTTTCTTGCCTTAATAGCAACCGTAACTGACCAGGGCACATGTCACACAAATGAATTTGGAATTTCTTTTGAAAATTGTGCTGTGATTAAATTCTATGTTCTTTACCAAGAATTAACATTTCATATACAGCACCGTTAATTGCACATAAAATAACACCACTACTGAGTAATATAAATGCCATAGTCTAGCTTCATTAGAATAATGAGCCAATGACTCCAACCTTGATATCTCCTCTAATTATGCAAGAAGCACAGTTTTTTCAAAAGAAGACATCCAATTAATTAGATACAAATGTCATCTATAGGTCATTGACAGCTAAAATGGCTGAGATGATCACTGATGATTTGGTTTCATCCAAATAACTTAATACTCCCCTGGGATTTCCTAAAAAAATATAGTCTTTCAATAGAAAAATTCTTCTCCAGTTGAAGAATTATAGAAAACAAATATAAATATCCAAATTCTCACCTTTTCCATAAAGAATAAGTCTTATTTTATTTGAGCAGCAATTGCAACCTTTCCCTGATGAACAAATGTGAGGATTGGTTCATATTCATAAAAAGTAGTGTTAAAATAAAATGTGTGCCTGCAAAAGAAAATATTTGTCACTGGTAATAGTTAAAATGTTCTTCCTTAAAAGAAGAAATGTTAAAAATTTCTGATAAAAATATGTTATGACAAAATAATCCCATAAAATTTTGATTAAATTCATCTGTAAACATATTAAAATGGAGTAAGATTATGTTTGTCAATGTATGTTTTGGAGATAGCTATTAATTTTTCACTTTTTGAAAGCAATACAAATAATGTAGTAATTCAATTGAATGAATGAAAGTAGTGTATATACTTTTGTGAATAAATCACAAAATGTCTACAAACTTTGTATTATTTACAAAGAATCACTAAAAGATTAAAATTATGAATAGGATAATAGTATTTCACTCTTGTCCCAATCTTTGGGCCAAATTTCCAAATAGCATGAATTTACAATTAATAAATGTGTTAATTACTATAATAAAGTGTGTTACACACAGTATTGTCGATATATTATGCATTTTTACTTACTTTAAATGCAAGCTGTAACAATTAAATCACTTCTCAGAAAATTCATAACATTAGTCTTAGCACAAACAAGGCTCTGCATTTTAGCAAGTACATTTATTTACTAAGGCCATAAATTCAGATATGAGATTTGGTATGATATATTAAATTTATTGGAAAGGATAATTTCACTATTACCCAGTGTTTTAATATTCTATAAAAATAAAAGATTCCTATGTTATTTGTGAACATTTAGAATCAGTATAGGTGTTATTATAAAGTATGTATTTTATGCAGATGCTAAGTATTTCTCTTTTAATTAAAATATAAGTAATTAGTTTTTTTGTTTCCTTAAAATATGATTTAACTAAGATTTGTTTATCTGATTATTTGTTCAACCAAAAAACCTAGTCATGTTCAATTCTCTAGAAAATAAATTTGTGTGATATAGAAAAAAAACAATCTTATAGGAAAATATTGTTATATATTTAATAAAATATAACAGTTTTTGTGAAATAAATTAAAGTTATATGCTATTAATATTAATTTTGGAGGTAGAATAATTAAAAAAAAGTACTTCCCTAGTAGTTACAGCCTAAAAGCATCACTAGGTGTAAATGTAATCAATTAAAATATCAGGGGGAAGCTTTTTTAAAATGCTTTGAATCACAGTAATTCTTGATAGCAGAGATGATATAAGCAAGAAATACCATGACCCTTATCTTGGTCATTGATGAGAGATTATTATTTATTATTATAGCATGAAGAGATGATCAAGTAAGAGAGTTGAAATCCCAAGACATAAAATGCAAATGAAAATTGACATTTGTTGGACCTGGCAAACAGTACATAATTTTATTTTAGTGTAGGGTTCATAAAAATAAGTACAAAGAAGAAATTCTTCTAAATATGTTGGAAGTACATTATTGTGCTATGAATACCAATTTAAAATTTTAGATTTGTTTTGGTCAACAAGTTTTCACCAAGTATATTTGGAGATTCATCTTCCAGGACAGCAGAAGATAATTTGGAGTAAAGGAAACACACGTACTAATTATTCACTCTTTTATTTTATGACACATTTTAATTCACAGCAAATCCTCATGAATTTTATCTATTTTACCAATAACGTTATTTCACTAGAAATTTAAAAAAAAATTAATATTTACATTTTAAAAATTCTAAGTTAAACTTTTAAAAATATATGTGTATTGTTTCCATTTCTTTGCAACTGTCCCTTACACAATATTAAATGGCAAATGTGAAATAACTCACATGCCCACATATTTCCTTAAGAATATATATTTGTATATATGTATATAAATATAAATCTTATTTTTTGTAGTATGTCATGCAGAGTGAAAAATCCTCTGCCTTAAAATAAACTCAGGCAGTGAGTAGGCATTGTGATAATACCCAGAAGCAGCTATTTGTTCATCCTTTCAGCCATGGCAAAAATATAGGGTTTAAAAAAAGAAGACTGAATAAGCACATTTTTCCATTATATGTTTTTATATAGCCCTGAATAAGCTTATTATACCTAGAAGGTTTAAAAAATATATTTTTCCAATGTACTTCTCTTACATTAAAATGTGTGACTGCTTTAGCAAATGCCTACATATTTATAACCCACTTTCATGGGTTCACAAAATGCAGGTAAACAATATCATTACAATATTTCTTAAATGTATGTAAATTTTACTAATTTTAATTAAAAATGTAACTATGATTATTAAAATTTAATTAACTTTTTAACATATCTGACAACATATATCTGAAATTTATATAGGGAAAAAGATTTAAGCAGGATGCTATTCAAACAAGAAGTATGACCAGCAAGATTATTAAGTAGATACTAATTGTATATATGATAGATTTAAAATTGTAAATTTTAATTTTATTAATTAATTTATAATTTTGAAATACCAGAGCACAAATTCTACTTTGAACCTCATACCAAGAAGTATGCAACACAGATTCTACCCAGTAATTTATTGCATGCTTTATTCCTGCATGGTGGCCATTGATAGAATAATTGCTTTTTCAGAAACTACAGAAGGGTGACATTTTCATTCTTGTTAATATTATTAATCTAAGCTCATATTTTTGAGATACAATGTTTAAATTATTTGAGGCTATTAGCTTCCTGTGCATGGTATATATTTATTATTTATTTTCCCTACCCTCTTCCTCACCCCTTCACCCCAATCTCTTGGACCCTTCCCCATTTGCAAGAGACTCGTTCACCTTTCTCCTTCATTCTTTATTAGTCTCTTTGTTTCTACTTTGGTTTAATCAAATGAGAGCTACCATAAGGTATTTCACTTTGTGTGTCTTGTTTATTATATTCGATAATAAAAATGAAGTCAGTATCATGGGATAGAAAATATGGAAAAATTTAGAAATAGATAGCAGAATTCTCTATTCTACTGTAAGAGGTCAAGTAAAAGTTCTGTGAGAAATTCATATTTTAACTTAAACCTAAAGGTGTAATTCTCACACTGAGGCCGCTTGAGCAGCAGCTGGGATCTTATAAGGAATATAAATCTAAAGCCCTCTCCTAGACCTACTAAATCAGAAAATCTGGCTGGTGAGATCAGCAACATGTGCTTTAAAATGCCTCCCACAAAAGACCTCAAGTTCAAGGAGGGAGGAGAGGGCAGGGGGACGGGGAAGGGGGAGGGGGAGGAGAAGGAGAAGGAGGAGAAGAAGAAGGCGGAGAAGGAGAAGAACTGAGCAGGAAAGGAGCAAGAATATAATGCTTCAGGCATTCTGCTTCAAGTATGAAGGGCACAGGGCATCGGAGACATATTCTGCTCAAAGGACTTGAACAATAGAGCATTAACAAAAATGTGAAATTAATTTAAATGGAGCTAGCTCTATAGTTAGGAACTCCGTTGTACATGGATTTTATTTGTAGTTTATTTTAAAAATTCCTCCATCGTGCATTCATAATCTATCATTTTATGAAGAATCACCAGTCTTTATTCCTTACAGTAGCAGTAAGAAGTTTATATAGAAGTCTTCTTATGGAAATAAGAAACGTTATTTTTTTTCTTAATTATATGTTATTAAACTTTCCTTTGTTTCTTTCTAACTTTTATGTTTTACTGGTAAAAATAAGCTTAGCACATGAGAAATTATAAACTACTATTTTCAACTATATTGAATCACTGACTTTATAAAAGGAAACACGTGTATAGTAATTAATGAGTAAGTAAAACAACTATTTTTATATTTATAATACTCTATGATATCAGATACTTTGAGGTAAAAAGACTCTCTTGTATACATTATTGAAATAATATCTATGGTCCTTATACAATCTATTTTGTAGTCATGAATTTAAAAATCCTTATCCAGGATTTCATAAAAATAAAATCTACTCTGGATTAAAAGCTGCACAAAACTCCTGTTTCTTTTGAATTCCATACTGATGTATCTCAAGCACTAGAAGAGAACATGGATCAGGCATCAATAAATATGCTCCTTAGATCAATGAATGCTTCAAAAAGTAACCGAGTCACTATAGATTTATTAGCTGTCAGTATTTATAGATTTTAAATGTCAAAACATTTTTGGTTATATAATTTTAAAATCCTCTATTAAGTTATGTAAATCAATGTGTAGAATGATTATCATATAGTCTCTTTTTAAACAATCATATAAAATTTACGTGTATTTTTTCCTTTTTTTACAACTGACACTTATACAAAGGTAAAATAATTCACATGCTCACATGTTTCCTTAAGAATATATGTATATATATTCATATATATATATATATATAAATCTCATTTTTTGGGGATATCATGCAGAGTGAAAATTCATCTATCTTAGACGTAAACTCAGGCAGTGAGTAGGCATTGTGACAATACACAGAAGCAGCTATTTGTTTATCCTTTCAGCCATGGCAAAACTATAGGGATTAAAAAGAGAAGACTGAAGATGCACATTTTTCCATTATATGTTTTTATATAGCCCTGAATAAGCTTCTTATAGCTAGAAGTTTTTAAAAAATATATTTTTCCAATGCACTTCTCTTACATTAAAATGTATGACTGCCTTAGCAAACTTCTACATATTTATAACCTATTTTCATAGGGTTCACAAATCAGGTAAACAATAAAGTACTATAATATGTTGGATGAAACCAGTGAATAGAAATAACTTTCTAAATTTGTAACTTATTAGATCCATTTTCAGACATTGTAATTTGTCCTAAAATAAAATGCATACATTCCTCTGGAAAGGATAATATAAATTTAATGTATAAAACATACTGTATATAGAACCATTAGATAATTGAGAAACAAATTTGTATTTGACAATATATTTCGTAAATGCTACACAGATAAACAAGCTTATCTCCTATATTATGTATACATCCTGCACACAACACACATACACAACATCTCCAAGGAAAACTCAAAAGTTTGTCAGGAATTTTTAAGAAATAAAACAGTAAATGTTTATTCCTAAGGAATCTACAACATATTTTTATTTTTCATCTCTCCAATTTATCATCATGGTAGAAAAATGTGCCAATAAGCAGATTGTTTCTATTAAAAAAATGTGGATGTGGATTTATACGATTCTGATTTGCTCTTTAAGGTAGAAATTCATAAGCAAAGTAATAGAAAGTATGTTTCTAATTATACTTACCAGAGTTGTATCTGAACTTTTTCATGTATCCAGCTGATTGTGAAAAAACAAATAATTTCCTTCAATTTGCAATGGGTATCTTGAAGGATGAAGGAGACATGACCAAATGCAATTTGTTCAGGTTCTATATTTAATAAACACATAACATTTGCATGGTAAGGCATGCTATGGTTTATTTTATTGTTTACTTTTAATAGATCAATTTTAAAGTTTTCATATTCATATTAAAATTAAATAACAATCAGTGAGTTAATTTTTATCATAAGCCCAACTTTTATCTATAACATAAAAAATAAATGAGATTTTATTTATCAGTGTAGAAAATGCCATAGTGCAAATCTATGCAAATTATTTCTTAATTTCCTTTTATATCTTAATTTTTCATCAATTTCTATTTCTCAGCTAGTAAAAAAAAACTATATACTGTATTTTGGAACACACAGATACTTTATTTTTTCCCCAATTATTGCTTCTGATCTATAAGATTACTATTGTGTATCATAGAAATACAAATTATGTAACACTATATAATCAAGATTATGAAAATATTTAAATTTAATATTTTTATTATTTTATTTATATAAGTATCTTTCAATTCCACTATAATTTATGAATTCATTTCCATGTTTTTGCTTGTTTAGCTGTGCACTTATATGTTCTCTAACATTTTATGAATATATTCTCTAACATATTCTCATTTTTTTTTCACTTCACCTAGTTTCCCTGATTAATGATGTGATTCTGGGTCATTTGCTCTATGACACTGAATTTACCTTTTTTATTGCCATGGGATTTTGTGAGGCCCAGTGTTTCTAAAATAAAAGTATGAAAAGGATTAAAGCGCCTTTATGTCTGATGATATAAAGTAGAAGCATTTATGGTAGGAACACATGTGCTTCTGTACATCTATGTGATTCTAAAAATAGATTCCTATTGTGAAGTTTATTGATTAGATTCAAGTGAGATTAGCAAATATTCTATAAATACCGTACTTCTTGTTTTGTAATCTTCTAAATGAATGCACTGACAAATTACAAGTTTTAGAAAGAACAAATCAGAAACAATGCTGCATTTTTTTAGAAATGTGCAGAATGTGTTAGATAAACCAATCAATAACTAATTACTAGTCTCCAGACTTCTCTACTTTAATCCTCAGGTGTTCACAGAGATAAACCACCTGCTGTGTGACCTGATATATTTGTTCTGACAGCATTTTAAAGGGACTGCTCAAAACCTGGCAATAACTACATTTTTCCAAGAGAAATAATTTTTGAGAGATTTATTTCCACACATATCCAAATAAATATAGAAAGCTAAGAAGCACATGAGTAAATAAATGTTCAAAGGAAAAAAATCTCTTGATCCATATAAAATAAGTGAAATGCATTACTTAAAAGCATGTCTTTCCTACAACAATTAATGAACAAACTCCAAGGATTTTTGTCATAATATATACACCTATTTGTGACCCTACAAGTGTTGGATGTTGGGTTACAAAATAATTCTCAGTATAAAGATTGCTCCAACTTCAGTGCAACTTTTTTTTAACTTAGTGATTGCAGTGAAGATGCACAACATGAGTAAATTTTAAAACAAAATATATTCAATCTAGTATATTCAAATTGTGAAAGCTCAGCCTAGTTTAAAAGGTCTCACCAAAAAGCAGTTGCCTTCTGAATGGTGGATCCCATGATAACGTTCAGTATTGTTACACAGTGTTATTTTCTTGTTAGTTAATGAAATATTTTTTATGGTTTTATTTTTAAAAGAAATTTTATTCCACATATCTTCATAATATATTCCATTTTAATATTTTTCTCTAACCATTTTAAATATTTCTCTTTTACTTCTGGGAGAAGTCCATATTCTTTAGGAAAATAAAATGTGCAATCCCCAGTATTGCTAGAAAATTTAAAATTTACAATGCAATTTTTGTAATTGCTTTCCCAATGAAAATTAATTGCATTACATCACATTGAATTTCCAAAAATAATGCAGTACTTTTTTCCAAATATATTGATTTTAAATCTGTCAATTTTAGTCTATTTTATGTATGTAGCACCCTGTACTCACTCAGAACTTTCACATATCCTAAAGTCAAGTGTGGGTAAGAACTAGAATGCTCATTGAAATTTTATTGTTTAGTAGAACCATTCTGTTGAGTTGTGATTGTCCTCTGCGTAACATCTTGTGATAAAGAAATGTTTCATAAGAGAAAGTTGTTTCCTTGTTTCACTTTATTAATTTTTGAGTGAATGGAGTTTTAAAGTGACCCAGTATTTAAACAATAGCAGGTGATTAGAAAGTTACTTCTTTGCTTCTTTTAGATTGTACTTCTCAGAATGTGAACTGGAGATTGGATCCTTCAGGTTCCACTAGTTTTCAAGAGCTGTGGACTTTGATCTCATGGCAGTCTGGAGAAGTGAAATGAGATCTGCAATCTCCCAGCTTTGATTAATTTTGAAAGTTACCTGGAATAGGTTGCTATTCTACTGGAGCAGAAATTAATAAATTGCAACAGGTCTTTAAGTACCTCACCAAGAAGAATGCTCCCTTTTAGTTTCTTCTTATCTCTGTCAATATCACCAATTATTTGTCTAAGAAAGAATGTGTGGCTATCCTATGAAAACCTAGAACTTAAAATTCTTACCTCTCAGCTGTATTTAAACCCTCCAACTGTGGCTATATGTACTCAGAACTTAGAAGACAAGCTATGGTTGTATGAGGACAATGTTTCAGAACACTAGAGACAATATTTTAATTAGGCATGTGGATATTTGTGATGTGTGGTTGTGTAAATTAGAATAAATGGTATTTCTTTCACATATGGATATATTTTTTATAGTATTTGTATTTATAGTATTAATGTAGGGAGCCATCATCCTTCAATGTTTAAAGTTCTCTGAGACCTGGTGTTTCTCTCTCTTTGCTTTGTTTTGTTTTGTTTCTCTTTAGATGGAGAAACAAATATGAATGTTTGTGAAATATATGTTCAGGGTAGGCCTGGAAGGGGTACTTGTCACTTTGACACATGTTCCTATTAGCCAGAATGTATTCAAAGTTCCTGGAAAGGAGTCTTCAAAATGTTGTCCAGATGCATACCACCAAAGGAGTCATACATTAGATATTGATGAACATAGCTGCTCTAGAATAAGAGGCTCAGAATTCTACATATTCTGTTATGTTATTTTACAAAAAAGCTTTACAGGTGAGGAGAAAATGTTGTAAGGAGGAATGAGTTTTACATTCATTTAAAGTCAGCAATTGTGACTTGACAAGTTTTCATAAAATGTATAGGTGAAAATCATTAGAAATTAATGCTTATGACTTTATTCTTCTTTTAAGCTACATAATTATGTCACTACTGCTTTCATCTGTAAATTTAGTCCAGTATCTCCTGATCAGTCTATTAAGCATTTATTTGTATATGGAATCATACTTAAGCAGCATTTTAGAGTACATTTGCTTAGGAAGAGAAGTCTATGTACTAAGAAGCAACAAAATGAATTTCTGTATGTTTACTTCCTGAATATATACCACACAAACTTGATTTGCATAAAACTATGCTGCATATCCTTGCCACATAAAATCAAATTAAAACATTGCAAAATTTTAGTTCAAAGTTTCTATATAATATATATATTCTTAAAATATATTTTAAAAATATATATATAATGATACTTGTTTTTGGAATCACATACATATGCAGGCATGACTAAATGTATCCTGTTGTAAAGCAGCTACCCAGTAGTCACTAACCCCAGGGTCACATCCCAATTATCCTTTTCTGGTACACTGAAGCCTCAAACCATTGGAAAGAACATTAATAAAAAAGCATTCTCAGCCAAATGTGATGGTGGATGCTTGTAATCATAGTATGTGGGAGGCTGAGGCAGGAGGATTGCCATGAGTTTGAAGCCAGCCTGAACTACAAAATGAGACCCTGTCTCAAAAAACCAAAAAAAAGCAATATCTTTATAGATAATTTAATTTATATATTATAATTTTGATAAAACTCAGTTTAGAAAGGTCTTATTTATTGATGTTTTGATTTATTTATTTATATGAAGAATAAACTGACAGTAGGAAGAAACAGCAGAGGTGTAATTCAAAGGAGCAATAGATACTGAAAGGATTAAGGGATTTAGGAGTCATTGCTACCCAGAGAAATATATAGCAATTATTCTCACCTCACACTATCAGTCAAAATGTAATTTTGAGCACAGGAAGAAAAATGTGATGTGCAATTTCTTTCATAATTGAGAGTATATCAATTTCAGTTGCTATTTTCTTCAAAACTGAACTGCCTATGGTAGACAAAACTGGCTTTTCTGTGAGAGGTTTTCAATTGCTAGACAATGTTCTCTAGTGCTTGCCATGTGTTCCCTTTTGATTTACACACCCAGAAATGGAGCACCTTCATGTTAAAAGGTGTTAATTTCACAGAGGGTTGATCCCTTTTTGGGGTTCATCTCCCAGGGTCAAACTAAAGAAATCATTCCTTTCTTGATTTACTTAAAGTCAACTCATTAGTAACTTTAGTTAGATTTGAGGAACTACAGTGAAACATAGTAATAAGAATGATATTCCATCATAGTAATCCTGTCCACACTCAAGGGAATGGAATGATACTGTGCATGTACATCAGGGCATGGGAATCTTAGATTACACCTTAGAATGTTACCTAACTGCATCTATCTTCTGACTCTTAATGATTCTTATCCTGCCAACTCTCCCAAAGTTCACTAAAAATTTCAGCTCATTAAAGCACTATCAAGTCCCAAATCATACCATCTAAAGTTAAATATCATCATATCATAATTCCTGGTCCTTAATTTCATGATCTTTTACATCTGCATCAGACAGATGAGGTTGTGCCTGAAAATATTATATCCATACCCTGGGACAATAATTCCATCCTAGGAACTAAGAAACAAAATACATACTCCTAAAATATGTGACTCACGGTGTTGGGACAGGTCTGGGATAATAGTTACATGAATATTTTGAATCACAAGGGGGAAAAACATTGAGAAACCATTTTTTTTGTGGGTACCAGGGGTCAACCTCGGGACGTCATATGCCAGCAGGTGCCCGTGCCGCTGAGCAATATCAGCAGCTCTTTTTTTGTATGTGGGTACTGGGAGTAGAACTCAGGACCTCACACTTGCCAGGCAGGTGCTTATGCCACTGAGTTACCTAACCAGCCTGAAAAGCCATTTTTAATGTTAAAAGTAACCATCATATTTTAAGATACCTTGGTTTGAATCATTTATTAACTGTGTGGGGGAGTTCACATTTTCTATTTTACATAGTAAAAATTACTTATCAAGTTATGAATTATGAATAAAAGGTCAGCATGAGATATATTATCAATATTTTATTATTTGATATCTTCCTATTTATTTTACTAATGTTGGACTTTGAGAAATACAAGTTTTGAATTTTAAAACCATATGTATCCTTTATGTTTGCTAGTTAGTTATTATATTTTCACGAGCAAAGATCTTTTACTAAACCAAGACCGTGAAAATATTTTTTGAGTTTTGTTCAACATTTCATTGCTTTAGATTTTACATTGCAGTTTAGGATTTATTTTAAGTTAATATTTGGGTATGATGTAATATAAAATCTGGGAATTCTCTTTTCTCATGAGATTTGAATTCTTTTAATTATAAATTGTTAAAAATATTGTTCTTTCCTCCTTTAAATTGTCTGGTGACATTGTAGAAACTCAGTTGAACATGTAGTAGGATCTGTTTCTATGCCCTATTTTTTTCTTTTACTTTTTTTAAATTTGGGATTAAACTGAGGCCCACCACATCTCACAAACCCACTTTTTAATGTTTTTAAATCTTGAAACAAGTTGTCCCTAAGTTGCCCAAGCTAGGATCCCATTCGCAATTCTCTTGCCTCTGCCCCTAGGAGTCATGAGATTAAAGGTGTGCAGCACAAAACACCTTTATGCCTCTTTTATTCTTCTAATCTTCTAATCTTCATATATTTCTGTATGGAAATATTGAATTTCCTCAGTCACTATACCTTGCAAGTTTCACAGTAATATGAATTAAACTCTTTCAGAATTGTTTTGGCTTTTCAATATCTCTTCAATTTGGCATAAATTATACCATCAACTTTTCAATTTTTTGTTCTTAATATTATGAAAATTTTAATTTATATGTTAGTATTGCATAATGACTACTTTCATTGTGTCTGTGGGTGTATGTACATGACACATTTCATAATGTTTGTTAAGTCCCCTTTCCTTCACTATTTCCACCCCCTTGAGCTCCTAGTCTTCTTCCCTTTTGCAGTAGATCTATCTCCATTTCCCATCATCTATCTTTTATTTTGCTCTTTATTTACATTTTAGAAATCTCATATGAAAGAAACCCAAGAGTCTTTAAGCTTGCATATCTGATGTATTTCACTTAACATATGTTTACAAGGTGATCATATTTTCCTACAGATTGTTAAAATTCATCCTTCTTTTTATCATAGTGCATATATACTGCACTTTCTTTATCCATTCATCTGTTGATGGACATATAGACGGCTTCTAAGATTTGTCTATTGTGAATTGTGTTGCTAATAAAGATTGGTATGCATCTATTGCTATAATAACACAACTTTAACTGTAGAGAAGACACCTAGAAATTGAATAGCTGGGATAAATGAGTTTCTAATTTCTGTTTTTTGGGGAATCTTCATACGGATTTCCATAATGTTTTTTCTATTTTACATTTCCACCAAAAATGTAGATGAGTTCCTTTTTCACCAAAACATTGCAAGTACTATTTGGTTTCTTGATGATTGCCATCACTTCTGGGGTAAGACTAAATCTCAGTGTTGTTTTAATTTGCATTTTTCTGATGGCCAGTGATGTTGAACTTTTTTCATGTATAAATGGAACATTTGTATATATCTACAAAATGTCTATTCATTTTGCCTACTTATTTTTGATTGGGTCTTTATTTTAGATTTGTAATTTATGAGTTATTTATATATTATATAGATAAGTCTTTTCTCTGAGGTATAGCTGGCAAATTTTTTCTCATTTTGTGGGTTGTCTGTTGACTCTGTAGGTTGTTTCTTTTGCTGTGGTGAAGCTTGTTAGTTTGATATAATATAATTTTTTGACTTTAGATGTTATTTCTTGTGCAAGTGGGGTTCTATTCAGTAATTATTGTCTATGCTTATTACTTCAAAAGTTTTACCTACTCTAGCAGGTTAAGGGATTTTGTTCTAATATTTAGATCTTTGATACATTTAGATTTTCTTTCTTTTCTTTTTTTTTTTTTTTTTTTTTGAAAAGGGAATCGAACTGAGTACCTTGTGCTTTCCAGGCAGGCCCTGTGTCACTGAGCCATGTCCCTAGCCCTCCATTTTGATTTTCATTTAGTACATGATGATAGATATGGGACTAGCTTCAGCATTCTGTATGTCGAATACCCAGTTTTCACTGCAGCATTTGCTAATGAATTTCTCTGTTCTCCAGAGTATGTTTTTGGCCCTTTTGTCAAGGATCAGGTGACTGAATGTGTCTAAGGTTGTTTCTGTGTGCTCTACTCTGTTCCACTCACCTACATTTTTCTTGTGGTGCCAGACTCACATATTTTTATCCACTGTAGATGTGTAATATAACCTGACATCTAGAGTGTGATACCTCCTTCTTTGTTCTTGTTGCCTAGGATTCTTTTGATATTCTGGATCTCTTCTGGTTCCATATGAGTTTTAGAATTTTTTATAGTTTTGTGAGTAACACTGTTGGTGTTGTGAGCTGGATTGCACTAAATTGGTATATAAGTTTTGGGAGTATGGTTATATTGGTTTTGCCCATCCTGGAAAAGAGAATTTTTTTCCATTTTCTGATATCCTATCCAATCTTCACTTTATGAGTTCTATAGTTTTCATTGTAGAGGACTTTCACTTCCATGTTTAGGTTAATTCATAAGTATTTAATTTTTCTTGATACAATTCTTTGTGGATTTCTTATTAGTGTAGAGGGATGTTATTGATTTTTTGTGTGTTTATTTTGTACCCTACTTAATTCCTCAATTTGATTATTAGTACTATAAGACTTCTGGTGAGTTATTTCAGGGTCTTTTATGTAAAGGATCCTTGTCGTGTACAAATAATAATAATTTGAGTTCTTCTTTACCTGTACATGTACCTTTTAATTTTTGCTCTGCCCTGAATGCTTTAAGTAATATTTTCAGTAATATATTAAACAGAAATGATCATAGTAGAGATCCTTCTCTTGTTCCTGATTTTAGAAGTTTAATATGATGTTGTCCATTGGTTTTTCATGAATGGCTTTTATGAGTTTGTGGTAAGGCTCTTCTATACTTATTTTTTTCAAGACTTTTTATCATGAATGGGTGTGGATTTTGTCAAAAGCCTTTTCTGCATCAACTTATACAATCTTTTGATTTTTGTCAAAAAGCTATTTCATTTTAAGAGATTTTTCTTTTAAAAAGTATATAAAATAGATAAATCCTTAGCCAAATTTACCAAAAGCAGAAGAGAAAAGACATATCATTGCAGTTAGAAGTGAACAAAGCAAAATCACAAAGGACACCAAATGAAATCCAGATCACTAGTAATTTCTCTGAAAAATTGTACTCCAACAAACTGGAGAATCTTGAATAAATGGACAGATTCCTAGACACGTATTAATTCTCAAAATAAAATCAAGAAGACATAAAATTTCTGAAAAATCCAATACAAGCAATAAAATTTAGGCAGTACTATACAAGACTTACTAACTAAGAAAACCTGGTTAACCTAATGGATTTACTGGTGAATTCTGTAAGACATGCAAAGAGTTTATAATATGAACATTTTTCAAATTCATTAATGAAATTGAAAGGGAATGAGTACTTCCAAACTTTCACATGGAAGCCAGTATCACTCTGATTCCAAAACCAGAATTTTTGCAAATGGGAAGAGGATCCAGAGATAGAAGAAGGGGAGTTGGGAATAAAAGAGAATAAAGAGAATTAGGACATATTAAGTACATGTACCTCCTCCCTAAAATGATTGTAATATGTACTGCTAACACATACTATTGAAAAAATATTTTTTTTCTATTGAACACAAATACACCTTAATGAACATATGTGTAAAAATCCACAGTAAGTCTTTGGCAAATAGGATGCAAAAAATCATCAAAAAGTTCATCCATTGTGCCTTAGTAGGTTTCATTCCAGGGAGGCAATGATGGTTCAAAATATACAAATTAATAAATATAGAACACTATATAAATTTATCAGTTTTATCAATAATGCTCTGCTTGTATTGGACTTGGAATTCTTCTGAGTCTTCATCCTTTAAAAGAGAATAAACATCTTCACACTTTTGAGCTGACAATTTTTAAACATGGCATATATCTGTATTAAACTAGTTCTGCATTAGTATTTCTCAGCAGTATTCATATTCTCTCATATGCTCTCTTTCATATGCTTTCATAAAATTTGCTTATTAATTCTACCAGATTTTCTATAAATTCTTTAGGATTTTTCAATATTTGTACATAGTAAGTAAATTTTAACAGTTTGGCCTCTTTCTGATTTTTCCTTTCCATGCTGTATTTGCTGATAATGATTTCTAGTATAATGGTGTATAGAAATATGATTAGAGTGTGTATACTTCTTTGCCCATTCTCAAAGAGAAAATGATGAGTTTTTATCATAGTTACTTTTCTCACTGATGGAACAAAACACCCAACACCTGCAACTTAAAAGTGTGAAAGTTTATTTAGCTCATATTTTCTAAAGGTTTCAGTGCATAATTGGCTATCTCCAAGGCAGTGTGGCACATGGTAAAGGAGCAAAAGTTCATGGCAGCAGAAGACAGCAAAAGCAACATAAGCAAAGTGGGAGGAGCAGGCTCTTTTCCTCCATTATATTGTATGCAGGTTATCCATCCTAGAGCAGGTGTAACATTCACACATCCATTCCCAGCACTAAATAATGAACCAGTCACAAACTCTAGATTCAGCCCTCCCCCACAGTGGCATCATGAGGCTTTGGGGAGACATCTAGATACAATCCATAACAGTCTTTCATTTTATAATTACTTATGTTATAAATAGTATATTTTCCAATAGTGGACTTTATTAGATTGAGAAATCTCCCTCCATTCCTAGTTTGTTAAGCATTTGCATGACTGGTTTTAGAATTTTGCCAAAAAATTTTTTCTGAATTTTGATTAATTTGGTTATGTGAATTTCTTTTGTTATTTTCTTTATATAGAGACAGGCAGTACTATATATAAGTCCGAGTTTAAAGATATCTTGTATTAATTATATTAAATCAAAATTAGATGTGATATATTACCTTTTCCATACACTGTTGGATTTGATTTATTATATTTGAAGACATTTTTCATCTATATTCATGAGGTATATGGGACTATGCCTTTTTTTCAGATAGTACTATTGCCCACTTTTTCTAATGTTTTATACTGTTTAACTGAGAACTGATTGACATTTAGATATTTTTTAAAAAATCTAAAAGAGGGTACTATTATAGTATTCAATTAGGGCATTGAGAAATCTTTAGTAATTATCTTGGCCTATTTATTTTGGGTTTTATCTGTTTTATGTTGGTGGTGCTTGTTGGTTATTTTCTTATGAGGGTTATTTATTGTTTAACTTTGTAGAATGTTTTGCAATTAAAATTAAATTGATGATCAAGAGATGGAGTGAGGGAGGCGCAGGGGATTAAAAAAAATATTAAGATGTATTCTTTACCTGTACCAACTCCACACAAGGAGTGTAAACATTATGTACTAAAATCAAACAAAAGTAAATGAATTTAGCACAAATATAAGGCTATCTTATGTTTCATTGCTTAATGATAATTTTGGAAATTTATGACATTTTAAAATATTTGCCACTTTTTATTATATTGGTTTATCGTTATAAGTTTTTTTCATTATTCTCATTTTTTTCATTGTAATAGCTTAACAACTGAACACTTTATTTCCCTATGGGTGTCTGGGTGAGGATTGGATGCTGGGGCTTCTAGATGATCTATATCTGCCACTCTTTTTTGCTTTTTATTGACAGAATCTAGGTAAGTGTCCCCAGCTGGGTTTGAACATGCTATCCTTCTGCGTCAGCCACACACAGTCCTGAATTACAGACATTTGCCACCACATCAAGCTTCTCTCTGTTATTTCTTATCCTTGTAAATTGTCTCTTCAATTTTTCATTAGTCTGTATTTGCCCTTCTTCATTTTTATGTTTGCAAAGAAATATTTCTTTCTTTGAATTTAACTAATGTTCATTTTTTATTCCCTTTTCTAATAATATTTGTTATTCAATTTTTTCTACAAAGATTGAGATTATTTATTTTTTCAATTTTTACAGTACATGTTTTCAGTATATTTTATTTACATTTATATCAGGGGAGGAGTTATATGTATTTAACATATCTTAATTCCTTTTATCCTCTTTCTCCTCTCCTTTCTTCCCACACTCCTCCCTCTTTCTCAGGATCAGCTTCACATTTGAAAAAGAACTATCTCTCTGTTCACAGTTGTCAATCTTTAATTTTGTTTTTCAAAAATTACTTATCCTTTGGGTTTCTCATATAAGAGAAATTATGTGATATTTCAGTTTGTGTGTTTGATTTATTTCATTTTATATTATGGTGTCAAGGTGCATCCATTTTCCTAGAAAGGACTTGCTTTGAATTTTGTTATTTACTTTTCAGTTTCTTACTTTAGAAGCTAAGATAATTTATTTTAAAACTTTCTTGTTTCCTACTATAAGCATTTAATTCTATAGTGTTCACTCTAAACACTAACATTTGAAATGCACAAAAATTTTAGTTCCTTATTATGAAGTCCATAATATTTACTATTTTCTCATGAGTCCTTCTTAATCTTATTTGTCAAATATTAGGAATTCTACAGTTCTATTTGTTATTGAATTCTTATTTTATACTACTTTGCTAGTGTTTATACCCCTTAGTATTTTTTACATTATAAACTTATTGTTAAGTATTGTGAAGTATTAGGGTCACTCTTTTTCCTATGCCAGTGAATTATTCACATTCATTAAACAAATTATTTGTTGTGAACAAGACTGGGTAAAATGTTGCACAGCATATCAATCAAATAAGGGTAGCCAATGATGTTTCTCAAGGCTTCTATACTCATGTTCTGCCAATATCAATTATTGAAAGAAAGAATTGAAATCTCCAATTATATGTCATTTTCTAGAACTGAAATCTATGGTTTTATAGACTTTGCCATATTAATCATTCAATTATTTATATACATGTTGCTTCATGTGCTTTGAAATTTTGTTATTATTTTCAAACACAATTAATTATTTTATGCTATCATGACAGTTATTTTAAAAAATGAAACATATATCATTACTTCTAGAAATTTTTAACCTAAAGTCTATCTTACTCTATATATGTATAGCCACACAGCCTTCTTTTGATTAGCTAATATGTCTTATGTATATCTACATACTTATTTTGTAGAATTTACATTAACGCCTACAACTTTTCTATTTAAAGTATGCATTTTTATTTACCAATATAGCTAGGCTTTAAGGTTTCCCCTAAATTTTGGTCTCATTATATCTTCCTTTTTTTAATTTTTGTTTTATATTGGAGTGTTTAAGATTTGAAATGCTATTTTCACCTCTTATATTGGCTAATTAGCAATGTTTCCTTTATTTCATTATTTTAGTTGTTGCTGGATTTTTTAACTTATTTTAGTTTTTGTTCAAATGATGTTGTATCATTCTACATCAGGTTATTACATTCATACATTTTAAATTAGCATATAAAACAGAAATCATAGGTATTTTTTGTGTTAAAATCAATTATAAAAATACAACATTTTAAATTTACACCTCTAATGCTCTTTCCTGTTCACTATGTTCACCTAATGTATTTCTGTAAAATGCAATTTAATTTGCAATCAGTTTAATTCTCTCTGAAGAACTTCCCTTAATATTTTTACAATACATATCTGCCATTGACAATTTCTCACAAATAGATTTTTGTATCAAAATAACTAAAATTAATTTTCAAATTACATTTTAGTTAGATATAGACTTCCAGTATAACTGTTCTTATTTTTAATTAGTATTTCAATATTTTTCATTGTGTTTTTGTTTACATTATTCTAGAGAAGAGATCCATAGATATGCTCATCTCTGTTTCTTCCATGTAAACCCCTTTCCACTTTTAATGCTACAAATTTTCTATTGTTTGCATTAAGATGATTATGATGTACGTTTGTAAAAGTGTGTGTGTGCGTGTGTGTTTGTGTGTGTGCATGTTGGTATGCTTAGGTCTACTTAGGTCTATGGGTTTATATTTTTTAACAAATTTAGGAAAACTTTAACTGAGGTCTTGGCAAGTACAAGCCAGTTAACATAGCAAAATCACAATGTTTATGTCTTCATCTCATAAGATCATTGTGCTATGCCTGGTTCTTTCTGTCATTATGGATTCCTGAAATCCAAGATAATTTTAAACTCACCTTATTTCTTACTTAACATTCTATAAACCCCTTTCTTAAATATTTAAATACAATTTCCCTAAATAATTCTTCAGTATTTATATATTGATTATCAAACAAGGATTCTGGTAGTGTATTTCAAGAACTGATACATTGTTTCTACAAGTGTTTTGTTTATTGTTAGTAAGGACTATATCAGTTTTTTATAGTTTTTGCACCAGAATCCTGATTTTAATTTAAATTAAACTCTAGTTAATTTTGAACATTTTATTGTATTTATTTTATCATTTTGGTGCTCAATAAACATTTAAAAATAAATATTTGGAAGTTCACTGATTTGTAAATTTTGTGATTAGGTATATATTTGCTTTTCTACCTGTGTCTCTTCAAATGTATGCTGGGCTTAAGTGATAAATGCTAAGCTAAAATGCTGATTCTTTGAAAATCATTAAAATTTAGAGTGTGTAATAATTTAGATTAAAATGTAATATCTTAATTTTTTATTTAGAACCATGTACTATAAATTATCTGAAATTATCCACTAATTTTTTTAAATTAATACACTGTATTTTATATTTCAGTGGTTTCCTGAAGATAGCACTTCCACTCCTTAATTAGAAAATTATTATATCTTCCAGAGATAAAATAGATTCATTCATGGGCTAGGTTACATAATTATTGCAACTAAACTTTCTTCTCTAGAAAATACTTTATCATCACTGTGACAGACTGAATTATTGTTCCCCATTTTCACCCTTCTATATTCACATCATTTCCAATCTTACATTCCAGTTTATTCCACTACAGGTGAAAAATAATCCTCCAGTTCACTGATGTTTGCTTTAGTCATATGATTTATTTGGTTAATAAGATATTGGTAGCAATATCCGCATGCCCTATGTTTTCTTAACCTATACTGTAAAAGGCACAAAATAATTTCTTTTCCTCTTATGCTTGGCCATTACTATTATATAAAAATATTCTGGCTGACCTACCTGTGAAAAGAAAATGAGAGATCAGTGAAGCAGACATGTATACCTGACAGATAAAATCAGCTCAGTATAGCTAGAGTTAAATGGATTAGTAAATATGTAAATAAAGTAAATTACTGTATTGTCAAGATATTGAATTTTGTTGTAATTTGTTATTATATTCATCAAAGTATTTTTATGATTATAACACAATTATATGCATTTCACAATTATGTAATTCAAAATTTCAGCAACTTAGAATTAAACATAACAATGTTTCCTTTATCATAGTTTTCTTCTTCTTGTAGACAGGAAAAGTATACTTTGAATTTCATATTTGGTTGATTAATATAATCAGAAATTTAATTATGTGTATATATATAGTGATTACAATTTTGATTATGTCAAACCATGTTTGGTTGTTCTTTACTCTTAGGTTATCTTTATTTTTTGCACATAATTACTTAATTTTATTTAATTCGTCAAATCCTTCATATGTATAGATCAGTAGGTAATTATATGTACCACCTAGTTTCATTAAAGTGATACGTTCCATTTAATGTTATTATTGCTGATTGTTTTCATTTTTGCAGTATAAAAAGATGAGCTAGAACATGAGTGTTCTTTTATTCATTTTTGCTTATTTTTACAATATTATATTTATTCTTTATTGATGACACCTTAAACTCCAGGAAGAGCATGAATATTTAAATCAGAGTTTAATGGTTATTTCCTTCTAAGAGAACTAAGTCATTAAGCTACACAGCCATTATAAGAATTCGGTTCTATTTTCAGCACTTATTTCACTTTTGTGCTAATTTTTAATTAATGCATTAAGCCTTTATTATCTGTAATGCATATCTACATTTTATTTAGGTGTGCAAATATTTGGTTAAAATTTATTAATTAATTCAATAACTGTCAAATATAATTTTAACAATAAATTAATAGAAGTGAATCATATATAAAATGAAGATATACCTATATGAAGCAGTGCTTTTCACTAGCATCACACACAATTAGTTACTTCTGGATATATTCTTTTATTTTACATTTTTTAGAAAATGAAATTTTTTTTAATTTTGGTGTTGATCGATGAGAACATACTTGTAATTTATCATTGCTTTGTTTTTCCTATAAAGATAGTTATTTGTACAAATCTGGGGAAACAACTGAACTACTAAGGAAAAAATAAAATGCCTAAAAAAGTGTTATGGAATAATGTCAGAAAATTACTTATTTTACATGTATTTTAGTATAATGATTTTATACTATTCTTTCATATTTTAATTTTCCTCAAAATCTTTTTAGGCAGTTACTTTATTATGTTGACATTTGTGACATTTTTGTCTAAGATTCATATTTAAAAGACAAATAAACTTCATAAAAGTATTAGAGAATACTTCTCTCACCACAGGAAGAAAAAAATACAGATTTAAGGATAATCTGTAAAAGTTGTGAATAATTTTAAATGCAACATATATAAATATATTGTTGAAGATATTTGTAACAACAGTGGATCTTAGAATGATTTTTCCCTTCCTTAATATTTTTGTGTCATGCTACTTTACTTGATAATCAACATTCTAATAGTAAACTAATGTTTAGCTTTGATTTTCTTAAATTGTTAGCCTGGTTATTTGGCCATATTCTTAACAGTGCAGGAAAGCTTTCTGGTTCCTACTTTATATAGTTGCAGGAAGGAAAAAAATTTTCTCTTATACTGAACACTTCAAAGACCAATTTGGGGATGACCAGGTGCCTCAGTATCACTCTTTTTATTGTTAACAACGTTCAATTCATTCTCAAGTTCTTTTCTCACTATTTTCATGACACTTGTAGACTATCAAATGAACATTTGAATATCTCTGCAAAGCTCTCTTTATATTCTGAAGTATTTACATACTTACCATTCTCTGAGCTTTTTATTTGTAAAACAACATCAACTTCAAAAATTTAAGAATATGTTTATACACTTTTACAGTGTATTGAAATAATTTGAGTTATGTCAAAAAATCATTGTATACTTTACAATTATAACTTTTTCTGAATTTCAGAGTTTAGAATTGCATAGATGCTAAGGGCTTAATCTTTATCTGAACACTGGCTCCAATACTTACATTTTAATGCTATAGTAAAATAGACAAGTCATAAACAATTTGTATTTTCTTTGGTTGCAAGATTACAAACACACATATACATATAAGTAAATGAGATATTTTCCTGTTCTGAACATAGCACAGATACAACACTTCAAAATTTAGTTATTTGCTCTTCAATATCAAAATTCAAATATTTAATTTTAACATCCTATTGTTGAAAAAGTTGCAGTATTTATTTTATTATAAAGAAATATGCATGTGAGTCAAAATATCCTCCCTTTGTTACTTAAATCCAGCCTTAAAATGTTTGAACATAATAAAGAGATTATAATTAGTACCTTTTCTTTGTTTCAGTGTTTTTTGGAGTTGGAATATATTTCCAATGAAGTGAACAATTTAATTGCACAATTTAATGACCATTTTTATAAACACAACTCACAGTAAATTCTCACAAATTCAAAGGCAAATAATCTGTTTGCAACATTAACAAAATATTGGTTAGCATGAATAAAAGCAAAATCTTAGAGACATAGAAGATGAAATATATAAGATGGTTAAAAGAAAAACTAGCTGATAACAGGGTCAAAAGGCTGTGAGAGGCTAAGTCATGATATCAGATGCTCAATGTTGGCCAAGCCAATTTAGTAAGATCTTTTCTCAAAATAATCAAAAAAATAATTTGAAGATGTAGTTCTGTCAGTCCTCTCTGGGGTCAATCTGAAAGAAAGGAAAAAAGAAAGAAAAAAAGAAAGAAACAAAGAAAGAAAGAAAAACAATCTGTAGTCTGTGTATTAAACCAAAATATGAATTACTTGTTTAATGAGAGAATAAATTTGTTAAGAAACAGAAAGCAAAGAATCCTAGGACACAATTGTAGCTATGTTTTTATTTTAAAATTTAAGATTGAGTTTATATGTAATTATAAATTTAGTAGGTGCTAAATAATTGTGTGTCTATTGGTTGTTCTGAAATTTTGTTACTGCTGTTATTTTCTATTAATCACAAAACTACAAAATGTAAAACATACATGCATTCCTCATTTAATGACTGAATTCAGTTTTTATGACTATGTTGTTAAGTGAATTTGTCACTATAAGGAATTGTATATAGTATGGACATTAAAATGTTTAGAACAAAGAAATGATTAAAGGAAACTCCAACTTGATGACTCCTTTTATTAACACAACTTTTACAAGCAGTACTGTAATGTATAACAGAACATAAAACTACAGTACAGTACAGTACATTCGGCAAAAATTACAGAACTGAACCACAGCAGAAGACACCATAAGGCAGCACTCATGTCCCTGTGATGTTAGTCCAAACATGGGTTATAAGACTCAGCTGGGGGTGTTAAGTCTGAATAGCATATGTCACTCTGAAATCTGAACAGTCTTTAAAATATAAGTCATTCAATGAGGACTATGTGGAATCATGTGTGAATATTGTCTGCTTTCCATATCTTCATAGACAATACTTGTAATTGTTTAAGCACTCTGAATTTAT
The DNA here is from genome assembly GCA_028451465.1 of Erethizon dorsatum. Lineage (NCBI taxonomy): Eukaryota > Metazoa > Chordata > Mammalia > Rodentia > Erethizontidae > Erethizon > Erethizon dorsatum. The sequence continues at coordinate 116,350,575 of CM051824.1, forward strand.
TGTTGATTTACTTATTAATTTGGTAATATGCCTCTTCAAAAAGTTCTCCATTTTAATTTTTATTGATTTTTCAAACTTGTGCCTTCCTTACATTAGTTTTGTCTTATAAATCTTGTTTAGTTTTTCTTTGTCACAAGTTTAAAAAGGAAATCAGAGACAGTGAGTATAATCTAATGCAAACAGTAAAATTAATTTTATCTGGCCTGACAGATAAAAAAGAATTTACTCATATTTTGTTTGTAGAAACAAATCCAGATGTGGAGTGTGTAACTTGGTAATGCGTAGATTTCACCATAAAACACATTCAGTAATTTAACTTTTGATAAAAATTTAGAGGTTTTTTTCTTGTTACGGAGATTTTTAAAAGTAAATTTGAATAATTTTGCCTTAGGGCTAATAAAGATTACATTTAAAAAACAAGCTTATTTTTATTAATTCAAATTTATTATAATTTTCTTCAATAGTATTTTAAAGTTTAAATAAAATACTTATATTTTTAGTATTGTCACTGCCACTTCACTGAATGGCTGAAAAAAAATTATAGTTCTAAATCTGAATATAACTTACACTTTGATCCAAAGCATTTCACTATTTTAAGAATATAGTTCAGTTGTCATTTGGAATTACAATAGAAGTTCAGTTATACCTGTAAATAAAATACAATATTAAAGAAATTCACTGACTGAGAAGAAATATTTTGACAGCTCTTCATCATTTGGCAATAACAATATTGCAACACTTATTACATTTTGATAAAACCTTCAAAAAATTTATAATTTTAAAATAAATTGAAAGACATTATTTATTAATTTTTAATTGATTCATATCTTTATCTACTTGTTTGACAACTGTCATTTATTTCAAAGAATTTAAAGCTCTTTTATTAGTTATCATAAACCAAATTATAATTTCAATGACCTTCATGACCAGAGATTGCAATATTATTAATAACACATTAAATTACTAATATTTGTGTGCTAAACTTGACATATTAAAATATGGAGAAAAATTAACTTCACTTTGTCTTATTTAGGCATTTGTATACTAATTTATAATTGATTATTTCCTGCTCAATCGCTCTATGTTTTAGTAAAAGATTGTTTAACAATATAACCTGTATCATGACACATCAAATTTTAAATAAAGAAGGAAAAAAACAAAAATATCATTTTGAGTATATTTTTAAAATTCATGTGATATATTTAATAAAATAAAGCTACTTTTGAAAATTTTCTGTTTAAATAAAATAGTTTAGTTTTGGGATAACTTTTTAAAATTCTGCTTCTGATATATTTGAACAGGCTTTAGATTTTTAGCTTGACACACTGATTTTCTTTTTTATACAACCTCTCTTCAAGAACACTTTTGTAAAGTGAAAATAGAGACAAAAAAATGGAAACTTGATGACTTTTCCATCAGATTCTTCTAATTTTATTTTCGAGAGTTTTTCCTATCAGTTTCACAGTCTTTCACAGTACAAGTTCAGCATTCTAAACCTAAAAATTTGAAATCCAAAGTGTTCTGACACTAAAATTTTTGAGAGCCAACATGAAGCCAGAAGAGGAAAATGACAAATCTAAGTCCAAGTGATGAGTAACAGACAAAATGCATGTGTATTAAAAATAATATTTTTTAGAATTCTCTGTAGTACATAAGTATAAAATATATGTTATACATAAATTAATTTCATGTCTCAACTTGAGTCTTTTCCCTGAGACATCTAATTATAGATATGTAAATATTTGAAAATGTGAAAATGTACTCCAAAACTTTTCTGGTCCAAAGAAATTGGGGTGAGATACAGTGCAAAACATATTTATGTTAGAGGGAAAAAAACAAGAAAATAAAAGAAAATATGATATGGTCAATCATCACAAAATTTTGGTTTGAAATTCAAAACAGTATGTTTTGCAGTACTATAATCTGAATATTTGTGTTCACCATAGATATATATATACATTGAAATCCTAAATTATAATATAATGATATTGGAGGTGGCATTTGAGCAATGATTGTCCAGAGAAAAATGTCCTCATGTATGGGTTTAATGACATTATACAAGAGGCCTGAGAAAGAACACTCATCTCTGCCTGAACCAAATGATTATTTCATGTAAAATTCAGGGCTGATATTTTTTTTTTATTCATGGTAAAATTAACCCCTGAAGAAACTAAATCATATTTTAAAGTATAGGAAATTTATCCTCTGCAATTAAAACTTTCCAGAGAATTTAATACACTTTTTAAAATGTCTATAACAGAACTACTTATTAAAAACTTTTATGATTAAAATTCTATGTCTCATTAACCAGTTCATATAGCACCACCATGTTGCTTGTATTAGGTATGACTTTGGTCTTCATAAATGGCTCTGAAACTAATATGAATGTGTAGAAATTCTGACAAGCCTTCACTGACTTTTACTTTTTTATCTAAATTTTACCAAAATATAATCTGTGATACCATACTGTTAAAAATCATCTGTATTTGTTCACTGAAATTATATCAATCTTCAAGTTCTTGGTTTACTTATATTTGAAAATTTCATTTTAAAACATAAGTTGATATTAGCATACAGATAGAATTGAATATTATGTCAACAGTGATTGACAAATTTGATATGATGCTGGTTGCATTGTTTTAGATTAGTTTTATTTGTTTTTGTCTTGTAAGTAGAAAATGTAAAATAGCATTTCAATTTTCCAATCCATTTAAACTGAGACAAAAGTAACAATTTAGAGAAAAATAATAAAGGCTCTGTGGTTATGAAATGATTGACATATGGATAAAGTATGTTTCAGTTGTAAAGACAGGAGAGTAACAAGAGTGCGGTGTTGACTCAGTTGGTATCTTCAGGCTCCCTTTGTCCACATGTAAGTGATTTTAAAGCTATGACCACAAAGAAACAGTGACACATTCTTATGTCTATATGGATTTCTACTGACAGGACCATATTGCTTTATTTCCAATATATTTGGAATGAAATGAAAACGTTACCTAATGCAAGATTAGATAATTTTCCTTAAGCATTTCCCATAATGGAAAATAAATTCTGAAGCTTTGTATTTCATTATAATACAGGAAAAGAATGTCTATATGCCTATGCATAATGAAATGATCAAACGTACATAACAAAATGGAGTTTAAGTTAAATAAAAATTTAGATATTAGAAAATAAATTATAACTATGTATAAAAACAGAGTAAGAAAAATACAGTTTATGAAGGGAAAGGAATCATTGCTGTATGTAGAAAATAAATATTCTATGTACAAAGACTTTCAACACTGAAGCAGTTTTAAAATTTTAAGAAAATCATACACACATAGTATTTATATAAATATATATGTAGTTCTATAAGTCCAGAATAAAGTTATATTTAGAGAAAAATATCTTCTTTCTTTAAAACTTAAATATATAGATGATAATTTTAATAATTCAGGTATTGAAGATGCATAGTGAGAACACATCAATATAATTCATAAAATATTTATGAATATTTTTTGTAAAAATATATAAAATAATTAAAAATTTGCTTCATATTTTGGTGAATACTACTGAACATTGAAATTACATGTAACAAAATAAAAATGATGCAAGATATGAATATAAGATTATGAACTTATAAGATGTACTCTTTTTTTTTTTTGTGGGTACCGGGGGGTCGACCTCAGGACCTCGCGCGCCAGCAGGCGCCCGTGCCGCTGAGCAATATCACCGGCCCCTTTTTTGTATGTGGGTTCCGGGAGTTGAACTCGGGCCCTCGCGCTTGCTGGGCAGGCGCTTAAGCCGCTGAGCCATCTCACCGGCCCAAGATGTACTCTTAATTAATGAAATTCCAACTATGAATGGAAACAAGTTTAATAAGTTATAATAATGACAAATTTCTCTATGTAACACTGTGACAATGTGTATCTCATATGTTTATATGAAAAACATTTGCAAACTTATTCTATTTAAATTCTGTGGACTTCTTCTTGACAAATTGAAAGGGCATTGAGATTTTTGTCATCTGACCTGAGGTATCACTTAGGATCAGAAACTTTTTTTAAACTTCTAACTTCATTGTGCTTCTTCCTCACTTTTAAATCTTTTCATAAAATGGCACTCAACGAAATGATAGAAAGTAGCAGCTACTGGCCTTGACAGACTTATTTCCACTGAAATTTTGGCATCTATCACACGCCTGAAATATTCTGTTATTTATTAATGATTTAGTATCACAAATCTTTACTTCCACAACTTCTATTTGAGATGAAAATAAAACCTAAATGTGTGTTGTAAAGGATGAAATGGTTTCCAATCTTTTTCAGTATCAAAGTTTCCAAAATTAATGATACAGTTTATGTCATACTGCACCTTTCTTTTCTACATAAAATGAGAATGCCGATTATGCTGTTCACTTTCCTGTACATAAAATGGCAGGCAACACTATCTACCTAATTTAAAAACTTCACTTCATGCCTTGAATCACAGCATACATGACATAAGAAGTGCTGTGTACATTGAATTATAACAAGATATACTGCACAAATACATTGTTATTAGTTTAATATATCTCTATGTTATCCTTGTCCACAATTAATGTGATATTCTTCAGCTACTTCAAGATGGCAAGTAAGTATAATAAAGCATTTTACTTTACTGTTTACTTGAAATTTATTTGGAAAGACTGACAAGAATGTTAAACATTTTGGTGAAAGTGGAAGCTGAATTAGAAAGGGAATTGCAATGGTATGACTAGGTAATGAATATACTTTCCCATTTTTTTCTACTTGTTTTTCAAAGTTTACTTTGACTTACTTGAAGAAGAAAATCTTTAGAATAGTTACTATCACATGTATGTGATTGTTGGTTTGATGAAAAGAAAGCAAATGTTTTATGCATAAGAAATATTAAATAATTTAAAGAATACACTAAGCAACATTAAAAAGCAAATATAGCTAGTTTATAAGTTATCACTTTGAAAATATTCATTTTATTTATTTTGTAAAATAAATATTTAAATTTTTTTGCAAGTGCTTCTCAAACATTAGTGAGTTTTAAGAATCCTTTGGATATCTTTTTAAAGCAGTTTACTAGGAATCGCAGGGATTTTGACTTCATAATTCTAGAATATATGTGTATAAATTGAATTTGTATATTTCACATTTTTTGATGAATCTTCTGTAATGTAGACTATATTTTTAGTAGGACACCTTTAGAATTGAATATTAGAAATGTGGAAGCAAACATATACTAATTATTACAGACAGGACTTGGCAGGCCTCATGCATTTCCCTGAAACTTCCTTTGTCACTGGGCAGTAGTGTTAGTGATGACTCATGTCTAGTCTGCCCAGCTGGTCCCTAGGTATGATTTAGTCCCTTTATTTTGGAAATTGTTCTGTCTGGTGTCCATAGAACTACTAAGATTCCTTCTTTATTATTTTATTTCTCTAGCCTTTCTATTATTCAAAAATTGTTTTGCAAGTATATGAGAATTTGATCTAACTTCTTTTATAACAGACATTTTGCATTTCTTGAGCACCCTGGAATCTTGAGTTTAACTTGGGCTGGTCACCTTGTATATGTTAACTTAAAAATTTGTAGAACAAATAAATCTTACATATAATTCATAGCAAAATTTAGTTGGTCCTCACCTAATCCTATCTTCAGTTTATTTAAAGAATGACAGGCTTATTTTCTAATAAAAGTATATGCTGCAGGTATTTACTTTGTTTTTTCCCTAATTATTTATTTGCATGCAATCATGTACTATTTAATTTAGAATTTCTAATTGTTTCTAATAGAAAAAAAGTTACAGTGTCAGAAATAAATAATTCACACTAAAATGTTTAAACCAACCATTCAGATTATACAGAAACAGGTAACTGAAGAAATGCACAAATACAAACAAAAATATTTACATACCATTACATTTCACAATGGAAATTAGCTCAATGTAATTAAATCATAGATTATACAAAAAAAGAGGCACTAACCATATCATAAATAATGGACAGAACAAATGGGGCAATGGAGGCATGTAAATAAGTGTAAAACTTAGTGTCCTTTCCAGGTAGGTGTAGCCCAGTGACTGAGGACTTGGTTAAAACATATGAATGTCTGGGTTTGAGCCCAGGTTAAAAAACATACAATACAACAATTGCAACAGATAGAAAGATGGATAGATAGATGATAGATAGCTGGATAGATAGATAGACAGATACAGATATATACAATGAAAAAGGAAAGAGAGTGTTACAGCTTGTGTCTAGATGTCCCCCAAAGCCTCCTTTGGTCATAGGTGGGGATTTTCAGAGGTGGCTGGATCTAGGGTGTCTGATGCTGGGGTCAAGGATGTGATGCTGGGATTGATTCATGGCTCCACACTAGTATTAAAGATGCCCCACCATGGAGGAGAGTGCTACACAACATATGGGTGGGTAGCCTGAATAGGATATAAAGAACAGAAAAAGGGCTGTCACTTGTCACTTGCTACTTTGCTACATTTTGTCTGCCATGAACTGTTTTTTCTCTGTGACGCCCCTCTGCCATGCCACCCTGCCTTGAAGCCAGCTGGTCATGCAATGAAACTCCTACTGTTAATGACAATAAACATTTCTTCCTTTAACATTGGGTGTCAGGTATTTTGTCTCAGCAAAGAGAAAAGTAACTGAAAGAGATAATGAACAAAGATAGTGACTGCAAGAAATGCATTAAAGAATATTGAATAATTAACTTTAGTTTTGGATCAGGCAAAGGAAAAATAGGAGACAAACATAGAATGGTAAATGGGCACAAATGATGAAAGGCTTTTGAAGTATTTCAACTTTTGACACCTATCCCATAAAGTAGTAAAATGTAGGTGTAAGTCAAACAAGCCATTTCTTTGAGAAGTCCATCAATTGAAATGTGAGTTTATAGATGTCTTGATTAATCATAGCAATATGAGTCTTCATATATAAGCTCAAATATATACCCATTAATTGTAACAATTCCTAAATTTAGATGTCATGTTTATTCCTAAACATAAAAGTATTATTTAGTTTTATTTAATGGAAATTGTTATGTGAGTTATTTTTTTTCAACTTCAGATACAACACCCAATACTACAATTCCTTTGCTAATTTGGCAGACATATTTTCTTTTTAACTTGTAATTGAAATAAAAAGTGTTTGGACAAACTACTTATGAAAAAACTAAAGATGCATATTTCTGTAAATTGATATATGAACTGCAAAATTGTATTTGTGATATATTTGAAAAAATTAACTTAAAAATGCCTGCAAAAACTTGTTGTCTTTTTGGACAAACTCTTATAATTAAATGTTGTTTTAATGTGTACTTTGTTTAGCAGCAAATGTTTCTCAAAAAACAGCAAGCTGTGAAACTGTGATAAGACTTAAATGACAAGGAATACTTTTGAATCAAACCAGGAATCCCTGATGGCTCCATTCATGAGTGCCCAAAAGAAGATATGAAAACAAAATACTTCTAATTTTAAGTCCTGATAATTTCACCCTGCTGTCAGAAATTTTGTCAGGAATAGTGTGAGTTTGTTATCCTATAGCAAAAATAACAATGCTTATAATGAACTTTCCATTATTATTGGAGAGAAACTTGACATGAAAAAAAATGGTGAAATAGACTTAAGTGCAGGCCACACTACAATAAGAAAAGTAAATAATGAAAAGTTAGAAATAATTACAGCTGTTCAAAAAAAAAATAATTACAGCTGTTCATCAGAATAGAAAATAATGGATGCTAAATATACACAAAAAGTTTACAAATGGGGAAAGCAGTTATATTAATCATTCTCTTTGAAAATAAAATATTTTGTCAACTCCAACAGTAAACACTATTGGTAAACTTTGAATAACAACATTTTAAGAAGCCCTATACTCTAAGCTGTCTGTCTTTAATATTCCTATATGTATGTGTGTGCAACAAATTAGATTTAAGTATTATTGAAAAAGTAAAATGATAAAAGTGAAAGGATATAGCTACATATTGAAAAATAAAGTCATATGAGATTGATCAAAATATAATGTAAATGTTGAAATATAAAAAAAAAATTGCAGTAAATTACACATTTCTATTAATTCCCAGCAAAATACCTTTCCTATTGTTGAACACACATTTTTTGTGGTTCTTTCACTTTTCTGAAGCAGTACTAGGAGTCTTCTTTTGTGTTTTTAGTTAAATTATTGTGGCTATCTACAGTTCATGAACTGATTCAAAACATTTACATTTAATGATAATTTTGACTTGGTTGAAGAGACAGAATTTGCACAGTGCAAGATCCTATGAGTCACCAGGTAAGGACAGACCATAATTTTTGTTTGATAGTAATTGCTTTACATGATTGGTCAATTCCTTATGATCAATTAATATGGTGAATATTTAAATTTTAAAAATGTATTATAGTTAAAGAAAACAACATTGCAATTAATTCACCTCAAAATGCTCAAAATAGAAGTTGAGGAAAAAAGATGGCGGATGAGTAAGAAGCACGCAGAGAAACTCTCTAAAAGTTGCCATTGGACTACGGGAATATAGTGACTGGGAGAGCACAGGAGGGGGGCAGATGCCCCCCAGGACCCACAAAAGTTCTGAAGCGCAGCTTGGGACCCCCAGCATCAGTGAAGGGTACTTTTCAACAAAGAAGGAGCAGACCCCGTGCGCACCTTCTACCATCCCAGGAATCACGGTGTGACAGAAGCTCAAAGCTGCGGACACACGGTGACAGCTGGCACCCAGGGAGCCCGCACAGAGGATCACAAGACAGTGGTGGGGCAGGGGAGTGGTGGAGAATGGCGCTGGCCGGTGGTGAGTGAGTGTCTCTCAGCCACAGCTGTCCCGCGCCACAGAGTGACTGGCTGGGCGCCATTGTGGGGGATGCGGCGAAAATCAGAGTGGCACGAAAACAGCTCTGGGAACTTGTGCTCTGGACAGGGCAGCACGGTGCCTCTCAGCCCCAGGAAAATGCGCTGATGGCGGCGGGTGAATGAGACTGGTCTCTCAGCCACACCTGTCCAGCGCCAGAGAGCAACTGGCCCGGCGCCATTGTGGGGGGCGTGGTGAAAATCAGAGCGGCCCCAAAGCAGTGCGCTGAGAGCGGCAGGCGAAGGAGACCGGTCTCCGCCTGAAAGACAATGCTTCTGCTCACTGCCCACCAGAGGGCCGCTCCTGGCTTGCTGGGACGGACCTGCACGGAACAGGACTCTGTCATCACAGGGTGCCTGCCTACAGCAGAGTCAACACCTGGAACTGATTCTCTTTATTTTATTTTATTTTTTTTCTCTCTCATTAGTTTTTTGTTCTGGTGAAGGGGTTTTTATTTTTGTTTTTATTTTTGTTTTACTTTTATTTTTTTATTTTTTTCTTTTGTGGGGTTTTATTTCTGTTTTATCTGTTTGCTTTGTTGTTTTTGTCTTTATTTTTGTTTCTGTTTGTCGATTTGCTCTTTCCTTCATTATTCTCTCTGGCTTTTATATGAGTGTAAACAGCACCTCTAATCTCTTTGTGATTCTGGTTGTGATCTGTTCTTCCTTTTATCCTTTCCTTCTCTTTTTCCCAAAAGTCCTCTGCACCAGTGTCCCAATGTTAGTGGGATCCCTCTTGGTCCTCTAACCTTACATCTAATTCCTTCCTCTTCTCACAATACTCTATTTCCTCCTTAACTCATTTTAAATTTAAACTCCTGAGGGGAAAAATTGACATACTAAGGACTGGTATACTGCATATAATTTTTCTGGTGTGTTTTAGATTTTGTTATATAACCGCAACTCTACTTTATACAGCTAAAAGTGGGAAATAACTGGTTAGCACAGTCTGTCATTTTCTAGGCTGTGTTGGATGCTTCAGTTACCATTATAGCCAAATGTAAAATAATTGTTCTAAACAGCTTTCCTTCCTGATATTTCACGATTGATATTGACTAAGGGACACAGAAAATACAGTGGCACAGTACCAAAGAATCAAGGACTAGGCCAAACAGGTAGCAACTTTTCACATCCAATGAATTGAAGAGGTAGGATCTGGCAGAAAGGTCAAAACCCAAAAGCAAGCTCTACTTGGAAGATACTGCAGAGAAGTAGTCATCTTCTAAGGATCTTGAACACTAGCAATAAAGTAACCTATCATAGGTAATTTACAAACATCACATTACAAGAAAGAAAAAATGAGATGACATTTAAACAAGATGCAACCCCATACATCCAATTCAACAAAGGCAAACCTAGGGGGCAACGAGGTGGGACAATCTGAAAGCCACCCACCTGGCATATCTGAAGGGGTAACAACAAAATAATTGAATGAGACTCTGGAAAAAATTAAAACAAATAATTTCACAGATAACTGCAGAGATAATATTCACAATGAAGACTATGCTTAAGGACACTATAGCTGATACAGACAAAAAATAGATGAGCTTAAGAAATCTATAGAAACCATGAATGCTCAGCATAGGAAAGAAATGGAATCCATAAAGCAGATTCAAGCAGATATCCAAGAGAACAAAAATTCCATTGAAAGTATTTGTAGCAGATTAAGCCAATGTGAGGACAGGATCTCAGATATAGAAGACAGGCTTGCAATTAGTGATCATGAAAAGAAAGAATTCTTAAAAACAGCAAGGGACCATGAAAAATCAATTCAGCAGCTGCTAGATGACTCAAGGATAAACAACTTAAGAATAATTGGAATAAATGAAAAAGCAGGAGATAGCATAAATGACATTAAAACCTTGTTCAAAGACATTATCAGGGAGAACTTTCCTGGAAGAGAAAAAGAATTTGACCCCCCCCCCAATAAGTGAAGCTTTTAGAACACCAACTAGACATGATTAAAAAAAAACTTCAGCCAGACATATCATAGTCAAGATCCCAGAAATTCAACAGAAGGGCAGAATCTTAAAAGCTATTAGGGAGAAGAGACAAATCACCTATGAAGGAAAACCCATCAGAATCACAGCTGACTTTTCAGCACAAACCCTCAACTCAAGAAGAGCTTGGAATGACGTATTTCAAGCTCTAAAGGAAAATAATTTTCAACCCAGATTGATGTACCCTGCAAAACTATCTTTCAAAATAGATGGAGAAATAAAATACTTTCATGACAAAGAACACCTAAGAAAATTTATGACCACCAAACCAGCATTCCAAAATGTTCTGAAAGACATTCTAGAAAGAGATAGGAACCCCAACAGAAGGAATCCACCAGGCAGGGCAGATAATTAAATAGCAGGAAAGGGGAAAACAAAGAGTGGGAACCAACAACAGGAAAATATCATGACAAGTATAAGTCAATACATATCAGTTTTAACCATCAATGTTAACGGTCTCAATTCACCAATCAAAAGGTGCAGACTGGCAAAATGGATCAAGAAGCAAGATCCAAAAATATGCTGTATACAAGAAACACATTTAATTCAGAAAGAAATTCATAGACTGAAAGTCAAAGGATGGGAAACAATACTCCATGCAACAGGAACCCAGAAAAAAGCAGGAGTAGCTATTCTTTTTGCAGACAAAGTGAATTTCAAGCCAAGAATGATTCAGAGAGATAAAGACAGTCATTACATCCTTGTAAAGGGAACAATCCAAGAGGAAGAGATAACGATCATAAATATATATGCATCAAAAACCAATGCACCCAACTATATAAAACAAGTACTAAAGGACATGAAAAATCAAATAAACACTAATACAATTATATTGGGAGATCTCAATACTCCACTGTCACAAAAAGACAGATCAACTAGACAGAAAATCAATAATGAAATAATAGAACTGAACCAAACTTTGGAACAAATGGTCTTAGTAGATGTCTACAGAGTGTTTCACCCCACAACATCAGAATACACATTCTTCTCAGCTGCAAATGGGTCGTTCTCCAAAATAGACCACATACTAGCTCCTAAAACCTGCTTAAGTAAATGCAAGGGAATTGAAATTATCCCATGCATATTATCAGACCATAGTGCAATGAAATTGGAAATCAATGGCAAAAGAAATCACAAAAACTCCCTAAACACATGGAAATTAAACAGCACCCTCCTGAACAACCAATGGGTCACAGATGAAATTAAAGAAGAAATTAGACAATTTCTACAACTGAATGATAATGACAGTACAACATACCAGAACTTATGGGATATAATGAAAGCAGTCCTAAGAGGGAAATTTATAGCATTAAATACTTATATTAGGAAAATAGAGCAAGCGCAAATAAACAACTTAATGGTGAACCTCGAACTTCTAGAAAAAGAAGAGCAGGTTAAGCCAAAAGCCCATACAAGGGAGGAAATTACAAAGATCAGGGCAAAAATTAATGTATTGGAGACTAAAAAAACAATACAAAGAATCAATGAAGCAAAAAGTTGGTTCTTTGAAAGAATAAATAAGATTGACAAACCCTTATCCAACCTTATTAAAAAAAGAAAAGACTCAAATCCATGCAATTGAAAATGAAAAGGGTAATATCACGACGGACCCTGCAGAAATCCAGAAGATCATCTATACCTATTTTAAAAATCTATATTCTACTAAGATGGAAAATGCAGAAGAAATGGACAGATTCCTAGATTCGTATGAATTACCAAAGCTGAATCAAGAAGATTTAAAAATCCTAAATAAACCAATATCAACCAATGAAATTGAAGATGTAATTAAAAACCTCCCAACAAAGAAAAGCCCAGGCCCTGATGGATTCACTGCTGAATTCTACAAGAAATTTAGAGAAGACCTAATGCCACTACTTCTCAAACTTTTTAATGAAAGGGAAGCAATACTCCCAAATTCATTCCTGGAAGCAAGCATTACCCTGATACCAAAACCAGAGAAGGACCCAACTAAGAAAGAGAACTACAGGCCAATCTCCCTAATGAACATAGATGCAAAAATCCTTAATAAGATACTGGCAAACAGAATCCAACAAATCATCAAGAAGATTATACACCATGACCAAGTTGGATTCATCCCTGGGATGCAGGGATGGTTCAACATACGTAAATCAATAAATGTAATACACCATATTAATAGAACCAAAGACAAAAATCACATGATCATCTCAATAGATGCAGAAAAAGCTTTTGACAAAGTCCAGCACCTTTTCATGATAAAAACCCTACAGAAAATTGGAATAGAGGGTCTTTATCTCAACCTGGTAAAAGCTATCTATGACAAACCAACAGCCAATATTATACTAAATGGCCAAAAACTGAAAGCCTTCCCTCTAAAATCAGGAACAAGACAAGGATGTCCACTGTCCCCACTCTTATTCAACATAGTTCTGGAAACTTTAGCCAGAGAAATTAGACAAGAGAAAGAAATAAAGGGAATAATGATTGGAAATGAAGTTAAATTATCATTATTTGCAGATGACATGATACTCTACACAGAAGACCCCAAAAACTCCACTAAAAAACTGCTAGATTTAATAAGCAAATTCAGTAGTGTAGCTGGATACAAAGTCAATACTCAAAAGTCAATAGCCTTCCTGTACACAAATAACAAACTTACTGAAAGAGAAATTCGGGAAACAATACCTTTCACAATAACATCCAAAAAAATGAAATACTTAGGAATCAACCTCACAAAGGATGTAAAAGACCTATACACTGAAAACTACAGTACTCTGAAAAAGGAGATTGAAGAGGATATCAGAAAATGGAAAGATATCCCTTGCTCCTGGATAGGAAGAACCAATATAGTGAAAATGGCCATACTTCCAAAATTGTTATACAGATTTAATGCAATTCCAATCAAAATTCCAACAGCATATCTCACAAAATTAGAGAAAACAATCCTAAAATTCATTTGGAATCAGAAGAGACCTAGAATAGCAAAGGCAATTCTGGGCAACAAACGCAAGGCAGGGGGCATCACAATCCCCGACTTGAAATTATACTATAAAGCTACTGTGATAAAAACAGTGTGGTACTGGCAAAAAAACAGACCTGAAGATCAATGGAACAGATTAGAAGATGCTGAAACAACCCCAGACATACTAAGCCACCTTATCTTTGACAAAGGTGCCAAACACATTCGCTGGAAGAAAGATAGCCTCTTTAATAAATGGTGCTGGAAAAACTGGCTCTACACATGCCGAAGATTAAAACTAGATCCATATCTTTCACCATGCACTAAACTAAATTCAAAATGGATCAGAGATCTAAATATTAAAACAGAAACATTAAATCTGCTGGAAGGTAGGATAGGTAAAACCCTTGGAGACATTGGTGTAGGCAAAGACTTTATGAATAAAAACTCAACCGCACGGGAACTACCCCAAAAAATCAATAACTGGGATCTCATCTTTTTAAAAAGCTTTTGCACAGCAAGAGAAACCACCAACAGAGTGAAGAGACAACCCACAATGTGGAAAAAAATGTTTGCCAGCTGTTCCTCAGACAAAGGATTACTATCGAGAACATATAAAGAACTCAAAAAAATCAGACCCCCCAAATTTAAAGACCCACTCCAAAAGTGGGCATCTGAGATGAATACACATTTCTCAGAGGAAGAAATACTAGTGGCAAATAAATATACAAAAAAATGTGCAACATCAATAGTCATTCGAGAGATGCAAATTAAAACAACACTGAGATAGCATCTCACTCCAGAAAGGATGGCTACTATAAAGAAATCAACTAATAACAAATGCTGGAGGGGCTGTGGGGAAAAAGGAACCCTTCTTCACTGTTGGTGGGAGTGTCGACTGGTACAGCCACTGTGGAAGTCAGTGTGGAGATTCCTCAAAAAACTAGGGTTGGAGGTCCCATTTGACCCAGCTATTCCCCTTCTGGGCATCTTCCCAGAAGAATTAAAAACATCGTACCACAGTGATATATGTGCACCCATGTTTATAGCAGCACAATTTGTAATAGCCAGATCTTGGAAACAACCCAAATGCCCATCAACTGAGGAATGGATAAGAAAGATGTGGTATTTTTATACAATGGAGTACTATTCAGCCATAAAGAAGGATAAACTGGAGACTTTTATAGGTAAATGGATGCAACTCGTGAAAATACTCATAAGTGACATAAACCAGACGCACATGTGTAAGCATCGTATTGTCTCTCTAGTATGAGAAACTGAAAGAGTAAATAAGATCCAAAATGTACAATAGACACGGTGAATCAAAAAGAAACTGGTCAATAAGAAAGAGAGACTGGAATGGGGAAAAGAAAGAAGGGAAAGGGAAAAAAATTGTATATGTATATGAGATGGTTAAGATAGATACACTACCAGTTTTACTTAGTTCATTGAAGAATAAGGTTTGAGCCAATAATGTCTGGACAATTGAATGCTAATGTCTGGTATCCTGAATAATTAACTTAAAGATAATAATACGTAATGCATTGACCATTGTTACCCTCATACTATGTTGTTTTGAAAATTTGTTCTTTTTTTGATTTGTTTTGTTTTTTCTTCTCTTTAAAATAAAAAAAAAATTTAAAAAATGCTCAAAATATTCTCCCTTCCTTCAAACATACACATTCTATCATTCTTGGCAATGCTTCTTTTATTGCAATCAGGTTTTTCAAATTTAGTCATTCACCATACATATATATATATAGATATATATATAAAGTTGATCCATATATATATATATATATATATATAATTACATAAAAATGTTTTCAATAAAAATAGATAAGAAACATAATATGCATCTATTATATTTTCCCTTTGCTGCCATCACTTTTTGAGTTATGGTATCATAGTCCAATGACTTTCGTAAATCAGATTTGCTATTTTTCTCTTAAAATAGTCCTTAGAAACTCCCCAGCTATTCATAAGTAGGAGTTAAAATAAAGAGATGTGGCAAAGGCAATTGTTAAAATAAGTGAGCCCCCACTTTGTGAAGTTTGTGTGTCTCTATAGGATGGCTTCTGGGATAACCCACTTATATTTGAAGAGCAGTGATCATGTCCATATTCATTTATATATTTTTTACTTTAGTGAGTTAAATATCAAATCATTCATTATGGAAAGTTAAGTCACATATTCAATTATTATTCTGTGTTCTTTTTAATCTCAGTGAAGAGCGAATAATAAAGTAGAGTGCTTTTATTTAAAGAAGAATAAATACTGGTTGAAAACGTTTTAGGCACCAAAATTTTCCCTCTTATATTGCTATCAAAACATGTCACTTGATGATACTTTGAGTATCACTGGATTCCCTAAGTGAGTACAATCTAGACAAGCATTCCTTCTGGTGCTCCTATTCAAATCTAATGGCCTCATGGGCAAAACATTAAGTGGATTAAAGTTATTTATTTCTTCTACATTTAGGAAGGCTTATGAAACTTCAGCATTGTGCTATTTTCTTTGGGTAATTGAAAAGAAATTAATTTGCAATTTTCTTAGTAGAGAATATTCTGACATACAGTGCACAGGGCTCTCAATAACTATTGAAATGAGAGGCTTCTCACTTTGTGGGAGATTTATCTCTCAAATTTTGGTTAAAATAGTTACCCAATTATACAGGTTTTTGCTACTTCCTGGTCACCATATTATTTTGGCATAATGTTTCAGTATGGTGAGAGTGATGACTTGGATGAACCGATGAAAAGTCCATGTAGTACAAATACATCTCTAATCCACTAGCACTATGAACAGTAAGGCAACAGGTAGAAGAGAAACTTACTATTCATGCTGATTTTGATTCTAGTTATTGAGTTTAATTTCTAAATCACTTTATACATACAAGAAGTAAGGTTTGTAATTTTTTTTGAAAACAAACTATATCTTTATTGACTATTACAAAGAAATTCATGCAATCATGAGTATAAGAAGACAATTTAAATTTAATAATATTATAATTTAATTTAACTAGGATTCTTGTTTCAAATATTTTTTCTTATTGATATTTTGACAGACGGTTTCTTTGTATTAATCATACTGGTAGGAAAGAAGAGCTAAGTTGATACAAGTCAGATAAACATTAGGAAGACTCTGACAGTGGCTTTGCATTCTCTTGCAACTATACATTCAGAAAATAATAACTCATGATAGAAAATATTGATTTATGTACTGTATTAACAATAAGGTTTAAACAAAGGAAATTCAATTTGTGCATGTGACATTTTGGGTCTGAAATTATTAATATTTGTTGTTAATTATTAACTGTTGAAATAATTACACATTTTCCTGTCCTCATTTCAGTTACCCTAACTATGACACAGATCCTTTCAAATTATACAAGGAGAAATATTTATAATACTTAAATAAATATAGAACCCTTTTAAAAAATACTTCTTTATCCTGGGGTGGGAAGACAAGTGTCCAGATCTTTGAAATAACATAGAGCTACAAAATTTATTAGGAACTATAAATACTTGTGATGGCTCAAGATTTTGTGGTTGCTGTTTTTTAATCTCATGTTATTTTTAGAATTTATGGTGTACAAAAGGAAAAGTGAGGGGTGAGAGTGTTTTTATTAACTTATTAGAATGACATTAGATTGGTTACTATTGTACTTATCCATTGGTCAATAACTGTGATGATTTTTCTGACTCTGCTTTTCATGATAATCATACTTCTATCTCTGGTTGCTAAGTGATTGTCATTATTCTTGCATTTTGGTAATTCATCATCCTCATTGAAATCAAGGAGCCCATTCCCAAGGACATATTTTGTTTTCATGAGTAGAAGATAAAACAGTTGCAAAAGATCTTTTCAATGATATAATATCCCTCACCATATATGCTGTAAAGCTATAACACCAAGATTCTCATGTATTTTCTTGTGGAACAGATTTAGCTTTGTTCAGAGCTAATCAACAATTCTATAGAAATGAATATTTCAATTACACTTTTACATCATTAGTTTCCTAGTTCTTATTTATTAATAGTTTCCATGGAATCTAGGTTTCAGAATAATTTTAGTACTAGAGACTAGAACATAATAATCAGAATTTCTAAATTTTTTACTATTATTGATAACTATTTTCCAGTCATAGAACTTATAACAAAAGTCAAATATTTAATTGAAATATATAATCATGAAATAACTTCAATATTTGAAACCCAACAGAAATATGTTCAATATAAATTGTAAGATTTATTTTAGGTTACATTGTGTATATAATTGAATCTTTGTATATAACATTATTATCAATAGAATCATACAGATAATATATGATAAAAGTATATTTCATATAAAGTTCATTGTGAATAATAAATGAAAAGGGAGTCTTAGAGTAATGCTCTAAAGCAATGTATTACTATGAAGGTGAGAATAAATAAAATAAAATGTGATTTAGTTCAAATCAAAGTTTCACAATGCTCACCAGGCCAACAGTCTCTATGGCTAGAATACATTAATGTAAATCATATAGTGTTTTAAAAACTTATATAACAGTAAAACTCTCCTGTTTAAAGAAAATGTGTGCTTTTATTTTAAGTCATAACTAGTGGCTTAAGTGCTTCTGAAATGGCATTCAATAATATGTTTTACTAAAGCAGTGCAGATAGACAAGCAATCAAAACATTCTTTTTTAACTTCAATTACTGCATACCAAGCAGTTCCATGTTGACAGCTAACAATTATTTATGAGGAGATGATATATTACTTTAAGTTCTCCTGACAGTCTTTATGTGTATTTCTTTTACCCAAGACAGTTGCAATTTAATAGTGCATTAAAAGACCATGTGCTATGCCATTTTTCATATAATATATTAACAAAATCTCTGCTATTTCCTTTTTAAGTTCTAATTAATCCAACAAACACTTCATTACCTTTTGAAAAACTTGACTCTATTTTAAGGTTAATTATTAAACAATTGCAACATCACTGACACATCAACTGCATATATATATATATTTTCTTGATATCCAAAATAATCTCAGGATATTGGCAAAACTTTCTGTATAATAACACTTCAGTCATGTTTAATTATTGCCTTATGAGTCAGACTTAATCTTCAGTGAATTTTAAAATTTGGTATCATCTTACAATCAAATAGGTGTAATATTTAATGAAGGAAGACATGTATATATTTTTCTTCATCAGTTGCTATCATCCTTCACCAAGATCTCATTGGAAAGAGTACATTCTCCCATTTTCACTTTGACAATTTTATAGACTCTTGTTATGAAACTCCCATGTACAAATTACCAGGTAAAATTACCCTCAGAATTTACTTAAACATATACTGTGAGACAGGGAATACTGAATATCATTTTATTCAAGCATGTTACCCCAAAATTCTACAGAGAAAATAAGCAAAAACTGGGAAGTGAGAAAAAAAGAGAGAGTGATATGATGTAAATAAGGAGTTCTCATCTTTAAGAACTCTTAATAAGGTGTCCGAGTCCCACTTTAAGAAGTTCTCTAAAGGACCAAAGTGGAAATGAGGTCCACAAATCTCCACCTTTGACAATCTAAAGAAGTTCCTTTCATGTACCATAAAACATCCCCGTCCCATCCTGTCTGTGCTCACAGTGAGAAGAAAATGAATAAAAAAAGGTGTCTAATAAAAAGTAACATTCTAAAATAATCTATTACTAAATGAAGGAAAGAATGAGTACAATTGAATTAAAGTATCCATTATATTAAAAAATTGAATATGCTTTTGTTTTACATGTTTTTTTTTAAAGTTGTCTGATTTTTGCTCAAGAATAACATTGAGAAACTCAGTTTTGTTACCTCCATTTAACCTTTTAAATATGATTTAGAGGAAAACTAGTGGTCTTTTTTTTGGTTTTAGAACAAGAATATATCTGTAAATAATGGATAGGCATAAATCAATTTCTTGTTCTTTGTGCATAAATGAGAGTTTGGAAATTACATAGGTGTACAGCAATAAATAAGACAAGAATCCACAGAACAATCAAAAATTGAGTGAGTGAATATGTGATTTTTAGCACTAAGAGACTTAGCAATAAGAACTAAAGCTGAAACGTCAGTAGTTCCTGAATTAGGATCTAAAGCTGTCTTATGATCAGCTGTCTCAATAGGTCTCAATTTTGAGTCATAATAGAATTACATAAAAGCACCTTTACTTGTGTTTAATTTAGACTTTCAATAAAAGTTGTATTACAGGCAGAAAAAAGTATGTGTCTAAATGTAATATTTTAAGATCATTTTAATTCTTCTTGAGATAAAGCCCTATACAGCTATCCAAAGCAAAGAAAAACTTAAATTTACTATTCTCATTAAAGGAAAAATAAATCAAATAAAACTGGCTATGTGGGGGCCGGTGAGATGGCTCAGCAGCGTACGCGCCTGTCTGGCAAGCACGAGGGCTCGAGTTCAACTCCCAGAACCCACATACGGAAAAAGGGCCAGTGATATCGCTCAGTAGCCTGGGCGCCTGCTGGCATGCGAGGTCCTGAGGTCGACACCCTGGTACCCACACACACAAAAAAACTGGCTATGTGTTTCTATAGAATTAATTCTACTTTTAACTTTTTTGTAGCCATAGTTATTAGTACATACATCAAATATTTAACAACTGCTCAGTTTGTGACCAGGAATCATGTAAAGTATGAAGTAAAAAGCATAATTAGACTATGTTACATCATTTTGTTTGTTAAAAAAGTCAGAAAATTTTATCACAAATGAATTTAAAAAACTGTTTTTGGATATGAATCAGAGATTAAAAAGATTAATTACAGAGGTTAACTACATTTATATATTAAATAAATGAAAAAAAATCTGATCTTATTTCAAGTTCTACAAGAATAAACATTGTATAGAATGCATTTTCAAGAACTTTCTATTAAATAAAAATAATAAAATATCAATATAAATACATAAACAAATCAAAAAAACTATTACACTTAGCAGTAAAAGAAATGTCACCAGCTTCATGTATAAGTTATTAAAAATAAACAGATACATTGGGATCAAAATGAAACATAAATATTTCTATTAAAAATAATAGCTACATAAATACATATTACTACTTGTCAGTTTTGCAAGGATGATGAAATATAACACCTTATATCACAATGAAGAGGTGAAGGCATTACAAAAAGTGATCAACATAAATCATGAAATGAAATTAAAAACATCAAATGATAATAAAGCAGACATTTAAATGATTTTATGGCTAATACAAAATTCATGAAATTTACTATCTTGATACATGTTACTTATTAAACATTTGTTGATAATGGAATAGCATGATATTTTTTCACAGAAAATGGTGTAGAATAATTTTGGGGAATATAAAGTATAAGTTTTAATATTAAATATAAATTTTAAATATCAAATTAATTATGAGATGCAATTGTCATATAGAAAAGCTGGCTGAAAACTTTCTGCAATACTTGTAGGGATGAGTTAATGATTTGCCTGTGGTAACTAAAACTTGACAGTACTCACCACCCCTATACAGGAGTCCTGAGATATATGTAAAAACTAGCTAAAGTTGCTAGAAATGTAAAAAAAAAGCAGCTATCATACAAAAATGTCGTGGGTTTGTAGTAGTTAAAAGTTAAGGAATAAAGAATATCCATTAAAAGTTTCAAGAATGGAGGCAGCCAATTACTTGGGCAGTGACAGTATGGAAGTGGGTTTGAATAGCTAGATACCTGGGGTAATTAAAAAAAGGAGTATTTCATATTGAGAACTTTTTCTTGTTGCTTGACATTTCAAAGAATATTGTGTGCTATATAAAATACAGAAAACTACAGTGGTGTGAAGTTAGTTATAACAAAAGGAAACAGAAGAAGCAAATCATATGTTTAAGGACACTGAAGATAAAAATATAAACCATCTTCTTCCAAAATGTTTGCTTTGTGAGTTAACGAGAACATATTCACTGATTGGACTACATCAATAGTTAAGGGCTGATACACAACAAATAACAAAGGAAATAAAATACCGAAGATCACATTGACTTTGGAAATAGAAGAATGGTCACAGATTGAGATTGAAATGTGAGTGATCTAAATAAACAATCTTCACTAGAGGGGAGATGCCAAGAAGCAAGACAAGTAAAAAGATGAAGTCCTGCTCATGCCGGTGAGCATGTACAACTAGAAGCAAAGAGCAGAGAACAGTGTTGTTGACAGAATGCTGGTCAGCAATGAGGACCCTCTGGATTCCTGTTTAGCATTCTAAAGACTCATAAAATAATTTTAAAAAGCTAAATAAAAAGTTTACAAAATAATTACAAATAAAAAAATTAAAAATGTGTTGATCAGAAGATTTCTTAAATTAGCAACAAGTCCAATAGTATACAGATTATTGAAAAAATATTAAAGAAAACAGATATTAACACATAACAATGCTCCCAAGGCCACATTTCTCTCATTTTTCTACCCATTCCCTAAATTCTCATCTGTCACTAGTTTGAGATAGAAATAATATGTGATTTAGTTTTAGTTAGACTATTAATATGAATTGTAATTAGCCTACTGAATGATATTCAATATTTCCAAGGCATTTTATCCAAATAGTTCCTTTCAGGGATAAGTATTCTTTATGAATTTCAGTACCTTTTCCAATACTGAGATATAAAGATTCTTTGCAAATCACTCAACTATTTTGATCTTCTGGAAAATGAATATTTTATCAAACATCATTTGATAGCTTACTAAAATGGAAAAAAATTCCATATTTCACACTTTGTAAATACAGCAGGTTTGCATTATTATTCCTTTGAAATATACTTTACTTTTATGAAGTGTAATTATTACTATGATTTTGATCACATATTTATAGGTCAATTTCAACTCTCGTTTTCACTTACATTTTAGATCACTCATATTGAACCAGAAAGCAGTTATTTGGCCATTTTAAAAATAAAAGTTTCCACATAATATGAGGAATTTGAAAGACTCTTTTTCTATATGGAGGTCTAATTTTTACTTCATATTTTGTTTTATTCATACATTGCTAATTCAGTCTTTCTTACTTAAAATTAATTTTATGGTTTGGATCTCAAAATTTCCCCAAATTTCATGTGTTCAATACTTTTACTCCAGCTGGTGGCATTATGTAGAGGTAGTGGAAACTTCCTTAAGAGCTGGAGAAGTGGGGTCAGTGAGATAGCTCAGCAGCATAAGTTCCTGCCTTGCAAGCACACGGTCCTGAGTTCGACTCCTGGTACCCACATATGAAAAAAGGGCCAGTGATATTTCTCAGTGGCATGGGCACCTGCTGGTGTGCAAGGTCCTGAGGTCAACCCCCAGTACCTACAAATAAAAGAAAAATTGAGCTGGAGAAGTGTATTTTTGTATGTGAGACTCTGCAAAGTAAATCACTTCTTGTGTCCATTGCTAACTCCTCACACACGAACTCTGCTTCTCTGTATCCTGGCCACTATGTGATGAGCTACTTGATTCAATCACAACATTCCTCCTTGATGTACTACCTCACCACAACTCCAAAAACAACAGAGCCAAGTGACTCTGGTCTTAAAACTCTGACATTTGGAGCCAAAATAAATATTTCCTAATACAAGTTCATTATCTTGGGTATTTTGTCACAGTAATGAAAAATCTAGCAAAACTATGAACTACAAAAACTTAGGAAATTCAATAAACAAGACCACAGATGATGCTTTTTTACTGATTGTGGAATTTAAAATGCATTGGAATAAGTAAGTGTATTATTCATCATATAGAATAGTTAATAAAACAGTTGATTTACTTCAGTTACTTTCTAATTGAAAGAAAATTGAAACTACTCCCCACTATGAGCCAGTAATTGTATTTGGTAGTTGAATGCAAAAGAATGTATTTTTACTGACATTGACATAAGAATTTCTGAACTTCCCTCTCTGGATGACATTGGCAAGTATTACTGACAACAGCATTATACATTAAAATGTTTTTGGGGTGTAATGCCAGTGCATCAAAAGAATAGTAAAGACATACTCTATAGGGTCATATTTCAGAATCCTAATCAAAAAGATTGTTGAAAATTCACATATTCTAGGCATTCAATGAATAAATTAGGGAAAAGATTCTGGAAAGTACTGGAAGTAGCAATTGTCAAACACTGGAAACCCAGAGGAAAGAATATTTGAGAATTTATATGAATAAATATTATAGACTGCCTTTGGCATTACACATTGCTAAATCTGAAAGCCTTAAGATTTTATCTGACCGCTAACAGCATGCACAAAGCAGTTCATAGATCGCAGGTCTAAATAAGTGGCTATGGCTAGGTTTTGTAAATTAATTTCAGTTACATATTATTTAGTATTTTATTAATAGAAATATTTTAGCCTGATTTTTATTATTTTCTCTGTCATTTACTCATCAATACTGTATTCATTTGCCATAGACAACCTCTACATTTTTCAGTTAATTCTTTCTATGAACCAAGCCACTCTCCAACATCAGATAATGTAGTTGTTTTTTGGAAATCAAAGATCTTGTCAGTTTTTAAGCTTAATGACAATGTTATTAGGCTTATATCATTTCATTTGCTTTAGTATAAAATTCAAAACCCTTATCAGCTTTTCTAATGTAGAAATATGTTTGCCTACTAGTATCAAAGATTGGAAATATAGATTTACTAAAAATTAGCTACTTTTTTTTAGACAAAGTCTTGTCAAAAATACTGATGTTTGGGCTGGTGAGAAAGCTCAGTGGCATAAGCACCTGCCTGGCAAGTAGAAGATCCTGAGATTGACTCCCAGAACCCACATATGGAAAAAGGGCCAGTTATATCACTCAGCAACACAGGTGCCTGCTGGCATGTGAGGACCTCAGGTCGAGCCCCAGTACCCAAAAAAAAAAACCTGATGTTTTTATTATGGTCTCATGGTGGCATGCTAAAGCCAGGGTCTATCTTTCCCTCTCTTCTGCTGATGTTAGCTTTTGCTACAATTTCCAAGGTCATCTTGATGTTCTAGAGTATTCGCAAGGAAGAAGGGTCAGGTCAAAAACAATACACATGATCTCTTTTCTTAAAGAGATTAGCAAAAATCCCAACCTACTTTTTTCCCTCAAAACTTCATGACCAATTGTGCATTGTATACTAGAAGATTTAATTGTCTTTCTGGACAGTCTTAAGTTAGGGATAGGAAATTTTTTTTTTTTTTTCTGGTGGGTACCAGGGGGTCGACCTCAGGACCTCGTGCACCAGCAGGCGCCCGTGCCGCTGAGCGATATCCCCGGCCCCTTTTTCGTATGTGGGTTCCGGGAGTCGAACTCGGGCCCTCGCGCTTGCCGGGCAGGCGCTTAAGCCGCTGAGCCATCTCACCGGCCCAGGAAATTTTTACCTCAGAAGTCAAACAAAGAATAGTGATATCTAATTATTGCCCATTGTAAATTTACTATGAAATTCAATTAAACATTAAAAATATTATATCTTGTAGTGTAGGTTTATTAATGTGTACTTTTAAGTACATATCTTTTTGCCTTTAAGCAAATTAAAATATTCATTTTGAAAAAGTACTTTCTAATACATCAAATATCAAGTGACTTTGTAAAATTTCATTTAATTACATTTTATAAGCCATTTTTTTAATGTGGGTACCAGGAGTCAAACTCAGGAACTTGTGCCTGCCAACAGGTGCTTGTGCCACTGAGCAATATCACAAGCCATTTTTTTTCCTTTATGTGGGTACAGGGAGTCAAACTCAGGACCTTGCACTTGCCAGGCAAGTGCTTATGCCACTGAGCTATCTCACCAGCCCCTTATAAACCATTTTTAAATGATTTGAAATCATGTGATCCAAAATATATATTTAAATTAGTCCAAATTACATGAACCTTTTAAATTTATAAAGCAAATATTCACAGTTATATCCTAAAAGGTGAGAACAATTTTTTAGATATTTTATATTAAGCAAATATTATTTATTTGGTTAAATATGATTTACTAATAAGATACGAAGTATTGACTAACAGGAACAGATGATGGCTGCTGAGTAAGTGACTACAGGTCATCTTTTCACAGATACACCAAGTATAATAGCTATTCACACCAAAGTACCTTAAAAATCCAGTGAAGGAAGCCAGGGAAGAGTTCTTAGTACTTAATTTTAGTATAATAATAAGAGAAGATAATTTGAAGTAAGAAGGAAGGAAACAGTTGCCTCAGGCACCTGGTCTCAAATATAAGCTGTTGAGGGAGGGAGAAGTGATTAAATCCAGCCTTGGACATGAAACCGAAGACCAGTTCCTTATGGTAAAACACAGTGCCAGGCAAAACCTTGCCATCTTTGTGCCCAAGCAAGTACCAATGGACTGATGTGCTGGAAATTTATCAGCCAGCTGGCTAAGTGATTTGCTGTCTACTACCCCTCCCCTATCTAATGCAGCAATGATCAAAAATCTAATACTTGGAGCAAGTATTCAAAAGCTATCCTAGGACTTTGCCTTGGAATTCAGTGACAGGTCTACTGCACTGATAACTAGAACTTGGAGAAACATAAGGCCCATATTCCCAGGACAGAGCTCACTGGTGGAACCTTTAGACACATGGTAACGTGAGAAGTTTGGACAATGTGAGACACTTGAGTTTTGGCCTGCATCATTGTCAGCCCTGGAGTGGGTCTGGGGCAAATCCTTCCTTCCAAATCTATATAGGTACCTACAACAGTGAGACTCAGGAATTACTTTGCTTAGCATCAGCCATGGCAGCTAACATAATATTTGTTTTTTTTTTAGCGTGTGTACTGGCAGTTGACTTCACACCTTGCATGCCAGTAGGTGCCCATGCCACTGAGTGATATCACTGGCCTTGTTTTTTCATATGTAGGTACCGGGAGTCAAACTCAGGACCTCATGCTTGCCAGGCAGGTGCTTATGCTGCTGAGCTATCTCACCAGCCCTAACATAATGTTTTTATCATCTGTTCCCTAACCCAAAACAGATAGCTAACATAGGTCAAACTTATAAATGGAGCCTCTTAAATAACCCAAGCAACAGTAAAAACCTTGAGCTCTAGTGGAACAGAGAGTTCATGTTTCAACCTATATCACCATCAGCTGTAAGTGTCCCTGGATCTAGCCATGAAACTGACCAAATACTTATAGTGTGAGACCATCATGAGCCACGGTAGCATCAGTCCGCTGCCCAAGGTAATGCCTTCACTATCATTGCCTGTAATGGTTTAGATCTAAAATGTCCCTCAAAAGTCTCACATGTTCAGAAGTAGGACTTTTAAATGACAGTTGGATCATGGGGGTGGTATACTAATAAACAGATTAATAGCAGAGTTCATAGCTGAATACATTGAATGTGCAGTTAGGAGGCAGGGCCTAGTTGAAGACAAGTCACTGGAGGCATAATTGGGAAGTGTGGAATCTTGTCCCAAATTCCTCCTTCCTCCCTCTTTCTTTGCTTCTTAGCTACCATGAGGTGAACAGCTTTCCCCTGGTATGCATTTCCACTATATTGTTTCTGTACTGAAGCCAGTAAACCATGGACTCAACCCATAGAAACCATAAGCTGTAGGTGTTGGATATTTCATCCCAGCAATGAGAAGGTGACTAATATACTACACTTTCCTTAAGCAATACAGCATGAAATAAGATTCTATTTATTGGTGGTAAGAGATGGCGGTAAGTATAGGACTTTACTTTGGAACTCAGTCAGGCTGCTGAAACTTAAGACATGGCAAATGCTTATGATCCAGATATATTACTGGGCCAGCTATGATGGACAGAACTATTAAAATAGCTCTGATGCCAGGTAGACACTCTGGGCTCAATCTTTCAGATTTCCATTCCAGGAAGTACTACCTGTGGCTGTTAGGAGTGGTCTTGGGCCATGAGTAGGAAGCCTGTAGCAGGATGGGCCTTCATCCTACCCAAGTGTTGAATGGGTCTTAGAAAAGGTTTTAGAGTGACAAAACTTCACATACATGACATAGTAATTTGAAGATCATCTATCCATGAATATTTCATCTACAGCCAGGAAGGATCCCACAGAAACTGCCCATAGGTGCTGGAAAAAGTATCAGGGCTTAAAATGGTCCCATGGAAAGAACAGTGCTGAGAAACAGTACAACTATGAATTTGAGACATACATGGATTTGAACCATCCCTTAGTGTTGAAATGCTGAAACACAGCAGAATAGGAGAAATGACTATAATCTTAGAAAATAAGCAGCCTTTCCATAACTTCTGGAAAAATGAATGCAAAAAATGCCAATTATATAGACTGAAATAAGTATCTAATCCTTCAATGTGTAGGTAATATCCCATACTTATGTGCATCAAAAACATTCAGGAAACCATGACTTCACCTAAAAGTCAAAATATTGTACTAGAAAAAAAACACATAGTTAGCAGTATTAATGAGCTCTAAGATAGAGAATTTTTAATAGTTATTTTAAGGGAATTAAGTGAGCATCAACTGCAAATAGAGAAATAACTCCATACTATAACAGCAAAACTTGGCTAAGAGATATAAGGAATTTTTAAAAATTAAGCAGATATTCTGAACCTGAAAAATACACTAAGTTAAATTAAAAATATGATAGAAGTTATCGATAGTCAAAAATAGAAGAAAGAGTTAGTGGATCCAGAGTGTTTGAAAACACAAAGCAAAGAAAAAAAGTGAACCAAAGAGAATTATAGGAAGTTTGTGATATTAAAAGATCAAATTTTAGAATTTTAGAATTCTAAAGAGAGTTGAGAAAATTTATTATATCTTATGCAACTGGATTTCTGTTCAGGAAATCTCTGCCTGTGCCTATGTCTTCAAGAGTCTTACCTAGTTTATCTTCCAAGAGGTGCAGGGTTTCTCTTTTTATATCTAGATCTTCAATGCATTTGTTTTTATTTTTCTACAGGCTGATAGATATGGTTCTAGATTCATTCTAATGCATGTGGATAACCAGTTTTCCCCACACCATCTGTTAAAGCAGCTGTCTTTTCTTTAGTGTATGTTATATATATGTATATCAAAGAAAAAATCTTATATAAATAAATATATATATTTCATTATATTATATAAATAAATTATATTATATTATAATATTATATATATATAAATATATATATATTATATTAATTTCCACTCTGAACTCCATAATGTCTTTCTTACCACAAGGTTAGATCTAGATTGGTCTTGATTTTCTATGGCCTAGAAGTGCATCATCACATTATTTATGTGGGTTACTTTTTTGCTAATGTTAGCTTTTACTTGTAAAACTCAATTTTAGAAAGACTTTCATTGTGTTCCCTTGGTTTTGGTTTTTTGTGCTTCTATTTTAATTGGATTTCACAAATTTTCAAAATTTTTCTTGGTTTTTTTTGTGCTCCATTGAATATCCAAGTGTAAATTATTTAATATACACGTTTGCTTAGTTTCTTTGGATTCAAATGTTGATTTTTAGTTTCATTTCACTGTGATCTAGTTGTATGGAGGATATTGTGTGAATTCATTTGTATTTACTTAAGCATGCTTTAAGGCTTCAGATGTATATTTTGGACAAAATTTTGTATTTTGATGAAAACATATATGCATTTTATTGTTGAATGAAATATTCTGTAGATATCTGTTAAATTCATTTGCTCAATTGCATTGTTCAACTCTGATATTTCTTTGTTCAATTTATGTTTGGCTGACCTATCTGTTTGTGAAAGTATGGTGTTGAAATTTCCCAATATGATTGTGCTGATGCTTATCTGAACTTTTATGAAATATTCATGACAGAAAAACACTTGTTATGAAATTGGGTGTGCTGCCATTTGATACATATATATTTACAATTGCTCCTGTTGAATTGTTGGCATTACCAGAATGTAATAGCTTTTTTTGTCTCTTTTGAGATAAGATATCCCCTCATACCAGTAATAATGTTTAATTCCAAAATGACAAAAAATGACAAGGATGTGAAGAAAAGGGAACTCTTCAACACTGTTAGGGGAATGTTAACTATTATAGCTATCATGGATAAAAGTACAAATGTTTCTTAAAAAAAATTAAAATAAAATTACTATATTACCGAACAGCCTCACTAGTGAATATAAGCTATAGTTTGAATTTGAAATAATCCCCAAATTTTTTGTCTTCAAAGTTTGGTCCCAAGATCATAATGGTATGGAAAATAATGGAACCTTTTAGAGATGGGGCCTCAGTGGAAAACTTCAAGTCTCTGGGAGTGTGTTGTTGAAGGGGATTACCCCCATCTTTTCCTCAGCTTTGAACTTGTATAATAAGATAGATACATTGAGAGCATTTAGGAATTGCCAGGGCACAGCCTTCACAAGTTCAGACAGGTGAAAATGCAAAAATTGTTTTAAAATTTCCATGACAGAATCCTTTGCGAAAAAAGCCCACCAAGCAGGGCCAAGAGATTAATTCTTATTTGTCCTGTGTGAAAATGCTCAGAGGCCACAGCAGCCATGGCTCAAGTGGGCACATGAACAGCTCATATTGAAGACGCAACTTGACATTTTTCAGATGATTCTCAATTGAATGACATGAAGAATGCAAGAGTTATGTGACATGAAAACTTCTACCAAGATCTCAGAGGAAACTGTGGGAAGCTATGCAATGTCCTGCAGGATTGGGGTGGTGTTCTGCTGCTTCATTATTATTTCTCTACCCTCTCTTGTGGAACAGCAACTTTTTTTTTTGTGGGTACCAGGGGTCGACCTCAGGACCTCGCGTGCCAGCAGGCGCCCATGCCACTGAATGATATCACCGGCCCTTTTTGCGTATGTGGGTTCCGGGAGTCGAACTCTGGCCCTCGCGCTTGACAGGCAGGCGCTTATGCCGCTGAGCCATCTCACCGGCCCTGGAACAGCAATTTTTACCCTGTACCACTGTATCTTGAATGTATTTAACTTATGTTTTGATTTTTGCAGTCCTTTCACAGTTAAATTATTTTTTTGTGGGTACTGGGGGGTCAAACTCAGGACCTCACGTGCCAGCAGGTGCCCGTGCCGCTGAGCGATATCACCGGCCCCTTTTTCATATGTGGGTTCCGGGAGTCGAACTCAGGCCCTCGTGCTTGCCGGGCAGGTGCTTAAGGCATTGAGCCATCTCACCGGCCCTCACAGTTAAAATTGACTTGCGTCTCAGAGAAGGTTTGATTGGACTATTGGGCAATACTAGAATCAGTTGAGATTTTGGGGGAATTTTAGGATTTGGACTGAATGCATGTTGCTTTGTGGATAGACATAGGTTTTGGGACACAAAGGAAAGTTGGTGTAGTCTGAACTTGGAGTGTACGGAAAATGCTTGGTCTTCAACTACTGGTTCTAATGGGAAGTGGAGGAAATCCTGAGCCTGGACCTGGTGGGAGACTTAAGTCATTGAAAGCATGCTCTCAAAGAAGAGTGTGGAATCCCAGTTTCTTTTTCTCTCTTTTGCATTCTGGCAAGAAGGTGACCACTTTTTCTACCATGTACAAACAATAAGTCCAACTGATGATTAACCACAATCTCTAAACATGAGGCAAAATAATCTCCTCTCTTTATAAATTGGGGATTTCAGGGATTTGACATACTAGAAAACTGTGCTAGAAAAGTGATTATCACGGTATATATCTGTACTAGAAAACTGATTATCACAGTATACATCTAAGAGAAATTAAAACTAGTATGACAAAGACACATCTCTACCCCCATAATTGCAGGAGCACAATTCATAATAAGCAAAAAAGTGAAACAATCCCCATGTCTATTAACAGATGAATGGATAAAACACTGTGGCATATGTAAACATGGGATACTATATGTTCAGGCATAGAAAAAGCTGAAATCCTGCTACTGGAGGAATCTTTGTTCATAAGAATGTAAATTATTATACTCCTTATGCAAAAAAAGTATAGAGATTATTCAAAAAGTTTTTAAAAATTCTTAACACATGATCCCCAAATCCTACTATGGGGTGCATAACCAAAAAAAAAATGAAATTAATATATTGAAGAGAAATCTTCACTCTTATCTTTATTGAAGAGAATGGATTTTTAGATACACTTCAAAGTACTTTATTTCCAGTTTCTCTATTAATCATGTTAATCTAAATTTCTATCTTGTCTTAGTTTTTTTCTCAGAATTACTTTGAAAATATTGTACAGCATATACCTGCTGACAATATGTACTCTTAGATTTTTGCTTTTATTTTTGCTTGGTAGGTATACTGTCTTTAAAATTGAAAGATTTTTTATATAAATATATATTCTGATCAGACAGTACTTTTTATAATTAAAACTGTAACCCCATTTTAATTCAAGTTTTCATAATGTCACATTATAAATATACTGTAGCTAATACACATTTCTGTATATCTAATATAGCATTTTATTTTTCCTGATTTCAATGTTTCCTTGGTTTTCTATATTTCATCTGTATATAATAGGTAGAGGTTTTTCTTTTTAAAAAATGTTTTCCTGCTTAGTGGTCTATGAGCTTTGTTGATTTAGATTAATATAATTGGAGAAAAGCCTTTGATCATTACTTTAAAAATTTTCCTGGTAACCCATTATTTCCTTACTTCTCCTGGGATTCTAGTTTCACATACATTAATCTATTTGGTGATACAATGGTGCTCACTCCCATGCCTCTGATTGTTATTTTGACTGGATTAAGAAGCTGGCTCCATGGTGACTGGATTGAGGAAGCACTAAACTCATCAATGGGTCACCTACTGATGACTTCACAGCTGAATGAGTGATTAGGAAGTGGAGCCTAGGTAGGTCATGATGGTGTAACTTGAATACTGTATCTGGTCCCTGGTCACTTCCTCTATGGCTTTTTAATTCTCAATACTTTCAGGGCACCATGAGGTCAGCAGTTTTCTAAGTCTCTTTTACCCTAGAGGCAGCTGGTCATACCCTGAAAATTTGCAACCATTAGCCAAAATAAATTATTTTCCCTTTAAGTTAAAAATATCAAGGGTTTTGTCCTAGAAATGGAAAAGCTGACTAATGTCCTTTCTATTTTCAGTATTATAACAAGTTAATATTTGACTTTGGGTGATTTCTATAAACTTTTTTCTATTTCCCTGATTTTTTATCTTGGGTATATTAAGTTAGCAAATTTGAATTGTTATGTTTTTCCTTATTAGGTTCATAATTTGTGGTTGTTACTGAAAACTAGTTATGTGAGATAAAATAAGCTTGGATATGCTATAAAGAAAGAGGCAAAACATTTCTTCTGCTAGAATTTTATTGTGGTTGGTTAAATAAATCCAATCAGAAGTTTTGATGGATTTTACATGTGTAATTGCTTGGGAACCACAGAACTGAATACTATCTAATTTTCTTTTTGTTTACTGTGAGGGCCTATTTGTTAATATTTTATTTCAATGTTTTATTTTTTTAATAGCTAAATTTTCATAATAGATTCTGACAGAATTAACCCCAATTCAATAATTTACTGTGTTTTATTTAACCTTGAAGATACAAGGTTTTCCTTAGTTTTTGCTAGGTTGATTTGCTCTGTCACCTTGAAACTCTCCTGAGTTAAAGAGGAGTTCTGATTTTGCAAATGTCCAGAGTTTGGTGTTGGTAGACAAAAGTGATGCTTCTTGAATTTTATTCTAAGTGGAAACAAGAAATCAGTATGTGTTGCTTTAGTACAGTTTAGGGAAGTGACTCCAAGAAGATATTGATGCAAAATGTGAGCTTTACCTTTTGGTACTCATGCTTAATTTTCAAAAAAATGAATGTTTATACTGTGTTTACATCTTCAATCAGGAAATGTAGAATATTTTGTCATCATATTCTATGTAATAGCTTCCTTTGTACATTTCCTTTAGGTTGGTAAGTACTTTAGTAAAGTGAAAAGGAAGTGTATAATGATAGTATTTATTATATAAATAATATATTTAAAATATTTCTTTTTTCAATAATAAAAACTTTTGAATATTTGGCATAGTATTAAGCTTCAGTGTGTTACGTGTTCATACTTTCTTCTGAAAAAATAAAACAAAGAATTGAGTAGAATAACCCTACCACATGTAATGAAGTTTATATAAAGATTCTATATTTAGAAGATGAGCAATTATTTTTCATTGACTTTTGTGGGTACTTGAAAACTGGATAGTATAATCTGGAAGGTGTCTTTATAGTCTGGGAAATACATGATTGCTAAGCACAGAAATCCATAAATTTTATTATTCTTCATCCACATTTTCCCTGATAACATGCTGTATTATTATTATTGTAACTGGAAAAACACTATGTTTCCCAACATTCCTTTCATAGAGCTATAGGAAACTTAACTTTGTTAAGTTACCAAGTCAATTTTTGTTAAAATATCTTTTAAACACACGTGCTGTTGTTAACACCTAATAGTATGGGTGTTAATATTTAAAGCTTTTTATAATACTGTTGTTTCAACATAAAGACATAAAAAATTTATTTTTGAAAAATGGTGCCAACTTCTGCTGAAACTGCTTTTTGCTTGATTTGGAATAAACATCATTAAGTCACTGCATTATATTCATAAGCATACATTGCCTTGAATTATTTAATACACTATATTTATACCAGCAATATAACCATAAGGTCACATTACATTTTTACCATGTAGACCTAAAGTTTTGGTCTTTAAAAATTTTATCAGTGTCACTAAGTATAGATTTTAATAAACCACTAAGGGAATAAATATCTAGGACATATTCTTTCTATCCTCTTAAGCAAAAATAACTCTCATTTTATTCTTGATATCAAAGGGAATAAATATAATTTTGCAGGTATATCACAAATTATGTAAAATCTACCATGAGAGGTGGAATGTAAATTTATAGAAATATGTTCCTTAGACATCTGATGTTCAAAATTCCCGTACAATGACTTGTGTTTCTTACACAGAACATTCCTGAGTAGGCATAGCCTTTTATGATATTTGCTTAGATTTAATAAATGTATTGTTCTTTAAATGTTTTACACTAAACACTTCAGTCTATAAATTGTCCAAAAGTACTTATTTTAGCTATTGTGTGATTTCACTTTCTATAAAAAAAGCTATGATTTTTAATGTGAATAATGTAACATTTTTCCTTTAAAACATTTACATCTTAAAAAGGAATTACAGGGCCAGTGATATAGCTCAGTGGCAGAAGCACCTGTGTGGCAAATGTGAGGCCCTGAGTTCATTTCCCAGTACCAACATATTAAAAAAAGTAATTATGAAAGATATTCACAATTTTGGAATTTATTAATATTTTAGTTTATGGCATTAAATCCATATATTTGTATTGATTTATCAGAAATAAGAATAAGTATATTAGGAACATATTTATAAACTATTTATACTATTTTAAGAATTAATTTAGTCTATTTAGTTAAATATGACTACTACCACATCATATCCTAAGACACACAAAACACACACACACACACACACACACACGCAATACAAATCATATCAAATGAGCAGAGGATCTGTTTCCTATGTCTTTGGACTGAAAAGTAATGTGCAAGAAATACTTCCAAATACGGGATTCAAAAATATAAAGAGCAATAAATCTAAAATGAAAAGACTAGAAACTTAGAAAATTAATTCAGTAAACAAAAAAGAATAAGTAAACAATTGAACAAGAACTAGAAAACAATTACTTGATATTAGTGAAACTCATATTGTAGATTGAAATAGTTCAACAAATCACAAAATGGGTTTATTTAAAAATGGGTATACTTTGGCTAAAAGTTAAAAAATTACTGATCTCAATAGAAAAAAATTAGTTTCCAAGCATAATGTGCAAGTTACAAGCAAATAGAGATAGTCATATTACTGTGTGTGTTTGTGTGTGTGTGTTAGGACATGACATGCTATTAATTATATTTAACTAAATGGACTAAATTCATTCCTTAAAATGTTATAATTGGATTACTCCTTTCCTAGACTTTTGTTTTGCTTCAAGATAATCATTTATTTATAATCCAAAATTTAATTATTATATGATTGTGATGCATAATAAATACATTCACCCTGGGTTGTTGGTATATGTGCATGTCACACTTGATCATTTCACTTTCCCTTTTTCTCCATTTCCACACAGCTCTTAACCACAGAGAGTCTATCTCCATTTCCTGTCACCTTTCCCATATTTAGTCTTGATTGTAGAAAAGAGTAAAGAAAGAGTTTGAGCACAACACTGAAACAAAGAAACCTATCAAAGAAGAATAACTTGAGGATATCCATGAGTTTAGATTGCATATTTTCCACGAAGTATATCAGAAAAATATTTTGAGAATAATTCCCCCTCAAAATGTATGAAAATTTTAAAGTGTCACAATAGTTACTACATGTTGGAGAAAGAGGATGCAGTTAAGAATGTTACTTTAATACAGAATCAAAGATTATTCCATTTTATATATAGGTCTATCCCAGTGGAAACTGAATATACAAGTAGTAAAGTACCTGTATATCAAATTTAATACATATATAAATGCTAAAGATATAGTTTGTAGATCAGTTTAAAAATAAATAAATAGGATAAGAGGAAAATGAGGAATTTAAATATTAGTTCTAAATCAAAGTTCTAAAAAGAAGAGAACTAGTACAAAATTATTTCAGTAAATGCCATTGCAACTGAGATGGGGAACTATAAAATGATAAGGAACAAGAAAGTCAAAATAATAATATTAATTATAATATTTATTTTACTAAAGGAAAATTAATTAATGTCTTTCGCTAAAATGGAGGCTGTTGCACTACCTTAGAGGAAACATGGGCTACATTTCATTTGTAAGAAATATATTGAGTTAATAATCATTTTATTACAATATAGTGAACTAGAATTTTAGTTAATATAATAATGTATGCGAAACATCTATATCAACATAGAGTGTAATTTAACATTAAAGCATAATAATTGAAATATAAAAATTTACATAATTTTTATGTTACTTGGCATAAACTGTAGGCTGTTCCAATTAAAAATATACAGGAATTGATTAAAATACAAGGATAAATTTTATGTTTTATTTTTGTAATACAAAAATAAAAGGACTGTATAAAATGTAAGTAGCAGCAGAAAATAAAACATAAAATCACTGCTGAAGGTAAGCTTATAGTTAAGGGAATAATAAATGATGAACAAAACTAAAAACATAATATTCGATAAACTTAAATATTACCTTCCAGCTAGATATTGAACACACAGTAAATAAACAAATAATTATATTGTAACTAATATAAATAATTAATAAAAATAAAGCTAGATAAAGGAAACCAGAGTACAAGAAGGTGTTTGAGCATTTCTGTTTCAGAAACAGATTTTCAGACTAGGTTTCATTAGGAAAATGACATCTGACCAAAGACTTGAACAACAGGGGCTATGCATGATGATGTCATATTCAAGATATTTTGAGGCCAGAGAATGAAGCAAGAGATGTGGAAGAAAATGAAAAAGTTAGAGAAGGGTATAAGAAGAGAAAAATTCAATGAGCTTTATGACAGGCAGAGTAAATATAGAACAAACAGTAGAGGTCAATGGACACATATTAGTACCTTGCTTTTGACTCAGAGTAAAATGGTGAGTAACTGTAAAGTTTTAAGGAAGAAAAAAAATTATCAAAAGCAAAATAAATGTACTGTTCTAAATTAATTATTCTAATATAATTTTGGAGAAAGAATAAAATTTCTAATTTTAACAGCAAACAGAAAAAACATTAAAATATTTGAGAGTATATATTATACATAATAAAATCACAGAAAATAAAAATGCAATTTAACATCAATTCTGAAAAACTTTAACATTTTTCCTTATTAGTTTTATTTTTCTTATTTATGTAGACTGTTTTTTTAGTAAAAAAAAATTCCTGGAAAATTTTAAACATAAAGATATAGGCTCTAAAATATAATGTGTGCATTTTCCAAAAAAATCCAATTTCAATCAATAACTTTTAAGAATTAATTAATGTATTATGTTGTACTTGTTAAAATACTATACTGTGTGTATTTTTTGTATAGCGTTTTCTACAATTTATAACTTGTAAAATCTATTGAAAAATATTCTGTACAATATTAGTGCTACATTATGCATGTGATTTCATAGATTTATTGATTCTGAATAAAATTAATGTTTATTTTAATCATACATTGTTTATTTTATTTTCCTTCCTCTGCATATAAGAATATTCATAAGTAAATAGTTAACTCCATCAAGTTATTTCTAGCAAAACTGTGATTCATCTGTTACTTTGTGCTTTTTGTCTTAAAACACACATGAGTACAGGTCACATTATTCATGCAATAATGAAACAGAAAATGTGACACAACCCTGCAAGAAGAATTTTAATTATTATGCTCTTTAAAATAAATGGCAAAAATACACTATTTCATTACTCAGTCTTATCCTGTCTGTGGGGTGTATAAGTTCATATAAAACTTTTTAGTATATAAAGATCATTAACCCAATTTAAATGAAGTTTCAGATTGAAAGTTTCTATTTCTTGATTGAATTAAATGCAGAGCATTCAAGGATATGCACAAACACTGTCTTCTAGCAGAGCCCACATTACCATGCTAAGAAGTGTGAATTCAAATTACAGCTGCATGTTAGATGGCAGCTTGCATAAACTAAGGCTTCTTAAAACAATGTTAATGAGCCCCCATTGTATTGAACAGCTTCTTTTTTTTGTATGTTTCATATTTGTTCACATGAGGCCTGGGGAGATGCTGAAATGCTTACATCTGAAATTGGACTGGAAACCCTCTACAGAGTCAACAGTGTGAAGGGAATTAGGAAAAATCAGAAACAAAGAGTGAGCACTAGAGTTTACTTTAGGTTGAAAACATGGTGATATAATCTCCCCTGGGTATTAAAAATTACTTCAGGCAGGTTTAGAAAATCGGGTCAAGCAAAGCATACATTAAATAGGTAACCTACCAGTTATCTTTAATTATATTTTCTAGTGTAATTTGGACAGAATATCCTCAGGCTTTTCTGATTTGTTTGCTTCCTCTAAAATCATTGTCTTCACCAAGTAAACTCTTTCCAAAATGTCAAGTAAAATATTTTCTTAG
This sequence comes from Erethizon dorsatum, assembly GCA_028451465.1. Taxonomy (NCBI): domain Eukaryota; kingdom Metazoa; phylum Chordata; class Mammalia; order Rodentia; family Erethizontidae; genus Erethizon; species Erethizon dorsatum. The sequence continues at coordinate 116,389,422 of CM051824.1, forward strand.
GGAAAATACTTTATAATAAATGAAAATCAGCAATGTTTTTTCAATTATTATACTTTGTATATAACTTTAGAATGTATGAAATTAGAAGGAAAGACTTGAAAATAAACTAAAATTATGATAGTCCATCTCAGTATTTCTAGCAACTGCTAACTGACAGTGAATATCATTTTAAGAAGCATTACATTAAATATTAAACAGTGAAATTTGACATGATCTCCATACTACAGAATAGATGGCAAAACACAGCATGTACTTTGAAAGCATAACTGACAATTTTAAATTTTCTTAGCATTGTTCATAATATAGATGTCAATATTACCATGATTAAAGTTTTTACAAGATTATATGTATCAGAAATTGAACACTGACTATTAAATAACAACCCTATAAAATTGTCAAATCCCTGAGATTATATTCCTAATTGCTCCATTTAGGATTTAGGAAACAACTGAAACTCCCTGACTGGCTCCTTTTAAAATAGGCCACTGTTAGACTCATCTTCAAATCACATTGTTTATTAATCACTCTAGAATGCTTGTGTGTTTATACATTTAAAAATATATAAATAAAAGTTAGAACCAACATAAATATGTAGGAACTACAAATTCCCAGCCACTCAATGAACATGGCAAGAATTATCATAATCATCTACCCCTTACTAGATATTTTTCCTCTCATCTGTATTATACTATCATAAAATATAATGGAGATCCTAGTATTGTAGTAGACAGGACAGGCAGCTAGGGAAAAGCTAGACCTGAGAGGGAGACTGGGTGATCCAGTGAAGGTCAATATAAGAAGAAACCTGAAACCCAGGTTGCACAAAAATCAGGGCCCTAGGTGGAGACACAACGACCACAGCTCTGGTGGTCCAATAAGCAAGGATTCCATGTAAATTTGGCCAGAACTTCCTGGCACATTAAGCCCAGGAATGTGACAAAAACAGTGTGATAGATAATCAGTATTACTAAGCCTCTCCTCTTACCCTGCTGAAGATTGTCTTGGTTCTGCTCGTGCAGGTGATTTTAGAAAAGTTACAAGGAATAGTTACTGAAAATTATGCTTGCTACCTGTCTTGTGTTTCTACAGGGCCACACCTAATCTGATTTAGCTGCTTGAAATTCCATAAATTGAAATCAAGTTGGCACAAAGTGGTTTGAGTTTTGGTCATTTTTGTGTATAATAACTCCTAGACTAAGAGTCTCTGTGCCAACCCACTTTAAAGTCGCCTCCTGCTTTCAGAAACTTTCCTGTAATAATCTTTCTTCCTAACTCCCACATCATCGAGTCTGTTCTTTGGCATCATGAGAGACACACCTCTGGTTTGTGTGTGTACCCCCAACACAAGTACTTCCTTAAAATCATCCAGTGCTGTAAAATGAATCTTATACAGTCAAGAACATAAATTGATAGGATGGATGCAACACTATATCAACAGCTGCTTATAGCAAAGTAATTATATATTTCTTTTTTTAATGTTAGTTGCTATTATAATCTTTTGCATCTTCATGATGAATGCTAATTAGGTAATATTAAATTACAGCATGTCAATGGAGGGCATTACTCCATCTTTTGAAAAATATATCTATATACTATCACAGTGGTATAGAAAATTATATATGATTATAGAAATCTTTTGATTATTTCTAAGACACAATGGTATAAGATTTATTCATATTAAACATCAAAATTTCATATCTGAATATCTTTTATTAAAATATATTAGATACAATCTTTTATTTATAAATGTTTGAAAACCTTTCAGTTAACTTTTAATTCAAGACTATCAATTGGAATAGTCATACGTTGGTACTCAACTCTTTTAAAACTTGTTCAATTTGGTATGATATGCATTTCAACAAGAAAATTTTGTATTAGTAAGAGGGCTTTGCCTGATACTCGATGCTCAGTCTAGAATTTCTCAGTGTTTATTGCATTGGGGTAACATACTCTTTCCAGTAAAAAAAAAATGGTTTGTTATGTTTGTTTTTGGAACTAGCCACACATCCTGGAACAAACTAATTCCTAATACCATGTTATCACTGAAAAATTTTAAAATTGGAGTTGACTCATATTTCCAAAGTTAAAAAAAATTGAATCCTACAAAAACTTCATTGCACTTCTTCAGTGTTTGTGTTCTGTCATCCACACTAACGGAAGGAGTTGTCTTTGCTCTTGTCTTAGCATGGTGTCATCCATCCCCACATTAGTCCTCTTCCTGATACATGGACTTTTAAATATTTTCTACAGCCAAAAGCCATCCAAATCAATTATTCTCTCTCATTTCATTCAAAAATTTTTTCTTAGTGACACCTATCAAATATTTAATAATATATTTTTAATTATGTTTCATTGATTATAATCTAAAAACCCCTGCTACAACACGATAGAGGAACTGACAGAGTCATTTCTCCATTGTATATCCAGGAGTTAGTATATTCTGAAGCACAAAAGGGGAACTGAATGGATAATCACAGAATGAGAAAAATACAAGGGAAATAAAACACACAGTGTGTCTGATTTTATTCAGTATATTGAGGGTTAACCATCTGAAAACTATGTTGAATGAGAAAACTCCAAAGCAAGACCTTGAAGACTCTACAGCAGCACTTGTTACATGCAACATCTAAAGGTCAGTGAATGCTTCATGAAAGCTTTTTGATGACAGCTGTCATTACAACTTCACTAAAAAGTAAGCTATGGTTATAAAAGCACTCATGGGGAAATGTAAGTTCTTTGAGAACAAAGGATTACTGCTGGAGCTATTTTTACATGTCAGATCCACTTACAAACAGAAGGGTAAGCAAGGAAAATGAAAAGCATAATGAAACATGCTGACCAATAAATCTGCAGTTCCGGTTGAATATTTTGTAATTTATTAATTCAACTACTGAATTTTGAAATTTGTGAATTCATTCCTGAGTTTACTCCTATTCTATTGAATATTTTAAGGAGATGTAAATCCACAAAAATCTATGGCTTCCCTTAACTCTTATCTCTAAAATGTAAACCATTAGAAAAATCTTAATCTGTAAATGGTGTAAAGAAATGGATTATAGAATATGTAAAATTAACACATGGGGTATTCTTATTGTTTCCTATGGATAATCAGAGAGTGATTTTGTATAATTGGAAATAATATCTTGCTTTTGTTAATCATTTCAGTTTTTTGTAGCTTGAGAATTCCTGTAGTCCAGTAAATATATGAATAAAAACCAATGCTAAATTGAAGCCATGTAGCCATATTATCTATAAAAGATGGATCTGTCATCAAGATTTGAAGTGATCTGCCAAAGTTTGTGTAATTGTGTACTTTGAGATGAATAATATTTATTGTTCTAAACATCAAATTGTCTTCAGCAAATAATAATCCAGAAATTGAATTGGTGGTAAAATTTACATGAAACTTTCTGATATTCTCACATTGTTATAAATTTGATTGCTAAAAAATAATTCTATGCTTTTGTTGTAAATCATAAAAAGTGTTCAATTGACAGATTCTGTGGAAAATTTTTAGTCTTAAAATTTCTTTGTGATTTTTAAATTAAAGGAGGTCATGTATACTGTCATGAGACACTTTATGAATTTAAAAATTGGGTTGCAGGCCAGTGAGATGGCTCAGCAGCATAAGTGCTTGCATGGGAAGCACAAGGGCCTGAGTTCAACTCCCAGAACCCACATATGAAAAAAGGGTCGATTATATAGCTCATTGCCATGGGCGCCTGCTGGCATGCAAGGTCCTGAAGTTGACCCCTGGTACCCACCAAAAAACAATAAAATAAATAAATAAAATAAAAATAAAAATCAGGTTGCAAAGTAGTATGCAGTATTTAAATTTGATGTTCTCATATCCTTCAGATAAATTTTGGCATCAAATTATTTTCTCTTCTTAGCCTGTTTCCAAATTCCCTTTACTTAAACAGAGTTTTAAAAACTATGGAAGCCCTGCAACCTGATGACCTTAAGTATACAGACATACACTTGTCTAAACCAACTAGAATCTTTTGCCTCCCTAAGTCCTACCCTTGCTTTGGTCAGGTACTAATATTGTCAGGTATTTTTCACATCATGTAAATACAAACACAATAAAATAACTGATTCTTGAATTGTTCTTAAGTTCTTTGCTGATTAACAATAAAGCTCAAACTGCCAGATCTGAGTCTTATATATTCCTACTAGTACTTTCAGTTTAACTGTTACAACATTTCAAATCTTTATTTATCTATTATTTAGGTTTCTGCAAAGTGAAATTTACTCATAAAATCATAAAAAATACAGGAAAGACACAGAGTTAGTGAATCTAAAAGCAGCAAGCCAGACAGAATAAACTGAGAGATAGTTTCAAATGTTAATGAACAGGTCGAATAAGATTACATTACACTAATGATCTTCAGGTTGACCATTAGCAGATTATCATTTAGACAGATATAGTTGTGAATAAGGAGCTTAAGGGTGAAAAGGTGACTAAAGGTGGTGAAGAGTTTTAAAATGAGCCATTTTGGAAAAGTGAAAAAAATGACATACTCTCACAACTAGGGGAGCATCTCATTGTGGAATGTATTTGAAAAATATCAACAGAATCACCTTTCAGGCACATGCATCCTTCAGAGGATGTTTCATAAGAACTTCTTGTGTATTTATGAATTTTCTTAAGTTGAGAAACAGATCCCATGTGAAGATCAGAATATTTTTAGATTAATTTAGTAAGTTTCCATATGACTACACTTGAGGACAATACCATGAGAGAATGGCATGTTATTGTAGATACTGTTTTTTTAATAATATTTGCCATCTGTCTGTGCCAGAACTTATTTTCTAATCAATCCTTCCCTTCATACATGTGCTAGGAATTGCTTTCAGAGTAACTCAAGTTCTGAACCTCTGGAATTCAAGATCACCCACACAGGCAATAAGATGGAGTTCAAATTGTATAACAAAGTTGTGGATATTATAGTTTGAAAAGAGTAATACATTCAATAATAGGTTGTGTTTATGTTAATTCTGGTCAGGTTTCTGAGAAACTGTTTCTAGGCATTCTTCACATTGGACTTTGACTATATATGAAAATTGGGTGTATTATTCTTACTCAGCAGCATGCAGCAGGCAAGCTCCTAAGCACATGTTCAAGAATCATTAAAAATTTCCCTATCATAAAATGATACAAGGTTTTCTTACTTATAGCTATAGAATCATTTAATGTGTAGGGTTTAGTAAGAGATTTTATAATATAATTTTTATAACTTACTGATGTAATCAAAGATCTTTCCAAAAATATTGTTTGAGAGATTGTAGGACATGCTGAGAACTTCCCATAATAGTTTGCTACTCATTGTACATTTTTAACTAAGTCACAATATGTAATTATTATGGATAAGAAATTATGATGTAAGAGCTCTCTTATCAATAATAAATATGACCACTCAAAAGCATAAAAATGAAAGAAGTATTATTTTATTGAAATATTAGAATATGCATTTTAGGTAGAAATATGAAATGTTCCCTTCAGGCTGTGATACATGAGCAAATCATTTTAAACAGGGTGCATTTTTAAAGTATTATTCATGGTTTCTTTCCCCAACAGAATATTAGAATATTTGATTTAATTCTACTTGCATTTGTGATAATCAATTCAACAAACAAAGAGATAATAAGGGGATCTATTCATATATAGAAATTATTCTATAAAAACTACCAGGCAATTTGCTTGTAGAAAGTTAGGAAAACTGAAATCAGATCTCTGTATTGGTCCTCTGAAAATTCATTACAGATGGATTAAAGACAAATAAAAATGCTAAGCAAAATATGGAAAGAAAATTCTTATGCCCCTGGGATGGGCAGACATTTCTGTAACAAATCACAAAATTTGTTATTATGAAGTATGATTAATAAATTTCTTTTGTATGTTAATTTTACAAAATTATTACAGTAAAAGATGCAATATATAACTTAATCCACTTCAAAATAATTTAGTGTAACATTGAACAGTCATATCACATTGTTCTTGCCACTTTTTTTTTTTTTTTTTGTGGGTACCGGGGGGTCGACCTCAGGACCTCAGGCGCCAAGAGGCACCCGTGCCGCTGAGCGATATCACCGGCCCCTTTTTCGTATGTGGGATCCGGGAGTCGAACTCGGGCCCTCGCGCTTGCAAGGCAGGCGCTTGTGCCGCTGAGCCATCTCACCGGCCTGCTTGCCACTTTTTGAAACAGTTTTAGAAAATCTTTTTTGAAAGTGTATTTAGGGTCTCCATATCCCCAAGATTTTAAAACATTCACCTTTCATTGTCATTTTCATGTTGGAGAAGAACCAGAATTTGCATGGTTCCAGACCCAGTGAATGTGGTAGATGATGAATACGGTAATGTTTTTATGAGGTTGCTTTTCTGTTGGAAAACACTGGACAGCAACATTCACCAAATTTTTCTTTGTACCTCAAAAGGACACTCACAAAAGAGGATTTACAGAAATGTTTCAGAAAGTGGCAAGAACAGTGTGATAAATGTTAAGCTAGGGGAAGAACTTTGAGGGGAATTAATGGCAAAGTGTCTTACACTGTATTTCTAAAAATGTTAATATTCAATACATATTTTGATCTGACCTCATATCTATAAGTACAATCTACATACTCACATTAAAATTAAAAAATTATAAAAATTTACAGTTGTCTTTATGACTGAAAATATTTGCTACAAATTTGAAAACAATATCCAAAACATAAATTGTATTTAAAAATCATAATTATTTATTTTATTTTTTGTGGGTAACAGGCATGGACCTCAGGACCTCATGCACCAGCCAGGGCCCATGCCACTGAGTGATATCACCAGGCTTTTTTTCATATGTTGGTTCCGGGAGTCAAACTCAAGCTCTCATGCTTGCCAGGCAGGCACGTATGCCACTAGGCCATCTCACCATCCCCCTAAAAATCATATTTAAATCCTACAAATTATTCTAATTAGGAAAACACAAGCAATTTCAAAAACAGCAAAATTAAGAATTAAAGAATTTTTGAAAGTGGTCCATAATATTTTAAAGGAGATTCAGTTTCATTAATAATCAATTTAAATGAGAATAACCATAACATACTAAAAAAGTCTACAAAATTAGCAAAATCTAAATTTTTTTCAATGTCAAAGTTTGTTACTAATATGAATGTGTAACAAGATTCTTACAAATTGATGGAAATTCAAAAGATGTTAACCATTTTAAAAAAATATTTGTGAGAGGTTCTGTTGTGCAACCTGCAATCAAGCTGTTTAGTTTGCTACAAATTTACACTAGAAATTATAATATATATGCATCATGAGCTATATAAAGCATTCATACCAAAAATACTTGTAGTATAAATCAAATATTCATTAATGGAAAAATTGGAATTTTAAAATATGATATATTAAAATGATTAAATATTACACACGAGTACAAATTAATTCAAAACTGCACATTTTACATGGAAAAAACTTAAAACCATAATAATAAGAATGTAAATAAAAATCATATATGTCTTTTTATGCCATTTCTATTAATTTTAAATATGGGAAAACCAATTAAATTTATTGTTTAGTAATTATTGCTGAATTCATAAATTATAAGGAAAATTATGTTATTATGCCAATCAGAAAGGTGAACTTATCCTTCATTTATGAAAAAATTTGAAAACCTTGATACCTTTTCATTATTAAGATTCATTATTTCATTGATAAATGCAGAGCAAATGAAAGTCCAAATAATTCCAGTCTGTGTTGATCTTGTACCATACCATTGTATTTTCTGATACAGTTCTAAAGAAAATTGAACACCATACTGAGTTTTGCATTGCTTCACACGAATATAAGAAATATAAATTTCACTGTTAGCAGTACGTAGTCAGATTAACAGTTGGCTTGGAAGAAAACTGGAAAATGTTGTCTTCCATATGCCTAGGAACAAAGTTATAAACACTATTGCTCAATACAATTAATATCTACTACAGCAACTGTAAGACCATCTAATTATAAATGTTCTGTAGGAGAATCAATATAGAGTGAAGAAGAGGTACTGTTTTGGAAAGGGAGCAAAATGGGTGGTGGAATCATCTCAGCTATCAATATCATTTTTTAATAGCCTAGGTAGTAGGCAGATGTATTTTTATTTTATTATTATAATATGAACTATGATTTATGTGTAGTTTTGTATGATATATTTAAAATTATGTTATAAAAATATACATTTATATGATTATACATCATATATAACTATATGTATTTGAGTGGTATGCAGATTAATGGTCCTCAAAAATATCCACATCTTAATGCAAAAACCTGTGAAAATGTTAACTTAAATGACAGAAATTATTCAGCAATATAATTAAGGTTAAAAATCTTGAGCTGAGGATGTTATTTAAGATTATTCTGTGTGGACATAACTTAAACTTACAGTCTGGAAATTGAAGAAACATTCCTTGTGGTCAGAGGAAGACACAATATTGAAATATTAGAGATAATGCAATATTTCTTGCTTTAACTGTGTAGGACTAAGACCTTGAACCAAGAAATACATGTTCTATAGACTGGAAAAGTTAAGTAAAAGGGGTTTGGGTTGTAGAGCAATAGAATGCTTGTTGAGCCACAGGTTCAATCCTTAACAAATAAGCAAAACACAACAAAACAATAAAAAATCACAAAGACGTTGATCTTAGTAATTCTAGAAAGATATGCAGCCCTGCCCATATCTTAATTTCTACCAAGTTAGACACATGTTAGTCCTAAAAAATTTCAATAGTACCTTTGATGTATGAAGCCTCTAAGTTTGTAATAATTTCTTAAAGCAGAACTATACAAAAACAAATTTTATATCCTCACCTACACCTACACATATCCATACTCATAATTATTTATCATCTAAATCTACTTTCATAAAGTGTGCCTATTTTTTCTAAATATATAAGTAATTATAATATATATTTCATTAATTATTTAGAATGATTTTTCCCTATCTAGTTACTAATGGAAATGCTCAAAAAAATAAAGATTGCAACAAGGACAAAAATTAGAAAATCTGATATGAAATGAACAAAAACAGTAGGATATCACTTCTAGGTCAAAGAGTATGAAGTAATCAACCATCCCAAGAACAGGGCAGTCAGAATGTCAAAGCTGATTAAAGTTAAAGCTGACTGAAGAAGTGGTTCTTGAAATTGTTCAAGTCATGAAAGGAAGCAAAATGAAAAATTTGTAACATTATTTCTCTTATAGAGTTTTGTAGAAATCAGAACGCAATTTGTAAAGGAGATGAATGTGGGATTGAAATTTTGACAAAAACCAAAATGTATTTCTGAGAATTAAGCTAAAATGATTTAATTTCTTGGAGCATTGTATGTGGAAAAAACAGCTCAATTCTCTACAGGCATAAAAAATGCAAATAAAAGAAAACAATAGTTACACTAAACCTTCATGAATATATTGATCTCTTGTGATTTCCTTAAATTTTGCCTTTCACTTTATTGAACTACAGAAAGTTTTAAAATTATTATTATTTGGTTTCCATCCACAATCAGATTATTGGGCTGAAGTATAAGATGTATAGCATTTATAGTTTATATTCATAGAGCTTTGAACTTTGTTAAAGTGATATAGGAAAAATGTAGAATAATAGAAAAAAAGAATAACACTAAGAGCTTAGAAGTCTTACCCAACAAGGTTGTTAGCTTTCAGGTGCTGAGTTTATGTGCTCTGAAACAGAATAATGAATTAAAAAGGGCAATGGAGATTAAGAGTAGGATAGGTTTGTTGAGAGATAGCTACTAAGAAACAGGAGGGGGTCCCAAAATTGGGTTTCCACTGAGGCCTTTTGTCAGGGGTAATTTACACAGCAAAATCACAACATGGCTACAACATGGTTCAAAGTGTAATCAATCTATAGCATTATAAATATAGCTGCTTAGCTAATATTGATCCAGTAGGGAAGGGGGCCACCTCACAAGGCTACATGGAAAGAACAAAGGCATTTTTGGAAAGTGATGGGTCTGAATGCTCTGCTGACCAACCAGGGTGACTGATATAAATCTGGACTTGCTGGGCCAGGTGGTGCCAATTATAGTATGATTCCAAGTTACTGCTTATCTCTTAGGGAGGCATGTAGATCTGGAAATTGTCAGATATTTATCTTGAGGCCTGGTCTTCAGATGAGCCTTCAGCCACAATTCTGATGTATTTACTTTTTTTTTTTTTTTTTTTTTTTTTTTTTTGTGGGTACCGGGGTGTCGACCTCAGGACCTCGCGCGCCAACAGGCGCCCGTGCCGCTGAGCGATATCACCGGCCCCTTTTTTCGTATGTGGGTTTCGGGAGTCGAACTCGGGCCTTCGCGCTTGCAAGGCAGGCGCTGACGCCGCTGAGCCATCTCACCGGCCCTGTATTTACTTTTTGATCCTCCTTCCTTGAGAGCCCAGTCCTTCTATGACTGTATATTAATTTCTATTCAACTTAGCTGTCTATAATAAAAGTATAAATCACTGTTGATGGATTCTCCTATTCCTTTATTTGATGCTGTGATTGGTTGGTTATTTTTGATGTTTTTAAGAGAAAGATCTACAGATTAATTCATTTTTCATAATGATCCATAATGTACCTCATGTGAATAAAGAACTCATGAATTAAGTATCTACCTTGAAAACTATGATTTGTATAAATGATTCTGGAACCAAGGTATAGGAGAGGAAAATTCAACGTATGTTGTATTTATGAAGGTCTAGGAGAAACACATTAAGACTGTTGTGTGCAGGTAGCCACATCAGTGTAGTTTGAATATTGACAGTGTTGTTATTGTGTAGTGGGGGAGATAAGCTCCTTTTTCCACTAGTTGAAAGGAAATGTGATCTTCCTTTGTTCTTGATTAATGCTCAACAATATTCATTTCAATATTTACATTTGTTTTGAAATTTAAACAAAATAGCAAAATAAATATAGTATGAACTGTCCTATTTAAAATTAAATCTGTCTTATTTAAAAGTGAAGATGTAGAGCAGTTCATTTTGTAGAAATATAACATTTCTTTATATGAATCATTTGTAAGAAAGTGGATGCACTGTGAGATCATAATATTAAGTGAAATAAACATAATCTTAAATAGCTCATGGTTTCTCTCATATGAAGTATCCCAAGTGTAAATAAGTAATAAAATAAAAAAATTGATAATTAGAAACAGGGTGATAGATCTTTTGAAATTGGGAAAAGGACCAAGATATGGAAGGAGTGGGAAGGAGTCAAGGGGAAGTAAAAATAATCAAAATGTGTTAAGTACATTCATCAACTCCCCACGATGAATGTAATCATTATGTACTGCACACATGTGCTAATAAAAATAAATTTTAAGAATATTCCATAAAAATAAAAATAAAATATAAGGGAGAGGAAAACAATTTCATGGTGTTTACACCTTTCTGAGTTCTAAGTTGAAATCTTTAAACATTATATTCATTCAATCTGACATACAAAACAAAGCCAAATGAATCATTAAGAGTTATAATTAGAAATTTAAGTATAATGTAAATCAGTATACAGGTAATCCTAAAATAAAAAGCTGTATCATTCTCTAAGTAATAGGGCAGTGGAACAGACTATCTACATCTTCAGCAGCCCCATTACTCTTCTTTGACACAGAGATACTATAGATGTATTCTATAGCTTTGCTAGGAAAAGTGGCTAATTTCTCTAGAGGAATGTGCAGCTCTGTAAAATCCTTGGAGGTTCATGTTTCTCTTTTTCCTGTTCATGTAGGTGGAAATGAATGGCTCAGTTTGTGGAGAAATTTGATGGTAAAAAACTGAACTTCAGTATCATCCTTTGAGGAAGCCTCACCAAGGACAATTTTGTATGTGTTTATTTTCATGCAGCCAAAAATATTTACCTAACTACTTCTTGCACAGTTAATAGTTAAACAGAGGGTATAACCATGAACAAATAAAAATCACTGAAACTATTATTTAATATTGAAAGAAGTAGTGAGCCTGCGTTAATTCAAGGACAGCAGAGAACTCTCTTATTTTGTAACAATAAATCTCAGGATTTGCACTACACACACTGCATTGGAATAGGGGAAAACTTAGAAGTATATATGAAATGATCTATGATATGATATAAACCAAGAGAAATTCCATTTCTAAAGCTTACAGAAAGTAAATAAACTTTCACAAAGGTCTTGGAATCAGTGGCAGGTGGCAAGAAAGGTGTTGCCAATAGCATTCATTACTAGTCAGGATAGCTGGAACATGCTGAATCAATGACATCCCTGGGATAGTTGTTAATAATTGTTTCTCCAGAATTCTCCTCCATATATATGGAATAGATTCACTATGGGGTGCTTGATAACAAAAATTTTAAAAAGAATCAAATGTGATCTTCACGATGAGGTAAGTTTGAGAACATCGTTATATAATCAAGAGAATCTACAGTCCAATCTCAGTCTGTCCCAATTTTTAAACCCTGCCCTATATAAATATTCCCCTCTAATCTTGGTTGCAAAATCCTTGTTGTGGGGAGCAGCTGAACTGGAGATGAAGCACACATTCAGGCCAGAACAAGACCAGTCTCAGGAACACAGAGCCCCTGAGGCAAGTCATATGAATAAGCTGCTCTAGACTCAAGAACTTTGGGCACCTGAGGCAAGCCATGTGGATAGGCTATTAGGTGGAGGGGTTTCACGTGACATTCAACCTCCCAAGTGTATAAATAAACATGTTGCAGACATTGGGGACCTCCCTCCTTCTCTTTCTTCTCCTTCCTGTTCCTTCTTTTCCCTTCAGGAGAGAGGGCTCCATCTTGCCCCAGTTTCCTGTATTCTGACTCTCACCCTTTTTTCTCCATTCTCTCACCATCCTCACCCTGAAAACTTTGAGAGCTGCACAGGACATGGCATTTGATGCTCGAACAGGGACCCAGGGAATGAGGAAATGCATCGAATTGCAGGTAAGAGATGTCTAGAACAAAAAATAGAAAAATATGGTTCAGAATATCAAAAGAGAAAAATAGACTCCAGAGAAGCCAAAAATAGAAATAGGCTCCAGAGAAGCCAAAGAGACAAATTGGACAGAGAAGCCAAAGACAGAGATAGGCCAGAGAAGCCAAAGAGAGAAATAGACTCCAGAGAAGCCAAAGAGAGAAACAGGCTCACTAGGTTCAAAGAGAAAAATGGGATTACTAGGGGCAAAAACAAAACAGGCTCATTAGAAAAAGAAGAGCACAACAGGCTAATGAGAAACAAAATGGAGAGACATATATCAATTTTATCAGGTGTTAATCATGGGCAGGTAGGTTCTAAAGAACAACAAATGTATATACGAATCCTCAATCTATTATGGATTCCTAAACTTACATTTTTTGTGTGGACCTGGATCAGGGAGTGTCTCAATGGCCATGTGCCTATTGAGATGACCACAGAGGATTCTGCTTGGAATAGTATTTTAAAACCAAGTCCCAAGCAGAAAAACAATAATAAAGCAACAGCCCCCAATAGAGCTTAAACCCTCTACCTTTGCTCAGTCAGATAAGGAAGGAATGATGGGGGAGGAAAATGGACTTTTCCCACTAGAGGAGTGTTTCACCACAGCTTCAGTTTCACAGCTTCCCAATGTAAAACCAATATCATTAACTGTACCACAAGCAGCAACTTCCAGCTCTTCAGCTCAGAGAAACTTTGCTGCATCACAGGTCAAAAATTCTGCCTCATGTGCAACATCACTAGTCATTTGAGAGATGCAAATTAAAACAACACTGAGATACCATCTCACCCCAGAAAGAATGGCTATTATTAAGAAATCAACTAATAACAAATGCTGGAGGGGATATGGGGAAAAAGGAACCCTTCTTCACTGTTGGTGGGAGTGTCGACTGGTACAGCCACTATGGAAATCAGTGTGGAGATTCCTCAAAAAACTAGGGTTGGAGGTCTCATTTGATCCAGCTGTTTCCCTTCTGGGTATCTTCCCAGAAGAATTAAAAACATTGTACCACAGCGATATACGTGCACCCATGTTTATAGCAGCACAATTTGTAATAGCTAGATCTTGGAAACAAACCAAATGCCCATCAACTGAGGAATGGATAAGAAAGATGTGGTATTTTTATACAACGGAGTACTATTCAGCCATAAAGAATGATAAACTGGAGACTTTTATAGGTAAATGGATGCAACTCGAGAAAATACTCATAAGTGAAATAAACTGGACGCACATGTATAAGCATCATATTGTCTCTCTAGTATGAGAAACTGAAAGAGTAAATAAAATCCAAAATGTACAATAGACATGGTGAATCAAAAAGAAACTGGTCAAAAGGAAAGAGAGACTGGAATGGGGGAATAGGGAAAAGAAAGAAGGGAAAGGAAAAAAATTGTATATATATATATATATATATATATATATATATATATATATATAAGATGGTTAAGATAGATACACTACCAATTTTACTTAGTTCATTGAAGAGTAAGGTTTGTGCCAATAATGTTTGGACAATTGAATGCTAATATCTGGTATCCTGAATAACTAACTTAAAGATAATAATACTTAGTGCATTAACCATTGTTACCCTCCTATTATGTTGTTTGGAAATTTGTTCTTTTTTGAATTGTTTTGTTTTTTCTTCTCTTTAAAAAAAAACAAAACAAAAAACCTTCCACCTCTCAGGGTGTAGAATCATCCTCACTCTCTCCTTTGCAATTGGCATTAAAAGAAGCCAGATGAGTGGGGGAGTCCATGGAGAGATTTCAACATGTCTACCCTGTTGCTGAAATCCACATCCCCAATAATCCAGTACGAGTCACATGTCTTCATGAAGGTGTACCCTTTAAGACACTAAAAGAATTAAAACAAACTTCTGCTACCTATGGCACCATGGCCCATTTTACCTTAGATTTAATAGAGCTCATACGACAACAAGTTATGACACCAAATGATTGGGAAAAAAATAGCTATAGTATGTTTAAGTCTGGTGGATTACTTATTGTGGAAGGAAAATTTTTTTGAATTGAGCAAGGATCAAGCCATTTGCAATGCTGCTCTCAACATAACCATTACAAAAGATATGTAAACCAGAGAAGGTGCCTTTGTTGCCACAATTAATCAACTTACATTTGAATTTCAAGAAAATGAACAAATTAAAATAGCTGCCATAAGGGCTTTGAGGAAACTTCCTTCAAATGGTGAGAGATCACTTGATCTGATCTCCACACACCAGGGTCCTGATGAGCCTTTTCAGGATTTTATGGCATGCCTATTGCAGGCTAATTGGGGGATTGTAGGAATTCAGAGGCTAACAAATTAATTGTTAAACAATTGGCCTTTGAAATTACAAATAAATGGTGCAAAGAGGTTTTACAATACCATAAATATAGGTGATACTGTCTAAGATGATTCACATTCATATTAGCCTCTCATATGTACAGGAGCTGCCTTGGCAGCAGCTATCACTCAGGCTATTCACCCACAGCCTAGAGAAAAAAAGAAACAAGTTTACTTGCTTCAGCTGTGGAAGCAGGGGACATTTTGCCCAAAATTGCTCTGTTGCACCAGTAAGGACAACACACCCATTATTCATCCTTTCAACAAAACCTTCTAGAATCTGTATAAAGTGTAGATGAGGAAATCATGGGGCAAATAAGTGTAGATCCAAAACTGATGTGGAAGGCCAAACCCTTCTGGGAAACTTCCAGTGGACCCTTCCCCAGCCCCGCCAAACAGTAAGGATGCTTTCCCTTATTCCTCGCCTATCCTCCATCCCCAAGCATGTTTCTGAACTCTGGTGAGAAAAAAAAGACAGTGGAGGCTTGGACCTCAGTCCCTCTGCCAGATTCAGACTAACTCCTAATATGGGACCCCAGGCTATTCCTACTAGATTCTATGGACCTTTGCCTCAAGGAACAGTGGGACTCATGCTAGGCCACATCAGTCTCACTTTTAAACATCTCCAGGTTTTGCCTTGTGTCATTGATGCTGATTATAAGGGGGAATCAATGTTATGGTTCAAACTATTCAAAACACTGTTCAAGTCACTCCAGACTCTCATATTGCTCAATTGATCATGCTTCCTTTGACAAAAATTGGAAAAGTTAAAATAAGGAAAGAGGATCCAAGAGTTTTGGGTCTTCAGATGATTATTGGATTCAACAGATTAGACAGGATTGTCCCAAGATAAAATTGACTATTGAAGGAAAATCATTGAAAAGTCTCTTAGACACAGGTGCAAATGTTTGTTATTGACAGATATACAAGTGGTGGGCAGTATTTCTCATCTTAGTAGATGTGCTAAATTGTTAACTTTGAGATACAGAAGACCATTCTAGATATTTTTCCCCTTACATCCTCCTCTATATACCATTTAATCTATGGGGTCATTATATACTATAGGATACGGGGCATATTTGGTCAGTCTTCATCTTTGGAGACTCATCAGATGTTACAACAAGGTTTCCTTCCCACTCAAGGGCTTGATAAACACAATCAGAGAAGAAGAAAACCTCTTCCAGTTATCCCTTAAAAGTATCATTTTGGTACAGGCTACTCACTTTCACATTTTCAGGAGGGGCCTTGATTTCTTCTCTGACCCAATGGATTGCATCCAAGATAACTTGGATATCCAGTGGCCCTGTTTGGGTTGATCAATGGCCCCTCACTGAGGAGAAGCTTACAGCAGCACATACCCTGGTTAATGAGTGGATGATGGCAAGGCACCTAAAATTTACCAATAGCCCTTGGAATACTCCAATTTTCACAATAAAAAGAATTCAGGAATGTAGAGATTATTACAGGTTTTGTGGGCTGTTACTTGAACAATAGAACCTATGGGAGCACTTCAACCAGTATTGTCCAGTCCCATAGCTATTCCTTTGCATTTTTCCCTCATGGTGATTGATTTAAGAGATTGCTTTATTACAATCCTTCTGTGTCCTCAAGATAGAAAACATTTTGACTTTAGTTTACCCTCCATTAACCAGCAGGCACTTGTGTGCCATTTCCAATGTTGTTGTCTGCCACAAGGAATGGCAAATAGTCCTATCCTATGTCAAGTGTTTGTGGCTGCAGCCATTTTATCAGGCCATCAGGCTCATCCATCTGCTTATCTTATTCATTATATGAATGATATTCTTCTAATAGATGAATCCTCATCCAACTCACACCAGATATTTATCAAATTGGATGATGCCCTTCATAATGTAGGCCTAGGGCTGGTAAGATAGCTCAGTGGCATAAATGCCTGCCTGGCAAGCATGTGGTCCTGAGTTCGACTCCCAGTACCCACATATGAAAAAAGGGCTGGTGATATTGCTCAGCAGCATGGGCGCCTGCTGGTGCTCAAGGTCCTGAGGTCAACCCCTGGTACCCCAGAAAAATAAATAATAATGTAGGCCTAATAGTGGCCCCAAAAAAGGTGCAAACTATGGCACCTTTTTCATATTTGTGACAACTTTTTGAACAGAGACTTATTGTGCCCCAAGCTGTTCAGATCCAGGTTAATCATCTTGCAACCCTAACTGATTTTCAGACTCTAGTTGGTAATATTAATTGGCTCACCCAACTCTTAGTCTAACAAATCATGATTTAAGCCCTCTCTTTGACATTCTCAAAGGGAACCTGGCCCCCACCTCTCCAAGAACACTTATGTTACCAGCTAAAACTGCCTTAGACAAAATTAATCTGGCCCTTTCTAATACTCAACACTCTAGTGTTGACTCGTCTTCACGATGCTTTTAATTCAACATATGCCCACTGGGGTCCTTTGACAGTCTCAGGGTCCTTTACGATGCCTATATATGCCACATGTTCAACATAAAATCATTAATCCCTTTTATGATGCTGTGGCAGGACTGATCACATGTTGGCAGATGCATACTATTCAGGTTTTTGGTCTCAAGGTGCAAAATATAATTGCTCCCTTTTCTTCTGTTCAACAACAGTGGTGATCGAAATTCTCATCCTCTTGGCTAACCACATTAGCTAAATTCCCTGATGTTACTGATTGTCATTGTCCTCCAGACAAATTAATTCAATTTGCTTCCCACACACCCTTTTACTTCCTTTCAAAAATAAGCTCAGTTCCCATAGCAAGAGGTATCTCTGGTTTCACAGATGGCTCCTCTCCAGGCTGGGGAGGTTATGTTATGGTCTTCTCTTCCCAAATACAGAATATGGGTTTTTCTTCTGCACAAAAGACTGAATTGCAGGTTGTTATATGGGCCTTACAACATCATTCATCCACTCCAATTAACCCTTTTTCAGACAGTGTTTATGTTTGCAGTATGATGTGCCTCATTGAAACTGCTACCATTCATACTAACCAGTAAAATCTTTTTCATTTATTTCACACTCTCCAATATCCATTCAGTCATGGCATGTCAACTGTTTTATCATTTAGTTCCCATTCCCAATTGCCAGGGCTTCTCACTAAGGGAAACATTACTATAGGCAGATTGTTGACTACTGTCACTGTTGCTCCATCATATACCTCAGATAAAATTCAACAGGCCACCTTCCATCAAAATGCTTCTGCATTGCACAAAAAGTTCCTAACTTGGGAACAGGATTGACAAATCATTAAACAATGTTCCTCATGAGTAATACATCTTTCTTCACTCCCTATGGGGGTTAATCCCTGAGGGTTATACCTCAATCACCTCTGCCAAATGGATGTCACTCATATTCCTGAGTTTGGCTCTCTACACATTTCAGTCCACATTTCAGTGCATACTTCCTCAGGATTATTTTTGCTTCTGCCCACACTGGTGAAGCAGTTAAACAAGTCATTGCTCATTGTTTGGATACCTTTAGTACCCTGGGCTGCCTGCAGGCACTTAAGACTGACAGTGACACAGCTTATATGAGTGATGCCTTCAAATGTTTTGTAAAACTTTTCACATTTCCCTTACCACAGAAATTCTTTGTAACCTTTAAGGTAAAGGAAATGTTGAAGGTTCTCACTGTACACTCAAAACTCAAATACAAAACTAAAAGGGGAATCTTTCTCTAAAAATTTCACACCTCATAATAGACTTCACTTGGCATTGTACACTATTAACTTTTTAAATCCTACTAGGGATGG
Source organism: Erethizon dorsatum (assembly GCA_028451465.1). NCBI lineage: Eukaryota > Metazoa > Chordata > Mammalia > Rodentia > Erethizontidae > Erethizon > Erethizon dorsatum. The sequence goes on from CM051824.1 coordinate 116,408,489, forward strand.
GACTACAGCAACAGAAAGATGATTCAATTAGGTAAAGGAAAAGAAGTTAGGAAGGGTCCTTTGGAAAGATCTTCATAATGGACAGGGATCCAGCCCATCACTAATTTGGGGTCAAAGCTATGTTTGGGTCTTTCTAGGGAACACTGAATGGCCTATCTTGGTGCAAGAGCATGCTGTCCAGCTGTATCATGGACCCAGACCCAGAGAAGAAGTTGATTCCACCTTTGAAGAAGGTGATGCTCAGTCCTGCGGCAGTAAGGCCTCAGAGACAATGGCAAAACCTATAGACAGGGATGGGCCTAAACCCGATCTGGGGCCTATTAAAGAGATTGACCTAGGATTGCCCAGGAGATGGTAACCAAAAATGGGAATCAAATGTCTGAATAGGTGACAGAGTGTGTAGTTGTAACTGAGCTTAAAGGTACATAAAAGAAAGGGACACAAAAATTGCTGGTATTAGGACAAAATGAAATATAAAATTATATATTAATTATAGAGAAAAGATTTTGTTCCTTCCAAATTTTCTTGTAAGAGATTTCCACTAATTGACCTACAAAAAATTCTGACTAGTCTATTTATAATTGCAAACTTTTAAAATTTTAAAAGAATTATTATAATTTGGTTTGTTCAAAAATATATCTGAATGCACTCTGAGCATGTAAACTGATTGTCTCTGTATCTGTTTGTCTATTTAATCTGTTTGTTTTTGTTTGAGCTCAACAATTTTTTTCTTTTTGTTTTTCTTCTTTTCTTTCCATTCCTTTCTTTTTGTTTTTTTGAATTTTTGAAGTACTTGTCTGATATGCTTCCACTCAGGTTGCCAGCTGGTCTAAATGATGCTAAATTTGGTTGTGTAAATATAATGTATATTGTTATTATAACTTGAGTGTCTCTCATTGTTCAAACATAATGCGTTAAATGTTGTGATTGTATTTTCTTTAGTCATTAAGAAATTATTAATATAATTAAACCAAAATCCCTTGGGGTGTGCAGAGACTGTTGGACAGGACTCCAACTGATGAATAAGGAAGCAGCTGCCTGGATAATTATTCAGTCCTTGTTCATTAATGGGAAGCCCCAATAATCTCCATAGCCTTATGGGACACACCACCAATAAATTGTTCATCTGCAAAAGTTTAAGTATTCTAGCAATAATATAATAAGGTTTTCTCACAAAATATTTTATTGGTACATAAGTAAATTAAGAAAAAAAGATTTTTCATATAGGTATGATGATTCATTGTTAATCACATGCTGTATAAAATGTATTCATGCTTTCCTGGTGTACTGTCTTCTAAAATGTAAAACTGGGATTGTTTATGGTGATAGACCTTTCCTTTCAGATTTGGATATTTGCTGTTCTTTTATGTTCCAATTAATTGTGATAGGAGGTTCATGTCAAACCAACATGAGGTCACCAGTCAGTAATAATAACAAAAACTTATATGATGTATATACTATATATGTGCCACTATACTTAGAGATGCCTGGACATTAAGTGGTCCAAATAATGTCATAAATTTCTTCAGTGACATCCCATTAATGGTCAATGAGTTAGGTAAAAGCTTCTTATGTATTAGAAAGAGATGATTATTTCAAGGAGCTGTACTGTGTCAAAATGGAAATTTATGTATGTCACAAAAATTTCATCATGATTGTCATGCTATAATATTAAGTATGGTTTTGATTTTAAATGGTCTTGGTAAAATTATATAACTGTTAACTGTTAACATTCTACAGAGATTCAACCATTAGAACATCCATGGTTGTTCTAAAAAAAGTTCTATTTTATGTTCCAAGGTGCTTGATATTCAGATAAAATAGTAATATTAAACTCACTGCACTTATTACAAAATATTATGTCATTAACCTTCTCTTCTGGATGTTCAACAACTGAGATATGAGGACCAAAATCTAGAAAGATAGATGGGTTAAGAGAACAGGCAATATTTTGGCCCTAGCCCTCAGAGGTCAATGAGGACCCAGGACATGAGGGAGTGCTTTCAGCAACATCCTGCAACTCTGGTGAGTTATACAAACTCCTAATCAAGGAGATTTTAAGAGTATGGAGGATATTGTTCTATGGTGTATAGTGTTCCTAAGGAGAGCCACTAGGAGAAAATGGTCTCCTTAGCTTTCACAGAAAACAACTTGGTCAAGCAATGACTGTGACTCATCCAGATGGCTTACACTGACTGAAGAACTAGAAATGCTATACTTGGTCTCAAGGTTAATCTTGAAAAACTTAGCTGATCTTGGTAATAGCAAAATTGATTAACACAGGTCTCACCTTAATTTGGTCTTGAACATCCAGCAGAAAAATATAACCAAAAGAGATATAAAGCAATTGCCAACTATACTAGTAACTGATCACTGTTCTGAGATAATATGCTATATAGGATTAAATTGCTATGTGAAGGGACTTAAAATCTTTGGACTCGGAATCTTTAGCCTAAATCAAGCAAGTTCATCTAAAATGAAAAGGGTTAAAAAATAAAAAGGACTTCTACAAAATCTTCCAAACACAGCTCCTTGAACCCCAATTGACTACCCATCACTTCTAAATACAAAACAGAATAGGGGGAAGTGTGGAGGGCAGCTAAAACTGGAGATCGATTACACATTCAGGCTGCAGCAAAACCATCCTCAAGAACACCAAGCACCTGAGGCAAGTCACATGAATAAGCTGCTCTACACTCAAGAACACTGGGTGCCTAGGCAAGTCATGTGTATAAGCTATTAGGTGGAGGGGTTTAATGTGGCATTCAAACTCCCAAGTGTATAAATAAATGTGCTGCAGCATTTGGGGGCCTCCCTCTTTCTCTTCATCTTCCTTCTTCTTCCTTACTTCTCCCATCAGGAGAGAGAGCTCCATCTGGCCTCAATTTTCTGTATTCTGATTCTTGTTTTTTTCCATCTTCTCACTGTCCTTACCCTGGGAACTTTGAGAGCTGTGTGGGACATGGCACTTTGTCATTCTAAAATGTTGCTTTCTAATGAACAAGATTTCAAGCTCTCAGTCTAAAGAGATTAAACATCCAAAACAAATAAGTTGCTTGTAACAATGGTATCTTGGGGTACATAATGACAGTATTGCAAATAATTCACTTTTGTTAAGGCTCAGACAGCTGTGAATAACAAGTGTGTTCTAACTATTAACTTTATATCATGCTGTCAGTGGACAAGGGAGCCAAATGTAAATAAAGAAATAAGCCCAGGCTTTCTCCAATGCTATACTATAAACTTTTGTAGAGACTTAGTCTTATTCATTTGTAACTCTTACCTCAAAGGAATATTTATACAGAAAACCCAAACAACAATAACAGCAAAATAAAAACAAACTGAAAGTAGATTAATGTTCATCTAAATTTAAACTGTGTGATTCATTTTTTCAAAGAAATTTAAAATTTTAACCTCATAGTGTTAATTGAATATTTTGAATCAAACATGTTTTTTCTATTTAAGAGCTTTAGAGTAGTAAAACGACTTTACCTGTGAAACATAAAAAGCTGAAAAAAGAGTTCTGAAAAGTAGCATCATTACTTCTTTGTGCTAATTTTAGTGGACGAGTCAGTGCTGACTCTCAAGCAATCCATGGTGTCTCATGAGGGATAACACCATGCAAAGAATCACATAAATGTCGCCCTACAAATGGGACACTACCTAATGGAAATTATAATTCTTAATATACGTTTCCCTTTGGAGCAGTGATGCATTTTAAAATTTGCTGTTAAGAGTTGATTGTAGAATTTTATTTTTCATTACAGCACTAGAAAATGAAACAGTGGTTTGCCTATGCAACCCCAGGGTTTTCTGGATTAAAAAAAGCAGAATGAAAAAAATACTGAAAGTTGCAACAGTGTTTTTCATTAGAATGATATTTTGATATTATATATTGAGCCTTTAAACAGTGGTGAAATATCATTGGGTATTGAAGCAAGAAGATCTTGTGGAAAACATAAAAGTTTTTATTGAAAACTGAGTAGTCTAGTTTCTTCTTGCATGAAGGTGGAGTTAATTTTTCCCTGATATTCTTAATTTTAACCTTTTCAGTGATTTGAAATTAATATTCAATATTGTGTGGTGAATTACCACTGGGATATTTTTCATCAGTCATCTCATTCCTCATGTCAAAAGTATTCAAGTTTGTTTCATAATAGTATGCATTATGGTCTTACAGTTTTGTGTCATACTTAGTATAAATACAGTATAATTCTAACAGGTATATATTATAGTCATAAGAAAGTAAATATTCAGAAGAATAATTTATGGTCCTGTGTTTATAAACACATGTCCAATGTAAAGAATTTATGATACTCTCTTTTATAAAACACATACTTATAAAACTGTGTTACATGAGAAAAAATATTTTCTAGGCCTTCACTTCTGAAAGGTATACTTTGTGGAACTATCCTTAGTTGAGTTTCTCTGCAAATTTTTTCATCTCAGAAGAAAAGTTGACACATAAAAACCAGAAGCTGAAGAACCATATCAGCACCATGTGTTCTGCAACTATCAGCACTGTGCTGCTGCTCCTATCCATAGGAAAACTGAGAGGCTTTCCCTTTACCATCTCTCCATCTTCTCTTAATCATCCCCAGGCTTACTGAAGTGCTACCATTAAGAATGCATTACTAAGACAAAAAAGTGTCTTCTTTTGAAGCACAAAATCCTTTGGGTGTTCCAACAATGCTCCAAATGATTTATTTTTCCCTCTGTAGAATTCATGTTATGTCAGGGATATGACTCCAGACTCACAGTCAAATAATTATAATTGGCCCATTAGCCACCATTTTCTAAGAGCTTTTGCATTTTGAGGTAATTTCATTGTTTTGTTTTTTGTTTGCTTGTTTATTTTATAAAGAAGGATAAATAGCTGAGAATGCAATCTCTGAATTATTTGATGGGATTTCTATTACTCATTGTTCATAATTAGTTAAGAGGCTGAGACAGGAGGAACACTGTGCATTCAAACCTAGCCTGGACTACCTAGTGAGATTAAGACCATCCTGAATTATAGAGCCAGAAATCACTGAGAAAACATTTGCTTTGTGTTGAGTTACAATTTGTCTCATTTTAGGAGAACTATTTTGTAATATGTGCTTAGGGGAAAAATACATCCATAGTGGAACTGCTAAATTGGTCTCACATCCTAAAAACTGCTTGCCCATTCTGAGAGGGAGAATTCCAGTGGCTCTTTTCTTTTTATGGGGCTAGCCATAAAGAGAGCTCCTCTTTTTCCTCCTGTGTGTTGGTGTCACTCTTACACAATTTTTCACATTTTTCTCCACTCAGCTCAATTAACAATACTTGTAACAAAAAAAAAGAGTAGTTGTAATGGGTAAGTAGAAAGTCCCTCTAAACATGCATTACCTATTTGTTCTAACTTTGCATTCAATCAATTGTGTGCTCTTGTCCCTCACGTTAACTGAGATGGTTTACTTTCTTCATTATATGGGTGGTTACAATGCCAAATGTAGTTATACAGCACCTATTGAAGAATATAAATCACCAATTTGAAAATTTTGACATATACCATAAAGGTGGCTAAACTGAACTACTTATTTATTTACTTATTTATTTTTTGTGGGTACTGGGGGTCGATCTCAGGACCTCATGTGCCAGCAGGTGACCATGACACTGAGCAATATCACTGGCCCTTTTTTCATATATGGGTACTGGGAATCAAACTCAGGACCTCACGCTTGCCAGGCAGGTGCTTATACCGCTGAGCTATCTCACCGGCCCCTGAAGTCCTTATTTAAAAGAGTGATATAGGTTAAAATTTTGGAAACAAATTTTATATTCATCAACACTTGAGTGGATAAAAGTGTTGTTTATGGACAATGGAGTACTGTTGTGCCATAAAGAAAGATAAACTTGAATCATTTGTAGGAAAATGAATGCACCTTGAGTCCATACTATTAAGTGAAGTAGATCAGATGCACAACCTTAAATATTGCATGATTTCTCTTATATGAAAAATTTAATATATATAAAAAACAAAGTAAAAAATAGATAATAGGAGAAAAACAAAGGAAAATAAACAAGTTATTGTAATCAACTGGAACAATGTATCCAAAATTGTACCTTGACTTACCACAGTTGTTTTACATTTTTTGTATGTTCTTTGACCTATCAGTCTGGTTTAAAATCTATATATAATAATTAACTGCAGGTCTTATAAGATGGATGAATATGATGCTGGAAAAATTAAAGGAAGTGGAGGGAGGTGGAAAAAAAATGAATTGAAATGTGTTATGTACATGTACTAATTCCCTACAATGAATGTAATTATTACGTGCTGCAAACATGTACTAATAAAAACAATAAATTAATTGAATAGGTTAAAATCATAATCTTTTATCAATTCTATCCTGATTTTGTCTTTATTTCCTTTATTTCACTGCTTTTTCTACAATTCCTCAATACATTGAGATTTAATAATTAATCCAGATGCACATCTAATCAGTGGTCTGTTGATAAATTAAATGTACAGAGAAAAAACAGTCAACCAAACAAAAAGAAAAAGAAAACAAGTTGTGCCAATTGCCAATAGCCATGGTATACATACTTCTACAAAAGTGAGTTTCAAACTAGAAATGTAGACTTAGTGATGAACACTACAGCTCAGCTTTCCCAAGTTAGTGTATGCTGGCACCAACTCTCCAGGTAATCCCTACTGCACAGACATGCCCCTTGATGCCTAGAAACACAATCCTCTTTCACTGGTTGCTCTTTTCATGGGTGAATATAGTATCAGTTCTGAACACATTAATATGCATTCTAGTCATTGTTTTGATTATCCAAAACAAATATTGATTCTTAACCAATGTGATATTTATCACAATACTTTCACCCCCATGTAAATTGTATGCCTCATATGCAGATTGATCTCTCTGGAGTCATTCGTGAATACACTGCATATTGTGTGCACACCATGTTCAAGTTGATAGTGAGTTAGGGTAAGTTATAAGTCTTAAACAAAAGTTTTAGAATAATCATGATGTACATTGCTTAGTATTAAATTATATTACAATGCGTGAATCACTTTCTGATTATAATACAGTAGATAATGTGAGCATTTATTTTATATTTTTTGTTTTATCAGTAAAGCAACATTATTATTTCAAATGTGATGTTTAAATATTTTTGGAAAAATATGTTAAAAATGCATCTAAATTAATTATTTAAATAAAAATAAAATAAAATATACTGTTGGCTAATATTTTCTAAATGATGAGAAACAGCATGCATTAAATAAAAACAGAAATTGGTTATTAATTTACCCAGCTAACATCTGAAAGGCAATGTGCTGTCTCTGAGGAAAATATTACAATGACATTCACAGATGCTATAAAATGAAAATGCCTTATAGTAGTAGTCATATATATAAGTAACAGAAGTGTAAGATAACTTAGTATTTGTTGACTTTTAAAATAAGCACCTTTGTGAAGCGAAATACAGTTAGCAGATTTCTGTCTTGGGTGATAAAATTAATTGTGTATATTAACTTAAATACCTTGTGAACACAATTCACTTCCATCATTTAACATGCATAATGTTGAATTCTTTAAGAGAAGTGTGAGGGGAAATTTCTTCATGATATACATATTTCTATATTTCAATAATAATTTTCCATAATATAATCCCATCAATTCCCTGGTAAAGTGTTAAGTATTTTCATTTGTGGTTGTAACCATTATATTTTGTATTCTATACTTTTAAATTATACTTAAAAATACCAAACTTGTAAAGAATTTATGCCTCTGTGGTATTAATTACATTTCTTGAGTAATCTAAATATATTATTTTATATTATTTGATACATAAGTCTAATGTAAAATGTCTTAGTTACTTTTCTAGTTGGTAAGACAAAATACTCAATACCCAAAGTTAAAGGAGGAATGATTCACTTCACCTCACAGTTTGTACAGGTTTCAGTCTATAATCAACTGGCTGCAAGGCAGAGTGGCATTGTAGAGGGGCATCGCTGAAGAGAAATAGTCCCTGGCAAAGCAGAGCAGGGCAGGAGGTAGCAAACTAGTGAAGAAGCTGCAGCAGCAATGAAACCTTCTCTCATATTTCATCCAGGTTACCTTCCCTTTGTTTGGTGCTACACAACCCCAGTGTGGCACCTCTAATGCCAGCATTGCACCCTTAATCCTAGGATCACACCCTTAATCCCACCATCACATAATCCCACCATCATGTACTCTAGATCCAGCCACCTCTGAAAATCTCCATATATAACCACATGAAGCTTTAGGGGAAATCTAAATACAAGCTATAACATTCTGCTCCTGGCCTCCCCCAAAGACTCATTCAAATACTTTTAGTCAAAAGACATTTAGTCCATCTTTAAGAGTTGCTAAAATCCAAAAAATTTCAGGAATTCTGAAAAGTCCAGGTCTAAATTCTTTTCTGATTTTTAAGAACACTCTTAGTTTTGAGTCCCTATACAAGTGAAAAGAAAGTTAAACACTTCTAAGTTACAATGGCACAAGATAGCCTTTTCCATTCCAAAAGGTACAAGGAGGGAGATGCAAAGGAATAGGAAAAAAAGCAAGACCAAAATCCATCAGAGCAAACATTAAATCCTATATCTCCATGTCCAGCATCTAGTGCAATCTGTGGCACATTGTAAACTCCAAAGAGCTTGAGAGGCTCTACCACTACACCAGTTCCAGTGGTTGTAGCTCCCATGGCTCCTCTGGCTGGCTTTGCTCACTCCTTGTGGCTTTCCTCAGACTATTCACACTCCTAGGTTCTCCAAACTTTCAGAGTCTCCACTGTACCTTCTGCTTCAAACTCAGCTTTGCACATTGGGTACACTGCCTGTCCTCCCAGCCTTCTTCTGAAACCTGTGTGGAAACCTTCCTGACATGGCAACTTTTGCTTTCTAAAAGCACCTAGAACCCACAGCAGGTGGATGATATCAATGTCTGCTGGCAGGTGGAGCAGAAGCCAGGCATCCTTCTTTCTTGTTTGTAAAGATTAAGTGCCCAGATCACTGAGCACCAGAAACCAAATCCTGAAGACAAACTTCCCACCATTATGGAACATGGTGTTCTGGGTCTTTCTTGCAAAGCAAAGAACTTCACCTTTGCAATTTTGAGGCTGGAATTCTGCTGGTTCTCATTGTGTCCTCAGGCCATCTCTTTTGTTTTCTTGTTTCTTCTCAGCAATCAAGTTCTCCTCTTCTCTAGTTTTGCAGTCCACAGCTCTACCAGAGTTTCCTTTCTGGCCAAACTCACAATGTTTTAAATTATTCAGCTGGGATCTTTGTTCTTGATTCTCAACAAAAATATGGCTAAATGCACCCAATAGTAACCATGGAACACCCTCAACAACAGACTGCCTTGAAATTTCTTCCTGAAGTTTAATAACTTTGCCACCTTTAGTCTCAGTCTCAGGAAATATCTCGGGACATGAACAAAACCCAGATATTTTTCTGCCACAAGATAGCACACATGATCTGGTGTCCAACAACAAATGCAGTCCTTTCCAGGAGAAACTTCTTGTGCCTGTTCTTTATTGGCAGCATTTTTACCAGCGTTCTGGGCTTGTGAGCTCTGACCAGAATCTCCCATCAAGTACAGGTTATAATACTCCAGGGTTGCTTCTGCAGCCGCTATTTCCAAACCTTTCCAAACTCTTCCCATGAGCCAGTTCCAAAGACTGCTAAACCACATGATCAGGCACTGTCACAGCAACTACTATATTTGTCTGGTGCCAAATTCTGAAACAAAGTACACAACACAAAATGTTAAAGAAGGAAAGGTTTATTTCAACTCACAGTTTGCAGAGATTTCAGTCCATAGTCAGCTGGCTTGAAGGCAGGGTAGCATGGCTGAGGGACATCACAGAGGAGAAAACAATCCATGGCAAAACAGGGCAGGCAGAAGGCAATAAAACAGAGAAGAACCTGCAGTAGCAACCTAGTATGCCTTTATAGTTCATCCAGGACACCTGTGCTTTGGGTGGTGCCATCTACACCCAGGTTGGGGCATCCTTAATGCCAGTATCATACCATTAATCCCTGCATCACATTTTTTTTGTGGGCACCAGGGGTCGACCTCAGGACCTCACATGCCAGCAGGCACCTGTGCCACTGAGCAATATCACCAGCCCTTTTTTCATATGTGGGTTCCAGGATTTGAACTTTGGCCCTCGTGCTTGCCAGGCAGGCGCTTATGCCACTGAACCACCTCACTGGCCCTGCATCACATATTTAATCCCAGCATTATACAACCTAGATCCAGCCACTTTCAAAAACTGTACCTGTAACCTCATGAAGGTTTGGGGTACATCTACATACATAGTATAACACATAAGTCATAGAAACAGCAAACTCAGAAAAGGAAACAGTAAGTAAATAATAATAGTGAAATATATGAGCATGGAGTTGTGCTTGTATTCCAAAACTCACATGGTTCTATTTAGAATGTCTCTGAGGGATCTGCAATTATTTTCAATATCATCTCATTTTACTTTTTTGCTTTCTTGACTACAGTTAGATTACTAGATAGATGATGAGGCTTAGAACCACTCAGGTATATCATCTTTAGCTTGTAACCTCAGAGATTCAGAAATCTGTGGGAGTGGGTGTAGATGTGAGAGTGTTTGTGTGGGTGTGGATGTGTGAAAAGGTGCTGGTCTAAATTATCTAGGCTCTTTTAGGATAAAGACTAAATGAAAAAGTCTTATTCTTTGATATAATGGTTAATATCATTTTAAAAATGGTTAGTAAAAAGTAAATTATCAAGTATAAGCTCAGGTGCCAAAAATTTGTTTCTAGAAATATTCTACTTGCACTCTACAATAAATGCTATATTTTCATCTTTCTTCTAATAGAATGAAAGAATTTTATTAGGATTGGGTGAGATTAAGTATGAGATATTTCCTTCCAGCTTTATCTTGCAACTCCAGCAGAGTCCAGTGTTTCACCTTAAGAAGTTGGAGCAAAACTGCCTTTGAGAGAATAGACTGCCAGGCTTCTCAATAATAGAAATCTTTGTCAAGGCAATTTTGATTCTCATTGAATTTCTATGGATTATGATTTAATGTGGCTTCTAAACATACCTACAAAGAAAATCAAATGTTTTTAATTGACTAAAACTCATTTCTTTACATCAGATTCAAAAAGTTTGTTATAATATGTATTTGTTTTATTTCCATATGTTCTTAAAGATATGGCACTAAGCAATTCATGGATCATCAACCTACATATTTGAACATTGACATTTATATTTATGTATGGTATCTCACAACAATCATTTAAGAAAATCAATGATTGAGAAGTCAATTAGAATGCTCAATAGAAACAATAATCACACATTGCTTTATGGTTATGTACCTTAGTTTTTGCTTGAAATTATCCTGTCAATTAATAGACCTAGTAAATAAGTTAAACTTGGCAATAATAATACAGCAACACTGAATTAATAACAAGGCATACAATAACAAATTTTACAGTGTTTTCTCTGTCACTATTACCAAAATATATATCTTTCACTAGGTCTAAGAGACTTCTAGGAAAAATGGGAGCCAGAACTAAGTAAGGTGGAAAAATGGAGTCTGCTGTATCCCACTCATATTCAGTAACAATCCACAAAATCAGAGTTCTGAAGTCTTACTATTAAGTTTTTTTATCTTGGATTTTCAACACTATACTTCACCAAAGGACAATATTTCAAATAAGCTTTGTCTTAACATTCTATATATGTTCAGTATCTTGCAGAAAACTATGAGATTCTCTTTTTCACTATGCAAGTGCGGAACCATATATAACCTGAAATGCTTTGTAAAATTTGTGATTTAAATCTCAATGTGCTCTGTACAGTGTGTCTCTGTATGTATCCTAAAATCTGCTTGTCCACAACCCTTTATTACTATGTACAGGGGAAAATTCAACATCTTATAAATAGGTACTACCCAATTGCCTGCATGTGAATTATAGAGACAGATAAGTGCTGTCATGTATAACATCCAAATATTACATTTGTTTAGTTTGCTTATATGTGAAATATTCAAATATGAGATAGAATTAATTCACACACTAATCATGTCACATACTAACATATCGTGATAGTAACACATCATGTACTAACATCTCATGTACTAGTATATATTACTAAATATAAAAGTATGAATTGTTTTTTGCTTCAAAATAATTGTTTCCATTCCAGAAGAATATGCAATTTCTCTCCCTCAACTAACATTACAAGGTTGAGTATTTAATCCAAAATTTTGGGAACCTTGTAAAGTATTCAATTCATAAAAATTGCTTACAAGATCAGTGTAGAGAAAGGACATCCACATTTGTCAGATGACAAGTGTGGCATGCACAGACCATCTAATATTTAAGGCCCTATGGCCTTCTTATCCCACCCCAGGGAAATTTGTTAATGGATATTTGTAATAGTAAAGTTTAATGCAGATTTATTATCAAACTTATATGGATTTTTTTTAGTGTTGAGAGCTTCCTCCACAAAATAGATACTTAAAAATTTAGATTTTTTAGTTTTTTATATTTAAATATCAAAATCAATAGCAAGAATGTAGAGTAGCTCTTTGTGGGTCTTAGACTCATGTAACTCACACACACCATTGAATATTCTTCTCTTTCTTTCTTTCTTTCTTTCTTTCTTTCTTTCTTTCTTTCTTTGTGAGTACCAGGGGTCAAACTCAGGACCTCATGCACCAGCAGGTGCCTGGGCTGCTGAGTGATATTACTGGCCCTTTTTTTGTATGTAACAAGAATCAAACTCAGGACCTCAAGCTTGCCAGGCAGGCACTTATGCCACTCAGCTATCTCACTGGCCCTTATATTTCTGTTTGTATCTCAGTAATATAGCCGTGTTTATACGAAAAAAAATGGATAAGAACAGGATGGGCACCACAACTGAGTGTATATCTATGTGTGTAGATAAGAAGGCAGGTATTCTAGTAAAGAAGATAACACTCCTCATTTTGTGAATTCAAGTGGTTCAAGTTTAGAAAGCTAATTTTGGAGGAAAGTAAAGCTCATACTTCTCACTCACCATTCATCATTTCAGGTTTTAGGAAACACAAGAGTAACAGACCGAACTATTAAAAATAATTTTCTTATATCTTTGAGCTTCTTTATTGAGGAGCCTACTGGTGTTCTCTGAGATATGTCTTCAAATGTGTCAAGATTTCCCATCTTCTGTTTTAATGTGCAAGCAGAAGAAAATATCGGGAATTGGGGAATGAACAGTCTTTAAAGTCTTTTCTTTTTCTTAGCTTGAAGTGTACAGGCTGAAATGTGGGTACATTATTCCACACAAAATGTTTCACTGACGTGAAAAAATTGAGAGGAAAGTTTATATAACACTATGAGAAATATTATTTCAGTACCATAACATCTTGTCACATTTTAATTCCAATACTAGGATAAATTTGGCAGCATGAATTCACTACTGATTTTAAAAGCCATCAGATATATAATAATGTTCATAGTCAACATATAGTATAATATATAAAAATGCAATTTTATAATCATGACATAGCTGTTTTCAACTAAAAACTCAAGAATATATAAAATGTGACCCAAGCAAAAAAAAGATAGAGGAAAAATTGTTAAATTTTTTCTAAAGTTAAAAGTAATATTTTGATGGTAATTTTATTTCCAAAGTGTTTTTAAATGAAAGATATAAATTTATTTTTCTTTGCTCACCATGTTGCATACTTTATTCTACCTCTCTTGTGACAGTGAAAAAAGAGTTCTCTGTTTTCTCTATTGCTATAATATATGTAGGTAAATTACAGAGTTTGAAGTTCTTTCTTTTGATGTGAAATTATTAACAGTGTTTCTCCTCAGATTTGCTTTTTACTCATCTATTTTACCTCAAAAATATCAACATAGATCTGTTATCTCCATCTTATTCAATAGATTTTTTTTGCAAAAGAGAAGAGGACCATGTGATGTAGGGAGTGGTGACAAAGAGTTACAGATGAAAAATTTAAAATGTGTTATGTACATACACCAACTACCCACAATGAATTCAATCATTATGTAATTCAATAATGTACTAAAAAATATGAAAAAATAGTCATTGTCTTATTCTATGTCTTCAAGAATGTTTCTCTTAACTGATGATAATTACTAGCATTACAAAAATAGCACTTGTTTAAAAGCTATTAATTGAGTGTATCTACCTAGAAATAAAAACTATGTGAATATTTTTTCTTGCTCATCTTCTCCTAAACATGCAGAGCATGTGGAAAGAAAGTATGGCTCTAAATTATGCTGAGATTTAATTTGTTTTAGAAAAGATGATAATGAACAGGGACACTCTATCTGGAATTTAAGCAAATATAGATTTCAGAAATAAATTAATGTTCCTTCTGGTACAAGTTATCTCCTGTATCTCTTAATGTTTCCCTAAATTCTCTCTTCATCCTGTGTATTTATTTCAAAATTCAATGGTTTTCCTCCAACTTTGACTCATACATGTTTTGTCTTTATAAATAAAGAATAACTTTAAAAAGAGAATATAATTTCAGGGCAAGTAAACTGATTAAAGAATTTTACCTAATGTATATGTTTAGCATCACTTATTTCCTTCAGTGAATTTATCAGGAGGGCAGCAAGTGGAGAAAATATTTCTGTTTGGGAGAAATTACTACATGTATGACTTCTATTGGGTGTGCATGCACATAATACTGTATAAACTGGTAATACATGTTCATGAATATTAATGTATATTACAAAATTCTTCAGTACACATATGAAAATTGAAAATTGTTTTTGTCAACAAATAATAATTTGTTATTATTTATGTATCTAGATTGAAGACATAGATTTTTATAGTAGGATAAGTGTACACTGATGCACATACATACATACATGAATTTCTTCTTTGTTTTTAGAAGTAGATATTTTGGATAGGATACCTAATTCCTTCTATAATAGAGATAGGACCTTTGAAATTTTGAAAAGAATATCAAATTGAAATAAACAGATCCACTATTTGATGTAGAGTAGGATTTCAGAATAAGAAAGCAGGATCTTTCAGGATATAAGTGATTAAATTAAAGACTTAACCTTGAATTTGGTGGATAAACAGTGAAAAATCCCTGAAATCAAATGTGTAATTTATAGAGTTCCTCAAGTTGACCACTTGATGGCAATGTTTGTCTACTTTAATTTTTCTTTAGCTTTTTACAATTCAAACAATCTAATAGGAAGAAATGAACTTTTTGGTCTTCAAGGTTATTTGTGGGTCCTAAGACACTGAGAAAAGTCTTTTCTTTTAAATGTATCCTGGTGTCTTTGTTTTCCACACAGAATAGGCTCTGTAGTCTGTTCCTAAAATACTGTTCTCAATCCTTTAATTGATCCTAGCACTGAGGGGCATGTTATGGAGAATTAGAAATGGCCTCAAATGAAGAAGAGTCACTGAAAATATAGAAAAGCACAATATGCAGCAACATGGAATATTTATTCTTAGGAATTAAATGTTGAAGGATGACAATGAGTCAATTCTGAATCAAAATTGCTACAATGAATTCTTTCTGATTGGATAGGTGTTCAGTAATATTTAGTACAGCAAAGCAGATTGAAAATTAAAAACATATTGATCAGAATAGTCTAAATCAAATAAGTCTTTCAACTTTTTTCTAACTAAATTTCTTCTACCAGTTCATGCGTTCTATCTAGAACTGGTCCTGAATAGAAGATTGAGGAGAGTTAGAATTCAGCACCTTCTTTCTTTCAAGGCTCACCTCAGACCACAGGTAGGAATCAGAATAAGGCCTGTGTTGCTTTGCTGGAGACTATTGGACCCTGTCAGGTCCATAATTTAGGCATTCAGGTAGATATTTCTGGCTGTGGTGGTCAAAAATATGAAGAGGTGATGGCACAGGAATTCCCTGGGAAGACAGGAAGCACTGCCTCAAGCTCCTAGTGTGAAACATTACCACTCCATGAGACATTTTAGTTAGAAAGGATTCCAAATTTCTAGGCACATACAAAATTTCTGTTTTACAATAAGTTGTATTTTAGACAAAACTGGATTGATGCTTTTCTTTTCTCTTTTGCCTAGTTATGACTTTTATTTTTATGTGGGTACCTGCAGTCAAACTCAGTACCTTCTGCCTGCCAGCAGGTACTTGTGCTGCTAAGCAATATCACCAGCCTTTTTTTCCTTTATTTGTGTACTGGGAGTTGAACTCAGGACCTCGCATTTGCCCTGCAGGTGCTTATGCTGCTGAGCTATTTCATCGGCCCCTAGATATGACTTTTAATAATAGTTTTCTTTCAGTATACTCTTTGTATTTATTTTTTTATTACTGTTGGACTTATCTTATTGGCTTTTCATTATTTTATTTGAAATCCAAAGAAATGACTGCAAGGAAAGAAAAGACCTTCCGAATTACTCATTTAGAAAAATGAGAAAAGCATCAGGGTCCAGTAGAAAAGTCTGACTATTTTATGTCCTACCACAGTCCCAGAGTGAAAAGAGAGTGGAGGACAAAAAAAGTTGATAAATTAAGTAAGTAAATTGTTTTGCCTGATGAAGATAATCACAGTGATGTGGACTAAGCAATGGTCAGTTTATTACTTAGAGAATTACCCACAGCCAGGGTATCTGCATTTTCAGCATGGTTATGCCAACCTCAACAGTGAGTTGCAAGATCTCTGGATGTAAGGGTGCTGCAGTGCAGGTGGGGAATCCAAAGTTAGAAAATCTGGGTCTATTCTAATGGACAGTGAACATATCCGCCCTTTGTCCCTACAGGGGATGTGTGTTTATTATTTTGGGGATTAGGAATCCCTACATTTTACTGTGGATGGAGAAATGTCTCTCTGTTTTAAAACAATAAACAAACCTACTACATTTCCTGATGGGACAAAATGACTTCTTCATAAAGAGTGTTCACTATAAAACACTCTTCCAAAAATAGGAACAAAGAGAAGGCAGTGCTTCAGACAAAAGACATGAAATAGAAGGTAAGGAAGAGAAAAGAAAGTTATGCCATAGTATTGTGTCCTAATCCATTTTCTCTGTAATTGCTGGAAGTTTTTATATTCTCCTCTTTATGGGTCATTGAGAAATTTTGACTAGGTGTCAGGTATGAATTTAATTTGATGGTGCTTTTTGTCTTTTTTTTAATTCAGTCAGGAGCTCTACACATACCGTTAAGATTTCTGGAATCAATTTGACACTTAGAGGCCCATTTCCAGACTTTGCTAGGAAATCTCCAGAACAGGTTTAACTCCCTTTGGTGTAGTCCAACAAATGAGGAAACACTCAACTAAAGATTCTTCCCGATGCTTTGTACATGTAGAGATATTTCCCCTTTGGACTCTCAGGAGCACGAACTATTCCCTTTTTGTTGAGGTAACTGCTTTTTTTTTTGAGGGTACCGGGGGTTGACATCAGGACCTTGTGTGCCAGCAGGCACCTGTGTCACTGAGTGATATCACTGGCCCTTTTTTCATATGTGGGTACCAGGATTCTAACTCAGGACCTCACACTTGTCAGGCAGGTGCTTATGCTGCTGAGCCATCTCACTGGTCCTTGGTAACTGCTTTTTGATGGTTATTGCCTGGCCTTGGATAAGTTTCCTCTCATGCATGAATAAACTAGAATTTAACCTAAGTTTTAAGGGGAACTTTGAACATTTCTGGAGCAACTTTAGGTATGGCTCCTTGCTCTCTAGTACTCTGCCCCCACTGATTCTAACTACTCTCACCTCTGACTCTGATCTCTGCCTCCTTAATGTGGCAAGAAAGCAGCTTCCATTTAATCATTTTTTTCCCTTTGTGAGGTGACCTGGAAACTGCCTGCAGGCAGTAAGCTGATGCAATTTTAGAGCTCTCATCATTCATTTTTGTCCTCAATATTAGCAATCTTTTGTCTGTTTTGTAAAGTGTGTTTCATAGATTTTGTTTTGTTCTTTAGATTTTTAAGGTAGGAAAGTGAATCTAGTTACTAAATAACCTCAAGAAAAAATCTTAAGAACAATAATATTTATCTCATGTTATTTTGTTTAACATCAGTATTTTTGAACAAGATGATTTACATTTATTCTTGCAACTGTAACTTCACATTCATAATTTTAGTATGGTTCAATATAACTTTAAACCCATGAGCTTAACAATCCATATGAAGCTATTTCTACTTAGTGTTGATATGTGAAATACACAACAAACTGGAGAGAATACTTTGACACACAGACATACATATTTTCCATGACTGAATTATTTTCTACACTGGAAATACAACATAAGCTGCTATATATACTGTAGTTACATGCTAATATGCTGTAAGGAACTTACTTCATTTTTATTTTTATATCAAGCATAATATGGATTTGATGAAAACTACCATTTCAGGTTTTAACTTCTTTAAAAAACCAATCTCCCAGTTAGTTTGTTACTCACTAAATATACTATTTTTTCTTTTATGGTATTGTGTTTTTACATTATAAAATCTGATATTATCAGAGATCCTACTGCTACCAAATGGTGGATTCCAGGGAAATTCCTTTTAGTTTCTTGGTATCCAAAACAAAGAATGGATAGGAAACACAGAAAAGGTAATGAGGGTGTGTATTTACTGAAGGAAGAAAATAAGTATACTCCACAGGACAAGGAGTCTGGGAACATACTTATGGAAGCCAGTGGAAAAAAGAAAGGACTCTTTTGTTTTCAAAATTCCTAGATTAGCATTTTTCTCATGCAAATAAGGCATAGGGACATTGTCCTATCCAAAACTCACTTGGAATGGCAGCAGATTTAAACTGCCTTATTGGAAGACTCTGTTTCCTTCCAGATGTACATGAAGAATTGAAAAGAGCTCTGCTTTTTGAGTGCATCTTCCTAGGGGGATTCTGGTCCTGGAAAAATGGACAAATGGACAAATGGACAAATATTGCATAACCTGCCTTTCAATGTCCTTCTTGGACAAAGCTCTTTCTCTCAGTAAACACAGCAAATTTCTTCTCAGGTTCTTAGAGGGGCAGATCACTGATATCCTGTCTGCTTGCATAGGGAAATCACCTGTTCATAAGAGCTTGTGATCTTCAAGCCTGAAGGCATCAGTGAGGGAAAATTAAAATTAGTCTAAGTCTGTATGGTGCACCAGGTGGTGTCTAGAAATGTGGTCTGTTGCTTGGTAAGCCATTTACCTGTCAACCACAAAAGATTATTAATGTTATGTGTACTCCAGACCTAACAGGGAGTCAAACCTTTCAGTTTTTGTACCAAACTTACTTTTGTGGCTTTTTATTTGCTTTGTTTAACATAGCTGTAGTTGCTATTGTCTTTAGGCATGGTGGCAATTCAGCAGCCACTCTAACTTTTTTGAAAAGCATGCTACTGAGTGGGGTTCCTCTCCCACCTTTTGGTTCAAGACACTTAGAGCAACCTCTCTCTTTTCTAACATGTAGAGAAAGAAGGGTTTTCCTAACTCAAGTATTCCTAGTGCGGTAGCTTCAATGAGGGCATGATTTGCTTTTTGAAAAGACTTATCAGTCACATTTTCCCCTTCTACAGGCTCAAACTGAACATTTGAAAGCCTCATATGGCTTTCCCATTGGTCCAAAATTAGTTATCCAGAGTTTTACAAAGATAGCCTTTTCCAGTAAGAAACAAAAACATTACTTTATGACAAGGGGGCTCAGATTACAGAAAGCTTGGATCCATTCCCTAGACAGTAACCTTTCCCTGTGTATAAGAAGGTATCCCAAGAATTGGTCTACCTGCAAGAATATCTAAGCCATTTCTTTTGAGAGTTTATATCTTTTTAAATGGATATCTGGAGGTTTAGATAATATTATGGTTGTACAGCTCCCAAGTTAGGCTGCAAAGTAGAATGTCATCTATATACTGTAGGCTCATCCATATATAAAATCTACGTTCTTTTTTTAAGTCCTTTCCCAGTACCCTAGCAAAATGTTGGAGGCTATCTTTAAAACCCTGTGAGAGAACTTTCAAATATATTGTTGTTTTCCCTTTGAGACAGGACTGCTCCATTCAAAAGAAAAGAAGATTTGGAGTTCAGATGGAAAAGGGATACAAGTGAAAGCATCTTTGAGATACAAGACTAAGAATTAATTTGTGTTTCCTGAAATTTGGAAGACGATTGTATATAGATTTGCCACTAGATGTTAGATTGAGGTTACAACCTTATTAATGAAGCAGCAGTCATATAGTACCTAATATTCTTTTAAAGGTTTTACCATGGAGAGTATTGGAGTGCTATGAAAGGACTGAGAAGGGCTCAGAAGGCCATGTTGGAAAAACCTAAGAGAGGATGGGGGCATTTACTAACCACTTTTCAGATAGGGCATTGTTTATGGTTGTGAAATTGGCTGGGATGTTTTAGTTTTAATTACCAAAATTTGTCCTCTCAGTTATTCCATTATACCATGTACAGTATCAGGTTTCACCTGCTGATTGGTTAGCTTAAGGAGGCCTAGAATAGTTTCAATAGCTAAAATTTCCTTTGGTCTTTGTTGGAATTGAAGAAATGCCTCAAATTTAATAGTAAAGTATTTTCCCAGTAAGGGAGTTACACAGCAAGGGAAAATTACTTATTCACTGTTGAACATTTTACTTCTAAATTAACATATCAAAGCAAAAATAAAGAAACTCTGATGGGGGTCCCCTCAACTCCCATTGTGTATATATCTAGAAAAATGTTTTCCAGCATAGAATGTTAAAACTGAGTAAGCCACCCTTGTCCCTAAAAGGAATCAAGCCTACCTGTGATATCCAGGGTCACCTGGGACTCCTTGATGGATATGGAGATGTCCGGGGAGAAGGGTATTGCAATTTGTCACAGGTTCCTTTCATCTTTTTTGTCAGAGCAGGAGGTGAGTGTTTTTGCTGGCCTGGCACTTCTCTGGCAGTGAGGACAGTCAAAGCTCTGGTTCCAGTAATCAGTCACATCAGCTGCCTGAGACATAGGGCAGGGCACAGTGGTAACTTAATATAGTCATGTGTCCTGTGCGAGTTTCCTTGTATTTAAAGCAGAAACTCTTCCTTTGATTGGCTCTGTGTTTTCCCTTAGATAACTTAGTGTGCTTAAAGCACTAATTGTGACAGCAATAATTTTGGCCTGCCTTTGTTCTTGATTTCTCTGTTTTGTCTTCTTCCAGATAGTGATTTTTGAATACAGAATATACTCAAACACATATGTTCTTAAATTGCCTGATTTTTCCTTAGAAGACACAGGAAGGGGATCTACCCAGATTTAGAAAGAAGGAAGAGTCTGTATCCCAAAAATGGAGAGAATAGCTTGTATCTATCAAGGTGATATTTTCTGGATTCCACCATGAGCACACCTAATAAACAGCAGAAGGAACTGGGATGGCTCCCTGAGGTTTTAGGAAAGGGATCCTGAAGCAAGTGACTCACTAAATTTATCTAAAGATGAAAGACTATCAAAGGGAAAAGCCCAACTGAGACTTTGATCATGGTGACCACAAAAATGGGCAAGGTGATGTAGGTGGCTACTCAAGCAGAGGACCAAAGTAGTAATAACTATTTCCCCCAAAAGAATGAGAGAGCTGAATAAAGTATTGGGAAGAACAAAAGTGTGTGTGCAAAGGAGACACATTAAACTGAAGGTCACACATACATGAAACATACACAGTGCATGGAAGCTTTTGTACCTGGGGGAGCCTAATATGCAACATACTGTGACCAGGTTATCTTGTCAGGGGAATTTATAAGCAGCAGATCTCCTACTGGCTTTTGTTTTACCTAGCAGCTTTTAACTCTCTGACCTGTTCCTTCAGTGAGTGACCCAAGACACAAAAAATGGGAAAGTGAAGAGTGAAAAAGAAAGAAAAATTTCCCTCCAAAAGGGATCTTGCTTCCTCTCTGGGCTCACCAAGAAATGATATGAGATAGTGGCTCATGTAAAAATTCTTTTCAGGTTCTTGGTGTCTTAAACAAAGAATTGGATAAAGCACATATAAAAGAAAGCTAAGGTATATATTTATAAAAGGTAAAAATAAAATAAATTATAGGGTGAGAGCAAGATGGTAAATAGATTCATAGTATCCTTTAGGATAAAAGAGGGTGTGTTTTCTATACAAAATTCAAGGATTGGCTTTATTCTCATGCATATAAGGCATTGGGACAGTAGTCCTACCAAAAACTCACTTGAAGCCTGGTTTACTAGCACACACCTGTAATCCCAGGACTGAGAAAGCTGAGGTAGAAGGATTGCCACAAATTAAAGCAAGCCTGGAGTACGTACGAGTTCAGGTTTAGCCAGAAAAACATTGGGAGACCATACTTCCAAAAACAAAACAAACTAATAAGACTTATTTGGCCTTGCACTAGATTTAAACAGCCCTATTGAAAGAGTTACTTGGCTTCCTGCCAGACGTAAATGAAGAATTTAAAAAAACACTCATTTTACTGGTTCCATGTGCAGTGCTCATGAACCATAGACTCATCATCGATCTTGTGATTTGTACACACCCCGTGGGTCTCCATTACTTTGATACATTCCACTCAGTTTTTTGACAACTTTAACTCAGTCCTAAATGCCTACCTCAGTACCAGTCTAAATCTCAACAATTTAAGTGTAATTATAAATTTTAAGGTAAAATAATTGTAATTCAAATAGTCATCAAATAACATGTATACATTTTTCCTTCAAAGAATCAAGGACTCTCATAAAATATAAAATATAAAATATATAAAATCAATTTAGGAAATTAGTTCATTAAGAAGGAAGATAAGTATTTCTCAATAGTCTTCAACTGAAGAAATGATTGACTTATATTTAATTATTGGATACACAGTGAGAGCTTTCATAAGCCTACCTTAAATTTCTGGAGCAATCCAAAGGAAATTTCAGTATCGATTAATAGACCTACATTACCTATTTCATTTAGGAAAACATGAAATTAGATTTTATAAGAGATATTGACTAATATAACTTTTAATAGAAGCCAATTTGATTAAAAATTTTTTGATCATATATATCATAGTATTAAAATAAGATCATATTTTTAATTTCCATTTTGATCATAGATCAGCAATAATGATCACTAATTAAATGCATATGCCCCTGAAAAATGCTTCCCAAAATGTGTATAACAAAAGCTAACAAACCACTTTAATACAGTAGTTTATTTTTCTCTTTAATTTAGGCTCAAAAACATTAAGCTATTAGGAAAAAATCTCTAATAATTAATCCTTAATTCTCTATCTAATATAAAGTGATAAAACCTGAGAATATAAACAAAGACCACTATGAAGAAGCACTGATTTGATGTTATAATTGTGGTTTTTCTAACAGAAATATCAATAGCCATAATATATACTGCAGAGAGGTCCTAATGCTGCAACAATTTTATTTGATAAAATATAGCTCAGAGAATAATTTACATTAAGGTTATTGTTACCTCTAAATTGTATATTAGTCAATATATAAAGGCGTTGAAAATAAGATATATTCTAGAATGACAAGCAATAAGAATAGTTTTATGTCAAGGAAAAATGAAAATAGCTTGTTTCAGCAAATTTTCTTTTTCTTTTTTCTAGATACCAGGGGTCGACCTCAGGACCTCATGCACCAGGAGGTGCCCGTGCTGCTGAGCGATATCACCAGCCCTTTTTTCATATGTGGGTTATGGGAGTCAAACTCAGGCCCTCGTGCTTGCCAGGCAGGTGCTTATGCCACTAAGCAATCTCACCAGGCCTCAGCAAATTTTCTTTATCTATGGTTTTCTTCTATTGCTTTGCAAAATCTTTTTTAATTTTCACATATCATTCCAGATTATGAAGTCACAACAGTGACAATAGTTGAGGCACACTTCTGCCTCACTTAAAATTAAATCGGGGCTGGTGAGATGGCTCAGCGGCTTAAGTGCCTGCCTGGCAAGCGCGAGGGCCCAAGTTCGACTCCCGGAACCCACATACGAAAAAGGGGCCGGTGATATTGCTCAGCGGCACAGATGCCTGCTGCCACACGAGGTCCTGAGGTTGACCCCCCGGTACCCACAAAAAAAATTAAATCGATATATGAGTATGAAGTAAAGTGTAATTTTGTAATAGCTAGATCTTTTAAAATACTTTGAAATAAGTAAAATAATGAAGAGATATTTTACAGTATATAGAAAAATGAAATATTTATAAAATAATACTTATTTTTTCCTTAGAGAAACAAATCATAAACATGATTTTAAATTATTTGGTGTGTATCAGATGTAGAAGAAAAAGAAAGCATGCATCACCAGATTAAGGCTCATTGACTGGCTTCCAAAAGGTCAATAGGGTACCATTTTCTTGATGATTTCACCAAAGTCAAGGAAGAACATCTAAGACTTGCATGTTCAAATCTAATTTCATTAGTATAAATGGCATGCATCCATCTCCTCAGAGATGTTTTAATATAATTGCATTCAGAAAATTGATGTATAAAATCAAAATTACTTTTTGGCAATACAGTCATTTCAGCCATAATCCAATATATGTTTCCTTAAAAAAATCTATGAATAAAAAAATATTAATTTGTACCATAGGTCCTAAGCAGACAATTCAGGTTGGGTAGAGATTGCCATAATGAATATTTAAAAATGACCAAAAACAATAACGTGGAAATGCTACTTCACTGCCATTACTACAGTGCACATACATGACACTACAGAGATGTAAGATCACACTTTTACCTCTGGTATTGTCATTGGATGGAGAGTTGTAGGGTCTGAGAGATAGATTAAATGAAGGTGTTCTGTTACAGTGAAGGAATCCAAGGAGCTCCTGCTTGGTTTCCATTTGTTTAAATATAATGGAAAGAATGCCCACTGCCAGGGCTACCAACCAAGCTTAGCTTTTTGTATATCTTTCTACTCTTTTATTTACAGTATCCTTAATTTCCTCATGTATGGAGGAAAATTACATGTGATGTAACATGATTTCATATTAAACTGATACCTTTGTCATGTATATTGTTTTATGTGTACACATTTTGTGAGAAAAGACTGAATAAAAATAAATACAATCTCGCAATAGAAATTTTCTCATTGGCAAAGCCAGGTCCATTCTATATTGTTTAGAAAGAACCCTAAATAATTAAAATTACAGTGCTAAACTATAAAATGAATGAGAGACATATATGATACAAATGTTTAGTAGTGAAAAAAAACACTTTCTATCCACAGGAAGCATTTCTTGCTAGTGGGGCATTACACACAGTGTCATTGGTAAAACTGTGAAGTATTCAATGAGCACTTTGTAAACTTTCCCCTACACTGCATCTACGATTCCAGGAATCAAAAACACCACATAATATTTTAATTATATGTTAATACCATCATAATCAATACTTGCTGATCTGAACACAATTTTGTACTTTAGCTTTTTTCATTTTATTAATTATACATTGTTTTGACTGGAATTTGAACTGTAGGTCTGGATTTTTAAACATTGACATTCAGAGCAGATAACTCTTTGCCATGAGATCTGCTCTGTGCCTTGCAGGATGTATGAGGTACATCGCTGACTTTTTCCCACTATTTTTCAGACATGTATTCTGGTTTCCAGTAGCACTACCATAATCATGAGAAAAAAAAAAGTTTCCAAGCACTGCTAAAGTCCCCTGGTAGTGCAAATCCTTCTCTGTATTGACTGTAAGTGGCAATACTAAAAGTGAATTATGAGGTATTTTTTATTTTAATTTTTTATTAGTACAAATTTACAGTACATAATGATTAGATTTATCATGGGAGTTGGTACATGTACATAACACATCTTAATTAGTTATTTTCTTCTACTCAGAGCCTTCTGCACTCCCTCCAACCCAGTTGCCTTCCCATTTGCGAAAGCTCTATTTGTTTTATTTTTAATTATTTTTTAAGCCATGCCTGTCTCTCTCCTCCTCTTTTATTTATTTATTTTTATTTTTATTTTTTTATGTGGGTACTGGGAGTTGACCTCAGGACCTAGCACTTGCTAGCAAGTGCTTGTGCCACTGAATGATATCACTGGCCCATTTTTCTTTATGTGGGTTCTGGGAGTCGAACTCAGGACCTCACACTTGCCAGGCAGGTGCTTATGCTGCTGAGCCATCTCACCGGCCCTCCTACTTTATTTTTAACCTGAACTCTTCCTCTTAAAATATTAGTTCTCCTGAGACAGTAGTTCCCCTGTATACATTGTAGTTTCCTGGGATAGGAGGTTTAAGTCGCACAGACTTTGTTCCTCTCCACCACATCTCACAAAGAAAGGGAGAAATTGCAAGTAACTATGGGTAGAGATTTTTTATTAATTTCTGTAGTTGCATCAATTAACTAGTTGTCATTTATCTATTTAATATTCTAGGCTTAGTTAGTCTGAGGTTTCTGTTTATTTTTCTGTTCCTCTCTTATGATGTTTTGCTAATGTTTACCTCCAGTAATACTACCAAAGAAAACTATCTTTCAAGATTAAAAATGTAGGGCCGGTGAGATGGCTCAGCGGCGTAAGCGCCTGCCTTGCAAGCGCAAGGGCCCGAGTTCGACTCCCGGAACCCACATACGAAAAAGGGGCCGGTGATATCGCTCAGTGGCACGGGTGCCTGTTGGCGTACGAGGTCCTGAGGTCGACCCCCCGGTACCCACAAAAAAAAAAAAAAAAAAAAAAAAAAAAAAAAAAGATTAAAAATGTAGATTTGGGAGGTAGGACTCAGACTGTCAGAAAGATCAACTTTTAAAAATGTTACCATCAAATATATTATTTTTCTGCATTAAGTATTTTCACTCTTAAAATGATAAAATATTACTATTGAACATTAGCATATCTCAGAGAATTATAATATATATTAACATAATAAATGTTATGTACTCTAATCAAGACTATTTTCAAAAGTACTTTGATCCATATTTTCCAATATTTCTTTATATATGAAAATTTCTGTGGATAACATTTGTCATTAAAAACCAATCATCAGAATGTTTTAAAAAATATAATTCTATATTTCCAAGAAAACATCTAATTGTTCTATTTTGTGTGGAAATAGAAACAAAGCAGATGCTGCAGTGGATCTCAATAGAATGTGGCTCATTTACAAATTAAGTCTTTTAAAACTTCCATTAATTTACAGGACTACTTTTTGGACCATGCTTTGTTTGTGGACCATGTACATCTTTTTCTCAATATAGGGTTTTTTGATTATTAAATATGTCTTTTTATTTTTATTTTCTTCTCAAGACAGGGTCTTACTATGTAGTTCAGGCTGGCCTTGAACTCACCCTGCAGCCCAAGCTGGCTTCAATTTTTCGGCAGTCCTCTTGCCTCAGCCTCTTGGATGCTGGGATTATAGGTGTGCCCCACACGTGCCCTGAATAGCTATTTCTTTTTCTGAAGTTATTATTTAACTTTTTAAAACTGCAATTTTTTCATTCTTTGAAGTGAATATAAAATGAACTTCTTTACATGCATGCAAGAGGGATTCAAAAATTTCCCTGAACCTTGGAATTCCTTGTCAAATGGTAAGAAAAGTCATGAGTTTTGCAGTCAAACAAACCATGAAAATGTAATGAACCCATATTATTCTGTTGTGTTAGTGCAAGTGTGAGGAAAAAACAATCATTTCTCTCTGTCAATATCAATCACTTCATATTTAGAAACTAGCGTGTTCCTATTGCAAATGTGTTTTTAATGAAATATTCCAGGTAATGCATATGAAATTACTAGCATACTTTCCAATTCTTTCCACATTTCCTGTGCTCTTTTATTCAACAAAACATGTGAAACACCTAACTGGAACACGTATTGTTTGGAATGTTGGGGTAAGTCTCTGCCCATGTGGATTTTATATCATTCCCCATGTTGACAGCTGACTTTATAGGGTGGTTTAAACATGGAAACATGTTTTTATGTAAAAACTGAGCTTAGCGGCCATGCTTTGAGAGAGCCAAATATACTTGGCAAAAAACATAATTGATAGCAGGCACAGCATCCTGGGCACTTGGTATAGGAAGAACAAGTCATAAAATAGTTAACATTTATAAATATCAGTTCTTTCACATCTAAAATCAAACTAATGGTATATGTCTTGAAGATTGTCCTTTGAGTTGCAGTAAAAGCTTTAGGGAATTCATTACACAGTCATGAATTTAAAGAAATATTAGGATCCATTAAGCCTATGATTCTCAAACTTTAGTATGTTAATCACTTAGATTATTTGTTAAACACATTTTCTGGGCTCAGAATAGGACAAGTGGTTTCCAGGTGTCATCCCTGATGATTAGGGTAAAATACCTAGTTGACATCCTCATAACTTGAAGGAACAAGCAAACAATATGTATGTATATATGTATGTATGTATGTATGTATGTATGTATGTGTTTTTTGTACTAGGAACTGAGTCCAGGGCTTTACACTGAGCTACATTTATATCACACTTTTATTTTTTACTTTGAGATGGAGTCTTATTAAAGTACTAAGTTTTAGAGGCTGGGCTTGATCTAGAGATTTTCCTACCTCAGCTTCACAATTGTGTTTTTTATAGCTTCCTCTCCATAATTTTCATTCTAATATATTGCTTGCACTTTTTTCCTGATATTCATTTAGTGGTAAAATAAATATATGACTTTAATTACATACTTCAGAAAGGTGAATATCTTACTAATTCTAATATTACTTCTGTTAATGTTTAAGAAAATGTAAAATCTTTAATGATACCTGGTAAATAAAATTAGTAAATTTATAACTATTATTTACTTCTGTTTTGTTTTTTTCTTTTTTGTGGGTACCGGGGGTCGACCTCAGGACCTTGCATGCCAGCAGGCGCCCGTGCCGCTGAGTGATATCACCAGCCCTTTTCTCATATGTGGGTTCCAGGAGATGAACTTGGGACAGCACGCTTGCCAGGCAGGCACTTATGTTGCTGAGCTATCTCACCGGACCCTATTATTTACTTCTGAACTTTAAATTATATTTAGCATTCTAATCTTTTAAAATAGCAGCTTCATTTGCTCCTTTCAAGTAATAGAATGTTTCATAATTTAATTGAAATTGTGATTTGAAGACATAATGTACATTATTGAATATTTTAATCTATATAATAATTTTATAGCATAAATTTTTATATCTGAGATATAAGCAGCAAAATTTATTTATAAAATTAACAATTAATTTAACATACTTTAAGATGAATTAAGACTCAGTTTCAAGAAAGCAACTACTTTATTACATACGAAATACAATTAACTCTTCATTTTTATTAAATGAGGAAGTAGGCAGGATCAATCTGTCCTGCTGAATCACTCAGTGAGTTTCTATCCTGTGAAATTTTCAACGTTTTTGGTTTGGTTTTGTTTCTTTAAAATAGAGTCTTGCTATGTAGTTCATGTTGGTCTTTAACTACCTACCCTCAGCTGGCCTTGAATGTGCGATCATTCTATTGGGATTACAGGTGTGTGCCATTGTGCTGAGCTCACCTTTTTTCATTTATGCTCATATAATTCTGGAAAAATAGTTTAATTTTTCTTATAATCTAAAGGGAAATATTCATATGAGTTATATTCATTTTTTGAGATTTGAGAAAAGGCCCAAATTTTTTATTCTACTGTCTGTAATTAATTTAAATATCATCAAAATTAAAATGGGTTTCTAATAGATACATATACACCTTCATGTAAGAAATGTAATTTGAACTTCACCCTCATGATTTTGAGAATATATTTAATTCCATTTCAGACACAATAATTTCTATCCATCATCAAAAAATAGCTTAGTATTTTTGCTTCATATTTCTTTCATTTGTAGAATTTTAAAGAATAAATATTATCATCAAGTCAGATTCATCTCTCTTTCACTAGAAGGCTCATAGTAAAGGACACATTTAGAGTTAGGAGTGATGATAAACTTAATACTCCTTTCTTTATTTTATCTTTGCCTATATTGTCCAGGACAGAAGAGGTAAGGAACTTTCAAGATTTCTCCTATATTCAGAAGTGTTTTAGTTCAAAATAAGTTCAAAATAACATTTATTGGGGGGAAACTAGGTAAGTAAAATACTTATAATAAATTTTTACTGTTGAGTTCTAAATAGAGCCTATTCTGATCTGTGAAATTGTTTCATGTATAAAAAGTGGGTGGTTTCATTGTTTTATTTAATAAGAAAAATTCTTATAATGTATACTAATCATGTCAAATTTTTTATTTTATCATTCTGTCTTCTTAGTAAAGAGTGATGTAATGTACCTGTGTAAAATAATATTTCTATAATACATTGAATGTATTTTTATAAAACAGAATAAAAATTTAACTAGTACAATTTTTCTTATAAATGCAAATTAGTGTCCCATATAGAAAATTTTAATATCAAGTTTGAATTTTCTGAGAATTTTCCTCCTATCTCAAAGATACCTGGGGCTGTACTGATTTTCTCTGATCCTCAAAATGCACTTAAAAACTCAAATAAAATCATAGAAACAGTACAAACAAAAATGGTGCAGAATTCTAAGTCAAAAAGCTTGAAAAACCATATTTTTTATAATTTTATTTTTATTTTATTTGTTGAAGTTTATTGGTACCATTTACAATATATAATGATCACTTTATCATAAGGAATTTGTACCTGTATATGATATATTTTGTGTCCTTATTTTTCCAATTAAATATAATTTTTAGAAGAGTTATATTTCAAGTTGGTGTAAGCATAATTGTACACTGGCTGGTGTCCTGGTTTTATTGGATGTTGGTGGAAGGCTACATATCTTGGTATCATAAGATGGAGAACAAATTTTTCACCCAAAAGGCTCTTCCTTTTCTTTTGAGTCTCAGCTTAAATTTTTGAGGTCCTTCAGAAGGAAGTTAATTTCTTGTATTCTAAATCCATGTTGCAAAAACCATAAGCTATAATTTTCACTATTTGTTATTAGTGAACATTTCAGTGTTCATAATTTTAAAAGAAGTAGTTTGAAAGTTAATGGTTAATTCTTTTCCTGGCAGTGTAAATTTTGAGCCATGGAATTTTTCAAATATAAATGCAGATAAAATATAATAGGGTATGTTTGATATGTCAAATAGAAAAGTAAACTCAGGGAAAAGAAGAATAAAAAATCACCAGAAATTTAAGAAATTAGAACTTTGGAATATCAACATTGCATTTTATTTGTTCTCAAATTTTATGAGAAAAATATAGAGGATATGTAAAAATGATAGACTACATTAAGAAAATCCCAGTGTTTATATAGAGTCAGTGCAGATGTAATTTAACTCCTGCACCTACATCTAGTTTCATATAGTCATTGATTTTCTCCAACTTGTCCTGTAGTTTATTGCTTTCATTTATTCACACCATTTTTCTCCTATCACTAAACCCTGTCATTTCTACCTATTGAAATCCTATTTATCTGTCAAGCTTCAGCTAACATGTCACCTGCAAAGAAGCAATTTACAGTCTCCATCCCCTGGTAGCCAGCATGGATTGCTCTCTTCTATGAACTTACATAATATTTTTATGCTGCACATACAACAGGTTACCAAGTATTATAGTCATTTGCAACTCATAATGATTGTATGCTTCTTGAGGATAGCTATTACTCATTCTTCAGCCCCCAGAGTGCAAATCACAGCTTTAAGTAATGAATAAAATAGTTGGTAAATAAGCATGAGCAATAAGGATAAATTATTTTACATCTCTCATACAATTCAAGAAAAAATAAATTTCGTAGTCATTTATTTAAAGAAAATATGTGTTAAAATTGCATATGTACATGAAACTACCTAAGTTTTTTTGTGAAAGATTGATTGCATTGCTAGTTATAATTTTACCCTTGTTTGCCTTTGTATTTCCTGCCATCAATAGGATGATTGGGTGATTTAGCACTTCTGATGTCTAGCATCTCTTATGAGGTAGTTTCATCAAGCAATTTGGGCATGCTTCAATCTAGGAAAGCTTAGAAAAGCTAATAGTCACCTGACATATACCCTTCCTTAGGCATTCAACCGAGAACACGAATATACCTGACAACCATTCAAGATGTTTTGGCAGTTAATATTTCTTCATATATACCATTCTCATGCTACTCTGAAAGTACTAGCAGTAAATTACAGATCTGAACATCTTGTGTTAAGAAAAAATGACTATCTTGATGTCATTATTGAAACTCATTGTACCAGGTTATCAATAATCTGCAAGTTAAGACATCACCTAAATAACTAAATAAGTTTGAGACAATTCTAGGAGACTGTTAGGATTTCCAGAAAACTTATTATGAAATACTTATTTCCCTTTTCATCTAAGAATTTGATAAAATATATAATTTTAGTGGCACATTATTGTAAACAGAAACAAAACACTTATAAGTTGTATGGAGTTCTACCTACCACATTCCTTTAGCTTGTGGAACTTATGAATTTTTTTACATAGTTTCACTAATAATTTTCATCCTATTACCAGGACTTGAGTAGAAACATTTGGCATATAACCAAGGTTTTATCTGGAATCTCATATTTGAGAATAGTCTTCCTCAAAGTAACTATGATTAGAGAATTTTTAAGTAAGTAATCTTGACTTAATGAAGTCAATATTTACAAAACCTTTTTGAGAAAACTGTCCAGATATCTGACATAGAGTGCTCATAATCTTATTTGTTCTCAGTACATGGTTACAAGTTATTTCCTGGTAGAACTTGAAACCTTAAGATATTTTAAGGAGTCAAGAAAAGATAAATTAATTTATATTCATAAGTAATAAGGGTCAGTTATCATAGGAGTATTTGTTGGGGCTTTTTACCTTGAGATGGCCTTTAAACATTCATTATGATTTTTCTGCTAAAAGTTTTGAGCACAGCAAACTAAAGAATACCAATTAGCAAATTATCATAGTTACTACACCTACACTCCCCAATTTCATTAAACTTTCCATCAACTTTATGGAACTTGTAGCTCAAAGTGGGTAAGACAGACTAAAGAACAGTTTCAGGATGCAAACCAATGTCTTCAAGGGCAGATCACCTCACAGGCTGAGATAATAAACTTCTGATCTATGATGCTGGCTGTTAGATTGCTGTTTTCATGACTTCAATTATTATAGTGATTTGGCAGTTTTCTTAAATTGGAGTTTGATTTCCAAACGTCAGTTGCAAACTTCAGTGTACTGCCAAGAAAGCTTGATGAGAATTTTCCCCATGCAAAGGATGCTATATAGACCCCAGTTTGATTATTCATTCCAGGCAATTAAGATAAATCCAAAAATTCCTCAGTGAAAATGTAAATAAGGACTTTAAAAACTAAGGAATATGGAATGTATATGTATGTATACATGTATGGGCATATATACATGTGTGTATGCTTTGTATGTTTATGTGAATGTATTTGTATGTATGAATGTACATATGTGTTTATATGTAACTATTTATACAGGGAAAGTTAGTTGCTTGTTTTAACCACTTACCAGTCCATTAATTAAATACAGGATGACCAAAAATTGCATGTTTTTCATTAATTTTTATCAAATAATATAACAGGAAATATTAAAAAGTCAATTTTATCAAATTTATTCAACAAAATAATTGAGTGGTTAAAATGACACCTGCCTGAGTGATGCTCAGGATAGGCAGTACATAAACAAAAGCACTCCCCTAGTGATGCTTGGGGTAAACTGTTAAGTGGGCCAGCTGAAACCATAGTAATAGTGTTAATCATAGTGATCTTGTGATTCAGACATGCCTTGTAAAAATGATCATAGCTGAAAAATTACAAAAGCCTGTAGTTAGGTAAAATCACCACACATGTACACATATCAATGGTCTATTTTAGATAAGCTTTAAGAACTATTTTGTTATCAAGGGAATTATTATGATTAATTTTCAAAATGTTTCATGGAAAAGTTATATCTTAAAAAGATCTATTGGATCATATTCAGTGTATGTTAAAAATCTTTGATATAGCTGAAATTTCTATACAGTATATATTATTTATTCAACTAGCAATTTATAATATATAAATGCAGAAAGAGTCACATTCTCCACATTTACTTGTGCTTATTCTAAGGTGTCCATATAAACAAAGTGATGTGTTTGATCTCTTCTGAGACAAAATCCATGTGTGTCAGTAGCTTATGTGATTTACTGTATTTTTATAAATTTATCTGTAAATTATAATCAGCTTTCAAATACCAAGCTTGAGCACTTAAAAGCCCAATGTCATTCATATTAACATCTTTGGTACAAATTATTCTGATACTATATTTAGTTAAATGGAATTTATGTTTCTGCTAAGAAAGAAATTACTATATATTTAGAATTAATTTTGCCTAAAGAGTAAACACATATTAAGAAAATATTGTTCAGAGGTAGCCAATTCAAGGCTTCTTCCATTACCATTATATCCTAGTCAATGTTTTTAAATGTTGGCGAAGTAACAATTGAAATTTTTGTATGACATTTCTTAAGTGTTTCAGAATGAATATGCATCTGCCTATCCATCACTTTTGTGACCATAAAATATTACCTGTTTTATTTTAAAGTATAAAATAATATCTTGAGCACCTAGATAGATTTTCAGGATCACAAGACACAAAAATTTTGCAGTTACACATTCTTCAGTGTAATTGAGAACAATGAATTTATCAGTATTGTCGACATGACACAAATGATCAGTTCTGTGGATACATGTTCAATATTGGTGATAAACACATGCATGTAATTAATCTTTGAAGAATAACAGCTTTGCAGCAAAAAATCAAAGAATAGCTGGAATGCTGACAGGTCAAAGTATAAAGCGTGGGATAGTTTTAAGTCATATATCTTTTACTTGTTTAATATACACAGTTGAGAAAAGTTATTTGTCATTCTTCCATTCATTCCCTCATCAATGTTATTTAGATATTTATGTTTAATTTGCAAATATTGTATAAGGATGCAGAAATTTTCTTTCTTCATGTCCTCCTTGATATTAATATCTTTTAAAAATCACATATAAAAATATGTATAAATACAATGATATTACACATTAAATTATGTAAGAACTGACCACTACTTATAAATGTAGGCAATCATAAAATTGCATAAGTATAAAATGCAATAGTAATACTTAGGTTGCTTTTGCAAATGAAGGCCTTGATTAAAAAACTTACATTCTGTTTGTAAAGCAACACCAATTAATAAAAAAATAGAAAATTAACAAGTTTTAAAATTTGCTTTTATAACTGAGTCAAAATGAATGAAAGATAATGGAAAGCAGAATAACTTTTCACTGTGATTTCAGTATTAAAATTTGTAAATGGAAAGATTTCCCAACTTGATCAGTAAGACTGGAAAAAATTTGGCAATTATGTTAGAGAAAATTATTGACCAGTATCTTTTATGAAAAAACATGTAACAATATTTTTGTGTGTATGTGTGTTTGCTACAGGGGATTGAACACAGGGCCTTCACAGTCAACTACTTCTCTGGCTTTTTTCAATTATCTTTGTTTGTTTTTTACTTTGAGACAGAGGTTCAATAACTTCCTCAGGCTGGGCTCACATTTGCAATCCTCCTACCTCACCTTCCCACAGTGATGGGATTACAGACATTTGCCACAACAGCTGGCATACATCAAAGTATTAGAAAATTTAATCATATCTAAAACTGACAACACAACTTGTAAAAGTAAGATGCATTTGAAGAATGCAAAATTAATTTAACATTTGAAAATCAGTATAATTTGAAATATTAATAGACTAAAAGATAAAAACCTTCTGATATTAAGAGGTACAGAAAATATTTGATATAATACAACAGCATCTATTAATGATATAATATATAGCTCACACAAGAAAGAGCATGTGTCAAAGAACCTATAGCTAATATCTTATTTAATGATGAGATAATGAATGCCTGTGCCCTAAATTGAGAACCAACTATTAGAATTTAGATGTGAATTTAAAACTATGTCACAAGAGTAACCTACAAGAAATCAATTGCATTATGGTTTTTTAAAGAGAAGTAGTTAGAAAGTAAAATTCTTAGAGATAATAGCATTTAGGGATTTCTGTTTCTGACCAAGGTGGTATAAAAATGTGTCCACTCACATGAGAAATACATACGTATATATGTACAATCATACATACAGGAAAATATATGAGACAGTTTTCAAAACACTGAACATAAGACAATGAAACATACTAACTTCCAATATATAAAAAACAGATTATATATGTCCAACTATTGATGAAACATACTGCCAGAAAATAGTTACCAAACTATGATACATTTAGAGAAAGATAATCGAAGTGAAGTCTACTGGAGCTTCTTGAGTTGAGGAGACAGTTTAAATAATCAGGCAAAACAATGTGAGATGAGTTAAAAGATATACCAGAGAGGAAAGAGAAGAGGGTGTTTGGAGGTCATCAAAAGTTTCTTCTCAAATATTCAGCAGAATATTTCTCAGCACACATAGGTGAAATACTTACATGAAATGTGGATATATCATATGTCCTAATGACAAGAGACCAGCTCAGTGCTCATAAACATGTGTGTGCTCAATAACTAGATTTGAAAATCTTTTGATTTTTTGCACATGATATAGGTTTTCCCTGCATAAGTACAGAATAATTGGTTCTTGAACAAACCCTACTATTGTGATATTCAGAAATTTTTAAAATAAAAGCAGAAAGGGTCAAAATACTTTGGAGTACTTTAACAATATCACTGAACTAACTTCAAATGTATTTAAAGAAATTTAAAAATATTAATGATCTAACAGAGTAAATTTCTCAATTTCCAGTGGTTAATCAACAATGATCAGACATGTAACAAAACATAAAAATTTCATATAATAAAAATGAAAACTCACATAAAAAAGAACTCTGAACTTAGCAGATAAGCATGCACACACACGCACACAGATAAACACACACACCTAACAACTATATTCTGAATATATTCCAGGTGTTCAAATGTAAAATAAGTGACATGGAAGATATTAAACATATGGAAAATGTAATAAAAGACCTAATTCAAATTCTGTGAAACAAGAATTATAATATCTTTGATTAAAAGTTACATTGGATTGAAATAATGGTACATATATTTGTCAATGCATAGGGAAATAATGTACTATGTGACAACAATATCCAAATCAATACATAGTTAGAAAACTTAATTGAAAACAACACAAGCTGGGCATAGTGGTACACACCTGTAATCCTAGTACTCAGGATGATGAGGCAAGAGGGTTACTATGCATTTGAGGCCAGTCTGGGCTACTTAAGTGAGTTCAAAGCTAGCCTGTGCTACATGGTGAGACCCTGTCTCAAAAAAAACCAACCAACCAACCAACAAACAAACAAAATACAACAAAAATGCAGAAATAGAAATCAAAAGAGAAGTAGCAGTTTTTGGCATAATTCCAAAGTGCTTTATACATGTCACAATGGATCCATGAAGAAGAGTAGAGAGAACAGGGAACAGAAATGTTTTTGAAGTAACAAATTTTGATAACCATAATCCCACTATTCCAAAAAAATTCAGTGATTCATAAGAGTAAAAAATGAAAATATGGGCTGGTGAGATAGCGCAGTGGCATAAGCGCCTGCCTGGCAAGCACAAGGTCCTGAGTTTGACTCCCAGAACTCACATATGAAAAAAGGGCCAGTGATATCACTCAGCGGCATGGGTGCCTGCTAACACACAAGGTACTGAGGTCGACCCCCGGTACCCACAAAAAAAAGTAAATATTTCATCAATGCACATCATATTTATAATAGTAATTATTTTCCACTAAATTATACTAAAACAGTGGTTTAAATAGCTTTTTACAGCTTTTATTGATCATAGATGTGAACTAAGTTTGTTTAGGTTCTTTGCATCAGGGGGTCTCAAAAGCATTCATTAAGGCATGAACTGGTGCTTGAGTCACTTCTGACTAGACTGAGGAAGGATTCAAATCCAAGACCACTTGTGTAATTGTTTGCAGGTTTAGTTTTTCAAGTTTTGTTAATCTGAGATTCTCTGTTCCTTTCTGACTATTGACTGGAAGCCACATTCAACTTTTTGCCAGGTAAACTCACTTATGTGACAATTTGCTTCACCAGTGTTAGCAAGAAGGTATTTGTAAGTGGAACAGAACTCACCATCTCATATAGCCTAATTATGGAGGTAATATGCACAGAACTTTTTCTTATCATATTGTGTAGAAACAAGTGGAAGTCACATTTATACTTTTAAGGATATGGTATTAAACAAACACTTATCATTGGTGTCATCTTAGAAGGTGTCTATCATAATAATCAAATTTTTCAAATACAGTATTTAGGAGTAAAATATTAAGGCAGTCTTTTGGGAAAAAAAAGTACATTATAAATGGAGGAAAAAGAAAGTTATGACTGCAGACTTCCACTCAAAACAATGCAAAAGAGAAAAGAAAAGTCAACATCTGTAAAACTAAATGGAAAAAAATGGTGTTAACCTAGAAATCAATATTTATCATTAATATCTTTCAAAATGATAATGAAACAAAGATTTATTCCATAAAATCTGAAAAATTCATCACCAGCACACCTACAGTACAATAGAAAAGGAAATTCTGATGACAGTAGGTATATTATGTATCTCTTTATGTGTAACACAATACCCCAAATATAGGGGCTTCAAATCATAAACATTTATCATATCACAAACCCTCTGGGATTCAGTAATACAAGAACTGGTTAGGCGAGTAATACAGGGACAGAAACTCTCAGAAATGTTCATTTACTTTGTCAGCTGGAGTTTTAATGATTCAATACTCACTTGAGGCTTGAGAATCTATCATGTCATGCAATTATTGACATTTGGCCATGGGTTTCCATGCCCTGCCATAGGGGTTTCTCCAAAATGTGATTAAATGGTATTATCATGATATGGCAGCTGGCTTCCCACAGAAAAAGATGATCAGAAATGAACAGAGAGAGATATACAGAGACAGAGAAGTCATTCTGAAATACACATCTTTTATAACTTGATATTGGAGGTATCATCCAGCATATCTGTATCTTATTGGTCTCAGAAAAACCCAAACTCTGGTACAGTGCGTAGAATAGTAAAGGTATGACTAGAATATGAGATTCACTCCAGACAGCATAAGGTTAACTACAAACATCTCCTTTTTGGTCTCTGATATAGTTTGGGTCTTGAATTTTTCCCCAAGCCTCGTGTGTTAAAGATTTCATTCCCAGCATGGCACTACTGAGAGATGGTGAAATCTTTAATAGGTTAGGTTTCATAGAAGGTCTTTGTTCTGGAAATATGTCTTTAAGAGGATTGTGGGTGCTCAGTCTTCTCTTTTCCTTTTTGTTTCTGGACTGATGAGATCACCTTTTTACTCTGTCATATATTCCCAACATGACATGTTGCCTCGCCAGAGTACCAAAAATTGGGCTATTTCAACATAGATGGCAAAATGCCACTACCATGAAATAAACTTCTCTGTAAACTAATTATACCAGTTATTTCATTATAGTAATATAAAACTAATATGCTACCAATAATAAATAATCTTCTACATCTATTTGTAATCCTACAAAAAATTCATTTCCTAAAACATTATATCAAAATACAGAACTTCATCTTTTAAATGACTTCCAACTCAGATATATGCTCCATGGGTTGAGTCCCATTTGCACAGATCCTCAACTATTATGTCATATGACTTGTGAAATTTAACAAGTTATTTCACCCTTGCTCACCCAAAATGTAATAGGGTATGCATAGGAAATCCACAATGGGTATGCATATATGAAAGAGGGAGGAAATTGGAGCAACAGGCTAAAACTTCATTTATATCATATGTAAAACTCAGCCAGCAAATTTTGGATATTTATTGATAGGTCTCAAAGCCTGTGTAAAATTCTCCTTGACTGTCAGCTGTCCTATCTGGGTTCCAGCTTATACCTTTTCAGTCATCCCTATTTTATGTGAAAGACAGAACATGGTTGGAGCACAGCAATGTTTCCAATCTATTTTCCCAAAGCAAAATGGGACAAGTGGAACAAATTTTTGAGAAAGTTTTCTAAATTTCACATAATTTCAGGTGACAGTGTTGTATAATTATCTGTCACTAAGTGATAAGATTCCCCATAGTTTTTAATAATCTTTACATCCTCTCTAAAAAATGCTCTCAGTTTTCAGTAATACCTAGTGCCCTGTTCCAAAGCTAGGTTTGTATCACAGCACTTTAGTCCTAGTCACCAAAGTCTCCATTAGTCATCTCCTGTAGTGTAAAATTTAGTGCCCAAACATAGCAGTATACAACTAGAAATACTATTTCAGAAAGCTTCCTAAAATTAGGAATCAATAAGTAGATTATCTGCACAGGGCTCAAGATCCCTCATGGCAGAAGCACAATGTGGGAAGGGAATATATGAGGATATGGACAAACAGGACTTCAAGAACAAGGAGGGAAGTTTAGATACCACAGAAGGAAAAGGTTCCCATGGCTAAAGCTGTATTTTTAGCCTTTCAAATCTTATTTTTCTCTTTACCATTTCTAACATTCAATTTTATTCAAACTGTCACATTTAATAAAATGTTTAAAACACATTCATAAAATACTACTATCAATGCTCAGTACAGAATAGATATGCCAATTGGTGTGATGCCTTTATCTGTCTAGGTCTAATGTACCTTCCCTAAATGCACTAACACTTACTACTTCATAGCTTATACAAATCTCTAAGAAATATTAATTCCCACATATTATAATTTTGGAAAATGTAACCATGGAACATAATACACTTCCAGGTCATATTGATTATACTACACTGGAGTGAAAGAAAAAAAAAATAAAAGAACAGTTACAGAGATAGTAAAGAAAATAAAAGCAAGCAAACAAACTGAAAACTTTTATCAACCTATTTATTGTGATGACAGATGAAGCATTTATTTTTATGATCTGTCAAATCAACTAATAACTTACTTTTTTTAAGTGGAGCAATACCAGATGCTATAAAACAAGACAATGAAGGAAAAAGAAAACTACATTTCTGAAGATGTTTATATATTCATATAAGTTTAGAGTCTTTGGTCTATAATCATTATTCACCTGTTTGTGAGGTTCATAACAGGGTTGTGGCTTGAACTAATCTATGCACCAAAAATGTTGAGAGCCATACTGATTTTATGCTATTATTTTCAGTGTTATGCAACCACAAAAAATTGAAGAATGTTCTGTAGAGTTTGCCATCTGTTAATAATTTTTAAATAGTACTTTATAGTAATCACACATGATAATAAAATTGTGTGAGCAGTTTATTTTTGATTGCTTTATACTTATGTTATCCACCTGCCTTTGCCTTGCTGGCAGTTCTGGAGGCCAAGCCTTCTGGGCTGAATCATCAGGGCTCCATAGCCCTCTGACCTTCTGTTACGTTTAGACAGGTAAGTTACTGACAGGATATCAGAGCATATGGGGAGAATAATGTCAGAACATTCATCCCTATGATTTCCCTGATTTAGCACTACATATTAGGTTACAGTTGGTTTTTTTTGCAGGACCACAGCATTTATAAGAACACTTCATGGGGGATTCCCAGAACACATTTTTCTTCCTTCAACAATGCAGTGCTACATAAGCTGGGTGGTATAATAGCTTCTCCCAATTGCTTTGCTCTGTATACTTCATCATATCTTCTGTATTATCAATATCACTTATGTGAAAAAAATAAAACTGTATGTTTTATGATGTATGAGTTTTATGCATTTAAAATTTCTACATCATGCCTGATAGGTATAAGAAAGTGTTGAAATTCTAATTGATTAAGGGATAATTAAAGTTATGTAGATAATTATCTCAAGGATGGTAAAATATTTTAGACTCCTGTAAAACCTTAAGAACTATGTTACCTATGCAAACTGAATAGCCAGAGAAAGAAATCAGTTTGCTTTTTAATAATTAGAAATGTGTGATGGGCTGGTGAGATGGCTCAGCGGCTTAAGCACCTGCCTGGCAAGCGCGAGGGCCCGAGTTTGACTCCCGGAACCCACATACAAAAAAGGGGCCAGTGATATCGCTCAGTGGCATGGGCACCTGCTGGCACGCGAGGTCCTGAGGTCAACCCCCCGGTACCCACAAAAAAAAAAAAAAAAAGAAATGTATGCTGAGGATATAGCTCAGTGGCACAGTGCCTGCCTGGCTAGCACAAGGTCTTGAGTTCAACTCCCAGCCCAAAAAAATAATAACAATTATAAATGTAATTTATCATTCCATGACTATGCAAAGTTACATGTAAGAGTTAATTAAATGAAGAAAATATATTCTCAGGTACATATCACAATACACTGTTCTTTAAGGGATATGTTCACAACTAAAATTAGGAGGAAATTCATACTACTTATTGGATGGCTAATAAGCGTTAGGCTAACAGAACATTTATTTCTTTGCAGTGCCCTTCTCTCCTTATTTGCAGTCTTTGCCAATATTTCTTAGTCAAAGAGTTCTTGTTAATCTCCAGTGATATAAAATAATCTATAGTTGCCTCACATTGTTATGTTTTCTATAGAGACACTGATATTTTTACTTTGCCATCTCTTATGTTCCTATAAATAACCCTGTAGTGGAAGCTTTGCTTAACCCTGAATTTGGGTCACATGTCCTTTCCATTTCCTTCTCTAGAAATGTAATCAATCGAAACCTGAAAGCCCGTGCATTTGTTAATGTCATTTTTTTGTAGCAGAGTTCCTCACAGTGGAATTCACGGGTGACTGCATCAGCATCATGTGGAGAGTAATTTAAAAATGTGTTTCCAGGCTGGTGTTATAGCTCAGCAGCATAAGCACCTGCCTGGCAAGCATGAGGTCCTGAGTTTGAATCCTGGTACCCTTGTAAAAAAAAAAGTGTTTCCTGTTTTCCACGCTGGATATTAATTCAGAAAGTCTGAAATCTGGGAAAAAGCCATGGTGACTTTTATGAATGCTAAAATTTGAAAAACCTGTACACTGTAATAAGTGAGGCAGCCTAGGTACTAATCCTTCTGACATGCAGTACAATAAAATTATAAAACTTCAACCCTGCTCATGATACAAGCTACTTTCTTCATGAACTGGATTCTTGAATATAAAAATTTATAATCTTTTAAAATGGGGATAATAATTAGGTAATTTACGGGAAAGTGCCAAGGGTACTCAGAAAGTAGAGCTCAGTAGTGGAAAATGAATCCATACAAAACAAAACAATGTTCTGGCCTGACTTTCGGCCCAAAGTGTTTCCAAGTAACATAATGTGTTTCAAAATAAAAATCAATAATACTTATAGTATGCAAAAAAATCTAGTGCTTCCAAAGGTAAAATTCAATGTCTCTGGTATTTAATAAAAAATTATAAGACAAGAAATGTATGAAACTATAACTTATAATGAAGAGAATAAAAAAACAATGAGTCCTGGAAATGAAAACAATAAAACATATGCTGAATATTATCCATTATATATATAGCTGTATTTTGGAATGAAACAACTATGATGATGTTGCATTTACTTTTTAAAATAAATTATTGTCATAGCAAGAAGTAGTCATACCTTTGTACTCAGCTGCTTTGAAACGTGTTAAATTTGGTACCTCATGCATTGCAATGTGAAAATATGCTCTGGTGCTCCTCCTTTGGTTTTTTTAAGTGTAAGTTAGAATTTGATAGTGTCACTTCCCTTGTTATGGTATTCTTTACAGCTGTAAAAATGTGATCCTTTTTGCACCTCCTGGCATCAATTAATAACATAGAAAGGAAGCACTGTATGCACAATATGTATTTTTCAATAATTAAGTTTCAGATTTTAAACATCTATTAAATACCTACTATTTAAAATAATGTTTATTGTAGTACATTTTTTAAATACATAGTTTTATTTGTGATGTATGCTATTTGAAAAAATTATCCTTTATTCTTATAATTCTTAGGTATTTTTATTTATTGCATGTGCATTTGTTAACTACAAACTTAAGAAATAGTCATGATAATGGAGGTATTACTGTTGAATGCTGTTGTAACTATAGTACATTTGGGAAGTGGAAAGGTGTTTTTAATTCTCTCA
The DNA here is from genome assembly GCA_028451465.1 of Erethizon dorsatum. Classification (NCBI taxonomy): domain Eukaryota; kingdom Metazoa; phylum Chordata; class Mammalia; order Rodentia; family Erethizontidae; genus Erethizon; species Erethizon dorsatum. Next base: position 116,452,470 of record CM051824.1, read on the forward strand.
TCCAATAATTTTCATCCAGTAATTGCTGCATACTAATAAATGGCTCCTATAAACTCTTGATTGCTACTAGTTGTAGTCCACATTTACAACTGTACCACTGTTTTCTATTATATTTCTATTACTCCTCATTTATTTCATTTTGTTACATACAGAATCTAAATTCACAAATATCCTTTATTATGGACCATATAGGTTTCATATCTAACATATTATTTTATGTTCATTTTATTCAAACTATAAATGAATTAAAATAGACATTAGCAGGATAACATAATTTTAAAAATTAAGATTAAATTGGTGGAAAAAAATTTCACAATGTGTTACCAATAGTGATACAAAAAAAGCTGTCTATTTATTTATTATTTTCTAATATGCTCTCATATATATCTATATTTGAAGGTCTGCTCTTATTCCCTCTATTTCTTTGTACTAATTTTATAACCTTTTCTTCTCAATCATTGGGCACTTCCTTCCAATTTTGCAGAAGTTAGACAACATTAGAACTTAATATATGGCAATTAAATAAACCTTGACAAACACAGTTTTCACACAATTAACACTAATTAATATAAACATTAATATATGTTAAACCTGTTTCTAACTCCTATGTCACTTTCTAAAAATAAATAACATGTATGCCTAAGGAATTTAAGCAGAGATCTTAGGTATAAATTTGTATAAATATTTTAAATAGTGCTTTAGAGATCATTTTTTAAATAAAATTTGAAAAAATTCCTAAGGCATTGTTTATAAAAGTCCATGAAAATTTTTCAACTTAAAAAGAAAGCTGATAATATCTTACTCAAGGCCATACCTTCTCACTTATATTTGAGAGAAAACCAAATAAAAGACAGATTATTAAAAGGCCTATAGTTTGTGTTTTAAATAGAAAAAATGTTAGATTTACATGGATATTGAGAAGTTGCTGTATTATATGAACACACTGTTCTATATTGTAATCATAGCCCAAAATCTTATCTCCATCCTTGTTCTACCCCAATAATTGTTCTAAGAAATTATTGATATCCAGAATTGCTACAATGTTGAAATGTATGGGAAGTAAAACATATGTTGAAGAAGCAAGAAACATGAATTAACATGAATTAGTTAGGTTAATTTAATCAAAATTCATAGGCACAAAGATAAAATATTTAGCATGGCTCAAAAGGTCAGAAACTGGAATTTTCAAGTACTTCAATATTTCAAGCTCACAAGCCAAAACTGGCTGGCTCCTAACAAAAGTCACAAGAGACTGATAAATAAATCAGACTTTCTATATATTAATTTACTCCATTGATCACATTTTCTAGCTAGAAAGCTCACTTCTTGCTATTTGAACTATATAAGAAAATTAATTATTGATCAAAAGGTTAGTTGATGGCCATGGAATTAAAGAATAGAGAAGCAAATACTCTCAAGAGGTATTGCATCTACTTCATGAAGAAGGCTACTAAATTATTCCTACCTCCCACAGCAGTGGACACTATCCAGGGGCCAAATTTCTTGTAATTCCCCAAATTATTATTTTTTATTTCTGAACAAATATAAACTCATTCTTCTGAATTTTGCTTATTTGAAAGCTGTTTTCTTATTCTATCCATAGCTCTATTGACAACTTGGCTTATTGATATAATGTTATTGAGCATCCTGCATGTATTAATAGGTTTACCTGAAGCAGACATTGAATACTTTCCTGGTATTTTTCCACCATGGATTAATTTTCAGAGGTTCATTGAACTTCAAATTATTTAGGAATTTCTCATACTCTTCCAACAAAATATGTGAACTCTCTTCAAAATTAAATTTTCCATTTCATCTGAAAAAAAAATTAGTTGCCTGTCCATATTAGATATTCTTACTAGAATAATGATACTATTATCCTCCTGTAAAAAAAGGGCAAAATATATAACCATTTTCAACTGTTCTCTCTTTGTTCTTGTAACTTAACCTTTACAAAATTATCAGTTCTTCTGAGCACTATCATGTGTTCCTTCTTTTCCTTTCTAATAATTATCATTGATTTACATCAGAATCTTCATATGTGCTTCCTCAACTATTAAATATTAAGCAAACATTTATCAATTTATTTTTTATTTTGTTCAGTTATTCAAAAATGTTTAATGAACTCCTGTTATGTGCCAATAACCAATTCAGGCATTAGAGATACTGCAGTAGATGGAAAAAAGCTACCTATTTTAACCATGTTAAATTTCACTGAAGAAACACAGAGAAAAGAATTTACTAAGAAAATAAACATGTTTTTTATGCTATAAATATTATGAAATAATAAAGTAGTGTAATATTAAATAATATGGAAAAGTGCTGCGACAGTTTTGTTAGGTAATCAGTGAAGACCTTCTTGTAAAATTGAAATTTCTGCAGAGATCTGAAAGAGCACAGAGCTTGGAAATTATATGTAATAGCATTTTAAGTATTAGAAAAAGTAAAAGAAAAAATTAAGATGTTTGAGAAATAACAAAATGACAGTTTCATTTCAAGTATTTATAACACAAAAAGAAACAAACTTTGAAAATTAGGCTTAGACTTAGGTAGGAGCTAGATGATAGCTGTATGGGTCATACAATAAAGATTTTGGATTTTACTCTACAGGTCTTGGAAATCAGTGCAGTGTCATGAACATAAAACATCACCTATTTGATATTTCAAATGGCATCTTTTTTTTTTTTTGTGGGTACTGGGGGTCGACCTCAGGACCTCGCGTGCCAGCAGGCGCCCATGCCGCTGAGCAATATCACCGGCCCCTTTTTCGTATGTGGGTTCCGGGAGTCAAACTCGGGCCCTCGCGCTTGCCGGGCAGGCGCTTAAGCCACTGAGCCATCTCACCAGCCCTTCAAATGACATCTTATGTGTTCAGAATATATTATTTCAGAAAGCAAAATACAGAAGTGAGATTATTAGATTTAGGATAACTTCTAAAGGAGTAGAATTTGCTCTGAAATGGAATGTTAGATAAAAAGAATGAATCACACTGATATTTTTATTCCAAGAATCTGAAATTTAAGTTGAAATTCAATTAGAATTAGGAAGATTGGAGAGAAATGATTCAGGGAGCTCGTAGCTTTAATTCAGATTAAGTGTTAAATTTAGGTATGCTTAGCAGATTTAGATTTAATAACTTGAATGAAGACTTTGTGACATATCATCTCCACTTATAAAGTAAAATTAACTGTTACTTCTAAATTCAACCATAGACAAAGAGGCAATTAGAAATGCTTCATACTACTTTCACTGAAACATTATTGAATCAGAAGCTAGAATCTAAACTATAATGAAACTAGAAATGTTGGAGCAGATATATATCATGTTTGTATTTCTATGTAAGTCGTAATACAACAGTAACAAATGAATTATTAAAGAGGGTACCAGCATGTTTGACATATGCTTTGATGACAATATGTGGATGATGCTGCAATTGGGAAGAACTTTCCAATTTTAAACAAGACAGTGTGGTTCTGGGATGGTACAGATTAGAATCATTACCTTAATTCCTGTGACACCAGAGAGGCTCTCTGATAAACAATGATGGTTGGAATTTTAGTGAAACCATTTTGACTGCTAGGAATCTCTCCCAGATGTGACAGTTCAGGTTAATTATTAACTTTATTAGCTTGGGAGAAGTCCAAGGTATTAATAAAGCCATTTGTGACTGTGTTTGGATGCATGCCATTTAGGTATGACTGTGAAATTCATATATACTTCCTGACCCTTTCCTCTCTGGCACTGTTTCTCTGCTATGCTTCCCTACCACAGTGAACCTTCAATGTATGAAAAGTCAATTTTTCCAGCACCATTTATTACAGAGGCTATATTTCTTCCAGTGAACATGTTTGTCCCCTTTGTCAAAGATAATTTGGCTGAGTGTGTTTTTAATGTGTTCTATTGATCCTCATGTCTTTTTTTTTCCAGTACCATGCTGTTTTTATATAGTAAATTGGAATAGAGCTCAATCTGATAAAAGCCATTTATGACAAACCAATAGCAAACATCATTCTAAATGGACAAAAAAAAGAAAGCTTTCACTCTAAAATCAGGAACAAGACAAAGATGTCCACTACCACCACTCCTATTCAATATAGATCTGGAAATTTTAGCCAGAGCAATTAGACAAGAGAAAGAAATTAAAGGAATAAAGATATGAAATAAAAAATTAAATAATTCTTATTTGCAGATGACAAAACACTCTACATAGAAGACCCCAAAACCTACAACAAAAAGTATCTAGATTTCATAACCAAATACACTTGTATTTTTTTTTTTTTGTGGGTACCGGGGGGTCGACCTCAGGACCTCGCGTGCCAGCAGGCGCCCATGCCGCTGAGCGATATCACCGGCCTCTTTTTCATATGTGGGATCCGGGAGTCAAACTCGGGCCCTCGCGCTTGCCGGGCAGGCGCTTAAGCCGCTGAGCCATCTCACCGGCCCAAATACACTTGTATTTGCAGATGACATGATACTCTCCATAAAAAACCCCAAAAATTCCACAAAATTTTTCTAGATGTCAGAACCAAATTCAGTCATTTAGCTGAATCAATGACATTTCTGTACATAAATAACAGATTAACTAAGGGAGAAATTAGGGAAACCACACCTTTCACAATTTCATAAAAAATGAAATACTCAGGAATCAATGTAACAAAGGAATTAAAGGATCTTTACATTGAAAACCACAGTGCTCTGGAAAAGGGAGATCAAGAAGATAATAGAAAATGGAAAAATACCACTTCCTCTTAGGAAGAACCAACATAGTAAAAATGGTCATACTTCCAAATTTTTTATATAGATTTAATGCAATCCCAATAAAATTACCAATAAAATACCTCACAGAACTGGAGAAAATCCTGAAATTCATTTGGAAACAGCAGAGACCTAGAATAGCAAAAATAATTCTGGGCAACAAAGGCAAGGCAGGGGGCTACACAATCCCAGAATTGAAATTATACTACATCTTTTTATTTTTATGAATTAATTTTTCTGAACAATAAAATTGATGCAATAAATAGGAAATTCATTTTTATTGATTTAAATGATAATCTGTTGTGTTCATTTTTGACAGTAAATGAACTGTCATATTTATGACAGTAAAATATCCTCCTTACCAACAATTGAAAAAAAAATCAAGGAAGGTAATTGAACATTTTTTAAGAAATATTGAGCAGCAGGGTATTTTTAAAGAAAATGAGTAATTTTCAAAATATGATTTCTCTTTAAGAGGACAAAAACATCTTTTTCAAACTGCCGAATTCCATGTAAAACATATTTGGAGCAAACAGTTTTTACCATGATGACAAAATCTAGATGCAGATTACTTCACCAGAAGACCATTTCCATAATCAGTTGAGTTTAGAACACTGAGTATGTTACACTGAATTTCTCAAACATAACTCCTCTTGCAGAAATTTGGAAATGTTTGTGTTCTTACTCAAGGCTTTAGAATTACAAGAACTGCATAAGCTGATGAATCATCTTTAACCAAAGCCAATGCAACATTCATTTTAAGACAGTTATTATAATTTTTGACTTTGTGATCTAAGAATAACTCAAAATTTCTATTCTTTTAAACAAAAAATATTGCTGGAATTGAAAAAATTCAGAAGTAAATTTGTATTTAACCTTGAGGCCTTGTTTAATTGTATTCATGTTATCATTTGAGAAAACTGAAAGTGAATTCCAATGGTGAATGTACAGAGTCACAAAATTTCTGCTGGGTTAGACATAACAGAGACTAACACATGCAGAGGTTGCCAAGCTTGTCAATAGAATTCTAAGGTTAGAATCAAAATGTGGAAATCAAGGTGCATATTTTACACACTTCCCAGAGTTTTATTCTGTATGGCTTGTTTCCCTGGTTGGTTTTCCAAATTGAGAGAGAAACCTGAGAAGGAATTGCCTAAAGATGTTTATGTTGATACCATTTTTATTGTTTCTCTTTTTAATAATTGGAACAGTGGTATGATTTTTATCTACTCATGCAAATCTAAGTCTGGAATCACATTCATGCTCAAATTCTAATTCCTAAGCTTTAGAATAACTAATTTTATTTCATATTTTGTTTTTTGAAACTGGAATCTATTTTGTAAAATTATGTAGTCTAAAGACCTGTAAATGCAAACATATAACTTTTAGTAACTTGAAAATATTGGTTAATATAAAACATAATTTTTGAGAAAGTTAAGTTTTTCCTTGATCAAGAAATATTATTGAGCACTTAACTATATAGTGAATTCTTTCAGTTGATTAAACTGAACTATGAATGTGATGAAATACTTTCTCTCAAGAAACTTACATTTTAATAGGGAAAACTTTACACAAATTAATATTAATATCTATACAACAACATTTTAAAATGAAGTAAACAATATAAAAAGAAAAAGTTTAGGTAATTATAGTTTTAAACAGGCTTTTTAGAAAAGATTTGCATAGAGGGGATATTTGGGTAGAGACCGAAAAATATGAGCCACTTGAAAAATACTGACAGGAAAACATTTCAGACATAGAAAAGAGCCATCAAAAATCCCTTTAATTTATAAAACTTTGGCCATATGTAAGAAAATAGAAGGCTAGCATTTTGATAATAGTTTCATATTTGGTAACTATAATTTTAGTCAATTTGCTCTAATAATTATGTGTTCATACACTCTTTACTAAAAGTAATGAATAAATTTAAATCATGTAAAATTTAAACAATTTATCTCTTCCAATTACTAGCTCTATATTTCAATTATTTGTTAGATGATTTGGAAAATATGCATTGCAATTTTAAATGTTTTGTGCTGATTAATGTTAGCTTTTTAGAATTTATGGGAAATTGCTTATACTTTACCATGATGTCAGTATAATGTAATGGATTTTTGAAGATTTGAAATCATGTTCAAGAGAAAAAATAGAATAAATATCTATGTCCATCCAAATTCTCATTATTTTGATGGTAGAACAAGATGCAAAGATCTGTGTTTTCAAACACTTTTCCAGAAATTAATATTTTTAGAAATTCAAAACAAGCTCCATGTCCATGTATATTTTACTAGCTTCAAGATCTCAAGAAAAGTATTCATGTTAGAGTAACATGATACCTTTTGATATAATAGAATATTTATCTTAGAGGTGCATAGTTCTGGTAGCTGATAGTGTAGTTATGTTTTAGTGACAGAAATTATTAGAAACTTTTAAATTTGTCAGTTCATGTTCATGCTTTTAATTTACCATCTTTAACAATTTTTCTTATTGTATAGATATATACATACAAATATACAAATAATTGAATTTCTGCTGGTAAATTAAATCAGCAGGATTCATTGGTGATGATCAGAAATAATCTCCATATTATATTTTTATAATTGTCATTTGAAGTATTTCATTAGGGAATACTTCTATCTTTGGATTATGACAATTCCATGCATTTCTTATTCTTTACCTATTAAAAGTTGTAGATTTTATATAAATCATAGTATAAAACTCAGATATACCCATAAAAGTATCTAGAACCATGTAGCAACAAATATATTTTACTTCATTCACTCAATTATACTTTCATAACTCAATCCTTTATTGGGGTCTACTGCTGGGAAAATTTTGCTTCTCTCCTGCCTGTTTGTCTTCCTAATCTACCTCATGTGTCCAGTGAGGATCAAAACTTTAAGAGAGGAAAAAATAATGGGAAATCTCTCAGAAAATTTCTCAAATCTATCAATGAGATATGCCCAATGGGTTCTAAAGATATGTAAATATGATTCTTTGTATTCATGGGATTTCACAATTATACTTTTCAGGACTCAGTTCATTTGTTTTCTTTGAAAGTCAAGCTTTCCACTTGACTTTTGTTTTAGTGGCCAGATTCACATAGGTTCTATGTCCAGAAGTCTAATCGACCTCCCTGATATCCTGTCAGATAATTTTGAATGACCTCAGATGGGTTGATTTGTATATGTCTTAAAGATTTAAAGACAAGAAATTGCTTTTCAAAAATACTTCTATTAATGTCTTATTCTTATATGGTATTAACTCTGCTATATGAACAAAAAGACAGTAAAATCACCTGTGCTTATAGTTTCTCCAAATGGAGATCCACTCAGGTGTCCAAAATCACATAAACACATATAAAACTCTCTTAGCCATTCTGTTGGGCACTCACCCACAATGTAAAGTATTGAATCAAATACCCACTACCACAAATTGAGGTGACCACACTAAATCAGACTGCTAGGAAACCCTTGCACATGTCATCTCCTTAATACTCAATGTTTTAAACACCTAGAATTATTCATATAGTGGGATTTCCAGTTCATTCTATTGTGTCTTCACTCCAACATTGTCATCACACATTAAAAAGGATTTTATTTATTTATCATATATTTCTTCTGGAAAGAATATGATTTGCAACAATAAAAGTAGTGAAAGTCAGTACATATGCACCATACATGGGATCAGTGTAAATTTGAATTTCTTCAGCAACTAATGTTTTAAGACTCTGTGTCCTGAAATTGATTTCAAGGTAAAAAAAGATGATAGTATTTACTATTCTTATAAGAATAAAACATTGACATTGTTTAATGCTGCAAAGAGCCAATGTTTTTTCACTGTTTTAAAAGAACTGCCTTGTTCCCTTTATGTGTAATATAATTATTAGTACATTTAATAAACATTTCTGTTCTTCTCTTGTCTTTTCCCTTGTACCATTTCTGGTAATTTTTTATTTCTATTCCTGTGTTTTCATTTTTCCATATTCTACTCTTCTTTATTGATTCCACAAATATTTCACCTTTTTAGTGATAAGCTTTCTATTTCACATGTTTAGCAGAATTTGAAATCAATTAAAATTATCCTCCATTTCTGAAATTATGAGAATAGAAAATTAATAATTATATCCTAATTTATATTTTTATAGTCATGTTCAATTATTTTTCAAACTTACTGAAATAATAAATGATGAATAAATATGTATGCCACTAAAATGCTTTTGGAAAATACAAAAATATGAAAGGTATTCATGGGGGAAAAAAAGCATGCTCTTTTAACCTAATAGTATGATAATGCTATTCACTTTCTAGAGACAGACATTAAATTGTTTACAAGTTCACCCATTTCTTTTTTCACAGATTTTCTTCTATAAGAAAATTACCTGCAGTTTTTCTTCCCATGAAGCACAAAAATTTTCAGTAAATATCACTTAATGATAACTAATTTTTCTCTTTGCATTTAAAACTACTTACTTTACTCTTATTACCCAGGATTGCTTCTGCTATTTTGCTTCTCCTCTGGTTCCATGTGAATATTAGGACAGTTTTCTCCAGGTCTGTGAAGAATTTTATTGGCAATTTGATTGGTATTGCATTACATTTCTTTATCAATTTTGTCTTTATTTATTTAGTTTTTTTTTGTGGGTACCAGGGGGTCGACCTCAGGACCTCGTGCGCCAGCAGGTGCCAGTGCCGCTGAGCGATATCACCAGCCCCTTTTTCGTATGTGGGTTCCGGGAGTCGAACTCGGGCCCTCGTGCTTGCCAGGCAGGCGCTTAAGCCGCTGAGCCATCTCACCGGCCCTCTTTATCAATTTTGGAGGAATGCTATTTTTATTATATTGGTTCTCTGTATCAGTGAGTTTGGGATATCTTTCAATTTTCTGATGTTCTCTTTGATATCATTTTTTCATAGATCTGTTATTTTTTTGTTTAGATCTTTTACTTCTTTAGTTTGCTTAATTCCTAAATATTTAATTTTTAATTTTTTTCTCAGTTGGTTCATTATTAGTGTACAAAAATACTATTGATTTTTGCCTGGTAATTTTATATTCTGCTACATTACTCAATTTGTTTATTCTATTAGTGCTTTGGTAGATTTATGGGAGTTTTCTATGTAGACTATCATGGCATGTACAAATTAAGATAATTTTAATTCTTCTTTTCCTATAAATATCTCTTTTATTTCTTTTTGTTGCTTAATCACACTTGCTAATGGAGTGTTGATATTTCATTTCTAATATAAAAATGAACATGGATTTAACTTTTCAATGTGTTTGTTCTATTGTATTATTTTATAATTTGTTTTGTTTTTGAGGCTTGATATTTTGATGAGATTATTTCATTATTTGAAGGTTCAGTTGGAGATTTTCCTCCAGGTTGACTTTCCATTTAATTCTGCTAATTACCAAGAGCTAAACCTGAGATCATTTAGTCCCATTCTAATATCAGGATTTTATTTAGTTCTCAGTTATATTTCTACTCACTTATTGAGTCATTATGTTATCATTTACCTTTCAGGCATTAATATATTGTTTATTATACAATGTTCTGATTTCAACTAATTATATCTTTCTCCAAATCATCTTCAGAGATATCCCTTAGTTCTGAAGAAAAATAATATGAAGGCATAATTTTAGCTTAAAAAAAAATCTGTCAAGTTTGCTAGTCAAACCTATGGCTAAATTTTATTCTCTGTTATGTTGCCTTTGCAATATTTAGATATTTCCTGGGATACTGATATGCTTAGATTTTTATAGGATATTATTTTGTACATTCAACTACCTTTTATTAACAGTGATTTGCATCTTTATTGTTTTGTTTATTGAATTTTTAAAATTTTAACTCCCTTATTTTTCTCCCCCCAAAAATCTCCTATTACTTTTTCTATATATAGATAATTTTTTTCTTTAAATTATAAACATGGATTATTCTTTAAAGTTAATTATACTGATTATTCTCACAATTGTAACATTTTAAATTTAATTTATGAAAAATAAAATTTCTTAAACAACTAATAAGAGAATAGCAATAGTTTTTAAACTGTATATACTCATCTTCAAAGTAGTTACTCAGAGTACAAAACCTAAACCTAAAATATATTTACAAAAGAAATACAAATAGAGAACAAAATAAAAGAAAGATAAACAGGAAATGGAATTTCAAATACATTCTCAAATTACAAATTCTATTGTTTCAAAAATATTTCAATATATATGTTAATTGTTTTAATTTATACTCCTTGTTTACTTGGTTTATTGAAAAGATAGATTTGTGTTATCTTTTTTGTAGTAATTTTGAATTATGTATTTATGCCTTCTGTGAATTTGCCTATATGAATTGTTTAGCCTTTAATCTGTATTATTGCCCAACAAGAAAATATTGGTGTTTTAACTTACTACCTTGGAGTCTACTACTCCAAAACAATTTCACATTATTGAAATTTGAACAAGTGCATTTCCATTGGTGGGTCAAGGCTGAAAGAATCAGTGTCTCTCAGACCTAGTGTTATAGTTCTGGGTTCTCCTCTATCCCCAGTAGCTCCTCAACAGCAGAGGATAACACTTGGCTGTTATCAAAATCTTTTCCTGTAGCTTCTGCTGTGTCTATTCTTTCTGCTGTTCTCTGCCAAATGTCCCTGGTCACTGCCACTTGCCATGGCTGCTTAATACCAGTCACTGACACCAGTCATCGATGTTAGTTGTTGCTTTTGGTTGTTGATCATCATTGCTGCCAGTGGACACTGGTCAATGCCAAACATTGCTAGTCAATGCTTCCAGTTTCTATCAGTTTTCTCCAATTACTGCCAACAGACAATGAAGGATGATACCAATCTCTCTGGGTATATACTGCTGGTTCATGCTAGTTTCAGCCACTGATTTCAGTGATCTTTGGTTTCTGTTGCCAGTCTCTGGAACCCTTCAGAAATAGAAGTACCTTGTGTTTCCAGCTTTTTATTTATTTATTAAATTTTATTTTATTAATACATATTTGCAGCACATGAAGTTTGCATTCATCTCAGGGAGTAGGTACATGTGAAAATACATCTTGATTCTTTTTTAATCCCCCTCTCTTTCCCATCCACATCCTTCAATCTCTTAATCCCCTTTTCCCATTTTCATTCTTACTGTTATAATTAGTTTTAGTTCATTTTTATGACATGTGATGTTTATAAAATATGATGTTTATATTCATTATGTGTAATTGGTACATATACATGACACATCTTAAATATTTTTACTTCCCCTTCTCCTCTTCTCCTTGTCCTCGGTCTCCTGAACTTTTTCCCATTTGCAAAATAATTCTCTCCTTGTTTTCTCCTATAAATCATTTGTTTTGCCCTTTACTTGTATTTTATAATAATGAAAGTGATATACAATGAATTATTTCACTTAGCATTGTACTTTCCAGATGTTTCCATTTTCCTGCTAAAGGATTCAAATTTATCATTCTTTATAGTCAGGTAGTATTCCATTATATATATATAGATACTCCAATTTCTTTACCCATTCATCTCTTGATGAGCACATGAGCTGCTTACATGTTAGTTTGTAGTGTGATTTGAAGCCAGGTATTTTGATACCTCCTGTTTTACTCTTATTGCCCAGGATTACATTTGTTATTATTGGTTTCTCCTGGCTCTATATGAGTTTAGGATTGTATCTCTGGTTCTGTGAGGAATGTTGCTGTTATTTTGATTGAGACTGCCTCAAATCTATATATATCAGTTTTGGCAGTATGGCCATTGTGACAATATTATTTCTGCCTATCAAGAAGCAAAGGACATCTTTCTATATTCTGATATCCTCTTCATCCTCCTTTCTTCTTTGATTTCATTTATTGCTATTTCCTAGCTTCTTAATTTTTCTTGATGCTATTGTGAGTGGTATTGTTTTCCTGATTTTATTATTGGTATACACAAATGCTATTGATTTTTGGGTGTTGATTTCTATCCTGTTACATTTCTGAAATTGGTTATTAATTCTAACAGTTTTTGGATTGAATTCTTTGGGTCTTCTATGTACATTATAAGTTCATCTGCAGAAAATGATAACTTGAGTTCTTCCTTTCCTGTTATGTATCTCTTTTATTTCTTTCTCTTGACTAATTGCTGTTATTAATATTTTGAGTACTGTGTTAAATAGAATTGGTGATAGTGGACATTGAACAAAGAAGAAATTAAAATTTTGAATGCTCCAATAATAAGGAATAATATTGGGACAATTAAAAAAATCTAATGACTTAAAAAAAAAAGCCCAGGGCCTGATGGAAACACTGCTGAATTCTAAGGACACTACATCACCAAAACTCCTCAAACACTTCAATGAAATTAAAAGTCAGGGAGTGTGTTCAAACTCATTTCTGGAAGCCAGCATCACTCTGATCCCAAAATCAAAGACAAAATTAAAACAGAAAACTACACACCAATCTCCTTAGTGAGCATAGATGCAAAAATCATACTAAGATATAAGCAAATAGAATGCAAAAGCATAGCAAAAGACTCATACAGAATCGTCAAGTAGGTGTCACCCAAGAGATGCAAGGATGTTTCACAAGATGCAAATCAAAAACTGTAGTACACCACATAAATAGATAAAAGGCAGAAAATACATGATCATATAAATAGATGGCTAAAAACCTTTTGACAAAAGCAAATACCCCCATGATAAAAACCTTGAAGAAAATAGGTATAGAAGGACCTTCACTATATCTGATAAAAGCTGTTTGTGGGCCGGTGAGATGGCTCAGTGGCTTAAGCACCTGCCCGGCAAGCGTGAGGGCCCAAGTTCGACTCCCAGAACCCACATAGGAAAAAGAAGCCAGTGATATCGCTCAGCGGCATGGGCGCCTGTTGGCACGTGAGGTCCTGAGGTCGACCCCCTGGTACCCACAAAAATAAAATAAAATAAAATAAAAGCTGTTTGTGACAAACCAACACCCAACATCATATTAAATGGGAAAAGCTGAAATCTTTCTCTCTAAAATCAGGAGCAAGACATGAATGCCCACGGTATCTCTTTTTAACAGCTAACAGGGGAACAATGAGATGGCTCAGTGGTGTAAGTGCCTGCCTGGCAATTGTGAGGGCCTGAATTTGACTCCTGGAACCCACATATGATAAAAGGGGCTAGGGATATCATTCAGTGGCACAGGTGCCTGCTGGTGTGCCAGGTCCTGAGGTCAACCCCCATAACCCACAAAAAAGAGCTACCAGATTTGCTGGTTCTTCTGAGCACACATTACCCAATCAGTGAATCATAAGATTTACAGAACCACCACAATGAGGCTTTATTTGGGCTGGGCTTGTATTGCCATAGGGGGGTTCAGTACACTGCAGAGAACTCTTCTAGACTAGCCTGAAGAGGGTGAGGGAACCACTGGTTATATAGTAGAGAAGTTGAGGCAGAGTTGTCTGGGATCATTCCAAATTTATGGCTGCTGATGTGTCAAAGAGCAAGTCTGTTTCTTGGTCCAAATTCAAGCCTGCATGGTTAAGACCTACATCTGCAGCAAGTGAAGGGCATACAAAACAGCTGAAGCTGTAGCTGTCAACAAATTGCACCCTCTGCTTGTTGTTAACAGGAAGATGGATGGGATAGCCCATTTCTAATGTATCTCAGAATGGTTATGCTATTCCAATTATCTATTCAGTTTTCTTATTCTCTGTCCAGTTTCTAGCACTGTTCTCTCTAATTTAGACTTAAAAAATCTTTCAACGCTAACTATATATTTAAGAAAAAGTTGAGTTTATGCAGTTGTCAGTATGATCTTAGAAAAATTTTCAACATTTTATATATATGTGTATATAAAATACTGCAAACATTATTTTTTCTCCTTTAATCTATTAAATTATACATTTCATCTCTAAAATATAATCTTCTTCTTAAGGCTCAAATTACTGAAAAACTTCCTTTATAAAGTTTTAATTGTACATTTTCACAAATGTAATTTGTTCCACAATTTTGGAAAAGATGTTCATGTTCCTGTTTGTGCAGAAAAGATGGATGCAGTAGTGCTTGTCACCTGATGAATAGTTTGCAAACCAAAAAATTGCCAAATGCTTCTGTTTGTGAACCAAATTTTTCACAAACAAAACCATTTGTGAACCAAGGTACCACTGTAATTGAATATTTTTACAATATAATTTCTAATAGAATTTTAATTTTTTAAGAATGTTATTTGTAGGCAATTCAATTAATTAATAAAATTTCAATAAACAAACTAGTATAAGGGATAATTAACTACTTAAATTTTCTTTGATATTAAGTAATCAATTCTTACATAAGTTTTCTAACTCATATGTAAAGAGACATGCTCATAGACTTTAAAATTTTCTTTATATGTGTAAGAAAATAAATATGATTGTTCATTTCTTACCTAAGAAAATGTGAGTTTCTTTAGTGAATTTATGGAGTAAAAGATTCAAGATGTTCTTTTATTAGCTCTAATTATTTTTTCTTACATTAAGTGGTCAGTGCAGGCAGTATAGATTTACTTGTCTTTATAATGGTTACTTTTGCCAGCCAAATTGACTGCTCACAGAGGAACAATACTATTATTTCTGTGTAAAACAGGGCTGTCTTTGAGAGTGTCTGCATGAGATTAGCATGTGAATAGGTGGACTAAATAAGGCTACTATGCTCCATATTAGGTGTGAGTCTCCTTTGATTTGCTAAGGGACCAAAAGGATAAAGAAAAAGAAAAAGTTTTTCTTTGTGTTTGGCCTGCAATTTCTAAAATATAGGTGTCATAGTTTTCTTTATATTGCTGTGAGAAAAATACACAAAAAATGAACTGTAAAGAGGAAGGATTTATTTTGGCTCAGGATTTCATAGTTTTCAGTACATGTTCAGCTGGCTCCATTGCTTTTAGGGCTTGGAGAGATAGAAATGTTCTGGCAGAAGGGTGTGGTGTGGAAAGCAGCTCACCACATGACAGGAAGGAAGCAGAAAAAGAGAGAAATAGCCAGAGAAGAGGGAACTGTGAACAAAATGTAATCACCAAGGGCTTGCCACCATGATCCACTTGCTTCAACTAGGCCAGATCTTCTAACATTTTTCATTTATCACTAATGTCATCAAGCTATGAATTCACCAATGGATTAATTCGCTGCTGTGTATAGAGCACACATGACTCAATCATTTTCTATAAACCCATTAGTTGACAACCAAGCCCTCAACAGAACAAGTCTTTGTGGGGAAGATTTTGGTTCCCAACTACAGCAATGAATCTTCCCTTGGCCTTTAATTTGCATATACACCATCAACTGCCCTGCTTCCCAAGAATTCAGGCCATACTAGAACTAAATTAACAGTTTTCTCTACCTTTTATATAGATGATGGACATTTTCAGCCCTCATTATCATAAGACCAAATTCTTTCATCATAATACAAGTGTATCATGTATACAAATATTTTCATTTGTATAAACATAGTCTACTGTGTCAAAAATGAATCATTTGACTTCATAAAATTGTAGATGACAGCAATTCTAAGATGAAAGACAGTGTAATGGTAATTTATTTTCAGACCTTATTTTACCAGATCTCATAGCAATATTTGGTATAGTTTATCACTTCTTTATCTTAATATATCATTTAGGTTGTTGCATTTCCATTTGGCTTTACTCCTAATCCACTGTCTATTGCTGAGTCATTTCCTACATAATTATGCAACATCAGAATCCTCCACAATATTACATTTGTGGTTCTAATTTTTAAATACACTCCTTTTATAAGTTATGAAGAATATTGTGGCTGCAAAAGACATTTATGTAGATTTTGAAGTAGTATTTTCAAGAGTGTCTTTGCCTCGTGTGCTTGCCAAAGTCTGGTTAAATCCTGTCCTTGACTTTTAATACCTCTAATTGTGTTCCTGAATGTGAATGAATGGTAAAACTATGGTTTTATTATTTAAAGCTAAAACTCTAGATTCCTTTCATTATGCCAGCCTGTTCCATCACTTGCAGTCTAAAAACAATTTTATTGATGCTAAATTCTCAATTATATCGCTGATCTGCACCTGCCAAGAATGCTGTCATTTGACTTTAAGTCATAATTATTTGTCTCTTAGGAAGCTATAATAAATTTTAACACTTTCTCTCCTTATATCCATACTTTTGTACAACCCACTCTCCCCTGTTCTGGTGGCTAGACTAATCCTTAAAAATAACTTAAACCAGATTATGCTACCCACCTTTTTAAAATTTTCCAATTTTATTCCTCATGCAATAGTTTTTCCATAAGAGAGTCTCTATTTGTATTTTTTACTTTATTCCATACAATATTCTCCCAACAACCAATGCTTAATCACATGAGATTTCCATTTTTTACACTGGAAATGAAATTTGAACTTGACCTAATGTTTAAATTTTCTTTTTCCTTTTAAAACTTTAATTTCACATTTCTGTTGAACAATTTCTTGAAATGATTCAGATCTCAACACCTCTCTGAAGGATATTTCACATCAGAAAAAAAATATTATAAATCCTCCCTCACATCTAATTGGTTGTCATATAATGAAATTAGTTTTCTTCCTGGTATTCATCATATTCTGAAATTAATTTTTCTCTGTTTGTGTATTCACTGTATATCTTATTGAATAAAACTGCATGAAATAAACTGCAAATTTTTGGTAACATAAATCTTTTACATACATATTAATCTAATGAAGAAGTAAAAATAAACATATTAGTTTTAAGATATGTTTGAATGTCATTGATCTGAATACAACATTAGAGTGAATTATAGTATAATATTATACAGACATAATAAACTATAAAAGTTCTGAAAAATAAGGAGAAATAATTTAGGTTTACTATTATAGATAACAGGAAAGTGTTTTATAAGCTTATATTACAACCAAAAAACTTGTTTGTATGATTTCTACAACTTTAATCCCTATAGTCTGTAGAATCCAATTATTCAGTGTTAAACATGACAAGTAGGTCTATTTTAAAAAATGCATTGGGTAATAAATATTTGCTTATCTATAAATGTGCTTTATTTTAATCATACATGTAAATAATGAGAAAAAAATTTTAAAATAAGAAGAAGTTCCCTGTGCTACTGTGAGGTATCCTTTAAATCACTTTTATATTTTGCCTATTGAGAGATTGTCTTGTGTTTTTGCCTCACAGACATAAAAGGCAATTTGGCCTTTACTCTAGGGATTTATAATAGATGTTTGCAATAAAGCAATTCAACCATGAAATATACCCTCTAAAAGGATGGTTAAATGACTGTTGTATAAGCTCTCTGACTTTTCTTTTAAAGTTATCATAACAATTTCAAATTCAACAACACAATCACAGTTAGGCAATTACTTAGAAAGCCTCATTTTTAGTGGCTCCTTTTAAGAAAGGCAGAATCATTTTGCTTAGCAATCAAAAGAAGTTATTCCACACACATACTCAGAACAGACATTTAAAACAATAACGTTTATGAAGAAAAATTGGTAAAGGAATGACTTAGAGCAATGTGAAAAGAAAACAAAGAATGAACCAAGAAGTCACTTCACAGATTTCCTAGCTGAATGAATATTTTTCTCACAATATTAAACTATAGGCAGAATGTGTAATTTTTGTTAATAAATGTAATTGCCAATGATAAATGATAGAAAAATAGTAAGATATATGTATGGATGAATGAATAGTAGAATAGAGATGATAGATAATGTTCAACAAAATATTTGATACTGATTGAATTATCACTGCATTCAAATTTTGTTCAATTTTTAATATAAAACATGCATACATGAAGCACATAGTAAAATCAATACAGTGTGAGATTTATGAAATTTTCAAAGATTTAAAAAAGTGATAAACATATATATCATTATCACTAAATAGTAAATTCCAGAAGTCAAGTAACCATTATTTAGCTTAACCACATAATTTTACAACAAAAATTACACAGATGCAAAGACACTAATATGCAAACTAAACTGGCCTTTATGTAACATAAATTATCAAATTTATTCTACTATGAAAGTATAGCTACTTAAGGTAACTTGGGTGTTTTTTTTTTTAAATAGAACATATATATGTATGTTTCCATATTTTTAGATATGTTTTTTATAATATTTTAAACATTTATTTATTTTAGCTACTGATTTAAGTTTGAATACCAAGAGAGAAGGGTAGCATTTAGATAAACTCCAGAAACTGCATTTGATTTTACATGAGCTTTAAATTCTGCCACAATGAATACAGAGAAAATACAGACATGAATTTCTGATTAGTGTTAATTAAAATGACTGCTAGCCACCTTGTTTGTTACCAGTAAAATTTACCAATATTCAAATAATCAGAATCCCCTTGTAAGGTTAGAGATGTGTGCATGTAATTTGTATTTTAGATTATCAGAACAATTTAGAGTTTATTGCCATGAGTTATTAGACATACAGTTATTAGAAATCTATGTAGGATGATACTTTTGGGTAATATGAAGTTGTGGGTTAATATTACTCACTTTCCTTCTTCCTAAACTCCTACCTATCCATATCATTGCTGGTTGATAGATTTTTAAACTGTGATGAGTACAGATGGTAGGAATGCAATGAACTGAAAATTCTCTTGATGTTGTTCTTCAAATGTTTATTTATAATTTATATCCCAATTGCTCACTGGTAAATAGTATTCCATATATAGTCATGTAATCAAAAGTTATTTAATTCCAGAAATAAAATTCAAATATAAGCAGTCACCTTATATTCTTTATAGTAAGCTTTATGAATGTTAGGAAAAGTACTCTAAATTAAAATAATTTTAAATAATATGTATTTCAAAAGTGACACTAAGACACAAATTCAATAATCAAATTTTGATGTAATATAAATAAAATTGGAAACTACTTTTTTTTTTACCAAAGGAAGAGATAAAGTAAGGTAAATTATACAAAATGGAACTACTGTATTTACATATAATGTATAGAAACTTTTCCATTAAAAAAAAAAAAGGACATAATTTCATGTTTTATAGTGGTATTCAGATGGATAGTCAACTCTACTGGATAAAAGGGACACATTATTATTATTACATTTCTATCAAATCTATAATATAAACCTGTTCTTGTTGGATTGAACTGGAGAGGAAAAAATAACAAAAATGATATGCACAGAAATATACTATTATTGCCTTCTAGAAATAAAGCTAATCATTTTGGAGGGAAAATGTTGCTGTAGGAAATATATCAGCATATTCTTTAAAAGTGGTGCTAATAGGTCATGAGAAAAATTAAATCTCTATTGTCAATGAAAATTGTAAATCAATGACTTAAACCATACCCCAGTACACACTTCAGTAAATTGAACAGAACTAAATTTAGGTAGTAAATTTATCTGTAAAAGACTGTTAAGAATTGGCCCATGAAATCTGTTGGAAGATATAACTAATTCCTTATCTATCACATAGACTTTAGGAACTACATAAAATGTGGGTGATTGGAAAGAGAGGAAAGATAGGAAGTGTCAGATTATTTTGAAAGAATAAAGTTCAACAAAATTGTGTGAGAGTTAAGGAAGAGTGAAGAGTCATGACTGAATAAAATATGTTCTGCAGAAAGATGAGGGTATTTTTCTGTCCAGAATGGATTCTTAAAGTTGATATTGTTAACAATATATTTTATAAGCTGTGTTAACTTTTTTTCCAGCTCCTTTTTTCTGTGTGTTCTTTTTGCTCTAATTGCTAATTTTCAAAATTCGTCTTTTGCCTTTTCTACTTCTCTTGAAGTACTTAAGAATGAGAGAGAAGATAACTTCAACTAATATTATTAAATCTATTTAAAAATAAAGTGACTATCAATGTCCTAAATTCTGTCATAAATTCACAACATATATACCACAATAAATCTGAACTCCATATTTTATGTTATAAATTAATACTACTCAGTATAGTTACCATTACTTACATAGTTATATGATATATTTTCATCCATTTTAAACTCAAATATACACTGTATAAGAATCTGCTTTCATTTAACAAATGTTGAGTATAGGAGTACACACAAATGACATATGTATACATGTTTGTACGTGTAATTTGTGTATATTCATTTCATGAAGGAAGTGAGTGCAAAGAGTAGATACGATATCTATGAATATGCACATATATGGACATAAATCAAAATACACTCTCCATACCTATTCAGGCATAAATAATATTCCATTACATACTAAGTTAAAAACATGAGATGCATGATATACAAATCAGGAAATAGTGAAACAGACTTTATGCATTATGTTCAAAATATGAACTAAAATTTTGTTCAAGGTTTGAAACTGGACATTGCATTGTCTTGCTTAATGACATTTAACCAAGAAACATTCGGGCACATTTCTAAAGTGACAACTAAAACTGAACACATCAAGTGCTGTACTATAGAGAAAGTAGGTTTAGATTTCAGAAACTTCACTGAGGATATTTGTGGAATATTGGCATTCACTGTGAAGAATCTATTCCATACAAACAGAGCTTTGATATCTGGTAACTTAATTGATTTTTATGAGTGACTTTTGCTTTATAAAAAGGAAACTTCAAATTGAGGCCAATTTTATTTGTTCTTAGATTCTTTCTTAAAAACTCATTTCCTGTGAGGAAATTGATTGGTCTAAATGTACCCTGGGTGATATCAGGGACCATCCTGATGACAAGAATCACTTTTCCAATATAAGAAAACCATGCTCTGTTTTTAAATTGCAACTGAGAGTTTTCCATTGTTAATCTAATGTCCATCTTGAAAGACATGCAAGGGTTGTGCTTAGACCTGGGTATTTAAAATCTGTTATTCTGGGTTCTGCTAACTTAATACATTTATAGCTAGTTAGGTTGGGAAGTAATATTACATGTTGGAAGTAAAGGTAGGATATGCTAGTGATATTTTGCCTGGGTAGTCAATTTTGAGATTTACAAAGAGAATTACACAAATCACAAAAGGAAATATGTGCAAACTCAATAATCAGATGTATTATATTCACAGGATATAGTGTGAATTAATCATAGTTACATATTGTTGTATTCTGTGAATTATCCTGAATAAATTTCAGGATGAGTCAATATTGAGATAGCCTTAGCACATTAAAATTTATGATTTTAAAATACTACACTGTGTGGTACAGTAAATTTTATTTTTATTAGTTAATTATTAAAGTTTCCCAGGGAAGAGTAAAAGAGACAGAAATAAAAATATTGGGAAGGCAGAGAAGGGGAAGAAATTTGAGGAATGCAGGTACATATATATATGGAATTACAACTGTGAAGCTGCAATTGATTTTTCTTATTATTGAAGGGAGAAAGCTTTAATAGTTTTATATCCTAAATAATTCCAAAAACACACAGATCATTTAATCAAGAGCCTGGCCTTTGAACACTCCTTTCATAATGTAAAATTAAAATGCTTATTCTTACCAGTGTTCAAAAATAGAAAGAAGGTGTATCTTCTTTTTAATGATGTTCCTTTCACAGATGAGACAAAGATTTTATAAGTAATCATTGCAATTTGAAATGGTTTAATATGAATTGGCCATTTAGAAAGAAAAACACATTACTACTACTACTACTACTACTACTACTACTACTACTACTACATCCCAACAACAACAACAACAAAAATGTAGAATCCAGAGTTCCTCTAGAGTTAATGTAAATTTATTGTTGGGCAAACCCATGAAAACCTGCTGATAGTCAGTGAGAAACTAAACTGTACATTTGGTTATATTGTATCAGATGACAGTCTCATAGAAAGTAATTGTGTAGAAGAGATTGCTCTCAAGGCAAATTTCAGAAAATTAGGAGTAAAGAAACTTCTCATAAAATTTGAAATGTAGATGAAAAGGTGATTGTTTGATAAAAACTTTTGAACTCATTAATATTTGTTACTGATTTAGATACAGGTTTATAACACACATTTATAAAGTCCCATTGTATATAAAAATACCTTTATATATAGATGAAGTTTCAAATAATAACTAGACACTCAGAACTATTAGGGGCAAATCTATGCTTTGTGAAATCATCCCTGTTATTTTTCTATCAGTATGGCACAATACTTGTGATTACCATGTGGAAGAAAGATTTTATTATAGTGCCAAATGTTTCAGTCTATGGTCTCCATGCTCTTTTGTGTTTTTTTATTTCAGTTTGTGACTGCAAATTATGTCATGGTGAGAGTGAATGGAAGAGTGAGTTGCAGTGAATATGTATATATATTCACACTCATGGTGGTGGGATATGTAAGAGATAGGGGATATAAATATCCCTTTGAAAAGCACATCCCAATAACCTGAATTCCTTCCTTGAGGCTCTACATCATGAATGTCCTTCCACATCCCAAGAGTTCCATAGGATGATGACCAAGCCTTTAGTATATAGGCCTTTGTGGAATATTTAAAATACAAATCATAATAATCAGACAAACAGGATAAGATAACCAAAAATTTCCTTGATACTTTATACAATAGATCAAATGGCTTTGTAGAATATTTGGAGTTCAAATTAGGTGCAGGAACTGTTTCATTATAAGCATGTTGGACTTCAGCAGATAGAGATTCCAGAGATCTCTGACTGTAATTGAGTCTTTTTTTGTGTCAAGATGGGCCTCAACCACATCATAGTGAAATCTTCAGTGGTAAAACCAACTAACCAGCTATAACAAAAATGTGCCTGTATTCAGTTAGATTTAGTGTGATTCTGAAGCAAGATAGAATGCACAACAGAAAGGGCCTTCTTCATATCAGAAAGAATGTGTTTGGAGAGTGCTCACATAGGCTCTGAACTTCTGGTGAATGAATACAGTGAAGAATCAAGAAAGTAGGGCTCATCTGGGATGAAATGTGCTACAAGAAGGGTAGTGCCACAAGACAGTATTTCAGTTATCTTCAAGATGTGGAAGTAAAGAAGTAGGGCTTGGTATAATATTTGTAGGCATAGATATTTTCCTATAAGCATAGTATACTTGTCATTTTGCAGGTTCTTCATGATTTCTATTATGTTGTATTAGAGATGCTGTTTTCTGTTTTCCTGTCTTTTCACTTTGGAAAATTTGATTGCTTTTAGAAATACCATATTCCACTTTTCAGTAGTACTGACTTTCAATTTCTGAAGCCTACATCCAGACAAATATAGCTTTGTAGCATGAGAATAAATTAAAGAAATAGACCCAATTTCTCAATCTCCCCCAATATAATCTATATATATAGTCAGCTTAGATTTCCCTATAGCAGTGCTGACATGATTTCTTCCATGGTAAAGAAAGGTAATATAAGGGTTTACATTTATTTGTCCAAGGGACAGTTTGTGTAAACATTTGTACTTTTAGTCAAATAGGTTGTGAAACCCATGCATATTCAAAAAGGGAGAGAACAGACAGGATTCGTGGCAACATTTAATATGTTGCATGTAGCTAAGAGTTGAACTCTAATTGACAAATGATTAGTTTTTAACATTAGTGAACCCAACAGGGATTTCTGGTTATAAAAAAATACTTGAAAATCCTATGAAAGCTTTGTAAAAAAATTTCAGGCAGGTTAGTGACTCTACTAGATTGACCCTGATAAGTAGAGACTCTATATTTTAGCCATTGTCTTATACTATCAGCTATCTATATTTGATAGGGCTATATCCACAATCAAATCCCTGTGGGTCAAAAATATTTAGAAAAAAATGCAGCTGAGCTGAACATGTACAGATACTTTTACTTGTCATTATCCAAATTTGCATAGCATTTATATTATAATAGGTATATTAAATAATCTATAGATGACTTAAAGTTTACTAGTGTACAGGAGGTTGTGTGGGGATTATAGGACAATAATATGACATTTTATAATAAGGGACTTAATCACCCTTGGATTTTGATACATGCAGATTTTTGTATCCATATGTCCTGGAACCAAATCCCTGTAGACACTGAAAAATAAATATCTCTGAATTTTGAGCAGCCACATCATATTGAGGTTTTATATACCTACACAGTATTATCATTATGTAATAATCATGACTATTTCAACTCTATTATTAAAGCCTGGCATAAATTCCAAATCCAAGAGCACATTGCTCTTAAAGATAACATTATATTATTGCTTCAGTCCTGAAGCTGATCTTCCTAGATGATAAGTAGTGTAACTTAGTAATATAAAGAAACACAATTAATGTGTCTTTTTTTGTTTAAAATAAATAGGAATTAAATGAAGCAATTTGGCTATCACTTCATTTTTTTTTAATATGTGGGTACCGGGAGTCAAACTCAGGACCTTGTACTTGCCAGGCAGGCACTTATGCCACTGAGCTATATCACTGGCCCTGGCTATCACTTCAAAAAGAAGAAAAAATGATTTCAATGTCTAGTAAACAATCGTGATCCTCAGACCTTTTAGTTCCCACTCTTTTAAAGGTGTTTCTTATGAAGGTAAGTAAACCTCTTATATTTACAAATGAGTCAATGAGTTTTTGGTGTGAACAAGTTGAATTGTATTGCATAAAACTTTCTCTTCTGTACTTTCAGGAAGGACATTTTTGATGGAAGATTATATATATATATATATTCCAACATGTTGCTTAACTATCAGTCACAGTGAAGAGTGACTAGCTATAGAAAACAAAAGGGTGTTTTAAATTCAGTGTACCCAACCTAAAAAGTTAAAACTCCTATCATAGTGAAAAATAAATAATCTCTTATACAGAAAGATGAACTTTTAAAATTCTTTTATATATATGCATTAGTGGTATTTTTGAGATGCCTTCACATTAGGAATATATTAAGTCAGTTACTACAGGGATAATTAAATTGATAGTCCTTGGATTCTTATTGAAATATATTGAAAAAAATTGATTCTTTAGTGACAAATATTCAAATTACTCACTCTTCAATTATGTTATTTGTATGAAGTTGATGAATTCAAATATGTAGAATTTACCCTCCCACTTACCAGTGTGCATAGAACTTCTTAATCTTCCCAACTCCTAAAGCATTTCCTGTTTCTCTTCAAACCAAACTTAAATCCACTGCTAGCTAAACATGGACCTGATTTATTTTCTCTAAAACAGTGATTATTTTTTTTAAATCATAACTGCTTTTTAACATAAATACTTCTATCATGATCCTGTAAATTATTGTTATTACTATTTTTGAAAACTAACATCTTATCCATGTTTCAGTGATGCTTGAACATTGGCAGGGTGTTGAAGATGCTTTCTTTTCCATGTCCAAAACACCAGAGTTTTAAGCTTCTTTTGACCTGCTTCTAAATAATGAAGACTAGAGCCTTGCATTCTGCTCTTTCTTCTTCATCAGCATTTAATGGAAGGTGGGGAGGGAAAGGAGAATGCATGCTGCTAGCTATTATCTTTACAAATGGCTCGTTAGCCTTTTATTTGTCTGCTCATGCTTCAAACACTCAAAGGACATCTTCAGTATCTCAATGGATGAAGATTCAATCCTAAAATGACGTGACAGGCTGTATCTTCCTTAAGAGATTTTGACATGATATTAAGCCATAGTTACAAGCCAATACTTGAGTGAGAAGCTCTGGGGAAATCTTGCAGAGCTGGAACACAGCATTTACAGCAGGAGGCAGGTGTCTGCACCAGTGAAGCAAATAACAATATGATATATTTAGTATCAAAAATGGAAGCAAAACTGATTCTTTACCCTGGGGAACAATTGAAAAAGTTGAATGAGGGAAAAATCATCTTTTGGGTTCCCTAAAAATGTTAATTTACTGACAGTATGAAATATAGTATCATCACTGAAGGTACAGTCAGAACCAGGTGCTGCGCTCAATATTGTTTTTAAATTTATGTGTTTCCTTTGCTGTAAAATGATTTGAAGCAGCTGTATTGTCCATGTGGAGAGAAAGTAAAAAGCTTTTAATTAGCAATAAGAGAGCTTTTAATTTCTTTTGGGATCTTTCTCTCTCTTTTCTCTCTCTTTCTTTCTGTTTTCCTTGCAATTTTATAAGATTCTTCTCAGTAGTTTCTACATGTCCCCAAAAGCACAAAGTAAAATCAAGGGACCAATATATTATGATAGATTCAGGGCATGGTATGTATACTATTACTGAATAAATTTAAAAGCTTAATGTTTTATGGAAATTAAATTCACAACAAAGGATACCACTACCTTGAACATATTTTTATAATGTAATTAAGAAAGAATGTGTATCTTTGAAAGAGGTTTTCTCCTCATGATATTAACTGCATGTCTCTGTCCTTTTCTTGTAAATGGTCTACAAATTTCAGTTATTAGTCAATAATCGTATATCATTAATAATATCTTAATGCTAGTAACATTTATGACTGCAGGTAGTATAAACATATATGTAATAATATATTTATAAAATTTAAAATATCTTTGTTTTCCAAATTTACAGAATACTCACACAAAATGAGGGAAAGTGCTATGAGAAAAAAAGAAACCTGCTCATGAAGAGTCATCAGTGGAACTAGGAAAAAGAAAGGTGTATGCACAGGATATTCAGAAGTCTGGCCTTGATGATAAGGTAGAATTGAAATGTACTTTGAAGTTACATTGAAATGCACATTGATTTTCATGGCTTAATGTTAATAAGATTCCCCCAAAATTACTTATCTGAGCTTTCACTTGATGTGGTGGAAAATATATAAAATTAAAATTATGAGATATAATATCAGAACAAAAACATTATTTATAGTAGATTATATCCAGAAAGAGATAAAAGACTAGCAAATACAGATTTCAAATTGTGGTTAAGTTCTGACACTAAGTATCTATTAGTTTAATTATGTGAAGATGAGGACAATGTGTATATAGAACACTTTTTGGTTAATGGTTTTATAGTTATATGTATATATATATATATTTTAAATGCATAATAATTTGAACTTCATAGATTATCAAGTGTTTCTCTACATCATTACATTAAGTACAGTATTTTATTAATAACCTTGGTCTACTACTAGTAAACAAACCTTAAAGTTTCTTAGTAACTGGAAACTGTCCCCTTTTAATTTCCTCCATACTTTCAGCCAAGGCCTGACCAGGGACCTAAGGTCAGCAGCTGCCAAGGTGGGGCTGAGGGTTGTGGAAATATTCTTTCAGTTTTCTTGTGCTACACCTGTCCCAGAGGGAACAGTGATAGTTAATCCAGGGTTAGAAAAGGAGAAGTAAAATTACAATTTTCCTGGCCTTGGTAGGTGATAGAGTGTCCAGATGACTTCCTAAAACCCCCTGTCAAATCTTATCACAAGAACTTTAATCATAGCTTCTGACAACAAGTATTTCCATGCTCTTATTGACTATGAATTTAGGTGGATTACTTTATAGTGATTTTTGTGTGGTCACATTCTTGTTAGTCCATTGTTTCCCCAATTTAAATGAAACACACCATTGTCCTTAATAGTGGAAAAGGAGCTGGGCTAACTGCTCACAGCTCTCTTGTTGCCTTGCTGTTAAGGGCAGCCTCCTGACTTTTGACTTTCAGGTGAGAGAGAAGCAGCACCTTTATAATTCCACATGCATGGAGTGAGTATGTACATGATTGTAGTTTTCACATATTTGTGAATAGGGAAAAGTAAATTTTCCTCTCATATGGCAACTGAATGTCTATGAACTACCTGTTACAACCAATTAGCTTAGATTAGAGAAAGGATGAGAAGAAATATATAGTCCATCCACTGATGAAAAAGCTAGATGTTTGTATCTCCAAAATTGTACCTCTCCTTATACAGGTAGTGCATATCTGATAGCACTTTATAGAGGAATAACAATTTTGACATATTTTTATTCAACAAGTTATGTCTAGCACCATTATTTACAAGCAGGTCATAGTCATTGTACTTATTCTCAGGTTTAAGCTCTGGCAAAATTTTGAAACAACAGGAAAAATATCCCTGTGTATCTTGGTACATAAATAAAACACTGAGAGGAGTTAAACTATGAAGCTAAATGTATTCTTTATAGTCTATGGTAATGTTAGTATCTCTAATCGTAATGAAACATGAATACATTTTAGCTGTTCTAATAATGGGTGAAAATAATCAACATTGACTTTATACTAACATGTTATAATGCTTTCATATTATAGGGTACAGTGGAATGTGGATTTTAGAGATATTTAGTTTTAAATATTAAAAATAATTAAAAAAATCTAAAAACTTTGAATGAATATGGTTTTGGTTTTAGAAATGTTATTACAGTTTATTAATTAATTATGCTGACATCATCTACCTGTTAAACAGAATTTTTTCTGATATTTGTTTGCTTTTCATTTAGAAGACTGAAAACTGTCATTCCTTTCTATTATTATGTTCTGTTAATACATCAAGTTATAAATATATGATAATATAAAGTATATCTTTTATTTTTGTGGGTTCTGGGGGTGAACATCAGGACCTCATGCACCGTTAGACACCCATGCCGCTAAGTGATATCACTGGCCCTTTTTTATATGTGGGTTCTGGGAGTTGAACTCAGGACCTTGCACTTGCCAGGCAGGCACTTATGCTGCTGAGCCATTTCACTGGCCCTACAATCCATATCTTAATGATAACACAAATAAACAATATGTGAGTATAAAAAATGTACATAGCATATATATTATACTTTTGAACATTTTATAGCAAAAAGAAATCACAAACATTAATTCCAATTGTGTACTTTTCAAAAATGAAGAATTTGAATAGAGGAAATGTAAATAGAGTTTTAAATCTAACAAATAGTGAGTCTGATGTTATTTTTAAACATTCCACAACTATTTGGTCCTCTAACAGTTCCACTAACCCTGAGGCTACCAAAATAAATTTTTCTGTAGACATCCTTATGTATTCCTACATATGCCTATTAATTACAGTTTACGTGGATATTATTAACTAATCAGTTAAAAAACTTGTAACACATATTTTATCTCTGTAAAGCAGAACAAAATTTCAACTTTTTCCTAATACAGGATGCATAACATTTGCTGTGGAGTTTTTCCATCTTTTCAAGTTTTTATGACTCTGAGCTGCCATATGGAAAATAATCATTGAAGGACAAAATGGCTCCACTGATGTTAATAAACAGAAATTTCTAGGTGGAATGGATTTGCATTTTGTTTTTGATCAACATAAATGAATTTAGAAATTCAACATTAATATTTTAACAATGCGATTTATGAAACAGACTAACATGGAAAAACCTTTAGTTTCAAAACTAAATTCCACCAATTCATTTTATAACAAGTTGTAAATTTTTGTTTTCAAAGTCATCAGAGATTTATGATTAATTTGATCTTATGGGTAAATATGAATTCTTTCAAAGGAAACATGGTGTTTTAAAATCTTATAAAGTGTAGCAAAGTTTGTCTTTCCTATACAAATATATGAAGCAAGATGAATATAAAAATATACTGACTGAGAAAATGAAAAGGTTGCAAAAATAGAGTTAAATTATTACCAAGTTTGCATAGGCATTTATATCTACATATTGTCCTTAGAAGTTTAGCACATTATATTTTAGAAAGGTTGTTAATAAGAATATTTCATTTGAGCTTTGCAACAACCAAGGTGCTTAGACATAGCAGAAACCTAAAGAAAAATTTTATTTTATACATGGAACAAACCTCTACTAATAGAAATTACATATAGGGGCTGGTGAGATGGCTCAGTGGCATAAGTGCCTGCCTGGCAAGCATGAGGTCCTGAGCTTGACTCATGGTAAGCACATAGGAAAAAAGGGCCAGTGATACAGCTCTGCAGCATGGGTACTTGCTGCCATGTGAGATCCTGAGATCAACCCCCAGTACCCCCAAAAAAATAAATAAATAAATAAATAAATAAATAAATAAATATTACATATATATATATATATATATATATATATATATGTATCTTTGTAATAAATACACTATCAAGTGAAATGTGGCTAGATAAATTCAATTAACGTATTTATTTATTAACTAATCTTTTGCAAATAAAAAGTATTATGAATTTTGGAATATTTGAATTTTGAGGAGAATAAAGACAATTTTAGGAGTTTCCAATAAAATTCTAGGCAACAGCTTAATTAGAAATCTTCCTGTATGGATAAAGTGCTCTAACAAAATTGACTAATTTTTAAATTTTTCTGTAAATTCTTGTTTGGCACTACAAATGTGTAATTTAGTTAAAAAAAATAATTGCAATGTCCTTGTGAGTATACATACTGTATTTCATCCAATTTTTACAATTTTTTAAAAAATTATCAGTTACTAATAAAATAGAAAAGAACAATTAGAATAATCATTCAGCATGTCATTTTCTCTAAATTTCTGCAAGAATTTTCTGAATACATTTTTTGCTGCATCTGAAGTTTTGACATTTTTGCAAGACTCTTTTTTGAACCTTAAGTAGAGTGTACTACATTAAAGAAGCTTGAAATAATTGTAATATAGTGTGACAAATACTGTAATATAAGAAGTCACACAGAGACAGAGGAAGTCTGGTTTAGTCAGATCTAGCTTCATAGGGTAACACTATTGCTGCCTTGAAAATCAAGCTTATTTCCCAGGGAAATGAACTGGGGGATACAAAGTTTCATTAGATGAATATATATACTATTTTTTAGTACTGGGAAGAGTAAATAATGAGCATGATGTTGATGAATTTATAGGACAGAGAGCAAAGAAAATTATTTTACATTTAATAGTTTGGTTTAAACAGTTGCAAGGAAATGTACCAGAGTCTTATTTAAGACAACATAAAATACTAAGAAGATGCTAATAAAATCAGATGGTATATACTGTAAAATAAAATTAATGTTTAAGAAGCAAAAACAAGCACCGGTGAGATAGCTCAGTGGCATAAGCACTTGCTTGGCAAGTGTGAGGTCCTGAGTTCGATCACCAGTACCCACATATGAAGAAAGGGCCAGTGATGTCACTCATTGGCACGGGCACCTGCTCGTGCACGATATATTGAGTTTGACCCCAGTACCCACAAAAAAAGAAGCAAAAAGAAGATGAAGATAATGAAATGCCTTCCAATTTGACCCACCACACCCAGCTCTGGTACTAAGCAATAGGAAAAAGCAATGAACTAAGGGATTAACTACATTGAGTCATTTTACTAAAGAGATATGGAGACATTCAGCATCAGTCAAAATAAGTAATTAATTTTAAATATAGTACTTAAGAGTCTGATTGATTTTAAAAAACATTTTGGAGCAGAAGCTAATGGCTATTTGACCAATTCCTGATACAACCTAAGCCCGATATTTTAAATCACAATATAAAGTTAAACTTCAATACATCTTGAAATTTACTTAAATAATTGATCATTCTCAATTCACCTATTGGGCTGATGAGATGGCTCAGTGGTATAAGCACCTGCCTGGCCAGCACGATGTACTGAGTTCGACTCCCAGTACCCACATACCAATAAAGGGCCGGTGATATTGCTCAGTGGCACGGGGGCCTGCTGGGGTGTGAGGACCTGAGGTCGACTCCTGGTACCCACAAAAAATAATAAAAATAAAAATAAATTCAACTATTAAAATATATATTCAACTATTATTATAACAAAGAAACCAATTTTTAAAAATTACCTTTCTGAAAATATTGAATATTATGTTTTCATCTCCAGAGATCTCTCTAAGAGCTAAAACATAAAAGTGGCAAGACTATATGAAAATTAATTCTCAAACATTATAGACACATTAGTCCAGAAGAAATACTTAACTCTCTATTTTGATTTGTGCATGTCTTTGTGTGTGTGTGTGTCTGCCTGTGTGTGTGTGTTGCTCTTGCAAAGGTTCAAATACAACCCCTGCAGCCAAATCCAAAAGACTACTATCAAAGGGTTTCTCCAGGACAGTTTAGATTCTTAGATCTTTTAAATTGAACTCATATACAAATTCATAATTTTTCAGCAAATATCTTGTTCACTTGCTCTATTTTCAAACAACCTCCATAACTAAAATTGTACATCATTGTGTCCTTTAAATATGTGTAACTAATCACACATTTTTGAATACCATGTGCATAAATATAAGGTAAAAAGTGAATGTCATATATTTCTAAATGATTCAATGCACAGTGTATTTTTAATGTATTAATTCTATGTTTGCATAGGGTACTTTTAGCCTTTTTATCTGTTTGCACATAAGTTGAAAGATAGTTTTAAAGCAGTTTCAATGCTATCATAATAAGATCACTGTTTTTACTTTCTTCATAATACTCACCTTGACATTTCTACTCCAAGTTACCAAATAACATATTTCTGCTAATATTCAGGAAATGTCTCAGCATGATATAAAAGGTTCATGTTAAAGAACAAACAAGGAAATCTTTTACATATGAGGTGGCTACAGTGATCACAGTTCTGTGAAGAGAAGTTATGTTCACAACTTAAATATGTGGGTAGGGCTCTCACTCATCCTTGATCTTTGCACTAGACTACTGATTTCATTAAGGATGCAATATAGCCCAGAGTCTTTAAGCAAACATATTTTCCCCCTAAAAATCAAATAGCAGAATAGGCAAAGAATTCTCTTTCATCTATAAATTATAAAGCCAAGTTCAAAAAATTCAAACTACTTGAAAAGAAGTATTTGATTTCTTATTTGAAGAAATTGTAAAAAAAAATGCAATAAAACTCTATTCTGGCTTGCTTTAGTGATGAGAACTTTAATATTTTTGATACACACCTAGGATTCTACATGTAGCAGCTTTAATTGCAAACTAATAATAAGATAAACAAATGATACAAGCAATTGGCAGTAAAGTTAACCTAAGTATAAATGCCCATTGATTGCACAGTTTTCAGGAAAAATTAATTTTACATGCTTTAACTACTTACACATGAACACATATACATATACATACACACAATTTCCTTAAGCCATTTCATTTTCATTTTCTTTATTCTCATTGAGGGAAAATGTAATGATAATTGGCTCTGAAACATAGAAACAAACATACTAAATTTCTGTTTTATTATTCTGTTAAAATTGAGAAAGTGGGACCCTTGAGATAGCTCAGTGGCATAAGTGCCTGCCTGGCAAGCATGGAGTGCTGAGTTTGACTCTTGCTACCCCCATAAAGAAAAAAATGGGCCAGTGATATCACTCAGCAGAATAAGCACCTGCTTACTACTGCAAGGTCCTGAGTTTGACTCCCAGTACCCAGATAAAAAAAAAATTGAGAAAGCGGAAATCTATATCCATTGCTTACCTTTAAGTGGTTTTAAAAAACAATGGTGACAAAGCCTAGTTTAATATGTTCCTGACTGTATCCCTTGTGAAGACAGTATAAATTAATTACTTTAAAGTAATTCACTGTCATTATCATTCCATTTTAATTTTCTCCTATCAATGAAGAAGAAAACTAATGTATTTAAATTTTTAAAATCCCTGATCATATAAAATTGATCTAGTCAGAGAAAAAAGGTGTAAGTTCTTCAAAAGTATATTGTTAAATGATAATAATGATTATGATGACAATAACAATAATAAAACATACATTTTTATTAGAAGAGAATGTCCTTTTTCTTGCTGAGATCTCAGACCTGAAGCAGATATTACAGCATCTGTCCTCTCTCCTCTTTCCAACCAACTAGGAAAGGAGATGGAACAAAAAGGAAAAGGTGTTGCCCCTTTAGTGATCTTTAGCTTGAACAGCGTACCCTCAAGCTTTTTATTACTTTGATTTTAATAATCAACACTTTACTTATGCTGCTGTAGATTGTTTTCTGCTTAGTAGGGATACAATTCCTATTAAAATATATGTTAGTTGATGTATTTTATATGCACAAGGGCCTTGCTGAAAATGAGCTGCTCCATAAGGTTTCAGTTCAGTTATGTAGTGTTGAAGTAGTCAGAAGTTATATAATTTCATCCCAATAATATGATCCTTCCAGATCAAATTTGCTTTCTGTGATATGTGAACCACTTTGCCTTGTCAATTTTCAAGGTGAAATTTTTCTGCCATTATTACAGTGCTGATAAGTTGTAACCACTCACAATCTTCACACATTCAATTTGTGTGGGTGAGGAGGTCACCATTAAATGTAGTTATACATGCATTACTATCATCATTAAGAAAAAACATTTAGAAAAATAATTCAAGTAACACAGGGAACAGTATTTTCAAGAATGGGATATTAACTTATGGGAAATATCACAGGTAATATATTTAGGGCATGATAGTAGATATAGTTGCATATCTACCTGTTAAGTTGAACATAACCTCCATGTGTATTCATATAATGACATATTTTAAATCATTTTACAATCATATTAACAAATTACATATGAAGTAAAGGCTCATTTGTACACATTGCTTTAAATGATTTTATTTTATAAATATTGTATAAAGCTTACTGGCTCTCACCATGGAATGTGACATATATAAAATAATGTTTTATTTAATCTATAAATATGACAAGATATAGGCTTATGTTATTCTATAATAAAATGTGATTATTGATGGAGGGTTGATATTTGTGATTTTTCTGTTCTCAATTATGTAACATTTTATAAATCTTAAATTTTATTTATATTTTAGTTTTTATTTATCAAAAAGTATTTTATTTCTATGTATTCCTGATATCCCATAATAATTCCATATAAACAGTCCATGTGGAACAGCATTGTTGTTTAATTTGTAAATATTTACATTCTTGAATAAAACATCAAAATTTTCCTATCAGATATTTTGAAATAAGAGAATGTATGTGACAAAAAATATCAGCATTATTATAGTCTATTTTTCTCTTTAGTTCCTGAATATCATTAAGGGAGAAAATTAGTCTGGAAAGTTTTTCTACAATTTTTGAATTTATATGAGTTCAAATTCTCTGCCCTGACTAGATAGCAATGTTAATTTGACCACAAATGCATAGCGTGTGCAGTCTAAAGGACAATTCAGCTATTAAAATCCTTCTTCAGAAATGCTAACTATTCCTGGCTTCTCATTTTTTGTAATTTAAAGAAGTTTCCTGCAGACTTTCTTGTTATGACTGTCACATCTCCATTATCTCTCAATACCTATGAAATATCTACAGTGAGACCTGTCAGACCCCAATTGCATCTAGCAAGTGATAGCACAGTCATCCCAAATTCAGGGACAAACCAACTCTTGTTCTTCACTTTCTGAAAAGGATTTAAAAAATGACTACTAAACAACAATTTTAAAAATCATATTTATAATTTATTTTTGTGAAAGCAAAATATGTATAATGATGTTGCCATATAATGGTGCTATAGTAAAAGAAAAAAAAAAACAAAAGTTAAAAATAAAGACCTCCAAATCTTAAATTTATGTATTTCAGTTTTGCAATAAAACATCAGCTTTTCCACATGAAGTACTTGCATGAATATTTTTTACCTAACCCTTTCTATTGCCTTGAAAAATTAAATATAAATCCACATAAATACTTGAGATGAAAAAAGATTACTTAATTTTTAAAACTACATACTGGGAAACAGAAGTTTCCTTTAAGTGTTTTCAATACATTATCATATGAATATTTCCTCTCTATATTTACTAACGAAGCATTCATTTGGTAACCAGATGCATTATAAGTTCAGTAATGTAAAACTAAAAAAAAAAATTATCTAAAATAATATCAAAGAAAAATCAATTCTCTATAAACCCTGTCTGCTCATTGATGTTGGAACATATTTATTATAGTTTTGGAAATATAATAATGAGATGTTTAATATTGGTTAATTCTGGTATTGGAAGAAATAGAGCATAATTTCTTAGTGTTCAAACATCAAGCCCACCACCTACAAGCTCTGCAGTCTTAAAAGTTCTAGCCAGTACCGAAGTCCTTCATTAGAAAAATAGGATTTATTACATTCTTCCTGTAGCATTAAGGAATAAATTAATGGATAGATTTCTCCTAAGCAAGAACTGAATAAATATTAGCTGTTAAAGTTATTTTCCTTTTTCTTGAATCTATTTTAATTCAGAATTTCATTTCAAGTGAAAATACTTAAAAAGAATTAAAACTAATACTAGAAAACTCATTTGACTCAGCTATTTCCCATCTAAGTATTTTTTCTGAGAGAATTTAAGTCATCATATTACAGTGATACATGTTTATCTATTTTTAGAGCAGCACAATTGATAATAGGGGTATTTATACACAGTGGAGTATTACTCTGCCATAAAGAAAGATAAACTTT
Source organism: Erethizon dorsatum (assembly GCA_028451465.1). NCBI lineage: Eukaryota > Metazoa > Chordata > Mammalia > Rodentia > Erethizontidae > Erethizon > Erethizon dorsatum. Next base: position 116,489,342 of record CM051824.1, read on the forward strand.
AGATAATTGTAGGAAAATGGATGCACCTTGAGACAATTACATTAGGTGAAATCAGACACTCAAGCTTAAATATCTCATGTTTTTCTTATATGAGAAACTCAAATTGTAAGTAAAGAACAAAATAAAGCTAGATAATAAGTAGAGAGGTGGATATTTTTCAAATAGGAAGTGGAACAAGAGATGGAGGGAATGGGAGGGAGGAAAGGGATGAAAAAATAATTAAGATGTGTATTGTACCTATTCCACACAAGGAATGTAAACATTATGGGCTCTAAACATGTACTAATAATAAACAGAATTACAGCTGCCTTCAAACTAGATGTTTTCTAGAACTTTTCCTTACCAAATTTTCTGCCAAAGCAAGCTTTGACTGGGACATGTAACACCCCATCTTTGAATACATATGAATATATTTTCCAGATAAAATATGTCCAGTGAAATTTTGGTACTCTCACTTAGGATTCCCAGATAAAATATGACCAATTAAATTTGAATAACAGATTAAATGAGTAATATTTTAAGGAAAATCATGTGCCAAATATTGCAAAGTATAATATAGAGGGCCCCTCCTGAACCTCATTTCAGTCTGAGAAGTTTATATTTGTAATCCCAATGGAAAGTTATTGGAATTCTAGTGAGTTAATTCCAATCTACCACTTTCAGTGCAAGCCATGCCATGTTAGAAGACAGGCTATATAAATTCTCAAAGAGGGGAGTTGCTCAAGGATGAGTGACTGTGAGAGAGGTGAGAAGTATATGAGTGCTGTGAGCTGAGCTAGGTAGTGGCCTGAAAATTGGAAGGATATGCAGAAGGAGTAATCCGCCTAACCCAATTTGAGGTAGTATCTAATGTTTTGGGGTCAGTCCTTCAGCTCTGATGAGTAATATTTTATGCCCTGGGAAGTCATAGCCTCTTATCTCAAGGCTCAATCCCACCTGATAGCATTGAGTATAGCTTTTCCACCCACCAGGCTCACACATATTTTTTGGGAGCTATGGGGTGGGGCAATATTGACCTGTTGTCTTGCTTCAAAGACTATACATTGCTTAAAGCCAATTGAAGGGATAAGGGAAAGTCCTAGCCAGCTCTGTACATCTCAGTGCATGGAAATAGGCACAGATTTAGCCAAAATGGAGATAATTTTTCTTCTTTCAAGGAGAGTCAACCAGGTGGTCCTCCACAGTTCCCCTTTCTTTGCTTTGAAGAAGCTGGAGCAGAGTTAGTCCTGGATGTAAGGCCTCTAGTCATTGCCAGGTTGTGAATCCTCTATGACATGCTTTAATATGAAGGATTATAAACAAGAAAATGAGCACACAAATTCCAGTATAAAACCAAAAGTGAGCCTTGAGGTATGCAAATAGATTTAATTGTTCTATAGCATCAGCAAACTTATCCCAATCTTTAACTTGGGCATTGAATGTGGCTGTCTGTTGTGAAATGCACAGCATTTTTCTCTGAAGAGCATCTATATCCATAGTAATATTCTGATGGACTTCTCCTTGTATATTTTTGATCATTCCCCAATGATGTAGGCTTTTATTATATGGTAAAGGGATGATACAGAAATGATTCATATTATAGTGACATTTTGAACCTTGGTGCAATTGCAAACTCTCTATTTCATCTCCCATCCAAAGGACAGAGATTTTTAAAATACTCACTTGTGTTTGCAATTTTATAGCAATTTCTCACTGAAATTTCCAGTGCTCATCAGCAGTTCTTGTCTAATTGTCTACAAAGTGAGCATTTTGTACTGAATGAACTAACACCACAGAGCCAATAGTTGCACTGGCTATCAAAAGCACTAAGGAGGTTATCTCTGCTATAGTTAATCCAATCATCTTCCTTGTCTGATTTGTAAATCTCTTGATTAAGGTATCTAACAAGAGGGAAGTAGGTGAACGATGCCAAGTCTCCATAAGATTGAGCAGAAGCCAAATCTTAGGCATCCTGCCCATTATCACTACTGTGGAGTCATTAGAAAGATGCTCAGGCATGACACAATGGGTTAGGTAACAATTAGTACATGTGTTGCCACTGTGTCTTTCCTATCAACAGTATGTGAGGATCATATACACATATGTTTACTTTTATATACCTATGACCTTGTAATACTACTTTGACATTTACTTCACTTACTGGCTGCAAATACCCATTCTGCAGCTGTCCAGCATGAAAAGGTAGGGCTAATTTCCATGAAGAATATTATATGGGTCCAGTTTTGTCATTGATAATGAGTCTGGGGATGGGAGGATTGAGGCCCCTACCTGACCATGTAACATTGGACAAGGCCTCTGAGGTCATGGTACAGTCAGGAGAGCCTGAAAAAGAAATCTCATACAAATCTCAATCCTTTTCCAGAAGGAAAAGGCCCCCTCTGGGGGACCATCTACAAAGGAATACTTAAATTTGCATATACCCTGTCCATAGAATGGATCTCTGAAAGTCTGCCGGGGGCCCAAATAACCTTCCTCAAAGTGAGGGGAGTGAGCTTCTGGAATACAGATAGGAATGCTAGGTTTAAAATCTCTTACAAGGATACCCTCTGATTACTGACTGTTTATCTGAAATTCAAATTTCACTGAACATTTTGTATTTTACTTGCATTGTTGGTCAGACCAATTCACAATAAAATTGACACTTAAGAAAACATTACTATGAAAAAGTCCTAAACTTATTTTTAACCCAATTATTCAAAAAATTTATTTGGATATGCAACACATTTTGAAGGCAAGATCTATTAGTACCTTGATGGACACGATTGTGGAAAAGCAGTTTTAGTCTTATGCCTTAATTTTATAGGTGAGAAAAATAAATGAAACTAATTTACAAATATGTCCTCATAGAAGATATCAGATGTCAGGCACCTAACTAGTCAGAATGAGCTTTCTCTCTTTAAGAACACAGGAGTTTTACCAGACATGATGGTGCATGCCTGCAATAACAGCACATGGGTGGCTGAGGCAGGAGGATCATCTCATCCGAGGCCAGCCTGGGCTCCATAGTGAACTATGTAGTTTGACACTGTTTCAAAAAACAGAAAACAAATAAACAAAAGAAGAATAAATGAGTTCTGTTCTTTCAGTTTCATCTTTAATGAACTAAGTGCTTTGAAATAATAAATTCTGCTGATTATAATTCATTTTATACATATTTTAAAAGTATATGGCATTTTATACATTATTTGTTCACTCTATATCATTATCTATTAATTATGAAATTTATGTATGTACTGATTATGAACATGTATTGATTATTGGTTATATAACTACATTAGTGATTAAATGTGTGTTAAATTATAAAATCAGTAAACTCTCAATTAAGTATATCCAATTATAGTCAGGTAGATTGAGAATATATCACAAATGCATATGAAAATAAAACATTAAAAAAGTAAAATTCAATGTGAAAACTTTCATGGTTTTCTCAGAAATTAACAATTATTATAATTGCCATCCAAAACATCTAATTTCATAGTGCAATCCAAAACAACACAAAAAATACTAAAAAGTACACAAGTATCAACCCTGTTTGATTGCAAGAGAGTTTTTCAAATACAGAGATGTATGTGGAGTATGATTTAAAGAATAAAGAACACATAATTTAAAGAAAACTTGCCTTTCTTTTTTCTCTATGTTAGCAAAAGCAATGTAGAATATTTTGGTGAAATTATTTATATATTGCATACAATTTTATGTTGTTTTCTGCATTACTATACTGTTACAAAAATTAAATATTTGATACTAATGCTTAAAAATTGGTTAGGTAAGGGTTTCCATCACACTTAGTCAAAATGCAATCAATTATTTAAAACATTTTTATCAGAGAAATAAAAATGTTTGCATCTCCTCTTGAGGCACTGTTCAAATATTCCAAAACTAATCCAGTCCTTACTATACTTTTAGTGGGTTTTAGTAGTCTGTTCATTCGAAGTTTGTGTAATGCTGAAATATGATTTAGTCAAGAATATGTGAAAAGAGCAGATTTTAAAAATGTTAACTTTAAATGAATGTGTACTCATAGAACCTAGAGAAACCATGCCAGTGTACAACATGTGGAGTAATATATTTTAAAGTTCATTAATTTCCCTAGAAAATGTTTTCAATTCTATTGTGAATAAAAATTCCTGAAACCTATTGCATTATATAAATTGTACCAGAGTTCTCTAGAAGTTTTTAAAGCAAAAGGCATACTTAAAATGAAAGATGTATGGGTTTTCAAATATGCAATTCACAAGCCTTACTATTTACTCTAGCTGCTTAGAATGCCTCGAGTTATTTAATCATGGTAATATGTTCATGCACTTTTCTTTTAAATGTTTACTCTTACAAGAGTTTCAAGGCTATGCATAATTATTTTGTATAAAATATTCAAGATGATATTTTTATTGGATTTCCTTAAAACATATACATGTTTGGGCAATATGAAGATGTTAGTTATCATATTTCAGAAGGTATTTGTGTATAGATCTTAAATGGTAGTATTTGTGTAGCAATAATTGAACGCATATCCATACACATTACCAATTTTTGTTGCTATCAAATTTTATTAGTTTTTTGCTTTCTTGATTTAAAAATTGGTAATATTTCTCTCTTTTCCAAAAAATCCTTGTTTCTTTGTTTGGAAAATTCATTTTTATCTATTTACCATATCTTGCTCTATTAAAATTTGTTTTGAAGTAAGTGGAATTTCTGTAGGTAAATACTTTGTCTAAATTCCAAAGCCAATCATAACTGGCACGCTTTGAAAACAATACAGAACTGGTTTGGTATTAAAAAAAAAAAAATTCTAATTGAATCTAATTGCTCTTGAACTAATTCATTCAAATATATTTCTTATCAAACATCATATAAACACAAAGTACCTTCATTAATACTGTAGTATTTATTCATTATTTGCAGTTCTGCATCATATTATAAGATTCAAATAGTTGGAGAAAAATACCAATGGTTAAACTGCAGAGTGTTTAATTATTATAATATTGATTATGATATAACATAGTCATGACATAGATCTTAAAACTCATATTGATATACAGATGTTCCACTCTTCATAACATTGTGTTCAATAATTTAAAGTAAAAATTAATGATTTTGGGGAAAGTTGGGATATATTAATTTATAAAATGCTCTTTTTTAAAAACAAACAAATATATTAAATTGTGATATGTTCATTGTCTTCATAACAGATTAAATAAAGTAGTAAATATTTCAGAAAAACAAATAAGCTATGCCTGACAATTCCAGCAACACTTTTTTTGAAATAAAACTCAAAATGGCCAATACAGTTTTGTTGATTCTAGTAAAAATGAAAGTTAAACCATGTGTTGACAATCATGATTTATTTTTGTAACTGAAATATTCATGTCTGAAAATAGAACCACATGTTTATACAAGAAAACAAGTTTATGTCAATCAATTAATCCTTTATTTTATAATTTTCTAAGTTTACCATATGTTCTGACATAAAACCCATATGCAAAATCTTCAAAACTGTGATTTTTATGAACTTTCCTTCAACACATTATGGAGCAAATATCTTGCAAATGTTATTTACCTGGCAGAGATCTATGACAGTTACAATCGATAGTCCAACACACAGGAAGCTTAATTATTGATGCACTTGGTAAATTTTGTTTTTCATTTTAAATAATAAATAGAATTATGTATTTGTATTGTTTAAAAAGGATTCTAATGTCCAAATCAAGTATATTTTCAAGACAATCTATCCATATCCCCATCAAAAAGGCATGGATTATTCTTATGATTAGCTGGAACAGAATTTAAAATTAAAGTTTTAATCCAACTTATTTTGATTAGACTAATTATGTACATTATATTTAATTTATAGTTTTTCTTTACTGCATTTTTCTATTGAAAAATTAATGACATCTAATATATTTATAAATTTTTAATTAATTTTTAAATTAGAACAATATTTTATTATTTGATAAAATTTTAAATGTCAAAATAGTAAAATATATTTTTTAGTAAATTTGGTTTCCTTGCATACTCTAATCTTTTCCTGTGGGTTAAAAATTATTTTTATTTCCAACTTTATTATTTGTGTTCTTCTAAAATATTTCCAAATGAATGGTTTGGTTATTCATATAAGTAACATAACAGGTTTTATTTTTGTGGGTACTGGTGGTTGACTTCAGGACCTCATGTGCCAGCAGGTTCTTACACTGCTGAGTGGTCTCACCAGCCCCAACAGGGCTAGTGTTTAATGTTTGTATTTAAATACATATAGGGCTGGTGAGATACCTCAGCAGAATAAGCACCTGCCTGGCAAGCATTAGGTCCTGAGTTCGACACCCAGTACCCACATATGAAAAAAGGATGGGTGATATCCCTCAGCAGCAGAGGCACCTGCTGACATGTGAGGTCCTGAGGTTGACCCCCAGTACCCACAAAAATAAATAAATAAGTACATATAGAATAAAATAAATTTCCTGAGAAATGTGAAAATAAATGAGAAATATTTTCATGTTGATTTTCCAATATTTTGTAGAGCAGGAAACTTAGAGCCTGCTTAAAAATAGGATCAAGGGTGCTCCTTAAATTTTTAAATATAAAAAATTAAAATTATATTAATAATTAAAATATTTACACACTTGAATGTTTAACTGTGTGTGCATATTGTAATCAATTAGTAGGTTCTACAAGAGTTCCCCACTTATATATGGAAATAATTTGTAAGGGTCCAGTGGATACCTGGAACTATGGATATACTGAATATTACCTCTCTCTGTCTCTCTCTCTCTCTCTCTCTGGTATATATACATAGTTATGATAACGTTAATAATAACTTTTAACAATATCTAATAAAATAGGATGATTATATTAATAAATGTAATAACTATTAATAATAAGTAATAAAATAGGATGATTATGGTAATAAATATAATGAAAGTGAATGTTATCTTACTTGCAACTTCTAAAGAGCTAGTTGGTACACAGTTTTACAGTGTGAATAGGCTGCTCAAAGGGACACTTCTTGAGATGGGAGTTGAGAGCAGCACATTTTATCATGCCATTAAGAAGTCAAGATGGCAAGTTAAATCCTACAACTGCTTCTTTCTGGTCTATTGTTTACCATTGATAACAGAAACCATGAAAAGTGAAATCAAAGATAATTCAGGATTCCTATGGTGATATATAAATATTTATGTTCCTCCATATTTGGAGCCACCAGTTCAGCCCCTTCTAGCATTACTGAAGTTCTTATGGTAGCAGCCCTGATTCCTTCTGCAGACTAAAATGTGATCCATTCTTTACAACACATATTTCTTGGCTCGTGATACATCACTCCATCTTCAAATCAAGCAACATAGCATCATCCATCTTCCTCTACAAATCCGTCCCTCTCTGTCTACTTTGGCATGTTTCTTTCTGATTTGTTCTGCTTCTATCCTCGTATCACCTTCCCAACAAGGAACTGCCTGTGTGACTTAATAATTTCAAATTTCTGTCATCCCAGGATTAACAAGAGGTTGTCCAGTCACATTCCTAGCTTTTCTCAGTAGAGAATATTTCCTTGGTAAAGAATTTCAGAATTGTAACAGTATAAGTATACTGACAAATTCTCAAATCCCCAAATTCTGTTTCCTTGATCCTAATCTATGTTGTTCTTCCTATATTTCACAATAATCTGCCAGAAAATAAAAGGTTTACCTTCATTTCTTTGCTTAGGAATCTCCTCATTTAAATACTAAAGAACCATTGCAAGTTTTGTTTTCCCCACAACTAAGCTTTCAGGCCTTATGCAACAAAATTTTTTCCTTCAAGTTTTCAATGAGCAAGCTGTCCCTTACCTCTTTCTGAGATTTCACCAACAGTTTGTTAACATTGGTGTTTCTACCTAGTCAGCCTCTCTATAATGAGTTAGGTATTCTCTAAAATAATGTTTTTCTCTATGGAGACTTTGTTGGGAATATTTCATGGTAAATTTTTTAACGTGTATTTCTGCCAACAGCTTACCCAAAATAACAGATATATTTTTTATACTTCTCAAAATTAGTGCAGTTCAATCTGGCTGTGTGCAGACAAAAAGCCTGAGGAGTTGATTCTGTGAATAGAAATACACTAATGCCAGGAGACTGAAGTTGAGTATTTCTTTTTTCTTTTCAGAAACAGATAGTTTCTTTTCTATACTTGACCCATTGTAATTCTGCAAGCTACATCATCTTTCACTGGTCCTTTGGGATTTGAGCCTTTGTTGCCCACAGTAATAACCTACTCTGCACATCCTTACATGTTTCTCTCAGACTATCTTACAATGGCGTCAAAGTAAATATACTATCTTTGTGTCAGTATCTACTCCTGGGCTAACCCCCAAAAAGATCACACAGTTTAATGTATTTATATTTGTGAAGTTACAATTTAAAACATATATTTTATAACACATTCATATTAAGTGGAAAATGTTTCCTTTCTCCCTCTCCTACCTTCCTTCTTTCCTTCCTTCCTTCCTTTTTCTTTCACTTACTGTTTTTTTCTATCTACTATTGATCTATCATCTATCTATCTTTCTATCTATTATCTTTCTCTTTCAATTTTGCAATACTGGGAATTAAAATTAGGGCCTTTACAATTACTTACATTTGCAGCCCTTTTTTAAAATTGTATTTATATTTATATTCATATTAAATTTATTTGTATTTTAAGATGTCATCTTTTGAAGTTGCTAAATTGCCTAGACTAAGCTCTAATTTGCAATCCTCTTGTGTCAGACTCCCAAAGTGTTGGAATTACAGGCATACATCAACATACCTGACTTCTTTCCTCATTTTAGAGATAAGAGACATGGTTTGGATTCCTTCTTAGTTTATTTTACTACTCATATTTTTGAAACATACAATTCATTTATTTTTATAATTCATGGGTTTAAAGTACTGTCTTTGTACCCCAGGACATAGCATGGAAAATGAGAACAATTCTTTAATAGGGAACTCACTGAATAATCATAAGGAAATATACTATAAAATTCACAAATTGTGTGCTGTGAGAATGTATGTAGTGTCCAAACTGTAAAGGAAGGCTTCTGGAGGAAGGACACTTAAGGATATTTGAAGAAAGCAAGAATTAGCAAGTTGAGAGAGGGAGAAGCATTCTAGGTACAGAAGTGAAACTTGGGAAAGCTCTATTATAACAATACCAGTAAATAATCAAATAACTAAAACAAAGCTCTTGTTGTGATAACAAGTCAATACTTTCCATAATTCCTTGTGAGCTTAGAGTGATACAGTATTGCTAACATTTGAAAAGACAAAACATTTTATTTGTATTTTTTTCTTAGATGCAAAGGAAATTTACCCTAAATTTATTTATGTTGTTTTATTGTGGAACATATACATAACATAAAAATTACCACTTTAACCAATCCTAAGTGAACAGTTCAGTAGAATTAAGTATATTTCAAAACTGCATACTCAGTACACAATAATTCCCCACTCCTACCTCAAACCAGACCCTGGAATTCATTATTCTTCTTTCCGTTTGAATAAATTTTTTACTTTAGACATCTCATATGCATGGAACTATAAGAAATTTTCCTCCTGTTACTGTTTTATTTCATTTTGTGTAGTGTGTTTATAGATCATCTATGTTGAAGCATGTGTTCTAATTTTGATCATTTTTAATGCTGAATATTATTGCATTATTTGTATGTACTACATTTAATTTTTTCATTTTTTATGGATGGGCACTTAGGTTATTTTCACTTTGTGACCACTGTAAATAGTGCTGCTATTAACATAGGTTTGCAAATATATTTTCAAATCTCTGAAATAAATTATTTTGCATATATACCTGTAGATACAAGGATTGGCTCATATGACAATATTGTTTCTAATTATATATTTGATCAATTTTGATACTATTTTTCAAAGCAGCTGTACCATTTTATATTCCCACCAGGAATGTACAAGTGTTCCAATTTCTCCAAATCCTTGAAAAAGATCATTATCTTCCTTATTTTAAAAGTATAGTTATACTAGTAGGAAGAAAGTGGCACGTCATTGTGCCTTGGATTTACATTTTCTTAATGATTTGTGATGTTAAGTATCATTTATGTACTTTTTGGCTATTTCTACATCTTTTTGCCTATTTAAGTTCTTTGCCCAATTTTAGTTTTTGTTATTATGAAATTAGGTATTCTTTTTATTAAAAAGATGTATGATTTGCAAACAATTATCCCATTTTGTAGGTTCTTTTCACACTATGTTTCATGTTCTTTAATATATAAATTTTTTGATATAGTTCAATATTGCTATTCTTATCTGGATTTTTTTGGTGTCACAGCCGCAAAATCATTGCCACACCCAACATCATGAGAATTTCCTTCTATGTTTTCTTTTAAAAGTGTGAGTGCCAGTGAGAGCTCAGCAGCATAAGCACCTGCCTGGCAAGCATGAGGTCCTGGGCTCAATGCCCAGTACCCACATTAAAATAAAATGTTTAATATTATTAATGTTTATATTTAGGTCCTTGATCCATCATGCATAATTAGTAATTTTTAGTTTTTCCACATTGTCTAGGATCAGGGACCAAGTTCATTTTTCTATATGTAGATAGAAAGATTTCCAAATGTCATCTGTTGATATTGGGAAATTTTGATCAGATGGTGGAAATAATCTATTTCATACTTTGAAAAATATTTAATTTTGTTGTTTTATAATTGAATTGAAAGTTAAGTAGCAACAAATTAAGCAGCTAGGAGCTTTTTCAGTAATCTGACAAGAGAAGATTGGAAGATTCTTGTGGAAATGAAGGTAGATTAGGAGGGACAGATTTGACATTTATTTTGGAGTAAGATACACATCTAGAATATTCTTCTAGATGAGAAAGGAGAAGGTACAGAAGAAAATATACAATTCTACAATGAGAAGAAATTATATGTATGGTAGAAAAGATGATAAGAAAGAAAGATTTAGAAGATTTGAGTATCACAGGATGATTTTGAAACAATTCAGTTTTAGTTATATTAAATATGAGGTGTATATAGAATATGCAAATAGGTGTGTTAATAGTCAATCAGGCATGCATTATTCAGGAAATAGCCAAGACTCCTTCAAAATTGGGTGAACAGTGCTGAGATAACATCCTTAGAAATGAGCTGATGGGGGCCGGTGAGATGGCTCAGTGACTTAAGTGCCTGCCTGGCAAGAGTGAAGGCCTGAGTTTGACTCCCGGAACCCACATATGAAAAAAGAGCTGGTGATATCGCTCAGCAGCACAGGTGCCTGCTGGTGCTCAAGGTCCTGAGGTTGACTCCCAGTATTCACAAAAAAAAAAGAAATGAGCTGAGAGATACTAAAGATTAATGGTGTAGTAGAAAAATGAAGCTAATACAAAGTCAAATTTTAAATGACACTTAGATTGATTTATTTCAAATCAAGATTTCTTCCTCATGATATAATATTTGTTTTTCAGCTTCTAAAACAGAGATAAATAGTATAAAGTTTAATATTAACTTTTTCTATTGAGTTTCCTGCACTTTGCTTTATTATAAATTCACAAACCAAATTTATAAGGTATCTATAATTTTTCATACTCAATGACTTTAAATATTTAAGTTGACACATTACTTATAATTGTCAAAGAGTCAATTAAAACCCAGATCTATGCACCAAACATACTATGAAATTTTTAATTACCTTCTGATGACTACGTATAAAATAACTTCCTATGATATTGTGGTAGGTCATGCTCAATAAGTTATTTTATATCTATATGTATGCTGATATTTCAAGGCTCTTATTCTAACAGAAATTACCTTATTTATCTTTTGTATTATTCTATGTAATATTTTTGTACTTAAAATAACTACTGAGAATTTTTTTTTGTGGGTACCAAGGGGTCGACCTCAGGACCTCGCGCGCCAGCAGGCACTCATGCCACTGAGTGATATCATCAGCCCCTTTTTCGTATGTGGGTTCCAGGAGTCGAACTTGGGCCCTCGCTCTTGCCGGGCAGGCACTTACGCCGCTGAGCCATCTTACCGGCCCACTACTGAGAATTTTAAGATGTAATAATTTGAAAGAAATAAAGACAGGTTTATAAGTGTTTCTCAGAATATATTTAGTGTGAGTCTACTATGTTCAAAACACATTTTTCCATAATTACAAATGAACAAAGGAAGTTAGTCTTTACCTCATAGAATCATTAATTTAGCATGGTAGAAAAACAGATTTAATGAAAATATAGAATAAAATGAAAGGAAGTGATATTAGTAAGAACTCAGATAAAGGATTCAAACATCTATCTCTGAGAGGCAGACTAGAAAATTCTTCCTGGAAAAGTTGTCATAGTGCATGTGGCAAAATCTATTATATTTTTTGACAGATGGAGAATGTAGAGCCATATGGAGAAATAAATTACATCATACATAATTACATATCTCTCAGCTTTAAAATAAAGAAATAAATCTAATCAATATTTTACCCAAAGCATGAAACAATAATGTTTATGATAACGATCAAAATTATTAGTTTTGAACTATGACCATATTACATCTTTATATATTTTAGCTATAATAATCTTAACCAAAATTTTTAAAAACTTAAATTTATCACATTGATTAAGTTTATAGGATAGTATAAATTGTATTGACTACATTTTGTCACACTGCAATTTTATGAAAGAAAATGAAATTTATATTTCAGGTATTTTTAATTTATAACCCCACCAATGATGTGAATTATTCATCTGTTCATCTATCAAATAATTTATAAAAAATAATTTTAAAAATCTCAGCCATCCAATTGTTTATTTAGTGGTATTTAAGTATCTTCTTTATATTTCAACACTATCCAATGTATTACATGTTAGCCTTATCCCAGTAACCTTGTCCTTTTAGCCAGGTTATGCATCATTTGCATAAATCTATTTCTCAAACAGTAGAGAGTAGTCATGTAGTTTGTAGAGGCATGAGCATGTTTGACAAAGACAAGAGGCAGTTTAATCAGAGACTTTTAGGAATAATTAGAAAGAAAGATGTTAGTATTACAAAGAAATACTTTCTTCTATAACTTTTAGTAATATATATCTTATATACCTATGGAAATAAAGGAAGATTAAAAGACATAGTGAAAGAATAATGATATTTATGAGGAAATAGAAGAGCAAATTCAAGATGTGAAAAATAGCAAAGTTTTAAATAAACTGCGTCTACATTTGTTATGGAAGAAAGGTGTTTTTGAGCAGAATGGTATTTGTGGTAGGCATAACATAGGATGAACACATACATCAGTCAATGCTTTCTAGAGAAGCAGATTTAATGCAAGATATACAAATATTGAAAAATTTACAGGTTTGGCTTACAATGGCTGTGCACAGAGTCCAGTGTCAAAGAGTGTGAAAGACCCATCTGCTCATTGGATTTCTGAAGGATCTAATTAAAAGCCTGGAGTTCACTGTAGTGTCCAGTGCAAGTCCATTTCAGGAGGCTGGATGGTCTGGGATGGAAGGCTTAGGGCTCTGTTGTGGAGACTGAACAGTCTTCACTGGAAGCCAGGAGATGATGTCCAAGGTGAAGATAAAGAACGGAGCTCCTCTGAAGAAACAGAAGCAAGTCTTCCTTCTTGTTTCCCCTTTTTTTGAGGGGGTCACTGGGGGTCAACCTCAGGACCTCATGTACCAGTAGGCGCCTGTGCCACTGAGCGATATCACCGGCCCTTTTTTCGTATGTGGGTTCTGGGAATCAAACTCAGGCCCTCATGCTTGCCAGGCAGGTGCTTATGCCACTGAACCATCTCACCACCCTGGTTTCCCTTTTACACCATTCAGGTAAAAAGCCTCCCTATGGTGGTTATTCTGTTTTCAGTAAATCCCCTCAGCCACATCCAGACCTATACTGCTCTAGTTTAGTTGGGCTTTTCTTACTCAAGTAGACACAATCTGGTCACTATCAGAACCCTAATGAATCAATGCATCATCCTCTCCCCTTTAGTGAGACGCAATCTCCCTCAGGTTCCTTCCAAAAGAGGAAGGGAACAATGATGGGATTATCAGCTGCATGATTTAGGTTACATCACATTCTATAACTAGAAGAATCACTGTGCATCTCTGACCTTACCAAGAAAAAAATTTCTGAATTTCTACAGTAGAACAAGAGGTAGTGACAGGATTGCCTGTACTTAAAAAAATCCTGCTTAGATCCTATTGTATTCTGAGGAAGTAAGGTTCGTGTGAAGACTGCATTACTAAGATTTACCTGGTGAATAAAGGGGGAAGCAGTAGCCCAGTGTGGGAACGTGATGAAGGAAGTAAGTGGTGAAGTACTCTGAACACCAGAGAACATGCAATTTCCATTTTACAAATGGGGGATGACTTTTGAGCCAAAACCTATGAATTATATTCAAGAATTATATTTGTAAAGAGCAAAATTGTTTCCATTTGTATTTCACTTAACCAGAATAGCAAATCCTCTATTCTGCCAGTAAGTAGGTAAATACCAATCTTCTGAGAAAGCTAAAGAGAATGCATTCCTCAAGCCTAGTTCCCCCTGCATTAGTATCATTAAAAAAAGTATGAAGATAGTTTAAAATTGAATAAAGAACTACATTTTTAAATATACTTTCTATCTAATCAATAAGGTCATTATAAGAATTAGTGATCCATTTTGTTTAGGTGGTTAGATCTATATCTGACCCAATGATACTGCATTGCAAGTACTTGTATTTGTTAAATGAGTACAATGATGATAAACTTTGAATCTCTCTTCTGAATATTCAGAGTCATTTATTTATTCCTGTGGCCTTGGGAGGAGATACTCCATACATGTAAGTGTGGAATTTGAGTTTTATATGACAGTATTTGTGTTTGTCCTTGTCCATTCCTTTAGATTTAACTATTCTAAATATTATTATTTTTAGTTTAATACCAAAGTCTTATTCCATTGTTTAAATGATACTTTAGAGAATACATCTGTGTATCTGATATTATTACCTAAATTTGGTGGTTACAAAAATTAGCATTTGTGTTAGTTTTGTGAACTACCATTTTAAATTGCCTGGAATTAAAAATCGATGTCCTGGTACCTCTATTCAAGAGTTTTATATTTAGACTTGTTTTAAATTTCAAATTGTTCACTAATACATGTATAACTATAAAGATACAAAAGAAGATATACTTTATTTTTTATTTATATATTTTTTGGGGTGCTGGGGGTCGATCTCAGGACCTCCTGTGCCAGCAGGCACCCATGCCACTGAGTGACATCACTGGCCTTTTTTTCATATGTGGGTTCTGGGAGTTGAACTCAGGCCCTTGCACTTGCCAGGCATGCACTTACATCACTGAGCCATCTCACCAGCCAATATATACTTTAAATATTTTGCATATTTTGTAAACAAGTTATCACAAACTTGATAGTTTCATAACACACAATTATTATGTCACTTTCTACAAGCTGTAGATTTGCTGGGTCTGTTTTTCTGGGTCTTACAGTTGAAAATCAAGGTATTAGCCAGGCTACATTTTCTTATGGAGGCTCAACTAGGAAGAGTATGCTTTCAAATTCATAGACACCATTGACAACAATCATTTCCTACTGTGTACTTTTAAAACTGCCTTCTTGCCCACTTTTGCAGAAAGCCACTTTCATACACTAAAAATGAACAACAGTTCTCCGATATCATTCAATGTTACTTTTTCAAAACTGGCAGTCAAATATCTCTCTACTTATTTCTAAAATATGCTAGATATAAGTATTTGAAATCATGAAGTTAATTATTATAGAAATAGCTAAAGTTTAGATGATAACAAGTTTTTGAAAGTATCCATATCAATAGGTAACAGAATTGAGCTAAAATGTAGTACAGGGAAAGATCACATACATAACAAATTACAAAGCAATATATTTAGTTGTTGTGTAAGTAATACCTAATATATTGCGATAACTCAGGATGATTCCAAGACTTGGTTGGGGAGATTTATTACAGATAGTGTGCCCAATTTTGAAAAAGAAAGGAAAAATTGAAGCTATAAATATTTCAAATGAGAGAAAATAACTTGAAGGAGGAAATACTTGATATGAGATGCCAACTAACAAATAGTTTGTTTTTAGGGTGTAAAGTGATGATATAGAGATAACAGTGGAAAATCAGGGAATAGTGACCTAATAAGTACTCTCTTTTTAATGAATATAAATTAGTTGTGAAAATTCAAACTGTGTGTGTGTGCACATATAGATATATGTAAGTTTGTATGTGGGTGTCTTTATGTTGTTAGGGTTTTCTGAATAATGGTTATTGAAATTTGGGGCTGCAATTAAAAGAATAAGTCTTGTAATATAATTTATGACTGATTTAAGGAGAGGAAAATTTCATGAAGACTTAACTCTCAGAGATAAAATTTATATCTCAAATTGTTAGAGAGACTGGTTTTGGGACTCACCTTTTCCAAAGAGTGATTTATTCATCTTATAAATTAGAGTAAGAACTCAGAAATCTTCCTTTCTCACAAATATATTATCTATCACCTTGCAGAGAAGTGCAGCAACATACACAAGCAAACAGCATTTATATTTTTGTGTTCTCCATCTATGATATAGACCCTAAATTGTGTACCATGGCATATGGTTCTCAGCACTTTGGTCATGGAATAAAAACTGAAGGAGGAGGTGACAAGTGTTAAAAATTATTTATAATTAATATACCAATGCAGAAAGTTCATGCATACCTTGGGGATAATATTAATGCTGAAATACTTAAACCTAAGAACAGTACAAGAGGGAAATGATAGGACTTATTTATTACCTGTAGGATGAGAAAAAAATGAAGTAAACATTTTATCAGAATTTTAAAATGGAATAACATTCTGAAGGTCAATTTTAAGTGTTTTGGAATGGATTATGAAATAAATAAGGATAGTAGAAACAAATGTGTATGGAAGTGAGAACCTGAAATGGAATAGATAAACTTAGGGACATTTAAATGTAGGTGGTTATTGAAACTGCACCAGATATAAGACAAAATCAAATAATCTATATTCGATTTTCAACAAAAAACTGATGAATCATATTGGATATACTCTTTTCTGACAATAAGAGCTCATATCATTGCTACTCTATGAGTTGGTTGCCTCTGTTATCTTTTTGGACAGGACACTACACAGGAGTAACCCATCCACTCTCTAGCCAATGCAGTCCTCTCATTTGTTACTTGAATATCCTCACACTTTTCCCCAAAACTCAACTTTAATTGATAGGTTTGTTCCCTCAAATTACCAATGAATTAGGTAGATTATTTATTAAGAAAAAATTATTTATATAAATATCTTTTAAAAATTAGAATGCACAATCACACCTGGATTCTTAAAATACATCCAAATTTTCCATTCATTCTCCTAAAGATTTACCTCATATTAATAAACTTTTTCCTCAAGATTCCTGCTTTTTCATACCATTACACTTTGCAAATATTCTCACATCACATTTTATAAAGATAATGTAATGTTTTTATATGTCTCTATCTTATCGTGGAAAGTGCTATTCTTTCACTTCTTGAAATGCACTGTTAGACTAAATTTCTGAACTTAGTATTTGTATGTGCTTGTTGATCAATTTATGGTCAATAGAAAATGGAGAAAAGGGGCCGGTGAGATGGCTCAGCGGCTTAAGCGCCTGCCTGGCAAGCGCGAGGGCCCGAGTTCGACTCCCGGATCCCACATACAAAAAAGGGGCCGGTGATATCGCTCAGCGGCACGGGTGCCTGCTGGCGCACGAGGTCCTGAGGTCGACCCCCCCGGTACCCACAAAAAAAAAAAAAAGAAAAGAAAATGGAGAAAAGAAAGATGTTACATTCAGACATAGTTCCCTTGTGATTTTGAATTTATCTTTTCTCTCATCTCCTACTTGGTTATGGAGAAGCCACCAAAAAAGTCACACTTCTATAATGTGGCAAAGGAAGTAAATAAAGAGAAGCTGAGTTTTTTAAATGAGATGTTTTGCTTGTTCTTTTTATATATTGCTGTGCAATAAAATATTAACACTAACTAGGGAGTTAAATGGAAACAGTTAATTATATCACACATTCCCATGAATTTAATTTTCAGTCCTTTTGTTTTATGTGGGTTTAGCTGACTTTTGAGCTGCCTGAGTCCTCCCAAATGTCTTCATGCACATGGCTGCCAGCTCGTGTGGGAGACAGTGAGGACCTTGGGTAGAACTGCAGGCCAAGCATCTTATTTCTCTACACATGGGCCTTTGCATATAGTTGCTCAAACTTTGTCATAGAATCACTCTCTGCTTTTCTATAAAAACATGTGAAATGGAAAACAGGAAAGCTGCAGAACTCTTATGGCCCTACTTTGCAATTAAAACTTCTACTTATTTCTTTACTCAAAATGTCACTAAATAAAGGTAAATACAAGAGGAAAATAAAGTCTAGTTTTCAAAGGAAATGGTTAAGTAATTTCTAGTCATCTTTATTACTACTCAGTTTATTCTCAGGTTAAAAACTATTTAAAATCCTCTCACATATAAATAATAATTTATCCTTCCCATACCCAAATAATTTCTCCCTATTAAAATTTGAAATTTAGTTTCAAGTCCATGTCATTGTTATTTAAATGTAATTAGGTGTGGAAAAACTCTGCAGAGTTGTTCCATGAATGAACACATGAAATTAAATATTATATTATTTGTGCACAAATAACAAATTTACTAGCAGACCACACTTATTATTGTTATAGAAACAGAATTTTGGGGCTTATATCTCCTTTTTTCTTTGGAGACATTCAACAGAGGTCTCTCATTCTGTCTGTTGATACTATTCAGAAAGAATAGGAAATGGTGATGTATGTGTATTAGTTGCATGTTTATGTGTGTGTATGTGTTTGTGTATTTGTGAGCACATGCACATCTAATATGAACTAATGAGATAAAAATTTGTAATAGTTACGAGCAAAGGCATCATTGTCAGGGTAAATGTTTTAGTACAGAACTGAAGGAAGTAAAGTAGCAAGCCATGTAGAAATTTGATAATGATAGAAGAGAATTTTTAATGTCCTCACCACAATATATGAGAAGCATTGGTAAATATGAACCAGAGATTGCCTTAAAATGCTTTTGAAAATAGCAATGTATTTTTTGTTGGCTAACATATGACAATGAGGAGAAACTGTTGAAAATGACAATGATATTTCCATGCTTTTGAAAATAGCAATGTATTTTTTGTTGGCTAACATATGACAATGAGGAGAAACTGTTGAAAATGACAATGATATTTCCATGATGAATAAGAAGAATAAAGCTGTCATTAACTAATTTCGGTGAAAATATGCTTGTTAAACAGATGTGCGTAGGGAGTAAGAAACACTATTCTTATTTCCAATTGAAAATGTCAACCATAGTAGGCATTTGGACATTTGTACCTGGAACTCTGGTTAAAATACGGATATTCACTCAAATAAGAAGAGGACTAAGGTGTGGCATTGGTAGAAGTTTCCTGTATCCTTGAGAGAGACATTTAATTGGGGTAGTAAAGATAAAATCTGGCTAGAGCTTATTCATTCACAGTAGAAAGAAATGGGAAATATTGCATTTTGACAACCTTCTATCTATAGCAAGGAGTTTTGCCATTCCCTCCCATGCTTTGGAGCAGATTTGTAAAATTTTAATAGCATGCCATTACAAAGAAATTTTGCTCATCGCCTTGTTCATCAAGAACATTTTGATTTTATGATCTAGAGGACCTATCCACATGTGAGGAAACTAAACAAGTTCAAAAATAAGTGAGAATTATATCCTAATATGGAACTGGTAATACATTATAAAGTATTCAATCAAAATCCTTATTCAAAGTGATTCTGATATTTTAAGGAGAATTATCTGAAAATAAAGCTGCCTGATTGAAGGTCAAAAAGCTTAATCTTTTATAAGAATTTTCTTCTAAAACTCTCACTAGCTTAGAATGGTCTAAAATCTGGAAGTAGGAAAAAAGTTTGGAATTAAAATGTTAAGAAAGGAAGAGGTCATTTCTGCTCATTTCCTTTGACAGAAATAGAATTATATTTTAACTAATTAGTCCATTGTGTGAGTGGACACACTGAATAGAAGTTAACTGCTACTTAAACTGGAATAGATGATTCAGTATTTTTGGAATTGTTTGCGCTTGTGTAAGGAAGTAGAAGTTATTTTTACTGGGGTCTTTCAATTTGGTAAATTCATGCTGGGCTTTTCAAGGGTTTTCATGTATTGGAGATTGAAAATTATCAGGCAATATTGAGTTTATATAACCTTTGGAATTTTTTCTGTTAGATACTGGGATCCTTTAAATGTGCTGCTTTCCTCTAACTTTTCAACATTTCCAATCTGATGGTTCATTAAGTCATTTTTCTCCTACAAAGTTATACCACCTAACATGATTTTGGACACTTTTGCTTTCTCCCATTCTCACCCTAGCCACCAAAATTGCACTAGTGAATAATATCACTTAACTGTTTGAAATTTGGTGGTGATTTTCTTTATAAATATCAAATTAGAATAAATAAATATGTTTTAAGTTTGTTCAATCTTTTACAAAATAATTTTGTGATAAAATTAGTTTCATTTTGTTTTAGGAAAAAATTCTGTACATATCCATAATATATTAAAGAGAATATATCCCAACAAGTACTGGAGCAATATTCCTTAGCACTAAATATTACATACCTTTAACATACTCAAATCTGAAATCCATATTACATATGTTTAACATACTTGAGTCTGAAGTACACAGACATAACATTCTTATCTTTTTCTTAAATGTATTTTGTGTTTTATTTTATATCATATTGTTGAGCAGTCAAGCTTCTTAATCCCTTCAATATAAGAAAAACAACAAGAATAAAGAAAATAAAAACAAGTACTAAAAACTGCCTTAATCACTCTATGTATATTAGATGCTGAGATATATCTTATTTTTTCTAAGTGAATTGCTAATAGATTTTTAGATTGAAGGAAATTTAGGGCCTAGAACAATGAAAGAATTTTGCCCTGGGCGAGGGAAGTGGACATTGGTTAGAAGGAGCTATTTTCTTAATGTATTTATTTATTTCCTTTAGCAATATGTCTGAAAGTGGCCACTGAAATTACTCAATTATGTTCTACATATGCATTATGCTCAGTAAGTACGGAGCCCAATTCATTTTCATAAAGTCATTTACTAATTGAGGTGCTTTAAATACACATTTTTGGTTGCTAAATATTGTGACAACCATGGTTTTGTCTTTCAAAAAATTTTAGATAGAAGTGAAAATAATGCAAATAAAAGATAGATTAAAAAAGCTGTTTATTATGGTTGTTAATGGGAATACACTGAAAATATGGGTTCCTCATTCAAATTATGAGTGAAGCATAGTAAGGAGAAAGCATCCCAAGTAAGAGAAGATGGCTGAGTCCTCAAGAACAGGAAGAGATTTGTGTGAGCCACGTTCATCTTTAAAGGCTTAAGAGTTGACTGGAGAAGGGTGCCTTAAGGTAAAGGAGGAAATGAATATTGCTGTAGTCTATTATTTTTAACAAACCTAGTGGTAAATGTTAAAATGGGAAGGCTAACAATGATGAAAATGCTTAAGGACATCCTTATTAACCCAAGTAAGAGAGACTTTATACAAAAAGAAATGCATACAGCAGAAATCATTTAAACTGTAACATATTGAGCCTAATTATTCTGGAGGGTTAGATAGTGACGTTTCCGTGGGAATAATTAAATGGCCAAACATAATTTGTTGTCTAGCTTATGCTGAATGTTCACACATCCCTGGCTTAAATATGGCTTGTGATTGATGGAAAAATACGCTATGTGTTTAATTAAAAAAATATATATATTTATATAAAACTATAAAAACATATTACCATTTATCCTCTTCAAAATGCTTTTCCTCATTTTGAATGCATTTAACTCATCATTCTTGTCACTTTCTTCAGCAGTTCTGCAAGTCCTTTCTTGTGAGTGTCTTTAGTTACTCTGTTGTGGCTTCTTTGATATCCTGAATCAATTCAAAATGTTTACATTTACTGGTCATTTTGACTGGAGAAGACGCAGAAGCTACATTGTGCCATACACACTGAATAAGGTGGATAAAAACACAGTGGAATTTTAATAGGAGCCTGTTTTTCTGTACACTGGCTAGCACTCAGCAGTAGCATCCACAATATTTTTTTAATCACACATTCCAAAGACACTCATGAATGATAACTGCCAGAGTTGCTTCAGAAAGTGCAAAAACAATGGGAAATGTGTTTTGCCATGAGGGACAGTATTTTGAGAGAGGTTAATGGCAATGTTTTTTACTATGATATTTTCTATTTAAATATATCCTATATCTTTCAATCAACCATTTGTATATGAAATGGAAATTATTTGAATTATAGATAGTACTGTATATATATATCCCACCACTTCTGATGGAAAACTGAAAAACTACCATCAATAATTTATGTTGCACATCTTGAGTATAATTAAGATTTAAAAAAAGAGCTAAAGATTATTTAGTTCAGAAATTGCAGGTTTACTGCTTCTGAAAGACCAAAGGCAAAGTTGAGCTAAAGTTGTTATTGTATTTTGCCTTCCAGAGAAGATAAAGGGATCAAACAAAGGGAGTACCTATGTGGATCATCCCAATTTTTTAAGAGGTAGATCTGTATCACTGCTTAATAAAAAAGAAATATCAAGCTTGAAAAGAAACTTTTCTTACTTTAATATTTTTTGAGATAAAGATGGACCCTAAATATAAATTTTTAAACCTTCATCTTAACCTGATATGAGTTTAGACTGGGAGAGACTGGCAGAACAAAAGCATGAGAGAAATAACTGAAAAATCTTTCAGTCCCCTATTATGTTTCTGAAGACACAGAGATGGTGTCTAACCATCTCTTTCAGTGAATTACAGAATAGAGTCCTCAGTAGGGTGGGACACCTGTTCAGCAATACCTGAAATATTCTACTACATTACATGTTAAAAAATATCACATTACTAGATTCACCTACTTCTTTGTGCATTATTTCTCAAAATATGTGGATATTATATATTAGAACACATAAGGCAAAATAATAAAATATAAGTTAAAATGAATAAGGATCAAAAAATGCATGAATTAAAGAAAAAATCCTTGATATAAGGGGAAAATATATCCTAATTTTAAGGAAAATAATGTTACATGAAATTACTGCACATGGGGTTTTGATTATTCTGATAGTCAAAAAGATAAAGAAAAATTTTGCATAGTTTTCATTGTTAATAAAGAGGTATTGAGTCAGTTCTCAGGAGGAAGTTTTACTTGTCATGGAGCTATAAAAGAAAAATTTTTTGGCATCTCTTCTTTATAAAAAAATTTAAAAATGAAGAAAAATATTTCTAAAACCTTTCTATTAAAGCAAGCTTTTTTGAGTTCTCTAAGAACAATGATGTCTCAGATCATTTTTTTCCCACTCTAGACAGGAATCCATCTTTACCACTTCTTTTTTTTTTTTTTTTGTGGGTACTCGGGGGTCGACCTCAGGACCTCGTGCGACAACAGGCACCCGTGCCGCTGAGCGATATCACCGGCCCCTTTTTTTTCGTATATGGGATCCGGGAGTCGAACTCGGGCCCTCGCGCTTGCAAGGCAGGCGCTTACACCGCTGAGCCATCTCACCGGCCCCCATCTTTACCACTTCTGCAAGTATACTTTTGCCAACTGTCAGATCCAGTCAAAAGACTATCCCTTTAGGTTTGGGCATTTTCAAAAGAATCATCTTTTTATTGTCTCATTTAAACTTCTGTAACATGGATATTGTTAGTTATAGTAGTCATAGTGTGAATAAAACTCACTTCAGCATCTTGCTTTTATATCACTTTTGAAGGAAAAAAGGAAGAGAGAAATAAATAAATAAATATATATATATATATATATATATATATATATATATATATATATTGGTCATGACATTAATAACTTTAATTACCTTTCTCATGAATAAAATGTTTCCTCGTGTATAATTGATATTAGAGACTTTTCTCAAATTTTTCTTTCTAAAAATAATGAGAAAAATATCTGTATTGGTGTTTACCCAAATGAATTGTAAACTTATACCCTCATACAAACCCATGTATAGACATATAAACCAATTTTATTTATAATTCATAAAACTTGCATATAGCAAAAATATCCCTCAGTAGGTGAGTGTACAAAATTTGATACACTCGAACAATGGAATATTATTCAGAACTAAAAAGATGAGTTATCAATCTCCATTTTCTATTCTTGCTTCTCTAAAATATCCTGTTCACGGAGATATCAATGGTTTCTACCATAAGTGGAAATTGAACTTTGTACTGTCTTCTACTGAAAATTCTCCCTTAGTTTATCTCATGCCGTTTAGAAAAATATTCAAATTTTTTACCAAGTTTGACAGTATCAAATCTGATTCTTTCCTACTTGACATCAGAAATTTTATCTTCTTCAATTCTTCCCTCCCACAAAGGTTCAGGCACTAGTTACATTTGTCTTGATAATGTTTCTCTTTCCTCTGTTTATTTGCTTCCTCTATGCTATGCAGGACTCACTGTAAATATAGTCTTCATGGACATACCATCCTTAATATTAAATATAAAGCAGTGTTCAGGTCTTTCTTTTTATTATATATACACATTTTTATTTTATGATAGTGTTTGTATACTTTATATATATATCACATCTTGATCCTTTTTAATTCTTCCCTTTTTTTCTCCCATTATTTAAAATTTTGTCTTTAAAAACAAAGACTAATTTATCAAAGTATTTATTTTGGAAAACAACAAACAAAAAAGAAACCATCTCAACTATAAAATACAATCAATGTTTGCCAAATAGATGAATGCATATGCTTACAAGCCACAGTTAATATGGGAAATATCATAAATCATTGATGTGAAAAGGGGCAGTCTTCTTACCAATATTTTCTCACCTTCAGATGATTTTGCTGTTGTTTTTTGTTTTATTCTGACTGCTTTAGTACAGCAATTCTTAATGGGCAGGACTGAAACTCCATTTGCAGATAATATACTTTGTATCACTACTTATGTTAAATTAGAGTGATATAAATTATGTGAAGTAAAAATATATAATGCAGGGGCCGGTGAGATGGCTCAGCGGCTTAAGCGCCTGCCCAGCAAGAGCGAGGGCCCGAGTTCGACCCCCGGATCCCACATACAAAAAAGGGGCCGGTGATATCGCTCAGCGGCATGGGCACCTGCTGGCGCGCGAGGTCCTGAGGTCGACCCCCCGGTACCCACAAAAAAAAAAAAAAAAAAAAAAAAAAAAAAATATATATATATATATATATATATATATAATGCATAGTTTGTGAAATTTTGGACTCAATCAGCCTAACAAGGAAATATGAATCTTCTTTCACTAAATGTACATACTCAAGTATAAAGCATGCTAAAACTTTCATGCAGATTCAGAGTGTTCACATCCTTGATCAATAAAACCAAGATCTAACAAGATAAATTGCATATTATTTTAAGCAATTCTCCATAAATTCATATGCTTTCAAAATAAAATTTAATTAGGGTTTTTAAGTAGTCCTCCTAGCCTTCTATTATCTGTCAGCAGCTGTAATATGTGTTGTTATTAATTGAACATAGATCCATACAAGTAAGCACAGTATTTGTTCTAAAAATATTAAATGTTTTTGCTATCAGAACTGCATTAAACCAAGGGAATATGAAAAGGAATTGAAAAAGAGTTGAATAGTTATAATCCAGACTAAACATATGCACAAGTAAATTTGAAAGAATTAAATATATATAATTGTTTTATACACAGGAGATTTTTAGTACCACAAGGAATATATTGGTTCAGCTTAAATCATTGGAATAATTAGAGGTGTTCTACAAAGCCTTCCTGTGTTGATTCTTAAATAGGCTTAAATTTTAAAAATAAAATGAGGAAAGAATTATACATAGAGAGGAGAGGCTCAGACAAGTCAAGGAGTAGAGAAAAGAAAAATACATGCTCATCATAGATGATTATATTTTTTATTAAAAGGTAAATTTTTATTTTTGTACATAATTACAAGTTTGAATTTCAAAATAAATACTTTTTTTTTTTTTTTTTTTTTTTTTTTTTTGTGGGTACCAGGGGTCGACCTCAGGACCTCACGCGCCAGCAGGCGCCCGTGCTGCTGAGCGATATCACCGGCCCCTTTTTTCTTATGTGGGTTCCGGGAGTTGAACTCAGGTTCTCGTGCTGCCAGGCAGATGCGTAGGCCGCTGAGCCATCTCACCGGCCCTCAAAATAAATTCTGAAGTCAACACAGCAGGGACTGGGAGGCTATTATTACCTTAGGTATTTTAGTAATAATGGCATACTTGCAGTGGTTTGTATTTCAGATAGATCACTCTGATGCCATTTTGGAGTATGCATTGGGAGAATGCCTGTGACTCAGACTGAAATAAGGAAATAAATGCCATAGTTCTCATTGAAATTCATATAGTTTTAATTATGTCAGTAGTGGTTCTGATATAAATTATTTTGCTAGGGCTCTAATAAGAAAGTGCCACAGACTAAATGCCTCAAATAATAGAAATTTATTTTTTCACAATTCTGGATGCTAGAATTCAAAGATCAATGTGTTGGCTGGGTTAATTTCATTCTCCAATCTTTGCTAGAAAATGGCTACCTTCTTCCAGTTTCTTCACAGGGTTTTTCCTAATGCATTCTAACATTATTTATAAGAATACCAGTCATATTAGATTAGAACTCAATCCAATTACCTTCTTTAACCTTAATTACTTTTTCAAAGTCTATATCACCAAATAAACTCACATTCTGAAGAACTGGAGGACAGGAGATCATTATATGAATTTAGAGTGACACAACTGAGACTAAAACATATTAAATGGGACTAATTTATTAGATACCTAGATAATCAGGATAAGGGAATAACAGTTTAATTTTGGTAATTTTTTTAGATTCATACTATTACATCCACATCGCTCTCTCACATTCTCTCCCTCTCATAATGAATAGATAGATAATATTCCCATTAATTTAATATTTTCCAAATACAACTATGGAACTCTTAAAGGTAAATGATTCTTCCTATGAAACAAGGTAGTAAATGCTGGGTTGTAATAAAATTAATAGACAAGAAGAATGACTTCTTCATTAGTTCTCACCTTAGATGCATTTCAGAATCACAGAGAGCTTCTAAGTACATATTAATGTCAAGGTGTCTAAGTTACTTTCTAATTGCTGGGACAAAATACTCAACACCCACAAGTTCAAGGCAGAAAGGTTTATTTTATCTAATGGTTTGTAGTGGTTTCAGTCAGTAATAGGCTGGCTCCCAAGCAGGGTGGCATGGTAAAAGGCCATGTCAGAGGAGAAAGAGTCCGAAGTATGGGAGGCAGGAGACAGAGAAACAACAGTATCATGCCTACTTTTCTCTTTTATTTAATTCAGTCTACAAGCCTATTGGATGATGCCACCCACAGCCAGGGTGGACCTTCCATTATCCATACCTAGAGCTATGCTGAATCAATCTGTGGACTAATCTGATTATCACACACCCTTAATCCATATTCACATATCCCAGATCCAGACATCTCCAGAAATCCCCACTTAGTGCACATGAAGTTTTGGGAGAACATCTAGATACAAGGCACAACACAAGTCTTAGGGTCAGAACTATTAGATATACTGTGGATCTGAGCCACAGTAGTTTTTAAAATTTCCCCAAATTTTACCAGTTTATAGTCAGGATTAATACCACTAGACAAGAGGAACAGTGTAAAGAGAAAAGGCATCACATAATAAAGCAACTGGAATAAAATTGGAGGAAGTTAATTTCATCAAATTTGAGAGTGTAAGTGGTAATCAAAATAGACAAAGCAAGTTAAATCTAATGTAAAGGATTGCAGAAGACAGCTTATACAACTGAGATCCTAGGCAGGTACAACTTCAAAAATATGAGAGTGATTGTTTGATTTTAAAAATTGATAGTCTGTAATCCCAGGTCAGATTCACATTAGGAGAAGAATCAACCAAATGCCTTTATTACTGGTGTGTATGTATGCACAAAAGTGTTTGCATGCATGTAAGAATATACCAATATTATGTAAATTTAACATTAAACCTTCTACAGTCATCAAGAGTGTACAGTAACCACAACATAAAAGAAGATATAAACACTTGCAATCCAGAGGTTGAAGGGATCAGAAGAGACAGCCAAAGCAAAGGTAACAAGCAAAGTCCAAAATCAGTCAGCATTAAGCCTAACCTAACTTTACCTTTCATTTTATCTGTTTTTTCCTCCCAGGATTCAGAGACAAGAATCAGCATGTGATGAAGGAAATGACTGAACAACGGAGAAGTGATCATATGCCTTCAAAATCTTGTTCTCACAACAAACTTGATAAAAGGAGTGCTAGTGTTAAGCTTAATGATGGCAACTTGATTGGCTTGGAGGCTACATTATGAACTAAACACAGTTCAGGGTATGGAGTTGCAACCTTGGTGTCTGTATCTAATCCCTCCTCCTCTTCATCTCTGGCACTGTTATTCTGCTCTGCATCCTGGACTTCATAAACTGAGCAGTTGTATTTCTTCACATCCTTACAGGATGATGTTTCTGCCTTGGAGTCAGCTAATCATGTACTAAACACTGAGTCAAAGAAACCATTTCCTCCATTAAGTTCTAAGTGTCAAGTATTTGGTCCCAGCAGGAGGAATATATTAATACAGGGAGGGTAAACATTCTTATTGACTGAAAAGTGAAGGACTTCTTAGAGTTATTGAACAAGAGTTTTAATTATTGAATTGAATATGTGTTTGTTAATTTGCAGTGAATATTGGGATTTTGATTAATTTAAAGAAGCCAGAAAAGCTACAGAATTTATTCAAGTTTAATACAGATAAAATAATTATTTTTATTTTTCATTTTATAAGTTGAAAGTGACATTCTAAGCACCAACAATTCCAATCACTCATGGATTAAATTCAACTGGTCTTCAAGGTTCAAATTAATTTCATTCATGTATAATAACCAAGGGAAAATGAGGATAAACCGCCATGTGTCCTAACAAAATCTTCTGTTGAATCAGATTTTGTTTCTAGTGAATAGTTGAAAAACATTAATAAAGGTAACAAAAATTCTCTTGCAGCAAACAATACCACAACTTCCTTCTAAATGACTAATATCCTAAAATGTATTACAACAGAGCCATTGAGAAGCAGGGCTTCCATATATGACAACTCAGTGTAAGAAAAATAAGGAAAGAGCATTTTAAATTGATCTAAACTCAGAAAATATACTACATTATTTTACTTTAGAATCAGGGGTGGGATGTGGTACACTGTACCAGAAATGAAGGCTCAGTAGAGTACTAAGTGAGCTTCTAA
Organism: Erethizon dorsatum; assembly: GCA_028451465.1. Lineage (NCBI taxonomy): Eukaryota > Metazoa > Chordata > Mammalia > Rodentia > Erethizontidae > Erethizon > Erethizon dorsatum. Next base: position 116,518,704 of record CM051824.1, read on the forward strand.
TTTCAATATTTGGACTAACTGTTTATATCAATATTGGTTGCAATACTAACTATCAAAGTGTTGGCCCTATCATTTCTCATCTTCCTGAATTTGGAAAAGGATTTACTTATTCTGCCTAAATAAAGTAAATTTCTAGAATTACTTTGTAGTTAAGGGAACTTCATGAAGAAAAAATGTGCATTTTTCAACAAGCATGGTAAATGCAGACTGCAGCTATTAGTTGAAAAGAAAAAAAATGATAGAAAAAAAGACACATGTCCTTACAGTATACTGAGGCCAGCCATAACAAACATCTTCATGAAGAAGCTACATATTTGTATAGCTAATCCCTTTTTAAGTGCCCATTATATTTCTCCCAATATATTTTTGTTAACTTTAAAAAATACTCAGCATGTAGTTGTTTTGTTTTGTTCTTATTTTGCAATAGTAGAGATTGGACCAAGGGCCTAAAACTTGCTAGGTATATATTCTGCCAGTGAGGTACAGTTCAAGTCTTTTAAAGTTTTATTTTGAGACAAGGACTCACTAAATTTCCTGTACTGTTCTTAAAATTTCTGGTTGTCCTGCCTCAGCTATACTGAGTAGGTGGAAATTAGAGACATGAGCCATCATGCCTGATAGTATAGTTTTTATTTCATTTTTATTTTTATTTTTTTTGTGGGTACTGGGGGGTCGACCTCAGGACCTCGTGCGCCAGCAGGCGCCATGCCGCTGAGCGATATCACCGGCCCCTTTTTCGTATGTGGGTTCTGGGAGTCGAACTCGGGCCCTCGAGCTTGCCGGGCAGGCTCTTAAGCCGCTGAGCCATCTCACCGGCCCACGGTAGTATAGTTTTTAAAGAGAGAACATTTTTTCCAGACAAATCAGCGAATGAACAACAGGAGAAAATGACTTTACAGAGATAATTGGTGTTATTTCAAGATAGATGTTTCTTTAATTAAAGTTAAAATGGAAACAAACAAATATAAAACAAAACATCTTTAGATAAGGTAAGAAAAACAAAAATGATAATGTGCCTCTGGAAAAAAGCATCCACAATGAAAACATATTTATTAGTTTTAAAAAGGCAGAAATATTTAAATTAATTATATAAGCACACCTTCAAAGTAAGTGTATTTCACAATGTGACTGGTATGCTCTTTTAAACAGTCTTATCTATGGATATAGATTGCTTCAAGATCAAATCCAAAGGTGTATCAATAAAAAAGATAACAAAAAGAACTAACATTTTTGCTGCACCATTGTTAAAACGTGGATGTAATTCATGTTCTTTATTCCAAAGAATATAGGATTTATGTAGGGGAGGCAGCAGCAAATCTTTTCTATGTTTATTTTTTTTTACAAGAATATTTCTGTTGGTAGACTCACAGTGGATATGAAGAAAACTTGGGAGAAAATGAGAAACAATACTTACACTGTAATCTTATACCAATGCTAAACTGAAACAGAAAAAATCTATTATGATTGGTCAGAAAAAATTTCATTTATATAACTTCATTCCAATTCTGGCATGTTAACCAGTTAAGTTAGAGACCCTAAATAAAACAAAGACCTAATGTTTTGTTCTTCATTCACACTATGATTTGTATAAAATATTTAATTTTTCTGAGCTTTCATTTCTTTGTTTAAAATATGAGAGAATTTGACCTGCATGAAAGGTTCATTACTATGTTAATATTCTCTATATTACATTTACTCAATGCGCTTTTGCCAAATATACCTCCTGAAATTATTTTATATATTTTGCATTTTTAATGAAATATGTGCCTGCTAATTATGTATTCTGATAAAGTGAACCATTTTTATGAGCCAGGAGCCTTCATGATCATAAGGATTTCTTCATTGCCTAAGATACATAGTGATTATCATGTTCCA